>OX451736.1:429374209-430824942 GCA_948472305.1 Vicia faba | reverse complement strand
ATCAAAAGTGAACTGTATACTAAAAAGTCAAACTTTGACTTTTTGGTCAAAATCAAATGCCAAAGATCACAATTCATCAAAGCATGTCAAAATATGAAACTTATTCGTCAATAAATCAAAAATTCAAGATTTCATTTTGAAAAGTTAAAATTTTTAAACTTAGAAATTTTTCTAAGTGTTGGAAATTTCTTATTTTCTCACAACTTTGAGCCAAATTTTCACCATGATGCAAGCTGATTCAAAAGAAACTTCCAACATGAAAGTTATATATCTCCATGAAATCTATAACTTTTCTTTACACAACTCCTTCCAAAAGTTCTTGGATCTCAAGTTGTAATTTTAAGAACACATGGTCATGAAACAAAACACTTAGTGAAATTTTTCCCTAATTTGGTCAGGATTTTGACCCAACTTCATGGCACTTTTTCATATAGTTCCAAGGGTAATATTCAAAGTTATTCAAAGATGGGTTGTAGAGCACATTGCAAGCTTTCCAAAATGTCCCAGAACTCCTTGAGATCATTTTTGAGTAGGGAGAATCGAAGAGATGAAGTTAGGGTTTTATCACTTGAATTACAAGTCATTTTGTGATGAACAAATTCAAAATTCAAACTTATGCTGCATAACCTCTACTTTTCAGGCCTCAAACTTGTTAGGAAATCCATAATTAATTTCTTTCACAGTTGTTAGAGGTCTCATTTCAAGCATTCAATGCAAGACCATGCTTTATATCCATTTTGGGAAGAAAGTGCACAATGCCATTTTGATAAAGTGACTTTTTGCACAAAACTTGTTCTTGAGCCTTGCACTTGTTCTCTTCTGATCATACAAGTCCCATAACTCATAAGAAACTTGTGAGACACTTACAATCACTCAGCCCCGTGCTTGTACTTCCTCTTGAAACTTGTTTTCCCACTTTTCTTGAAAATCAAGTAACATAGAAAATAGCTTGTAACTTGTACTTCTGACTTTCCAAAGCACTCAAACCTCTTGGCTTATACATACACAACTTATTTGTCACAAATCCCATGCATGCTTGACCCCTAAAAACACCAAGAGCTCAGAATTGCATCACATACCTCCATTGTTGCCTAACCTGGCCAAAAGTTTGAAACTCATATCTCCCTCGTGAGTTTTCAAGCCTTTTGGTTCCTAAAGTTTCTAAACATCATTTAGAACTCATCCCACACCCTGTTACAAGACTGTAACACCATTAACACCATCCCCCATTTTCAAAAACAGAGCTTTGCACTTGGACTTATCCAGAACTCCTCAGGCACTTTTAGCTCAAGCTAAGCATCACATTAGCTTCCTGGGAACTTGAGGAAGCTAATCCAATCATTGGAACTCACTGAAAGCTACTCAAACTCCAAACCCAATACCCTCTTGCAAGGTAAGTTTTCTGACTTTGGAACTTTTCATACATGCATCATTAATGGTTTATTTGTGAATGAAAAATATAGATATCATTGCCCTAAAGCTAACCTTGTCCATAGTTTTCATTAATTTTGCTTGAGCTTGGAGAATTTTAAGATTGAAGTTTGAGATTTTTAGGGTTCATATTAGGGCCATTAAAATTCATGCTTATCTTTGATCTATAATTTTATTGTTTTGCATTTCTGAAATCGTGAGGAAACTTGCTACAAGTTTCATGTTTACACTTTTCATTTTTGTTGAGAATTGAACAAGATACAGAGGCTCTGGCTAGGCGTGAGGTTGAAGATGAAGTTCAGGCCATGGACTTGTTTACTATCATATATTTGTTGTTTTGATTATATAAACGGATGTATAGCCACCTCAGTGGTAGAAGCGCGCGCCTGTGACTTGAGGGACCTGGGTTCGAGCCCCAGTGGTACCCTTTTGATTTTTTTTTATACTTTTCCTATTCTGACTTTTTTTGGACAAGCACTGGGCCTCCTCCTTGGGCCTTATTGTTTTTTTTACTTTATGACCCCTTGTTTCACTTACACACCCTGGCCCATTTATTTTCTTTTTTTCATTTATTTATTTATTTTGTTTTCTTAAATATATTATCTAACACTAAAAAAATCAGAAAAAATATATGAAAACATTAGATTAATATTTCGATAAAGTTTATTTATTTTTTACACAAAAAAATTATTTTATTTAATCATACTTTATTTATTTTGACTGTTTGTTTTATAAATTTAATTAAGAATAGAGTTTTAGTTATTTTCTTTTACACCATTTAAATATATTATTTTAAAAATATAAAAAGACCAAAAATATTTTATAATACTATAATTTATTTTTAAGACAAAAATACAAAAAATATTCTTCTTATAAACTTAATTTCCTTTTTCAACCAATTAATAGATTAGGGTTTTATTTAAAATCTTATCCTAGTAAATTTAGGTTTATACTTTTTATTATTTAATTAATTATTTTCTTTTAGTTAATTAGGTTAAATCAAAACTGCTTTTCTCTAAAAAAAGTCAAACAAAATATACAATTTCTTTACATTTACATTTTTGTACATTTATTCATTTTTTTACATTATTTATTTCAATTCTTGTACAGATTCAATATGGTTGTAATAGATAATTAGGTTTATTTTCTTGAAATCCCCATTTATAATTTGTACACCCCCTCCCACAAGTATTGTAATAGCGTAGTAATTTTAAATTCCGCAATTTACCGCTTTTATATACAAATGCTAGTAATTAGGGTTTGTATGGAAAGACTAAAACCAATCAATTAGAAAACCCTAATCAAAGACAAAACCAAGCATGAAAGCAATACACTTGCACATAAGCACCCTTAGGATAAAATCCACTTGGTTGTCTTACAAAATGGTCATATTACGCATGTGAGGTATCTTAGCAAAAATAAGCAAAAAAATACAAGATCATAGTCACTCGATGATGCTATCTATGTTGCCTTTCAAATGACCTTAGTCCCTAAAAGAGAATGCTAAGATACCTTGAAACATTTCTAATCATGGTTATACGATGACCCACGCCCGTCCTGTTTACATCCAAAGATAGGGTTACTTACCAAATCAATGGTAAGATAACAATGTCAAAGGAAAAGAAAATGAACAAGAAAGACTTTTGAGTAGGTAGAATGCTCCTAATTACTTGCTCCATTTTAAAACAAAACATCCTTGCTATTTTCAAAACAAACTTCCATACTTTCAAAACATCTTACAAACTTGAAAACATTTTCAAAAGACCAACATCTTTGTATACATTCTTACGAACGAGAATCATTTCAAAGTTTGCCTAAACAATGGCCTCTTTACAAAATACTTTCAAAAAACCACACAAATCAAAATTTCAAACAAAAGCAAGTGATCTAGCAAGTAACAAAGAGCCCATGGAAAACCATGGATGAAAAGGGTGCTAATACCTTCCCTTTTCATAATCTACTCCCCGAACTCAAGAAATAATCTCAAAGGTCTTTCCTGTGCTTTTTTACCTTTCCTTTTGGATAAAAGAAAAGTCGGTGGCGACTCTTGCTAACTGCAACATTTGCAATCAAATGCAAAACCTTCAAGTTAGTTCTCCCACTGTATCACAGAACTGGCGACTCTGTTGGGGAAAAATTCTAAACGTGGGGTTACCTTAGGGTTAAATCATATTTACTTGCTTTCATTGTTTGACTTGTTTGCTTTACATTATGGTTCTTTGTTTGGGTTTGAATCCTCTACCCAGATTTGGGATACCTTATAGGTAAGTAGCAATACATTGTGGAAACTGTGCAGGGTATACCGACATGGTCTAAGCAATAGCTACGTTAGTGCGACATATTTGTGGGAACCGGTAGCCCTTAAGTTAATCAAGGAGAATACGAGGCCGCTGAGTGATGTCATAAAGTACTAATGAACTTTTAGAACCTTTACTTGACCAACTTGGCCTTTAGGACATAGTGAGATGACCGGCTTTGGTGCAGTCCGAAGTTGGTAGATACTCGATACTACACTCATTGAGGTTTGGTTTTTTGGGATATTTCGGTCGCCATTAAAGAGGCTTGTACTGAAACAATGACCAAAGAAACAAATCGGTGATATTGAGCTCCTTTAGAACCCGATTACTATTGCTAGGACAGGTTGATCTAACTAAACTTCAAGAGGGTACTTACCTATGAGACTCCATTCAAGCCTAGACCTAAGGACTTGTTTGCTTTGTTTGTATATACATACTTGTACGTAACATCATGGACATCATAACATCATGCACATTCACTAACCATTTCAAGGATCTTGGGATTTATCTTTATTCTGTTTTGTAGGACATGGACTCTATTCAGAGGAAAACTATTCAAGTCAATCTCGTAATGATTCCTCCTCAACTTAAAGAGCTAGCTTCAAGGATTCCTGAAAACTCTCCACTTACCGAAAGACATGGTCACCTGCTAAACTTGGTCACCTCCAACACTGATGAAGACACGATGAAGGTGCTCTTTCAGTTCTTTGATCCTTTGCACCATTGCTTCACATTTCTTGATTATCAACTTGTGCCAACTTTGGAAGAATTCTCCCAACTCTTGAGGATTCCCATTCTCAATCAACTACCTTTCAATGGTACGGAAAGAGACCTAAAGCCAGAAGAGATTGCTCAAGCTCTACACTTGCAATCTTCTGATGTCACAACTAATTGGGAAACAAGGAGTGGTGTCAAAGGTTTCCTAGCAAAGTTCTTGTTTGAGAAAGCCCAAAACTGTTGGAACTCTCTGGATTTACAATATTTTGAGGAAATTATGGCTCTCCTCATCTATGGGATGGTTTTGTTTCCAAATCCTGACCAACTCATAGATGTGAACATCGTCAAAATCTTCATATCCCGCAACCCAGTGCCTACTTTGCTAGGAGACATCCTACATTCTTTTCACACTCGCACTATGAGGAAAAGAGGTGTCCTTATGTGTTGTACTCCTATCTTGGAAAGATGGTTTATTTCGCATTTTCCCCAATCTGTATTGAAGAACGAGCAAGGTTCAAAGTGGTCACAAAGGTTGATGACGCTCAAACATTCAAACATTCATTGCTGTTCTCGATCCATAGAGAATGTTACTATTGTCGACCGTTGTGGAGAATTCCCTAATGTCCCTTTACTTGACATTAGGGGAGGTATCACCTACAACCCTTGCTTAGCCTTAAGACTGTTTGGTTACGCCCGAAGGGATGGCCCACATGAGATGCTCATTCAAGGATTGGTATTTGACTACGAGAACGACGATCAAGGTTATCGCCAGAGATTTATCCGAGCTTGGAGGATGTTGAACAAGGTAGATAGCAAGACATTGGGGCACAAGAATTCGATCCCTCTTGAGCCTTACCTCAAATGGGTACGAACCCGTGCTCAGAGTCTTATGATGCCTTATCCCTCCATTCTCCCGGTAATCATGGAGTCTGTTATGGAAGGAGATGTTCCATACACTATCCTACATCATGACATGCCCACCTCTCTTGAAGACTTACAAAGAGATTGGATACAACTCAAGGGGAGCGAGATATTTTGAGGCCTAATTCTACGCTAGCGAGAAGAAGGTTTTGGAACTCACTAAGCAACTTCATGAAGAGCAGACTCTGAATTCCTACATAGCACTAAAGAGGATGCGTACTACCTTTTTATCTTAGAGTTTTTTGTTATTTTTGCCCAAAAGGCATTAATGTACTCAAGCTTTAATTTTTTAATATAACGTGTGCTTCCTTTTTGTCTAAAAAAATTTGAATCTTTGAAATCCTTGAAATCATTGCATATGCATCTACCGTTCATTATAACATAAGCAGGTTTCTTGCAACAAGTCTCCTCATCTTTCTACTGTTTATTTCAGTAAGATGGATCTCGAGCAAATGGTGAAAGACCTTCAAGCACAAAATGCTCAGTTTCAACAGATGTTCTTAACTCTAGCCAAAGGACAAGAAGAGTTGAAGACCTTGCTGGTTGAAGAGAAGATGTTCTTAACCCTAGACTTTGCAACATCATCTGGTGAGAAAGACAATCAATATGGGAAAGGCAAGGAAGCAATTGTCCAACCAGATTCAGAAGAGGAAGAGGAAGAAGAAGATTATTCTGAAGAACAACATCCTCCAGCCGATGATAAGTATAAGCATCTGGAAGAACGGTTAAGTGCAATGGAAATCCAAAAAGTGTCTGGACTGGACTTTGAGGAGTTGGGGTTAGTATCTGGGATTGTCATTCCTCCAAAATTTAAAGCACCGGTGTTCGCCAAATATGACGGAGTTTCATGTCCCAAAATGCATCTCCGGTCCTATGTGAGGAAAATACAACCTCACACCGCTGACAAGGATTTATGGGTACACTTATTTCAAGACAGCCTATCTGAAACTCAACTTGAGTGGTTTTATCAGCTGGAAAGAGCCAATGTTCATAACTGGGAAGATCTGGCCGCCGCCTTTTACAAACAATACTGTGATACGGTGGGAGAACTGACTTGGGATTTTGCGTTTATGTTCGCAAATGTTTCGGTTTAGCAAGAGTCGCCACCGACTTTTTATTTTATCCTAAGGAAAGGTCAAAAAGCACAGGAAAGACCTTTGAGATGTTTTCTTGGGTTCGGGGAGTAGATTATAGAAAGGGAAGGTATTAGCACCCTTTCTATCCATGGTTATCCATGGGCTCTTAGTTACTTGCTTAGATCACTTGCTTTGCTTTTCAATTGTTTGAAATGGTGCTCTTCAATTGTTTGAAATGGTGCTTTGTGTGTAATTTTGAAAGATGTTTTGAAAAGAGGCCATCGTTATGGCAACCTTTGTAATGATTCTTGTTTGAATGTATACAAAGGTGTTTTTGTCTTTTTGAAAAGTTTTCAATGTTTGAAAGTAGGGTTTTTGAAATTTGTGTTGTGAAGTGTATTTTGAAGATAGCAAAGATGTTTTTGCAAGTTTTGATCAAGTAACTAAGAGTTGTCTACCCTATTTTAACTCAAAGATATTTCTTATGTTTTTAACCCTTTTAACAGTGTTGTTTCACCATTGTATTTGGTGAACAACCTTGTGTTAGGATGTTAAACAGGACAGGCGCGGGTCATCGTATAGACCATGATAGCAATTGTGTCAAGTATTTTTGGCAATTTTCTTGAGGGACTTGATCATTTTGTTTAGGCAACTCAGATAGCGTCATCGAGGGACTATGATCTTTTGTTTTGTTTTTGTTTTGCCAAAGTACTTGACATGCATACCATGGCCCATTTTTGAAGGCAACAAGTGGATTGAAACCCTAGGGGTGCAAGTGTGCATTGTGTTTGTTTTTCATGCCTTGTTATCTTGGATTAGGTCAAACTAGTTGTTGATTTTATTTTGCATACAAGCCCTAAGTCTAATCATGGCATAGTTGAAAGCATTTAAAGGTGCGAGAATTTAAATTCTACGCTATTACAACATGATATAGGGAGGGGGGTACAAATTTGAATTGGGGGTTAGTTTGCAAGAAATTAAATTCTAAATTATTACAACCAAATCGAATGTATAGGATACAATATTAAATACACAATATTTAAATAAATACAATAAATAAATATTCAATAAAGTGTATTATGCAAAAAATGTTTTTTTTATGTATGACAAAGTACTTTTAATGTGAAATGTAAATAAATAAAAAGTTAATTTCAATTATTTTGTTTTTTAGGGCAAAACCCTAATTTTCTTAAATAAATAGTATTATTTATTATTTATATACAATGATGTATCAATTTGTACAAAAATAAAAGTATATATTAAAAAAATTATTTTTAGTATAAAATATTAATAAAAATAAAAATATATTATTTTTGTATATATATTTTTTGTTCTAATTATTTAATAAAATAGTATATATGTATATAAATATACATTTAAACATATTAAATTTATAAAAAATAAAAATTAATTATTTACAAAAATGTGTATATTTCAAGAAAATGTTTTTAAGTGTGTATAAAAATAATAAATAAATAAAAACATATTTTTTACATTATTCTTTAAGTTTTAATAAAAAGAATATAAATTACTTACATATTTATACTGGTAAAAATGAAAATAAATATCAAATAAATATGAAAAAATATAAAAATAATTTTTTGGCATTTTTTATATTTGGACATAAAATAATAAAGTCAGAATAAAAAATAAAAATATCAAAATGACAAATATACAAATAAATGGGCCAAGGGGGTGTAAACTGAAAAATGGGGTGTTAGAAGCAAAAATGACCAGGCCCAGCCCAAGGACTTCATCTTCTTCCTCTGTTCAACAAAAAACGCGCGTTCTGTACATCAATTGCTATCTCCTGATTCCTTGACTTTTTGACAAAACTCATAACTTGAAACTTGTAGAGCATCGAGCAACGAATCCAACCATATAAAAAACTTAAGCTAACTCTCAAAGACCAGAGAGAATTTCTCTGGCCCTAAATCTTAACCTAGTTTTTTCAGAAAGTTCATAAACAAAATTCTCCTAGCACGATTAAGATAAATGAAAACTAAGCACATGTATGGTTTCAGGGCTATGAGTACAACATATTTCATTCACAAACCTAAGTCTAACCATTCCTAAATAGAGAGATAGAAGTTCATGAAATACCTGTTTCAGTTGACTTCGAGCTGGACAATGCAGCAACTTCCAAGGGTGCTTGAGGTTCTTTTGAGCTTGCCTGATGTCCAATGAAGCTTTCCCAATGCTTAGTTTGTTTTGAAACAGCTTGAATCGTGCTACAGAACTCAACCTGCAATGCTTTGAAACAAAAATGGCAATGTGTGTTAATGGTGTTACAGCTAGCAATGGAGGTCTGGGATAGTTCAGGTGAGTTGAGTGGAAGGTATTGGAACAAGTTTGAGGCAAAACGCACGAGGGGAAGTGGAGATGGGGGTGGTTCTGTAGGGCTTGCCCTATTTTTGCAGAAAACTGGTGATTTTGGGTATGAGGGTTCTTTAGGGGTGAAAGGCTCGTGCTTCTGACTCAAAGGGTTGTGTGAAATGTGTTTGTGATCTTTGTTTTAGCTAACAATGACTGGTTTTCAAGTTGGGAGGATTTTGGACAATTTCTTCTTTGTGAAGCAAGAATGTCTAACTTGTCAATGCAAGCCTGTAATGCCTATCTTGTATGCTGCATATTTTTCCCTTGATACTTGCAATTTATGGATTTGATCTTGCCTCAAAGATATGGCCCCATGCCTCAAAGATCTTGGTTTGACATAAAGTGTAACTTTACAAAAATGGCATTATACCTTTTTCCAAATAGGGATTAGTTTTGCATGCAATGTCCAAATGACCAAGATAATGCCTTAGCTCAGTGGATTTGCATTCAATTAAGGAGTGTAAAATGGTTTAGAGTCCTGCAAGCTAGTACAAAGCATGCTGATTTGAAAATGCAAGTTGTATGAACATGTATTGGCCATGGATCAAAGTGAGTTTTTGCCAACTTCAAGCATTCGATTCTCCTTAACCACAAAGGTGTTTGAGGAGTTCTTGGACAATTTGGAAAGCTTGCAACATGTAATATAATCCATCTTTGAAATGCAACTTGAAACTACAAGTAGAACTATGTGAAAAATGGCCAAGAAGATGGGTCAAAATCCTGCCTAAACTAGGGCAAAATTTCTCTAAGTTAAAAGTTTTAGGTACCCTTGTTCCAAAAATCATAACTTGAGATACAAGCCTCTTTTGAGAAAACTTTGTGAATAAACGTTGTAGACTTTGTAATGGAATAAAATTTTCATGTTGCAAGTTTTGTTTGAATCCATTTGTATCTTGGTGAAAAAATGGGACAAAGTTAGGAAAAAAATAAGAAAATTTCATAACTTAGAAAATTTCTAAGTTATGAAAATTTTCCATTTTAAACCCTAATTTGCATTTTTGGGTTTCTTGATGAACAAGTTTCATAATTTGGCATGTCTTGATGAAAAATGACCCTTGGCACTTGATTTTTACCAAAAAGTTAAAGTTTGATTTTTCAGTGTATAGTCAAATTTTGATCAGTTGACTGAAAAATTCATCTGTCAATCCTATGCACTTGAGATCTTTTGAACTTTTTGAATGTGTCAAGACAATGTCATTGAGTCCTTGAGTCCATGGTTGAGCTTGATTTTCCATTGGTTAGGTAAAACAGTCAAAAATTACCTTTGTATAATCAAAACCCTAAAAATGACCCTTTTGCCCTTTTGATGATCTGATCAAATTTCTTGTGAAATTGTGATCCAAACTTGATCAAATGGTTCATATGAGTTCATAATGTTGATGTGAATCAAATTTCATGAGGTATGACTATCAATTGGCCACAGTTGACTTTTTTCCTAATACAGCTGATTTCTAAGTCAAATGTCCAATTGACTGGGCAAAAATTTGGATCAAGGATTGAAACTTGGTATGGACAAACTTGTAAGTCCAATATGAAGTATGAAAGTCACTTTGGGAATTATAGGTCAGAATATCACTATGCAAACTCAAACCCTAATTTAGGTCAACAGTGCAATGAGGTGTCTTGAGCAGAGCAAACCCTAGCTTGATCTTGAGTTCCAAGAGTCTTGTGATGAAAAATGTTGATGAAATGAGAGGGCAAATTTTGGGGTACAACAGTTGCCCCTGTTCAATCTTCTTGAACTGAAGAGTTAGATTGGCAAGTTTGCCTTTCGCGACTCGAAGGTAAAAGAGGATTGGACACTAGAGTGCCCGTAAATTTGCACTCGTCAGAATATAGTTGAGGAAATGGGCTTAAAGATGCCATTTAGAGATGATAGAATCTTGCTGGAGATGGGATTAAAGATTCCATCCAAGAATTTTTGTTGAATTGCAATGTGGTAGGTCAGAAGAATGAGCATTAAAATGGTATCCGTGTCTGGAATGCATTTGAACTATATCTGGAGACTGAGTATGTATGCACGAAAGAATGGCATCCGTGTCTGGAGCGTATCTGAGCTATAATTGTATTTGAACTTTGAATGAATATCAGAATGACTGCCGTGTCTGGAGTGTATCTGTATTGTATCTGAATTCTAAATGGGCGACACAGAAACATCAGTGTATGGAGCATCTCTGGGCTGCGGATAAATTCCGAATGAGCGACAGAATGGCAACCGTGTCTGGAGCGTATATGGACTGTATCTGAAATTGAGATCTGTATGAGTAGCAGAATGACTTCCGTGCCTGAAGTGTATCTGAGACTGTAACTGGGATTTGAATAAGTGACAAGATGACTTCCATGGCGACTACAATGGGGATAATCAAACTGTTGGTGTAAAGGTTAGAATGGAATCCGTGTTTGGAGCATATATGAACTTGAAGTTGATAGTTGAATCTGAATGAGAGATAGAATGGCCGCCGTGTCTGGAGCGTATCTAGTCTGTATCGGATTGCTGAAGTCTGAATGAGTAGTAGAATGACCGTCGCGTATGGGGTGTATCTGTACTGTATTTTGACTTGAAACTGTGAATGAGTAATAGAATGACCGCCGCGTCTGGGGTGTATCCATACTGTATCTGAATAATTGTTAATGATAGCCTTTTAATCTTATCCTGAAAAGGGTAAAATGTTAGCAAAAACACAAAGTTATGCTGCATGATATGTACGATGCAATGAATCAATGTTTATGTTATGTGGATGTTAGGGATGTGCATGTAAGCTGAGTAGATGTCTTGCTGTGGAAAATAAATCTTTGACAAACTGGAGGAAATGAAATCTTTGACTGCTGTCGGGGAAAGTAAATCTTTGACTGATGCTAGGGATTCCAAAAATATTTGATTATTGAAGATGAGAAATCCTTGCTGACTGCTTAGGGGTTAAAGATATTTGATTGTTGAGAATGAGAAATCCTGGGGCCACTGCTGGAGATTGAAAATCCTTGGTGATTTGCGGGGATTAACAAGGTCTTTGACAACTTCTGCGGGGAATGAGAATCCTTCATGACTCTCCTGGGATGTAGGGAAAACTCTGAAAATCTCTATTGGGGAGTTAAAACCTAGGAGGTTTCTGCTTGGAGAAATGAGACCGAGAATCTTCGATCTTGCTGGGAGATAACTCTGTGGGGGAAATGTTCACTATTCTGGCTCCGCTGGGGATAGGATTTTCAGGGTTTTCGGGCTCCACTGGGGATCTTGAAGTTTAACTCTGATGGGAATTTTGAAACTTAACTCAGCTAGGGAATCAAGTTTTTGGAATGCACTGGCTCCACTGAGGATCTTGAAGCTTAACTCCACTGGGGAAATTTACTCCAAATTTTAGCTTTGTTGAGGATCTGAATGATGTATCGTAGGGGATTTCTTCTGAAATGGCATAAAGATATCTTCCTACACCTTCAATCTATCAGTAATTATCCTTTTTCAATTTCGTTCTATTTGTAAGCCGTGATTATATTCAAAATGCATATGCCTATTTAACAAAACATTGGACGTTTTCAAATAAAAACACAAGTGTGAAAAGAAAAGAAAGATAAGCAAATTTATGCACTTTGAAGTATATTTGTATTTAACTTTTGTGAGTATCTTTGTACAAAGGAGACAGACATCCTAGTAAGAGAATGTTGTCGTAAAAATTGAAAATTTTTATACAAAAGAAAGATGGCTATGTGTAACAATTCCATGGGATTCCCATTATGCTATAGCCTTCACAACTCTGAATATCTTGTCCATTTGCTGCTTTGTCCGCCGATGACTGGATTGATCAGAAGCTTGGAGCTTATTGGTGAAGAGATTGTTCTTAAAGTGATCCGACGAGATATAGTCATACGCTTTTAATTCCCTAACTTTTTCCTGGACCGCCCTTTTGGGTTTTCGATCCACCGGGAAACCCTTTTTTGCCAAAGTCGCCCTTTCGAGTTTTCAACTTGCCGGGTGTACAGTTTTTTTTATCCCTAATTTTTGCCTGAACCGCCCTTTCGGGTTTTTGATTCACCGGGATGCCCATTTTTGCCTAAGTCGCCCTTTCGGGTTTTCAACTTGCCGGGTCGTTTTATGCGTAGTATCTTTTGACTATGTCTACGTTCGCAGGGTGCAGCAAGTCGTCGCCGTTCATGGTGGTCAGAATCATTGCCCCACCAGAAAAGATGCTCTTGATCACAAATGGTCCTTCGTAAGTAGGAGTCCACTTTCCCCTGGGATCACTTTGCGGTAAGATGATCCGCTTGATTACAAGATCTCCGACTTGATATACTTGACGTCTGACTTTCTTGTTGAAAGCCTTGATCATCCGTTTTTGATACGTCTGACCATGACAAACAGCAGTAAGTCGCTTCTCGTCGATCAAATTAAGTTGGTCAAGTCGGGTCTGAATCCAATCGTCTTCACTCAACCCGGCATCCTTCATAATCCTCAAAGAAGGAATCTGAACTTCCATAGGCAAAACAGCTTCCATGCCATACACCAAAGAAAATGAGGTTGCCCCTGTTGAAGTACGTGCCGTGGTACGATATCCATGCAGAGAAAATGGTAACATCTCATGCCAGTCCTTGTAGGTGACTGCCATCTTTTAAATGATCTTTTTGATATTTTTGTTCGCGGCTTCAACAACACCGTTCATCTTCGATCGATAGGGAGATGAATTATGATGATAAATCTTGAACTGTTCGCATAGAGCGGTGATCATAGTGTTGTTCAAATTCGTACCATTGTCTGTGATGATCCTGTCAGGGACACCGTACCGGCATATGAGGTTCTGCTTGATAAAGCGGGCAACCACATTCTTTGTAACTGAGGCATAGGAAGCTGCCTCGACCCATTTGGTAAAATAATCAATAGCAACCAAAATGAAGCGATGTCCGTTGGATGCAGTAGGCTTGATCTCTCCAATCATGTCAATGCCCCACATTGCAAATGGCCAAGGAGCTGTCAGAACGTTGAGAGGAACATGAGGAATATGTACCTTGTCGGCATAGACTTGGCATTTGTGACAAGTACCGGAATGTTGATAACAATCAGCTTCCATGGTAGACCATTAGTAGCCTGCCCTTAGAATATTCTTAGCCATCGTATGTCCGCTCAAGTGGGTGCCAAATGTGCCATTGTGTATCTCGGTCTTGGTCAACTCTGCTTCAGCTTTGTCCATACAACGAAGTAAAACACAATCATGGTTGCGCTTATAAAGAATGCCATTGCTTAGGAAGAACTTGGCAGCAAATCTCCTTAAGAACTTTTTGTCATTGACGGAAGCTCCTTCAGGGTATTCTCGAGTCTGGAGATACCTTTTGATTTCATGAAACCAGGGTTGTTCCACTACTTCTTTGGTATTAATCTCATGACAGCGTATAGGTTCTTCCATTCGCTCGATGGTGATTTGAGGAGCCTCATTATCCCAGTTGAGTTTAAACATGGAAGACATTGTAGCCAGAGCATCTGCTAGTTGATTTTCTTCTCGCGGGAAGTGCTCAAAGGTAATCTGCTCAAAATGAGGCAACAATGTCAGGACATGTTCTTTGTATGGGATAAGATTAGGATGTTTGGTGTCCCAATCTCCTTTGATTTAACTAATAACCAAAGTCGAGTCTCCAAATATGACCAAAGATTTGATTCCCAAGTCTATAGCAGCCTTGAGACCAAAGATGCAAGCTTCATATTCAGCCATGTTGTTGGTACAGCTGAAGTAAAGTCGGGCAGTGAAGGGTGTATGGCAACCTTCTAGATAAATAAGTACTGCACTGATACCATTGCCCAGTGCATATGAAGCACCATCAAAGTACAGGGTCCATCGGGATCCTTGTTTAGGTCCGTCATACGGTTCGTTACCTTCGATGTTGTCCAATGTCATGATGTCCTCGCCAGGGAAGTCGAATCTCATAGATTGGTAATCTTCGACGGCTTGATGAGCTAGATGGTCAGCTAGTACAATCCCCTTTATAGCTTTTTGGGTAGTATACTGGATATCATACTCAGTCAGGATCATTTTCCATCTAGCGATTCTTTCAGACAAAGCAGGCTTTTCGAAGATATACTTGATCGGATCCATTTTGGAGATCAGCAAAGTGGTATGAGTCAGCATATACTGCCTTAGCCGGCGAGCAGCCCATACCAAAGCGCAACAAGTTTTCTCGAGCAGTGAGTAACGAGTCTCATAGTCGGTAAATTTTTTGCTAAGGTAATAAATGGCATGCTCTTTTCGGCCAAACTCGTCATGTTGGCCCAGTATGCACCCCATTGAGTTATCCAAAACAGTCAGATACATGATTAACGGCCTTCCTTCGACGGGTGGCATCAGAATAGGAGGTTCTAGCAAATACTCCTTGATTTTATCAAAAGCAACTTGACAATTGTTGTTCCATTCAACTACCTGATCCTTCTTCAACAGTTTGAAAATTGGCTCACAGGTAGATGTCAGGTGAGATATGAACCTTGCAATATAGTTTAAGCGTCCCAAGAATCCTCTAACCTCCTTTTCAGTACGGGGAGCAGGCATTTCTTGTATAGCCTTTACTTTAGCTGGATCAACCTCAATGCTTTGTTGCTGACAATAAATCCCAAAAGTTTACCAGACCTAACTCCAAAAGTGCACTTGCTTGGGTTCAGTCTGAGCTTATACTCCTTCAACCTGGCAAACAGCTTTTGCAAATGACCAAGGTGTTCTTCTTCTGTCTGTGATCGAGCTATCATGTCGTCTACGTAAACATCGATCTCATGATGTATCATATCATGAAACAAAGCTACCATGGCGCGTTGATAGGTTGCCCCTGCATTCTTCAGTCCGAATGGCATCACTTTGTAGCAGAAGGTACCCCATTGAGTGACAAAAGTAGTTTTCTCCATGTCCTCGGGGGCCATTTTGATCTGGTTGTATCCCGAGAATCCATCCATGAAGGAAAACACCTTGTGCTGAGCTGTGTTGTCAACCAAGATGTCGATATGTGGCAGCGGAAAATCGTCTTTAGGGCTAGCCCTGTTCAAATCTCGATAGTCCACGCACATTCTGACTTTGCCATCCTTCTTAGGCACGGGCACGATGTTAGCAACCCATTGTGGATATGAAGTAACAGCCAGAAAGCCAGCGTTGAATTGCTTCATTACCTCAGCTTTAATCTTCTCAGACATGTCAGGCCTCATTCGGCGGACCTTTTGCTTGACCGGTGGGCAGTCTTCTCTTGTAGGGAGACGGTGAACCACGATATCTGTGTCTAGTCCCGGCATGTCTTCATAAGACCAGGTGAAGATTTCAACATATTCGTTCAACAACTGTACTAAGCGCTCCTTGACACTTGGTTCCAAGTTGGCACCCACTTTTACTTCCTTCCTGTCTTCCTCTGTCCCTAAGTTGATGGTTTCTAGCAACTCTTCGTGAGGCAAAATGGCCCTCTCTTCTTGTTGTAGAAGTCTGGCTAATTCTCCTGGCACTTCACAGTCTTCGTCAACTTCGTACTCAGCATGATTGACCAAATCTTCAGAGTTATCGAAGGCGAAAGCAGAATAGTCACCCATGGAATCTGGAGTGGATGGGTGCCTGCATTTGTGAATGTGGGTGTGTGTAAGGGATAGCTATCCTTAAACAAACAAAAATGCAAAAGGAAAGAAAATGATCACAACAGTTTATAGATGAAAAACGTCCAATGATTCATTAAAACATGTGTTGTACCCCAAAATTTGCCCTTGCATTTTTCCACAAGAGATCGCAGCTTCAGGCGTTTCCTGATTTTTCAAACTGGCTCAAGAATCGAACAAACGGACTTTTTTCGTCAGCCAAGCAAAATTAGGGTTTTATTGATTTTTCAGGACTCTGGATTGTTTCACACAGTTGGCTTAGGGTTTTGGTTGATTTTGGCTCAACTTTGATCAGGCGAACGCTCTTTGGAATTTAATTAGGAATTAGGGTTTTTTGGGCACGTTCTCAGAAGGATTTAAATTCTACAGCACTTTGCGAGTTATTCCGAGATTTGGGTTGGATTCGCATTGTTTGACTTAATCAGTAAAAAGAATGCATTTGGTTTGAATTCACATTTGTTTGTTTGAGCCAGTCAAAAGATATATGCAGTTTGGATTTACAGTGCTTGGTAAAAATCAGTGAAAAGGGAATGCGCCTGATCAGTTGTTTTGGTTAACTGTTGCTTTACTTTGGATATTGGAAAGGCCAGGTTTAACTGAGTAAATTGCTAAGAGCATTGTTTATTTAAATTATTTATTATTCTGAGGTTAAGTGATTGGAATTTATTTTTCGATTATTTTAATTCAAAGAATTTTAAATAATGAATAAACAATAAAAGAGGAAATAGAATTAATTGGATAGTGAAAACTTTTATTTATTCTTAAATTATTTGTACAATTATTGTTTACAATTTATTTACAAACAATGATTTTACATTAATTTAAATTTAAATAAAAAAATGAAACTATCCTATTTTTTCTAAGTCTTCTATTCTTCAATTCTTCATCTGCTATCCTTTGCTCCCCTCCATTCAATTATTCATCTGCAAGAGAAAAAGAGAAAAGTCAAAAAGCAGATAAATAAATAATGACAGATAAATAAAAGACAGTTCATCATTAAGGGCCACTGATTGGGATCAGTTAACCCTCTCTGCAAATCACGGGATTTCTCCCTGTTCACAAAGAGGGACGAATGTTTATTTGCTAAAAATGAATGCACCAAAAGTCAAAATTGCACAATTCAAAATTATCCAAACTGCATAAGTTCAAATCTCAAAACTCCAAGTTCAAACCAAACTGAAAAATTCAAACTTGCTATCAAAATGCCAAAAGGCTACCCAAGCTGTCAAAGAAAAGAAGATTTGGCAAAGATATCAAAGAAGATACAAAGTACAAAAGCTGTCAAAAGAAGAGACAAGAATGCAGAGCAAAATTGTTATGCAAGCAAATACATTTTCTTTTCATCATTTCCCAAAAGAAGGGCCCTTTCAGAACAAAAAGTACAACACAAACATATTAAATATATTAACTGTACTGAGAAAGAAGAGAAGAGAGATAGAAGAGCAGGCTTAGGCTTTAGGCTTGAGAGATAGAAAGAAAACATATACAAAAGCAAAACACAGTGGATAAAAGGAGGAAAACCAATACACTAAAGATATACAAAAAGCATAAGCCTTCAAGTCTCAAAATAAAAAAGAGACCATCAAACTCAACATAACCAAAAGGCCTGTCTAAAAACCTTGGATCCTGTCAACTAAAACCATAAGCCAGCATTAACCTGCTAACCCTAAAAAAAAGCAGAACCTGTAACAATATATCAAACAGCATACCTGCCTGAACTAAGAGAAAGAGGAACAAAAAAAAAACATAAACCCATTATTCACCCAAGTTCACAATACCACTGTCAAAGCAAAAAGGCCATCAACCCAAAGCATCAAACCTGCCTCAGCATAAAACCTGCCTCAGCATAAAACCTGCCTCAGCATCCAACCTGCCTAAGCACAAATCAAAAGCCAAAACCAGTAAGACCCTGTTCAAGGCCAAGATCTGCATTAGCCTTACCAACCAAAGCCATTAGACCTATCAAGCTCAACCTAAGGCCAAACTGTCATAAACCAGTCCAACTTTCAAACCAACACAACCTGTCAAAAACTCCAACACAAAAAACCAGATAACCTGTTAAAAAGCCTAACATGAAGCCTGAAGCCTCAAAGCCTCACCCTGCCTGAAGCCTAACATAAACCAGATAAACCCCAAACCTGTTCAAGTATCATACCTGCCTAAACACCAACACCATCCAAATCAAACTCAAGGCAACCAAACACATACTCAGTATCAATATCCAAGGCCCTCGGGATGCCATCATTGGGCAAGCAACAAACATTCCAAAGGCAAATCAAAAAAGCATTTCAACAGGCAACTCAGTGGTAAATCCAGGCCCTCAGAAAGTTCATCATAGGGCAATTCAAGGAAAATCAAATGGGCAACAGAATCAAAGTATCGAGGCAACCTTAACAAGCATACAAAGTGGCTCAACAATAGCATTTCAAGCACATATTCAGGCCCTCAGAACCCTAGGTTCATCCTTGGGAAAAGAAGATACAGAAGCAACGTTCAAAGACATCTCAAGCCATCATAAGCAAGCATACGACAAACACGTTCAAGGCAACAAGCATTAAAGGCAAAGGAGAAGAAGAAAGAGGTGAACTTACGAAGGGGTTTTCAGTCAATATCATCACAAAACCCTCAAATGGCAAAAAGATAAAGAGTATAGAAATACCAGGGTCACCAAAAAGCCAATCTCATCGCGCAAACCCTCTGCTCGTCAAGCCTCCAAGTGCCTCCTTCCTCCTCCTTCGCAAAGGTAAAATCTTTTTCATTCTTTCTTCAAAACCTCGCGTAAATCAGTAAACAAAAATAAAATAAATGTGAAACCATGGCATGCAAGACGAAAAGAAATTCTGAACGAGACTGAAAATAAACTTCTGTACCTAACGTGAATGACCCATGGAGGAGGGTAGACGGAGGAGGAGATGGCATGGTGGCTCTGGGCGGAGGTTTGCATTTCAGCATGGAGGACGAAGAAGATGAAGCACGAACGGCGCGCCTCATAAACCCTAAGCGTAATCCCAATTGAAACAAAAAATCCAACCCTAAAACTTGTTTAGGACAAATGGGCCTAACATGTCATCAGACGCCCAAGCTTTTTTTCTGTTTTCCATCACACACCCCCTCATTTCTTTTCCATTTGGGCCATAACCTCCTTAAGGCCCATCCTAAAACTTAACTCTTTTTTTAAGTATAAAGCCTTTTTTTTCATTTTTCTCTTGTTAATTAAATTAACAAAACATAACTTTTAAAACTAACAATATTTTTTATAGAAACTTATACAAATAACATTTTTCTCTATAAATAAACTTACATTTTTCTTTTATTTCTCTATACATAGAATATTAGTTTTTCTTAAAATAAATACTTCTCTTTTATTTTTTAAGAAACATTATTTTTGTACATAACAAATAAAAATACATTTTTTCTAATATATATAATTTAATTCTTGATATTTAATTAAAACATACTTTTGGTATATAATCAATAAAGATACATTTTTTATTACACAATATAATTAAATTGAAAACATTTTTCTTTTCATTAAAACATTCTTTTGTACATATTAAAGAAAATACAAAAGATTAAGTAAATAAATATTTAATTCTTTTCATTTAAGTTAAAACGGTACCTTAAATAATACACATTAATTTCACATGATCGCACCTATACAAATATACATACACGTATACACGTACACTTACACAATACATTCACATTGCCCCTATACACATTTGCTTATCTTATACATTGATATTCGTTACATTTACATTTGATCGCAAATTCGATTTGGTTGTAATCTTATTGGACATTACATTCCTAAAGTCTCATCCCCATTTGTGAATATTGTACCCCCACTCCCGGATACTTATTTTGTAATAGCGTAGACTTTACATTCTCGCAATTTACCGCTTTCAATTATACCATGGTTAGACCTAGGGTTTGCATGTACATAAAATCAAACGCTAGATAACCTAATACAAGACAAATACACGAAATCAATACACAATCACACTTACACCCTCTAGGGTAACCCCACATGTTGCCTTCCAAAATGGGCCATGCTTGCACGTCGAGTATCTTTGGCAAAACAAATTCAAATGATCATAAGTCCCTCGATGACGCTTTCAAATGTTGCCTAAATGGAATGATCATAGTCCCTTCAAAGCAAATTGCCAAAGACACTTGGCACCATTGCATTCATGGTCCATACGATGACCCGCGCCCGTCCCGAACAAACTTCCTAAACGCAAGATTGTCCACCAAATTCAATGGTGGAACAAAATTATTCAAAAGGGTTGAAAACATAGAGAAAACCTTTGAGTACAATAGGGTAGACAAAACTCTTAGTTACTTGAGATCAACTTGCAAAAACACTTGCCTTCTTTTCAAAAACCACATTCCACAAAACACTTTCAAAACAAACTCTCAAAAACACTTTGAAACATCTTTTCGAAAAGATACACACTTTTGTAAAATATTCGAGTAAAGAATTGTTACAAAGGTTAGCCTAAGACAAGGCATCTTCTTCCAAAACATTTTCAAAAACACACACACCTACACACCATTTTTAAGCAATCGAAAATCAAGGCAAGTGATCTAAATAACCAAGTAACTAAGAGCCCATGGATAACCATGGATGAAAAGGGTGCTAATACCTTCCCTTTTCATAATCTACCCCCCGGACCCACGAAATATCTCAAAAGGTTTTTGCTGTGCTTTTTTAACCTTTCCTTTAGGATAAAATAAAAAGTCGGTGGCGACTCTTGCTCAACCGAACAAGTGCGAATACAAACGCAAAACCATAAGTCAGTTCTCCCACCGTATCACAGAACTGGCGACTCTGCTGGGGACTGATAACTTAAAAGTTGGGTTACCTTAGGGTTTAGATCACCTTTACTTTCTTGCTTTGATCGACTTGATTGCTTTATCTTTTGGGTTCTTTGTTTGGGTTTGTTGTAAATCCTCCACCCGGATTTGGGGCACCTTTTTAGGTAAATAGCAAAAAAAAACTGCGAGGGAACTGTGCGGGGTATACCGACACGGTTGAAGCAGTAAGCTATGTTAGTGTGACATATTTGTGAGTACCGGTAACCCTTGAGTAGTCAAGGAGAGTACGGGGCCGCTGTGTGATGTCATGAAGCACTAACGAACTCTTAGAACCTTAATTGACCATCTTAGCCTTTTTTTAGGGGTAGTGAGATGACCGACTTTGGTGCAGTCCGAAGTTGGTAGATACTCGATACTACACTCATTTGAGGATTGTTTTCTTGGAATATTTTGGTCGCCAGTAAGTGGCTAAACCAAAATAATGAACACAGAAAACAATCCAATGATATTGAGCTCCTTAGAACCCGGTTTCTATTTTAGGACAGGATGAGCCAATTAACTTCAAGAGGGTACTTACCTAAACCCCATGCAAGCCTAAACCTAAGGACTTGTTTGCTTTGTGTGAATATGTTTGCCTGTATATACACTCACTTGCTTTTTTGCATACATGTACATAACATCATGACATCATACCATAGCATTTTTAATAACCATTTCAAAGATCTCGAGGGTTCTTTTGATGCAGGGATACGTTGAACCAGACATCTACCAAGGGGCAAGAGGTTTCCCCTCTAAACAAAGTTCTCCTGTCAAAGATCAAGTACAACAACTTGAATCAGTGGCTATGACCCACTCGACATGGTGAGCTTGATTCTCGTGGAAAGACATCCACCGATACAAAGTTCGCCAATCAAAGATCAAGTACAACAACTTGAATCACTGGCTATGACCCACTCGACATGGTGAGCTTGATTCTAGTGGAAAGACATCCGCCGGTGCAAAGTTCTCCAATCCAAGAGCAGAGTTCAATCTCTAACATTTTCTTGTGTTTACCCCAAGAGATCCTTGAAAGCATGCATCCACATATCATGCATTGCATTTTGACAGTCTCTCCTTTTTCAGGTTTCCTTACACTCCTGCTGTTTATTTCAGTAAGAGATGGCTCTAGAAAGGTCTGTCAAAGACATCCAAGACCAGACTGCTCAGCTGCAGGAGATGTTCCTGAACTTGTCTCTGGGGCAAGAAGAGATGAAAGCTCTCCTCACAAAGGGCTTGGAGAATTCCAACAAGGCCAGGAGTGATCAGCTTGCGGAGCTGCAGTTTGATCTGACAACATTGAGGACCCAAGTGATGGGACAGTTGGTGGGCCAGATGGCTCTCATCCAAGACCTATCTCAAAGACAAGAGGAACTCAGAGTTCTTGTCCGCCAATTGCTTCTAAACAACCAACTGGGGCAAACGTCTGAGGTCGAAGAGCAAGTCACCGCTCAGCCTCCATCCACTCAAGAAGACAAGGGGAAAGCTCCTTTGCTTGGTTCAGGGTCACAAGCCCATCAACAGCCTCGCCAGCGTCAAAGAGGTAATCGGCGTAAGCAAGAAACGTCGGGAAGACAGTTTACGGAGACTGAAATACCATCATTTTTCATACTGAAGCGCCTGTTGGAGGTCAACTTGCTTACCTTAAAGGACCCTCCTCAGAAGCCCAATATCTCCTCTCCTCACTATCATCCCGATGCATTTTGTGTTTACCACTCCTACAGCCCGGGACACGACACCAACGACTGTTGGGCCTTGAAGAACAAGATTCAAGATCTGGTCGACATTGGAGTGCTGGAATTCATGCCAGACGGCGAGATGAAAATCTTCCGTTAAAGGGTTCTCCACTTGAAGTGACGAAGCTCAAGCTGAAAGACTTTTGCTTCTTTCTGAATTTTCAAAGTTGTAATTTCTTTTGCTGTCAAACAATTAGTTGTTGATGTTAAACTCTGTTTTCATTAATGCATTGCATATGTTTGTCTTGAATTCATCCATTCGTTTCACTACTCTTATGCTTTTCTTTATGATATTTGACTCTTGATAAAAAGCTGTAAGCCTTTAGAGGGAGGATGACGAAACAATACCATGATCTTATACAATATGCTTTTGAACAGACCTTGCTAATGATGTACAAGCATTTCTTTCAATTCCCAAACACTGGAGTAATAAGGAAGATAATCCCTAGTCACCCCTTCGAGCCAAAGAAGTAGGAGTTTTCCGTTCTAAACAACCAAAACCTTTGATATTAAACCTGGGGCAGGGTAGTCTCTCAGTTAATTCAAAAGAAAATGCGCATTGAAGTCGCAAACTATCAGTTCGTAATAGAACGAACGATGTCAAAAAAGAAAGCATTCCTTTGGAATCAAAAGACAGGGGTGGTTCCCTATCACATAGACAGTCAATCTCTCAAAAGAGAAAAGCCCACCAAGCCAAAACCTATAAAGGAGGCTTAAGAAAGCTGGGGCATCCCGCTGACTGTAATCTCGAAAACGGGAACAGTCAGGCAAAAGTTAGGGATAACAAATCAAAATCAAAATAGTGAGGTCATTACAAAATCATCAACAACATGAAAAATGTTGAAAAAGAAAAAGAGGTGATGACTGTCTCCCCAAATTCAACTGGTGAACCATCGCCCAAAAGTCGTTCCAAACTCAAAACAGAGTGTGACGCACAATTAACTGAGCTTAGGTATGAAGGACATCACGAAGAGCGGGTGGGTACAAATATATTTTGAGCCTTTATCCTTTGTTTCTTAAACCGTGAACCAAGCCACGTTACAACCCTTCAAAAGTCCTAATTGAAGCATGGGTTAGTTCGAAAGCATACTGTTACAAAAGGTATCCTGACTCCTGTAGGGCTTTACTCTAAATCTTGTGATGACTTGTCTTGTGAAAAGTTTTCTGCTAAAAACGCATTTTTCAAAACTTCGAGACAAACATAAACTTTGCATTGCTTGAATATCACTGTCTGCATGTGGCTTTTTGTTTGACAACGAAGAAATTCATACAGCGAATGTTCGGAGGAACGAAAACTCTCTCAGTAAGTAAAAATTATTTCAAGAGGATAACACTTCCATTGCAAATCTCCTATCAGCAGGAGGCATGACATGTCACCATCCAATTAACCTGGGGCAGTCCAGTCGAGGTCCAACAGATCTTTCAAAGTCCAGTTAACCTGGGGCAGTCCAGTCAAGATTTCAAGAAATCTCTCAATATGCAGAGTAATCTGATTCAAGATTCCTTCATTATCACCTGGGGCATTCGAATGTTAAAAGTGTCCAACAATTCCTTCATCACCGAAGAAGATCATCTTCCAAGTTTACTCAGATGTGACCCGGACACGGCGACATTCTGATACTTATTCCAGATTCATCCAAATGCAGCTTTACACGAGCTCATCATCAGGAAGCCCTACACCGGTTCCTCCTCAAGATTTCTGAAAACAGTTTACGGGTTCTCCAAGTAACGGATGTTAACCTATCGCTTGTTCAGTATTCAACTTCAAGACTTCTGAAAACAGTTTATGGATTCTTCCCAACAACTGATGTTAATCTATTACTTGTTCAGATGCAACCTTTGAAAACAGTTTACGGACGCTTCCCAACAACGGACGCTGCTCTATTGCTTATTCAATCTCAAGATTTCTGAAAATAGTTCACGGGTTCTCCAAGTAACGGATGTTGACCTATCACTTGTTCAGATTCTTCTCAAGACTTCTGAAAACAGTTTATGGATTCTTCCCAACAACGGATGTTAATCTATTACTTGTTCAGATGCAACTTTTGAAAATAGTTTACGGACGCTTCTCAACAACGGATGCTGCTCTATTGCTTATTCAACCTCAAGATTTCTGAAAACAGTTTATGGATTCTTCCCAACAACGGATGTTAAAGTATTACTTGTTCAGATGCAACCTTTGAAAACAGTTTACGGACGCTTCCCAACAACGGATGCTGTTCTATTGCTTATTCAATCTCAAGATTTCTGAAAACAGTTTACGGGTTCTCCAAGTAACGGATGTTGACCTATCACTTGTTCAGATTCTTCTCAAGACTTCTGAAAACAGTTTATGGATTCTTCCCAACAACGGATTGTTAATCTATCAGCTTGTTCAGATGCAACCTTTGAAAACAGTTTACGGACGCTTCCCAACAACGGATGCTGCTCTATTGCTTATTCAACTTCTCAAAACAGTTTACGGATTCTCCAGTAACGGATGTCAATCTATCGCTTGTTCAGATTCCAAGCCTTCACCTGCAGCAATCAGAGGACTCTCGCAATCCCCAGCCAGAGAACCTTCCAGAAGCTAACTCCACTCAGAGTCAAGTTTCATTATCCCCAGCGAAGCTAAAACTTCAAATTAGCAATCCCTAGTGGAGCCAGACTAATGAACCTTCTCCCCACAGAGTTTTGGGAGGGAAAATCTTGAGTTCCCCAGTGAAGTCGCCAGAAATACTTCCCACCAAACTGAAGATTCTCAGTCTTACATCCCCAGCATGAGTCTATTAGATTGGAACTCCCCAGTAGAGGTCATCAGGAATTCTCTTCCACAGCAGCAACCAGAGAATTATTCTCCCAGGCAGCAGTCAAGATTCTTTTATCTGCAGCCAACTCAGGATTCATTTATCCTCGGCAAGATAGCTCATCAACTTACATGCGCATTCATCACATTCATGTCATAAACATTGATGTCACATACATTGCATCATGCATCATGACATTGCATACAACTAACCCTTTACTTTTTCAGGTAAGATCAGTCGACAGACAAAGATCACCTCCCGAGATTCATCCAGAAATAGTTCAGATGTGACCCGGACACGGCAACATTCTGATACTTATTTCAGATCCATTTAGACGCATCATCAGGAAATCCTACACCAGTTCCTCTTCAACTTCAAGACTTCTGAAAACAGTTCACGGGTTCTCCAGTAACGGATGCTAACCTATCACTTGTTCAGATTCTTCTCAAGACTTCTGAAAACAGTTTACAGATTCTTCCCAAAAACGGATGTTAATCTACCAACTTGTTCAGATGCCAACTTTTGAAAACAGTTTACAGACGCTTCCCAACAACGGATGTGGCTCCATTGCTTATTCAATCTCAACTTCAAAATAGTTTACGGGATTCTCCAAACATGGATGTCAATCTATTGCTTACTCGGACCCCCAATTCAGAGATGTTCCAAAACATGGGTGCCTTTCTGATACTCGTCCACTCACCAATGACATACAGTTCAACATCGCCAAATGGCATCTTTAAGCCCATTATCAGATGGCATCTCTAAGCCCATCCCCCGACAAGATTCTATCGCATCAGATGGCATCTTTAAGCCCATCACCAAATGGCATCTTTAAGCCCACTCACCTCTACCATCACATCGTCAAGCGCAAATTTTCTGGGTATTTTAGTGTCCAATCTTCTTTTACCTTCAAGTCGCGAAAGGCAAACTTGCCAATCTCACTCTTCAGGTCCAAGAAGATTGAACAGGGGCAACTGTTGTACCCCAAAATTTGCCCTCGCATTTTTCCACAAGAGATCGCAGCTTCAGGCGTTTCCTAATTTTTCAAACTGGCTCAAGAATCGGACAAACGGACTTTTTTCGTCAGCCAAGCAAAATTAGCTTTTTATTGATTTTTCAGGACTCTGGATTGTTTCACACAGTTGGCTTAGGGTTTTGGTTGATTTTGGCTCAACTTTGATCAGGCGAACGCTCTTTGGAATTTAATCAGGAATTAGGGTTTTTTGGGCACGTTCTCAGAAGGATTTAAATTCTACAACACTTTGCGAGTTATTCCGAGATTTGGGTTGGATTCGCATTGTTTGGCTTAATCAGTAAAAAGAATGCATTTGGTTTGAATTCACATTTGTTTGTTTGAGCCAGTCAAAAGATATATGCAGTTTGGATTTACAGTGCTTGGTAAAAATCAGTGAAAAGGGAATGCGCCTGATCAGTTGTTTTGGTTAACTGTTGCTTTACTTTGGATATTGGAAAGGCCAGGTTTAACTGAGTAAATTGCTAATAGCATTGTTTATTTAAATTATTTATTATTCTGAGGTTAAGTGATTGGAATTTATTTTTCGATTATTTTAATTCAAAGAATTTTAAATAATGAATAAACAATAAAAGAGGAAATAGAATTAATTGGATAGTGAAAACTTTTATTTATTCTTAAATTATTTGTACAATTATTGTTTACAATTTATTTACAAACAATGATTTTACATTAATTTAAATTTAAATAAAAAAATGAAATTATCCTATTTTTTCTAAGTCTTTTATTCTTCAATTCTTCATCTGCTATCCTTTGCTCCCCTCCATTCAATTATTCATCTGCAAGAGAAAAAGAGAAAAGTCAAAAAGCAGATAAATAAATAATGACAGATAAATAAAAGACAGTTCATCATTAAGGGCCACTGATTGGGATCAGTTAACCCTCTCTGCAAATCACGGGATTTCTCCCGGTTCACAAAGATGGACGAATGTTTATTTGCTAAAAATGAATGCACCAAAAGTCAAAATTGCACAATTCAAAGTTATCCAAACTGCATAAGTTCAAATCTCAAAACTCCAAGTTCAAACCAAACTGAAAAATTCAAACTTGCTATCAAAATGCCAAAAGGCTACCCAAGCTGTCAAAGAAAAGAAGATTTGGCAAAGATATCAAAGAAGATACAAAGTACAAAAGCTGTCAAAAGAAGAGACAAGAATGCAGAGCAAAATTGTTATGCAAGCAAATACATTTTCTTTTCATCATTTCCCAAAAGAAGGGGCCCTTTCAGAACAAAAAGTACAGCACAAACATATTAAATATATTAACTGTACTGAGAAAGAAGAGAAGAGAGATAGAAGAGCAGGCTTAGGCTTTAGGCTTGAGAGATAGAAAGAAAACATATACAAAAGCAAAACACAGTGGATAAAAGGAGGAAAACCAATACACTAAAGATATACAAAAAGCATAAGCCTTCAAGTCTCAAAAGAAAAAAGAGACCATCAAACTCAACATAACCAAAAGGCCTGTCTAAAAACCTTGGATCCTGTCAACTAAAACCATAAGCCAGCATTAACCTGCTAACCCTAAAAAAAAGAAGAACCTGTAACAATATATCAAACAGCATACCTGCCTGAACTAAGAGAAAGAGGAACCAAAAAAAAACATAAACCCATTATTCACCCAAGTTCACAATACCACTGTCAAAGCAAAAAGGCCATCAACCCAAAGCATAAAACCTGCCTCAGCATAAAACCTGCCTCAGCATAAAACCTGCCTCAGCATCCAACATGCCTAAGCACAAATCAAAAGCCAAAACCAGTAAGACCCTGTTCAAGGCCAAGATCTGCATTAGCCTTACCAATCAAAGCCATTAGACCTATCAAGCTCAACCTAAGGCCAAACTGTCATAAACCAGTCCAACTTTCAAACCAACACAACCTGTCAAAAACTCCAACACAAAAAACCAGATAACCTGTTAAAAAGCCTAACATGAAGCCTGAAGCCTCAAAGCCTCACCCTGCCTGAAGCCTAACATAAACCAGATAAACCCCAAACCTGTTCAAGTATCATACCTGCCTAAACACCAACACCATCCAAATCAAACTCAAGGCAACCAAACGCATACTCAGTATCAATATCCAAGGCCCTCAGGATGCCATCATTGGGCAAGCAACAAACACTCCAAAGGCAAATCAAAAAAGCATTTCAACAGGCAACTCAGTGGTAAATCCAGGCCCTCAGAAAGTTCATCATAGGGCAATTCAAGGCAAATCAAATGGGCAACAGAAGCAAAGTATCGAGGCAACCTTAACAAGCATACAAAGTGGCTCAATAATAGCATTTCAAGCACATATTCAGGCCCTCAGAACCCTAGGTTCATCCTTGGTCAAAGAAGATACAGAAGCAACGTTCAAAGACATCTCAAGCCATCATAAGCAAGCATACGACAAACACGTTCAAGGCAACAAGCATTAAAGGCAAATGGGAAGAAGAAAGAGGCGAACTTACGAAGGCGTTTTCAGTCAATATCATCACAAAACCCTCAAATGGCAAAAAGATAAAGAGTATAGAAATACCAGGGTCACCAAAAAGCCAATCTCATCGCGCAAACCCTCCGCTCGTCAAGCCTCCAAGTGCCTCCTTCCTCCTCCTTCGCAAAGGTAAAATCTTTTTCATTCTTTCTTCAAAACCTCGCGTAAATCAGTAAACAAAAATCAAATAAATGTGAAACCATGGCATGCAAGACGAAAAGAAATTCTGAACGAGACTGAAAATAAACTTCTGTACCTAACGTGAATGACCCATGGAGGAGGGTAGACGGAGGAGGAGATGGCATGGTGGCTCTGGGCGGAGGTTTGCATTTCAGCATGGAGGACGAAGAAGATGAAGCACGAACGGCGCGCCTCACAAACCCTAAGCGTAATCCCAATTGAAACAAAAAATCCAACCCTAAAACTTGTTTAGGACAAATGGGCCTAACATGTCATCAGACGCCCAAGCTTTTTTTCTGTTTTCCATCACACACCCCCTCATTTCTTTTCCATTTGGGCCATAACCTCCTTAAGGCCCATCCTAAAACTTAACTCTTTTTTAAGTATAAAGCCTTTTTTTTCATTTTTCTCTTGTTAATTAAATTAACAAAACATAACTTTTAAAACTAACAATATTTTTTATAGAAACTTATACAAATAACATTTTTCTCTATAAATAAACTTACATTTTTCTTTTATTTCTCTATACATAGAATATTAGTTTTTCTTAAAATAAATACTTCTCTTTTATTTTTTAAGAAACATTATTTTTGTACATAACAAATAAAAATACATTTTTTCTAATATACATAATTTAATTCTTGATATTTAATTAAAACATACTTTTGGTATATAATCAATAAAGATACATTTTTTATTACACAATATAATTAAATTGAAAACATTTTTCTTTTCATTAAAACATTCTTTTGTACATATTAAAGAAAATACAAAAGATTAAGTAAATAAATATTTAATTCTTTTCATTTAAGTTAAAACGATACCTTAAATAATACACATTAATTTCACATGATCGCACCTATACAAATATACATACACGTATACACATACACTTACACAATACATTCACATTGCCCCTATACACATTTGTTTATCTTATACATTGATATTCATTACATTTACATTTGATCGCAAATTTGATTTGGTTGTAATCTTATTGGACATTACATTCCTAAAGTCTCATCCCCATTTGTGAATATTGTACCCCCACTCCCGGATACTTATTTTGTAATAGCGTAGACTTTACATTCTCGCAATTTACCGCTTTCAATTATACCATGGTTAGACCTAGGGTTTGCATGTACATAAAATCAAACGCTAGATAACCTAATACAAGACAAATACACGAAATCAATACACAATCACACTTACACCCTCTAAGATAACCCCACATGTTGCCTTCCAAAATGGGCCATGCTTGCACGTCGAGTATCTTTGGCAAAACAAATTCAAATGATCATAAGTCCCTCGATGACGCTTTCGAATGTTGCCTAAATGGAATGATCATAGTCCCTTCAAAGCAAATTGCCAAAGACACTTGGCACCATTGCATTCATGGTCCATACGATGACCCGCACCCGTCCCGAACAAACTTCCTAAACGCAAGATTGTCCACCAAATTCAATGGTGGAACAAAATTGTTCAAAAGGGTTGAAAACATAGAGAAAACCTTTGAGTACAATAGGGTAGACAAAACTCTTAGTTACTTGAGATCAACTTGCAAAAACACTTGCCTTCTTTTCAAAAACCACATTCCACAAAACACTTTCAAAACAAACTCTCAAAAACACTTTGAAACATCTTTTCGAAAAGATACACACTTTTGTAAAATATTCGAGTAAAGAATTGTTACAAAGGTTAGCCTAAGACAAGGCATCTTATTCCAAAACATTTTCAAAAACACACACACCTACACACCATTTTTAAGCAATCGAAAATCAAGGCAAGTGATCTAAATAACCAAGTAACTAAGAGCCCATGGATAACCATGGATGAAAAGGGTGCTAATACCTTCCCTTTTCATAATCTACCCCCCGGACCCACGAAATATCTCAAAAGGTTTTTGCTGTGCTTTTTTAACCTTTCCTTTAGGATAAAATAAAAAGTCGGTGGCGACTCTTGCTCAACCGAACAAGTGCGAATACAAACGCAAAACCATAAGTCAGTTCTCCCACCGTATCACAACATGGCATATGATTATGAAGAAAATCAAGCCCTTATAAATGGACCTACATGCCCCGGGCAAGGCATGAGGTGAAAATAGTGTGCGGATTGTTTTAATTATTACAGACCATAAATGGGAAATTGTTCAAAGATAAAATTACTGGTTGATAAAGGTGATGGGAACAAAATCCTTTGCTTCCCAGTTGCTTAAACCCCCTTCGACGGTCGGAAAGATCCAATCTTCAAAGTGGCTCTCTTTATCCTCATCTTCTACAACATTGATTCCATGGTGTGAGATCTTGACGGGTGGCCCTCCAGCCTTGGAAAGTCGCATAGCCTTTTGTCCTGCAGCAGTGAACCCTAACCCAAACTTGTCTGTCTTATGGGGAAAATCAGGCAATTGCCCCCATATTGTACTTTTCCCTTCTTTAACCACAACCTCTGCGTCCTTGAGAGATGCCATTCTAGATACATGCTTGGGAACAATAGGCACTTCAACCATTGTCTTTGCAACTGCTACTTCAGGAGAGACTTCCTCGAAATGTTGAAAAGGTGTTTCAATGAACTCGCCATCCAACTCCACATAACGGGAGGAATTGAGATGACTAATCATGTACTCTTCCTCGCCGTGCACTGTTATAATCTTACCCTTAACAGGATATTTCAGCATTTGGTGTAAAGAGGAGGTAACTGCCCTGGCATAATAGATCCACGGTCTTCCTAACAAACACGAATATGACGGACGGATGTCCATCACGTAGAAGGTAGAGTTGAAAACCTCTGTGCCTACTTTGATAGGAATATCAACCTCTCCATGAACCATTCTTTTGGAACCATCAAAAGCCCTAACAACGATATTACTAGGTTTGAGGGTCAATCCTTTGCAGTCCAAACGGTCTAAGGATTTCTTCGGCAGCACATTCTAGGAAGAACCAATATTAATTAAGACATGGGCGAGGGTGGTTCCCCTGCATTCAACTGAGACATGTAGCACGTCGTTGTGTTTCCTTCCTTTGGGAGTCAAGTCAGCATCAGAAAAGCCAAGGCCATTATCAGCAGTAAGACTGGCCACACATTCCTGAAACTGGTCAGCCGAAGTCTCTTGGGGTACATGTGTCGCCTTCAAGAATTTGATTAGGGCCTTAGCATGGGCCTCAGAACAGAGTAGAAGAGCCAACATTGAAATTTTAGAAGGGGTCTGCCCTAACTGTTCCACAACGTCGTAGTCACTTTTTCTGATTATTTTCAAGATTTCATCCATTTCTTTCTGAGTGGTTTCGGGGATAACCACAACATGAGCCTTCGTCCTGACAGGCACTTCTAGTATCCCCTTACCCTTGGCGGTAGTATCAACAAATGGTCTTTCTTCAGGAGTATCCCATTCTTCAATCATTGGGGCTTGCACATATGGTCCAACAGGTACAGAAGCTTTCAAGGGTCCGAAAACTGCTCGAGGGGGGGCAATCTCCGGAGAAAAGATCCGACCACTGCGGGTTATCTTGCTTGTACCTGCAATGTTCCCTATATAAGGGTTTTCTTCTTCAGGATTTTCTTGGACTTCCTTAATTTGCTTGATACCATGATAAAATATTTCTCCTCCATAGTTCCATGGTATCATTTTGCTTGATTGGTACGGGACAGGTTCCGGCATGGTGATCTTTAAAGGTACACATTCAGAATTGGGTGTAATCCTGACAGGCCTTTTGTAAGCCTTGGGAGGATTGTCGGAAATGGTTATGATTGCGATATCGTTGGCTGAAGTAGCAAAAGTATCAAGAGTAACAGGATTGGAGGTATCAACAGGGGTTTTTTGGAAAAGTATCTCTTGGGTATCCATCAGGCGTTGGACACCTGACTTCAACATTGGGCAATCACCTCGTATGTTCAAACAAAAATAGCAGTCTTTACCACAACCAGGAAAGATCCCGGCTCTTATCAAATTTTCTTTAATCACAAGTAACGGCGTCAACAGGTCAACAACATCAGTAACATGAAGGTCCTCCATAACAGCATGAACATTATTACCGTGCTTGGGCATTGGAGCAAAAATCACATTGGGCTTCCCAGGCGCATCGAATTCTACTTCTTTGGCATCAATCAAGTCCTGGATTTTGTTCTTAAGCGCCCAACAATTATTGGTATCGTGCCCAACACTGTCAGAATGATAAGCACATTTGGCATTGGAGTGGTAGTATGGAGAGGAGGTGTTAGGATTTTTTGGCGCTTCCTTTAAATTGTTAAGATTCAACTTCAACAAGTGGGGGAGTACCTGAGCTGGCGTCATGTTGATGCGGGTGAACTGCCGTTGTGGCCTTTCTACCCGTTGTTGATTAGGTCTCGACTGATTGTTACGAGGTTGATCATTTGAAGAATTTTGAATCATCACCGCCCCTACAGTCGGCCGGCGCTCGGTTCTTCCCTGAACCTTCTGAGAATACACAGCAGAGGCTTCCTTCTTAGCCGGGAAAGGTTTTTTAACAGCTGTGGATGCAGAAGCATCCTTTTGAATCTTTCCACTTTTAATACCGGCCTCAACCCTTTCGCCGGTCAAAATCAGTTCAGTAAATCCCGCGGAAGAACTCCCGATTAGATTGTTGAAGAAAGGGCCAGACAGGGTCCCCAGAAACATGTCAACTAACTCCCTATCTGACAACGGTGGCTGCACCTTTCCAGCCAGATCACGCCACTTCTGAGCGTACTCTTTAAACCCTTCATTGGAAGCCATCCCCATACTTTGTAACTGAGTACGAGTGGGCGCCAAATCAGCATTGTATTGATACTAACGATAAAAAGCAGCTGCTAAGTCTTCCCAATTGTGAACCTATGATCTCTCGAGTTGATAGAACCAGTCCAATTGCGTTAGTGACAAGCTGTCTTGAAAAAAGTGCACCCAAAGATCTTTATCAGATGAGTGGGGTTGGATTTTTCTGACATACGATCTCAGGTGCATCTTCATGCATGACAGACCGTCATACTTGGCAAATGTTGGCACCTTGAACTTGGGAGGGATAACAATCCCAGCTACCAGCCCTAGTTCTTCGAAATCCAAACCGGGCACCCTCTGCAACTCCATAGCTGTCAGTCTATCTTCAAGATTCTTATATTTATCATCCGCTGGTGGATACTGTTGTTTGAAGTAGTCTTCGTCTTCTTCCTCCTCCTCCTCTTCAACCTCAGATTAGGAAGGTACAACAGTCCCTTTCCCTTTACCGGCCCCTTCGTCAGACGTTGAGGGGAACTCAAGAACTTTTCTGGCATTGCTCTCAAACCTTCTTCCAAAAGTGGCTACCCTAGGTCTCTTTTTCTTTTTCTCTTTATTCTTCTCCAACAAAGCTTTGAGGTCCTCTTGACCCTTTGCCAAGGTCATGAGGAGTTGCTGGAACTGTGAATTTTGTGCCTGCAGATCCTTTACCGTCTGCTCCAAATCCATCTTGCTGAAATAAACAGCAGAAAGATAAGGAAACCTGGTGTGAAGACCTGTTTATGCATATGATGAATGGTATGTTATTCATGTAATGCATTCAAGGATTCGGAAACTCAAATTTGTTGCAAACAAAAAGAACGCACGTCATATTAAGAAGAAATTTGTTAGTACATAAGTGCCCCATGGGCAAAATATTACAAAAATCTTAATGTAAAAAGACATTGCGCATCCTCTTTGGTGCGATGTAAGTGTTGAGAGTTTCCTCCTCATGAAGGCGGCGAGTAAGCTCCAAAACCTTCTTCTCACTAGCATAGAAGCTGGCTTCAAAAGTATCCCGTTCTTTCTTGAGTTGGATCCAACTCTTTTGCATTTCTTCCCATGATGTTGGCATGTCAGGATGTAGGATGGTGTATGGAACCTCTCCTTCCATAACAAGCTCTTTGATCAAGGGGAGAATGTGAGGGTATGGCATCATAAGATTCTGGGCGCGGGTTCGTACCCACTTGAGATAAGGCTCAAGGGGGATGGAATTCTTGTGCCCCAGTGTCTTACTATCTACCTTGTTGGGCATCCTCCAAGCTCTGATGAACCTTTGTCGAAGTCCTTGCGCATCGTTGTCGAAGTCAAAAACTAGGTCAGGAGTTAGCATGTCATGAGGGCCATCCCTCCGAGCATATCCAAACTGTCTCAAAGCTAGACAGGGGTTGTAGGTAATGCCTCCCCTAATGCCAAGTAGTGGGACGTTAGGAAATTCCCCACAACGATCAATGATGATGACATTTTCTCTAGACCGAGAACACCAATGTACATCAGAATTTGTGAGGGTCATCAATCGTTGTGACCATCTTAAACCCTGCTCATTCTTCAAAACTAATTGTGGAAGGTGAGAAATAAACCACCTTGCTAGGAGAGGAGTACAACACATGAGAACACCTCTTTTCCTCATTGTTCGTGTGTAAAATGAGTGTAGGATGTCCCCAAGCAATGTGGGTATAGGATTCATGGATATGAAAATCTTGACAGCGTTCACATCTATAAGCTGATCAGGGTTTGGGAACAAGACCAACCCATAGATGAGGAGTGCCACAATCTCTTCAAAGGCCTGTAGATCAAGAGAATTCCAACAGTCTTGTGCCTTCTCAAACAAAAACTTTGCCAAGAAACCCTTGACACCACTTCTGGTTTCCCAGTGCCCCTTGATGTCAGATGGTTGCAAGTGTAATGCTTGAGCAACATCTTCAGGCTTTGGTTCTCTTTCCGTACCATTGTAGGGTAGTTGATGAAGAATAGGAATTCTCAGGAGTTGAGAAAATTCCTCCAAAGTAGGCACCAACTAGTAATCAGGGAATGTGAAACAGTGGTGTAGGGGGTCAAAGAATTGGAAGAGGACTTTCACCAAGTCTTCTTCAATGTTGGAGTTTGTTGTACCCCAAAATTTGCCCTTGTATTTTTCCACAAGAAATCACAGCCTCGGGCGTTTCCTGATTTTTTCAGATCGACGTAAGATTCAGTCAAACAGACTTTTCTTATCGGTCAGACAAAATTAGGGTTTTCTTTGATTTTAAGCAGTTCAGGCAGTTTGCTTAGGGTTTGGTTGATTTTGGCTCAGGTTTTGATCAGGCGGACGTTTCTTTGGCATTTAATCAAGAACTAGGGTTTGTGCGTGCAAAAAGAGTTAATTTTACAGTTCTTTTTAGTTTACTCTGAGATTTGGATTGAGACATTTGAATCAAGAACTTGCAGGTTGTGGTTTAATCAGTAAAGGCTAAGGCATTCGATTGGAGATGAGATGAAAGCTGAGGTACTTAAATTGAGAATCTACAGTGTTTGATTTGATCAATAAAAAGATAAATATCTGGATATTGGTTTGATTAACTATGCATTGGATATTTGAAGCGCCAAGTTTATTATTGATTCAATGACAAGGCCACAATGTTTATTAATTATTTTTCTAAGTCAGAATAATTGGATACTTCCGGTTATTTTAATTTAAGAAATTCAAAGGAATTAAATGAACATTGAGTTGAAAGAAGAATTAACTGAAAAGAAGGATGTTTATTCACTTTGAATTGTTTGTTACAGGTATTATTTAAATACTGTTAAATTTATTTACAGTTATTTAATAATATTATTACAAATAATTGAAATGAAATAAAACTATCCTAATTCCTAAGTCTTCATCTTCCATCCATTGCTCCATCTGCTTCATTTGATTTTATCTGCAAAAAATAAGAAACAAAAGAAAAGTCAAAGCAGATAAAATAATTAAAGACAGACAGATAAAAAATAGATTCATCATTAAAGGCAACTGGCTGGAATCAGTTCACCCTCTCTGCAAATCACGAGATTTCTCCCGGTTCACAAAGAGGGATGAAAAATGCTTGCTAAACATGAAATGCACAAAGTTGTAAAATGCACAAATTCAAAAAGGGTCAAACAAAACTGCATAGTTCATGGTTCAAGTTTGTCAAAAGCTGCATAATTCCAAAAGTTCTAAACCAAGGATAATAGGCAAACTGAACTAAGCCAACAAAGTCCAAACTGAGTTCCAATTTCAAACTAAACCAAAAAGGCTATCAAAAGGGCTATCACAAAGATGTAGGAAAGCTGGAGAAAGAGATAAAGTATGCAGAGGCAAAGCAACAAGTGCAAGCAATGTAAAATTTCATCATTTTCCAGCAGTTGCCTTTTCATAACAAAGTACAAACATAAACATTATTTAATGCTTTAACTTGTACTGGAGAGAGAGAGAGAAGAAAGAAAAGAAGAAGGGCTTACAGGCTTAGGCTTGAAAAGAGATATAAAAAACAAAACTGTTAACACAGTAGAGAGAGGCAGAGACATTACAAAAAAACATAATACCACAAACTGAAGAAAAAAAAAGGGATAACATCAAACTGAGATAGCAAAGACAGTCCCAAGCCTCCAAACCTCAAAAGTCTCTCAACCTATTCAAACATCCTACATAAACATAACATAAGCCTGGAGCCCAGGCTTAACATGAGATAACCTGCCAAACCTAAAGCATCAGGCTTCAAGCCAAAGATTAAACTGTCAAACCAGTAAACCTGCATTCAAAAAAGGCCATGCCAAAATGTGTCAAACCTTGAACCAAAGCTCAACCTGTCCAAGCCTTACCTGCCTGAACTGTCAAGCCTAAACCAGTAAATACAAACCATACAAGCTTCAAAGCCTTCACCTGCTAAAGTATTTCCAAACACCCAAACAAACTCACATAATATCAAACCAAATCCACACCTGCATCAAGCCTCAAGGCCCTCACGCCCATAACCTGTTTTCTAGGCATTTCAAGGCAACCAACACGAGCCCTCGAAAAATTTCATCATTGGGCAAGCTTTCAAAAAACAACTCAAAACATTCGAACTAACACAAACCCTCAGAACATTGTCATCACTGGGTTAATCATCAAGGCAACTCAAACATAACATCATCCAAGGCAACCAAACATATCAAGTAAGCATACGAGGCAAAGAGGCCCTCAAAGGAAGCCTCATCATAGGGCAGGCATCAAGGCATTAAGGCAACTCAAGCACAACATATCAAACACCTCAGAAGCATACAAAGTGTTCAGAGACAACTCAGAATAAACAAAAGAAAGGCAACTGGAGAAGAAGAGAGGCAACTATCAAACTAAGGTTTTCAAGTTCATCATAAAACCCTAAAGAAGGTAAAAGATACAAACCAGGAAGCAAAGGTTCAGAGCATCACACGTTTCCCCTTGCCGTCAAGCCGCCACAGCGACTCCCAAATCCGCCTCCTTCTCCTCCGCCCCCAAGGGTCAAGGTAGCATTTCTCTTCTTTCCTTTCCTTTCCACAACCTCAACAATAACAAACAATGACAACACTTAATCAAAACATGAAGTCAAGAGAAATAACGAAAACCCTAAACGCGTTTTAAAAAGGAAACAAAAACAGGCACCTTTTAAACTTGCTTCGCTGGACCAAGGAGGGAAGAGGAAGAAGGAAGCAACTGGTGGCTAGGCAAGGAGAAGTTCATTCAAGATTCACGGCTTGAGAAGACGAAAAAGAACGAAGTGAAGTAAACGAACGGCGCCTCTGCAAAGTTCCAAACCCTAATCCGTTCCAAAGTGAAAACAAATCAATTAACCCTTACAATTGTTTTGTGAAACACGCGGCCCTTGCTCCATTCAGCCTTAAGCCCATTGATTTACACACCTCACCCCTCCCTTTGGACTCTGACCTCCCTTTTGCTTGGGCCTAAAACACTAAAGCCTTTTTTATTTTCATTGTTTTTACATTATTCTAATTAATAAAATTTTTATCTCCTTTTTATAGCATAATTAAATTATGTGGATAAAATAAATACCTTAAATCTTTTATACAAAATTTCTTTTATACATAAGAACATTGAAGCATATAAAAATACAATTTAACTTTTACTTTCTTTAATTAAATTTTTTGTACATAAAACATTATTTTTCTTTTTTTTCTCAAACTTAAAACTTCTTTCTTTTAAATTAAAACTCTTGTATTAAAATACATTAATTTGTAAATACATAAGGAATACTTTTCTTTAATATAAGACATTAATATATAGAATTTGATTATTTCCTTTTCTTAAAATATTTTATTCTTGTACATCAATACATAATACTTTTCTTTTCTTAAGATAAATAGTTTGTACATATTAAACAAAAATACAAAATGATGACATTAAATAAACAAAACACTTAATTTTTTCATTAAGTTCACATCTCAACTTGTAAATACATACACTTACACGTTTGCAATACACAAATACATTTATTTTACATTGACACATTCACATTTGCTATACATTACTGTACATTATATTTTACATTTGCGCAATTCGATTTGGTTGTAAATTATTTGGACACTACTCTCCTTAAAGTCTCATCCCCATTTGTAAATAATTGTACCCCCACTCCCGGATACTTATTTGTAATAGCGTAGACTTTAAATTCCCGCAATTTACCGCTTTCAAATATACCATGGTTAGACCTAGGGTTTGTATGTACATAAAATCAAACGCTAGATAACTTAATACAAGACAAATACATGAAATCAACACACAATCACACTTGCACCCCCTAGGGTAATCCCGCTTGTTGCCTTCCAAAATGGGCCATGCTTGCACGTCGAGTTTCTTTGGCAAAACAATTCAAATGATCATAGTCCCTCGATGACGCTTTCGAAAGTTGCCTAATCAAAAATGATCATAGTCCCTTCAAACAAAATTGCCAAAGACACTTGGCATCATTGCATTCATGGTCCATACGATGACCCGCGCCCGTCCCGTTAAACATCCTAAACACAAGATTGTCCACCAAATACAATGGTGGAACAAAATTGTTAAAAAGGGGTTAAAACATGAGAAAAACCTTTGAGTACAATAGGGGTAGACAAAACTCTTAGTTACTTGATCAACTTGCAAAAAACACTTGCCTACTTTTCAAAAACACACTTCACAAACGAACTTTCAAAAACATTTGAAACATCTTTTTGAAAAGATACACACCTTTGTATATACTCAAACACGAGTCATTACAACGGTTGCCGAAACAAAGGCGTCTATTTCAAAACATTTTCAAAACAAAAATACACACACCATTTCAAGCAATCAAAAATCAAGGCAAATGATCTAAAACCAAGTAACTAAGAGCCCATGGATAACCATGGATGAAAAGGGTGCTAATACCTTCCCTTTTCATAATCTACCCCCCGAACCCACGAAATATCTCAAAAGGTTTTTCCTGTGCTTTTTAACCTTTCCTTTAGGATAAAATAAAAAGTCGGTGGCGACTCTTGCTAAACCGAACAAGTGCGAATACAAACGCAAAAACTCAAGTCAGTTCTCCCACCGTATCACAAAACTGACGACTCTGCTGGGGATAACTTTTAAAGTGGGGTTACCTTAGGGTTTAGATCACCTTTACTTTCTTGCTTTGATTGCCTTGATTTCTTTACTTTTTTGATCCTTGTTTGGGTTTGTTGTAAATCCTACACCCGGATTTGGGGCACCTTCTTAGGTAAATAACAATAAAACTGTGAGGGAATTGTGCGGGGTATACCGACACGGTTGAAGCAGTAAGCTATGTTAGTGTGACATATTTGTGAGTACCGGTAACCCTTGAGTTCAGTCAAGGAGAGTACGGGGCCGCTGAGTGATGTCATGAAGCACTAACGAACTCTTAGAACCTTAATTGACCATCCTAGCCTTTTTAGGGGTAGTGAGATGACCGACTTTGGTGCAGTCCGAAGTTGGTAGATACTCGAGACTACACTCATTGAGGGTTGTTTTCTTGGAATATTTTGGTCGCCAGTTAAGTGGCTAAACCGAAACAATGAACACAGAAAACAATCCAATGATATTGAGCTCCTTAGAACCCGGTTTCTATTTCTAGGACAGGATGAACCAACTAACTTCAAGAGGGTACTTACCTACAACCCCATGCAAGCCTAAACCTAAGGACTTGTTTGCTTTGTGTGAATATGATAGCCTGTATATACACTCACTTGCTTTTTGCATACATGTACATAACATCATAACATCATACCATAGCATTTTCAATAACCATTTCAAGGATCTCGAGGTTTCTTTTGATGCAGGGTTACATTGAACCAGACGTCTACCAAAGGGAAAAAGGGGTTCTCCTCTAAACAAATGCCATCAAAGATCAAGTGCAACAACTTGAATTAGGGGCTATGACCCACTTGACATGGTGGGCTTGATTCTTGTGGAAAGACATCCACTAATACAAAGTTCTCCAATCAAAGATCAAGTGCAACAACTTGAATCAGGGGCTATGACCCACTTGACATGGTGAGCTTGATTCTTGTGGAAAGACATCCACCGTTGCAAAGTTCTCCAATCAAAGATCGAAGTTCAACCTCTAACGTTCTCTTGTGTTTACCCCAAGAGATCCTTGAAAGCATGCATCCACATATCATGCATTGCATCTTGACGATCTTTCCTTTTCCAGGTTTCCTTACTCTCCTGCTGTTTATTTCAGTAAGAGATGGCACTAGAAAAGACTGTCAAGGATATCCAGGACCAGACTGCTCAGCTGTAGGAAATGTTCTTGAACCTGTCCTTGGGGCAAGAAGAAATTAAAGCTCTACTCACAAAGGGCTTGGTCCATGGAAATTCAAACAATGCCAGGAGCGATCAGTTGGAAGCACTGCAGTTTGAGCTGACAACAATGAGGATCCAAATGACGGGGCAGCTGGTGGGCCAGATGGCTCTCATCCAGGATTTGTCTCAAAGACAAGAGGAACTCAGAGTTCTCGTCAGCCAACTTCATTGGAGCAACCAACTGGGGCAAACATCTGAGGTTGAAGAGCAAGTCACCACTCAACCCCCATCCACTCAAGAAGACAAAGGGAAGGCTCCTCTACTTGCTTCAGGGTCACAAGCCCAGCAACAACCTCGCCAGCGTCAACGGGGTAATCGGCGTAAGCAAGAAACGTCGGGAAGACAGTTCAGGGAGACTGACATACCGTCATCTTTGATTCTGGAGCGCTTGTTGGAGGTCAACCTGACTGCCTTGAGGGATCCTATCCGGAACCCAAATACCTCCGCTCCTAACTATCATCCCGATGCATTTTGTGTGTACCACTCCTACAGCCCGGGGCACGACACCGACGACTGTTGGGCCTTGAAGAACAAGATTCAAGATCTAATTGAAATTGGAGTATTGAGGTTCATGCCAGATGGCGAGATGAAAATCTTCCGTTAAGGAGTTCTCCACCTGGAGTGACAAAGCTCAAAGCTGAGATATTTTGCTTCATTTTGAATTTTCAAAGTTGTAATTCCTTTTGTTATTCAAACAATTAACTGTTGATGTTAAACTCTGTTTCATTAATGCATTGCATATGTTTGTCTTGAATTCATCCATTCGTTTTGACTACTCTTATGTTTTTCTTTATGATATTTAACTCTTGATAAAAAGCTGCAAGCCTTTAGAGGGAGGATGACGAAACAATACCATAATCTCATGCAGTATGCTTTTGAACGGACCTTGCTGATGATGTACAGGCATTTCTTTCAATTCCCAAACACTGGAGTTATAAGGAAGATAATCCCTAGTCAACCCCTTCGAGCCAAAGAAGTAGGAGTTTTCTTTTTTAAACAAATCAAAACCCTTGATATAAACCTGGGGCAGGGTAGTATCTCAGTTAATTCAAAAAAATGCGCATTGAAGTCACAAACTCTCAGTTCGTAACACAACGAACGACGTCAACAAAAGAAAGCATTCCTTTGGAATCAAAAGACAAGGGTGGTTCCCTATCACATAGGCAGTCGATCTCTCAAAAGAGAAAATCCCACCAAGCCAAAACCTGTAAAGGAGGCTTAAGAAAGCTGGGGCATCCCGCTGACTGTAATCTCAAAAACAGGAACAGTCAGGCAAAAGTTAGGGATAACAAATCAAAATCAAAATAGAGAGGTCATTACAAATCCTCAACAACATAAAAAATGTTGCAAAAGAAAAAGGAGATGATGACTGTCTCCCAAATTCAAATGGCGAACCATCACCCAAAAAGTCGTTCCAAACTCAAAACAGAGTGCGACGCACAATTAACTGAGCTTAGGATTGAAGAACATCACGAAGAGCGGGTGGGTACAAATACACTTTGAGCCTTTATCCTTTGTTTCTTAAACCGTGAACCAGGCCACGTTACAATCCTTCAAAATTCCTAATTGAAGCATGGGTTTGTTCGAAAGCATACTGTACCAAAGGTATCCTGACTCCTGTGAGGCTTTGCTCTAAAATCTTGTGTTGATTTGTCTTATGAAAAGTTTTCTGCTAAAAAACGCATTTTTCAAAACTTCGAGACAAACATAAACTTTACATTGCTTGAATATCACTGTTTGCATTTGGCTATTTGTTTGACAGCGAAGAAATTCATACGGTGAATGTTCGGAGGAACGAAAACTCTCTCAGTGAGTAAAATCACTTCAAAAGGATGACACTTCCATTACAAGTCTCCTATCAACAAGGGGCATGACATGTCACCATCCAATTAACCTGGGGCAGTCCAGTCAAGGTTTCAACAGATCTTTCAAAGTCCAATTAACCTGGGGCAGTCCAGTCAAGATTTCAAGAAATCTCTCAATTACAAAGTAACCTGAAGAGACTCCTTCATCACCACTTGGGGCATTCGAATGTCAAAAGTGTTCAACAATTCCTTCATCACCTGTTGGAAGATACGATCCAGATGTGCTCCAGACACGGTTGCCATTCTGTCACCTTTCTTAAGTTCCAGATCAATACCTGTAACAAGCCAGGAAAATATCTGTGGACGACTGATTATGGATTAACACCTGTAACAAGCCAGGAAATTATCTACATCACCACTTGGGGCATTCGAATGTCAAAAGTGTTCAACAATTCCTTCATCACCTGTTGGAAGATACGGTACAGATGTGCTTCAGACACGGTTGCCATTCTGTCACCTTTCTTAAGTTCCAGATCAACACCTGTACAAGTCAGGAAAATATCTTTAGACGACTGTTTGTGGATTAACACCTGTAACAAGCCAGGAAATTATCTACATCACCACTTGGGGCATTCGAATGTCAAAAGTGTTCAACAATTCCTTCATCACCTGTCGGAAGATACAGTTTCAGATACGCTCCAAACACGGTAGCCATTCTGTCACTCATTCAGATCCTAGTTACAATTTCAGATACACTCCAGACACGGAAGTCATTCTGCTACTCATACAGATCTCAACTCCAAGATACAGTTTCAGATACGCTCCAAACACGGTAGCCATTCTGTCACTCATTCAGATCCTATTTATAGTTTCAGATACACTCCAGACACGAAAGTCATTCTACTACTCATACAGATCTCAACTCCAAGATACAGTTTCAGATACGCTCCAAACATGGTAGCCATTCTGTCACTCATTCAGATCCTAGTTACAGTTTCAGATACACTCCAGACACGGAAGTCATTCTGCTACTCATACTGATCTCAAATCCAAGATGTAGTTTTATACGAACTCATCATGAAGCAACCCTACACCGGTTCCTTCTCAAACTCAAAATGTTCTTGCAATCCCCAGCCAGAGAGCCTTCCAGAAGCTAACTCCCCTCAGAGTCGAGTTTCAAGATCCCCAGCGAAGCTAAAACTTCCAACTATCAATCCCCAAGCAGAGTGAAGACTCTCATTTTCAGTTCCTCACAGAATATTCGAATATTCCCCAGTGAAGATCTCCTCAAGACAGGAATTCCCCAGCAGATTGGCATACAACCCAAGCTCCGGATTCCCCGACAGTGGTACCAGGACTTCTTATGATCAAAGATTCTTGCCCTCCCCAGCAGCAGCCAAGGAATTATTTTCCCCGGCAGCAGTCCAGATTCTTTTGTTTCTAGCCATCCTGGATTCATCTATCCTTAGCAAGACAACTCATCAGCTTACCTACACATGCATCACATTCATATCATCAACATTGATGTAACATACATTGCATCATGCATCATGACATTGCATACGACTAACTCTTTACCTTTTCAGGTAAGATCAGTCGACAGACAAAGATTATCATCTTCCGAGATTCTTTCCAGAGATAGTTCAGATGTGAACCAGACATGACGACATTCTGATACTTATTCCAGCTTCACCCAAAGATAGTTCAGATGTGACCCAGACACATCGACATTCTGATACTTATCCCAGATTCATCCAGATACAGTTTTACACGGACTCATCATCGGGAAACCCTACACCGGTTCCTTTTTCACTTCAAGACTTCTGAAAACAGTTTACGGATTCTTCCCAACAACGGATGTTAATCTATCACTTGTTCAGATGCAACTTTTGAAAACAGTTTACGGACGCTTCCCAACAACGGATGCTACTCTATTGCTTACTCAACTCCAACTCCTGAAAACAGTTTACGGATTCTCCAAACATGGATGTCAATCTATCGCTTGTTCAGACCCCCAATTCAGAGACGTTCCAAAACATGGATACCTTTCTGATACTCGTCCACTCACCAAGGACATGCAGTTCAACATTTCCAGATGGCATCTATAAGCCCATCCTCCTCAACAAACACTTCCAAATGGCATCTTTAAGCCCATTTTCAGATGGCATCTTTAAGCCCATTCCCTCTACCATCACATCACCGAGTACAAATTTTTGGGCACTCTAGTGTCCAATCTCCTTTTACCTTCAAGTCGCGAAAGGCAAACTTGCCAATCTAACTCTTCAGGTTCAAGAAGATTGAACAGGGGCAACTGTTGTACCCCAAAATTTGCCCTTGTATTTTTCCACAAGAAATCACAGCCTCGAGCATTTCCTGATTTTTTCAGATCGACGTAAGATTCAGTCAAACAGACTTTTCTTATCGGTCAGACAAAATTAGGGTTTTCTTTGATTTTAAGCAGTTCAGGCAGTTTGCTTAGGGTTTGGTTGATTTTGGCTCAGGTTTTGATCAGGCAGATGTTTCTTTGGCATTTAATCAAGAACTAGAGTTTGTGCGCGCAGAAAGAATTAATTTTACAGTTCTTTTCAGTTTACTTTGAGATTTGGATTGAGGCATTTGAATCAAGAACTTGCAGGTTGTGGTTTAATCAGTAAAGGCTAAGGCATTCGATTGGAGATGAGATGAAAGCTGAGGTACTTAAATTGAGAATCTACAGTGTTTGATTTGATCAATAAAAAGATAAATATCTGGATATTGGTTTGATTAACTATGCATTGGATATTTGAAGCGCTAGGTTTATTATTGATTCAATGACAAGGCCACAATGTTTATTAATTATTTTTCTAAGTCAGAATAATTGGATACTTCCGGTTATTTTAATTTAAGAAATTCAAAGTAATTAAATGAACATTGAGTTGAAAGAAGAATTAACTGATAAAAAGGATGTTTATTCACTTTGAATTGTTTGTTACAGGTATTATTTAAATACTGTTAAATTTATTTACAGTTATTTAATAATATTATTACAAATAATTGAAATGAAATAAAACTATCCTAATTCCTAAGTCTTCATCTTCCATCCATTGCTCCCTCTGCTTCATTTGATTTTATCTGCAAAAAATAAGAAACAAAAGAAAAGTCAAAGCAAATAAAATAATTAAAGACAGACAGATAAAAAATAGATTCATCATTAAAGGCAACTGGTCGGAATCAGTTCGCCCTCTCTGCAAATCACGAGATTTCTCCCGGTTCACAAAGAGGGATGAAAAATGCTTGCTAAACATGAAATGCACAAAGTTGTAAAATGCACAAATTCAAAAAGGGTCAAACAAAACTGCATAGTTCATGGTTCAAGTTTGTCAAAAGCTGCATAATTCCAAAAGTTCTAAACCAAGGATAATAGGCAAACTGAACTAAGCCAACAAAGTCCAAACTGAGTTCCAATTTCAAACTAAACCAAAAAGGCTATCAAAAGGGCTATCACAAAGATGCAGGAAAGCTGGAGAAAGAGATAAAGTATGCAGAGGCAAAGCAACAAGTGCAAGCAATGTAAAATTTCATCATTTTCCAGCAGTTGCCTTTTCATAACAAAGTACAAACATAAACATTATTTAATGCTTTAACTTGTACTGGAGAGAGAGAGAGAGAAGAAAGAAAAGAAGAAGGGCTTACAAGCTTAGGCTTGAAAAGAGATATAAAAAACAAAACTGTTAACACAGTAGAGAGAGGCAGAGACTTTACAAAAAAACATAATACCACAAACTGAAGAAAAAAAAAGGGATAACATCAAACTGAGATAGCAAAGACAGTCCCAAGCCTCCAAACCTCAAAAGTCTCTCAACCTGTTCAAACATCCTACATAAACATAACATAAGCCTGAAGCCCAGGCTTAACATGAGATAACCTGCCAAACCTAAAGCATCAGGCTTCAAGCCAAAGATTAAACTGTCAAACCAGTAAACCTGCATTCAAAAAAAGGCCATGCCAAAATGTGTCAAACCTTGAACCAAAGCTCAACCTGTCCAAGCCTTACCTGCCTGAACTGTCAAGCCTAAACCAGTAAATACAAACCATACAAGCTTCAAAGCCTTCACCTGCTAAAGTATTTCCAAACACCCAAACAAACTCACATAATATCAAACCAAATCCACACCTGCATCAAGCCTCAAGGCCCTCACGCCCATAACCTGTTTTCTAGGCATTTCAAGGCAACCAACACGAGCCCTCAGAAAATTTCACATTGGGCAAGCTTTCAAAAAACAACTCAAAACATTCGAACCAACACAAACCCTCAGAACATTGTCATCACTGGGTTAATCATCAAGGCAACTCAAACATAACATCATCCAAGGCAACCAAACATATCAAGTAAGCATACGAGGCAAAGAGGCCCTCAAAGGAAGCCTCATCATAGGGCAGGCATCAAGGCATTAAGGCAACTCAAGCACAACATATCAAACACCTCAGAAGCATACAAAGTGTTCAGAGACAACTCAGAATAAACAAAAGCAAGGCAACTGGAGAAGAAGAGAGGCAACTATCAAACTAAGGTTTTCAAGTTCATCATAAAACCCTAAAGAAGGTAAAAGATACAAACCAGGAAGCAAAGGTTCAGAGCATCACACGTTTCCCCTTGCCGTCAAGCCGCCACAGCGCCTCCCAAATCCGCCTCCTTCTCCTCCGCCCCCAAGGGTCAAGGTAGCATTTCTCTTCTTTCCTTTACTTTCCACAACCTCAACAATAACAAACAATGACAACACTTAATCAAAACATGAAGTCAAGAGAAATAACGAAAACCCTAAACGCGTTTTAAAAAGGAAACAAAAACAGTCACCTTTTAAACTTGCTTCGCTGGACCAAGGAGGGAAGAGGACGAAGGAAGCAGCTGGTGGCTAGGCAAGGAGAAGTTCATTCAAGATTCACGGCTTGAGAAGACGAAAAGGAACGGAGTGAAGTTAACAAACGGCGCCTCTGCAAAGTTCCAAACCCTAATCCGTTCCAAAGTGAAAACAAATCAATTAACCCTTACAATTGTTTTGTGAAACACGTGGCCCTTGCTCCATTCAGCTTTAAGCCCATTGATTTACACACCTCACCCCTCCCTTTGAACTCTGATCTCCCTTTTGCTTGGGCCTAAAACACTAAAGCCTTTTTTATTTTCATTGTTTTTACATTATTCTAATTAATAAAATTTTTATCTCCTTTTTATAGCATAATTAAATTATGTGGATAAAATAAATACCTTAAATCTTTTATACAAAATTTCTTTTATACATAAGAACATTGAAGCATATAAAAATACAATTTAACTTTTACTTTCTTTAATTAAATTTTTTGTACATAAAACATTATTTTTCTTTTTTTTCTCAAACTTAAAACTTCTTTCTTTTAAATTAAAACTCTTGTATTAAAATACATTAATTTGTAAATACATAAGGAATACTTTTCTTTAATATAAGACATTAATATATAGAATTTGATTATTTTCTTTTCTTAAAATATTTTATTCTTGTACATCAATACATAATACTTTTCTTTTCTTAAGATAAATAGTTTGTACATATTAAACAAAAATACAAAATGATGACATTAAATAAACAAAACACTTAATTTTTTCATTAAGTTCACATCTCAACTTGTAAATACATACACTTACACGTTTGCAATACACAAATACATTTATTTTACATTGACACATTCACATTTGCTATACATTGCTATACATTATATTTTACATTTGCGCAATTCGATTTGGTTGTAAATTATTTGGACACTACTCTCCTTAAAGTCTCATCCCCATTTGTAAATAATTGTACCCCCACTCCCGGATACTTATTTGTAATAGCGTAGACTTTAAATTCCCGCAATTTACCACTTTCAAATATACTATGGTTAGACCTAGGGTTTGTATGTACATAAAATCAAACGCTAGATAACCTAATACAAGACAAATACATGAAATCAACACACAATCACACTTGCACCCCCTAGGGTAATCCCGCTTGTTGCCTTCCAAAATGGGCCATGCTTGCACGTCGAGTTTCTTTGGCAAAACAATTCAAATGATCATAGTCCCTCGATGACGCTTTCAAAAGTTGCCTAATCAAAAATGATCATAGTCCCTTCAAACAAAATTGCCAAAGACACTTGACATCATTGCATTCATGGTCCATACGATGACTCGCGCCCGTCCCGTTAAACATCCTAAACACAAGATTGTCCACCAAATACAATGGTGGAACAAAATTGTTAAAAAGGGGTTAAAACATGAGAAAAACCTTTGAGTACAATAGGGGTAGACAAAACTCTTAGTTACTTGATCAACTTGCAAAAAACACTTGCCTACTTTTCAAAAACACACTTCACAAACAAACTTTCAAAAACATTTGAAACATCTTTTCGAAAAGATACACACCTTTGTATATACTCAAACACGATTCATTACAACGGTTGCCGAAACAAAGGCGTCTATTTCAAAACATTTTCAAAACACAAATACACACACCATTTCAAGCAATCAAAAATCAAGGCAAATGATCTAAAACCAAGTAACTAAGAGCCCATGGATAACCATGGATGAAAAGGGTGCTAATACCTTCCATTTTCATAATCTACCCCCCGAACCCACGAAATATCTCAAAAGGTTTTTCCTGTGCTTTTTAACCTTTCCTTTAGGATAAAATAAAAAGTCGGTGGCGACTCTTGCTAAACCGAACAAGTGCGAATACAAACGCAAAAACTCAAGTCAGTTCTCCCACTGTATCACAGAGTTGACCAAGTTGAGAAGTCTACCATGTCTTTCACTGAAGAGAGAATTCTCTGGAATCCTAGAAGTGAGCTCCTTGAGTTGAGGAGGGATTATCACAAGGTTGATTTGAATTGTTTTCCTGCGAAGAGATTCCATGACCTACAAAACAAGAACAAATATGAAGATCCAAACCCTTAAAATGGTTAGTGGATGCATATGATGCTTTATGATGTTCATGATGTATGCACAAATACATGTACAAGAAAATCACACAAAGCCCTAGTTTTAGGCTTGCATGAGGTTCCATAGGTAAGTACCCTCTTGAGTTTAGTTGGATCAAACCTGTCCTATAAATAGTAACCGGGTTCTAAGGAGCTCAATATCACTGGATTGTTTTCTATGTTCATTGTTTTGGTTTAGCCACTTAACTAGCGACCAAAATATTCCAAGAAAACAACCCTCAATGAGTGTAGTATCGAGTATCTACCAACTTCGGACTGCACCAAAGCCGGTCATCTCACTACCCCTAATAAAAGGCCAAGATGGTCAAGTAAGGTTCTAAGAGTTCATTAGTGCTTCATGACATCACTCAACGGCCCCGTATTCTCTTTGATTGACTCAAAGGATACCGATGCTCACAAATATGTCGCACTAATATAGCTATTGCTTCAACCGTGTCGGTATACCCCGAACAGTTTCCACAATGTATTGCTATTTACCTATGGATGTTTCCCAAATCCGGGTGGAGGATTTCAAACCCAAACAAGAGAACCAAATGTAAAGCAATCAAAGCAAACAATAATCATGCAAAGGGTGATCTGAGCCCTAAGGTTATTCCACTTTTAGAAATAATCCCCAGCAGAGTCGTCAGTTCTGTGATACGGTGGGAGAACTGACTTGGGATTTTGCGTTTGTGTTCACAAATTTTTTGGTTTAGCAAGAGTCGCCACCGACTTTTTATTTTATCCTAAGGAAAGGTCAAAAAGCACAGGAAAGACTTTTGAGATGTTTTCTTGGGTTCGGGGAGTAGATTATAGAAAGGGAAGGTATTAACACCCTTTATATCCATGGTTATCCATGGGCTCTTAGTTACTTGCTTAGATCACTTGCTTTGCTTTTCAATTGTTTGAAATGGTGCTCTTCAATTGTTTGAAATGGTGCTTTGTGTGTGATTTTGAAAGATGTTTTGAAAAGAGGCCATCGTTGTGGCAACCTTTGTAATGATTCTTGTTTGAATGTATACAAAGATGTTTTTGTCTTTTTGAAAAGTTTTCAATGTTTGAAAGTAGGGTTTTTGAAATTTGTGTTGTGAAGTGTATTTTAAAGATAGCAAGGATGTTTTTGCAAGTTTTGATCAAGTAACTAAGAGTTGTCTACCCTATTTTAACTCAAAGATCTTTCTTATGTTTTTAACCCTTTTAACAGTGTTGTTTCACCATTGTATTTGGTTAACAACCTTGTGTTAGGATGTTAAACGGGACAGGCGCGGGTCATCGTATAGACCATGATAGCAATTGTGTCAAGTATTTTTGGCAATTTTCTTGAGGGACTTGATCATTTTGTTTAGGCAACTCAGATAACGTCATCGAGGGACTATGATCTTTTGTTTTGTTTTTGTTTTGCCAAAGTACTTGACATACATACCATGGCCCATTTTTGAAGGCAACAAGTGGATTGAAACCCTAGGGGTGCAAGTGTGCATTGTGTTTGTATTTCATGCCTTGTTATCTTGGATTAGGCCAAACTAGTTGTTGATTTTATTTTGCATACAAGCCCTAAGTCTAATCATGGCATAATTGAAAGCATTTAAAGGTGCGAGAATTTAAATTCTACGCTATTACAACATGATATAGGGAGGGGGGGTACAAATTTGAATTGGGGGTTATTTTGCAAGAAATTAAATACTAAATTATTACAACCAAATCGAATGTATAGGATACAATATTAAATACACAATATTTAAATAAATACAATAAATAAATATTCAATAAAGTGTATTATGCAAAAAATGTTTTTTTTATGTATGACAAAGTACTTTTAATGTGAAATGTAAATAAATAAAAAGTTAATTTCAATTATTTTGTTTTTTTAGGGCAAAACCCTAATTTTCTTAAATAAATAGTATTATTTATTATTTATATACAATGATGTATCAATTTGTACAAAAATAAAAGTATATATTAAAAAAAGTATTTTTAGTATAAAATATTAATAAAAATAAAAATATATTATTTTGGTATATTTTTTTTTTTGTTCTAATTATTTAATAAAATAGTATATATGTATATAAATATACATTTAAACATATTAAATGTATAAAAAATAAAAATTAATTATTTACAAAAATGTGTATATTTCAAGAAAATGTTTTTAAGTGTGTATAAAAATAATAAATAAATATAAACATATTTTTTACATTATTCTTTAAGTTTTAATAAAAAGAATATAAATTACTTACATATTTATACTAGTAAAAATGAAAATAAATATCAAATAAATATGAAAAAATATAAAAATAATTTTTTGACATTTTTTATATTTGGACATAAAATAATAAAGTCAGAATAAAAAATAAAAATATCAAAATGACAAATATACAAATAAATGGGCCAGGGGGGTGTAAACTGAAAAATGGGGTGTTAGAAGCAAAAATGACCAGGCCCAACCCAAGGACTTCATCTTCTTCCTCTGTTCAACAAAAAACGCGTGTTCTGTACATCAACTGCTATCTCCTGATTCCTTGACTTTTTGACAAAACTCATAACATGAAACTTGTAGAGCATCAAGCAACGAATCCAACCATATAAAAAACTTAAGCTAACTCTCAAAGACTAGAGAGAATTTCTCTGGCCCTAAATCTTAACCTAGTTTTTTCAGAAAGTTCATGAACAAAATTCTCCTAGCACGATTAAGATAAATGAAAACTAAGCACATGTATGGTTTCAGGGATATGAGTACAACATCTTTCATTCACAAACCTAAGTCTAACCATTCCTAAATAGAGAGATAGAAGTTCATGAAATACCTGTTTCAGTTGACTTCGAGCTAGACAATGCAACAACTTCCAAGGGTGCTTGAGGTTCTTTTGAGCTTGCCTGATGTCCAATGAAGCTTTCCCAATGCTTAGTTTGTTTTGAAACATCTTGAATCGTGCTATAGAACTCAACCTGCAATGCTTTGAAACAAAAATGGCAATGTGTGTTAATGGTGTTACAACTAGCAATGGAGGTCTGGGATAGTTCAGGTGAGTTGAGTGGAAGGTATTGGAACAAGTTTGAGGCAAAACGCACGAGGGGAAGTGGAGATGGGGGTGGTTCTGCAGGGCTTGCCCTATTTTTACAGAAAACTGGTGATTTTGGGTATGAGGGTGCTTTAGGGGTGAAAGGCTCGTGCTTCTGACTCAAAGGGTTGTGTGAAATGTGTTTGTGATCTTTGTTTTAGCTAACAATGACTGGTTTTCAAGTTGGGAGGATTTTGGACAATTTCTTCTTTGTGAAGCAAGAATGTCTAACTTGTCAATGCAGGCTTGTAATGCCTATCTTGTATGCTGCATCTTTTTCCCTTGATACTTGCAATTTGTGGATTTGATCTTGCCTCAGAGATATGGCCCCATGCCTCAAAGATCTTGGTTTGACATAAAGTGTAACTTTACAAAAATGGCATTATACCTTTTTCCAAATAGGGATTAGTTTTGCATGCAATGTCCAAATGACCAAGATAATGACTTAGCTCAGTGGATTTGCATTCAATTAAGGAGTGTAAAATGGTTTAGAGGCCTGCAAGCTAGTACAAAGCATGGTGATTTGAAAATGCAAGTTGTATGAACATGTATTGGCCATGGATCAAAGTGAGTTTTTGCCAACTTCAAGCATTTGATTCTCCTTAACCACAAAGGTGTTTGAGGAGTACTTGGACAATTTGGAAATCTTGCAACATGTACTATAATCCATATTTGAAATTCAACTTGAAACTCCAAGTGGAACTATGTGAAAAATGGCCAAGAAGATGGGTCAAAATCCTGCCTAAAATAGGGCAAAATTTCTCTAAGTTAAAAGTTTTAGGTACCCTTGTTCCAAAAATCATAACTTGAGATACAAGTCTCTTTTGAGAAAACTTTGTGAATCAAAGTTGTATACTTTGTGACGGACTACAATTTTCATGTTGCAAGTTTTGTTTAAATCCATTTGCATCTTGGTGAAAAAATGGGACAAAGTTAGGAAAAAAATAAGAAAATTTCATAACTTAGAAAATTTCTAAGTTATGAAAATTTTCCATTTTAAACCCTAATTTGCATTTTTGGGTTTCTTGATGAACAAGGATCATAGTTTGGCATGTCTTGATGAAAAATGACACTTGGCACTTGATTTTGACCAAAAAAGTCAAAGTTTGACTTTTCAGTGTACACTCAAATTTTGATCAGTTGACTAAAAAATTCACCTGTCAATCCTATGCACTTGAGATCTTTTGAACTTGTTGAATGGGTCAAGACAATTTCATTGTGTCCTTGAGTCAATGGTTGAGCTTTATTTGCCATTGGTTAGGTCAAACAGTCAAAAATTGCCTTTGTACAGTCAAAACCCTAAAAATGACCCCTTTTCCCTTTTGATGATCTGATCAAATTTCTTGTGGAATTGTGATACAAACTTGATCAAATGGTTCATATGAGTTCATAATGTTGATGTGAATCAAATTTCATGAGGTTTGACTTTCAATTGGCCACAGTTGACTTTTTCCCCAATACAGTTGATTTATAGGTCAACTGTCCAATTGACTGGGCAAAAATTTGGATCAAGGCTTGAAACTTGGTATGGACAAACTTGTGAGTCCAATATGAAGTATAAAAGTCACTTTGGGCATTGTAGGTCAGAACATCACTGTGAAAACTCAAACCCTAATTTAGGTCAACAGTGCAAGGAGGTGTCTTGAGCAGAGCAAACCCTAGCTTGATCTTGAGTTCCAAGAGTCTTGTGATGAAAAATGTTGATGAAATGAGAGGGAAACTGAGAAGAGAACCATGCCTCTGGATAAAGGAAGTAGTATTTGGAATTCTGCTAACCAATTCTTCAAGCAACTCGGGTGGGTGAACAAAGTTGAACCGGATAGTATTCCTTCACATAGGCATCATGATGTCCTACAAAACAGAGCAAAGGTGAAACCCTCTTGTCTTTGAAATGGTCAGTCCTTATGCAGGATGCATGCAATGTTTATGATGGCATGATGTTATGATAAAGCACACCACAAATATTCACAAAGGCAAACATGATAAGGCACACAAGTCACACAAGACAAGCCCTTAGAGTTTAGGCCAGCATGGGGTCTAGGTATTACCCTCTTTCAGTTTGTTGGTTAAGACCTGTCCTATCAGAAGTAACCGGGTTCTAGAGGATCCCAATATCACTGACTACCCTCAATCGGTCATAACTCCAGCATCGCAATCTTTTCTTGCGGCCAGAACCATCACGAGAGTTTAGCCTCAATGGGCGTAGCATACTGCTACTGTTCTATTGGCCAAGTTGGGTCATTTAAGGTTCTAAGGTCGATTGGTGCTTAATGACTCCTCAGAAGACCCATATTCTCCTCGTTGCGACACAAGGGATATCGGTACAGACCAAGGCACCACACCAACGTAGCCACTGCTTCACCCATGTCGGTCTACGCCGGACAGGTCCCTCACAACTTATGCTACCTAACAGGGTATCCCCAGATCCGGGTTAGGATCTATGTAACTCCGATGCAGCCCACAATAATAAAGCAAACAAACATAGCAATTGAAAACACAAGTCTGAGCTATCCTAAGGTACACCTCACTTTAAGTGTCCCCAGCAGAGTCGCCAGTTCTATGATCGGTGGATTTAGAACTGACTGTTTAACGCTGGTTCACGAAATGTCGCGAAAGTAAGAGTCGTCGCCGTCTTTTATTTTCTCCAACATGGACAGGACAAAAGCACAACAAAATTCCTTATGAGATAGTTTCTCGGTTCGGGAGGTAGATTTATAGAAAGGGAAGGTGTTAGCACCCTTTCTATCCATGGTTATCCATGGGCTCTTAGATACTTGCTCATTGTGTTTTCAAAAGTTTGCTTTTCGATTGTGAGTGGGTTTGAAAAAGATTTCGTTTAAAGATTTCGGAATAACTCTTGTATCAGTCCTCAAGAGTGTTTGAAAAATTGTTTTGAAAGCTTTTTGAAAGTGTCTATGTGAAAAGAGTTTTGATTTGTTTTTGAAGAGAGCAAGTATCTATGAGTCATCTACCTACCCTAAGGAATTAGGCTGTGTAAATGTCCTTAAGGTAATGCCATCCCACCATTGAGAGGTAGGTAGCACCACCGTTGGAGGTGTTCGGGTCAACTCGTTTTCAGGGACAGTGTGGTCACCAGAGCAACAGTTGGACACCTTAGAAGCTACCCTTATGCCATTGATCCTTTTTTATTCCGAGGCAACCGTTTCGAGGCAACTGGATCATGGACATAAGGACTTACTAAAACGTCCTATACTCGACGACCACGTTTCGAAGGTAAGGCAACAGGTGAGGCGTACCCTAGAAGTGGTGTGTGAATTTGTGTGTTGTTTTCATGTTAAGTTTATCTTTGATCATGGCACGGTGAGCTACGCTTGTTTTTAATTAGCATGCATTCTTTCATACAAGTTAACAGTTAAAGGGGGTGCGGAAAGTAAATTGCGGAAACGTAAATCCTACGCTATTACAAGGCGCGGGTCTATACATCGCCAAAAATTACAAAGACCCGTTTTTTAGTAAATGAATACGGAAAGTAAATAAAAACAGTAAAAGTCCTAATTACTATTACATATCCGGAGCAATTTCATAATAATCAAATAAAGTAAATGCGCGCGAAAGAAGAATCGGGAATGTCTAAAGGTGTTGACCCTTTTTAGAAAAGAAAATTGATTTTTTTGGTCTTTTTTGTAATTAAAATGAAATGGAAACTAATTAATAACTAATTAATTTAATTTAATTAAAAGAAAATATTTTTTTGTTTTTTATGTTTTTTATGAAATAAAATAGAAAAAGAAATAAAATTCTAGGTTAACCTAAATCTAAATCTATTTTAATTATTAAAAAGAAGGTTAAAATAGCCTAATTAAAAACTAATTCAATTATGGTTTATTTACAAAAATAAAAATAATAATAATAAAAATGTTAATTCTATTTTTTTGGTTTTTTATGAAAATGGTTAATTGATTAATTACTAATAATAAATAAAATAAAAAAAGGGTTAGAAATTAAATTGAAAAATAAAATGAAAAGAAAATAATAAACCAAATGGAGGGGGTGCTGGGCCAGAAATGGGGGTGTGATGCTGAATCTTGGCCCATTAGCAGGAAGCCTCGTTTGACTTTTTTAATAACCTATGCCCACGTTGACTCCAGAGTATGGTGTGCTGGCCTTCTGGACCTTTGGATCTGCATGGAAAGACACATGGCTGCTTGGATCTTGGAGTCACATGGTGGCCTGTTTTGACTATGCTGCATGGAATCAAGTTGAACAAAATAATAGAAATTATTTGGGGGGACCTGGGATTCGAACCCAGGTCCCAAGGATGGCATGACACGTTCCCAACCACTGAGGCACTCAAACACATTCGTTAGTAATATGGAAAAGAAATATTATATAGAAAAACTGCATTATATGCTAGCAATAAAGAAAACGCGCGCTCCAATTCAAATTAACCAGACGCATATGGACACGTCACCGTCTTCTTCTTCATACCTGCAAAAAAGAAATAAGATAGCGGGGGTTTTTAACCCCCACTAAGTGCAAAGGCGAAAAATAGCGAATATGAATTGGGGCCATATAAAAAAGGAGCGATGGGTCTATTGGATTCGTCTTGTCCTTCTCAATTCAACCATGGGTGTTTGGGGTTCCAATTTTACAGTATGGGGAAATCCCCAATTTGAAGCTTGAAAAAACCTAAAATGCTTCAATGGTGAATCATGATTTAACGCGTTATAATGCAATTGGATTATCCTATTAGCTTCAGAAAGCCCCTAGCAATACAAAATAATAAAAAAAAATGGATCAAATGCTTATGAAATGTGATATACAGTTTTGAAAAATGAAGCAAACCGAATGAGTTATATGGCGCGATTTCTCGAGGTTCTTGACTCGTTTCTGATTGCTAAAGCTTCCTAGGGATACCAGGAGTGTGTTTTGATTGAAATGGAGGTTTAAAACATGCTGCAAATAGGTTTTCAGATTTGCTTTTTTCTCTTCAAAGTTTGAAATGTGTTTGGCCGTTTTTGAGCTCTTTTGGTCGTGAATCCTCTTGTGATAGCTTGCACATATGTTATGTAAAGGGTTTCAATCAGAATTAAGAGCCTTGAAGCCTTGCATTCATGTTTAAGATTTTGCCATAACCTCCATTGAAACCACTTTCCATTTTTGTGTCAAATTTGAATTCTTGCTTGGTATAGCCCCTTGCACGAATTTGGAATGTGCATGATGGTGTATCAAAGCATTTCAATACAAAATATATCCCCTAATTAATTTTTTTGATTTTTATTTGATTTTAAAAGATTTAAAATGAATTAAATCAAATAAAATTGAACAAAAATGGAAAAATTAATTTTAAATCTTGAAATAATTTGTGGGACACGTGGGAAGCATGGCCAAGCTGAAACAAGTGGAAAAAGTGGGGCCCTTTTGTCAAAAATGAAGTTTCAAGGATACTTGACTTTGGCCATTTCACAAAAATTTCCCAACTTCTCCAATGCATATCTTGCTCAATTTTGAATCTATGAACATGTTCTTGGATATTTTGGAAAGGTCTTGAAGTCCTCTAACCAATGTCTTTGGTCCCATGTCATTTCGATTTACCAATCTCAAGTTATGGTCTTTGACTTAAAGTCCCTTTTTGTTGACTTTTGAAAATGACCTATAATGTTGAAATTGATAACTTTTTGTGAGAGCATTTCTTGGACTTGGAATGTGAAGATGAGTTGTAGGAAATGTCTTCCCCTTAAAGATGAGCATTGGATGGGATTTTTCTGATGAACCATGAAAAAGTTATGTCTTGGTCAAGTTACAGTTGACTTTTCAACTGTCCAAAAATAGAAACTTTTGCATCTTGAGACTTTTTGAGCCAGGCTTGTGGAATCATGATCAAGACTTGATCAAATGATGATTGTGGCTTCAAAATAAGATGTTGACCAAAAAATTTGACTTTTGACTGCCAAATGACCATTTTGCCCCTACAGTTGACTGTGAGGCAATTAGGGTTTTTGACTGTGCAACTTGACCTTGTGAGCCTTGAAACTTGACATGTAGGTGCTTGACAATGTGTATGAGCATATGGGACTTGATTGAGCCCTTGAAAACCTCAACTTCCTTGCAAGAACCAAAACCCTAATTTTGCCTGGCTTAGGAGGATGGTTGACTGTGCAACCCTTGAGTAGACTTTGAACCATTTGAGGTGATGCTTGGCAAAACTTTGAAGATTATGGGAGGGAAAATTTTGGGGTACAACAGTTGCCCCTGTTAAATCTTCTTAGACCTGAGGATGTAGATTGGCTTGTGTGCCTTTCGTGATCCGAGGGTAGAAGACGATTGAACACTAGAGTGCCCAGAAATTTGCACTCACATAGTTGAGTATCAGCAGTGTGATAGCGGGAATGGGCTTACAGATGCCATTTGGAAAGATGATGGATAGGGGGATGGGCTTATAAATGCCATCTGGAGATGTGACAGAACCTTGTCGGGAATGGGCTTATAGATGCCATTTGGAACTGTTGGTATGTGGATGGGCTTATAGATGCCATCTGGGTGTCGATCGCGTAAGAGATTCCTTAGAGAGAACTTGCATACCTGAGAAAAAGGATAATTACCTGGCCTGTTGCAGGAGTTGATCTTGAAACTCTTTATGTAGATATGCCCTGGCTGGATACAGGAATCGAATCTTTAAACTCTTTAGACGTGCCCTGGCAGGATACAGGAATCGAGTCTGGAATATAGTCGTTAACAGATACACCCTGGCAAGATACAGGAATCAGATCTTCAAACTCTTCAGACGTGCCCTGGCAAGATACATGAATCGAGTCTGGAAAATAGTCGTCAACAGATACACCCTGGCAAGATACAGGAATCGAATCTTCAAACTCTTCAGACGTGCCCTGGCAGGATACAGGAATCGAGTCTGGAAAATAGTCGTCAACAGGTACACCCTGGCAGGATACAGGAATCGGATCTTCAAACTCTTCAGACGTGCCCTGGCAGGATACAAGAATCGAGTCTGGAAAATAGTCGTCAACAGATACACCCTGGCAAGATACAGGAATCGGATCTTCAAACTCTTCAGACGTGCCCTGGCAAGATACAGGAATCGAGTCTGGTAATGTAGTTGTCAACAGATACACCCTGGCAAGATACAGGAATCAGATCTTCGAACTCTTCAGACGTGCCCTGGCAGGATACAGGAATCGAGTCTGGAATATAGTCGTCAACAGATACACCCTGGCAAGATACAGGAATTGGATCTTCGAACTCTTCAGACGTGCCCTGGCAGGATACAGGAATCGAGTCTGGAATTAGTCATCAACAGATACACCCTGGCAAGATACAGGAATCGGATCTTTAGTTGCGACCGTTGATAGTAATCATCTTTGTATTAACCTTTGTCCTGAAAAGACAAAACGTTAGTTGTATGCTATGTCATGATGTATGACATGCGTGATGTTCTTAGAATAAATGAGATGGTATGTTCATGATGCGTATATGCATGCTATAATGTATGAAGATGTGATGTTCGTGAAAGGTGTTTTTTTCTAGGAAAGTAAATCCTTGACGGGTGCCGGGAAGTTAAATCCTGGGCTTGATGTTGAAGGATAGTGCTTTGTTTCCGCTGGGGATGGTGGTTGCAAGAATAAACCGGTAGGAGAAGATGACTCCGTTGGGGAAATAAACTTGGCGAATAGATTACCCTGCGGGGAATACTCTGTGGGGAAGAGATATGCTTTGCTGAGATGCTGATGATAACTTCGCTGGGGATACCGTTGATAAGTTTTGTTGGAAGATGAACTCCGCTGGGGATCAAAAGAACTTCGTCGAGGACAATCTTTCCATGGCAATTGGCTGAGGATAACCCAGTTATATCCTGGTGGGGAAATAACCTTTAAATAAAAAGTCCCGGAGACGCGTTCGTGCTCTGCGAGGGATAAGCTTCCAGAATCTACTGGGGATAAGCTTACTACTGGGGAGATTGACTGGACTCTCCTGGGGGAACCTTTTAGCTTGGACTGGGGAATGGCTCCACTGGATGTCTGTATACCGCCGGGGAACAATCTTAGATCAAGACTGCCGGGGATGCTTCTTAAGAATATTTGTATATTGCGCTGGGGAATGTTGAGATCTGCTGGGGATACCCAACTTCCTTAAGGCTGATAGAGTAGGCTAACTCTGCTTGGGGAGAGTATTGTTGACTTGCTGGCTCACTCTCTGGGGAATTAAGGTATCTTGGTTGCATTCCTCAGCCGAACTTACCTTGGTACCTTGGTGGACAGAGCAATTAGATCGCTTAGACAACTCATTATTGCCCCTGTTTCTAATGTTACCTGTAATTAATCCTTTGTTTCGTATGTAAATATTTATGAATTTAGAAATTAGTGTCAAATGCATATATCACAAATTGGACATTGGACGTTCTTCGCAAAACAAAACAGAAAAAAGAAAAAAACAATTGGCAATTTAGCTGAAAAGTGAATTTGTATTGATTTTTTTTTAAGTTGCTTGTAAATAGGCGTTTATGTACAAGAGGCTGACGTCCTAGTAAGAGAACACCGCCGAACAACAGAGTTTATACAATTTTGTGCAAAGGGAAAACAAAACAGCTATGTGAAAAGAACAATCCCACTGGGTTCCAACTCTGCTATCGCCTTTATATCTTCGAGCGTCTCATCACTTTGCTGCTCGGTTGAAGATGAAGCTGATTGATCAATGCCGTCTGAACTTGATGTTGATACCGGATTCTGGACGCAAGGTGATCCAATGAGACATAGTATTATGCTTTTAATCCCTAACTTTTGCCTGGACCGCCCTTTCGGGTTTTCAGTCCACCGGGATACCCATTCTTGCCCAAGCCGCCTTTTCAGGTTTTCGACTTGCCGGGTGTACAGATTTTTTCATTTCATCCCTTATTTTTTCCCGAACCCTTTTGGTTCGCCGGGAAGCCCTTATTTTTGCCTAGGTATGTCAACCTAGCAGGTCTTTTATTATGCGTAGTATCTTTTTACTATGTCTGCATTCCCGAGGTGAGGAAGGTCGTCACCATCCATGGTGGTTAGAATCATGGCTCCTCCTGAGAACACATGTTTAACCACAAATGGCCCTTTGTACGTGGGGGTACATTTGCCCCTGGGATCACTTTGAGTAAGAATGATGCGCTTGATTACCAGGTCCCCAACTTGATACTCTTGTGGTCTGACTTTCTTGTTAAATGCTCTGATCATTCGTTTTTGGTACGTCTGACCATGACAAATAGCAGTGAGTCTCTTTTCGTCAATTAGGTTTAATTGATCAAGTCGAGTTTGGATCCAGTCATCTTCGCTCAAACCTGCATCCTTCATTATCCGGAGAGAGGGTATCTGGACTTCAATCGGCAAGACTGCCTCCATGCCATAGACCAAGGAAAAGGAAGTTGCCCTGGTTGACGTCCTTGCTGAGGTACGGTATCCATGAAGAGCGAACGGTAACATCTCGTGCCAATCTTTATAAGTCACTGTCATCTTCTGCACAATCTTTTTGATATTCTTATTTGCCGCTTCTACAACCCCATTCATCTTCGGTCGGTAAGGAGAAGAGTTGTGGTGCTGTATCTTGAATTGCTCGCAGAGCTCAGTGATCATCTTGTTGTTAAGATTGGTACCGTTGTCCGTAATGATCCTCTCCGGGACGCCGTATCGACATATCAGGTTATGCCGAATGAACCGTGCCACGACGTTATTGGTTACTGTAGCGTAGGAAGCTGCTTCCACCCACTTTGTAAAGTAATCAATCGCTACCAGGATGAAGCGATGCCCATTGGATGTCGTAGGTTTGATCTCGCCGATCATATCAATGCCCCACATTGCAAAAGGCCAAGGTGCTGTCAAGACATTCAGAGGTACTGGAGGAACGTGCACCTTATCAGCATAGATTTGGCATTTGTGACACGTCCGAGAATGTTGGTAACAGTCGGCTTCCATTGTGGACCAGAAATATCCTGCCCGAAGGATTTTCTTTGCCATGGTGTGTCCACTGGAATGTGTTCCGAAGGTACCTTCATGCAGCTCTGCCATGATCTTTTCTGCTTCAGTCTTATCCACACAACGCAGTAAGGTCGAATCATGGTTTCGCTTGTAGAGAATGCCATTACTGAGGAAGAACTTCATTGCGAACCTTCTCAGAAACTTCTTGTCATTGACAGATGCACCTTCAGGGTATTCTTGAGTTTCCAGATACCTCTTCACTTCATGGTACCAAGGTTTTTCAGTTACTACCTCAGCCTCAAGATCACAACAGTATGCAGGTTCGTCCAGTTTCCAGATAATGACCCGGGGAGCCTCATTGTCCCACTTAACTTTGAACATAGAAGACATCGTAGCTAACGCGTCCGCCAACTGATTCTCCTCTCTTGGGAAATGTTCAAAAGTTATCTTTGTGAAATGGGGGATCAACGTCAACACATATTCTTTGTAAGGAATAAGGTTTGGGTGTTTCGTATCCCACTCGCCTTTGATCTGATTGATCACGAGAGCGGAATCTCCGAAGACACTCAGAAACTTGATCCTTAAGTCAATTGCAGCTTGGATACCCATGATGCATGCCTCGTACTCCGCCATGTTGTTGGTGCAGTTGAAACATAGCTGGGCAGTGAGTGGAGTATGAGTGCCTTGAGGGGATATGATCACAGTGCCGATACCATTACCCAAAGCGTTGGAGGCTCCGTCAAAGTGCATAGACCATCAGGATCCTTCCTCAGGTCCTTCATCCGGTCCAGGTACTTCGCAATCAGTCACTATCATGATACTCTCGTCTGGAAACTCGAAGTTCATTGATTGGTAGTCATCTACTGCCTGGTGTGCCAAGTGGTCTGCCAATACACTTCCTTTGATAGCTTTCTGAGTTGTATACTGGATGTCATATTCTGTCAAGATCATCTGCCATCTTGCTATTCTTCCAGACAGAGCAGGCTTTTCGAATATGTACTTTATTGGATCCATTTTTGAAATCAACAGAGTAGTGTGAGTCAGCATATACTGTCTCAGCCGGCGAGCAGCCCATACCAAATCGCAGCAAGTTTTATCGAGCAGTGAGTATCGGGTCTCACAGTCGGTAAACTTTTTGCTAAGGTAATAAATGGCGTGCTCTTTTCGGCCAGACTCGTCATGCTGCCCCAACACACACCCCATTGAGTTGTCAAGTACCGTCAAGTATAGTATTAGAGGTCTCCCTTCAACCGGTGGCATAAGAATGGGTGGTTCTTGGAGATACTCTTTGATTTTGTCGAAAGCGGCTTGATATTCATCATTCCAACGTACTACTTGATCTTTCTTCAGTAGTTTGAAGATTGGTTCACAGGTAGCTGTTAGATGCGAGATGAATCGGGCAATGTAATTCAGATGTCTTAGAAAGCCTCTGACTTCTTTCTCTATCTTGGGAACTGGCATCTCTTGTATGGCTTTAACCTTGGCAGGGTCTACTTGAATACCTTTGTCGCTCACGACGAAGCCTAGCAACTTTCCAGATCTTACCCCAAATGTGCACTTGTTTGGGTTTAACCTCAGCTTGTACAACTTTAGACGGTCAAACAGCTTCTGTAGATGGTCAAGGTGTTCCTCCTCAGTTTGGGATCTTGCAATCATATCATCGAAGTACACTTCTATCTCATGATGGATCATGTCATGAAATAAAGCAATCATGGCACGTTGGTAGGTTGCCCCAGCGTTTTTCAGTCTAAAAGGCATGACCTTGTAGCAGAAGGTTCCCCACTGAGTAACAAAGGTCGTCTTTTCCATATCTTCAGGAGCCATCTTGATCTGATTATACCCTGAAAAGCCATCCATGAAGGAGAACACCTTGTGCTGCGCAATATTGTCAACCATAACGTCTATGTGCGGTAGGGGGAAGTCATCTTTGGGGCTGGCCCGGTTCAGATCCCTGTAATCGACACACATTCTGACCTTACCATCTTTCTTTGGCACTGGAACCACGTTGGTAACCCACTGAGGGTAAGAAGTCACTGCTAGAAACCCGTCATCAAATTGCTTCATAACCTCAGCTTTGATTTTCTCAGACATCTCTGGACGCATACGACGAAACTTTTGTTTTACCGGAGGACAGTCTTCCTTGGTAGGCAAATGATGAACTACGATGTCGGTATCCAACCCAGGCATGTCTTCGTAAGACCAGGCAAAGATTTCCATGTAGTCATGCAGCATCTAGATCAGCCGTTGTTTCACACTGAGCTCTAGATTAGCACCAATCTTGACTTCTTTCCTGTCTGTCTCAGTACCCAGATTTACCGTTTCCACTGGCTCTTCATGTGGTTGAATGGCCCTCTCTTCCTGGAGTAACAGTCTTGCAAGTTCGCCAGACACTTCACAATCATCTTCACCTTCGTCTTCAGCTAAGTTGATCGGATTTTCGAAGTCATAACTGGCAGTAGCAGAGTCGTTACCAGTGAGATCCAGAGTGGATTGAAACCTGTACGAGTGAGTGTGTGTAAATACAGCTGTTTTGCAATATATAAAGAAAGAACGAAAGGGAGCACAAGATTTGAAATGTGAAAAACGTCCAATGCTTTTATTCATGATATATGAAAGTGACAAACAAAAGCCCTCACAAATAAAACCACGGTGTCCCGGGTAAGACACCGGGCCATAAAGTTTCAAATTATTGTTTATTACAAATCCAAAACAAAGAAGTTCATTACTGGGTGACAAAAGTAATGGGTGTAAAGTCTTTTGCGGTCCAGTTGCTAGGTCCACCGTTATTTGTTGGGTAGATCCAGCTGTCGAATTCAGATTCGTCTGCTTCGTCCTCAATAGCATTCACTCCCGGGTTGGTGATGAGCACAAGAGGTCTTCCAATCCTTGCCTTGCGCACAACCTTCTGAGCCTCTGCAGTGAAACCCAGTCCAAACTTGTCAGTCTTAGGAGTAAAATCAGGGAGCCTGCCCTAGTTTGTACATTCACCCTTTTCAACCACAGCCCGAGCATCCTTTAAGGAAGCCATCTTCAAAGGAGAACCCTCTTCAGTCACTGCTTCTGCTGCTGCCAATGTTTGTGGCACCTCTTCAAAATGTTGAAAGGGGGTCTCAATGAACTCCCCATCCATTTCTACGTACCTGAAGGAGTTGAGGTGGCTGACCATGTATTCCTCTTCCCCTTGCACTGTTACAATCTTCCCCCTGACCGGGTATTTGAGCTTCTGATGTAAAGTTGAAGTCACAGCTCCAGCCTTGTGGATCCACGGGCGACCCAGCAAACAAGAATAGGATGGACGGATGTCCATCACATAGAATTTTGAATAAAATACCTGCGAACCAACCCTGATCGGGATGTCAACCTCACCATGTACCATCCTTTTGGACCCGTCAAAGGCCCGGACAACAATGTTACTTGGTTTGAGCTCTAAACCCTCACAGTCCAGCCTGTCTAGAGCCTTCTTGGGTAGCACGTTTAGTGAAGAACTAGTGTCAACCAGCACATGAGCAAGAGTAGTGCCCCTGCATTCAATGGAGACATGCAGGGCATCATTATGGTTCTTCCCCTTGGCCGTCAGATCAGCATCAGAGAAACCCAGGCCATTATCAGCGGTTAAGTTGGCCACACAGTCGGTGAATTGATCAGCAGACGTCTCTTGAGGCACGTGGGCTGTTTTCAGGAAAGCAATCAGGGCCTTGGCATGGGCCTCTGAACACAGCAACAATGATAGCATAGAGATTTTGGAGGGGGTGTGCCCCAGTTGTTCAACGACGTTGAAATCACTCTTCTTTATAATTTTGAGGATCTCTTCCATTTCTTGCTTGGAAGCCTCAACAATGGTCTTTGGTGCCTCCGTCCGGGCAGGCATATCAGCAGCAATTCCCTTGCCCCGAGCGTCAGATGACTCGGCAGCAGGGGTAGAAACTTGATCAGGGGGGGAAATAGGCACACTGGCAGGTGTGATGACAAGAGGCCTTTGGATTGCTGGAGGAGCAATGTCTGGAGAGAACAGTCTTCCACTACGAGTGACCTTAGCAGGCCCACTGATGTTGGTGACACCGGTACCAGTGTTGAACTCTTGCTTCACTCCTAGAACATAAACATCTGCCCCATAGTGCCACGGGACAACTTTATCAGACTTGTAGGGGATGGGTCCCGGAACAGTAATGGTGATGGGGGCAATATTGTGAACAGGCAAAATTTGGACAGGCTTCTTTGAAGGAGCCTTGGAAGGGTTATTGAAAATGGTAACAATTGAAACTTCTTCAACAGGGGCAGCAGGAACGACAGTCTTCTTGAACAAGATCTCTTTACTATCCATCAGGTTTTGGACGCCTGATTTCAGCAAAGAACAACCAGCAGGGGAATCAGCACATAAAGGGAAACCTTTGCTACATCCCGGAAATAAACCGGCTAGCAACAGGTTCCTCTTGACGGTCAGCAGCGAAGTAGCAACATCATCCACAGAAGCTACATACAAATCCTCCTCAACAGCATTCACTCCATGCTGGGGCATGGGAGCGGTCACAACATTTGGCCTCTCGGGCGCCTCGAACTGTATCTCCTTGGCATCAATAAGGTCCTGAACCTTATTCCTCAGGGCCCAACAATCATCCGTAGAATGTCCCGGGCTATCAGAGTGATAAGCGCAGTGGGCGTTGGGGTTGTATTTCGGAGATGCTGTGTTTACCATCTTCGGAGCCTCTTTGACAGTTACCAGGCTAGTTGACAGCAGTTGCGGCAGGATCTGAGAGAGTCATGATGAGCCGAGTATACTGTCATTTGGGCCTCTCAGCTCTGGGTTGGTTGTACTGTTATGGAGCAGCAGCAGGCTTAGAAATAACCACCGCGTTGACAGCTTGGCGGCGTTCAGGTTTGTTCTGTCTCCCGGGACCATACACATCACTTGCCTCCTTCTTGAAGGGCTTCTTTTCAGCATTTGAGGAGGCGCCCTTTTGTATCTTTCCCGATTTTATACCAGCCTCGATCCTCTCACCAGTCAGGATCAGGTCAGTAAACCCAACAAAGGAATTACCAGTGAGATGATTGAAGAATGGACCAGATAGGGTCCCCAAGAACATATCCACCAGCTCCCGGTCCGTCAATGGTGGCTGCACCCTGCCAGCCAGGTCTCTCCATTTCTGTGCGTACTCCTTAAAACCTTCTCCCGATCCTAGCGACATACCCTGGAGTTGGGTACGCGTATGAGCGAGGTCGGAATTATATTGATACTGCTTGTAAAAAGCAGTGGCCAGATCCTCCCAGTTACGAATGTTGGTTCCATCCAGCTGATAGAACCATTCGAGGTGAGTCCCTGAAAGACTCTCCTGGAAGAAGTGGATCCATAAGTTCTTGTCTGCTGTGTAAGGTTGGATCTTCCTTACATAAGAACGGAGGTGCATCTTGGGACAGGAAGCCCCGTCATACTTCACAGAGGCAGGCGCCTTGAACTTGTGTGGGATCACCACCCCAGAAGATAAACCCAAGTCTCCAAAATCCAACCCAGGCACACGTTGAATCTCCATAGCATTTAACCTGTCCTCCAGTTGTTTGTACCGGTCCTCAGCAGGAGGGTACTGTTCATCGTTGAAGTCCGTCTCAGTGTCAGAGACCACAGGACTAGGGACCTCTCTCCCTTGGTGACTACCTTCCCCCACAGATGGAGTAGTCCTCTCAGCTTCATTCTGCAATGTGTTCCCGAGTCTGCGCCCAATGTTGAATAGCACAACCCTCTTCTTCTTCTTATTCTTCTTCAGGAGCAAAGCCTTCAGCTCTTGTTGTCCCTGGGCCAAGTTCATGACCATCTCCTGAAATTGGGCATTCTGGGCCTGGAGGGCCTTGATAGCTTGCTCGGTAGTGAGTTCAGGATTCATGATGCTTGAGTGCTGAAATAAACAGCGAAGAAGATTAAGCAACCTGTAGGAAAAGGGTACCTGTAATGCATATGATGAATGAAATGCATATGAATTATGTTTTCAAAGACAATCGGGAATCAACTTTGTAAACAAAAGGAACACACTTTATTAGATTTAAACTTTAAATTGTTCAACAATTTTCCCTTAGGCGTTACAAGAATGAAAATACTGAAAAGGAAATAAAGCTGTAAAAGAAACATCCAAAGCCCATCAATGCTCCCATGGCCTCCTCTTCTCAGTACGGATATAGTCATTCAGGGTTCGCTCGTTCTCCAATTGCTTGGTCAGCTTCTGGATCTTCTGTTCCTGTTCGTTGAACTTTTCCCGATAATAATCCCGCTCTTCCTGTAGTTGCGCCCAAGACCTCTTTAGTGTATCAACATCAGTGGGTATCTGAGGAGGGAGAACAGTTGGGGGGACCCCATCTCCATCAGGACTTTCAAGAATGATAGGCCTGGCAGCTTCATATGGCATACCTAACTTCTGAGCACGGATGCGGACCCATCTGTAATAGGGTTCCATTGGTAGAGAAGTCTTCATTCCCAACTCACGCGGGTCAGCTTTGTGAATTCTGTCCCAAGCTTTGATGAATCTACGACGCACTTCGTCACTATCTTTTTGAAACTCAAAACTGATGTGAGGCATCAGCATCTCATGAGGCCCTGCTCTTCTGGCTCTTCCAAACTGACGGAGAGCTAAACATGGATTATAAGAGATTCCGCCCTGAGTGCCAATCAATGGAACATTAGGATATTCTCCGCAACGATCAATAACAGCCACCTCATCTAAACCTCTGAGAGTCCAAATGATGTCTTTATCAGTGAGAGACATTAACCTATGAGCCCAGCCTCTTCCTTCTTGGTTCTTTAGCACGAACTTGGGGAGGTGCGAAATAAACCACCTCACCAACAAAGGAGTACAACACCACAAGGTTCCTCGTCTTCGGGCAGTACGAGCATAGAGTTGTTGCAGGACATCACCCAAGAGAGTGGGTACAGGGTTCCGAGACATGAAGATCCTTATGGCATTGATATTGACAAAGTTATCAGGATTTGGAAACAATACTAGTCCATAGATTAAGAGAGCCAGAATGTCCTCGTACGCCCTGAAGTCTAAGTCATTCCAGAAACTGTTAGCTTTTCCAATCAGAAACTTAGCCAAGAAGCCCTTAACTCCGCTTCTAGTCTCCCAGTTGTCCATTACCTCCTGGTTGGTCAAGGGAAGGGCTGCAGCAATCTCCTCGAGCCTAAGAGTCTTTTCCCAACCAGTGAAGGGAGTCTGATCCAAGATAGGGATACCAAGCAAATCAGAGAACTCTTCTAGGGTAGGGACCAGCTGGAAGTCTTGAAAGGTGAAGCACTGGTACAGAGGGTCATAAAACTGGGTCAGGACACTCATCAGTTGTTGGTCCCACTTTGCCGTGACTAAACTGAGAAGAGAACCATGCCTCTGGATAAAGGAAGTAGTATTTGGAATTCTGCTAACCAATTCTTCAAGCAACTCAGGTGGGTGAACAAAGTTGAACCGGATAGTATTCCTTTGCATAGGCATCATGATGTCCTACAAAACAGAGCAAAGGTGAAACCCTCTTGTCTTTGAAATGGTCAGTCCTTATGCAGGATGCATGCAATGTTTATGATGGCATGATGTTATGATAAAGCACACCACAAATATTCACAAAGGCAAACATGATAAGGCACACAAGTCACACAAGACAAGCCCTTAGAGTTTAGGCCAACATGGGGTCTAGGTATTACCCTCTTTCAGTTTGTTGGTTAAGACCTGTCCTATCAGAAGTAACCGGGTTCTAGAGGATCCCAATATCACTGACTACCCTCAATCGGTCATAACTCCAGCATCGCAATCTTTTCTTGCGGCCAGAACCATCACGAGAGTTTAGCCTCAATGGGCGTAGCATACTGCTACTGTTCTATTGGCCAAGTTGGGTCATTTAAGGTTCTAAGGTCGGTTGGTGCTTAACGACTCCTCAGAAGACCCATATTCTCCTCGTTGCGACACAAGGGATATCGGTACAGACCAAGGCGCCACACCAACGTAGCCACTGCTTCACCCATGTCGGTCTACGCCGGACAGGTCCCTCACAGCTTATGCTACCTAACAGGGTATCCCCAGATCCGGGTTAGGATCTATGTAACTCCGATGCAGCCCACAATAATAAAGCAAACAAACACAGCAATTGAAAACACAAGTCTGAGCTATCCTAAGGTACACCTCACTTTAAGTGTCCCCAGCAGAGTCGCTAGTTCTGTGATCGGTGGATTTAGAACTGACTGTTTAACGCTGGTTCACGAAATTTCGCGGAAGTAAGAGTCGCCACCGTCTTTTATTTTCTCCAACATGGACAGGACAAAAGCACAGCAAAATTCCTTATGAGATAGTTTCTCGGTTCGGGAGGTAGATTTATAGAAAGGGAAGGTGTTAGCACCCTTTCTATCCATGGTTATCCATGGGCTCTTAGATACTTGCTCATTGTGTTTTCAAAAGTTTGCTTTTCAATTATGAGTGGGTTTGAAAAAGATTTCGTTTAAAGATTTCAGAATAACTCTTGTATCAGTCCTCAAGAGTGTTTGAAAAATTGTTTTGAAAGCTTTTTGAAAGTGTCTATGTGAAAAGAGTTTTGATTTGTTTTTGAATAGAGCAAGTATCTATGAGTCATCTACCTACCCTAAGGAATTAGGCTGTGTAAATGTCCTTAAGGTAATGCCATCCCACCATTGAGAGGTAGGTAGCACCACCGTTGGAGGTGTTCGGGTCAACTCGTTTTCAAGGACAGTGTGGTCACCAGAGCAACAGTAGGACACCTTAGAAGCTACCCTTATGCCATTGATCCTTTTTTATTCCGAGGCAACCGTTTCGAGGCAACTGGATCATGGACATAAGGACTTACTAAAACGTCCTATACTCGACGACCATGTTTCGAAGGTAAGGCAACAGGTGAGGCGTACCCTAGAAGTGGTGTGTGAATTTGTGTGTTGTTTTCATGTTAAGTTTATCTTTGATCATGGCACGGTGAGCTACGCTTGTTTTTAATTAGCATGCATTCTTTCATATAAGTTAACAGTTAAAAGGGGTGCGGAAAGTAAATTGCGGAAACGTAAATCCTACGCTATTACAAGGCGCGGGTCTATACATCGCCAAAAATTACAAAGACCCGTTTTTTAGTAAATGAATACGGAAAGTAAATAAAAACAGTAAAATTCCTAATTACTATTACATATCCGGAGCAATTTCATAATAATCAAATAAAGTAAATGCGCGCGAAAGAAGAATCGGGAATGTCTAAAGGTGTTGACCCTTTTTAGAAAAGAAAATTGATTTTTTTTGGTCTTTTTTGTAATTAAAATGAAATGGAAACTAATTAATAACTAATTAATTTAATTTAATTAAAAGAAAATATTTTTTATGTTTTTTATGTTTTTTATGAAATAAAATAGAAAAAGAAATAAAATTCTAGGTTAACCTAAATCTAAATCTATTTTAATTATTAAAAAGAAGGTTAAAATGGCCTAATTAAAAACTAATTCAATTATGGTTTATTTACAAAAATAAAAATAATAATAATAAAAATGTTAATTCTATTTTTTTGGTTTTTTATGAAAATGGTTAATTGATTAATTACTAATAATAAATAAAATAAAAAAAGGGTTAGAAATTAAATTGAAAAATAAAATGAAAAGAAAATAATAAACCAAATGGAGGGGGTGCTGGGCCAGAAATGGGGGTGTGATGCTGAATCTTGGCCCATTAGCAGGAAGCCTCGTTTGACTTTTTTAATCACCTATGCCCATGTTGACTCCAGAGTATGGTGTGCTGGCCTTCTGGACCTTTGGATCTGCATGGAAAGGCACATGGCTGCTTGGATCTTGGAGTCATATGGTGGCCTGTTTTGACTATGCTGCATGGAATCAAGTTGAACAAAATAATATAAATTATTTGGGGGGACCTGGGATTCGAACCCAGGTCCCAAGGATGGCATGACACGTTCCCAACCACTGAGGCACTCAAACACATTCGTTAGTAATATGGAAAAGAAATATTATATAGAAAAACTGCATTATATGCTAGTAATAAAGAAAACGCGCGCTCCAATTCAAATTAACCTGACGCATATGGACACGTCACCGTCTTCTTCTTCATACCTGCAAAAAAGAAATAAGATAGCGAGGGGTTTTTAACCCCCACTAAGTGCAATGGCGAAAAATAGCGAATAGGAATTGGGGCCATATAAAAAAGGCGCGATGGGTCTATTGGATTCGTCTTGTCCTTCTCAATTCAACCATGGGTGTTTGGGGTTCCAATTTTACAGTATGGGGAAATCCCCAATTTGAAGCTTGAAAAAACCTAAAATGCTTCAATGGTGAATCATGATTTAACGCGTTAGAATGCAATTGGATTATCCTATTAGCTTCAGAAAGCCCCTAGCAATACAAAACAATAAAAAAATGGATCAAATGCTTATGAAATGTGATATACAGTTTTGAAAAATGAAGCAAACCGAATGACTTATATGGCGCGATTTCTCGAGGTTCTTGACTCGTTTCTGATTGCTAAAGCTTCCTAGGGATACCAGGAGTGTGTTTTGATTGAAATGGAGGTTTAAAACGTGCTGCAAATAGGTTTTTAGATTTGCTTTTTTCTCTTCAAAGTTTGAAATGTGTTTGGCCGTTTTTGAGCTCTTTTGGTCGTGAATCCTCTTGTGATAGCTTGCACATATGTTATGTAAAGGGTTTCAATCAGAATTAAGAGCCTTGAAGCCTTGCATTCATGTTTAAGATTTTGCCATAACCTCCATTGAAACCACTTTCCATTTTTGTGTCAAATTTGAATTCTTGCTTGGTATAGCCCCTTGCACGAATTTGGAATGTGCATGATGGTGTATCAAAGCATTTCAATACAAAATATATCCCCTAATTAATTTTTTTGATTTTTATTTGATTTTAAAAGATTTAAAATGAATTAAATCAAATAAAATTGAACAAAAATGGAAAAATTAATTTTAAATCTTGAAATAATTTGTGGGACACGTGGGAAGCATGGCCAAGCTGAAACAAGTGGAAAAAGTGGGCCCCTTTTGTCAAAAATGAAGTTTCAAGGATAATTGACTTTGGCCATTTCACAAAAATTTCCCAACTTCTCTAATGCATATCTTGCTCAATTTTGAAGCTATAAACATGTTCTTGGACATTTTGGAAAGGTCTTGAAGTCCTCTAACCAATGTCTTTGGTCCCATGTCATTTTGATTTACCAATCTCAAGTTATGGTCTTTGACTTAAAGTCCCTTTTTGTTGACTTTTGAAAATGACCTATCATGTTGAAATTGATAACTTTTTGTGAGAGCATTTCTTGGACTTGGAATGTGAAGATGAGTTGTAGGAAGTGTCTTCCCCTTCAAGATGAGCATTGGATGGGATTTTTCTGATGAACCATGAAAAAGTTATGTCTTGGTCAAGTTACAGTTGACTTTTCAGCTGTCCAAAAATAGAAACTTTTGCATCTTGAGACTTTTTGAGCCAGGCTTGTGGAATCATGATCAAGACTTGATCAAATGATGATTGTGGCTTCAAAATAAGATGTTGACCAAATTTTTTGACTTTTGACTGCCAAATGACCATTTTGCCCCTGCAGTTGACTGTAAGGCAATTAGGGTTTTTGACTGTGCAACTTGACCTTGTGAGCCTTGAAACTTGACATGTAGGTGCTTGACAATGTGTATGAGCATATGGGACTTGATTGAGCCCTTGAAAACCTCAACTTTCTTGCAAGAACCAAAACCCTAATTTTGCCTGGCTTAGGAGGATGGTTGACTGTGCAACCCTTGAGTAGACTTTGAACCATTTGAGGTGATGCTTGGCAAAACTTTGAAGATTATGGGAGGGCAAATTTTGGGGTACAACACCTTCCAAAATGGGCCATGCTTTCACGTCGAGTTTCTTTGGCAAAACAATTCAAATGTTCATAGTCCCTCGATGACGCTTTCGAAAGTTGCCTAATCAAAAATGATCATAGTCCCTTCAAACAAAATTGCCAAAGACACTTGGCATCATTGCATTCATGGTCCATACAATGACCCGCGCCCGTCCCGTTAAACATCCTAAACACAAGATTGTCCACCAAATACAATGGTGGAACAAAATTGTTAAAAAGGGGTTAAAACATGAGAAAAACCTTTGAGTACAATAGGGGTAGACAAAACTCTTAGTTACTTGATCAACTTGCAAAAAACACTTGCCTACTTTTCAAAAACACACTTCACAAACAAACTTTCAAAAACATTTGAAACATCTTTTCGAAAAGATACACACCTTTGTATATACTCAAACACGAGTCATTACAACGGTTGCCGAAACAAAGGCATCTATTTCAAAACATTTTCAAAACACAAATACACACACCATTTCAAGCAATCAAAAATCAAGGAAAATGATCTAAAACCAAGTAACTAAGAGCCCATGGATAACCATGGATGAAAAGGGTGCTAATACCTTCCATTTTCATAATCTACCCCCCGAACCCACGAAATATCTCAAAAGGTTTTTCCTGTGCTTTTTAACCTTTCCTTTAGGATAAAATAAAAAGTCGGTGGCGACTCTTGCTAAACCGAACAAGTGCGAATACAAACGCAAAAACTCAAGTCAGTTCTCCCACCGTATCACAAAACTGGCGACTCTGCTGGGGATAACTTTTAAAGTGGGGTTACCTTAGGGTTTAGATCACCTTTACTTTCTTGCTTTGATTGCCTTGATTGCTTTACTTTTTTGATCCTTGTTTGGGTTTGTTGTAAATCCTACACCCGAATTTGGGGCACCTTCTTAGGTAAATAGCAATAAAACTGTGAGGGAACTGTGCAGGGTATACCGACACGGTTGAAGCAGTAAGCTATGTTAGTGTGACATATTTGTGAGTACCGGTAACCCTTGAGTTCAGTCAAGGAGAGTACGGGGCCGCTGAGTGATGTCATGAAGCACTAACGAACTCTTAGAACCTTAATTGACCATCCTAGCCTTTTTAGGGGTAGTGAGATGACCGACTTTGGTGCAGTCCGAAGTTGGTAGATACTCGAGACTAAACTCATTGAGGGTTGTTTTCTTGGAATATTTTGGTCTCCAGTTAAGTGGCTAAACCGAAACAATGAACACAAAAAACAATCCAATGATATTGAGCTCCTTAGAACCCGGTTTCTATTTCTAGGACAGGATGAACCAACTAACTTCAAGAGGGTACTTACCTACAACCCCATGCAAGCCTAAACCTAAGGACTTATTTGCTTTGTGTGAATATGATTGCATGTATATACACTCACTTGCTTTTTGCATACATGTACATAACATCATAACATCATACCATAGCATTTTCAATAACCATTTCAAGGATCTCGAGGTTTCTTTTGATGCAGGGTTACGTTGAACCAAACGTCTACCAAAGGGCAAGAGGGGTTCTCCTCTAAACAAATGCCATCAAAGATCAAGTGCAACAACTTGAATCAGGGGCTATGACCCACTTGACATGGTGAGCTTGATTCTTGTGGAAAGACATCCACTGATACAAAGTTCTCCAATCAAAGATCAAGTGCAATAACTTGAATCAGGGGCTATGACCCACTTGACATGGTGACCTTGATTCTTGTGGAAAGACATCCACTGTTGCAAAGTTCTCCAATCAAAGATCGAAGTTCAACCTCTAACGTTCTCTTGTGTTTACCCCAAGAGATCCTTGAAAGCATGCATCCACATATCATGCATTGCATCTTGACGATCTTTCCTTTTCCAGGTTTCCTTACTCTCCTGCTGTTTATTTCAGTAAGAGATGGCTCTAGAAAGGACTGCCAAGGATATCCAGGACCAGACTGCTCAGCTGCAGGAAATGTTCTTGAACCTGTCCTTGGGGCAAGAAGAAATGAAAGCTCTCCTCACAAAGGGATTGGTCCAGGGAAATTCAAACAATTCCAGGAGCGATCAGTTGGAAGCACTGCAGTTTGAGCTGACAACAATGAGGATCCAAATGACAGGGCAGCTGGTGGGCCAGATGGCTCTCATCCAGGATTTGTCTCAAAGACAAGAGGAACTCAGAGTTCTCGTCAGCTAACTTCATTGGAGCAACCAACTGGGGCAAACATCTGAGGTTGAAGAGCAAGTCACCACTCAACCCCCATCCACTCAAGAAGACAAAGGGAAGGCTCCTCTACTTGCTTCAGGGTCACAAGCCCAGCAACAACCTCGCCAGCGTCAACGGGGTAATCGGCGTAAGCAAGAAACGTCGGGAAGACAGTTCACGGAGACTGACATACCGTCATCTCTGATTCTGGAGCGCTTGTTGGAGGTCAACCTGACTGCCTTGAGGGATCCTATCCGGAACCCAAATACCTCCGCTCCTAACTATCATCCTGATGCATTTTGTGTGTACCACTCCTACAGCCCGGGGCACGACACCGACGACTGTTGGGCCTTGAAGAACAAGATTCAAGATCTAATTGACATTGGAGTGTTGAGGTTCATGCCAGACGGCGAGATGAAAATCTTCCGTTAAGGAGTTCTCCACCTGGAGTGACAAAGCTCAAAGCTGAGATATTTTGCTTCATTTTGAATTTTCAAAGTTGTAATTCCTTTTGTTATTCAAACAATTAACTGTTGATGTTAAACTCTGTTTCATTAATGCATTGCATATGTTTGTCTTGAATTCATCCATTCGTTTTGACTACTCTTATGTTTTTCTTTATGATATTTAACTCTTGATAAAAAGCTGCAAGCCTTTAGAGGGAGGATGACGAAACAATACCATAATCTCATGCAGTATGCTTTTGAACGGACCTTGCTGATGATGTACAGGCATTTCTTTCAATTCCCAAACACTGGAGTTATAAGGAAGATAATCCCTAGTCAACCCCTTCGAGCCAAAGAAGTAGGAGTTTTCTTTTTTAAACAAATCAAAACCTTTGATATAAACCTGGGGCAGGGTAGTATCTCAGTTAATTCAAAAAAATGCGCATTGAAGTCACAAACTCTCAGTTCGTAACACAACGAACGACGTCAACAAAAGAAAGCATTCCTTTGGAATCAAAAGACAAGGGTGGTTCCCTATCACATAGGCAGTCGATCTCTCAAAAGAGAAAATCCCACCAAGCCAAAACCTGTAAAGGAGGCTTAAGAAAGTTGGGGCATCCCGCTGACTGTAATCTCAAAAACAGGAACAGTCAGGCAAAAGTTAGGGATAACAAATCAAAATCAAAATAGAGAGGTCATTACAAATCCTCAACAACATAAAAAATGTTGCAAAAGAAAAAGGAGACGATGACTGTCTCCCAAATTCAAATGGCGAACCATCACCCAAAAAGTCATTCCAAACTCAAAACAGAGTGCGACGCACAATTAACTGAGCTTAGGATTGAAGAACATCACGAAGAGCGGGTGGGTACAAATACACTTTGAGCCTTTATCCTTTGTTTCTTAAACCATGAACCAGGCCACGTTACAACCCTTCAAAAGTCCTAATTGAAGCATGGGTTAGTTCGAAAGCATACTGTACCAAAGGTATCCTGACTCCCGTGAGGCTCTGCTCTAAAATCTTGTGTTGATTTGTCTTATGAAAAGTTTTCTGCTAAAAAACGCATTTTTCAAAACTTCGAGACAAACATAAACTTTACATTGCTTGAATATCACTGTTTGCATTTGGCTATTTGTTTGACAGCGAAGAAATTCATACGGTGAATGTTCGGAGGAACGAAAACTCTCTCAGTGAGTAAAATCACTTCAAAAGGATGACACTTCCATTACAAGTCTCCTATAAACAAGGGGCATGACATGTCACCATCCAATTAACCTGGGGAAGTCCAGTCAAGGTTTCAACAGATCTTTCAAAGTCCAATTAACCTGGGGCAGTCCAGTCAAGATTTCAAGAAATCTCTCAATTACAGAGTAACCTGAAGAGACTCCTTCATCACCACTTGGGGCATTCGAATGTCAAAAGTGTTCAATAATTCCTTCATCACCTGTTGGAAGATACGGTCCAGATGTGCTCCAGACACGGTTGCCATTCTGTCACCTTTCTTAAGTTCCAGATCAACACCTGTAACAAGCCAGGAAAATATCTGTGGACGACTGATTATGGATTAACACCTGTAACAAGCCAGGAAATTATCTACATCACCACTTGGGGCATTCGAATGTCAAAAGTGTTCAACAATTCCTTCATCACCTATCGGAAGATACAGTTTCAGATACGCTCCAAACACGGTAGCCATTCTGTCACTCATTCAGATCCTAGTTACAATTTCAGATACACTCCAGACACGGAAGTCATTCTGCTACTCATACAGATCTCAACTCCAAGATACAGTTTCAGATACGCTCCAAACACGGTAGCCATTCTGTCACTCATTCAGATCCTAGTTACAGTTTCAGATACACTCCAGACACGGAAGTCATTCTGCTACTCATACAGATCTCAACTCCAAGATACAGTTTTAGATACGCTCCAAACACGGTATCCATTCTGTCACTCATTCAGATCCTAGTTACAGTTTCAGATACACTCCAGACACGGAAGTCATTCTGCTACTCATACTGATCTCAAATCCAAGATGTAGTTTTATACGAACTCATCATGAAGCAACCCTACACCGGTTCCTTCTCAAACTCAAAAGATTCTTGCAATCCCCAGCCAGAGAGCCTTCCAGAAGCTAACTCCCCTCAGAGTCGAGTTTCAAGATCCCCAGCGAAGCTAAAATTCCAACTATCAACCTGTCCAAGCCTTACCTGCCTGAACTGTCAAGCCTAAACCAGTAAATACAAACCATACAAGCTTCAAAGCCTTCACCTGCTAAAGTATTTCCAAAACCCAAACAAACTCACATAATATCAAACCAAATCCAGACCTGCATCAAGCCTCAAGGCCCTCACGCCCATAACCTGTTTTCTAGGCATTTCAAGGCAACCAACACGAGCCCTCAGAAAATTTCATCATTGGGCAAGCTTTCAAAAAACAACTCAAAACATTCGAACCAACACAAACCCTCAGAACATTGTCATCACTGGGTTAATCATCAAGGCAACTCAAACATAACATCATCCAAGGCAACCAAACATATCAAGCAAGCATACGAGGCAAATAGGCCCTCAGAGGAAGCCTCATCACAAGGCAGGCATCAAGGCATTAAGGCAACTCAAGCACAACATATCAAACACCTCAGAAGCATACAAAGTGTTCAGAGACAACTCAGAATAAACAAAAGCAAGGAAACTGGAGAAGAAGAGAGGCAACTATCAAACTAAGGTTTTCAAGTTCATCATAAAACCCTAAAGAAGGTAAAAGATACAAACCAGGAAGCAAAGGTTCAGAGCATCACACGTTTCCCCTCGCCGTCAAGCCGCCACAGCGCCTCCCAAATCCGTCTCCTTCTCCTCCGCCCCCAAGGGTTAAGGTAGCATTTCTCTTCTTTCCTTTCCTTTCCACAACCTCAACAATAACAAACAATGACAACACTTAATCAAAACATGAAGTCAAGAGAAATAACGAAAACCCTAAACGCGTTTTAAAAAGGAAACAGAAACAGTCACCTTTTAAACTTGCTTCGCTGGACCAAGGAGGGAAGAGGACGAAGGAAGCAGCTAGTGGCTAGGCAAGGATAAGTTCATTCAAGATTCACGGCTTGAGAAGACGAAAAGGAACGAAGTGAAGTAAACGAACGGCGCCTCTGCAAAGTTCCAAACCCTAATCCGTTCCAAAGTGAAAACAAATCAATTAACCCTTACAATTGTTTTGTGAAACACGTGGGCCTTGCTCCATTCAGCCTTAAGCCCATTGATTTACACACCTCACCCCTCCCTTTGAACTCTGACCTCCCTTTTGCTTGGGCCTAAAACACTAAAGCCTTTTTTATTTTCATTGTTTTTACATTATTCTAATTAATAAAATTTTTATCTCCTTTTTATAGCATAATTAAATTATATGGATAAAATAAATATCTTAAATCTTTTATACAAACTTTCTTTTATACATAAGAACATTGAAGCATATAAAAATACAATTTAACTTTTACTTTCTTTAATTAAATTTTTTGTACATAAAACATTATTTTTCTTTTTTTTCTCAAACTTAAAACTTCTTTCTTTTAAATTAAAACTCTTGTATTAAAATACATTAATTTGTAAATACATAAGAAATACTTTTCTTTAATATAAGACATTAATATATAGAATTTGATTATTTTCTTTTCTTAAAATATTTTATTCTTGTACATCAATACATAATACTTTTCTTTTCTTAAGATAAATAGTTTGTACATATTAAACAAAAATACAAAATGATGACATTAAATAAACAAAACACTTAATTTTTTCATTAAGTTCACATCTCAACTTGTAAATACATACACTTACACGTTTGCAATACACAAATACATTTATTTTACATTGACACATTCACATTTGCTATACATTGCTATATATTATATTTTACATTTGTGCAATTCGATTTGGTTGTAAATTATTTGGACACTATTCTCCTTAAAGTCTCATCCTCATTTGTAAATAATTGTACCCCCACTCCCGGATACTTATTTTTAATAGCGTAGTGTTGTACCCCAAAATTTGCCCTCCCATTTCCTCAATATTTTCTCATCACAAGACCTTTGAAGATCAAGATTCAATTAGGGTTTCCTCTGCTCAGGACTTCTCCTTGCACTGTGGACTCAAATTAGGGTTTGTGTTTGCCTAAGGATGTTTTGACCTAAAATGCCTAAAATGACTTTCATGCTTCATATTGGACTCCCAAGTTTACCTATACCAAGTTTCAAGTCTTGATTCCAAGTTTTGCCCAGTCAATTGGACAGTTGACCTAGAAATCAACTGTATTGGGGAAAAAGTCAACTGTGGCCAATTGACAGTCAAATCTCATGAAATTTGATCCACATCAACATTATGAACTCCTATGGACCATTTGATCAAGTTTGGATCACAATTCCACAAGAAATTTGATCAGATCACCAAAAGGGCAAAATGGTCATTTTTAGGGTTTTGACTGCACAAAGGCAATTTTTGACTGTTTGACCTAACCAATGGCAAACCAAACTCACACATGGACTCAAGGACCCCATGGAACTATCTTGACATGTTCATCAAGCTTAAAAGATCCCAAGTACACAAGATTGACAGTTGAATTTCCCAGTCAATTGATCAATTTTGACTGTACACTGAAAAGTCAAACTTTGACTTTTTGGTCAAAATCAAGAGTCAAGATTCATTTTTCATCAAAACATGCCAAATCATGAAACTTGTTCACCAAGAAATCTCAAAATGCAAATTAGGGTTTGAAAATGGAATTTTTCATAACTTAGAATTTTTCTAAGTTATGAAAAACCCTAATTTTTTCCCAACTTTGCCCCATCTTTTCATCATGATCCATTTGGATTCAAACAAAAGTCAAAACATGAAAGTTGTAGCTTGTTGCATAATCTACAACTTTGATTCACAAAGTTTTCTCATTTGAAGCTTGTATCTCAAGTTATAATTTTTTGAATAAGGGCACTAAACCATCTTTTAACTTAGTGAAATTTGACCTATTTTGACAAGGTTTTCTACCCTACTTCAAGGCCACTTTTCATACCATTCCACTTGGAATTTTGATTTGCATTTCAAAGATGGATTGTAGTACACATTCCAAGCTTTCCAAAATGACCAAGAACTCATCAAACAACCTTATAACTTGAGAGATTCGAATTTCACAAGTTGGCAAAAATCCACTTTTGTTCTTCATCCAAACATGTTCACAAACTTGCAAATTTGAATTCAGTTTGCTTTATGCTTAATTACAGGTCCTTGAACCATTCCATACTCAATAATTTAATGCATATTCAATGAGTTGAGGCCATGTTCTTTGTGTTCTAACATTGCATAGTGGATTAATCCTAAACTAGATAAAGTGCTTTATCCATTTTTGTAAAAAGCTAGCTTTATGTCAATTTGAAATCCAAGCAAGTACAAGCAAAATCCTCTTGACACAAGATTATGGACAAGTTGCTCTGATCAAGAGAAGATTATGCAGCAGGATTAGAGGCCCCTACTGACCTAAAAAACAAAAGTGACCATTGCTTGCTTCATTTTCAAGTAACATTGCATAACTTATCACATATCTCATCTCAGCTTAGGAACAGAAGAGAGAAGTTATCAAACACATTCCATAGACCACATCCAAGCTTTTTCACGAGTCCTGAACATCTAAAGCACCCTCCATCTTAAAATCACCTTGAAACTGCTCAAACAGGGGAACCCCTGCAGTTTGAGTGCAAACTCCCAATCCCTTCGAACATTTTGATCCAAACCTTTTCCTCTACCTTCCCTACAACATATACAAGCTAACCATGTCCTAAAATCAGACCTGTAACACCTCCAAGCCACTTCACCATTTTTAATTTTCTGTTTTGCAGTTGATGTTCACTAGCTCGATTCAGGGAGTTTCAAGACAAAGTAGGAATTGGAAAAGCATCCTTACACTTCAAGGAAGCTGTACAAGTCATCATTTCACTTTGAAACATCCTCCATTGCAAAGCTCGACTCCAACTGAACAGGTACATTCATGGAGTTCTATCTCCCTTATTAGGCATTGTTAGCTTTAGATTTTTGAAGAAAACATGTCACAATCATAGCCCTGAACATGCTCATATGTTTAGATTTCATTTATATTTCGTGTGCTTAGAGAATTTCATGTCTGAACATTGATGAAAAGTTAGGTCAGAAATGGGGGGAGGAGAAATTCTCCCTCATCTTAGAGAGATAGGTCATGTTCTTTATATGGTTGAAACCGTCTCTTAATGCTCTACACTTTTCATGTTATGAGTTTTGCTTGAAAGTCCAGGAATCCAGAGATAAAAAACGCGTGTTTTGCTTGAAGGAGGTTGTACAGAGGTTGAAGAAGAAGTGGTCTGGGCTGGGCCTGGATTTATTTTCTTTTCACACCCCATTTCCATGTTTACACCCCCTGAGCCCATTTGCTTCATTTTTGACTCTTTTTGACTTTTTCTTTTTTGTTTGACTTTGTTTATTTTTTCTCATGACATTAGAAAATTAAAAATATTTTTTTCATAATTTTTTGCATTTATTGCATATTTATTTGTTTATTTTCTTTGTTTGTACATAAATATATATATATACTATTATTAGAATAAATATAAAAATAATGTTAATACAATTTTTATTTTTATTTACTTTCTGAAAATATTTCACATAGAAAATACTCTTTATTTATTTTATTAAAATATTAAATAAATATTTATTTTGTGTATAATACATATTTAGGGTTTAATATATATATATATATATATATATATATATATATATATATATATATATATATATATATATATATATATATATATATATATATATATATATATATATATATATATATATATATATATATATATATATATATATATATATATATATATATATATATATATATATATATATATATATATATATATATATATATGCGATTATTAATATATTTAAGATAAAATATAAAAATACTTGAATTTTTTTATTTTTATTAATATTTGATATAAAAATACCTTTTTCCATAATACACTTCATTTTGTTTTATTTTTATAAATAATAAATAAATAGTTGTATTAAATTAGAAAATAATACCTTTTCTTTAAAATTAGGGTCTTTACCCTAAATTCAAAATACTCCAAAAAATAATACATTTTTTTATTTTCCTTTCTCTTTTACATAAATAATATTTTTCCATACATGTACAAAACATTTTTATGCATCTTGCATTTTTATTTAATTTTTGTACATTATTTAAATTGCAAATATTCAAATGATGTAATAATTTAGATTTAAATTCTTGTCAATATCCCCATTTGAACCTTTGTACCCCCTTCCCATATTTGGTTTTGTAATAGCTTAGTAATTTTAATTTCGCACTTTATTGCTTTCTAATGATAACATGTTAGAATTAGGGTTTGTATGCGAAAAACGATAAAAAATAGTTTGACCTAATACAAGATAAACAAGCATGAAAATGGACACACAAATCACACTTGCACCCCCTAGGGTTTTCCACTTGTTGCCTTCAAATAAATGGGCCATATTGCATGTTAAACTTCTTTGGGCAAAGCAAACAGTTTGAATGATCATAGTCCCTCGATAAAACTTTTCAAAACAAACAAAACAAATGATCAAGTCCCTTAAAGAAATTGCTCAAAGACATTTAACGCCGTTGCAATTATGGTCTAAAACGATGACCCGCGCCTGTCCCTTTCACATCCTAACACAAGGTTGCCCACCAAATACAATGGTGGAGCAAACTTGTTAAAAGGGTTAAAGTATAGCAATGATCTTTTGAGAAATTTAGGAGTAGATAACCTCTTAGTTACTTGAATCAACTTGCAAAACAAAACACTTGCCTAATTTCAAAATCACACATCACTACACTTTCAAAACAACTTTCAAAAACAAATGAAAACTCTTTCAAAAGACATACGTCTTTGTATACATCCCCACATGGATCATTACAAAGGTTGCCACCACATTGGCCTCTTTTCAAAACATTTTCGAACCCACACACTCAAGCACCATTTAAAACAATTGAAAACAAAAGGCAAGTGATCTAAGCAAGTAACTAAGAGCCCATGGATAACCATGGATAGAAAGGGTGCTAATACCTTCCCTTTCTATAATCTACTCCCCGAACCCAAGAAAACATCTCAAAAGGTTTTTGCTGTGCTTTTTAACCTTTCCTTAGGATAAAATAAAAAGTCGGTGGCGACTCTTGCTAACCGCAACATTTGCGAATACAAACGCAAAACCTCAAGTCAGTTCTCCCACCGTATCACAGAACTGGCGACTCTGCTGGGGAAATACTTTTAAAAGTGGAGTAACCTTAGGGCTTAGATCACCTTTGTTTTCAATTGTTTGCTTTGTTTGCTTTTATATTGGTGGGCTTTGCATCGGAGTTCATAGATCCTAACCCGGATCTGGGATATACCCTTTTTAGGTAGCATAATCTGTGAGGGACCTGTCCGGCGTAGACCGACATGGGTGAAGCAGTGGCTACGTTGGTGTGGCATCTTAGTCTGTACCTATATCCCTTGTGTTGTAACGGGGAGAATATAGGTCTTCTAAGGGGTCATTAAACACCAACCAACCTTAGAACCCTAAATTGACCAACTTGGCTATTAGGACAGTAGCAGTATGCTACACTCATTGAGGCTAAACTCTCGAGATGGTTCTGGCCGCGAGAAAAGATTGCGATGCTGGAGTTATGACCGATTGAGGGTAGCCAATGATTTGAGATCCTCTAGAACCCGGTTACTTCTTATAGGACAGGTTTTAACCAACAAAACCAAAAGAGGGTAATACCTGAAACTCATGTTGGCCTGAAACCTAAGGGTGTCTTGTGTGACTTGTGTGCCTTATCTGTCTATGTGAATACTTGTGATGTGCTTCATCATAGCATCATGCCATCATACCATTGCATGCATCCTATATAAAAGGCTAACCCATTTCAAAGACAAAAAGGTTTCATCTTTGCTCTGTTTTGTAGGACATCATGATGCCCGTGCGTAGAAATACTGTCCGTCTCAACTTTGTTCAACCACCAGTTTTACTCAAGGATCTGGTTGGAAGGATTCCAAACACTACCTCCTTCATCAACAGACATGGTTCTCTCCTTGGCTTGGTCACTGCAAAATGGGACCAACAACTGATAAGTGTTCTGACCCAGTTTTATGACCCTCTGTATCACTGTTTCACCTTTCAAGACTTCCAGCTGGTTCCTACCCTGGAAGAATTTTCTTATTTGCTTGGGATTCCTGTCTTGGAACAAACTCCATTCACTGGTTTGGAAAAGACTCCTAGGCCTGAGGAGATTGCTGCAATTCTCCCATTGACCAAGGAAGAGGTTTTGTCCAACTGGGAAACTAGAAATGGGATCAAGGGCTTTTTGGTCAAATTTCTGGTTGGCAAGGCTAATGATTTCTGGAATGACTTGGACTTCAAGGCATATGAGGATATTCTAGCTCTTTTGATCTATGGTCTGGTGCTATTTCCCAACCCTGACACCTTTATCAGTATCCATGTCATAAGGATCTTCATGTCTCGGAATCCGGTACCCACTCTTTTGGGTGATATTCTACAACAACTCTATGCTCGTACTGCTCGAAAACGGGGGACTCCGTGGTGTTGTGCTCCTTTACTAGTAAGGTGGTTTATTTCGCACCTTCCTAAGTTCATGATGAAGAATGAAGAAGGAAAAGGCTGGGCTCGGAGGTTAATGTCTCTCACTGATAATGACATCACCTGGACTCTCAGAGGTTTGGATGAGGTAGCTGTTATCGACCGTTGCGGAGAATACCCTAATGTACCGTTGATTGGTATCCAAGGAGGAATCTCTTACAATCCGTGCTTAGCTCTCCGTCAGTTTGGAAGAGCCAGAGGAGATGGGCCTCATGAGATGCTGGTTCCTCACTTCCATTTTGAGTTTCAGGCAGACAGTGACAAACTACGCCAGGGATTCATTAGAGCTTGGGACAGAATTCACAAAGCTGACCCACATGAGTTAGGACCAAAGACTTCTCTGCCATTGAAGCCCTATTACAAATGGGTCCGCATCCGTGCTCAGAAGTTAGGTATGCCCTACGAAGCTGTTAGACCTCTCATTCTTGAGTCTCCTGTTGAAGATGGGATTCCTCCAACTGTCCTCCCTCCTCAGATACCCACTGATTTTGATACAATGAAGAGATCTTGGGCACAGCTAAAGGAAGAACGGGATTTCTATCGGGAGAAGTTCAACGAGCAGGAAAGAAAGATCCAGAGGCTGACTAAGCAATTGGAGGAAGAACGGGTCCTGAACAACTACATCAGCACTGAAAAGAGGAGGCCATGGGAGCATTGATGAGCTTTGGATGTTTCCTTTTATAGTTCATTTCCTTTCCAGTATTTTTCATTCCTGTAATGCCTAAGGGCAAATTGTTGAACAATTGAAAATTTTAATCTAATGAAGTGTGTTTCCCTTTTTGTCTACAAAGTTGAATCTTGTTTGTCTTTGAAAACATAAAGCATACGCATTCCATTGCACCATATGCATAGCAGGTACCCTATTTCACAGGTTGCTTAATCTCCTTCGCTGTTTATTTTGAACAGTCATCATGAATCCAGACTCATCCAGTGAGCAGGCAATCAAGGCCCTTCAGGCCCAAAGTGCACAGTTTCAAGAGATGGTCCTAAGCCTAGCCCAAGGTCAGCAAGAGTTGAAGACTCTACTCATGAAGAAGAAGAAGAAAAAGAGGACTGCATTGTTCAACACCGGACGCAGATTTGGGAACACACTCCACAACGAAGCTGATCCAACCACTTCTTCTGCTGAGAAAAAAAGTCCCCAAGGGGGGAGGAGCTCCTAGTCCCGCAGTCTCCGACAACGAGACGGACTATAACGACGAACAATACCCACCTGCTGCTGACAGATACAAGCAATTGGAGGACCGCTTGAGCGCCATGGAAATTCAGAATGTGCCGGGACTGGATTTCGGAGATTTGGGGTTATCTTCTGGGGTAGTCATTCCACACAAGTTTAAGGCGCCTGCCTTCGCCAAGTACGATGGGGTCTCCTGCCCAAAGCTGCATCTGAGGTCGTACGTAAGGAAAATCCAACCTTACACGGCGGATAAGAACCTCTGGATTCACTTCTTCCAAGATAGCCTCTCGGGGTCACAACTTGAATGGTTCTACCAATTGGATGGAGCTAGCATCCGACACTGGGAGGATTTGGCAACCGCATTCTACAGACAATACCAATACAATTCTGATCTCGCTCCTACGCGTACCCAACTTCAGGGTATGTCTCTAGGGACGGGTGAAGGGTTCAAAGAGTACGCTCAAAAATGGAGAGATTTGGCTGGCAGGGTGCAGCCTCCATTAACTGATCGAGAGCTGGTTGATATGTTCCTTGGGACTTTGTCTGGTCCGTTTTTCAATCATTTGGTTGGTAACTCCTCCGCTGGGTTTACAGATTTGATATTGACGGGAGAAAGAATTGAAGCTGGCATCAGGTCAGGCAAGATACAGAAGGCTGCCTCTACAAGTGCTGAGAAGAGGCCATTTAAGAAAGAAGAAAGTGCCGTCTATGGTCCTAGAAGACAAGTCAAGCCCGAAAGTCGCCAAGCCGTCAATGCTTTGGTCATCTCCAAACCTGTTGCTGCTCCTCAGCAGTACAATCAACAAAGAAGCGAAAGGCCCCAGAGGCAGTATACCCGACTGAGTATGACCTTATCTCAAATTTTACCCCAACTGTTATCCACCAACCTGGTGACCCTCAAAGAAGCTCCTAAGGTCGTCAACACTGCGTCTCCTAAATATAACCCAAATGCCCGGTGTGCTTATCATTCTGATAGTCCCGGGCACACTACTGATGATTGTTGGGCCTTGAGAAACAAAGTGCAAGATCTGATCGACGCAAAGGAAATTCAGTTTGAAGCGCCAGAAAGACCAAATGTTGTAACGGCTCCTATGCCCCAGCATAGGGTAAATGCCATTGAGGAAGAAACGTATGCTGTTTCGATAGATGAAGTTGTTACCCCTCTGAAGACTGTTAAGAAGAACCTACTGCGGGCCGGTTTATTTCCGGGTTGCGGTGAAGGTTGCCTGTTCTGTGCTATTTCCCTATCTGATTGTCCCTTGCTGAGGTTAGGCATCCAAGGCCTAATGGATAGCAAGGAAATTCTATTCAAAAAGACTGCTGTTCAATTAGTTCCGATGAAAGAAGTTTCTGTGATTACCATCTTCAAAAATCCAATCAAGGCTCCCCCGAAGAAGCCTATTCAAATCATGACAGTTGCGCCTGTGATCATTACTGTTCCGAGGCCCCTTTCCTACGTGTCTGATAAAGCTGTCCCCTGGCATTATGGGGCAGACGTGTATGTAAATGGAATCAAACAAGAATTCGACGCTAGTGCCAGTATCTGCGATATCACTGGTCCAGCCAAAGTTACCCGCAGTGGCAGGCTCTTCTCGCCTGACATTGCGCCGCCCGCTATTCGAAGACCCCTCCTCATAAAACCTACAAGTATACCTGTTACTGTTGCTGATCAAGTTGTTTCCCCTACTGCCGAGTCATCAAATGCTCGGGGCAAAGGGATTGAAGAAGAGCCTGCCCGGATGGAGGCACCAATACCCATAAATGCTGAGGCCTCCCGACAAGAAATGGAGGAGATTCTGAAAATAATAAAGAAAAGTGATTTTAATGTTGTCGAGCAGTTGGGGCATACACCCTCCAAGATCTCCCTACTCTCCTTATTGCTATGCTCCGAGGCCCATGCTAAGGCCTTGATCTCATTTCTCAAGACGGCCCATGTGCCGCAGGAGACGTATGCAGTCCAGTTCACTGATTGCATAGCTAATCTAACAGCAGACAATGGCCTGGGTTTCTCAGATGCTGACCTGACCGCGAAGGGAAGAGACCACAATGATGCCCTGCATGTCTCTATCGAATGCAGGGGCACTACTCTGGCACATGTATTGGTGGATACTGGTTCTTCCTTGAATGTCCTACCAAAAAAGGCTTTAGATCGTCTGGATTATGAGGGCCTGGAGTTGAAACCCAGCAATATCATCGTCAGGGCCTTCGACGGTTCCAAAAGGATGGTTCATGGAGAGGTTAACATCCCTATTCGTGTGGGCTCCCAAGTGTTTGACTCTACCTTTTATGTGATGGATATACGTCCATCGTACTCTTGTCTGCTGGGTCGACCTTGGATCCATAAAGCTGGGGCAGTGACCTCCACCTTGCACCAGAAGCTGAAGTATCCCGTCAGGGGGAAGATCGTCACTGTGCAAGGAGAAGAGGAGTATATGGTGAGCCATTTGAATTCCTTCAGGTATATTGAGATGGACGGGGAGTTTATTGAAACCCCCTTTCAGCATTTCGAGGAGGTACATCCAATTTCAGCAGCTGCAGAGACAATAGCCGAAGAGAATGATTCCTTGAAGATGGCTTCCCTAAGGGATGCCCGGGCTGTGGTTCAGAAAGGCAATTGCGCAAACTGGGGTCAGCTTCCTGACTTCACTCAGAAGAACGACAAGTTTGGGCTAGGCTTTACTGCGGAGGCTCAGAAGGCTGTGCGCAAAGAGAAGATCGGAAAGGCTCCGGTGTTTATTTCCAGCTCAAGGGTGAATGCTATCGAGGAGGATGTGGAGGAAGCTGAGTTTGACAGTTGGATCTACCCGACTACCAGCAACGGACCAAGCAACTGGACGGCGAAGGATTTTACCCCTATCACATTTGTCACGCAGTAATTAATTTCTTTTGATTTCCAAATTTGTAACAAACAATATGTTAAAACTTTGTTGGCTCGGTGTCCTACCCGGGGCATCGTAGCTCCATTTGTGAGGGCTTTTTGTATGACATTTTCATATATCATCAATCAAAACATTGGACGTTTGTTGCATTTCAAATCTTTTTTCCTTTTTGTGTTATATATATTGCAAAACAGCTATATTTACACACACTCACTTATACAAGTTTCAATCCACTTTGGATCTCGCTGGTAACAGCTCTGTTATCGCTAGTTATGACTTCGAAAATCCGATCAACTTGGCCGAAGACGAAGGTGAAGATGATTGCGAAGTGCCTGGTGAACTCGCAAGACTGCTACTCCAGGAAGAGAGGGCTATTCAACCACATGAAGAGCCTGTGGAGACAATTAACCTGGGTACTGAGACGGATAGGAAAGAGGTAAAGATTGGTGCCAATCTAGAGCTCAGCATGAAGCAACGATTGATCCAGATGCTACAAGACTACATGGAAATTTTTGCTTGGTCCTATGAAGATATGCCTGGTTTGGATGCCGACATTGTAGTTCATCACCTGCCAACCAAGGAAGATTGCCCTCCAGTAAAGCAAAAAGTCCGACGGATGCGTCCAGAGATGTCTGAAAAGATCAAGGCCGAGGTTATGAAGCAGTTTGATGCCGGGTTCCTCGCAGTGACTTCTTACCCTCAGTGGGTTGCCAATGTAGTGCCAGTACCGAAGAAGGACGGTAAAGTCAGAATGTGTGTTGACTACAGGGATCTGAACAGGGCCAGCCCCAAAGATGACTTCCCCCTACCTCACATTGATGTCCTTGTTGACAATACAGCTCAACACAAGGTGTTCTCCTTCATGGATGGTTTTTCGGGGTATAATCAGATCAAGATGGCTCCAGAGGATATGGAGAAGACTACATTTGTGACTCAGTGGGGGACCTTCTGTTATAAGGTCATGCCATTCGGATTGAAAAATGCTGGGGCAACCTATCAACGTTCCATGGTTGCTTTATTTCATGATATGATCCATCATGAGATTGAGGTATACGTTGATGACATGATTGCAAGGTCTCAAACTGAGGAGGAGCACCTTGACCATCTGAGGAAGCTGTTTGACCGACTCAAGTTGTACAAGCTGAGATTGAATCCCAACAAATGCACCTTTGGGGTAAGATCCGGAAAATTGCTAGGCTTCATTGTAAGTGATAAAGGTATTCAGGTGGACCCTGCCAAGGTAAAAGCCATACAAGAGATGCCGACTCCAAAAACAGAGAAAGAAGTCAGAGGTTTCCTAGGACGACTGAATTACATTGCCCGATTCATCTCACATCTGACTGCTACTTGTGAGCCAATCTTCAAATTGCTGAAGAAAGATCAAGTAGTACGCTGGAACGATGAATGTCAGGCTGCCTTTGAAAGGATAAAGGAATACCTTCAAGAGCCACCCATTCTTATGCCACCAGTGGAAGGAAGACCTCTGATACTATACTTGACAGTACTTGACAATTCAATGGGGTGTGTGTTGGGGCAGCATGACGAGTCTGGCCGAAAAGAGCACGCTATTTATTACTTGAGCAAAAAGTTTACCGACTGTGAGTCTCGTTACTCACTGCTTGAGAAAACTTGCTGCACTCTTGTATGGGCTGCTCGCCGGCTGAGACAGTATATGCTGACTCACACTACTTTATTGATTTCAAAAATGGATCCCATTAAGTACATATTTGAAAAGCCCGCTCTGTCTGGAAGAATAGCGAGATGGCAAATGATCTTGACAGAATATGACATCCAGTATACAACTCAGAAAGCAATTAAGGGAAGTGTACTGGCGGATCATTTGGCACACCAACCTGTGGACGATTACCAATCATTGAACTTTGATTTTCCGGACGAAGACATCATGGTGGTAACTGACTGTGAAGTACCTGGACCGGATGAAGGACCTGAGGAAGGATCCCGATGGTCTATGCATTTTGATGGAGCCTCCAATGCTTTGGGTAACGGCGTCGGCGCTGTAATCATATCTCCCAAAGGAACTCATACTCCCCTCACCGCCCGATTATGTTTCAGCTGCACTAACAATATGGCAGAATATGAGGCATGTATCATGGGTTTACAAGCTGCAATCGACTTAAGGATAAAATTTCTAAGTGTCTTTGGAGATTCCGCTCTCGTGATCAATCAGATCAAAGGCGAGTGGGATACGAAACACCCGAATCTTATTCCTTACAAGGAGTATGTGTCGGCCTTGCTTCCCCACTTTGAAGAGATAACTTTTGAGCATTTCCCTAGAGAGGAGAATCAGCTAGCGGACGCCCTAGCTACGATGTCTTCAATGTTTAAAGTTAAATGGGACAATGAGGCTCCCCGAATCATAATCTGGAAGTTGGATGAACCGACATACTACTGCGAGCTCGAGGCTGAGAAGGTGACTGAAAAACCCTGGTATCACGAGGTGAAGAGGTACTTGGAAGCTCAGGAATACCCTGAAGGTGCATCTGTCAATGATAAGAAGTTCATGAGGAGGTTTGCTGCAAAATTCTTCCTCAGCAACGACATTCTCTACAAGCGGAATCATGATTCAACTCTGCTACGTTGTGTGGATAAGGCAGAAGCAGAGAAAATCATGATAGAACTGCATGAAGGTACATTTGGAACCCATTCCAGTGGACACACAATGGCTAAGAAAATCCTTCGGGCAGGATATTTCTGGTCCACAATGGAAGCCGATTGTTACCAACACTCCCGAACGTGTCACAAATGCCAGATCTATGCTGACAAGGTGCATATCCCTCCGGTTCCTTTGAATGTCCTGACGGCACCTTGGCCTTTCGCAATGTGGGGCATCGATATGATCGGTGAGATCCGACCGACGGCATCCAATGGGCATCGCTTCATCTTGGTGGCGATCGATTACTTCACGAAATGGGTTGAGGCAGCTTCCTATGCCACAGTAACCAAGAGCGTCGTGGCACGTTTCATCAGGCATAATCTGATCTGTCGGTACGGCGTCCCAGAAAGAATCATTACGGATAATGGTACCAATATCAATAACAAAATGATCACTAAACTCTGTGAACAATTCAAGATACAGCACCACAATTCTTCTCCCTACCGGCCGAAGATGAATGGGGCTGTAGAGGCAACCAATAAGAATATCAAGAAAATTGTGCAGAAGATGACAGTGACCTATAAGGATTGGCACGAGATGTTACCGTTCGCTCTTCATGGGTACCGTACCTCAGCAAGGACGTCAACCGGGGCAACTCCTTTCTCCTTAGTCTATGGTATGGAGGCCGTCTTGCCAATTGAAATCCAGATACCCTCTCTCCGGATAATGAAGGATGCAGACTTGAATGAAGATGATTGGATCCAGACTCGACTTGATCAATTAAATCTGATTGACGAAAAGAGGCTCACTGCTATCTGTCATGGTCAAACGTATCAAAAACGGATGATCAGGGCATTTAACAAGAAAGTCAGACCACAAGAGTATCAAGTTGGGGACCTGGTAATCAAACGCATCATCCTTCCTCAAAGTGATCCCAGGGGCAAATGGACCCCTACGTATGAAGGGCCATTTGTGGTTAAGCGTGTGTTCTCAGGAGGAGCCATGATCCTAACCACCATGGATGGTGACGACCTTCCTCATCCTGCCAATGCAGACATAGTGAAAAAATACTACGCATAAATAAGAGACCCGCTAGGTTGACATACCTAGGCAAAAATAAGGGCTCCCGGCGAACCAAAAGGGTTCGGGCAAAAATAAGGGATGAAATAAAAAAAATCTGTACACCCGGCAAGTCGAAAACCCGAAAGGGCGGCTTGGGCAAAAATGGGTATCCCGGTGGACTGAAAACCCGAAAGGGCGGTCCAGGCAAAAGTTAGGGATGGAAGCGTAACACTATGTCTCATTGGATCACTTCGCATCCGGAATTCGGCATCAACTATCTGGCTCCGGATTTCGGCATTGACCAATCAGCTTCATCTTCAAATTAGGCAGCAAAGCGATGAGACGTTCGAAGACATAAAGGCGATAGCAGAGTTGGAACCCAGTGGGATTGTTCACATAGCTGTTTTGTTTCCTTTTTCAAATTGTAAACTCTATACTATTTGGCGATGTCCTCTTACTAGGATGTCAGCCTCTTGTACAAAAACGCCTATTCACAGGCAAAGTTTAAATCAATACAAATTCACTTGTCCATACAAATCACCATTGTTTTCCTTTTTGGTTTTGTCTTGCGAAGAACGTCCAATATTCATTTTTGATATATGCATTTGACATTAAATTGCTGATTCATAAATGTTTGCATATGAAACAAGAGATTAATTACAGGTGACATCAAAGACAGGGGCAATATGGAGTTGTCTATTGCAGTCTGGTTGATTTGTCCGCCAAGGCACCAAGGTAGGTTCAACTGAAGAATGTGGCCAAATCATCTCAATTCCCCGCAGAGTAAAACAGGACGTGACAATACTTTCCCCAAGCAAAGTTGGCTCCCCGTCGATCCTGAAAGGACCCAACATTCCCCGGCAGGTCTTAAAAGCTCATCCCCAGTAGATTCTGCAAGCTTATCCCCCGCGAAGAACGGCCGTCTCACCCAAGTTTTATTTAGAGTTATTTCCTCGCAAGGACTTATAACTGGGTTATCCTCAGCTAAAAGCCACGGAAGACCGCTCTCGGCAAAGTTCCTTCAATCCCCAGCGAAGTCTATCTTTGGTATTCCCAAGCAGAGTTTATCTTTGGAGTTCCCCAACGGAGTTTTTCATCATTATCCTCAGCGGAATCCATCGTTAAAGTCCTCAGCAGGCCTCTCATCAAAAACTTCGGCCAAATATCTCTTCCACAAAGCAATTCTCCGGCCGTTCGTCAAGGATTTATTTTCCCCAAGACGAAATTACATTCATAAACATTTTACATTTTCATACATCTTGCTTACATACGTGATGGAACGCATACAACATCTCATGTTGAGTATCATGACAATATGCATATCATACATCATGACATTGCATACAACTTACGTTTTTTGCCTTTTCAGGAAAAAAGACAATCCCAAAAACAACTACCTTCAACTGTCACAATTCCAGATCCGATACCTGTATCTAGCCAGGGCACATCTGAGAGTGATCAGTTTCCAGACTCGATTCCTGTATCTAGCCAGGGCACGTCTGAAGAGTTCGAAGATTCGATTCCTGTATCTAGCCAGGGCACATCTGAGAGTGATCAGTTTCTAGACTCGATTCCTGTATCCAGCCAGGGCACATCTATCAACTACAACAGCTCCAGATTCGATTCCTGTATCCAGCCAGGGCATATCTGTTGACCACGTTTCCAGACTCGACTCCTGTATCTAGCCAGGGCACGTCTGAAGAGTTCGAAGATTCGATTCCTGTATCCAGCCAGGGCACATCTATTAAACGACTATTTCCAGATTCGACTCCTGTATCCAGCCAGGGCATATCTGTGAGCAACCAATTGTAGATTCAATACCTGTATCCAGCCAGGGCATATCTGCATCAGGAGACTGAAGATCAAACACCTGTAACAAGCCAGGAAAACATTCGTCTTTCTCAAATACACAAGTTCTCGCTAAGGAATCTCTTAGGCGATCGACACTTCCAAATGGCATCTATAAGCCCATTCCCGACAAGGTTCCGTCACATCTCCAGATGGCATCTATAAGCCCATATCCCTATCCACCATCTCTCCAAATGGCATCTATAAGCCCATTCCCGACACCACATTGTTGAGACTCCAGCATGCGAGTGCAAATTTCCGGGCACTCTAGTGTCCAATCTCCTTTTACCCTCGAGTCACGAAAGGCAAACTTGCCAATCTAACTCTTCAGGTTCAAGAAGATTGAACAGGGGCAACTGTTGTACCCCAAAATTTGCCCTCCCATTTCCTCAATATTTTCTCATCACTAGACCTTTGAAGATCAAGATTCAATTAGGGTTTCCTCTGCTCAGGACTTCTCCTTGCACTGTGGACTCAAATTAGGGTTTGTGTTTGCCTAAGGATGTTTTGACCTAAAATGCCTAAAATGACTTTCATGCTTCATATTGGACTCCCAAGTTTACCTATACCAAGTTTCAAGTCTTGATTCCAAGTTTTGCCCAGTCAATTGGACAGTTGACCTAGAAATCAACTATATTGGGGAAAAAGTCAACTGTGGCCAATTGACAGTCAAATCTCATGAAATTTGATCCACATCAACATTATGAACTCCTATGGACCATTTGATCAAGTTTGGATCACAATTCCACAAGAAATTTGATCAGATCACCAAAAGGGCAAAATGGTCATTTTTAGGGTTTTGACTGCACAAAGGCAATTTTTGACTGTTTGACCTAACCAATGGCAAACCAAACTCACACATGGACTCAAGGACCCCATGGAACTATCTTGACATGTTCATCAAGCTTAAAAGATCCCAAGTACACAAGATTGACAGTTGAATTTCCCAGTCAATTGATCAATTTTGACTGTACACTGAAAAGTCAAACTTTGACTTTTTGGTCAAAATCAAGAGTCAAGATTCATTTTTCATCAAAACATGCCAAATCATGAAACTTGTTCACCAAGAAATCTCAAAATGCAAATTAGGGTTTGAAAATGGAATTTTTCATAACTTAGAATTTTTCTAAGTTATGAAAAACCCTAATTTTTTCCCAACTTTGCCCCATCTTTTCATCATGATCCATTTGGATTCAAACAAAAGTCAAAACATGAAAGTTGTAGCTTGTTGCATAATCTACAACTTTGATTCACAAAGTTTTCTCATTTGAAGCTTGTATCTCAAGTTATAATTTTTTGAATAAGGGCACTAAACCATCTTTTAACTTAGTGAAATTTGACCTATTTTGACAAGGTTTTCTACCCTACTTCAAGGCCACTTTTCATACCCTTCCACTTGGAATTTTGATTTGCATTTCAAAGATGGATTTTAGTACACATTCCAAGCTTTCCAAAATGACCAAGAACTCATCAAACAACCTCATAACTTGAGAGATTCGAATTTCACAAGTTGGCAAAAATCCACTTTTGTTCTTCATCCAAACATGTTCACAAACTTGCAAATTTGAATTCAGTTTGCTTTATGCTTAATTACAGGTCCTTGAACCATTCCATACTCAATAATTTAATGCATATTCAATGAGTTGAGGCCATGTTCTTTGTGTTCTAACATTGCATAGTGGATTAATCCTAAACTAGATAAAGTGCTTTATCCATTTTTGTAAAAAGCTAGCTTTATGTCAATTTGAAATCCAAGCAAGTACAAGCAAAATCCTCTTGACACAAGATTATGGACAAGTTGCTCTGATCAAGAGAAGATTATGCAGCAGGATTAGAGGCCCCTACTGACCTAAAAAACAAAAGTGACCATTGCTTGCTTCATTTTCAAGTAACATTGCATAACTTATCACATATCTCATCTCAGCTTAGGAACAGAAGAGAGAAGTTATCAAACACATTCCATAGACCACATCCAAGCTTTTGCACGAGTCCTGAACATCTAAAGCACCCTCCATCTCAAAATCACCTTGAAACTGCTCAAACAGGGGAACCCCTGCAGTTTGAGTGCAAACTCCCAATCCCTTCGAGCATTTTGATCCAAACCTTTTCCTCTACCTTCCCTACAACATATACAAGCTAACCATGTCCTAAAATCAGACCTGTAACACCTCCAAGCCACTTCACCATTTTTAATTTTCTGTTTTGCAGTTGATGTTCACTAGCTCGATTCAGGGAGTTTCAAGACAAAGTAGGAATTGGAAAAGCATCCTTACACTTCAAGGAAGCTGTACAAGTCATCATTTCACTTTGAAACATCCTCCATTGCAAAGCTCGACTCCAACTGAACAGGTACATTCATGGAGTTCTATCTCCCTTATTAGGCATTGTTAGCTTTAGATTTTTGAAGAAAACATGTCACAATCATAGCCCTGAACATGCTCATATGTTTAGATTTCATTTATATTTCGTGTGCTTAGAGAATTTCATGTCTGAACATTGATGAAAAGTTAGGTCAGAAATGGGGGGAGGAGAAATTCTCCCTCATCTTAGAGAGATAGGTCATGTTCTTTATATGGTTGAAACCGTCTCTTAATGCTCTACACTTTTCATGTTATGAGTTTTGCTTGAAAGTCCAGGAATCCAGAGATAAAAAACGCGTGTTTTGCTTGAAGGAGGTTGTACAGAGGTTGAAGAAGAAGTGGTCTGGGCTGGGCCTGGATTTATTTTCTTTTCACACCCCATTTCCATGTTTACACCCCCTGAGCCCATTTGCTTCATTTTTGACTCTTTTTGACTTTTTCTTTTTTGTTTGACTTTGTTTATTTTTTCTCATGACATTAGAAAATTAAAAATATTTTTTTCATCATTTTTTGCATTTATTGCATATTTATTTGTTTATTTTCTTTGTTTGTACATAAATATATATATATACTGTTATTAGAATAAATATAAAAATAATGTTAATACAATTTTTATTTTTATTTACTTTCTGAAAATATTTCACATAGAAAATACTCTTTATTTATTTTATTAAAATATTAAATAAATATTTATTTTGTGTATAATACATATTTAGGGTTTAATATATATATATATATATATATATATATATATATATATATATATATATATATATATATATATATATATATATATATATATATATATATATATATATATATATATATATATATATATATATATATATATATATATATATATATATATATATATATATATATATATATATATATGTGTGATTATTAATATATTTAAGATAAAATATAAAAATACTTGAATTTTTTTATTTTTATTAATATTTGATATAAAAATACCTTTTTCCATAATACACTTCATTTTGTTTTATTTTTATAAATAATAAATAAATAGTTGTATTAAATTAGAAAATAATACCTTTTCTTTAAAATTAGGGTCTTTACCCTAAATTCAAAATACTCCAAAAAATAATACATTTTTTTATTTTCCTTTCTCTTTTACATAAATAATATTTTTCCATACATGTACAAAACATTTTTATGCATCTTGCATTTTTATTTAATTTTTGTACATTATTTAAATTGCAAATATTCAAATGATGTAATAATTTAGATTTAAATTCTTGTCAATATCCCCATTTGAACCTTTGTACCCCCTTCCCATATTTGGTTTTGTAATAGCTTAGTAATTTTAATTTCGCACTTTATTGCTTTCTAATGATAACATGTTAGAATTAGGGTTTGTATGCGAAAAACGATAAAAAATAGTTTGACCTAATACAAGATAAACAAGCATGAAAATGGACACACAAATCACACTTGCACCCCCTAGGGTTTTCCACTTGTTGCCTTCAAATAAATGGGCCATATTGCATGTTAAACTTCTTTGGGCAAAGCAAACAGTTTGAATGATCATAGTCCCTCGATAAAACTTTTCAAAACAAACAAAACAAATGATCAAGTCCCTTAAAGAAATTGCTCAAAGACATTTAACGCCGTTGCAATTATGGTCTAAAACGATGACCCGCGCCTGTCCCTTTCACATCCTAACACAAGGTTGCCCACCAAATACAATGGTGGAGCAAACTTGTTAAAAGGGTTAAAGTATAGCAATGATCTTTTGAGAAATTTAGGAGTAGATAACCTCTTAGTTACTTGAATCAACTTGCAAAACAAAACACTTGCCTAATTTCAAAATCACACATCACTACACTTTCAAAACAACTTTCAAAAACAAATGAAAACTCTTTCAAAAGACATACGTCTTTGTATACATCCCCACATGGATCATTACAAAGGTTGCCACCACATTGGCCTCTTTTCAAAACATTTTCGAACCCACACACTCAAGCACCATTTAAAACAATTGAAAACAAAAGGCAAGTGATCTAAGCAAGTAACTAAGAGCCCATGGATAACCATGGATAGAAAGGGTGCTAATACCTTCCCTTTCTATAATCTACTCCCCTAACCCAAGAAAACATCTCAAAAGGTTTTTGCTGTGCTTTTTAACCTTTCCTTAGGATAAAATAAAAAGTCGGTGGCGACTCTTGCTAACCGCAACATTTGCGAATACAAACGCAAAACCTCAAGTCAGTTCTCCCACCGTATCACACGTAGACTTTAAATTCCCACAATTTACCGCTTTCAAATATACCATGGTTAGACCTAGGGTTTGTATGTACATAAAATCAAACGCTAGATAACCTAATACAAGAAAAATACATGAAATCAACACACAATCACACTTGCACCCCCTAGGGTAATCCCGCTTGTTGCCTTCCAAAATGTGCCATGCTTGCACGTCGAGTTTCTTTGGAAAAACAATTCAAATGATCATAGTCCCTCGATGACGCTTTCAAAAGTTGCCTAATCAAAAATGATCATAGTCCCTTCGAACAAAATTGCCAAAGACACTTGACATCATTGCATTCATGGTCCATACGATGACCCGCGCCCGTCCCGTTAAACATCCTAAACACAAGATTGTCCACTAAATACAGTGGTGGAACAAAATTGTTAAAAAGGGGTTAAAACATGAGAAAAACCTTTGAGTACAATAGGGGTAGATAAAACTCTTAGTTACTTGATCAACTTGCAAAAAACACTTGCCTACTTTTCAAAAACACACTTCACAAACAAACTTTCAAAAACATTTGAAACATCTTTTCGAAAAGATACACACCTTTGTATATACTCAAACACGAGTCATTACAACGGTTGCCGAAACAAAGGCGTCTATTTCAAAACATTTTCAAAACACAAATACACACACCATTTCAAGCAATCAAAAATCAAGGCAAATGATCTAAAACCAAGTAACTAAGAGCCCATGGATAACCATGGATGAAAAGGGTGCTAATACCTTCCATTTTCATAATCTACCCCCCGAACCCACGAAATATCTCAAAAGGTTTTTCCTGTGCTTTTTAACCTTTCCTTTAGGATAAAATAAAAATTCGGTGGCGACTCTTGCTAAACCGAACAAGTGCAAATACAAACGCAAAAACTCAAGTCAGTTCTCCCACCGTATCACAGAGTTGACCAAGTTGAGAAGTCTACCATGTCTTTCACTGAAGAGAGAATTCTCTGGAATCCTAGAAGTGAGCTCCTTGAGTTGAGGAGGGATTATCACAAGGTTGATTTGAATTGTTTTCCTGCGAAGAGATTCCATGACCTACAAAACAAGAACAAATATGAAGATCCAAACCCTTAAAATGGTTAATGGATGCATATGATGCTTTATGATGTTCATGATGTATGCACAAATACATGTACAAGCAAATCACACAAAGCCCTAGTTTTAGGCTTGCATGAGGTTCCATAGGTAAGTACCCTCTTGAGTTTAGTTGGATCAAACCTGTCCTATAAATAGTAACCGGGTTCTAAGGATCTCAATATCACTGGATTGTTTTATATGTTCATTGTTTTGGTTTAGCCACTTAACTAGCGACCAAAATATTCCAAGAAAATAACCCTCAATGAGTGTAGTATCGAGTATCTACCAACTTCGGACTGCACCAAAGCCGGTCATCTCACTACCCCTAATAAAAGGCCAAGATGGTCAAGTAAGGTTCTAAGAGTTCATTAGTGCTTCATGACATCACTCAACGGCCCCGTATTCTCTTTGATTGACTCAAAGGATACCGGTACTCACAAATATGTCGCACTAATATAGCTATTGCTTCAACCGTGTCGGTATACCCCGCACAGTTTCCACAATGTATTGCTATTTACCTATGGATGTTTCCCAAATCCGGGTGGAGGATTTCAAACCCAAACAAGAGAACCAAATGTAAAGCAATCAAAGCAAACAATAATCATGCAAAGGGTGATCTGAGCCCTAAGGTTATTCCACTTTTAGAAATAATCCCCAGCAGAGTCGCCAGTTCTGTGATACGGTGGGAGAACTGAATTGGGATTTTGCGTTTGTGTTCACAAATGTTTTGGTTTAGCAAGAGTCGCCACCGACTTTTTATTTTATCCTAAGTAAAGGTCAAAAAGCACAGAAAAGACTTTTGAGATGTTTTCTTGGGTTCGGGGAGTAGATTATAGAAAGGGAAGGTATTAACACCCTTTATATCCATGGTTATCCATGGTCTCTTAGTTACTTGCTTAGATCACTTGCTTTGCTTTTCAATTGTTTGAAATGGTGCTCTTCAATTGTTTGAAATGGTGCTTTGTGTGTGATTTTGAAAGATGTTTTGAAAAGAGGCCATCGTTGTGGCAACCTTTGTAATGATTCTTGTTTGAATGTATACAAAGATGTTTTTGTCTTTTTGAAAAGTTTTCAATGTTTGAAAGTAGAGTTTTTGAAATTTGTGTTGTGAAGTGTATTTAAAGATAGCAAGGATGTTTTTGCAAGTTTTGATCAAGTAACTAAGAGTTGTCTACCCTATTTTAACTCAAAGATCTTTCTTATGTTTTTAACCCTTTTAACAGTGTTGTTTCACCATTGTATTTGGTTAACAACCTTGTGTTAGGATGTTAAACGGGACAGGCGCGGGTCATCGTATAGACCATGATAGCAATTGTGTCAAGTATTTTTGGCAATTTTCTTGAGGGACTTGATCATTTTGTTTAGGCAACTCAGATAGCGTCATCGAGAGACTATGATCTTTTGTTTTGTTTTTGTTTTGCCAAAGTACTTGACATACATACCATGGCCCATTTTTGAAGGCAACAAGTGGATTGAAACCCTAGGGGTGCAAGTGTGCATTGTGTTTGTTTTTCATGCCTTGTTATCTTGGATTAGGTCAAACTAATTGTTGATTTTATTTTGCATACAAGCCCTAAGTCTAATCATGGCATAATTGAAAGCATTTAAAGGTGCGAGAATTTAAATTCTACGCTATTACAACATGATATAGGGAGGGGGGTACAAATTTGAATTGGGGGTTATTTTGCAAGAAATTAAATACTAAATTATTACAACCAAATCAAATGTATAGGATACAATATTAAATACACAATATTTAAATAAATACAATAAATAAATATTCAATAAAGTGTATTATGTAAAAAATATTTTTTTTATGTATGAAAAAGTTAATTTCAATTATTTTATTTTTTTAGGGCAAAACCCTAATTTTCTTAAATAAATAGTATTATTTATTATTTATATACAATGATGTATCAATTTGTACAAAAATAAAAGTATATATTAAAAAAAGTATTTTTAGTATAAAATATTAATAAACATAAAAATATATTATTTTTGTATATTTTTTTTGTTCTAATTATTTAATAAAATAATATATATGTATATAAATATACATTTAAACATATTAAATGTATAAAAAATAAAAATTAATTATTTACAAAAATGTGTATATTTCAAGAAAATGTTTTTAAGTGTGTATAAAAATAATAAATAAATATAAACATATTTTTTACATTATTCTTTAAGTTTTAATAAAAAGAATATAAATTATTTACATATTTATACTAGTAAAAATGAAAATAAATATCAAATAAATATGAAAAAATATAAAAATAATTTTTTGGCATTTTTTATATTTGGACATAAAATAATAAAGTCAGAATAAAAAATAAAAATATCAAAATGACAAATATACAAATAAATGGGCCAGGGGGGTGTAAACTGAAAAATGGGGTGTTAGAAGCAAAAATGACCAGGCCCAGCCCAAGGACTTCATCTTCTTCCTCTGTTCAACAAAAAACGCGCGTTCTGTACATCAACTGCTATCTCCTGATTCCTTGACTTTTTGACAAAACTCATAACATGAAACTTGTAGAGCATCAAGCAACGAATCCAACCATATAAAAAACTTAAGCTAACTCTCAAAGACCAGAGAGAATTTCTCTGGCCCTAAATCTTAACCTAGTTTTTTCAGAAAGTTCATGAACAAAATTCTCCTAGCACGATTAAGATAAATGAAAACTAAGCACATGTATGATTTCAGGGCTATGAGTACAACATCTTTCATTCACAAACCTAAGTCTAACCATTCCTAAATAGAGAGATAGAAGTTCATGAAATACCTGTTTCAGTTGACTTCGAGCTAGACAATGCAACAACTTCCAAGGGTGCTTGAGGTTCTTTTGAGCTTGCCTGATGTCCAATGAAGCTTCCCCAATGCTTAGTTTATTTTGAAACATCTTGAATCGTGCTATAGAACTCAACCTGCAATGCTTTGAAACAAAAATGGCAATGTGTGTTAATGGTGTTACAGCTAGCAATGGAGGTCTGGGATAGTTCAGGTGAGTTGAGTGGAAGGTATTGGAACAAGTTTGAGGCAAAACGCACGAGGGGAAGTGGAGATGGGGGTGGTTCGGCAGGGCTTGCCCTATTTTTGCAGAAAACTGGTGATTTTGGGTATGAGGGTGCTTTAGGGGTGAAAGGCTCGTGCTTCTGACTCAAAGGGTTGTGTGAAATGTGTTTGTGATCTTTGTTTTAGCTAACAATGACTGGTTTTCAAGTTGGGAGGATTTTGGACAATTTATTCTTTGTGAAGCAAGAATGTCTAACTTGTCAATGCAGGCCTGTAATGCCTATCTTGTATGCTGCATCTTTTTCCCTTGATACTTGCAATTTGTGGATTTGATCTTGCCTCAGAGATATGGCCCCATGCCTCAAAGATCTTGGTTTGACATAAAGTGTAACTTTACAAAAATGGCATTATACCTTTTTCCAAATAGGGATTAGTTTTGCATGCAATGTCCAAATGACCAAGATAATGCCTTAGCTCAGTGGATTTGCATTCAATTAAGAAGTTTAAAATGGTTTAGAGGCCTGCAAGCTAGTACAAAGCATGGTGATTTGAAAATGCAAGTTGTATGAACATGTATTGGCCATGGATCAAAGTGAGTTTTTGCCAACTTCAAGCATTTGATTCTCCTTAACCACAAAGGTGTTTGAGGAGTACTTGGACAATTTGGAAATCTTGCAACATGTACTATAATCCATATTTGAAATTCAACTTGAAACTCCAAGTGGAACTATGTGAAAAATGGCCAAGAAGATGGGTCAAAATCCTGCCTAAAATAGGGCAAAATTTCTCTAAGTTAAAAGTTTTAGGTACCCTTGTTCCAAAAATCATAACTTGAGATACAAGCCTCTTTTGAGAAAACTTTATGAATCAAAGTTGTATACTTTGTGACGGACTACAATTTTCATGTTGCAAGTTTTGTTTAAATCCATTTGCATCTTGGTGAAAAAATGGGACAAAGTTAGGAAAAAAAATAAGAAAATTTCATAACTTAGAAAATTTCTAAGTTATGAAAATTTTCCATTTTAAACCCTAATTTGTATTTTTGGGTTTCTTGATGAACAAGTTTCATAATTTGGCATGTCTTGATGAAAAATGACCCTTGGCACTTGATTTTGACCAAAAAAGTCAAAGTTTGACTTTTCAGTGTACAGTCAAATTTTGATCAGTTGACTGAAAAATTCATCTGTCAATCCTATGCACTTGAGATCTTTTGAACTTGTTGAATGGGTCAAGACAATTTCATTGAGTCCTTGAGTCAATGGTTGAGCTTTATTTGCCATTGGTTAGGTCAAACAGTCAAAAATTGCCTTTGTACAGTCAAAACCCTAAAAATGACCCTTTTTCCCTTTTGATGATCTGATCAAATTTCTTGTGGAATTGTGATCCAAACTTGATCAAATGGTTCATATGAGTTCATAATGTTGATGTGAATCAAATTTCATGAGGTTTGACTGTCAATTGGCCACAGTTTACTTTTTCCCCAATACAGCTGATTTATAGGTCAATTGTCCAATTGACTGGGCAAAAATTTGGATCAAGGCTTGAAACTTGGTATGGACAAACTTGTGAGTCCAATATGAAGTATGAAAGTCACTTTGGGCATTGTAGGTCAGAACATCACTGTGAAAACTCAAACCCTAATTTAGGTCAACAGTGCAAGGAGGTGTCTTGAGCAGAGCAAACCCTAGCTTGATCTTGAGTTCCAAGAGTCTTGTGATGAAAAATGTTGATGAAATGAGAGGGAAAATTTTGGGGTACAAAAAATACCAATAAAACTCTGATCTTGCGCCCACCCGTACTCAACTCCAGAGTACGACCACAGTTTCAAGTGAAGGCTTTAAAGACTATGCGCAAAAATGGAGGGGCTTAGCAGGAAGAGTCCAGCCTCCCCTATCTGAAAGAGAGTTAGTAGATATATTTTTAGGCACCTTGTCTGGTCCATTCTTTAATTACTTAATTGGGAGTTCATCGGCAGGTTTTACCGAATTGATATTGACCGGAGAAAGGGTGGAAGTCGGGATAAAGAATGGGAAGATTCAAAGAGATGCATCCTCTGCTGCTGTAAGAAAACCATTCATTGGAAAAAAGAAGTTGTTGTTCTATATCCTTAGAGAAATCAAGATAGGATTGAGCACCGTCCAATGGTGGGGGTTGTCCTTATTCCTAAACCTGCGCCTGCTCAGCAAAGAAGCAACCAGCCAAGAATGGAAAGACCAGTCAGACATTTCACCCGAATTAATATGACACTATTTCAAGTATTACCACATTTATTAAGATCAAATCTAGTGACTTTGAAATAAGCTCCAAAGAATCCTAACACAACCTCTCCTTACTATCATCCTAATGCCCGCTGTACATACCATTCTGAGAGTCCCGGCCATGACACTAATAACAGTTGGGCTCTGAAGAACAAGGTACAAGACCTTCTTGAAGCCAAAGAGATTGAATTCGACATGCCAGAAATTCCCAATGTCATCACTGCCCCTATGCCCAAGCACGACCATGATGTCAATGTCGTTGAGGAAGATATATTTGTTACTTTGGTTGATGAACTTGTGACCTCACTCCCGACTATCAAAAAGAACTTGTTGAATGCCGGTGTATTCCCGGGCTGTGATGAAAGCTTTCATTTCTGTTTATCCTCACCAATCAGATGTCATTTGTTAAAAGCAGGCGTTCAATGCCTAATAAATGACAAGGAAATTTTGTTCGAGAAGACTTCTATTCCAACTGTTTCTTATAATGATGTTTCCATCGTGACCATTTCCGCCAATTCTTCCAGGGTCTCCACTAAAAGACCCGTTAGAATTACACCAGTTCCTAAAGTAGCTCCGTTGATAATTACAATGCCTGGACCAATCTCGTATTCGTCAGACAAAACCGTCCCATGGAATTATGGAGGTGATGTCTACTACCACGGTATCAAGCAAGATTGGCCAGCTACTGAAGATTCAAGTTCTGAGAAAGTTGACTCTGTTATCAGTAATATCACAGGGACTAGTAAGATAACCCGAAGCGGAAGGGTTTTCTCTCCAGAAATTGCTCCTCCAAAAGCTATTTCTGGACCCGTAATCATTCTTGTTGTTGTTGTTTCTCCTCCAAAGGTTATTCTCAGTCCTACAATCACCTCTGCCGATGCTCATGTTGATAAAACTGTTACAGTCCCTGTTATCACCATTATTGACATTCATGCTACCGAGTCAACCGAGACTCGAGGTAAAGGTATTCTGGTTGAGCTTGTCTGGACTAAGGCACAATCAGTAGCTATCCCTGAGACCTCCCGAAAAGATATGGAGGAAATTCTAAAGATCATAAAAAGAAGCGACTACAATGTAGTCGAGCAACTGGGGAAAACTCCCTCAAAAATTTCCATGATGGCTTTATTACTATGTTCCGAGGCTCATGCAAAGGCCTTGGTAAAGTTCCTTAAAACTGCCCATGTACCCCAATAAACATCTGCCGATCAGTTCCAAGACTGCGTAGCCAGCTTTACTGCAGATAATGGTCTAGGTTTTTTGGATGCTGATTTAACACCAAGGGGGAGGAAGCATAATAAGGCATTGCATGTCTCAGTCGAATGTAGGGGCACGACGTTGGCTCATGTCTTGGTTGACACCAGTTCGTCTCTGAATATGTTGCCTAAAAAAGCTCTTGATAGGCTTGACTATGAAAGATTGACATTGAAACCGAGCAACATAGTAGTGAGAGCCTTCGACGGCTCAAAAAGGATGGTGCATGGGGAAGTGGACATCCCTATAAAAGTTGGAACCAAAACATTTGATTCAACTTTTTATGTAATGGATATTCACCCTTCATATTCCTGCTTGTTAGGCCGGCCGTGGATTCACAATGTTGGTGCCGTTACCTCAACATTGCATCAAATGCTAAAATATCCAATTCAGGGGAAAATCATCACTGTTCATGGAGAAGAAGAGTATATGGTCAGCCATCTAAATTCCTTCAGATATGTGGAATTAGATGGTGAATTTATTGAAACTCCATTCCAACACTTTAAAGAAGTCCCGCAAACTGTGGCAGTAATCAAGGTTGTGTCTCAAGTCCCCAAGATTACGAGGCCTCCGCTCAAGATGTCGTCTTTGAAAGATGTCAAGGCAGTGATAGAAGAAGGTGGGTGCACTATTTGGGGCCAACTCCCAAATATCCCATACAAATCTGACAAATTTGGTTTGAGTTTCACTTCAGGAGCCCAGAAAGTTGTACGTCGTGCTCATGCCGGAGGACCACCCTTGAAGATCAGCAACCGCGAAGTCAACGCCGTGGAGGATTAAAACAACTGGCTGAAAATCATCAAACAATGAAGTCTCCATCGAACGTCTTTTATCCCACATGTAGGGAAAGGTAAACATCGAGAAAACCTGAGAAGGGAGAAGTCACGGTCTTGCGACCGAGAGATTGGGTAAGGGAGTCTGTTACGCGAGGGGAAGGTATTAGAAACCCACGCGCCCGTAGTACTCTACGGTATTCACTCTTGTTATCTATCTTATGAGTATGCTTAATCTATGCTTACTGTTTACTATACTAGTGAAGGGGGAATGCATGCAAAAGAAAGGGAAAAAGAATGTAGGGAAAAAAAATTGTGCTTGTTCGGGCCCTACCCCGATGTCTACGTATCCCTTTCAAGGAATCAGACCAGTCGTAGTTTGGCTCACATGTTTTTGTTGGTTTGTATTTTTAATGAACAATATTAATTTCGCCTTCTGTCGCAACTCTGCCTTTTGAGACTTACGCGTCAGCACAGAAGTGAATTAACATGCTCTTTTGAAAAAGTTTTGGAGAAAAGGTGCTTGGGCGCACAAAAAGGTTTGAATTGGTTTGTGTTTTTTAATGAACAATATTAATTTCTCCTTCTTCCGTAACTTGACCTTTGGAGACTTACGCGTCAGCACAGAAGTGAATTAACATGCTCTTTTGAAAAAAAGGTTTTAGAGAAAAGCCCATAGGCAAAAGGAGTTTGTGTTTGTTGGTGTTTTTGCTTGTGGATAACAGCTAGTTGACCTCAAGAAAGAGATATTATCCATTTTTATACTTATTCATGAAATAAGTCTTTGCAACTTGAACCACACCAAAGCTTAGAATAGGAGAACAATAAGACCGAGAAGAAACCCGCTTATCATCTCTCATACTTAACAAAGGTATGATTCTCATCAACAATCTTTTAAGTATTTTGAAGTTTGTAAGAAAAATAAGTTTTTGTTTTAAATACATATGCAAAAGGGGAAAGAAAAGTCAAAAGGAGACTAGCCTATTTCTAAACCTAATGTTATTATGCATTATTGGACATAAAGTTGGAATTTTGAGGGTATTTTACCTAATGTTTGCATGCTTGGATTTAAAAGCCTAATGTCTAATTTTAGTTCAATTAAATCGAAGATTAAATTTGAACCAAAATCTCCTAAGGAAACATGAAAGAATATACAAACAAGTAAAATTAGGCAGCAAGTATCAAAGTATTGCATAAAATCCATACCAAAAATCGCATACGAAATACATGACATACAATGAGTAAAACTAGTGATTAAAATTAACTAAGAAGTTAGCAAAAGGGGAAATAAATTCATAATTAATTTCTAAAATGACTTCTAATATTTTTACCATTTTTGTTATGTATTTTTTGTAATTAAAAAATCATGAAAGAAAGAATTAAAAATAATTATAAAAAAGAAAATAAGAGAATTAGGGGGTGCTAAGCTATTTCCAGGGGGTTATGCAGTCTGGGCGCTAGGCCCATCAGCGTGAGGTCCATGAAATTGTTTTTTTGTACCAATGCTACCAGGATGCAAAAAAAAGGTGGTGAAACGGGCCTGGGGTGTGTGCGTATGCAGTAGACCAGATTCATCTATCAGTCCATTAACCATCCTTATTTATATTTTATCGAGTAAAACAAAAAAGAGAAAACATAAAACGCATAGTTTTGGAGAAGACGCTTCAGCTTCCAACCACTCTATAACCATTCCCTCTCTTCACCAGAGCGATTCTCGGCAATGAAGCACCGTCGTCTACCACCCCCTAAACCACCTATTAACATCATAGAAGCTTCATTTCACCCTGGTCTTCCCAAACCTCCGCTTCATTTTCATTAATCTCTCACCATTTCTCCTAAATCTAAAGGAATTCGTGAACCCTAGAATGGTGAACAACACGATCCCAAACAACCTTGTTTCAATAAAATTTCAACACCATCCTAGCCTAATCCAATGCACTTAACCTAAATATAATGCTAATTCCTTGAGAGAATCCATCTATATGACTAGATCTAAGGATAATCACAATGAAAACCTAATTTCAAAAGCTTTGGTTAAACAGAATTTAGACACAAAATTAAGCAATTGATAAAGGATTACACATCATCGTATCAAGATTGCCGAGGTAGTAACAAGAAAATGCAAAGAATAAGAGCATAATCGACTTACCGACCGAAGTGGCTCCAGAGACTCTTCGAAGAAGGCAGAGACATAGAGAAATCCAGCGAATCCCATGTATTCAGGTAAGATCACTCCTTAATTACTAAGTGGTATCTTCTGCATTCTGCTTCATCTTTTTCTTCGATCAGATTCTTTGTGTCTTCTGTTGGGCTCTCGCTGATGATGTTGTTAAAGATGATGACAATTGGTTGATGGTGAATGAGATGATTATGATTGTTGATGAAGTGGCTGGTGTAGCTGGAAGTGTTGCAGAGGTGGTAATTCTTGAAGATGAAATAGGGAATGTGGTGTGATTCTTGGTGAAAATGAGGGTTCAAAAACAGTTACAGAGAGAATTGAAGAAGAGAGAGACAAAAGGTACAGAAAGATGAGAGAGTTCTTGGTGATTTGTGTAGAAATGAATGTTGTAGATGAGAATTGGGAGGGAACTGATTTATATAGACTATAGGTTAGGATATGATTCATCTTTTGAGTGGCTTGGAGCTATGGATCTGTTATTTAGGTTTGGGGGTTAGAAACAATTAGAAAATCTGTTAGAAAATGGTTAGGAAAAGTTTGTTGGTTGCTGAGTTCAGTTTTTTTGTTAGAGAAAATCTGTTTGGAGAAAATGGTTGAAATCAGTTAAGAATTGGTTAGGAAATTTTGTTAGCTCTGTTAAAACTTAGTTACAAGAGCGAAATTTCGTTAGGAATTCTGTTGGTTTTTTCTGTTATGGACAGTTAAGAAGTTGTTAGAAGTTGGTTGAAAGTTTGTTAGACTGTTAAAGGTTAATGGAGATTAGTTAGGAACAGTTAGTTAGAAATCAGTTACAAAAGAGGTTAGGGGATTGAGTTCTATTAGGATAGAAACTCTTAGTTAGTAGTAGTTAGAAGGTGGTTAAACTGAGTTGACGGTTCTGTTACGAAAGTATTAGTGAAAGTTTTTTGAAGTTGTTTTAGAAAATTTTCTAGAGGTAAAAAACAAGATGGTTTTAAACTGACGGTAGAGGGAAGAGAGGTTAGCTTTAGGGTGGCTGTTATACATGGCAGTTTGTTAGTTATTTTCCAGTTTTCTGCTTTCTGATATTTCCTTTGTATTTTCTGATCATTCCCTCTGTTTTATTGAGTTGGCTTATTACTTCTGACTTCTGATTTTTCTTCTTTTTTGTTGCAACCTTTCCTCTTCGGACTTATTGGTGAGAAGATAAAAAAACACAGCAAGAACTGGTTTTGGAACCATTTCCTAAAGCTCTTCATCCAATCCATAAACATCATCGGACCTAGCTTGATCCTCTGGAAGAACAAGACCAGAAAGGCATTGGTTCATGATATCAGGTTTAGCTTCAAGAGAAAACCATCTTTTTGAAGAAGCAGTAGCCATTCTTTCCATTTATCCTATTTCCAATTTACAATTTCCTTTCTCATTTCAGTTTCATCTGACATTTGGATTATTTTATGGAATAGGCCTTGGTGTTGGTAGCTGGAGATGATAAACACATACACTCCTTGTGCTGAGCTGAATTTTATTGATCTAATACTGCATTGAACCATTATTGGACTTGGCTTTGACATTCGGCCATGCCAGTTAATGCAGCAATTGTTCTGGTTATGTAGTAAGCATCAGCTAGCCTTTTTTAGACAGATATGGCCGATGGCTGCTTGATGAAATACAGGCTGTAGATTTGTCAAGCTCGCGATAGAATACCAATGGCTGAGGCTCTTCCTGGTAATACCTTTCTGACTCTAATATTTCTCTCGCAAATTTCTTTTCCTCTCGTCTTTCTCCATATTCTGAAGAGCCTCTGAGCAAGAAAATGATGATATCATGTTAGGATCTCTTATGCTTAATAACTCCTTCTTTTGTGATATTTTATGATCTTGGTTACACTTCCATTTACTGAGCTTGGACTCATGATTTGTTTGCACTTGCTGATTTCCTGCGAGTATCCATTATTGCATTTTACTTAGCTGGGATGCGAAATTTATGTTGGCCTATTTACTATTGTTGTGCACCGTGATATTTTGACAGGTCTTGACTGAGTTTGCGCGTAAACAAAATCTCCTTCTTGAGTTTGTCCCATTGTGAACCAAACATTCTTTTTGTACTTTGTTTGAGATTTGCAGCAGGATGGACTTAGGCCAATGATTGAACTTGCATCTGATTTTTTTCCGTTACGAAACCAAAGGATATGAGGCCTTATTGTTTGCTTTATGAATATAATTTGCAAGAGAATTCCTTAATCCATAAGTTGATTCCATTGCTCAAGCCATAATGATGAGACCGGAAAAATTCTTTAAAACTGTCTTGCTCATACTCAAACTTTACTTGCTAACCACCTTCTTTTTCTTGTTTCATGAGACGACGGTAGCGATGAAGTCATGGAGAATACATGGAGAATGCCGAGGAGCCGTTATGGATGAAGTGACTCAAATTGTAGGTCATTTGCGAAGTTAAATATAAGATAGAGGGTGAGGACACTGCAGCTTTGGAGAGTTTGAAATTTGTCATGAAAGACAGGTAATCAGTTTTCTGTCGTACATTAATAGAAGTGCCATAATTTTGACAAATTACAGCAGGTTATGTGAACACATTCAAGCTATAGTCTGTTTGGTATTGAATTCATTCCTGAAAATTGCAGGAGCTTTCCCATCATAGCAGGTTGGACCATGAAGAACCAGATTTCAGAGAATTGGCTAGAGATCTGGAACAAATTTGAATGGACTTTGGTAGCCAGCTTCTTGATAAGCTATAACATCCTAAGGAAGACTTGGGCTTATGATAGATACATAACCCTTTCTTTATAATTTTTTTCAAAATGTAATGGAAATACAACTTGCTGTTTGTAATCCTAAAGAGCAATATAGACGAGTTTTGTATGATATTGAAACCTTTTGGATGACTTTGAAATAACTTTGGAATGATGATTAGCATGAAAATATTTGATTTGTGCACAATGATTGAATTTAGAACTACTTTGAGTGAATTATTCAATGATAACCCTACCTTGATTACAAGCCTACTTGTATTGCAATCCAAAACGACACATGAAAGAACTATTTGTATCTTTAACGACCCTCTAATTCAATTCACTCTTGTATGAAAAATGACAAACATTTGAAGGAGTGATGATGCCTCTTAAGGATTTGGATCGCATTGAATCTATGGCATGAAAGTGATCATCTAAATGAATCCAAATCAAATGGAATTCTCAACTACTCCTAACTTCGATTCTTAAATTCATATCACAAATAAAAGAAGTAATAATATCTCACCTGCATTGGATCCCCAGGTTCAACATTTTATACCATAACTTAGCGTCTTTGCAATTCAAATCACAAGTCATTGACTTCAAGGCTAATGACCTCAACGCCACATCAACCTTTCTTGAAGAAACTCCTTGACTCACATGAAACTAGAAGCATAACCGTATGTCCACGTGATACAACCCTAATTTCATGAAATATATAGGGAAATGAACCCTAGTTTCACATTTCTCTGTTTGAAGGATAACCAGAAGAATCAAACTTTACTGGACGAATACAACTTAGTCAGTCATAAAAGACCCTAACTGATCAAATGATAAGTACATTCGCATGAGAAGGTGCATTGATTCACAAATTAAGTATGCTAGGTCACACCCCTGAATTCTTGACAAGAAAACAAATCTGTAACATGTTGTTCAGTGGACGATAATAGCCATGTAGCTTAATGGAAAAGAAGTTAAAAAACGAGCATGAACCAAAACCCTAATTCCACAGTCTTGTACACTAAGAGGAACCAGAATAATCAAACTTATTCAACACATACACCTCAAATCAGCTGTAAACCTTAGCTCCCTAACTGATGATCTTTTGAACCTCATGTGATCTATTTTTTAATGAAAATGCATGCTATGCACATGACCTATTGGAATGATGCAGATGAATGTAAAGTCTAAGCCAGAATAAAAGTGAAATTAGGAGGGCAAATTTTGGGGTGCAACAAGGATGATGAAGACAGCTATAACCTGGAGGATTGGATTTTCCCAACTGTCAGTGGAGGGCTCAGCAACTGGGAGGCTAGAGATTTTGTCCCGATCACATTTATCCAACAGTAATTTGTCTTTAAATTTTGTCGGATCTGTAATATTAAACAATTCAGACTCTTAAAACCTTGTGTCTTACCCGAGGCACAATGGTCCATTTGTAAGGGTTATTATCTCATTTCCATATGACATAAAGGAATCATGGACGTTTTGGCATACAAACTTTGTGCTCATTGTTTTTCTTTTTTACATTTTCATTTCTTTCAAAGATAGTTATACTCTTACACACACTCATATTCAAAATGCAGATCTACATCCATTCGGGATCCCATGGGTAACGATTATGCTATGGCCTTCTGTGATTCTGAAAATCTAATCTACCAAGCCGAAGACAAAGGTGAGGAAGATTTTGAAGTGCCAGGGGAACTTTCCAGGTTACTACAATAGGAAGAGAGGACCATTCAGCCCCACGAAGAACCGGTGGACACAATTAACCTAGGTACCGAAGAAAACAAAAGATAAGTCAAGGTGGGTGCCAATCTGGAACCCAGTGTCAAAGAGCGCCTGATTCAGTTGCTACACGATTATGTTGAGGTCTTTGCCTGGTCGTATGAAGACATGTCAGGACTTGATGCAGATATTATAGTACATCGTCTACCTACAAAAGAGGACTACCCACCGGTAAAGCAAAAGGTCCTTCGTATGCGACCAGACATGTCAGAGAAGATTAAAGCTGAAGTTATGAAGCAATTCAACGCCGGATTCTTGGTCGTCACCTCCTATCCGCAATGGGTTGCCAATGTTGTTCCCGTGCCAAAAAAGGACGGCAAGGTATGAATGTGCGTGGACTACAGAGATTTGAATAGGGAAAGCCCCAAGGATGATTTCCCACTTCCCCACATTGATATTCTAGTTGATAATACGGTACATCATAAAGTGTTTTCCTTCATGGACAGTTTCTCAGGCTACAACCAAATTAAAATGGCGCCTGAGGACATGGAGAAGACAACCTTTGTCACACAGTGGACGAAATGATAGCCAAATCTCAAACAGAAGAAGAGAATCTTGATCATTTATAGAAACTATTTGAGAGACTAAAGAAGTAAAAGTTGAGGTTAAACCCAAATAAATGCACGTTAGGGGTGAGGTCTGGTAAACTCCTAGGCTTTGTCGTCAGCAATAAAGGTATCAAGGTGGATCCTGCCAAGGTGAAAGTGTGATCGGTGGATCTGGAACTGACTGTTTAACGCTGGTTCGCGAAATGTCGCGGAAGCAAGAGTCGCCACCGTCTTTTATTTTCTCCAAATGGAAAGGACAAAAGCACAGAAAAATTCCTTAAAGAGATTGCTCTCGGTTCGGGAGGTAGATTTATAGAAAGGGAAGGTGTTAGCACCCTTTCTATCCATGGTTATCCATGGGCTCTTAGATACTTGCTCATTGTGTTTTCAAAAAGGTTTGTTTGCTTTTCAACTGTGGGTTTTAAAAAGTTTCTTTGAAAAATTTCAGTTCGACTCGTACGTCAGAGTGTTTGAAAGATTGTTTTGAAAGCTTTTGAAAAGTGTTGGTGTGAAAAGTCTTTGTTTGTTTTTTTTTTGAAGAGAGCAAGTATCCATGAGAACCTACCTACCCTAAGGAATTCGTCTGTGTAAATGTCCTTCAAAGTAGTGTCATCCCACCATTGAGAGGTAGGTAGCACCACCGTTGGAGGTGTTTGGGTCAATTCGAGGTTCGGGACATGGTGATCACCAGAGCAATAGGAAGACACCTTAGAAGCTACCCTCATGCCAGGTTCCCGGATCATGAGGACTTACTAAGACATCCTCTACTCGACGATCACCTTTCGAGGCAAGGCAACAGTGAGGCGTACCCTAGGGGTGGTGTGTGCGAATTGTGTGTCATGTTTCAGTTATTTGTCTTGCCATGTTTGTTGTGATCTACGCTTGATTTTAATTTGTCCATTCATTCTTGCATGCATGTTTAACAGTTGTAAAGTTGCGGGAAATAAATCTAAGGCTATTACAAATGGCGCGGGTCCACATCGCCAAAATTAAACCGGACCCGATTTAGCGGAAAATAAACAAAGCGAATAAATAAAAGTGCGAGAAATTTAAATTACATGGCTTTGGGATATTTACAAAATTATAATGAGCAATGAAATAAATGCGCAAAAGAAAATAATTAAAACAAGATTAGGGCGTTGGACCCTTTTACAGACAATAGTTAAAGTTAATGAATTAATTAAATAAAGAGGAATTGAAATTAAAATTAAGAAGAAAAATGTTTTTAGGTATTTTTATGTTTTTATTTATTAAAAGAAATAAAAAGAGTTAATTGAAATTAAATTAAACGGCAAACCTTAATTCTAATATTTTTTTATTTTATTATGAAAGAGTTAAAATATAATCTAAGTTAAACCTAATTCATTTATGTACAATTTTAATTATAAAAATAAATAAATAAATAAATAGTATTGTGAGAAATAAAAATTAAAAAGACATTAAAACTATCAATTAACCTAATTCTACATGTTTTGGATTTTTATTAAAAAAGGAATTAAAATTAAAACCTAATTAAACTAAACAATTTACATTCTAATTTATTCATGGCAATAATAAAATAAAAATTGTATTTTTTGTCTTTTCTGTATTTTTTAATGTTTTTATATTTTGTAAGAAAAAGAAAATTAATTAATCAAAGCAATAAAAAATAAATAATACAAAAAAAATTAAAATAACAAAAAAAGATAAGGAAAGCAAACCAGAGTGGGGTGTTGCCCCAAATAAGGAGGTATAGATCTGAAAAGCCTGGCCCAATAAGAGTTGATTCATTGACTTTTCTGATCATGTGCCAATGCGTTGACTTGCTGTATGCTGCGCCTGGAATATTGGCCATTGATCTGATCATCTTGGACGCGTGGATGGTGAACTTGGAGTGTGCATGGTAGTCTCAGAATTATGCCCACATGGGATCAATTATTGAAAAATAATATGGAGTATTTGCCAGACCTGGGACTTGAACCCAGGTCTTGAGGATTATTCATGTCACACGTTACCAACTGCGCTGCTGTATTTCATTTAACATATAATAAACGATAAATAATATAATAAGAACACGTGAGCGCTTTTGGAAATTCGCGCGAAATTCAAAAGATCCAATCACGTTCAGACACGACTCCTTCTTCTTCGTTTTTCCTGAAACCTGAAACACATGGGCAACGGTTTTGGGGCGTGGTTTTAGAGGGTTTATGAGAAAATAGCGATTAGAAATATATGAAACATAAATTCATCGCGAGGGTTCAGACATCATCGTCTGGAGGTGCTGAATCCAACCCTGGCCATCTTGAGCCCTAATTTTACTTGGTTGTGAAACCCCCAATCTGGGAAACCTGTAACCCTAGTATGTGACAATGGCGAATTCGCATATGTGGCTCAAAAACACAATCAAACGTATCAGTTAGTTCAGAAACATCAATATAAACATGAATCCATGAAAAAAAATGCATAAAGATGATGGAATCATGCTATGTGATTTCAAAATTTTCAAGGTACGGTTGGACTCATGGATACCAGTTCAAGGTGTTTTGCTTGTTGTTAATGATTGAGAAACACTCAATGATGTCTCAGAATGCTAATGGGATGAGAGTTGATGCTTGAATCGGCCTAAAACCTTGAATTCAGTATTGAACTTTTTAAGGATTTTTGCAAGTTTGTAATGTCAATTGCTGCGCAGTATGGAGTCCAATAGCATTAGGGTTCTCATCCAGTACTTGTATGGAAGCAATTAGGTTAAAAAGATTCAATAAAATCCATGTCCATAATTGTTTTCAATCTTTGATTTGTTAAGGATCTTTTACAATCTTTTTTCATGGTTCTTGTGTCAATTAGGTTTCAATCAAGCCAAAACCTTCTATATCAGCATGTGCACGAAATCTCAAGTCCAAATCATGCATAAAAAGATTTGTTTAGGTTAAGGTTATATTTTTCATGAATTAAAATGATTTAAATGAATATAAATTAATATAAATTCAAATAAATAATTAAAAAATATGAAAATACTTCCCTTTGGGCCTAGTGGTCGTGCATAGGCTTGGCATGAAGAAACTTGGAAGAAAATTGGGCCCATTTGCATTTTTAGGCCTTTTGCATCAATGTTGACTTTCAAAATTTTCCAAAAATTTCCCAACTTCCACAAGGCATAACTTGGTCAATTTTTAAGCTTTCCACATGTTCTTGGACATTTTGGAAAGGTCTTTGAGTCCTTTAACCAATGCCTTTGGTCCCATGTCATTTTGATTTACCAATCTCAAGTTATGGCCTTTGACTTAAAGTCACTTTTTGTTGACTTTTGAAAATGACCTATAATGTTGAAATTGATAACTTTTTGTGAGAGCATTTCTTGGACTTGGAACATGAAGATGAATTGTAGGAAATGTCCTTCTCTTCAAAATGAGCTTTGGATGGAATTTTTCTGATAATCCATGTGAAAGTTATGCCCTGGTCAATTTCAGTTGACTTTTTCAGCTGTCCAAATATAGTAACTTTTGTATCTTGATGATTTTTTGAGCCAAATTTTGAGAATCATGATCAAGCATTGATCAAATGATGTTTGTGGCTTCAAAATGATATATTGACCAAAAATTTGAACTTTTGACTGTCAAATGACCATTTTGCCCCTACAGTTGACTGTAGTGCAATCTAGGGTTTTGACTGTGCAATTTTGAGCTGAATGCCTTGAAACTTGACATGAGGGTACTTGACCATCTTTGTAAGCATATGAGACTTGATTGGGCCTTTGAAAAGTTCATTTGCTTGACCAGAACTCAAACCCTAGTTTTGACTGTCTAGGAGACAGTTGAGCTGCATAGTCCTTGGGGAATTTTGTGACCTTGACTTTGACAATTCTTGATGAATATGGGAGGGCAAATTTTGGGGTACAACAGAAAGCAATACAAGAAATGCATGCTCCTCATACCGAGAAGGAAGTCAGAGGATTCTTGGGACGTTTAAACTACATTGCCAGATTCATTTCTCACCTGACAGCTACTTATGAGCCAATCTTCAAATTACTGAAGAAATATCAAGTAGTCAAATGGAATGATGAGTGCCAAACTGCTTTCGACAAGATCAAAGAATACCTACAAGAACCTCCCGTGTTGATGCCACCAGTCGAGGGAAGACCATTGATCATGTATCTAACTGTTTTGGAAAATTCAATGGGGTGTGTGTTGGGGCAACATGACGAGTCTGGCCGAAAAGAGCATGCTATTTATTACCTGAGCAAAAAGTTTACCGACTGTGAAACAAGATATTCATTGCTCGAGAAAACTTGTTGTGCTCTGGCATGGGCTGCTCACCGGCTAAGATAGTATATGCTGACCCATACTACCTTATTGATATCTAAAATGGATCCAATAAAATACATCTTCGAGAAGCCTGCCCTCTCTGGGAGGATAGCAAGATGGAAAATGATCCTGACAGAATATGACATACAGTATACTACCCAGAAAGAAATAAAGGGCAGTGTACTAGTTGATCACCTTGCTCGCCAAGCCGTGGATGACTACCAGTCCATGAGGTTCGAATTCCTAAATGAAGACATCATATGATGGTAATCAACTGTGAAGAATTCAGACCATATGACGGACCTGAACAAGGATCTCAATGGACCCTGGTTTTCGATGGGGCATCTAACGCACTCGGCAACGGTATTGGTGTTGTACTCATATCTCCTGAAGGATGTCATACTCCCTTTACTGCAAGACTCTGCTTCAACTGTACAAATAACATGGCCGAATACGAAGCGTGCGTCTTTGGTCTCAAAGCTATGACAGACTTAGGGATCAAATCCTTAAATGTATTCAAAGATTCAGCTTTGGTCATCAGCCATATCAAAGGGGAACGGGACACCAAACACCCTAACCTTATCCCCTACAAAGAACATGTGTTGACATTGCTCCCACATTTTGAGAAGATTACCTTCGAGCATTTCCTGCGAGAAGAAAATCAGCTAGCAGACTCACTAGCCACAATGTCATCCATGTTTAAACTTAAATGGGATAACGAGGCTCCTCAGATTACCATTGAATGAATGGATGAACCAGCACACTGTCACGAGATTAATACTGAAGAAGTAGTGGACCAGCCTTGGTTTTACAAAGTCAAAAGGTATCTCGAGGATCAAGAATATCTAGAAGGAGCTTCAGTCAATGATAAGAAGTTCTTAAGGAGATTCTCTGCTAAATTCTTCCTTAGTAATGGCATTCTTTATAAACGCAACCATGACTCTGTGTTACTTCGGTGCGTGGACAAGGTTGAAGCTGAAAGGATCATGGCTGAGTTACATGAAGGCACTTTCGGCACCCATTCCAATGGGCATAGGATGGTGAAGAAAATCCTATGGGCAGGCTATTACTGGTCTACCATGGAAGCAGATTGCTATCAACACTCTCGAACCTGCCATAAGTGTCAAATCTATACTGACAAAGTGCATGTACCTCCGGTTCCTCTGAATGTCTTAACAGCTCTTTGGCCCTTTGCTATGTGGGAGATTGATATGATTGGAGAAATCAAACCAACAACCTCTAATGGACACCGCTTCATCTTAGTGGCCATCGACTATTTTACAAAGTGGGTTGAGGCAGCCTCTTTCGCTTCCGTTACCAAGAATGTTATCGCCCGATTCATCAAGCAGAATATCATCTGTCGTTATGGTATCCCAAAGAAGATCATCACAGATAATGGTATGAATCCAAACAATACTATAATCACTGCCCTGTGCGAGCAATTCAAGATCCAACATCATAATTCTTCCCCTTACTGGCCAAAGATGAATGGTGCTATCGAAGCCACAAATAAGAATATAAAAAGATCATACAGAAAATGACAATCACGTACAAAGACTGGCATGAGATGCTACCATTCACTCTCCACGGGTATCGTACCACGGCACGCACATCAACCGGGGCAACACCCTACTCTATGGTGTACGACATGGAGGTTGTCTTACCTATTGAGGTCCAAATCCCTTCTTTGAGAATCATGAAGGATGCAGGGCTGAACAAAGACGATTGGATCCAGAATCGACTTGTTCAACTGAACTTGATTGATGAGAAAATACTTACTGCTGTCTGTCATGTTCAAATGTATCAAAAACAAGTGATCAAGGCTTTTAACAAAAAGGTCAGACGACAAGTGTATCAAGTTAGGGATCTGGTGATCAAGCGCATCATACTGCCGCAAGGTGATCCCAGGGGAAAATGGACTCCTACATACGAAGGAACATTTGTAATCAAAAGCATATTCTCTGGTGGGGCAATGATCTTAACCACCATGGATAGCGACGACCTGCTGCACCCTGTGAACACGGACATAGTCAAAAGATACTACGCATAAAGATACCCGCTAGGTTGACACACCTAGGCAAAACAAGGGCATTCCAGCGAACCAAAAAGGTTCGTGCAAAATTAGGGATAAAACAAAAAATTTGTACACCCGGCAAGTTGAAAACCCAAAAGGGCGACTTGGGAAAAAAAGGGTATCCCGGTGGATTGAAAACCCGAAAGGGCGGTCCTGACAAAAGTTAGGGAATTAAAGCGTATGACTATGTCCCGTTGGATCACCTTACAGACAACCTGCAAGCTCGACGGTTCTGATCAATCCAATCAACTTTGGACAAGGCAACAAATAGACAAGATGCTCAGAGACAAGAAGGCTATAGCGGAATGGGAACCCCATGGGATTATTGCACATAGCTATATTTTCTTTGTATCAAATTTCATTTTTATGATGACATTCTCTTACTAGAATGTTTGTCTCATTGTACAAAAATATTTACTCAAAAGTCAATACAAAGATATCTCTTTGAAAGTACAAAACTATCTATTTTTTCTTTACTCTTGTGTTTTGTTTGCAAAAATGTCCAATGATTTATTTTTGAACATATGTATTTAAACGTAATTACCGTTTACAAATGAAAAAAATAAAAAGACAATCGCTAATGGCTTTAAGAAATAGGGAAATCTCTCTAAGCTATTTCCATAAAACCCTCGCAGTATGAAGTCTAATCCCCAGCGGAACAAAACTTCCAATTATCACTCCCCGGTAGAAGTTGCCAAATCTCTCGGGATTCCCCAACAGGATTTCATAAGCAATACACGACATTTCCCTTACAATAGAGTTTATTTCTCTAAGCAGAAACTCATCAACACTTCAACTTCACAAACATGAAGACCTACACTCTACATTCCCAGCAGCAGTCAGGGATTTATTTTCCCTAATCCAACAGCATTACAACAGATTGGCCCACATATGCATGAATCACGTCCATATATCAATAGATCAATGATATGAATGCATATATCACAATCTCATTATGCCTAAAATGGAGAGATCTTGCAGGAAGAGTCCAACATCCTCTGTCTGATAGAGAGCTGGTAGATATGTTCTTGGGTACTTTGTCAGGCCCATTCTTCAAACATCTGATTGGGAGCTCTTCGGTAGGGTTCACCGAGTTGATAATGACAGGTGGAAGAGTAGAAGTTGGTATCAAGAGTGATAAGATTCAGAGAGATGCATCTTCAAGTACAGTAAAGAAACGATTCTCTGGGAAGAAAGAAGTAAGTGTTACCTACGGTCAAAAGAATCAAAGCAAAGTTGAACATCGTCTAATGGTGGGAGCTATAATGATCTCCAACCATGTATAAACTCAACAACAAAACAATCAGCGCAGGAAGGATGCGCCTAGAAGACAGTTCACCTGGCTTAACATATCCTTATCTCAGGTTTTGCCACACTTGTTGAAGTCTAATCTAGTCACTCTGAAGGATCCTCCTCAAAATCCAAACACTACATCTCCCCATTATAATCCAAATGCTCGGTGTGCCTACCACTCCAATAGTCCAGGGCATGATACAAATGATTGTTGGGCTCTGAAGAATAAAGTTCAGGATCTTATTGAGGCAAAGGAGATTGAATTTGACCCTCTCGATACCTCTAATGTGATAACTGCACCAATGCCAAAGCATGGTCAGAGTGCTAATTCCATTGATGACAACCTGTTTATTTCTTCTGTTGATGAACTAGCTACTCCTCTTCTGATTGTTAAGAAGAATCTCTTGTGATCCGGTTTATTTCCGGGTTGTGGTGAAGGTTGCCACTTGTGCACGTCTCTACCCAATGTTTGCTTGTTGTTGAAGATATGTGTCCAATGCTTGATGGACAACGAGGAAATTCTGTTTGAGAAGACTCCCTCAACGAGAAGTCTGTGTGAAGATATATCAATTATTACCATTTCCGACAATCCTCCCAGGGTCTCCTCCAAAAGACCTGTCAGGATTACATCCACTCCTAAGGTTGATCCTTTAAATTCACCTTTCTAGGGCTAATACCATTAAGAATGAAGTTACTAAAGATATTGATCCTAACATCGACAACATTGTTGGGACCAGTAAAATTACCAGAAGCTGAAGGGTTTTTTCTTCTGAAATCTCCCCAACGATTTTGCCACTCCTTTGGTTACTCTTGTTATTACTCCGGTTGCTACTCCTGTTATCACTCCTGTTATTATTCCTACTACTGAGTCGGATGAGACTTGGGGCAAAGAAGTGTTGGTTGAGCCTTCCTGGACAGAGGCTCCTACAGAAGCCATTCCTGAAGCCTCTGTGATCGGTGGAAATAGAACTGACTGTTTTTAGTTGGTTTCGCGAAATGTCGCGGTAAGCAAGAGTCGCCACCGTCTTTTATGTTCTCCAACATGGAAAGGACAAAAGCACAACAAAATTCCTTATTCGAGAATGTTTCTCGGTTCGGGAGGTAGATTTATAGAAAGGGAAGGTGTTAGCACCCTTTCTATCTGTGGTTATCCACGGGCTCTTAGGTACTTGCTCTTATGTTTTCAAAATTTGTTTGCTTTTCAAGTGTGTGTGTGGGTTTTGAAAAAGTTTCGTTTGAAAGATTTCTAAGTAACTCTTGTATCTGTCCTCAAGAGTGTATGAAAAATTTGTTGGAAAACCTTTTGAAAGTGTGGGTGTGAAAAGTATTTTTGTTTGTTTGAAAAGAGCAAGTACCTATGAGAATCTACCTACTCTAAGGAATTAGGCTGTGTAAGAATCCTTTAGATAGTGCTATCCCACCATTGAGATGTAGGTAGCACCGTCGTTGGAGGTATTCGGGTCAATTCGATTATCGGGACAGTATGGTCACCGAAGCAATGGTAGGACATCTTAGTGGTAACCCTAACGTCCTAGATCCTTTTATCCGAGGCAACCGTTTCGAGGCGACTGGATCTTTAGACAGAAGGGCAACCTCTAAGACACCCTATACTTGATGACCACGTTCGAGGCAACCAGTGAGGCATACCCTAAGAGTGGCATGTGCATGTGTGTTGAATTCAGTTTAATTGTTTTGTACATGTTATTTGTGAGCTACGGATTGTTTTTATTTTTCATACATTCTTTCATGCATTTTTTAACAGTTAGGAGTGCGGAAAATAAATTGCAGAAATGTAAATCTAGCTATTACAAGGCGCGGGTCTATACATCGCCAAAAACAAAAACCCGTTTTGGAAAATAAAGTGCGAGAATTTAAATAAGGTGATAAAATCCTAATTAACTATTACATACTCTGTACAGATACATAAATATAATCAAAAGAAATTAAAGCGCGAAAGAAGATTGAATCGGGAACGTCTTAGGGTTTTGACCCTTTTTAGAATTAAATTAAACATTAAATCTAATTAACTAATTAATTATTTAATTAAAAGGAGAATATTTTTGTGTTTTTTATATTTTTAATGAAAATAAAATAAAAGGAATTAAAAGTTGTCAAAAGAAAGACCTAATTCTAAATTAATTTTATTTATTGTAAAAGAGTATTAAAGTTAATTAATTAAACTAATTTAATTTAATTTACATTTATTTACAAAATAAGTTAATAAATAATAAAATGTTTTTTTGGTTTTTTCTGAATTTTTATTTGTAAAAATGTTAATTATGTTAATTAATTAAATAATACTAAGAATAATTACTAAAGAAAATAAAAAGGAAAAAAGGAAAATGAAAAAAAAAAAGAGTAAACCAAGGGTGCTGAATAAAAATGGAGGTGGATCTGGAATTTCTGAGGCCCATGAACCTTCAAGCCCCTTTTGACTTTCCTGGTTGCCTACGCCTGCGTTGACTCATGAGCACCATGGTCTTCATTCTTTGGCCATTGGATTGACGCTTGAGACACTTGGCATGCTGATCTGTGAGGGTATATGGTGGAAGCTATTTGAGGGCCTGCACGTGAACACATTAAGCAAAATAACATGGAAATTATGGGGGACCTGAGATTCGAACCCAGGTCCCAAGGGATTATGCATAAGTGCCTTGGCCAACTGAGCTATCTTGTTCAGTTGAGATAATAATAATAACAAAAAATTATATTAGTAAATCAAACGATGCCCTGAAAAAAAAAAGCGCTTATTTTTGAAATGGCCAATCACGTATCAACACGCCATCATCTTCTTCGTGTTTCCTGTAAAATAAAGAACAATTAGCGGGGGGTTTTAACCCCCACAATATTGAATGGCCAAAAATAGCGAATAGGAATCCAGGGCATATAAATATGGCGCGAGGTATCCAATGTCTTCGTCTCATTCAGGCGGTTTCAACCATGTGCATCTTGAGGTCTAATTTTACAGTATGTGAAAAGCCCTAATCTGAGAGCTCTGAAAACCCTAGAATTCAACAATGGTGGTTTCGATTCCAAGGCACCATAATACAATTAACCATGTGACTGAAGTGGACGATTCCTTGAGTTCTAGCAAGTGGTTTTGATCCCAAATCACTCCTGAAGCTTCCAGCAATAGGTCTGAATCCTTAAATCTCCTTGAAAGGGCTTCTAAGGTGGAATTCAGTTTCAAACTTTCTTTGACTTTTTTCAATATGGTAATGGCCGTTTGTGCAATGTTCAGGCCGTGAATTAGGTATGCAAGGCTTGCTTATGTATGTCTCAATGAATTTAGGTCACATTATGAGCCAATGATCCCTTGTATTGAAGTTTTGAGATTCTTCATAACCACCATTAAAGGACTTTCCAAGTTTGTTCAAATTTTGAATTTTTATGCATAAATGAGCTTGGCACGAATTTGGTAGGTGGAATATGACACATGAAAGTTATTCAAACCACAAGATACCATTCCTTTAATTTTTTTGATTTTATTTGAATCATTATGGATTAAAATGAATTAAATCCACAAAAATTAAATAAAAATGAAAAAATAAATGTTTGGTCTTGAAATTAATCATGGGACACGTGGGTGGCATGACAAGGCTGAATCAAGTGGAAGAAAGTGGGCCCTTTTGTCAAAAAATGAAGTTTCAAGGATAGTTGACTTTTGCCATTTCACAAAAATTTCCCAACTTCTCCAATGCATATCTTGCTCAATTTTGATCATATGAACATGTTCTTGGACATTTTGAAAAGGTCTTGAAGTCCTCTAACCAATGCCTTTGGTCCCATGTCATTTTGATTTACCAATCTCACGTTATGGTCTTTGACTTAAAGTGCATTTTTGTTGACTTTTGAAAATGACCTATAATGTTGAAATTGATAACTTTTTGTGAGAGCATTTCTTGGACTTGGAATGTGAAGATGAGTTGTAGGAAATGTCATCCCCTTCAAAATGAGAATTGGATGCGATTTTTCTGATGAACCATGAAAAAGTTATGCCTTGGTCAAGTTACAGTTGACTTTTCAACTGTCCAAAAATAGAAACTTTTGGCATCTTGATGATTTTTGAGCCATGCTTGTGGAATCATGATCAAGGTTTGATCAAATGATGATTGTGGCTTCAAAATAAGATGTTGACCAAAAATTTTGACTTTTGACTGCCAAATGACCATTTTACCCCTACAGTTGGTTGTGGAGCAACTAGGGCTTTTGACTGTGCAACTTGATGCTGTAAGTCTTGAAACTTGGCATATGGATGCTTGACAATGTATATAGGCACATGGGACTTGATTGAGCCCTTGAAAACCTCAACTTCCTTGCAAGAACCAAAACCCTAATTTTGACTGGCTTAGGAGGATGGTTTGACTGTGCAACCTTTGAGAAGTCTTGAACCATTTGAAGATGATTCTTGCCAAACTTTGAAGAATATGGGAGGGAAAATTTTGGGGTACAACAGTTGCCCCTGTTCAATCTTCTTAGACCTGAGGATGTAGATTGGCTTGTGTGCCTTTCGTGATCCGAAGGTGGAAGATGATTGAACACTAGAGTGCCCAGAAATTTGCACTCGCATAGTAGAGTATCAGCAATGTGATGGCGGGAATGGGCTTATAGATGCCATTTGGAGAGATGGTGGATAGAAGGATGGGCTTATAGATGCCATCTGGAAGTGTGACAGAACCTTGTCGGGAATGGGCTTATAGATGCCATTTGGAGATGTGATGGATAGTTCTGGAGATGGGCTTATATATGCCATCGGGGAGTGTCGATCGCGTAAGAGATTCCTTAGCGAGAACTTGCGTACCTTGAGAAAGGAAGATGGTTTCCTGGCCTATTACAGGGGTTGATCTTCAAACTCTTTTGCAGATATGCCCTGGCTAGATACAGGTATCGAATCCATAATTAATCGCTCACAAATATGCCCTAGCTAGATACAGGTATCGAATCTTGAACTTTAAAAGGTTGCTTACATACGTGCCCTGGCTGGATACAGGTATCGAATCTACAAACAATCGCTCACAGATGTGCCCTGGCTGGATACAGGAATCGAATCCGGAACTTCAAAAGGTTGCTTACAGACGTGCCCTGGCTGGATACAGGTATCGAATCTCTAAACTCTTCATGCAGACATGCCCTGGCTGGGTACAGGTATCGAATCTACAATCAGTATCTCACAGATATGCCCTGGCTGGATACAAGAATCGAATCTGGAATTAGTCGTCTACAGATATACCCTGGCTGGATACAGGTGTCGAATCTCTAAACTCTTCATGTAGACATGCCCTGGCCAGATACAGGTGTCGAATCTACAATCATTTACTCACAGATATGCCCTGGCTAGATACAGGAGTCGAATATGGAATTGGTCGTCTACAGATATGCCCTGGCTGGATACATGAGTCGAATCTCTAAACTCTTCATGCAGACATGCCCTGGCTGGATACAGGAATCGAATCTACAATCAGTTACTCACATATATGCCCTGGCTAGATACAGGAATCGAATCTGGAATTGGTCGTCTACAGATATTCCCTGGCTGGATACAGGAATCGAATCTCTAAACTCTTCATGCAGACACACCCTGGCTGGATACAGGTGTCGAATCTACAATCAGTTACTCACAGATATGCCCTGGCCGGATACAGGAATCGAATCTGGAATTAGTCGTCTACAGATATGCCCTGACTGGATACAGGTATCAAATCTCTAAACTCTTCATGCAGACATGCCCTGGCTGGATACAGGTATCGAATCTACAATCAAATCAATCACAGATATGCCCTGGCTAGATACAGGAATCAAATCTGGAATTGGTCGTCTACAGATATGCCCTGGCTGGATACAGGTGTCGAATCTCTAAACTCTTCATGCAGATATGCCCTGGCTGGATACATGTATCGAATCTACAATTAATCATTCACAGATATGCCCTGGCTAGATACAAGAATCGAATCTGGAATTTGTCGTCTACAGATATGCCCTGGATGGATACAGGCATCGAATCTCTAAACTCTTCATGCAGACGTGCCCTGGCTGGATACAGGTATCGAATCTACAATCAGTTACTCACAAATATGCCCTGGCTAGATACAGGAATCGAATCTGGAATTCTTCGTCTACAGATATGCCCTGGCTGGATACAGGTGTCGAATCTCTAAACTCTTTATGCAGACATGCCCTGGCTAGATACAGGTGTCGAATCTACAATCAGTCACTCACAGATATGCCCTAGCTGGATACAGGTATCGAATCTGGAATTGCGACAGTTGATAGTAATCATCTTTGGATGGACCTTTTTTTCTGAAAAGGCAAAACATCAGTTGTATGCAATGTCATGATGTATGAAATGCATGATGTCATGATGCTCAAAATGAGATAGTGTCGTATGCACTTTATCATGTGTATGAATATGATGTATGAAATGTGAAATGTCTACGAATGTATTTTCGTCTAGGAAAATAAATCCTTGACGAATGCCGGGAAATTGTTGAATCCTGGGCTGATGTTGAAGAGTAGAGTTCTTCATTTCCGCTGGGGATGATGGTTGCAAGAATAAACCGGTAGGAGAAGATGACTCCGTTAGGGAATAAACTTGTTGAAGAGATTACTCTGCAGGGAATTACTTTGTGGGAAGAGATACTTCGCTAAGGTTTTGATGAGAACTCCGCTGGGGATTCCGTTGATAAGTTATGTTGGGAGATTTGATGAACTCCGCTGGGGGTAGGAAGAACTTCGCCGAGGACGATCTTTCCGTGGTAATTAGCTGAGGATAACCCAGTTATAAGCTCTGGTGGGGAATAACCTTTGAATAAAGCCGGGGAGAGACGTATGTACTCTGCAGGGGATAAGCTTCTAGAATCTACTGGGGATAAGCTTCCAGAATCTACTGGGGATATTGATCCAACTCTCCTGGGGAAACTTTTGAACTGTGCTGGGGAATGGCTCCACTGGGCGTCTGTATTCCGCCGGGGAACAATATTATATTAAGACTGTCGGGGATGCTTGCTTAGAAACATCTGTATACTCCGCTGGGGAATATTGAGATTTTCTGGGGATACCCAACTTCCTTAAGGCTGATAGTAGACTAACTCTGCTTGGGGAGAGTGTTGCTGACTTGCTGGAGATATTGTGCCTTTTCAGGGTTGATGGGAGACCAACTCTGCTCGGGGGAGAGTATCGTTGAATCTTGTCTTACTCTGCAGGGTGTGAAGGTATCTGGGTTACATTCTTCAGCCGAACTTACCTTGGTACCTTGGTGAACAGAGCAGCTAGATCACTTAGACAACTCATTATTGCCCCTGTTTCTGATGTCACCTGTAATTAATCCTTTGTTTCGTATGCAAATATTGATGATTTAGCAATTAGTGTCAAATGCATATATCAAAAATGAACATTGGACGTTCTTCGCAAGACAAAACAGAAAAAGGAAAAAATGTTGGCAATTTGTCTGGAAAAGTGGATTTGTATTGATTTTTGAATTTTCCTGTAAATAGGCATTTTGTGTACAAGAGGCTGACGTCCTAGTAAGAGAACACCGCCGAACAACATATAGTTTATACAATTTTAAAAGGAAAACAAAACAGCTATGTTGAAAAAATCCCACTGGGTTCCAACTCTGCTATCGCCTTTATATCTTCAAGCGTCTCATCACTTTGCTGCTTAGTTAAAGATGAAGCTGACTGATTCGTGCCGTCTGAACCTGATACTTGATACCAGATTCTGGATGCAAGGTGATCTAATGAGACATAGTATTACGCTTTATCCCTAACTTTTGCCTGGACCGCCCTTTCGGGTTTTCAGTCCACCGGGATACCCATTTTTGCCCAAGCCGCCTTTTCAGGTTTTCGACTTGCCGGGTGTACAGATTTTTTTTTTCATTTCATCCCTTATTTTTGCCCAAACCCTTTTGGTTCGCCGGGAAGCCCTTATTTTTGCCTAGGTGTGTCAACCTAGCGGGTCTTTTATCATGCGTAGTATCTTTTTACTATGTCTGCATTGGCGGGGTGAGGAAGGTCGTCACCGTCCATGGTGGTTAGAATCATAGCTCCTCTTGAGAAGATACGTTTAACCATAAATGGCCCTTCGTACGTAGGGGTCCACTTGCCCCTGGGATCACTTTGAGGAAGGATGATGCGTTTGATTACCAGGTCTCCGACTTGATACTCTTGTCGTCTGACTTTCTTGTTAAATGCCCTGATCATCCGTTTTTGGTACGTTTGACCATGACAAATAGCCGTGAGTCTCTTTTCGTCAATTAGGTTTAATTGATCAAGCCGAGTCTGGATCCAGTCATCTTCGTTCAAACCTGCATCCTTCATTATCCGGAGAGAGGGTATATGGACTTCAATAGGCAAGACTGCCTCCATGCCATAGACCAAGGAAAAAGGTGTTGCCCCTGTTGACGTCCGTGCTGAGGTACGGTACCCATGAAGAGCAAACGGTAACATCTCGTGCCAATCTTTATAGGTCACTGTCATCTTCTGCACAATCTTCTTAATATTCTTATTAGCTGCTTCTACAGCCCCATTCATCTTCGGCCGGTAGGGAGAAGAGTTGTGGTGCTGTATCTTGAACTGCTCGCAGAGCTCAGTGATCATCTTGTTGTTAAGATTGGTACCATTGTCCGTAATGATCCTCTCAGGTACACCGTATCGACATATCAGGTTATGCCGAATGAATCGTGCCACGACGTTCTTGGTTACGGTAGCATAGGCAACTGCTTCAACCCACTTTGTGAAGTAATCAATTGCAACCAGGATGAAGCGATGCCCGTTGGATGCCGTAGGTCTGATATCGCCGATCATATCAATGCCCCACATTGCAAAAGGCCAAGGTGCTGTCAAGACGTTCAGAGGAACCGGAGGAACATGCACTTTATCTGCATAGATCTGGCATTTGTGACACGTCCGAGAATGTTGGTAACAGTCGGCTTCCATTGTGGACCAGAAATATCCTGCCTGAAGGATTTTCTTTGCCATGGTATGTCCACTGGAGTGTGTTCCAAAGGTACCTTCATGCAGCTCTGCCATGATCCTTTCTGCTTCAGTCTTATCCACACAATGCAGTAAGGTCGAATCATGGTTTCGCTTGTACAGAATGTCATTGCTGAGGAAGAACTTTGCAGCGAATCTTCTCAGGAACTTCTTGTCGTTAATGGATGCACCCTCGGGGTATTCTTGAGCTTCCAAGTACCTTTTCACTTCATGATACCAAGGTTTTTCAGTCACCTCTTCAGCCTCAAGATCACAGCAATGTGCAGGTTCATCCAGTTTCCAGATGATAATCCGAGGAGCCTCGTTGTCCCATTTGACTTTGAACATAGAAGACATCGTAGCCAGCGCGTCCGCCAACTGATTCTCTTCTCTGGGGAAATGTTCAAAAGTTATCTCCTCGAAGTGGGGAATCAACGTCAACACATACTCTTTGTAAGGAATAAGATTCGGGTGTTTCGTATCCCACTCGCCTTTGATCTGATTGATCACAAGAGCGGAATCTCCGAAGACACTCAGAAACTTGATCCTTAAGTCAATTGCAGCTTGAAGACCCATGATACATGCTTCATACTCTGCCATGTTGTTGGTGCAGTTGAAACATAGTCAGGCAGTGAGTGGAGTATGAGTGCCTTTTGGGGATATGATCACGTCGCCAATACCGTTACCCAAAGCGTTTGAGGCTCCGTCAAAGTACATAGACCATCGGGATCCTTCCTTAGGTCCTTCATCCGGTCCAGGTATTTCATAATCAGTCACTACCATGATATCCTCGTCTGGAAATTCAAAGTTCATAGATTGGTAGTCATCCACTGCCTGGTGTGCCAAATGGTCTGCCAACACACTTCCCTTAATTGCTTTTTGAGTCGTGTACTGGATGTCATATTCCGTCAAGATCATCTGCCATCTTGCTATTCTTCCGGACAAGGCAGGTTTTTCGAATATGTACTTGATCGGATCCATTTTTGAAATCAACAGAGTAGTGTGAGTCAACATATACTGTTGCAGCCGGCGAGCAGCCCATACCAAAGCGCAACAAGTTTTCTCGAGCAGTGAGTATCAGGTCTCATAGTCGGTAAACTTTTTGCTAAGGTAATAAATGGCGTGCTCTTTTCGGCCAGACTCGTCATGCTGCCCCAGCACACACCCCATTGAGTTGTCCAGTACTGTCAAGTATAAGATTAGAGGTCTCCCTTCAACCGGTGGCATAAGAATGGGTGGCTCTTGGAGACACTCTTTGATTCTTTCGAAAGCGGCCTGACATTCATCGTTCCAACGTACTACTTGATCTTTCTTCAGTAGCTTGAAGATTGGTTCACAGGTAGCAGTTAGATGCGAGATGAATCGGGCAATGTAATTCAGCCGTCCTAGAAAGCCTCTAACTTCTTTCTCTGTCTTGGGAGTTGGCATCTCTTGTATGGCTTTCACTTTGGCAGGGTCCACTTGAATACCTTTGTCACTCACGACGAAGCCTAGCAATTTTCCAGATCTTACCCCAAAGGTGCACTTGTTCGGGTTCAACCTTAGCTTGTACAACTTCAACCGGTCAAACAGTTTCTGCAGATGGTCAAGGTATTCCTCCTTAGTTTGGGACATTGCAATCATATCGTTGACATACACTTCGATCTCATGGTGGATCATATCATGAAATAAAGCAACCATGGCACGCTGGTAGGTTTCCCCAGCATTCTTCAACCCAAAAGGCATGACCTTGTAGCAAAAGGTGCCCCACTGAGTAACGAAGGTGGTCTTCTCCATGTCTTCAGGAGCCATCTTGATTTGATTATAACCGGAGAACCCGTCCATGAAGGAGAATACCTTATGCTGAGCAGTGTTGTCAACCAGAACGTCGATGTGAGGCAAAGGGAAGTCATCCTTAGGGCTCGCCCTGTTCAAATCCCTGTAATCAACACACATTTGGACCTTACCATCCTTCTTCGGCACTGGAACCACGTTGGCAACCTACTGAGGGTAAGAAGTCACTGCTAGAAACCCGATATCAAATTGTTTCATAACCTCAACCTTGATTTTCTCAGACATCTCTGGACGCATACGGCGGACCTTCTGTTTAACCGGAGGGCAGTCTTCCTTGGTAGGCAGGTGATGAACCACAATGTCAGTATCCAACCCAGGCATGTCTTCGTAGGACCAGGCAAAGATTTCCACATAATCATGCAGCATCTGAATCAATCGTTGTTTCACACTAGGCTCCAGATTGACACCGATCTTGACTTCCTTTCTATCTGTCTCAGTACCCAGATTTACCATTTCCACTGGCTCTTCATGTGGCTGAATGACCCTCTCTTCCTGGAGTAACAGTCTTGCAAGCTCACTAGGCACTTCGCAATCATCTTCACCTTCGTCTTCGGCTAAGTTGATTGGATTTTCGAAGTCATAACTGGCAGTAGCAGAGTCGTTACCAGTGGGATCCAGAGTGGATTGGAACATGTATAAGTGAGTGTGTGTAAATATAGATGTTTTGCAATATATAAAGAAAGAAAGGGAGCACAATATTTGAAATGAGAAAAACGTCCAATGCTTTTATTCATGATATATGAAAGTGACAAATAATAAGCCCTCACAAATGAAACCACGGTGCCCCGGGTAAGACACCGGGCCATAAAGTTTAGTAATTATTGTTCGTTACAAATTCAAAACAAAAGAGTTCATTACTGAGTGACAAAAGTAACAGGTATGGAGTCTTTGGTAGTCCAGTTGCTTGGTTCATCTTCGGTCGTTGGGTAGATCCAACTGTCGAATTCGGATTCTTCCACTTCATCATCCATCCTGATAGCATTTACTCCTTGGTTGGGCATGGGAGCTGTCACCATATTAGGCCTCTCGGGCGCCTCGAACTGAACCTCTTTAGCATCAATAAGGTATTGAACCTTATTCCTCAGAGCCCAACAGTCATCAGTGTTATGCCCTGGGCCATCAGAGTGATAAGCGCAGCGGGCGTTGGGGTTGTACTTTGGAGAGGTTGTGTTCACAACCTTTGGAGCTTCCTTGACAGTTACCAGATTGGTTGACAGTAGTTGCAGCAAGATCTGAGACAGAGTCATGCTGAGCCGAGTGTACTGTCTTTTGGGCCTCTCAACTCTTGGCTGGTTGTATTGCTGAGGAGCACCAGCAGGCTTTGAAATTACCACCGCGTTAACAGCTTGGCGGCGTTCTGGTTTGTTCTGTCTCCTGGGACCATACACAACACTAGCTTCCTTCTTGAAGGGCTTCTTTTCAGTACTCGAGGAGGCACCCTTTTGTATTTTTCCGGACTTGATACCAGTTTCGATCCTCTCACCAGTCAGGATCAGGTCTGTAAACCCAGCAGAGGAATTACCGATCAGATGGTTGAAGAAAGGACCAGACAGGGTCCCCAAGAACATGTCCACGAGTTCACGATCTGTCAACGGTGGCTGCACCCTGCCAGCCAGGTCTCTCCACTTCTGCGCGTACTCCTTAAAACCTTCACCCGTTCCTAGTGACATACCCTGGAGCTGGGTACGCGTAGGACCGAGGTCGGAATTGTACTGATACTGCTTATAAAAATCAGTAGCCAACTCCTCCCAGTTACGAATATTGGTTCCATCTAGCTGATAGAACCATTCGAGTTGAGTCCCTGAAAGACTCTCCTGGAAGAAATGGATCCATAGGTTCTTGTCCGCAGTGTAAGGCTGGATCTTCCTTACATATGATCTGAGATGCAGCTTAGGAGAGGAAGCCCCGTCGTACTTCACAAAGGCAGGTGCCTTGAACTTGTGTGGAATCACCACCCCAGAAGATAACCCTAAGTCTCCAAAATCCAACCCAGGAACACGTTGAATCTCCATAGCATTTAACCGGTCCTCCAGCTGTTTGTACCTGTCCTCAGCAGGAGGGTACTGTTCATCATTGAAATTTGTCTCGGTGTCAGAGACCACGGGACTAGGGACCCCTCCCTCCTGGTGACTGCCTTCCCCAACAGATGGAGTAGTCAGCTCAGCTTCATTCTGCAGTGTATTCCCGAGTCTGCGTCCAGTGTTGAACAACACAATCCTCTTCTTCTTCTTCTTCTTCTTCTTCTTCAGGAGCAAAGCCTTCAACTCCTGTTGTCCTTGGGCTAAGCTCATGACCAGCTCTTGAAACTGGGCGTTCTGGGCCTGGAGGGCCTTGATAGCTTGCTCGGTAGTAGGTTCAGGATTCATGATGACTGAGTGCTGAAATAAACAGCGAAGAAGATTAAGCAACCTGTAGAAAAAGGGTACCTGTTATGCACATGATGCATGATATGCTATTTATGCAATGCATTCAAGGGTTCGAAAGTTCAAATTCGTTGTAGACAAAAGGGAACACACGTTATATTAAGAAATAATTTGTTCAGTACATCAGGGCCTCATGGGCAAAACATTACAAAATAATTAATCCCAAAAGACACTGCGCATCCTCTTTGGAGCTATGTAAGTGTTGAGAGTCTTTTCTTCGTGAAGTAGACGGGTGAGCTCCAAGACCTTCTTCTCACTGGCATGTAGACTGGTTTCAAGAGAATTCCGTTCTTCCTTGAGTTGGATCCAGCTCTTTTGCATTTCTTCCCAAGACGTTGGCATGTCAGGATGTTGAATGGTGTAGGGCACCTCTCCTTCCAAAACAGGCTCTTTGATCACGGGGAGAACATGAGGATATGGCATCACCAGCTTCTGGGAGCGGGCTCGTACCCATTTGAGATAAGGCTCGAGGGGAATGGAGTTCTTGTGCCCCAGTGTCTTGCTATCTACCCTGTTGGGCATCCTCCAAGCTCTGATAAATCTCTGGCGAAGTCCTTGTGTATCATTGTCAAAGTCAAAAACAATGTCAGGAATCAACATGTCATGAGGGCCATCCCTCCGAGCATATCCAAACTGTCTCAAAGCCAGACATGGGTTGTAAGTAATGCCCCCTCTGATTCCAAGTAAAGGAACATTAGGAAACTCTCCGCAACGATCAATGATAGTGACATTTTCTCTGGACCGAGAACACCAATGTATATCAGCATGTGTAAGAGTCATTAATCATTGTGACCATCTCAAACCCCGCTCGTTCTTCAAAACTGATTGTGGAAGGTGCGAAATAAACCACCTTGCCAGGAGAGGAGTGCAACACATGAGAACACCTCTTTTTCTCATGGTTCGAGTGTAACATGAGTGGAGGATGTCCCCAAGCAACGTAGGTATAGGATTCCTGGACATGAAGATCTTGACAGCATTGATATATATAAGCTGATCTGGATTCGGGAACAACACCAACCCATAGACAAGGAGTGCCACAACTTCTTCAAAAGCTTGTAGGTCAAGGGAATTCCAACATTCTTGGGCCTTCTCAAATAGGAATTTTTCCAAGAATCCTTTGATACCACTTCTAACTTCCCAGTGTCCCTTGATGTCAGATGGTTGTAGGCATAATGCTTTAGCAACCTCTTCAGGTTTTGGCTCCTTTTCCGTACCGTTGTAGGGTAGTTGACTGAGGATAGGAATCTTCAGAAGTTGAGAAAACTCTTCCAAAGTAGGCACCAATTGATAATCCGGGAAAGTAAAACAGTGGTGCACAGGGTCAAAGAACTGAAAGAGAACTTTTATCATATCCTCTTCAATGTTGGTATTGACCAAGCTGATGAGTCTACCATGCCTTTCACTGAAGGAAGAGTTCTCGGGAATCCTAGATGTAAGCTCCTTAATCTGAGGAGGGACCCTTACAAGGTTGATCTGAATTGTCTTTCTGGGGATAATTTCCATGTCTTACAAAACAAGAACAAAGATGAAGATTCGAACCCTTGAAGTGGTTAGTGGATGCATATGATGCTGTATGATGCTATGATGTTATGATAAGGACACACCACAAGTATTCACAAAAAGCAAACATGATAAGGCACGCAAGTCACACCAGACAGCCCTTAGAGTTTAGGCTAGCATGCAGTTTGGGTTACTACCCTCTTGAAGTTGGTGGGCTCAAAAACCTGTCCTATCAAAAGTAACCGGGTTCTAAGGAGCTCGATATCATTGGGTTGTTTTCTGTGTTCATTGTTTTGATTTAGCCACTGAACTGGCGATCAAAATATTCCAAGAAAACAACCCTCAATGAGTGTAGTATCGAGTATCTACCAACTTCGGACTGCACCAAAGTCGGTCATCTCACTACCCTAAAGAGGCCAGGATGGTCAAGTAAGGTTCCTAAGGTCAGTTGATGCTTCACGACACCACGCGGCGGCCTCGTACTCTCCTTGACTTGACTCAAGGGTTACCAGTACTCACCAAAGTGCCACATCAACGTAGCAAACTGCTTCAACCGTGTCGGTATACCCCGCACAGTTCCCTCACAGTTTGTTGCTACTTTCTAAAAGGTATCCCCCAGATCCGGGTTAGGATCTATGAAACTCCCAAAACAGGCCCACAATATTAAATCAGGCAAAGCAAGAAATTTTAAAACATAAGAGTGGTCTAATCCTAAGGTACACCTCACTTATTAATTGTATCCCCAGCAGAGTCGCCAGTTCTGTGATCGGTGGAAATAGAACTGACTGTTTTTAGCTGGTTTCGCGAAATGTCGCGGTAAGCAAGAGTCGCCACCGTCTTTTATGTTCTCCAACATGGAAAGGACAAAAGCACAGCAAAATTCCTTATTCGAGAATGTTTCTCGGTTCGGGAGGTAGATTTATAGAAAGGGAAGGTGTTAGCACCCTTTCTATCCGTGGTTATCCACGGGCTCTTAGGTACTTGCTCTTATGTTTTCAAAATTTGTTTGCTTTTCAAGTGTGTGTGTGGGTTTTGAAAAAGTTTCGTTTGAAAGATTTCTAAGTAACTCTTGTATCTGTCCTCAAGAGTGTATGAAAAATTTGTTGGAAAACCTTTTGAAAGTGTGGGTGTGAAAAGTATTTTTGTTTGTTTGCAAAGAGCAAGTACCTATGAGAATATACCTACTCTAAGGAATTAGGCTGTGTAAGAATCCTTTAGATAGTGCTATCCCACCATTGAGAGGTAGGTAGCACCGTCGTTGGAGGTATTCGGGTCAATTCGATTATCGGGACAGTGTGGTCACCGAAGCAATGGTAGGACATCTTAGTGGTAACCCTAACATCCTAGATCCTTTTATCCGAGGCAACCGTTTCGAGGCGACTGGATCTTTAGACAGAAGGGCGACCTCTAAGACACCCTATACTTGATGACCACGTTCGAGACAACCAGTGAGGCGTACCCTAAGAGTGGCATGTGCATGTGTGTTGAATTCAGTTTAATTGTTTTGTACATGTTATTTGTGAGCTACGGATTGTTTTTATTTTTCATACATTCTTTCATGCATTTTTTAACAGTTAGGAGTGCGGAAAATAAATTGCAGAAATGTAAATCTAGCTATTACAAGGCGCGGGTCTATACATCGCCAAAAACAAAAACCCGTTTTGGAAAATAAAGTGCGAGAATTTAAATAAGGCGATAAAATCCTAATTAACTATTACATACTCTGTACAGATACATAAATATAATCAAAAGAAATTAAAGCGCGAAAGAAGATTGAATCGGGAACATCTTAGGGTTTTGACCCTTTTTAGAATTAAATTAAACATTAAATCTAATTAACTAATTAATTATTTAATTAAAAGGAGAATATTTTTGTGTTTTTTATATTTTTAATGAAAATAAAATAAAAGGAATTAAAAGTTGTCAAAAGAAAGACCTAATTCTAAATTAATTTTATTTATTGTAAAAGAGTATTAAAGTTAATTAATTAAATTAATTTAATTTAATTTACATTTATTTACAAAATAAGTTAATAAATAATAAAATGTTTTTTTGGTTTTTTCTGAATTTTTATTTGTAAAAATGTTAATTATGTTAATTAATTAAATAATACTAAGAATAATTACTAAAGAAAATAAAAAGGAAAAAAGAAAAATGAAAAAAAAAAGAGTAAACCAAGGGTGCTGAATAAAAATGGAGGTGGATCTGGAATTTCTGAGGCCCATGAACCTTCAAGCCCCTTTTGACTTTCCTGGTTGCCTACGCCTGCGTTGACTCATGAGCACCATGGTCTTCATTCTTTGGCCATTGGATTGACGCTTGAGACACTTGGCATGCTGATCTGTGAGGGTATATGGTGGAAGCTATTTGAGGGCCTGCACGTGAACACATTAAGCAAAATAACATGGAAATTATGGGGGACCTGGGATTCGAACCTAGGTCCCAAGGGATTATGCATAAGTGCCTTGGCCAGCTGAGCTATCTTGTTCAGTTGAGATAATAATAATAACAAAAAATTATATTAGTAAATCAAACGATGCCCTGAAAAAAAAACGCGCTTATTTTTGAAATGGCCAATCACGTATCAACACGCCATCATCTTCTTCGCGTTTCCTGTAAAATAAAGAACAATTAGCGGGGGTTTTTAACCCCCACAATATTGAATGGCCAAAAATAGCGAATAGGAATCCAGGGCATATAAATATGGCGCGAGGTATCCAATGTCTTCGTCTCATTCAGGCGGTTTCAACCATGTGCATCTTGAGGTCTAATTTTATAGTATGTGAAAAGCCCTAATTTGAGAGCTCTGAAAACCCTAGAATTCAACAATGGTGGTTTCGATTCCAAGGCACCATAATGCAATTAACCGTGTGACTGAAGTGGACGATTCCTTGAGTTCTAGCAAGTGGTTTTGATCCCAAATCACTCCTGAAGCTTCCAGCAATAGGTCTGAATCCTTATATCTCCTTGAAAGGGCTTCTAAGGTGGAATTCAGTTTCAAACTTTCTTTGACTTTTTTCAATATGGTAATGGTCGTTTGTGCAATGTTCAGGCCATGAATTAGGTATGCAAGGCTTGCTTATGTATGTCTCAATGAATTTAGGTCACATTATGAGCCAATGATCCCTTGTATTGAAGTTTTGAGATTCTTCATAACCACCATTAAAGGACTTTCCAAGTTTGTTCAAATTTAGAATTTTTATGCATAAATGAGCTTGGCACGAATTTGGTAGGTGGAATATGACACATGAAAGTTATTCAAACCACAAGATACCATTCCTTTAATTTTTTTGATTTTATTTGAATTATTATGGATTAAAATGAATTAAATCCACAAAAATTAAATAAAAATGAAAAGATAAATGTTTGGTCTTGAAATTAATCATGGGACACGTGGGTGGCATGACAAGGATGAATCAAGTGGAAGAAAGTGGGCCCTTTTGTCAAAAAATGAAGTTTCAAGGATAGTTGACTTTTGCCATTTCACAAAAATTTCTCAACTTCTCCAATGCATATCTTGCTCAATTTTGATCATATGAACATGTTCTTGGGCATTTTGGAAAGGTCTTGAAGTCCTCTAACCAATTCCTTTGGTCCCATGTAATTTTGATTTACCAATCTCAAGTTATGGTCTTTGACTTAAAGTGCATTTTTGTTGACTTTTGAAAATGACCTATAATGTTGAAATTGATAACTTTTTGTGAGAGCATTTCTTGGACTTGGAATGTGAAGATGAGTTGTAGGAAATGTCATCCCCTTAAAAATGAGCATTGGATGGGATTTTTATGAACCATGAAAAAGTTATGCCTTGGTCAAGTTACAGTTGACTTTTCAGCTGTCCCAAAATAGAAACTTTTGGCATCTTGATGATTTTTGAGCCATGCTTGTGGAATCATGATCAAGGTTTGATCAAATGATGATTGTGGCTTCAAAATAATATGTTGACCAAATTTTTTGACTTTTGACTGCCAAATGACCATTTTACCCCTACAGTTGGTTGTGGAGCAACTAGGGCTTTTGACTGTGCAACTTGATGTTGTGAGTCTTGAAACTTGGCATATGGATGCTTGACAATGTATATAGGCACATGGTACTTGATTGAGCCCTTGAAAACCTCAACTTCCTTGCAAGAACCAAAACCCTAATTTTGACTGGCTTAGGAGGATGGTTTGACTGTGCAACCTTTGAGAAGTCTTGAACCATTCGAAGATGATTCTTGCCAAACATTGAAGAATATGGGAGGGAAAATTTTGGGGTACAACAGCCTCCAAGCAAGAAATGGAGGAAATTTTGAAAATCACACGGAAGAGTGATTACAATGTTGTGGAACATTTGGGGAAAACCCCCTCAAAAATTTCAATGTTGGCCTTATTACTATGCTCCGAAGCTCATGCCAAAGCTTTGGTGAAATTCCTGAAATCTGCTCATGTGCTGTAAGAGACTTCTGTCGAGCAATTCAAGAACTGTGTTGCCAGTTTGATTGCTGACAATGGGCTCGGTTTCTCTGATGCTAATTTGATGTCTAAAGGAATAAAGCATAATGATGCCCTGCATGTCTCTATTGAGTGCAGGGGCACAACACTAGCTCATGTTCTAGTTGATGCGGGTTCGTCACTAAATATTCTACCCAAGGTTGCTTTAGGAAGATTGGACTGTGAAGGATTGACTTTGAAGCCTAGTAATATTGTGGTGAGGGCTTTTGATGGTTCCAAGAGAATGGTACACGGGGAGGTGGACATTCCTATTGTTGTACCCCAAAATTTTCCCTCTCATTTTTATTCAAGATACCATCCTAGGTCTTCTCGAATACTCAATTTGGCTCAGAAATTTGATCGGATAAATTCTCTTCATAGGCAGTAAGTCAATGATTAGGGTTTGACATTTCTCAAAGAAAATTGATTCTTCAAAGTTTCAAATGGTCTTCATAGATTTTCATGTCTCCTCAAGGATGTTCGTGTTTAGTTTCAAACCTCGCATTGCAAGTTTGCTCAGTCAATGGTTCAGACGACTGGAAATGACCCCATTAACCCAAAAGCTGACCTTTTTGCGAGACCAAGTTCAAGCGACTGTAACTTCTTCATTATTCGATATTTTCGAGTGGTTCTTCTTACGTATGATTCTCCCTGATGTTATCTCCAATTTCTCTTCACAAATCAAGGGCTGATTACGTGTAGAAAATCACCAAAATTCGAATACGTCAGAAGTCGTTTCATGGATTTTGACCTAATCTCAAATAACTGTTGCCTGATTTCTAAGAATTATGATTTCCTCAAATTATAAGATCTTGAGGCGATTATTTCTGCATATGGTCATAAATGATGTCACTCATGAGTTTATCTTCAAAGATCTAAAAGAGATTGTGTTTGGGAGACTTTGAAAGTTATCGAATCATCGCAAGTCATTTTGTTTGATTTCAAATGTTCTCCATCCCAGTTGTTTTGAAATCTTTTAATCCTACAAGATTGATGATTGTTCCTAAAAGCATGTTGGTTTGACAATGAAATTCCATTTTTATCAAGCATGGCGTGCGAGTTTCATTTTTAATGCAAATTTGGTGTGGACAAGAGGCGAAGATTAAGACTGTCATTTAGATGACCGTGGCTTTGGGTTTGAGTTAACCAAGTTAGAATTGAATTTTTAAACATTTATTTTGTTTAGAAATTTGATTGGAGTACAAGGCGCATTGGTTATTTGATCATTTTGTGATTGCTTGAAATCCAAGTTACCAAACCAATATGTTTTGATCCAAAACATTCAATTGAGAATTACAAAGTTTAAATAAATTCAAGTTTTGAACAATAAACTTCATTACACCAAATTTATTCAAGGCTTTGTATTTATTACATTACAAATGAAATAATTTACAAGTTTTTGTTTTGTTACAAAGAATCACAAATTTTTTGTCTACAAAGAGAAAACATTTATTTTGTTTCTTCAAGTCTCCGTTGCTTCATCTTCAAGCAATCCTCGCTCGCTATCCATGCCTCATGTTCATGAAACAAAAAAGAGAAAATTAGCAATTCAAACAAGGTGATATGTAAAGAAAAGAAAAAAAAGAATTTCATCACTAGGGTTTGTATATAGGAATCAGATTTTAAGCTTTTTTTGTTTTATCATAATCTCTCTTCTCCCATCCTTGCTAATCACAAGGTTGGACCTTGGTTCACAAGAAGGAAAAATGAGCAAGCAAAGTAAGCATAAGCAGCAGGAGCAGGCTGCCAAACAACAGGTTGCTATACAAGCAGCAAGCAACAACAAAATGTGCAAACAAACAAATATAGCAGCAAGTTCAAGGCTGCAAAAGAGCAAGCTGCCAAGAAAAGCTACCAAGTCCAAGGCTTCCAAGCAGCAACAATACATCAATAGGCAAGCTGCCAAGTCCAAGGTCAATATGCAAGCAAAAAAGTAACACAACAAAACAGGCAGCATTAGGCTGCAATGATGCAGCACAAGTTGCCAAACAAACCTACAACAAACAGAATAGCAGGGCAAGCTTGCTACAAATATTGCAGTAAATATCACAATAGATAACAGCAAAACATAGCAAGCAAGGCAACATAGGCTGCTAGGATGACAGAAGAAGGTAGCAGTAAGTAAAACAAAATGGAACAAGGCAAAGCATAGATAGTGGGCTTACTCAACAAAAAAATCATATCATCATTTTCCAAAGCTTTTACAAACCCTTCAGTATTTCTTGTGAAATAAGAAAATTACTTTGTTTCATGGAAAGATGAAAAAGGGAAGATGAAAGAGATATCACCTAGCAATGCAGCCCATACAACAGTCCAAAATCCTGCCAAATTTCAAAAAAAGGCATCCCTATATAACATGTGTTATGGCTGCCCTAAACCTGCACAAACTTGCACCAAAATGGACATGCCTTAAACTACACTCAAAAGGCAGCAAGTCAGCATTCAAAAATAGTCCAAAATTCTGCACCCAAAGGTCATAAAGTCAGCTAACCCAAAAATATTCAAAGTGATCTGATTTCCCCCCAAAAGCACAAGGGGACTGTATAAGAAAGAGATAACCAGCATAAGAGGAGGACATCAAAAAAAAAATAGGCCAAGCAAAACCAAATAGAACCAGCAAATACAAGACCAAACAACAAAACCAGAAAATAGAGGACATCAAAAACAGGCCAAGCATACAAAAACTCCAGAAATATTCATCACTTTCCCTTTCCAACCCTTCAGAAATTAAAGAGAGAAAGAGAGAAAAGAATACAAAAAGAGGAAGCTTCCCTGTAAAACTTAAAGTCTCAGAACCAACTTCAAACAACAGCAACTCGCCTCCACTACCATAACTCATACCTGGAGTTAAGCCACAAATATACCCAATCAAAAGGAGAAAAGATTTAGAAGCTCAAAAGTCAAAGGGAAATCCCCATACATGTGCTTGAAGAACTCTATTGAAGAGGCTCCGATTAGGTATTGCATTCGAATCCTAACTCATGTCCCATTGTTACTTATGTCTGCATTCTCTTTCTTTCTCTTCATGATTGATTTTCGTTTCTACCATAACCCTTGACTTTGAGTAAGATATTATTGTTGGTTTCTACCTAGCATAAGGAGAGTAATATAATTGTTATGATTGCAATTAAAAAAATGTGAAACAGTAATGTGGAAAGCTACACAGATAAAAACCTTATATCCTTCTTACCTTCGTTCTCATTGAAAATCACTGAGTAACCAATCTTCACTCTGAACCAAAGCTCTGCTCAAATCCATCGCATGAACTAACCCATGATACTGCTAGTAGTAATTTCGTGAGGAACAGATTCATACAGAAAGATTAAAGAAAAAAAAGATAAAAAATGTTACCCTGTCAAAATGAGGCTTCCCCAAGAGATTTCGCTATCCGCCATGTACCGCTTCCCTGAATCCATTTGTGTTCTTCTCTTTTCTCAACTTTTCCTTTGTAACTACCTGCATCTTTTGAAATCCATGCAAACCCTAGGCCTCTGAAACTTAAATCAATTGGTATATGCAGAATCTTGAAGCTCATAACGTTAGGGCTTTGGTTCCTCTCGGTTTACTCTACACTATGTATCGAGAATGAGTTGGAACAATGAAGAGTTGCGATGAAGATGAATAAAGTGGAATCAAAGGTTAATGAGAACGATTGAGTTGGAGATCGCTGCAGAGAGAGGAGGGTAGACGTGAATTGTTGTTGATGAAGGGAAGGTTGAGATTGAGAGGAGGCGGGTGATGAAGATGAAGTTAGGTTTGTCCCTAATAGAAGAGTGTGATTTGAAGTATGGGTTCGTTTGCATTTAGTAAGAGAGGAATTAGTGATAATCTTTTGTCCTAATGAACACAAATCCGCGGCGCCCATCCCCTCACAATTAGGTTTACTCTCAAAACAAACTTGTTTCCTCTCTAGCTGGATCCAGATCCGGGCCAACCCAATCCGGCCTAACCTCCACTTTTTCTTTAGCTTGTCCAATTTTTGTTTGGAAGGTATTTGGGCCTTATTGCCATTTTTGCAGAACCATCCCGTTCGAAATTGATTACTCTTCCCCTCCAATTTCTTGTCTCACACCTTTATTTAAATAATTTAGTTTAGTTGTAAAATAATAGTTTTAGAATGAATTAGGTTAGTTAGAAATTTTATAATTAATTTAGTTTATGTATAAAGTAATTTAGACATAATTTAGTTGTTGTTAAAATTAGATTTAATTTTCCACAAATCTTAGAATTGTTTTTAAAAATCTTAATTTTTTTAATCTTTGTTTAGAATTGGTTTAGTTTAGGACTTTGTAATTTTTTTTTTTGCTAATTAACTTTATGTTTAGCCTTAAATTGTTTATTTTTCTTTATAATAAAAAAATACCAAAAATTTCTATACTTTGTCAATTAATTTCATAGACTGTTATAATTTTAATTATTTGTTCGATTCGATTTGGTTGTATTGATTGCCTATTTTGACTTTTAATCGCATTGATCCATCCCTGTGATACTGTTTTTTGGAATGCTGGTTCGCGTTTTGCGTTTGTGTTCGCAAAATGTCGCGGTAAGCAAGAGTCGCCACCATCTTTTATTTTATCCAACAAAGAAAGGAAAAAAGCACAGAAAAATTCCTTTTTCGAGATGTTTCTCGGGTCCGGGAGGTAGATTATAGAAAGGGAAGGTGTTAGCACCCTTTCTATCTGTGGTTATCCATGGACTCTTAGGTACTTGCTCAAAGTGTTTTCAAAATTTGCTTTTCTTTGTGTTTGTGGGTTTGAAAGAAGTTTTTGTTTGAAAGGTGTAAGTGCGAGAAGCTTTATTTTGTTTTGAAGAAGAAAGTACTTAAGAACCATCTACCTACTCGAAAGAGGAATCAATATGTGCTAATGTCCCTTAGACAATGCTATCCCACTATTGATGAGTAGGTAGCATCGTCGTTGGAGTTTAAGGGTCAATTCGATTAAGGGACGTATGGTCAGTAAAACAATGTTAGGACGCCTTAGTGGTAACCCTAATGTCTTAGATCATTTTTCCGAGGCAACCGTTTCGAGGCAACTATGATATCTGGATAAGAGGGCGACCTCTAAAACTTCCTATACTCAATGACCACGTTCGAAGGCAACCAAGTTGAGTGTACCCTAAGAGTGCGCATGTGCGGGTGTGTTGTTTTCAGTTAATTTGTCTTTGTACATGTCATGGGTGAGCTATGTTGATTTTAGGTTTAAACATTCGATCTTGTCATGCATTCCCTATTGTTGTACCCCAAAATTTTCCCTCTCATTTCATCAACATTTTCTCACCACAAGAACCTTGGAGCTCAAGATCAAGTTAGGGTTTGCTCTGCTCAGGACTCCTCCTTGCACTGTTGACCCAAATTAGGGTTTGAGTTTGCACAAAGATGTTTTGACCTAAAATGCCTAAAGTGACTCTCATGCTTCATGTTGGACTCACAAGTTTATCCATACCAAGTCTCAAGCCTTGATTCCAATCTTTGCCCAGTCAATTGGACAGTTGACCTAGAAATCAGCTGTATTGGGGAAAAAGTCAACTGTGGCCAATTGACAGTCAAACCTCATGATTTTTGACCCACATCAACATATTGAACTCATATGAACCATTTGGTCAAGTTTGGATCACAATTCCACAAGAAATTTGATCAGATCACCAAAAGGACAAAATGGTCATTTTTAGGGTTTTGACTGCACAAAGGCAATTTTTGACTGTTTGACCTAACCAATGGCAAACCAAGCTCATATATGGACTCAATGACTCAATGGCATTGTCTTGACACATTCAACAAGTTCAAAAGATCCCAAATGCATAGGATTGACAGATGAATTTTCCAGTCAACTGATCAAAATTTGACTGTATACTGAAAAGTCAAACTTTGACTTTTGGGTCAAAGTCAAGTGCCAAGATTCATTTTTCATCAAGACATGTCAAATTATGAAACTTGTTTATCAAGAAACCCAAAATTGCAAATTAGGGTTTAAGATGAGAAAATTTCATAACTTCGAATTTTTCTAAGTTATGAAACTTCCTTATTTTTTCCTAACTTTGCCCCATTTTTTCACCAAGATGAATTTGGATTCAAACAAAACTCAAAACATGAAAGTTGTAGTCCATTGCAAAATATACAACTTTTATTCACAAAGTTTCCTCAAAATAAGCTTGTAGGTCAAGTTATAATTTTTGGAACAAGGGTGCAAAACATTCTTAACTTAGAAAATTTTTGACCTATTCTAGGCAGGATTTTTGTCCAACTTCATGGCCACTTTTCACATGGTTCCACTTGGAATTTCAATTTGCATTACAAAGATGGATTGTAGTACACATTCCAAGCTTTCCAAATTGTCCAAGAACTTCTCAAACACCCTTGTGGTTAGGGAGAATCGAATTTGCAAAGTTGGGCAAAAGTCACTTTTGTTCATGACTAAATACATGTTCATACATTGGCATTTTTCAAATCAGCTTGTACAAGCTAGCTTGCAGGCCTCTAAACCCATTCACACTCAATAATTAAATGCATATCCTTTGTGTTAGAGTGTTATTTTGTTCATTTGGACAATACACACAAAATTAATCCTTAAGTAGAAAAAGCAATTTTGCCATTTTGATAAAGTTATGCTTTATGTCAAATACCAAATCCAAGAAGTACAAGCAAAATCTGTGAGGCACAAGTTTGTAGACCAATCCCACTGATCAAGAGAGAGTGTTGCAGTATGCTTGAGGGACTTGTATTGGCCTATAACCCAACTTGACTATCCTTGCTTACCTTAGAAGAAACTTGGCAAAAGATATCAAACTCTCACTTCCTGCAAACAGAAGCTCAAGCAAACTTTGTAGACACTTTTCATACACCAAAACAAGCCTAAAGCACAGCTCACCCACCCCTAAGACCTGCTCATACTCAGAATCCCTGTTTTGTTGCAAAATAGGGCAAGTTCTGCAACTTGACCTCCATAACCATATCCATTCGTGCGTTTTTGCTCAAGCCTGTCCAAACACATTCTATATCATCCACACAAACTATCCCAAGCCCTAAACACAGACTGTAACACCCCTAACAAAGTTTTCCATTTTCACTTTTCAGCTGTGCAGGTTGACTTCCATAGCTCGATACAGGTAGATTCAAAGCAAGCTAGGTGTTGGAGAAGGTTCCTTGGACCTCAGGCAAGCTGTACAAATCCTCAAACTCCATTGAAGTTGGCCACATTACTCTGTTCAAGTCAAGTTGAAACAGGTAAAAATGTGAACTTCTATCTCTCTATCCAGGCATGATTAGGCTTAGGTTTGTGAAGAAAATATGTTCTACTCATAGCCCTGAAACCATCCATGTATTTACTTTTCCTTTATATTATGCGTGCTGTGAGAATTTTGGCCATGAACATTGAAAAAAACTTAGGTCAGAAATTGGGGATTAAAAAATTCTCCCTCGTTTCTGAGAGTTAGGTCCAGATTTTTATATGTATGAATTCGTCTCTTCATGCTCTATAATGTTTGTGTTATGAGTTTTTGTTAAAAGTCAAAGAATCAGGAGTTTGTTGTTTGAGCAAGGAGGCGCGCGAAATTCAAACAGAATGGTTGGAGGTTGAAGAAGGTGGTGACTTGGGCTGGGCCTGAGTTGTTCTTGCTGCTTGCACCCTCATTTTCCATTTACACCCCCTGGCCCATTGTGTGATATTTTGATCATTTTTTACTTTTTCTTTTTGATTCTGACTTATTATTTTTTGCTTAAATATAAAAAATACTTAAAATATTTTTCCATCTATTTTTACATTTATTTTGAATTTATTTGTTTTATTTAAACTTATACATGTAAAATAATACATATACTTTTATTTAAAAACACTAAAAAATAATACAAAAATACTTTTTTTTAGTTATTATTTTTTGTATACATTTTGAACACATTTTCTAAAAATATACTTTTTTTTGTAAATAATTAATATTTTATTTTGGTATATATTTAGTATATTTAATATATAATAAATACTTGTATATATTTATTAGAATATTTAGGACAAAAAATATAAAAATAATGCATTTTTATTTTTATTAATATATGACATCAAAAATACTTTTTTTACAAAATACTTTTTATTTTTGTATAAATATATAAATATTGTATATAATTAATAAATAATTGCTATTTATTCAAAATTAGGGTTTTGCCCTAAAACCACAAAAATACTCCAAAATTGACTTTTTTTATTTTTTATATTTCACATTGAAAAATACTTTCTCATACATAAAAAATCATTTTTGTGCATAATACATTTTGCATTTATATTTGTTTAAATATTATACAATTTATTATTTGACTATTCAATATGGATGTAATAGTTTAGATTTAAATTTCTTGCTAAATATCCCCCATTCAAACATTTGTATCCCCATTCCCATAATCATGATGTAATAATTTAGGACTTTAAATTTCCGCATTTAAAAGCTTTCTAATTATGCCATGATAGACTTAGGGTTTGTATGCAAATCAACCAACAAATAGCTTGACTAATTCAAAGACAAAAAAGCATGAAAATGGACAACACCAATGCACACTTGCACCCTTAGGGTTACTCCACTTGTTGCCTTCAAAAATGGGCCATGTTGCATGATTGAGTGTCTTTGGCAAAACAAAAACAAATCAAATGATCATAGTCCCTCGATGACACTTTCTCAAGTTGCCTAAAAAATGATCAAGTCCCTTAAAGGAAAAATTGCCAAAGACACTTGGCACTATTGCATTCATGGTCTATACGACGACCCGCGCCTGTCCTGTTAACATCCTAACACAAGATTGTCCACCAAATACAATGGTGGAACAATACTGTTAAAAGGGTTAAAACATAGGAAAGATTTTTGAGAAATTTAGGGTAGATAGCTCTTGGTTACTTGACCAATCTTGCAAAACAAATCTTTGCCATTTTTCAAAACACACATCACAACACAATTTCAAAACAAACTTTCAAAACATTGAAAACTTTTCAAAAGACAAACACATCTTTGTATACATCCAAACATGGATCATTACAAAGGTTGCCACGACAAAAGGCCTATTTTCAAAACATCTTTCAAAATCACACACAAAGCACCATTTCAAACAATTGAAAGCACCATTTCAAACATTTGAAAATGCAAGGCAAGTGATCTAAGCAAGTAACTAAGAGCCCATGGATAACCATGGATAGAAAGGGTTCTAATACCTTCCCTTTCTATAATCTACTCCCCGAACCCAAGAAAACATCTCAAAAGTTTTTGCTGTGCTTTTTAACCTTTCCTTAGGATAAAATAAAAAGTCGGTGGCGACTCTTGCTAAACCGAAACATTTGCAAAAACAAACGCAAACCTCAAGTCAGTTCTCCCACTGTATCACAGAACTGGCGACTCTGCTGGGGACTAAATTAAAAGTGGAGTAACCTTAGGGCTTATATCACCCTTTTGCATGACTAATTGTTTGCTTTGATTGCTTTACATTTTGGTTCTCTTGTTTGGGCTTGAAATCCTACACCCGAATTTGGGGAAACATTCATAGATAGCAATACGTTGTGGAAACTGTGCGGGGTATACCGACACGGTTGAAGCAATAGCTATATTAGTGCGACATATTTGTGAGTACCGGTAACCCTTGAGTTCAATCAAGAAGAGTACGGGGCCGCTGAGTGATGTCACTAAGCACTAATGACCTAGAACCTTACTTAACCATCTTGGCCTTTTATTAGGGGTAGTGAGATGACCGGCTTTGGTGCAGTCCGAAGTTGGGAGATACTCGATACTACACTCATTGAGGGTTGTTTTCTTGGAATATTTTGGTCGCTAGTTAAGTGGCTAAACCAAAACAATGAACATGGAAAACAATCCAATGATATTGAGCTCCTTAGAACCCGGTTACTATTTATAGGATAGGTTTTTAAGCCAACTTCACTCAAGAGGGTACTTACCTATGAAACCCCATGCAAGCCTGAAACTAGGGTTTTTGTGTGACTGACTTGTACATATGTTTGTGCATACATCATGAACATCATAAAGCATCATATGCATCCACTAACCATTTCAAGGGTTTGGATCTTCATCTTTGTTCTTGTTTTGTAGGTCATGGAAATTCTTCGCAGGAAAACTATCCAAGTCAACCTTGTGAGAATCCCCCCTTAACTCAAGGAGCTCACATCCAGAATTCCAAAAAGCTCTCTCTTCAGTGAAAGACATGGTAGACTTCTCAACCTAGTCAACACCAGCATTGAAGAAGACATGGTGAAAGTGTTGTTCCAATTCTTTGACCCCCTTCACCACTGTTTCACATTCCCCGACTACCAATTGGTGCCTACTTTGGAGGAATTTTCTCAACTCCTGAGAATTCCTATTCTTAATCAACTACCATTCAACGGTACGGAAAAAGAACCAAAGCCTGAAGATGTTGCTCAAGCACTACACTTGCAACCATCTGACATCAAGGGACATTGGGAAACTAGAAGTGGTGTCAAAGGCTTCTTGGAAAATTTCTTGTTTGAGAAGGCACAAGAGTGTTGGAACTCCTTGGATCTACAAGCCTTTGAAGAAATTTTGGCACTCCTCATTTATGGGTTGGTCTTGTTCCCAAATCCTGACCAACTTATAGATGTCAATGCTGTCAAGATTTTCCTATCCAGGAATCCCATACCTACATTGCTTGGGGACATCCTCCACTCATTTTACACACGAACAATGAGGAAGAGAGGTGTTCTCATGTGCTGTACTCCTCTCCTTGCAAGGTGGTTTATTTCGCACCTTCCACAATCTGTTTTGAAGAATGACCAAGGCTTAAGGTGGTCACAATGGTTGATGACCCTCACAAATTCTGATGTACATTGGTGTTCTCGGTCCAGAGAAAATGTCATCATCGTCGATCATTGTGGTGAGTTCCCTAATGTTCCATTACTTGGCATTAGGGGAGGCATTACCTACAACCCTTGTCTATCTTTGAGACAATTTGGATATGCACGGAGGGATGGCCCTCATGACATGCTAATTCCTGACCTAGTTTTTGACTTCGACAACGATGCGCAAGGACTTTGCCAAAGATTCATCAGAGCTTGGAGGATGCCTAACAAGGTAGATAGAAAGACACTGGGGCACAAGAACTCCATCCCTCTTGAGCCTTATCTCAAGTGGGTAAGGACCTGAGCTCAGAGTCTTATGATGCCTTACCCTCATATTCTCCCTTTGATTAAAGAGCCCGTTAAGGAAGGAGAGGTTCCCTACACCATCCTATATCCTGACATGCCAACATCATGGGAGGAAATGCAGAAGAGTTGGATCCAACTCAAGGAGGAACAAAATACTTTTGAAGCCAGCTTCTACGCCAGTGAGAAGAAGGTTTTGGAGCTTACCCACCGACTTCACGAGGAGGAGACCCTCAACACTTACATCGCACCAAAGAGGATGCGCAACGTCTTTTTACCTTAAGAAGTTTTTGTAATATTTGGCCCATAGGGCATTTATGTACTGACAAAATTTCTTCTTATTAATATGACGTGTGTTCTTTTTGTCTGCAACAATTTTGAATTTCTAAATCCTTGAATGCATCGCATGAATCAACATATCATTCATCATATGCATAAGCAGGTCTTCACACCAGGTTTCCTTATCTTTCTGCTGTTTATTTCAGTAAGATGGATCTTGAACAGACGGTCAAAGATCTGCAGTCACAAAACTCGCAGTTTCAACAGCTCCTTATGACCTTGGCAAAAGGTCAGAAGGATCTAAAAGCACTATTGGGGAACAAAGAGCCAGAAAAAGGAAAAAAGAAGAAGAAAAGGGTTGGGGTAGCTACACTGGGAAGAAGGTTTGAGAATGAAGCAAGGAGAGTTCTTGAATTTCCCTCCACATCTGATGAGGTAACCAGTAAAGGAAAAGGAGCTGCGTTACCTTATGAGTCCGAGGCTGAAGAGGAAGAGGTTGAGGAAGATGAAGACTACTCAGAGCAGTAATACCTGCCAGCGGACGACAAATACAAAAACCTAGAGGATAGACTGGCAGCTATGGAGCTGCAGAGGGTTCCCGAGTTAGATTTTGAAGAATTGGGATTGATTGCTGGAATTGTGATCCCTCCAAAGTTTAAGGTGCCAATTTTTGCAAAATATGACGGGCTGTCTTGCCCGAAGATGCACCTGAGATCGTATGTCAGGAAAATTCAACCTCATTCATCCGATAGAAATCTTTGGGTACACTTCTTCCAGGATAGCCTGTCTGGTACACAGCTAGATTGGTTTTACAAGCTTGAGAGGTCAGAGGTACATAGTTGGGAGGATTTGGCAGCTGACTTTTATCGCCAGTGTGATCGGTGGATCTGGAACTGACTGTTTAACGCTGGTTCGCAAAATGTCGCGGAAGCAAGAGTCGCCATCGTCTTTTATTTTCTCCAAATGGAAAGGACAAAAGCACAGAAAAATTCCTTAAAGAGATTGCTCTCGGTTCGGGAGGTAGGTTATAGAAAGGGAAGGTGTTAGCATCCTTTCTATCCATGGTTATCCATGGGCTCTTAGATACTTGCTCATTTGTGTTTTCAAAAATGGTTTGTTTGCTTTTCAACTGTGGGTTTTAAAAAGTTTCTTTGAAAATTTCAGTTCGACTCTTGTATCAGTCCTCAAGAGTGTTTGAAAAATTGCTTTCGAAAGCTTTTTGAAAATGTGTTGGTGTGAAAAGTATTTTTGATTTGTTTTGAAATTTAGAGCAAGTATCTATGAATTGTCTACCTACCCTAAGGAATTCGTCTGTGTAAATGTCCTTTAAAGTAGTGCCATCCCACCATTGAGAGGTAGGTAGCACCACCGTTGGAGGTGTTCGGGTCAATTCGAGGTTCGGGACATGGTGATCACCGGAGCAATAGGAAGACACCTTAGAAGCTACCCTCATGCCAGGTTCCTGGATCATGAGGACTTACTAAGACATCCTCTACTCGACGATCACCTTTCGAGGCAAGGCAACAGTGAGGCGTACCCTAGGGGTGGTGTGTGCGATTCGTGTGTCGTTTTCATTTGTATTTGTCTTGTCATGTTAAAGTGTTCTACGCTTGTTTTTATTATGGCCATTCATTCTTGCATGCTTTGTTTAACAGTTAAAATATTTGCGGAAAAGTAAATTCTAAGCTATTACAAATGGCGCGGGTCCACATCGCCAAAATTAACCAGGACCCGATTTGACAGAAAATAAAGAAATTGAAAGAATGAAAAGTGCGAGTAATTAAATACATGGCTTCGGGAGAGGTACATAATTATCATAATGAAAATAAAATAAATACGCGAATTAACAAGAAATTAAGAACGAAACGAGGGCGTTGGACCCTTTTGCAAAATATTAAAATCACATGAATTAATTAATTAAGAAAAGAAATTGTTTTTGTTTTTTTTGTTGGTATTTTTATGTATTTTAAGTTTTAATGAAAAAAAGAATTAATTAAAATTACAATAAAATGCTAAACCTAATTCTAATTATTTTTAAGTTATTAAGAAAAATATGGAAGTTTTTAACCTAAATTAAACCTCATTTTTTTTCATGCAAATTTAATTATAAAAATAAATAAAATAAATAAATATTATTATAAGAAAGAAAAATTAAAAAGGAATGAAAAAAACGTTAATTAAACCTAATTCTACTTCTTTTTAGATTTTTTTATTAAAAGCATTAAAATTAAACCCTAATTTATACTAAATTCAATTACATGCATTTATTTACAAGAAAATATAAAAATAAAATATTTATTATGTTTTTTATCTTTTCTGATTTTTAGGAAATTTTTATATTTTGTAAAAATAATTAATTAAATCAAAACAATAAAGAAAATAAAATAACAATTGAAAATAAAACATAAAGAAAATATAGAGAATTTGCAAACCAGGGGGTATCAGTCCCCAGATGGGAGGTTTTAATCAGCAATTTGAGCCCAACTTTGCAAGGCCTGGTTGACTTTTGTGCAAGCGTGTGGGATAGTTGACTAGGACTTAGCGTGTTCTCCAACTCTCAGCCTTTAGATTGATCTCAAGATGGACTTGGACGGTTGATTAAGAAGGTGTATGATGCGCCTTGAACGTTAGTACTGCATAGGAAGATAATTGGAAAAATAATATGGACAATATTGAAGACCTGGGGTTCGAACCCAGGTCATATGTATTACCAGCACCATCACCTGCCACTAGACCAATTCAACGCGTTTGATATATAAATAACAAATAAATAATATAAAAGGAAACAAAGGAGTTAGTGGATCCACGCGCGAAAATTCAAACCAGCGTATCATGTTTTGCCACGACTTCGTCTTCCTCGCGTGCCTGAAACACAAGAACAAAAGCAACGGTTTTTCATGCGTTGTTTTAGGTGGCTTATGGGAAAATAGCGAATAGGCCTTAGAGGGTCAATAAATTAGGCGCGATGGCATGTTTAGGATCGTCTAGGTGCACTGATTTGAATGGCATGGGTCTGGAAGACCAATTTTTCTTAAAACAAAAACCCCCAATTTTGAGGTCCTGCAAACCCTAGAACGCAAGCATGGTGAAATCTCATATACAGCATAAAAACCAAATTGAATGCATTGGTTAGCTTCAAAATCAAATGAGGAATAAGAATCCATGAACAAAACGTTATAAAAATGCCTAAATATTGAAACACGATAATGAATTTTTCTCTGTACAGTTCATGTTCGTTTTACCAATTCTTGGCGTGGTGATGGATGATTCTGACTGGAATACGTTCAGTAGACCTTGAGGAAGTTATTGGAATGAAAATTAGGTCTTGAATTCACCTGCAAATCAGTTTTCAGTATTGACTTTTTTGAGAATTTTTTCAAGTTTGTGAAGAGCTTTCTTGCGCAGCTTAGAGTCTATTTGCATTAGGGTTATGATCAGGCATATGTAGTGAGTGCATTAGGTCAAAAAAATTCAATCAAATCCATTGCATTCATTGATTTTGAAATTTGATTTTCTAAGGATCTTTTTAAATCTTTTTCCATGTGTTCTTGTGCAAATCATGATCTAATCAGTCCAATTCTTTCCATATTTGTATATACACGAATTATTGAGTCTAAAACATGTATAAAAAGATTGGTTAGGTTAAGTTAAATATTTTTCATATTTTTAAATGATTTAAATGAATTAATATAAATAAAAATTCAAATAAATAAATAAAAAATGAGGAAATACTTCCCTTTGGGCCAAGTGGTCGTGCACATGTCATGGATGATGAATTGTGGAAGAAAAATGGGCCCATTAGCAATTTTAGGTCATTTGAAGTAATGTTGACTTTTCAAAATATCCAAAAATTTCCCAACTTCTACAAGGCATAACTTGCTCAATTTTTAAGATTTTCTCATGTTCTTGGACATTTTGGAAAGGTCTTTGAGTCCTCTAACCAATGTCTTTGGTCCCATGTCATTTTGATTTACCAATCTCAAGTTATGGTCTTTGACTTAAAGTCCCTTTTTGTTGACTTTTGAAAATGACCTATAATGTTGAAATTGATAACTTTTTGTGAGAGCATTTCTTGGACTTGAAGTATGAAGATGAGTTGTAGGAAATGTCTTTCTCTTCAAAATGAGCTTTGGATGGAATTTTTCTGATAATCCATGTGAAAGTTATGCCCTGGTCAATTTCAGTTGACTTTTTCAGCTGTCCAAATAAGGAAACTTTTGCATCTTGATGATTTCTGAGCCAAATTTTGAGAATCATGATCAAGCATTGATCAAATGATGTTTGTGGCTTCAAAATGATATATTGACCAAAAATTTGAACTTTTGACTGTCAAATGACCATTTTGCCCCTACAGTTGACTGTGGTGCAATTTAGGGTTTTGACTGTGCAATTTTGTGCTGAAAGCCTTGAAACTTGATATGAGGATGCTTGACCATATTTGTAGGCATGTGAGACTTGATTGGGCCCTTGGGAACTTCATTTTCTTGATCATAACACAAACCCCAGTTTTGACTGTATGGGAGACCTTTGCACTGTGCAACCCTTGGGGAATTTTGAAGCATGACTTGGCAATTCTTGGAGAATATGGGAGGGCAAATTTTGGGGTACAACAGCCAGTATCAATATAACGCTGACTTGGCGCCAACCCGCACTCAGCTACAAAGTATGGGAATGGCCTCAAATGAGGGATTCAAAGAATACGCCCAGAAATGGCGCGACTTGGCCGGAAGAGTGCAGCCACCTCTTTCTGATAGGGAACTAGTTGATATGTTCTTGGGGACCCTATCTGGCCCATTCTTCAACCATTTGATCGGGAGCTCTTCCGCAGGGTTTACTAAATTGATTCTGACTGGCGAACGGGTGGAAGCTGGTATTAAGAGTGGGAAGATTCAAAGGGATGCCTCTGCATCTACAACTGTTAAAAAGCCATTTCCAGCCAAGAAAGAGGAAGCTGTTGTGTACTCTCAAAAGGGATCAGGGAGAACTGAGCACCGGCCGACTGTAGGGGCCGTGATGATACAAAATTCGTCAAATGATCAGTATCGTAACAATCAATCCAGACCAAATCAACAACGGATAGAACGGCCACAATGGCAGTTCACCCGCATCAATATGACGCTTGCACAAGTTCTTCCCCATTTGTTGAAGTTGAATCTGACTGGTTTAAAGGAGGCACCGAAAAACCCTAACACCACATCTCCATACTATCATGCCAATGCTAAATGTGCCTACCATTCTGATAGCGTCGGACATGACACCAACAATTGTTGGGTGATAAAGAATAAAATTCAAGACTTGATAGACGCAAAAGAGGTTGAGTTCGACGCACCCGAGAAGCCGAACGTGATATCCGCTCCGATGCCAAAGCATGGTAATCATGTTCATGCCGTTAAAGAAGATCTGTATGTTTCTGTTGTTGATGATCTGGTAAATCCATTACTAACAATCAAGTTAAATCTGTTGAAATCTGGGATTTTCCCAGGATGTAAAGAAGACTGCTACTGTTCTTCCTCCCTACTAATCGACTGTCCATTGCTGAAGATAGGCATCCAAGGCCTAATGGACAACCAACAAATTCTTTTCGAAAAGATTCCTGCTACTCCAACTCCTATCAAAGATGTTTCAATAATCACCATTTCCACCAATCTTTCCAAGGTCCCTAAAAAGCCTGTTAAGATTACATCCGCTACGAAGATTGTTCCTCTGAAAATAACCATGCCCGGGCCTGTCCCCTACAAATCTGACAAATCAATACCGTGGAATTATGGTGGAGAAATCTACTACCATGGTGTTAAACAAGTTGAGATAATTTAAGAGAGCTCTGACGAAGAAACTACCGACATTGGAAACATTGCCGGTACGAGCAAGATTACCCGAAGTGGGAGAATTTTCTCTCCAGAGATTGCCCCTCCAAAGGCAATCTTTGGACCCTCAACTGTTCCCAAGGTTACTCCGGCACCAATAAAACTTTCTGCAAGAACTCCGTTAATTGAAGAAGCTGTTATTCCTGTGGTTGTCCCTCCTATTTCTGCTGATAAGGGGAAATGGATCCAAGATGAGCTCGTCAGGACGAGGGCTCAGCCATTGGTTATCCCCGAAACCTCTAAGAAAGAAATGGAGGAGATTCTGAAAATAATTAAGAAGAGTGATTATGATGTGGTAGAGCAATTGGGGCAAACCCCCTCAAAGATCTCCATGTTAGCATTGCTGCTTTGTTCTGAGGCTCATGCCAAAGCATTGATAAGGTTTTTGAAGACAACCCATGTTCCCCAGGAAACCTCAGCCGATCAATTCCAGGATTGTGTAGCCAGCCTTACTGCCTACAACGGCCTGGGTTTCTCTGACGCTGACCTGACTCCGAAAGGAAGAAAGCACAATGACGCATTACATGTGTCAGTTGAATGCCGAGGAACTACTCTTGCCCATGTCTTGGTCGACACCGGTTCTTCTCTAAACGTGCTGCCTAAGAAATCTCTCGACCGGTTGGATTGTGAAGGCTTAGAGCTGAAACCGAGTAATATCATTGTCAGGGCCTTTGACGAGTCTAAAAGAATGGTGCATGGGGAGGTCGATATCCCTATCAAGGTGGGCACTGAAGTTTTCCCCTCAACCTTCTATGTGATGGACATCCGCCCATCCTACTCTTGCTTGCTAGGAAGGTCGTGGATACATAATGCAGGGGCAGTCACTTCCTCCCTACATCAGATGCTGAAATACCCTGTTAAGGGAAAGATCATAACTGTACACGGTGAAGAGGAATATATGATCAGTCATCTGAACTCCTTTCGGTATGTAGAGGTGGAGGGTGAATTCATTAAAACACCGTTCCAACACTTCGAGGAAATTGCTCCCGAAGTTGCAGTAGCAAAAGCAGTAGCTGAGGAACCCAAGCAGGTGGCCAGGATGGCATCTCTGAAAGACGCACAGGTTGCAATGAAGGAAGGGAAGAGCTCAGCATGGGGTCAGTTTCCTGACTTTCCCCACAAAACAGACAAGTTTGGGTTGGGATTTACCGCTGCGGGGCAAAAAGCTATGCGTCGCTCAAAAATTGAAAGGACACCCATCAAGATTTCTCCTCATGGAATCAATGCTTTGGAAGACGAAGACGAAGAGGCCAACATTGAAGATTGAATCTTCCCAACCATAGAAGGGGGACTACACAACTGGGAGGCGAAAGACTTCGTTCCCATTACTTTCATCGATCAGTAATTTATCTTTCGAACATTTTCTGTTGGTCTGTAATAATTACTCTTGAACAATCTGCACACTACTTTTTCACCTCATGCCTTGCCCGGGGTATGTAGGTCCATTTGTAAGGGTTTTGATTCTCTTCATATCCATATGCCATGTTTAATGAATCATTGGACGTTTTTCATTTATAAACTGCTGTGTTCATTTTCTTTCCTTTTGCATTTTTGTTTGTTTAAGGATGGCTATCCCTTACACACACCCACACTCACAAATGTAGGTACCCATCCACTCTGGATTCTATGGGTGACTATTCTGTTGTATCCTTCAATAACTCTGAAGATTTGGTCAATCAGGCTGAATACGAAGATGACGAAGATTGTGAAGTACCAGGGGATCTAGCCAGACTTCTACAACAAGAAGAAAGGGCCATCTTACCTCATGAAGAGTTGTTGGAAACAGTCAAATTAGGAATAAAGGAAGACAAGAAGGAAGTATAAGTGGGTGCCAATCTGGAACCAAGGGTCAAGGGGCGCTTAATACAGCTGTTGAATGAGTACGTTGAAATCTTCGCCTGGTCTTATGAAGACATGTCGGGTTTGGACACAGACATCGTGGTTCACCGTCTCCCTACAAGAGAGGATTGTCCACCAATCAAGCAAAAAGTCTGCCGAATGAGGCTCGACATGTCTGAGAAGATTAAAGCGGAAGTAATGAAACAATTCAACGCTGGGTTTCTGGCTGTTACATCCTATCCACAATGGGTTGCTAACATTGTGCCAGTACCTAAAAAAGACGGCAAGGTCGGAATGTGTGTGGACTATCGGGATTTGAACAGGGCTAGCCCTAAAGATGATTTTCCGCTACCGCATATCGACATTTTGATTGACAACACAGCTCAGCACAAGGTGTTTTCCTTCATGGACGGATTCTCGGGCTACAACCAGATCAAAATGGCCCCCGAGGACATGGAGAAAACAACCTTTGTTACATAATGGGGTACCTTCTGCTACAAGGTGATGCCGTTCGGACTGAAAAACGCAGGGGCAACTTATCAACGCGCCATGGTAGCTTTATTTCATGATATGATACATCATGAGATCGAAGTTTACGTAGACGACATGATAGATCGATCACAAACAGAGGAGGAACACCTTGAGCATTTGCAGAAGCTGTTTGCCAGGTTGAAAGAGTACAAACTCAGGCTGAATCCAAGTAAGTGCACTTTTGGAGTTAGGTCTGGTAAACTTCTAGGATTTATTGTCAGCAACAAGGGCATTGAGGTCGATCCAGCGAAAGTAAAATTAATACAAGAAATTCCTGCTCCCCGTACTGAAAAGGAGGTTAGAGGGTTCTTGGGACACTTGAACTATATTGCCAGATTCATCTCTCATCTGACGTCTACCTACGAGCCAATTTTCAAACTATTGAAGAAAGATCAGGTAGTCGAATGGAACGATGATTGCCAAGCTGCTTTTGATAAAATCAAGGAGTATTTGCTAGAACCTCCTATTCTGATGCCACCCGTTGAAGGAAGACCATTGATCATGTATCTGACCGTCTTGGATAACTCAATGGGGTGTGTATTGGGCCAGCATGACGAGTCTGGTTGAAAAGAGCATGCCATTTATTACCTTAGCAAAAAGTTTACCGACTGTGAGACTCGCTACTCACTGCTCGAGAAAACTTGCTGCGCTTTGGTATGGGCTGCTCGCCGACTAAGACAGTATATGCTGACTCATAACAGTTTGTTGATTTCCAAAATGGATCCTATCAAATATATCTTTGAAAAGCCTGCTTTATCGGGAAGAATCGCTAGATGGCAGATGATCCTAACTGAGTATGACATCCAGTATACTACCCAAAAAGCTATAAAAGGGAGTGTACTAGCTGACCATCTAGCTCATCAAGCTATCGAAGATTATCAACCCATGAGATTCGACTTCCCAGACGAGGACATCATGACTTTGGACAACATTGAAGGTAACGGACTGTATGACGGACCTGAAAATGGATCCCTATGGACCATGTACTTTGATGGTGCTTCAAATGCACTTGGAAACGGTATCGGTGCGGTACTCATTTCCCCGGAAGGTTGTCACACACCTTTCACTGCCTGACTTTGCTTCAGTTGTACCAACAACATGGCTGAATATGAAGCTTGCATCTTTGGTCTCAAGGCTGCTATAGACTTGGGGATCAAATCTTTGATCGTATTTGGGGACTCGGCTTTGGTTATCAGTCAAATCAAAGGAGAGTGGGATACCAAGCATCCTAATATTATCCCATACAAAGAACATGTCCTGACATTGTTGCCTCATTTCGAGCAGATCACCTTCGAGCATTTCCCGCGAGAAGAAAATCAGCTAGCAGATGCTCTGGCAACAATGTCTTCCATGTTTAAACTCAACTGGGATAACGAGGCTCCCCAAATCACCATCGAGCGAAGGGATGAACCTGCGCATTGTCATGAGATTAATACCGAAGAAGTAGTGGAACAACCCTGGTTCCATGAAATCAAAAGGTATCTCCAGACTAGAGAATACCCCGAAGGAGCTTCCATAAATGACAAGAAGTTCTTAAGGAGATTTGCTGCCAAGTTCTTCCTGAGCAACGGCATCCTTTATAAACGCAGCCATGATTGTGTTTTACTCCGATGTGTATACAAAGCTGAAGCAGAGTTAATCATGACTGAGATACACAGTGGCACATTTGGCACCCACTTGAGCGGGCATACTATGGCTAAGAAAATTCTAAGGGCAGGCTATTACTGGTCTACCATGGAAGCAGATTGCCATCAACATTCCCGTACCTGCCACAAATGTCAAGTCTACGCGGACAAGATTCATATTCCTCCTGTTCCTCTCAACGTTCTGACAGCTCCTTGGCCATTCGCAATGTGGGGCATTGATATGATTGGAGAGATCAAGCCCACAGCGTCCAATGGACATCGCTTCATCCTGGTTGCTATCGACTATTTCACCAAGTGGGTCGAAGCAGCTTCCTTCGCCTCCGTTACAAAAAATGTGGTTGCCCGCTTCATCAAGCAAAATCTCATATGCCGGTATGGTGTCCCCGACAGGATCATCACAGACAATGGTACAAATCTGAATAATACTATGATCACCGCTCTATGCGAACAATTCAAGATTTATCATCACAATTCATCTCCCTATCGGCCGAAGATGAACGGTGTTGTTGAAGCTGCGAACAAAAACATCAAGAAGATCATTCAGAAAATGACAGTGACCTATAAGGACTGGCATGAAATGTTACCGTTTGCTCTGCATGGATACCGTACGATGGCACGTACTTCAACAGGGGCAACCCCATTTTCTTTGGTATATGGCATGGAAGTTGTCCTGCCCATGGAAGTTCAGATTCCTTCTTTAAGGATTATGAAGGACGCTGGTTTGAATGAAGACGATTGGATTCAGACCCGACTTGATCAACTCAATTTGATCGACGAGAAGCGACTCACTGCTGTTTGCCATGGTCAGACGTATCAAAAACGGATGATCAAGGCTTTCAACAAGAAAGTCAGACGTCAAGTATATCAAGTCGGAGATCTCGTAATCAAGCGGATTATCTTGCCGCAAAGTGATCCCAGGGGAAAATGGACTCCTACTTACGAAGGACCATTTGTAATCAAAAGCATATTTTCTGGTGGTGCAATGATTTTGACCACCATGGACGGCGACGATTTGCCGCACCCTGCGAATGCAGACATAGTCAAAAAATACTACGCATGAAATAACCCGACAATTCGAAAACCCGAAAGGGCGGCTTGGGAAAAAATGGGCATCCCGGTGAACCGAAAACCCGAAAGGGCGGTTCAGGAAAAAATTAGGGATAAAACAAAAAAATCTGTACACCCGGCAAGTCGAAAACCCGAAAGGGCGGCTTGGGCAAAAAGGGGTTTCCCGGTGGATTGAAAACCCGAAAGGGCGATCCAGGCAAAAGTTAGGGAATTAAAGCGTATGACTATGTCTCGTCGGATCACTTTAAGGACAATCTCTTCATCAACCAACTCCAAGCTTCTGATTAATCCAGTCATCGGCGGACGAAGCATTGAATGGACAGATATTCAGAGTTGTGAAGGCTATAGCAGAATGGAATCCCATGGAATTGTTACACATAGCCATCTTTCTTTTGTATAAAATTTTCAATTTTTACGACGACATCCTCTTACTAGGATGCCTGTCTCCTTTGTACAAAGATACTCATAGAAAGTTAATACAAATACTTTTCCAAATACGGAAATTTGCTTTGTCTTCCCTTTTTCTCTTTTGCACTTATGTTTTATTTGAGAAACGTCCAATGTTTTGTTAAATAGGCATATGCATTTGAACATAATCATTTTCTTACAAACCAAGAAAAGATGATTACTGATAGGTTGAAGGTACAGATAGATATCTTGATGCCCTTTCAGAAGGAATCCCTAGCAGAACTATACTCCAAATTCCTCAACAAGATTAAAATCCAGAACTTAATTCTCCAAACAGAGTTAAACCTCAGGATCCTCAACAGAGGAAGCTTTCTCAAAACTGATTTCCCCAGCCAGAGAATCTTCCAGAACTCAATTCCCCTCAGAGTTAAGTTTCAGTATCCCTAGTGGAGCCTTAAAAATCTGAAAATCCTATCCCCAGTCGAAGTCGAAACTACCAATCTCCAGCGGAGCTAACACTTCCAACTATCAATCCCCAGCGAAACCAGGCTAGTGAACCTTCTCCCCACAGAGATACTTCCCGTCAGATTGAAGATTCTCAGTCTCACTCCTCCAGCACGAGTCTACCAGGTTCTGGACTCCCCAGTAGAGATCATCAGAATTCTCATTCCCTACAAGTCACCAAGGAGTTCCAATCCCCAGCAGTGGTCCTAAAATCCCTCAACAATTGAAGATCTGGCTCCCCAAGCAGTCAACAGTCAACAAGGATATCTCAGCTTTAGCACCCAGAGATTCCTGCATTCCCCTGCAGTAGTCAGTGATTCACTTTCCCCGGCAACAGTCAAGATTCTCTCATCTCCGGCTATCCAGGATTCATCTATCCTCAGCAAGACAGCTCATCAGCTTACATGCGCATTCATTACATTCATATATCATAAACATTGATATGACATATATATTGCATCATACATATCATGCAACATAACTTTGTGTTTTAGCTAACATTTCATCCTTTTCAGGATAAGATTAAAAGGCTATCATTAACAATTATTCAGATACAGTATGGATACACCCCAGACATGGAGGTCATTCTATTACTCATTCAGAATTTCAAGTCAGATACAGTACATATACACCCAAGACACGGCGGTCATTCTACTACTCATTCAGACTACAGCAATCAGATACAGACTAGATACGCTCCAGACACGGCAGCCATTCTATCTCTCATTCAGATTCGTTTATCCACCTCAAGGTTCAATGCATTCCAAGCACGGATACCATTCTGACCCTTACAACAACAGTTTGATTCTCCCCAGTGCATTCGCCATAGAAGTCATTCTATTACTCATACGGATCTCAATCCCAATTACAGTTTCAGATACACTCCAGACACGGAAGTCATTCTGCTACTCATACAACTTTCAACTTCAGATACAGTCCAGATACGCTCCAGACACGGTTGCCATTCTGTCACTCATTCAGAATTTGTCCCCAGCATGCAATTGCTTCATATACAGATATTCCTCTATTACCCAGATACAATACAGATACACTCCAGACACGGCAGTCATTCTGATATTCATTCCATATTCAAACACAGTTACAGCTCGGGTACGCCCCATATACGGAGGCCATTCTTTTGCTCATAGAAACTCAGTCTCCAGATACAGCTCAAATGCATTCCAGACACGGATACCATTTTGATCCTCATTCTTCTGACCAATCACATTGCAGTTCAACAAACATTCCAGATGGCATCTTTAAGCCCATCCCCGACAAGATTCTGTCTCCCCTCCAGATGGCATCTTTAATCCCATCTCTAAATGGCATCTTTAAGCCCATTCCCGCATCCATTGTTTTGACGAGTGCAAATTTACGGGCACTCTAGTGTCCAATCTCCTTTTACCTTCGAGACGCGAAAGGCAAACTTGCCAATCTAACTCTTCAGGTGCAAGAAGATTGAACAGGGGCAACTGTTGTACCCCAAAATTTGCCCTCTCATTTCATCAACATTTTCTCACCACAAGAACCTTGGAGCTCAAGATCAAGTTAGGGTTTGCTCTGCTCAGGACTACTCCTTGCACTGTTGACCCAAATTAGGGTTTAAGTTTGCACAAAGATGTTTTGACCTAAAATGCCCAAAGTGACTCTCATGCTTCATGTTGGACTCACAAGTTTATCCATACCAAGTCTCAAGCCTTGATTCCAATCTTTGCTCAGTCAATTGGACAGTTGACCTAGAAATCAGCTGTATTGGGGAAAAAGTCAACTGTGGCCAATTGACAGTCAAACCGCATGATTTTTGACCCACATCAACATATTGAACTCATATGAACCATTTGGTCAAGTTTAGATCATAATTCCACAAGAAATTTGATCAGATCACCAAAAGGGCAAAATGGTCATTTTTAGGGTTTTGACTGCACAAAGGCAATTTTTGACTGTTTGACCTAACCAATGGAAAACCAAGCTCATATATGGACTCAAGGACTCAATGGCATTGTCTTGACACATTCAACAAAATCAAAAGATCCCAAATGCATAGGATTGACAGATGAATTTTCCAGTCAACTGATCAAAATTTGACTGTATACTGAAAAGTCAAACTTTGACTTTTTGGTCAAAATCAAGTGCCAAGATTCATTTTTCATCAAGACATGTCAAATTATGAAACTTGTTTATCAAGAAACCCAAAATTGCAAATTAGGGTTTAAGATGAGAAAATTTCATAACTTAGAATTTTTCTAAGTTATGAAACTTCCTTATTTTTTCCTAACTTTGCCCCATTTTTTCACCAAGATGCATTTGGATTCAAACAAAACTCAAAACATGAAAGTTGTAGTCCATTTCAAAATCTAAAACTTTTAATCACACAGTTTCCTCAAAATAAGCTTGTAGCTCAAGTTATGATTTTTGGAACAAGGGTGCAAAACATTCTTAACTTAGAAAATTTTTGACCTATTCTAGGCAGGATTTTTGTCCAACTTTATGGCCACTTTTCACATGGTTCCACTTGGAATTTCAATTTGCATTACAAAGATGGATTGTATTACACATTCCAAGCTTTCCAAATTGTCCAAGAACTTCTCAAACACCCTTGTGGTTAGGGAGAATCGAATTTGCAAAGTTGGGCAAAAGTCACTTTTGTTCATGACCAAATACATGTTCATACATTGGCATTTTTCAAATCAGCTTGTACAAGCTAGCTTGCAGGCCTCTAAACCCCTTCACACTCAATAATTAAATGCATATCCTTTGTGTTAGAGTGTTATTTTGTTCATTTGGACAATACACACAAAATCAATCCTTAAGTAGAAAAAGCAATTTTGCCATTTTGATAAAGTTATGCTTTATGTCAAATACCAAATCCAAGAAGTACAAGCAAAATCTTTGAGGCACAAGTTTGTAGACCAATCCCACTGATCAAGAGAGAGTGCTGCAGCATGCTTGAGAGACCTGTATTGGCCTATAACCCAACTTGACTATCCTTGCTTACCTTAGAAGAAACTTGGCAAAAGATATCAAACTCTCACTTCCTGCAAACAGAAGCTCAAGCAAACTTTGTAGACACTTTTCATACACCAAAACAAGCCTAAAGCATAGCTCACCCACCCCTAATACCTGCTCATACTCAGAATCCCTGTTTTGTTGCAAAACAGGGCAAGTTCTGCAACTTGACCTCCATAACCATATCCATTCGTGCGTTTTTGCTCAAGCCTGTCCAAACACATTCTATATCATCCACACAAACTATCCCAAGCCCTAAACACAGACTGTAACACCCCTAACCAAGTTTGCCATTTTCACTTTTCAGTTGTGCAGGTTGACTTCCATAGCTCGATACAGGTAGATTCAAAGCAAGCTAGGTGTTAGAGAAGGTTCCTTAGACCTCAGGCAAGTTGTACAAATCCTCAAACTCCATTGAAGTTGGCCACATTACTCTGTTCAAGTCAAGCTGAAACAGGTAAAAATGTGAACTTCCATCTCTCTATCCAGACATGATTAGGCTTAGGTTTATGAAGAAAACATGTTCTACTCATAGCCCTGAAACCATCCATGTATTTACTTTTCATTTATATTATGCGTGCTGTGAGAATTTTGGCCATGAACATTGAAAAAAACTTAGGTCAGAAATTGGGGATGAAGAAATTCTCCCTCGTTTCTGAGAGTTAGGTCCAGATTCTTATATGTATGAATTCGTCTCTTCATGCTCTATAATGTTTGTGTTATGAGTTTTTGTTAAAAGTCAAAGAATCAGGAGTTTGTTGTTTGAGCAAGGAGGCGCGCGAAATTCAAACAGAATGGTTGGAGGTTGAAGAAGGTGGTGACTTGGGTTGGGCCTGAGTTGTTCTTGTTGCTTGCACCCTCATTTTCCATTTACACCCCCTGACCCATTGTGTGATATTTTGATCATTTTTTACTTTTTCTTTTTGATTCTGACTTATTATTTTTTGCTTAAATATAAAAAATACAAAAAATATTTTCCATCTATTTTTACATTTTAATTTGAATTTATTTGTTTTATTTAAACTTATACATGTAAAATAATACATATACTTTTATTTAAAAACACTAAAAAATAATACAAAAATACTTTTTTTAGTTATTATTTTTTGTTTACATTTTGAACACATTTTATAAAAATATACTTTTTTTTTGTAAATAATTAATATTTTATTTTGGTATATATTTAGTATATTTAATATATAATAAATACTTGTATATATTTATTAGAATATTTAGGACAAAAAATATAAAAATAATGCATTTTTATTTTTATTAATATATGACATCAAAAATACTTTTTTTACAAAATACTTTTTATTTTTGTATAAATATATAAATATTGTATATAATTAATAAATAATTGCTATTTATTCAAAATTAGGGTTTTGCCCTAAAACCACAAAAATACTCCAAAATTGACTTTTTTTATTTTTTATATTTCACATTGAAAAATACTTTCTCATACATAAAAAATAATTTTTGTGCATAATACATTTTGCATTTATATTTGTTTAAATATTGTACAATTTATTATTTGACTATTCAATATGGATGTAATAGTTTAGATTTAAATTTCTTGCTAAATATCCCCCATTCAAACATTTGTACCCCCATCCCCATAATCATGATGTAATAATTTAGGACTTTAAATTTCCGCATTTAAAAGCTTTCTAATTATGCCATGATAGACTTAGGGTTTGTATGCAAATCAACCAACAAATAGCTTGACTAATTCAAAGACAAAAAAGCATGAAAATGGACAACACCAATGCACACTTGCACCCTTAGGGTTACTCCACTTGTTGCCTTCAAAAATGGGCCATGTTGCATGATTGAGTGTCTTTGGCAAAACAAAAACAAATCAAATGATCATAGTCCCTCGATGACGCTTTCTCAAGTTGCCTAAAAAATGATCAAGTCCCTTAAAGGAAAAATTGCCAAAGACACTTGGCACTATTGCATTCATGGTCTATACGATGACCCGCGCCTGTCCCGTTAACATCCTAACACAAGATTGTCCACCAAATACAATGGTGGAACAATACTGTTAAAAGGGTTAAAACATAGGAAAGATCTTTGAGAAATTTATGGTAGATAGCTCTTGGTTACTTGACCAATCTTGCAAAACAAATCTTTGCCATTTTTCAAAACACACATCACAACACAATTTCAAAATAAACTTTCAAAACATTGAAAACTTTTCAAAATACAAACACATCTTTGTATACATCCAAACATGGATCATTACAAAGGTTGCCACGACAAAAGGCCTCTTTTCAAAACATCTTTCAAAATCACACACAAAGCACCATTTCAAACAATTGAAAATACAAGGCAAGTGATCTAAGCAAGTAACTAAGAGCCCATGGATAACCATGGATAGAAAGGGTGCTAATACCTTCCCTTTCTATAATCTACTCCCCGAACCCAAGAAAACATCTCAAAGGTTTTTGCTGTGCTTTTTAACCTTTCCTTAGGATAAAATAAAAAGTCGGTGGCGACTCTTACTAAACCGAAACATTTGCGAAAACAAACGCAAACCTCAAGTCAGTTCTCCCACCGTATCACACCTATTATCAAACATCTAACAATTTATAAGTTGCGGAAATTAAAACTAACTATTACAAGGCGTCGGGTATTTACATCGCCAAAAACAACCCTTGAAATTAAAAATGCGGAAAATAAAATAAAGCGGTAAAAGTATTTAAGGTCCTATTAAACTATTACATTCCGGGAAACAGATACAATATGGAATAAAATGGTACGCGTGCGGGAAATTAAATCGAATGCGAGTTTTTTAGGGTTTTGACCCTTTTTTGAAAGAAAGCATTTTTTGGTTATTTTGAATTAAAAAGAAATTAATATAAGTTAAATTATTAAATTAAAAAAACTAATTAATTAATTAATGAAAATAATATTTTTTGGATTTTTGATATTTAAAGAAATAAAAATAAATTAATCAAAGTTAGTAAAACCTAATTATCTAGATTAATTTTAATTATTGCAAAAAGATATTAAAGTTATTTCCTAATTAAACTAAATTAATTAAATTATTTTATTTAACAAAAATAAAATGCTGGAAATTAATTTTAATAATGAAAATGTTTTTTGTGGTCTTTAATTTTATTAAGAAAAAAAGTTTTGATTGGTTAATGATAATAAAAAATAATAATAAACAATAAATAAATAAAAGAAAATAATAAAAGAAAAGAGAGAGTTTAGGGGGTTTTGGGCCTGATCAGGGGGTGAGATTTGCAATTTGGTGTCCCACTAACGTTGGCCTGTATTGACCTTCTAGAATTCCATGCACACGCATTGACTTTGGCTCATGGTAGGCATTCATTCTGGACCACCAGATCTGGCCTGGGGCCATCTGGCACTTTGAGATTTGATGGTGCATGGTGGTCCACAGTTCTTGAAACGCGCTGGAATATCTGTGGAAAAATAATACAAAGCATATGGGGACCTGGGATTCGAACCCAGGTTCGGCAGGCCAATGCATACACGCCTTTGACACTGAACCAATATGCCTTAGTTGTATACATACTGGATAATAATAATAATAATATATGAAAACGCGTGAAGTTTGAAACAACGAATGGGAGGGGGACGCGTCATCGTCTTCCTCGTTGAAACCTGGATATTTACCTGCGGATTTATATCTGCAGCTAAATCCGTAGCTCGTTCCTAAAATTGGTTCTAGGCCATGAAAACACAATCCAAGATCATGGACATGTTCGTCTTCCTCCACTGATCATGCTTATGTCCATCAATGGCATCAATTTTGCCTGCAAATAAAATGCCCAAAAACAAGAACCAAGAACCCTAGATTTGGCTAGGGGTTATAGACCATATAAATACAATTGGCTAATGCAGAAAGCTTGCAAATTGAACAAGGATCATGAATATGCAAAGATTTTGTCAAAAAAATGCAAGAACATGGAGTTGCGATTTCAAATACAGGGCGGTGTTTTGAGAGACTTACAGCGCGATTGAGAGGGTGTGAGGGCTTGCTTTTGATTGCTTCTGACTCAGTGATTGTCCAGCAATGGAGTGGTGTTGAGATTTTATGTTGAAACGGCCTCTAAGAAGGATTTCAGTTCAAGCTTTTTTCAAGTTTTCTTTTTGTGATTTTGCAGCCTCCAACCTCTAAAACTCGTGCCTTTGCATTGTATAAGTAACATGGAATGAATTAGGTTAACTTTCTTGGGTTGAATCCTTGTGCATTGATGTTTGGAGATATGATTTGATCCTCCATTAAAAAGCTTCCAATTTTATCCAAAATCCAATATTTTGTTCATGATATGGCTTGATACGAATTTGATCAACTTTATGATGATGATTAGGTCTTGAAATAGCCAAAAGGAGAACCAATAATCAATGTTTGGATTTTATATGATTTAAATTGATTTAAAATGCAATAATTCATTAAAAAATCAAATTAAATAATAAAATTGATAAATGGTCATGAGGCTGAAGCTAGGACACGTGTGGAGTGTGACAAGATCAAATCAAGTGGAAAAGAATGGGCCCATTTGACAAATTTTGAAGTTTTGGGGATAGTTGACTTTTGGCAATTTTGCAAAAATGCCCAACTTCAACAATGCATAACTTCTTCAATTTTGAACTTTTGGAAGTATTATTGGACTTTTTAGAAATCTTGAGATGTACTCTAACCAACCCTTTTGGTCTCATCGCATTTTGATATTCCATGCTCAAGTTATAAGCTTTGGCAAAAAGGTGTTTTTGTTGACTTTCAAAAATGACCTATAATGCCAAATTTGTAACTTTTTGTAAGTGCATTTCTTGATCTTAGGGTGTGAAGATGGATTGTAGGAAATTGCATCCTCTTAAAAATGAGCTTTGTATGGGTCATTTCTCATGAATTATGAGAAAGTTATGCTTGGTCAAAGTTGAGTTGACTTTTCCTGCAAAACCCTAATTTAGCAACTTTTGAGTCTTGATGAATTTTGAGCAAACCTTGATGAATCATGATCAAACCTTGATCAAATGATGAATTATCCTTAAAAATGAGAATGTTGACAAAAAATCTTGAGGTTTGACTGTATGTAGTTCACAGTTGACTTTTGCCCTAGCACAATTGATTTTTGGACCTCTTGAGCAATTGACTGACCAAACTTCCTCTATAAGGCTTGAAATTTGACATGGATGAACTTGAGAACATATTAGGACATTGGGGAGCACTGAAGGCCATTTGTATGCAAGGACCTTGATGCAACACGAAACCCTAATTTGAGGTTGACTACCTTAGGAGATAGCTTGATTGTCCAACTCTTGAGCAATCTTGAGCAACTTGGAGATTTTTCTTGCAATGTCTTGGGAAATATGAGAGGGCAAATTTTGGGGTACAACAATCCCCATTTGTAAAATTTTACCCCCATTCCCGAAAGCTCTGTAATAGCGTAGAATTTCAATTTCCGCAATTTACTATTTTCCTTACACTGTATAGTAATTAGGCGTGCATGGCAAGATTCAAAATCAATCGCTAGATAACCTAATCAAAGAACAAAATAACTTGAATCAAACAGAATTTTTTCACATGCGCACCTCTAGGGTAACCTCGCTCGTTGCCTCTGAAATATAGTCATGTCCCTAGAATATGGGACGCTTTAGCAAAGACCCTTCGATAAAAAAGATTGTAGTCCCTCGATGTCCCTCGATGTTTCCTTCGGTAAAATGATCTAGTCCCTTATGAAAATCGCTAAAGCGTCTCACAAGTTGCCTTATATGATTGTACAAACGTCCCGCGCCTGTCCCTTCACATCCAACGATGGGGCTTCTTACCAAATCAATGGTAAGATGACAACTAAAGGAAGAAAAGAATATTTAAGACCTTTCGAGTAGATAGGTTCGCTCTTAGTTGCTCGCTTGCTCATAACCAAACATTTTACACAAATACTTTCACATTAAAACCTTTTTCAAAAGACGAAAACTTTTTGTATACGTTCTTATAGAGACGAGAACCATTATAAAAAAACATCTTTTCAAAATCACCTTAAAAAAAACACAAATACACAAACACCTCTTTGAACTATTTTTCGAAACAACACTTTGTATATGTTCTTATAGAGATGAGAACCATTGTAAAGACATTTTCAAAATACTTTCAAAACCCATACCACAAACACATTCAAACAAAAGCAAGTGATCTAGCGAGTAGCTAAGAACCCATGGAAAACCATGGATGAAAATGATGTTAATACCTTCCCTTTTCATAATATACCCCCCAAACCCGAGAAGTAATCTCGAAAGGTATTTCCTGTGCTTTTTTACCTTTCCTTTTGGATAAAAGAAAAGTCGGTGGCGACTCTTGCTAACCTCATAATTATGATCAAATGTAAACGACCCGAGTCAGTTCTCCCACCGTATCACACCTTATAAAGTAGGTTCTCAAACTTTTGGCTCCACTTTCTATGTGATAGACATTCGCCCGTCTTACTCCTGTTTGCTAGGACGTCCTTAGATTCATGGAGCCCGTGTTGTAACTTCTAATTTGCACCAGATGTTGAAGTATCTGATTAATGGAAAGATTGTTACAGTCCAAGGCGAAGAAGAATATATGGTGATCCATTTAAACTCTTTCAGATATGTCAAGATGGACGGCGAGTTCATTGAGACCCCCTGTCAGAATTCTGAAGAGGTTCCTCAGAAAATTGCTACTACCAAGACTATTGCTAGTGTTCCAAAGATTACCAGACCTCCGTTGAAGATGGCTTCTCTAAAGGATGCCAAAGCTGTAATTGAAGAGGGTGGGGTTACTATATGGGGCCAGCTCCCTGACATCCCTTACAAATCTGACAAGTTTGGTTTGGGTTTTACTTCAAGAGCTCAGAAAGCTGTTCGTTGTGCTCGTGCCGAAAGACTGCCACTACACATCAGTAGCCATGGAATTAATGCTTTGGAGGACAGTGACAATGACCGCGACATAGACAATTGGATCTTCCCTACTATCAACGGTGAACTCGACAATTGGACGGCTAGAGACTTTGCTCCCATTACTTTCAGGAGTAATTGTCTTTTTTTTACGATATGTAATATTTGAACAATTTAAACTCTAAAAGCCTTGTGTCTTACCCGAGGCACAATGGTTTATTTGTGGGGGTTATCATTGCACTTTCATATGTCATAAATAAATCATTGGACGTTTTTGCATACAAATTTTGTACTCTTTGTTTTTCTTTCTTTGCTTTATCAAAATAGTTATGCCCTCTTACACACATTCACATATCGAACTGCAGATTCACATCCACTCTGGATCCCATTGATAACGATTCTGCTATTGCCAGTTATGATTTTGAAAATCTGATCTACCAAGCTGAGGACGAAGGTGAGGAAGATTGTGAAGTACCAGGGGAACTTTCTAGACTATTACAACATGAGGAAATAGCAATACAACCTCATGAAAAGCCAGTCGAGATGGTAAACTTGGGTACTGAAAAGGATAAAAAGGAAGTCAAAATAGGTGCAAACTTGGAGTATAGTGTCAAAGAACGATTAATTCAGAAACTACGTGACTATGTTGAGATCTTTGCCTGGTCATACGAAGACATACTGAGGCTGGACACTGATATTATGGTTCATTGTCTACCAACGAAAGAAGAATGTCCTCCAGTGAAGCAGAAGGTTCATTGTATGCGGCCTGAAATGTCAGAAAAGATCAAGGATGAAGTTATGAAACAGTTTAACACCAGGTTCCTAGCTGTTACTTCTTACCCACAATGGGTTGCAAACGTTGTACTGGTATCCAAAAAGGACGGCAAGGTGCGCATGTGTGTGGATTACAGAGATTTGAATAGGGCGAGCCCCAAGGATGACTTTCCGCTTCCCTATATTGATGTTCTAGTTGACAACATCGTGCAACATAAGGTGTTCTCCTTCATGGATGGTTTCTCCGGGTATAACCAGATTTAAATGGTGCCCGAAGATACGGAGAAAACAACTTTTGTCATGCAGTGGGGCACCTTCTGCTATAAAGTTATGCCATTTGGATTGAAAAACGTCGGGGCAACCTATCAGCGTGCTATGGTAGCCTTATTTCATGATATGATCCATCACAAGATAGAGGTCTACATCGACGATATGATAGCTAGGTCTCAGACTAAATAAGAACACCTTGATCACCTGAAAAAGTTGTTTGAAAGACTGAGGAAGTACAAGTTAAGACTAAATCCGAACAAGTGCACCTTTGGAGTAAGATCTGGTAAGCTCTTAGGTTTCGTTGTCAGCGGAAAAGGTATTGAAGTAGATCCTGTGAAGGTTAAAGCTATTCAAGAGATGCAAACTCCCTGCACTGAGAAGGAGGTTAGGGGATTCTTGGGACGTCTAAACTACATTTCCAGATTCATTTCCCACATAACCGCTACTTGTTAGCCAATCTTCAAATTACTAAAAAAAGATCAAGTAGTGAAGTGGAATAACGAATGCCATACTACCTTTGACAAAATCAAGGAGTATCTTCAAGAACCTCAAATTTTGATGCCGACGATTAAAGGAAGACCTCTAATCATGTACTTATCAGTATTAGAAAACTCAATGGGGTGTGTGCTGGGGCAGCATGATGAGTCTGGTAGAAAAGAGCATGAAATATACTACCTTAGCAAAAAGTTTACCGACTGTGAAACAAGATACTCACTGCTCGAGAAAACTTGATGCGCTTTGGCATGGGCTGCTCGCCGACTAAGATAGTATATGTTGACCCACACCACTTTATTGATATCTAAAATGGATCCCATCAAATACATATTTGAGAAGCCCGTTATCTCTAGAAGAATATCAGGATGGCAAATGGTCTTAACCGAATATGACATTCAATACACTACCCAAAAAGCAATAAAAGGAAGTGTACTAGCTGATCATTTGGCTCAACAGGCTGTGGACGACTATCAATCCATGAATTTTGAGTTCTCGGACGAGGACATCATATTAGTGACTGATTGTGAAGAACTTGGACCGGATGAAGGACCTGGAAAAGGTTCTAGATGTACTATGGTTTTTGACAGAGCTTCCAACGCACTTGGAAATGGCATTGGTGCTGTGATCATATCTCCTGAAGGTTGTCATACTCCTTTCACTTCCAAGCTATGTTTCAACTGTACCAAAAATATGGCTGAATATGAAGCATGCATTATGGGTCCCAAAGCTCCTATCATCTTGAGAATCAAATTCTTGAAGTATTTGGAGACTCGACCCTGGTAATCAGTCAAATCAAAGGATAATGGGACACGAAGCATCCTAATCTCATCCCTTACTGAGAGCATGTGTTGGCGCTGATTCCACACTTTGAAGAAGTTAACTTTGAGCATTTTCCACGAGAAGAAAATCAATTAGAAGACGTGCTATCTACTATGTCATCCATGTTTAAAGTCAGATGGGATAATGAAGTTCCTCATATCACTATTGAGAGATTGGATGAACCATCATACTGTTATGAGGTGGATACTGAAGAAGTAGTGGATAAACCTTGGTTCCATGAAGTGAAAAGATACCTAGAGGCCTAAGAGTATCCTGAGGGAGCTTCCGTTAATGATAAAAAGTTCCTAAGAAGGTTCTCTGCCAAGTTTTTCCTCATTAACAAAATCCTCTACAAGCGCAACCACGATTCTACTTTGCTTCGGTGTGTAGACAAGAGTGAAGCATAGAAGATTATGGCAGATATGCACGAAGGTACCTTTCGCACCCATTCTAGTGGGCACACAATGGCTAAGAAGATTCTGAGGGTAGGGTACTACTGGTCCAATATGGAAGCAGACTGTTATCAGCATTCCTGAACTTGTCACAAGTTCCAGATCTATGCTGATAGAGTACATGTGCCTCCGGTTCCCTTGAACGTCATGACTATCCCCTGGCCTTTCACAATATGGGGCATTGATATGATCGGAGAGATTAGACCTACCGCTTCTAATGGGCAATGCTTTATCCTGGTTTCCATTAATTACTTTACAAAGTGGGTCGAGGCAACCTCATTTTCTTTTGTTACCAAGAATGTCGTGGCCCGGTTCATCAGACATAACCTTATCTGTCAGTATAGTACTCCTGAAAGAATCATCACAAATAATGGTATCAATCTCAATAATACTATGATCACCGAGCTCTGAACACAATTCAAGAATCAACATCATAATTCTTCTCCTTACCAACCGAAGATGAATGACACTGTGGAGGCCGCCAATAAAAACATCAAGAAGATCATACAGAAGATGACAGTGACATACAAAGACTGGTACGGGATGTTACCATTCGCTCTTCATGGTTACCGTACCTCAGTGTGCACGTCAACAGGGGAAACTACTTTCTCTCTGGTATATGGTATGGAAGTTGTCCTACCCATCAAAGTCCATATCCTTTCCTTAAGAATCGTGAAGGATGCGGGTTTGAATGAAGACGATTGGATTCAAACTCGACTTGACCAATTGAACCTGATTGACGAGAAAAGGCTCGCGGCTGTCTGTCATGGTCAGATGTACCAGAAACGTATAAATAAAGCTTTTAACAAAAAGGTCAGATGTCAGAAATATCAAGTTGGCGGCCTAGTAATCAAGCGCATTATCTTTCCACAAAGTGATCCCAGGGGCAAATGGACTCCCACATACGAAGGACCATTTGTGATCAAGAACATATTTTCCGGTGGAGCCATGATATTAACCACTATGGACGGTGACGAACTTCCATATCCTATAAACATGGATATAGTTAAAAGATACTACGCATAAACAGAGACCCGCTAGGTTGACTATCCTAGGAAAAAATAAGGGCATCCCAGCGAACCAAAAGGGTTCAGGCAAAAGTTAGGGATACATATATGAAAAAATTTGTACACCCGACAAGTCGAGAACCTGAAAAGGCGGCTTGGGAAAAAAGGGTATCCCGGTGGACTGAAAACCCGAAAGGGAGGTCCAGGCAAAAGTTAGGGATTAAAAGCGTACAACTATGTCCCATTGGATTACCTCATAGACAGACTTCAGTATCAAGTGTCAAATTCAAATGGTACTAATCAATCCAGTCAGCTTCGGTTAAGCAGCAAAGTGATGAGACTCTCAAAGATATAAAGGCAATAGCAGAATGGGAATCAAATGGGATCATTTCATATAGATGTTTTTTTCTTTGTGTAATACAGTGGGAGAACTGACTTGGGCATTTTGTGTTTGATCGCAAATGTTATGGATAGCAAGAGTCGCCACCGACTTTTCTTTTATCCAATAAGGAAAGGCTGAAAAAGAACACGAAAGACCTTTCGAGATTATTTCTTGAGTTCGAGGGGTAGATTATGAAAAGGGAAGGTATTAGCATCCTTTTCATCCATAGTTATCTATGGGCTCTTAGTTGCTTGCTAGATCACTTGCTTTTGTTTGAAAGTGTGCTTTGTGGTATGGTTTTAAAAGTATTTTGAACACGTGTCTTTGTAATGATTCTCGTCTCTAAGAGAACGCATACAAAGCGTTGTCTTTTGAAAATGTTTCAAAATGAAAGTGTTGGTGTATAAAATGTTTTTGTTGTGAGCAAGCGAGAAACTGGGAGAAACCTACCTACTCAAAGGTCTTAAATGTTCTTTTCCTCCTCCTTTAGATGTTGCTATCTTACCATTGATTTGGTAAGAAGCCACATCGTTGGATGTGAAGGGACGGACGTGGGTCATCATATAGTCATGACAGCAATGTTGTGAGATATCTTAGCATTTCTCTTGAGGGACTAAGATCATTTGTAGGCAACATCCGTAGCGTCATCGAGGGACTATGATCTTGTATTTTGATTGTTTTTGCTAAGACGTCTCACATGCATAACATGACCATTTTTAGGCAACAAGTGGAGTTAACCCTAGGGGTGCATGTGTGAATAGTGTGTTTGATTTGCATGCATTTAGTCTTTGATTATGGGTTGTCTACTTGTTATTTTTATCTTGCCATACATACCCTATTTTACTAGCAAGCATACAAAAGTAATAAAATACAGAAAGATAGAATCATACACTATTAAAACCATATTGAAGTGCATGAAAATATAAAAGTGCAAAAATAAAATAAAAGCAAGAAAATGAGGGCCTTTTGATTGAGGCATAAAACCCTTTGATTATGCACTTTCTGGCTCTCTTCGATTGGGGGCTGGCACCAGTTTAGGCGTGTCTTTCGATTGGGGCCTGGAAATCAACATGTTGTGCCTTTCGATTGGGGCCTAAAAGTCAGCATGTTGTGCCTTTCTACTGGGCCTGGAATCAGTGTAGGAATGCTTTTCGTGGTTGCCTAGAATGTCCCTGGATTCGAAGGGAATGAGCGAAGCTAGCGTCTATAATGCTGGATTCGAAAGAGAAAAACAAATGCAATGTTTTTCTTGCTGGATTAGAAGAGCAACAAGATGTAAGGAGGCTTTAGATTCGAAGGAAACAAGTGTTTGGGATTCTGGGTTTGAAGGAAAAGAATAGGTGTAGTGTTCTTTCTTGCTGGATTCGAAGGGAAACAAAAGTGTGTGGGAGTTTTCAGAATCGAAAGAGGTAAATGTTAGATTCTGGGTTTTTGTTTTCACAAGTGTTTAAGTGTTTGAGAGCTTTATGATTTTTGAAATTCTTTCCACACTACAAAATCTGGACCTCTTTCTTTGTTCATGGTTCCTCCATTTATAGAGGAAATGCTTGTGAGATGTTGAAGTAGTCAGCTTTGCAAAAAATAATAAAATAATAAAATGAAAAAGTACAAGTGGGGGAGGTCTGATGTCAGTTGGGTATAAAAGATTTGACTTATGCCTTTTGGCGTTGCTTATGCTCAGACAAAAATCAGGTTGAGAGTTGATTTTGTGATTAAAGTACTCTTTATGAAGAAAGGGTACGTATCCTTTTGCCATTTCATCCAAGAATGGTATTATCCAGTGGATAAACCTTCAAATCTTTGTACAAGCTTCTGATTATGTAAAGATTTGGAAGCAACATAGCCTGACAAGTAGAGTAAGGCCATGATATTTGCTCAAACTTGCTTCAAAGGATCCAGAGTTAGGTTTGAAAGATGCTGATTTGAAGGGAATCAAAACTCTAATCAAAACTTTGTATGTAGGTGGCTCTTGTCCAATCGAAAGCTTGTCTGCCAGGGGTAACATGTGGCAAAATGAAAGAGTGTACATAGGGGGTCACTGCCTTGTGACTTCATGCCAACATGCAAAAGATCTATGTTCAAACGAAGCTTGCATGAAGGGAACCAACATGCCCAAACAAAAGGTGTGACCAGTAGCTTGTACTGAAAGATCCATGTACCCAGACGAAAGGTTTGACCAAAACCTTGTGCTGAAGGATTCATGTGCCCAAATGAAGGGTGTGACCAGTAGCTTGTACTAAAGGAACCACATACCCAAACAAAAGGTGCATGTAGGAGGCCAAAATGTCCAGATTCGAAAGAGTCATATAGGAGGCAAAAAATTGCAAATCGAAGGATTCTAAAAGGGAGCCTTTTGCCTTGGAATCAAAGTGTTGTACCCCAAAATTTTCCCTCCCATATTCTTCAAGGTTTGACAAGAATCATCCTCAAATGGGAACATCTTATTTTGAAGCCACAATCATCATTTGATCAAGTCTTGATCATGATTTCATAAGCATGGCTCAAAATCATCAAGATGCAAAAGTTTCCATTTTTGGACAGCTGAAAAGTCAACTGTAACTTGACCAAAGCATAACTTTTTCATGGTTCATCAGAAAAATCCCATCCAATGCTCATTTTGAAGGGGATGACATTTAATACAACTCATCTTCACATTCCAAGTCCAAGAAATGCTCCCACAAAAAGTTATCAATTTCTACATTATAGGTCAATTTCAAAAGTCAACAAAAAGGCATTTTTAGTCAAAGACCATAACTTGAGATTGGTAAATCCAAATGACATGGGACCAAAGGCATTGGTTATAGGACTTCAAGACCTTTCCAAAATGTCCAAGAACATGTTCATATGATCAAAATTGAGCAAGATGTGCATTGGAGAAGTTGGGAAATTTTTGGGAATTTGCAAAAGTCAACTTTGCTCAAAACACATCATTTTTGCTAATGGGCCTCAAATTTCTTCTTGAATCTTTGTCCAAAGACTATGCACGACCCATTGAGCTTAAATTGATTTATTTTCTTATTTTTAATTAATTAATTGAATTTTTTATTAATATTAATTCATTTAATTGATTTAATTGTAGGAAAATACCAAGATATGGTTTTCAAATCTTTTTGTGATGCAAATAAACTCAACACATGCTGAAGATTTCGTGTATCAATCAAGGGGACCAAAATCTCCATGTTTGGCAAGTTTTATCAATCAAAAAGATGCAAAATTATGTGATTGGAAATCAAATATTGAAATCATTATTTCATGGATTCTTGGACAAAGTTTTACCCTAATTCCATTCTACTACATATACTGAAGCTAAACCTAGTTGCATACACGTGAGAACTGCTGCAAAACACCATAACCAAATTCCAAAAATTCAAGAAAAATTTGAAAACTGAATTCAACCTTCCAGGCCAATTCAAAGCCTTTTCTTGATTCAAACACGTTGCTAGCATACTCAGAAACAATTTGCAATCGAAACCAAGTGTTTAACCTCAAGGAAACGTCCAGAACAGTTTCACGGTTTGAATAATTTTTCCATAATCGTAACTCACATTTTATGCATCACTATCATGTTATAATCATTGCTTTGCATTTCTCTAACCTTTCTGAAGCTTTTGGTATTGGTTAATTTCCTTATGATGCCCAGAATCGTAAAACGCCATTGTTGAATATTAGGTTTTCCAAGCTCTCAAATTGGGGGTTTGTGATACAAGAAAAATTAGGCCTCATAACGCACATGGTTGTATTCGTGAGCACCAGACGAAGCTAAAACAACCCTCGCGAACAATTTATGATAATCACACGCCTATTCGCTATTTTCTATTGATGCAGGTTGTGGGGGTCAAAAACCCCCGCTAATTGTTTTGTTTTACAGGAAAAAGGATGAAGACGAAGGACGTGTTGGCTGGTGATTGGAGCGTTCAAACGAACGCGCGCTTTTTTCTCTTTCCAAGCATAATTGATGTTTTTCTATATTATTTTCATTACCCATCATAATAAAAATTACAGGCGTTTGGCTTAGTGGAGGTTGATGTGGTTGGCAACCATTGGGACCTGGGTTCGATTCCCAGGTCCCCCAAATTCCTTGTTTCTATTTTTCCCAATATAATCATGTGCAGGCGCTGAGAAGCATTCCACCATGTCCCCCCAACAATCAGGCGCCAGGTGGTCACGTGTTCAAATCCAATGGCCATGAGCTGTTGACCATGGTGTTCCCAGTCAACCAATGTGCAGCCAATTCCAAAAGTCCAAGCAGGCTTGCAGCTTAATGGGCCAAATTGCTCCTTCAAACCTCCATCTGGGCCAGCATACCCCCTTGGTTAATTGCTTATTTATTTTCTTTTAACTAATTATTTTAATAATTGTTATTACTATTATTTAATTAATTAACAAATTAATATTTTTCATAATAAATTCAGAGAATAAAAAATGTAAATATTTTCATTAATTATTATTATTCTTATTTATTAATTTATTTTGTAAATAAATTCTAATTAATCAACTTAGTTTAAATTAGGTCTAATTTTAACTTTTTACAATAAATAAAACAAATTTAGAATTAGGGTTTCTTTTGACTTTTAATTTCTTATTTTTATTTTTATTAAAGACTTAAAAAACACAAAAAACATTTTTCTTTTAATTAATTAATTAATTAGTTTAGGGTTAATATTTAATTAAATACAAAGGACCAAAATTTCAATTCTTTTCTCAAAAAGGGTCAAAACCCTAGGACGTCCCGATTTAATTTCTTTCGCGCTTTAATTCTTATTTTTTATTATTTATGTAATTGTTTCCAAGGATGTAATAGTTAATTAGGCTTTTACCGCTTTCTTTTACTTTCCGCATTTATTTCCAAACGGGTTATGTTTTTGGCGATGTATAGACCCGCGCCTTGTAATAGCGTAGATTTACCTTTCCGCAATTTATTTTCCGCACTCTTAACTGTTAATATGCATGAAAGACTTGTATGAAAATAAAATCAACTCGTAGCTCACAAATGCATGATCAAAGATAAACGTAAACTGAAACAACACACATGCACATGCCACTCCTAGGGTACGCCTCACTGGTTGCCTCGAACGTGGTCATCAAGTATAGGGTGTTTTAGAGGTCGCCCTCCTGTCTAAAGATCCAGTTGCCTCGAAACGGTTGCCTCGGATAAAAAGGATCTAGGACATTAGGGTTACCGCTAAGGCGTCCTACTATTGCTTCGGTGACCACACATGTCCCTAATAATCAAATTGACCCGAATACCTCCAACGACGGTGCTACCTACCTCTCAATGGTGGGATAGCACTATCTAAAGGACTCTTACACAACCTAATTCCTTAGAGTAGGTAGATTTCTCCTGGGTACTTGCTCTCTCTCAAAAAATAAAAACATCTTTTCACACTTACACTTTCAAAAAGTTTTCAAACAAATTTTTCATACACTCTTGAGGACAAATACAAGAGTTACTTAGAAATTTTTCAAACGAAACTTTTTCAAAAAACCACAAACCACTTGAAAAGAAAACATTTTTGAAAACATAAGAGCAAGTACCTAAGAGCCCGTGGATAACCACGGATAGAAAGGGTGCTAACACCTTCCCTTTCTATAAATCTACCTCCCGAACCGAGAGACATCTCGAAAAAGGAATTTTGATGTGCTTTTGTCCTTTCCATGTTGGAGAACATAAAAGACGGTGGCGACTCTTGCTTACCGCGACATTTCACGAACCAGCTTTAAAACAGTCAGTTTTATTTCCACCGATCACAGAACTAACGACTCTGCTGGGGATTCTTATAAAAGTGAGGTGTACCTTAGGATTAGACCACCCTTATGTTTTCAATTGCCTGTTTTGATTGCTTTAATATGGTGGGCCTGTTTTGGGAGTTTCATAGATCCTAGCCCGGATCTGGGGGATACCTTTTAGGTAGCAACAAACTGTGAGGGAACTGTGCGGGGTATACCGACACGGTTGAAGCAGTTGCTACGTTGATGTGGCACTTTGGTGAGTACCGGTAACCCTTGAGTCAAGTCAAGGAGAGTACGGGGCCTCCGCGTGGTGTCGTGAAGCATCAACTGACCTTAGGAACCTTACTTGAACATCCTGGCCTCTTTAGGGTAGTGAGATGACCGACTTTGGTACAGTCCGAAGTTGGTAGATACTCGATACTACACTCATTGAGGGTTGTTTTCTTGGAATATTTTGATCGCTAGTTCAGTGGCTAAATCAAAACAATGAACACAGAAAACAACCCAATGATATTGAGCTCCTTAGAACCCGGTTACTTTTGATAGGACAGGTTTTTGAGCCCACCAACTTTAAGAGGGTAGTATCCCAAACTTCATGCTGGCCTAAACTCTAAGGGTTGTCTTGTGTGACTTGTGTGCCTTATCATGTTTGCCTTTTGTGAATACTTGTGGTGTGTTTTTATCATAACATCATAACATCATACAACATCATATGCATCCACTAACCACTTCAAGGGTTCGAATCTTCATCTTTGTTCTTGTTTTGTAGGACATGGAAACTATTCGCAGAAAGACAATTCAGATCAACCTTGTAAGGGTCCCTCCTCATCTTAAGGAGCTTACATCCAGGATTCCCGAGAACTCTTCCTTCAGTGAAAGGCATGGTAGACTCATGAGCTTGGTCAATACCAACATTGAAGAGGATATGGTGAAAGTGTTGTTCCAGTTCTTTGACCCTTTGCACCACTGTTTTACATTCCCTGATTATCAATTGGTGCCTACTTTGGAAGAATTTTCTCAACTTATGAGAATTCCTATTCTTAGTCAACTACCCTACAACGGTACGGAAAAGGAACCAAAACTTGAAGATGTTGCTCAAGCATTACGTCTGCAACCATCTGACATCAAGGGGCATTGGGAAATCAGAAGTGGTATCAAGGGATTCTTGGCAAAGTTCTTGTTTGAGAAGGCACAAGAATGTTGGAATTCTCTTGATCTACAAGCCTTTGAAGAGATTGTGGCACTCCTTGTCTATGGGTTGGTGTTGTTCCCAAATCCTGATCAACTTATAGATATGAATGCTGTCAAGATTTTCATGTCCAGGAATCCCATACCTACATTGCTTGGGGACATCCTCCACTCATTTTACACACGAACAATGAGAAAAAGAGGTGTTCTCATGTGTTGTACTCCTCTCCTGGCAAGGTGGTTTATTTCTCACCTTCCACAATCAGTTTTGAAGAACGAGCAGGGTTTAAGGTGGTCACAACGATTGATGACCCTCACACATTCTGATGTACATTGGTGTTCTCGGTCCAGAGAAAATGTCACTATCATTGATCGTTGTGGAGAATTTCCTAATGTTCCTTTACTTGGAATTAGAGGAGGCATCACCTACAACCCCTGTCTGGCTTTGAGACAATTTGGATATGCTCGGAGGGATGGCCCTCATGACATGCTGATTCCTGACATAGTTTTTGACTTCGACAACGATGCGCAAGGACTTCGACAAAGGTTCATCAGAGCTTAGAGGATGCCTAACAAGGTAGATAGTAAGACACTGGGGCACAAGAACTCCATCCCACTTGAACCTTATCTCAAGTGGGTACGAGCCCGCTCCCAGAAGCTTGTGATGCCATATCCTCATGTTCTCCCCGTGATCAAAGAGCCAGTTTTGGAAGGAGAGGTGCCCTACACCATCCAACATCCTGACATGCCAACATCTTGGGAAGAAATGCAAAAGAGCTGGATCCAACTCAAGGAAGAACGGAATTCTCTTGAAACCAGTCTACATGCCAGTGAGAGGAAGGTCCTGGAGCTCACCCGCCTACTGCACGAGGAAAAGACTCTCAACACTTACATAGCTCCAAAGAGGATGTGCAGTGTCTTTTGGGATTAAGTATTTTGTAATATTTCGCCCATGAGGCATTGATGTACTGAACAGATTATTTCTTAATATAACGTGTGTTCTTTTTTTGTCTACAACGAATTTGAACTTTCGAACCCTTGAATGCATTGCATAAATAGCATATCATGCATCATGTGCATAACAGGTACTCTTTTTCTACAGGTTGCTTAATCTTCTTCGCTGTTTATTTCAGCAATCATCATGAATCCTGAATCATCCAATGAACAAGCTATCAAGGCCCTCCAGGCCCAGAATGCCCAGTTTCAAGAGTTGGTCATGAGCTTAGCCCAGGGTCAACAGGAATTGAAGGCTCTTCTGATGAAGAAGAAGAAGAAGAGGAATGTACTGTTCAACACTGGACGGAGGTTTGGGAATACACTGCAGAATGAGGCTGATCAGGCTACTTCCTCTGTAGGGAAAGGTAGTCCCCAAGGGGGAAGGGCTCCTAGTCCTGTGGTCTCCGACAACGAGACGGATTTCAATGATGAACAGTACCCCCCTGCTGAGGACAGGTACAAGCAACTAGAGGATCGTCTGAGTGCGATGGAGATTCAACACGTGTCTGGGTTGGATTTTGGAGATCTGGGTTTATCTTCTGGAGTGGTAATCCCACACAAGTTCAAGGCACCTTCTTTTGCGAAGTATGACGGAGCTTCCTGCCCTAAGCTGCATCTCAGATCATATGTGAGGAAGATCCAACCATATACTGCAGACAAGAATCTATGGATCCATTTCTTCCAGGATAGCCTTTCAGGGGCTCAACTCGAATGGTTCTATCAGCTGGATGGAACCAGTATTCGTAACTGGGAGGATTTGGCTACTGCATTTTATAAGCAGTATCAGTACAATTCCGACCTCGCTCCTACTGCAGTTTAGGGTTTCTTTTGACTTTTAATTTATTATTTTTATTTTTATTAAAGACTTAAAAAACACAAAAAACATTTTTCTTTTAATTAATTAATTAATTAGTTTAGGGTTAATATTTAATTAAATGCAAATGACCAAAATTTCAATTCTTTTCTCAAAAAGGGTCAAAACCCTAGGACGTCCCGATTTAATTTCTTTCGCGCTTTAATTCTTATTTTTGATTATTTATGTAATTGTTTCCAAGGATGTAATAGTTAATTAGGCTTTTACCGCTTTCTTTTACTTTCCGCATTTATTTCCAAACGGGTTATGTTTTTGGCGATGTATAGACCCACGCCTTGTAATAGCGTAGATTTACCTTTCCGCAATTTATTTTCCGCACTCTTAACTGTTAATATGCATGAAAGACTTGTATGAAAATAAAATCAACTCGTAGCTCACAAATGCATGATCAAAGATAAACGTAAACTGAAACAACACACATGCACATGCCACTCCTAGGGTACGCCTCACTGGTTGCCTCGAACGTGGTCATCAAGTATAGGGTGTTTTAGAGGTCGCCCTCCTGTCTAAAGATCCAGTTGCCTCGAAACGGTTGCCTCGGATAAAAAGGATCTAGGACATTAGGGTTACCGCTAAGGCGTCCTACTATTGCTTCGGTGACCACACATGTCCCTAATAATCAAATTGACCCGAATACCTCCAACGACGGTGCTACCTACCTCTCAATGGTGGGATAGCACTATCTAAAGGACTCTTACACAACCTAATTCCTTAGAGTAGGTAGATTTCTCCTGGGTACTTGCTCTCTCTCAAAAAATAAAAACATCTTTTCACACTTACACTTTCAAAAAGTTTTCAAACAAATTTTTCATACACTCTTGAGGACAGATACAAGAGTTACTTAGAAATTTTTCAAACGAAACATTTTCAAAAAACCACAAACCACTTGAAAAGCAAACATTTTTGAAAACATAAGAGCAAGTACCTAAGAGCCCGTGGATAACCACGGATAGAAAGGGTGCTAACACCTTCCCTTTATATAAATCTACCTCCCGAACCGAGAGACATCTCGAAAAAGGAATTTTGCTGTGCTTTTGTCCTTTCCATGTTGGAGAACATAAAAGACGGTGGCGACTCTTGCTTACCGCGACATTTCGCGAACCAGCTTTAAAACAGTCAGTTCTATTTCCACCGATCACACAAAGGAGACTACATGAGGCTTTGTGCCTTATGAATCCAAACCAACGTGCCAGAGGCCCACGCCTAGTTGAAGGATGCAAGCCAAACTTGCATCGAAAGAGGCCAAAAGGCCAATCGAAGGAGTTGAATCGAAGAACACTTGTTTTTTCTCCAAATTTGTCAAAATATTATTTTTATCTGTTTTCTCCCTTTTGACAGTTTGCTTTTAATCTTGGTACTGGAAAATCCCAATGTACTTGTGCAAGCTTGAACCTTGAGAATCCTTGTGAGAAAGACCTTGAAAAATGAGAGGGAAAACTTTGGGGTACAACAGTTTCCCCTGTTCAATCTTCTTAAACCTGAAGAGTTAGACTGGCAAGCCTGCCATTCGTGACTTGAAGGTGGAAGATGATTGAACACTAAAGTGCCCAGAAATTTACACTCGATGATGTGTTAGTTGACTGTGTAGGGAATGGGCTTAAAGATGCCATTTGGAGAAATGATGGAAATTTGTTGGAGATGGGCTTATAGATGCCATCTAGAGTGACTAGGAAAGGTATCAGGATAAATCTTTTGGTTGATTTATATTGAAATAGTATAAGGTTTGAAGGAAGTGTTTGTCATGTAAATAGTCACCCTGTCCTGTTTCGAGAATCGATCTACAATCAATTTGTTCACAGACGAATGTCTTGTTTCAGGTAGTGATATGTGATGAAGGAATCCTGGAGGATTACTACTCCAAAAGGATAATGAAGGAATCTGGGATGATTTCTACTCCAACAGGATGATGAAGGAATCATGGACGATTACTACCTCAGCAGGATGATGAAGGAATCTGGGATGATTGCTACTCCAACAGGATGATGAAGGAATCTTGGACTATTACTACCTCAGCAGGATGATGAAGGAATCTTGGATGATTACTACCTTAGCAGGATGATGAAGGAATCTTAGACGATTACTACCTCAGCAGGATGATAAAGGAATCTTAGACGATTACTACTCCAACAGGATGATGAATGAATCTTGGACGATAACTACCTTAGCAGGATGATGAAGGAATCTTGGACGATTACTACCTCAGTATGATGATGAAGGAATCTTGGATGATTACTACCTCAACAGGATGATGAAGGAATCTTGGACGATTACTACTCCAACAGGATGGTGAAGGAACCCTGGACGATTGCTACCTCAGCAGGATGATGAAGGAATCTGGGACGATTACTACCTCAGCAGGATGATGAAGGAATCTGGGACGATTACTACCTCAGCAGGATGATGAAGGAATCTGGGACGATTGCTACTCCAACAGGATAATGAAGGAATCTGGGACGATTGATACTCCAACAGGATGATAAAGAAATCTTAGACGATTACTACCTCAGCAGGATAATAAGGAATATGGGACGATTGCTACTCCGACAGGATGATGAAGGAATCTGGGATGATTGCTACTCCATTAGGATGATGAAGGAATCTGAGACGATTACTACCTCAACATATAATGAAATCCAAGCTTGATTTTTGTCTTGAAGAAGTTTACATATTAATGCCACTTATCTGTTGATATTTTCCCGAAAAGGTAAAGAATTAGTTGTATGCAATGTCATGATGGATGAAATGCATGGCGTCCTCAAAATAAATGAGATTATGCCGTATGCATTTATCATGTATGTAAATAGGATGTATGAAATGTGAAATGTTATTGAAGTATATCTTTGTCTGGGAAAATAAATCCTTGACAAATGTTGGGGAGCCTTGGAAAATGAAATCCCAGACCGCTGTTGTGGATGAATAGTAGGCTTCTCTTAGGACATTGTTTTAGGATGTTTCCGTTGGGGATTCATGTTTTTTGTTTGAGGAGAAACTCCGTTGGGGAATACTGGATTTCCTTTGAGAAGAAAACTCAGTGGAGAGTGTTGATCTCTGCTTGGGGAAAGGAGTTCAGGAGTCTCAGTTGTCTGTTGCTCTACTGGGGAGTTATCTCTTGATGTAAGAGAAAGGAAAGTTAACTGTTATCTAGTCGAAATCCAGGCTTGGCAGCAAATTGTTGAGGATAAAAGAAGTTAACTGTTATCTGGTCGTATTCCAGGCTTCACAACGACTTATTGGGGATTGTAGAGCAGTCTACTGGGGAAGAGGAGTTGTAGTCCATTGATTTGTAATAGTCTAAGAGGCAAACTCAAGATGGGGAATTTATAGTTTGTTAGGGAAATAAACCATGTCGCCAGTTTGTTCAAGAGGTGTTTTCAGAGATTGAAACCCTGGTTGGGGGCCATCCTATGAACAGGATTTTGGAGGAGATTTGTCACTGCCCCTGGTAGCAGGTGTTGCCACACTGTCAGAAAATGTTGGTTTGATCGTACATGATTCGTTGCTGGAACTCATGTCCAATGCCCCAAGTGATTCAAATGGAGACCTGCCCCTGGTATATTCAGCATTTCTTGAGAGATTTCTTAGAAATTGAACTGCCCCAGGTGTGTTAGATAGTGACACGTCATGCCCACTTGCTTATAGGAGATCTGTTATTGGAAGCGTCTTCCCACTTGAAGTGATTTTGTTTATTGAGAGGTTTTTTTGTTCACTGGACATTCGTCGTGCGAATTTCTTCACTGTCAAACAAATAGCCATATGTAAACAGCGATATTCAAATTATGCAAAGTTTATGCTTGTCTTGAAGTTTTGAAAATGCGTATTGGAAGATAAAAGATATTTTTAAAGAAAATTCAAGTCAGGATTTAGAGTAAAGCCTTACAGGAGTCGGGAAACCTTTTGTAACAGTATGATTTCGAATTAACCTATGCTTAAATTAGGAATTTTGAAGGGTTGTAGAGTGGCTTGGTTCACGGTTTAAGAAACAAAGGATAAAGGCTCAAATTTTATTTGTACCCACCCGTTCTTCGCGGTGTTCTTCAGTCCTAAACTCATTTAATTGTATGTTCGAACTCCAATGACATTTTGGTGATGGTTCAGACAAGTTTAGTTTATCTGAAGGCAGCCACTTTTGCAACATTTTTCGTGTTTGTTGAGGATTTGCAGTGACCTTTTTTATTATCCCTGATTTTTGCATGACTGCTCTTGTTTTGAGATTACGGTCAGCGGGTGTTGTACCCCAAAATTTTCCCTCCCATATTCTTCAAGATTTGCCAAGTCAATGCTTCAAAATTCCCCAAGGGTTGCACAGTTCAAGGGCCTCCTAAACAGTCAAAATTAGGGTTTTTGTTCTGACAAAGAAAATGAAGTTTCCAAGGGTCCAATCAAGTCCCACATGCCTATAAACATGGTCAAGCATCCTCATACCAATTTTCAAGACTTTCAGCACAAAATTGCACAGTCAAAAACCCTAATTGCACTACAGTCAACTGTAGGGGCAAAATGGTCATTTGACAGTCAAAAGTTCAAATTTTTGGGCAACATCTCATTTTGAAGCCACAAACATCATTTGATCAATGCTTGATCATGATTCTCAAAGCTTGGCTCAAAAATCATCAAGATGCAAAAGTTTCCATATTTGGACAATTGAAAAAGTCAACTGTAAATTGACCAGGGTATAACTTTCACATGGATTATCAGAAAAATTCCATCCAAAGATCATTTTTAAGAGAAAGACATTTCCTACAACTCCTATTCATACTTCAAGTCCAAGAAATGCTCTCACAAAAAGTTATCAATTTCAACATTATAGGTCATTTTCAAAGGTCAACAAAAAGGGACTTTAAGTCAAAGGCCATAACTTGAGATTGGTAAATCAAAATTACATGGAACCAAAGACATTGGTTAGAGGACTCAAATACCTTTCCAAAATGTCCAAGAACATGAGCAAAGCTTAAAAATTGAGCAAGTTATGCCTTGTGGAAGTTGGGAAATTTTTGGATATTTTGAAAAGTCAACATTGATTCAAATGACCTAAAATTGCTAATGGGCCTCTTTTTCTTCCACAATTCATCATCCAAGGCATGTGCACGACCATTTGGCCCAAAGGGAAGTTTTTCTTCATTTTTATTTATTTATTTGGATTTTTTATTATTAATAATTCATGTAATTAATTAAAATACATGAAAAATACCAAACCAATGCAATCAAATCTTTTTGTGCATGGAATAGGTTTAAAATTTCGTGCATGATCAGATATGGAAGGAATTGAAGTGATTGGCCATGATTTGTACCAAATAGGCATGAAAAAATATTTGAAAAGATCCTTAAGAATCAAATCTTGAAAGTCATGAATGCCAAGGTTTTTGGTTGTTTTCTTTGACCTAAATCATTCATACATATATATGCAAGCTAACCCTATTCCAAAGAAGCTCCCAGCTGCGCAAGAACCTGATCAACAAGTTTGCAATTTTCTCAAAAAAGTCAAACACTGAAAACTAGGATACAGGGTGATTCAAGGCGAAATATCTGTTCCATTGGCTTGCTGAGACTTCAAGGAAGGAATTGGAATCAAAACCATAAGCTTCAACACGCAGAAACGTGAGAACGATCGCACCCTGTACAGAAAATTTCTTGCATTCTTATATCATGAATCATACGCTTTTAACAATTTTTAACATTTGATTTATGTTCATTGTTCAATTCTAAAGCTAACAATGTGGTTTGATTGAAGTTTTGTGCATCATACGCGAAAGTACCATTGTTGCCTTTTAGGGTTACAGAGGTCATGAATTAGGGTTTCTTTATTCTAGAACAATTGAGGTTCGAGACATATATCATTGAAACAAGCGTGCTTGGACGAAAAGAACCCAACCCTCGCGCTTAATTTATGAGGCCATATGGCCTATTCGCTATTTTTTAGAAAGGTGCTTTTGGGGACGGTTCAGAACCGTTGCCCATTCTTTTTTTTGTTTCAGGAAAACACAAAGCGAGGAAGACGAAGGCTAGGTGTAAGGCAGCCGTTGGTTGGTTTGAATTTCGCGCGAAAAAGGAGCACTAACATTTGTTTTGTTTTATTATATTTATTAGTTATATGATATACAGATAAACAAAGCAGCTCCAGTGGTAGGCGTGTACGATGGTAAACCACAGGACCTGGGTTCGAGCCCCAGGTCCCCACCCCTTTCATATTATTTTTCCTTCAATTATCATCCTATGCAGTTTCAATACAGGGAGTCTACCATGCAACTCACCATCCAGCTTGCCACGCATATGCCAAGATCAATCAGAGGGCCACAGTTTGAGGAACATAGTGGACGTGAGTCAACACCTTCACACGCTGGCAAGGGAAGTCAAAAAGGGCCTTAAAACCTTGGGCCAGAATTGCTACAATACACCTCTCAACTGGGGACAGAACCCCCCTAGGTTTGCATTATTCTCTTCATTATTTTTGTATTTATTTCAATTATTGTTTTTTTTAATTAATTTCTTTAATTTGAATATTTTCATAAAAAATATAAAAAAACAATATAAAATCAAAAAAGACAAAAATAAGTATTTTTATTTAATATTTTAATATTTTGTAAATAAAACCTTTATTAATTAATTAGTTTTAATCTAGGGTTAATCTTAATATTTTTCAATAAAACTTAAAAATTGATAGAATTAGGGTTTCAAATCTTTTTCATTCTTTTTTTCCTTTTTTCACCATGATTAAATATTATTTATTTTTATAAATCAAGTTGCATGTAAATAATTAGGTTGATTTAGGTTTAACTTTAAATATTTTTCTTAATAAATAAAAGTCGTAGAATTAGGATTAATTAGTTAATTTCATTTAATTTTCTCATAAAAATTCACAACTCTAAAAAACTCAAAAAAATCTTTTCTCTTTTTATTTTCATTTTAATTTTAATTAATTTAATAATTAATTTAATTTCATTAAAAAGGGTCCAACGCCCTCGTTTCCGATCTTAATTCAATTCGCACATTTATCTCGTTTCTTTTAATTACTTATGTACCTCTCCCAAAGCCGTGTAAATTAAATCTTTCGCACTTTACTTTTCTTTAATTCTTTATTTTTCTGTCAAATCGGATCCTGGAAATTTTGGCGATGTGGACCCGCGCCTTTTGTAATAGTTTAGAATTTTACCTTTCCGCAAATTTTTTAACTGTTAAATAAATGCATGCAAGAATGAATGACGAAAATAAAAACAAACGCTTAGATCACTTTGACATGAACAAGATAAATGCAAATGAACCTGACACACAAATCACACACCACCCCTAGGGTACGCCTCACTGTTGCCTTGCCTCGAAAGGTGATCGTCGAGTAGAGGATGTCTTAGTAAGTCCTCATGATCCGGGAACCTGGCATGAGGGTAGCTTCTAAGGTGTCTTCCCATTGCTCTGGTGATCACCATGTCCCGAACCTCGAATTGACCCGAACACCTCCAACGGTGGTGCTACCTACCTCTCAATGGTGGGATGGCACTACTTTAAAGGACATTTACACAGACGAATTCCTTAGGGTAGGTAGACGACTCTAGATACTTGCTCTAATTTCAAAACAAATTCAAAAAATACTTTTCACACCAACACATTTTTAAAAAGCTTTCGAAAGTAATTTTTCAAACACTCTTGCGGACCGATACAAGAGTCGAACTGGAATTTTCAAAGAAACTTTTTAAACCCACAGTTGAAAAGCAAACAAACCATTTTGAAAACACAAATGAGCAAGTATCTAAGAGCCCATGGATAACCATGGATAGAAAGGGTGATAACACCTTCCCTTTCTATAACCTACCTCCCGAACCGAGAGCAATCTCTTTAAGGAATTTTTCTGTGCTTTTGTCCTTTCCATTTGGAGAAAATAAAAGACGGTGGCGACTCTTGCTTCCGCGACATTTCGCGAACCAGCGTTAAACAGTCAGTTCCAGATCCACCGATCACAGAACTGGCGACTCTGCTGGGGACAAACTTATAAAGTGAGGTGTACCTTAGGGTTAGTTCATAACTGTGTTTTCAATTGTATTGACTTGTCTACTTTAAATTTGTGGGTTGCATGGGAGTTACATAGATCCTAACCCGGATCTGGGGATACCCTGTTTAGGTAGCATAAGCTGTGAGGGACCTGTCCGGCGTAGACCGACACGGGTGAAGCAGTGGCTACGTTGGTGTGGCACCTTGGTCTGTACTGATATCCCTTGTGTCGCAACGAGGAGAATATGGGTCTTCTGAGGAGTCATTAAGCACCAACAACCTTAGAACCTTAATTGACACAACTTGGCCATTAGAACAGTAGCAGTATGCTACGCCCATTGAGGCTAAACTCTCGTGATGGTTCTGGCCGCAAGAAAAGATTGCGATGCTGGAGTTATGACCGATTGAGGGTAGTCAATGATATTGGGATCCTCTAAGAACCCGGTTACTTTGATAGGACAGGTATGAACCAACAAACTGAAAGAGGGTAGTACCTAAACCTCGTGCTGGCCTAAACTTCAGGGGCTTGCCTTGTGTGACTTGTGTGCCTTACCATGTTTGCCTTTGTATCTATTTGTGGTGTGCTTTATCATAACATCATAACATCATGAGCATTGCATGCATCCTGCATAAGGACTGACCATTTCAAAGACAAGAGGGTTTCACCTTTGCTCTGTTTTGTAGGACATCATGATGCATGTGCGAAGGAATACTATTCGGTTCAACTTTGTTCACTCACCTGAGTTGCTCGAAGAGTTGGTTAGCAGAATCCCAAATACCACTTCCTTCATTCAGAGGCATGGTTCTCTTCTCAGTTTGGTCACTGCAAAGCGGGATCAACAGCTGATGAGTGTTCTGACCCAGTTCTATGACCCTCTGTACCAGTGCTTCACCTTTCAAGACTTCCAGCTGGTCCCTACCCTGGAAGAGTTCTCTGATTTGCTTGGTATCCCTATCTTGGATCAAACTCCCTTCACTGGTTGGGAAAAGACCCTCAGGCTTGAGGATGTTGCTGCAGCTCTTCCCTTGACACATCAAGAGGTAATGGACAATTGGGTGACTAGAAGCGGAGTTAAGGGTTTCTTGGCCAAGTTTCTGATTGGTAAGGCTAATAGTTTCTGGAATGACCTGGACTTTAGGGCATATGAAGATATCTTGGCTCTCTTAATCTATGGGCTAGTCTTGTTTCCTAATCCTGACAACTTCATCAATGTCACTGCCATAAGGATCTTTATGTCTCAGAATCCAGTGCCCACTCTCTTGGGTGACATCTTGCAACAACTTCATGCTCGTACTACCCGAAGACGAGGAACCCTATGGTGTTGTATCCCTTTGTTGGTGAGGTGGTTTATTTCGCACCTCCCTAAGTTCGTACTGAAGAACCAAGAAGGAAGAGGTTGGGCTCATAGATTAATGTCTCTCACCAACAAAGACATCATTTGGACTTGCAGAGGTTTGGATGAGATAGCTATTATTGATCGATATGGGGAATACCCTAATGTTCCTCTGATTGGTACCCAAGGAGGAATCTCTTACAATCCATGTCTAGCGCTCCGTCAGTTTGGAAGAGCCAGAAGAGCAGGCCCTCATGAAATGTTGGTACCTCACATCGGTTTTGAGTTTCAGGTGGATAGTGACGAGTTGCGTCGTAGGTTCATCAAGGCTTGGGACAAAGTTCATAAAGCTGACCCACAAGAGTTGGGGCCAAAGACTTCTTTACCTATGGAAGCCTACTACAAATGGGTTCGCATCCGTGCTCAGAAGTTAGGTATGCCATATGAAGCTGTCAGACCCGTCATTCTTGAGTGTCCTGACAAAGATGGTGTTCCTCCAACTGTCCTTTCTCCTCAGGTACCTACTGATTATGAGACATTAAAGAGGTCTTGGTCGCAACTGCGAGAAGAACGGGATTCTTACCGGGAAAAGTTCAACGAGCAGGAATTAAAAATCCAGAAGCTGACAAAGCAGTTGGAGAATGAGCGAGCTCTGAATGACTACATCCGTACTGAGAAGAGGAGACCATGGGATCAATAAGGAGTTCTAGATGTTCTTTTACAGTTTTACTTCCCTTTTCAGTATTTCCTTTCATGTAACGCCTAAGGGCAACTTGTTGAACAATTTAAATTTCAAAGTTGAATCTAATGAAGTGTGTTCCTTTTTGTTTACAAAGTTGATTCCCGATTGTCTTTGAAAACATAAATCATACGCATTCCATTCATCATGTGCATAGCAGGTTTTCCTCTTTTTAGGTTGCTTACAGTTCTTCGCTGTTTATTTCAGCATCATGAATCCTGACTCATCATCAACTGAGACGTCCATCAAAGCTCTTCAGGCGCAGAATGCGCAATTTCAGGAATTAATCATGGGTTTGGCTCAGGGCCAAGAAGAGCTGAAGGCTCTGCTCCTAAAGAAGGAAAAGAAGAAGAAGAGAAGAACTGTTCTTTTCAACACGGGCCGAAGGTTTGGCAACACTCTGCAGAATGAAGAGGCTGGTTCTTCTATTGGCAAGGGTACTCCTCAAGAGGGAAAAGGTCCAAGTCCGGTAGTCTCCGACAACGAGACTGATTTTGATGAAGAGCAATATCCTCCTGCATAAGACAGATACAAGCAGTTGGAAGACAGATTGAATGCTATGGAGATCCAACAAGTGCCTGGGCTGGATTTCGTAGATTTGGGTTTGTCTACTGGTGTGATTATTCCTCGTAAGTTCAAAGCACCATCTTTCACCAAATATGACGGGGCGTCTTGTCCCAGGCTACATCTCAGGTCCTATGTTCGGAAGATTCAACCGTACTCAGTGGACAAGAACTTGTGGATCCACTTCTTCCAGGAGAGTCTTTCAGGGACTCATCTCGAATGGTTCTATCAGCTGGATGGGACCAAGGTTCGTAACTGGGAGGAGTTAGCTACTGCTTTCTATAAGCAGTATCAATATAATGGCGACCTTGCCCCTACACGTACCCAACTCCAGGGTATGTCGTTAGGTTCAAGTGAAGGTTTTAAAGAGTACGCTCAGAAGTGGAGGGATCTGGCTGGCAGGGTGCAGCCTCCGTTGACTGACCGGGAGTTGGTAGACATGTTCTTGGGGACCCTATCTGGGCCGTTTTTCAACCATCTTATTGGAAATTCCTCTGCTGGATTCACTGATCTTATTCTGACTGGAGAGAGAATTGAGGCTGGGTTAAAGTCTGGAAAGATTCCGAAGGGTGCATCGTCTAGTTCTGAGAAGAAACCCTTCAAGAAGGAGGCTAGTGTTGTATATGGCTCTAGAAGACAAGAGAAATCTGAGCGCCGCCAATCTGTCAGTGTGGTAATGATTGCTAAGCCTGTTGCTGCTCCTCGGCAAACCAATCCACCAAGGGCTGAAAGTCCCCGGAGAGAATTCACCCGTTTAAGCATGACCCTATCCCAAATCTTGCCGCAGTTACTATCCACCAATCTAGTGACTGTCAGAGAGGCGCCAAAGGTTGTAAACACTGCTTCCCCTAAATACAACCCAAATGCCCGCTGTGCTTACCATTCTGATAGCCTGGGGCATTCCACTGATGACTGTTGGGCATTAAGGAATAAGGTGCAAGAACTTATTGACGCAAAAGAGATACAGTTCGAAGCGCCTGAGAGGCCGAATGTGGTTACTGCTCCCATGCCCCAGCATGGGGTAAATGCTGTTGATGAAGATGTTTATGCTATTTCTGTGGATGATCTAGCCACTCCCTTAATGACTATCAAGAAGAACCTACTGCTGGCCGGTTTATTTCCGGGTTGCAGTGAGGGTTGCCTGTTCTGTGCTGTTTCCCTCTCTGGTTGTCCTTTGCTGAAGTTGGGTATCCAAAGCCTAATGGACAACAAAGAGATCCTATTCAAGAAGTCCGATGTTCAGTTGGTTCCGGTAGAAGAAGTTTATGTGGTTACCATCTTCAATAATCCAATCAAGGCTCTCCCGAAGAAGCCTGTCCAAATCATGACTGTCGCACCTGTTGTTATTACTGTTCTGGGGCCTCTCCCCTACGTATCTGATAAAGCTGTCCCCTGGCACTATGGGGCAGATGTGTATGTGAATGGAATCAAACAAGAGTTCAACACTGGCGCCAGTATCTGCGATATCACTGGTCCAGCCAAGGTTACCCGCAGTGGCAGGCTCTTCTCGCCTGACATTGCACCGCCCGCTACTCGAAGACCCCTCCTTATAACACCTACAAGTGTACCTGTTCCTGTTGCTGATCAAGTTGCTTCCCCTGATGCCGAGTCATCTAATGCTCGGGGCAAAGGGATTGAAGTTGAGCCTGCCCGGATGGAGGCACCGATACCTATAAATGCTGAGGCCTCCCAACAAGAGATGGAGGAAATCCTGAAGATAATAAAGAAGAGTGACTTCAATGTTGTGGAACAGCTGGGGCATACGCCCTCCAAGATCTCAATGCTCTCCTTGTTACTGTGATCCGAGGCCCATGCTAAGGCCTTAATCTCATTTCTCAAGATGGCCCACGTGCCACAGGAAACATCAGCAGTTCAATTCACTGATTGCGTAGCAAATCTGACAGCGGACAATGGCTTAGGTTTCTCAGATGCTGACCTGACTGCAAAAGGAAGAGACCACAATGATGCCCTGCATGTCTCTATCGAATGCAGGGGCACTACTCTGGCGCACGTGTTGGTGGATACTGGTTCTTCCTTGAATGTGCTACCCAAGAAGGCCTTAGACCGTCTGGATTGCGAAGGCCTGGAACTGAAACCCAGCAATATTATCGTCAGAGCCTTTGACGGTTCAAAAAGGATGGTTCATGGAGAGGTTGACATTCCTATTCGTGTGGGCTCTCAGGTGTTCGACTCTACTTTTTATGTGATGGATATCCGTCCATCGTACTCTTGTCTACTGGGTCGACCTTGGATCCATAAAGCTGGGGCGGTGACCTCTACCTTGCACCAGAAGCTGAAATACCCTGTCAGAGGGAAGATTGTCACTGTGCAGGGAGAGGAGGAGTATATGGTGAGCCATTTGAATTCTTTCAGATACATTGAGATGGACGGGGAGTTTATTGAAACCCCCTTTCAGCATTTCGAAGAGGTACTTCCAATTTCAGCAGCAGCCGAAATAGCGGTCGGAGAAGATGTTCCTTTGAAGATGGCTTCCCTGAAGGATGCCCGGGCTGTGGTTCAGAAAGGTGAATGTGCTAACTGGGGCAGGCTTCCCGACTTTACACAGAAAACTGACAAGTTTGGACTGGGTTTTACTGCAGAGGGACAGAAAGCTATGCGGAAGGCGAAGACCAGAAGACCTCCTGTGCTCATCACAAATCCAGGAGTGAATGTTGTTGGGGAGGATAACAAAGTGGATGAAGCTGAGTTCAATAGCTGGATCTATCCGACGACTGAAGGCGGATTGACCAATTGGATTGTCAAATACCATACTCCTGTTACTTTTGTTATGCAGTAATAAACTTCTTTGTTTTGTTATTTGTAATAAACAATAAATTGAACTCTATGGCCCGGTGTCTTACCCGAGGCACCGTGGTTTTATTTGTGAGGGCATATAAATTGTCATTTCATATATCATAAATGAAAATCTTGGACGTTTTCTCGCATTTCAAATCTTATGCTCCTTTTCTGTCTTTCTTTCCTTTATATATATTTCAAAACAGCTGTATTTACACACACTCACTCATACAGGTTCCAATCCACTCTGGATCTCACTGGTAACGACCCTACTACTGCCAGTTATGACTTCGAAAATCCGATCAACTTAGCCGAAGACGAAGGTGAAGATGATTGTGAAGTGCCTGGCGAGCTTGCAAGACTGTTACTTCAGGAAGAGAGGGCAATTCAACCACATGAAGAGCCAGTGGAAACAATAAACTTGGGTACTGAAGCAGACAGGAAAGAGGTAAAGATTGGTGCCAACCTAGAGCTCAGCGTGAAGCAACGGTTGACTAAGATGCTACATGATTATATGGAGATATTTGCCTGGTCCTACGAAGACATGCCCGGATTGGATACCGACATTGTGGTCCATCACTTGCCTACTAAGGAAGACTGTCCTCCGGTTAAGCAAAAGGTCCGTCGTATGCGTCCAGAGATGTCTGAGAAGATTAAAGCCGAGGTTATGAAACAGTTTGATGTTGGGTTCCTTGCAGTGACTTCTTACCCTCAGTGGGTTGCTAATGTGGTGTCGGTACCAAAGAAGGACGGTAAGGTCAGAATGTGTGTCGACTACAGGGATCTGAACAGGGCCAGCCCCAAGGATGACTTTCCCCTACCTCAGATTGATGTCCTTGTTGACAATACAGCTCAGCATAAGGTGTTCTCTTTCATGGATGGTTTTTCAGGTTACAATCAGATCAAGATGGCACCTGAAGACATGGAAAAGACTACATTTGTTACTCAGTGGGGTACCTTCTGCTACAAGGTCATGCCTTTTGGACTGAAGAACGCTGGGGCAACCTACCAACGTGCCATGGTTGCCTTATTTCATGACATGATCCATCATGAGATAGAAGTGTATGTTGACGACATGATCGCAAGGTCCCAGACTGAGGAAGAGCACCTAGATCATCTGCAGAAGTTATTTGACCAGTTGAAATTGTACAAGCTAAGGTTGAACCCGAACAAGTGCACCTTCGGGGTAAGATCTGGAAAGTTGCTAGGCTTCGTCGTAAGTGATAAGGGTATTCAAGTGGACCCTGCCAAGGTTAAAGTTATTCAAGAGATGCCAGTTCCTAAGACAGAGAAAGAGGTCAGAGGCTTTTTAGGACGCCTGAATTACATTGCTCGATTCATCTCGCACCTAACTGCCACCTGTGAACCAATCTTCAAGCTGCTGAAGAAAGATCAGGTAGTATGTTGGAATGATGAATGTCAGGCTGCTTTTGACAGAATCAAAGAGTATCTCCAAGAACCACCCATCCTTATGCCACCGGTTGAAGGGAGACCTCTGATACTATACCTGACAGTACTTGACAACTCAATGGGGTGTGTGCTGGGGCAGCATGACGAGTCTGGCCGAAAAGAGCATGCCATTTATTACCTTAGCAAAAAGTTTACCGACTGTGAGACCCGATACTCACTGCTCGAGAAAACTTGCTGCGCTTTGGTATGGGCCGCTCGCCGGCTGAGATAGTATATGCTGACTCACACTACCTTGTTGATCTCAAAGATGGATCCTATAAAGTACATATTCGAAAAGCCTGCTCTGTCTGGGAGAATAGCAAGATGGCAAATGATCTTGACGGAATACGACATTCAATACACAACCCAGAAAGCCATCAAGGGAAGTGTATTGGCAGACCACTTGGCACATCAGGCCGTAGATGACTATCAGTCAATGAACTTCGATTTTCCGGATGAAAGCATCATGATAGTAACTGATTGTGAAGTACCTGGAACGGATGAAGGACCTGAGGAAGGATCCCGATGGTCTATGCACTTTGATGGAGCCTCCAACGCTTTGGGTAACGGTATCAGTGCCATAATCATATCCCCTCAAGGCACTCATACTCCACTCACTGCCCGGCTATGTTTCAACTGTACCAACAACATGGCAGAGTATGAGGCATGCATCATGGGTCTTCAAGCTGCGATTGACTTAAGGATAAAGTTTTTGAGTGTCTTCGGAGATTCCGCTCTTGTGATCAATCAGATCAAAGGAGAGTGGGATACAAAACATCCGAATCTTATTCCTTACAGAGAATGTGTGTTGACCTTGATCCCCCACTTCACAAAGATAACCTTTGAACACTTTCCGAGAGAAGAGAATCAGTTGGCGGACGCGTTAGCTACAATGTCTTCTATGTTCAAGGTCAAATGGGATAATGAGGCTCCCCGGATCATCATCTGGAAACTGGACGAACCGACATACTGTTGTGATCTCGAGACTGAATTGGTGACCGAGAAGCCTTGGTACCATGAGGTGAAGAGATATCTGGAAGCTCAAGAATACCCTGAAGGTGCATCTGTCAACGATAAGAAGTTTCTGAGAAGGTTCGCAGCAAAGTTCTTCCTTAGCAACGACATCTTGTACAAGCGAAACCATGATTCGACCTTACTGCGTTGTGTGGATAAGACTGAAGCAGAACGGATCATGGAAGAGCTACATGAAGGGACCTTTGGTACACACTCCAGTGGATACACCATGGCTAAAAAGATCCTTCGGGCAGGGTATTACTGGTCCACCATGGAGGCTGACTGTTACCAACATTCCAGGACATGCCATAAATGCCAGATTTATGCAGACAAGGTGCATGTTCCTCCAGTTCCTCTGAATGTTCTGACTGCGCCTTGGCCGTTTGCAATGTGGGGCATAGACATGATCGGTGAGATTAAACCTACGGCATCTAATGGACATCGCTTCATCCTGGTAGCGATTGACTATTTTACGAAGTGGGTTGAGGCAGCATCCTACGCTACGGTAACCAAGACTGTTGTGGCACGGTTCATTCGGCACAACCTGATCTGTCGATACGGCGTCCCAGAAATAATTATTACAGACAACGGTACCAATCTAAACAACAGGATGATCACTGAGCTCTGCGAGCAGTTCAAGATACAGCACCACAACTCTTCTTCTTACAGACCAAAGATGAATGGGGCTGTAGAAGCAGCAAATAAGAACATTAAGAAAATCGTGTAGAAGATGACAGTGACTTATAAAGATTGGTACGAGATGTTACCGTTCGCTCTACATGGGTACCGTACCTCAGCCAGGACATCAACCGGGGCAACTCCTTTCTCTTTGGTTTATGGTATGGAGGCAGTCTTACCGATCGAAGTGCAAATACCCTCTCTCCGGATAATGAAGGATGCAAATCTGAACGAAGATGATTGGATCCAGACACGACTTGATCAATTAAACCTTATTGATGAAAAGAGACTTGCTGCTATCTGTCATGGTCAGACGTATCAGAAACGGATGATCAGGGCATTTAACAAAAAGGTCAGACCGCAAGAGTATCAAGTTGGGGATCTGGTAATCAAGCGAATCATCCTTCCTCAGAGTGATCCAAGGGGCAAATGGACCCCTACGTACGAAGGGCCATTTGTGGTTAAACATGTGTTCTCAGGAGGAGCCATGATTTTAACCAACATGGATGGTGACGACCTTCCTCACCCCGCCAATGCAGACATAGTAAAAAGATACTACGCATGAAAAAAGACCCGCTAGGCTGACATGCCTAGGCAAAAATTAGGGCTTCCCGGCGAACCAAAAGGGTTCGGGCAAAATGAAGGGATGAAATGGAAAAAATCAGTACACCCAGCAAGTCGAAAACCTGAAAAGGCGGCTTGGGCAAAAATGGGTATCCCGGTGGACTGAAAACCCGAAAGGGCAGTCCAGGCAAAAGTTAGGGATAAAGCGTAATACTATGTCTCATTGGATCACCTTGCATCCAGAATCCGGTATCTACATCAAGTTCAGACGGCATCGATTAGTCAGCTTCACATTCAACTAAGGTCATCAAGTGATGAGACGCTCGGAGTTATAAAGGCGATAGCAGAGTTGAAACCCAGTGGGATCATTCATTTCACACAGCTGTTTTATTTTCTCTTGTACAAAATTTGTATAAACTCTTTTGTTCGGCGGCGTCCTCTTACTAGGACGTCAGCCTCTTGTACATAAAACGCCTATTTACAGGACATTCAAAAATCAATACAAATATACTTTTCAGTAAAAAATTGCCAATTGTTTTTCCTTTTCTGTTTTGTTTTGCGAAGAACGTCCAAGGTTCAATTTGTGATATATGCATTGACAATAATTTGCTAACTCATGAATATTTGCATACGAAACAAAGGATTAATTACAGGTAACATTAGAAACAGGGGCAATAAAGAGTTGTCCAAGCAATCTAATTGTTCTGTCCTCCAAGGTACCAAGGTAGGTTCAGCTGAAGAACATAACTGTATATCTTAATTCCCCAGAGAGTGAGCCAGTAAGTCAGTGCACTCTCCCCAAGCTACTATCAGACTCAAGGAAGTCGAGTATCCTCCCGCAGAGCTCAGCATTCCCCAGCAGCATATATGCGTTCTTAACAAGCATCCCCGACAGTCTTGACCTAAAGACTGTTCCCCGGAGGTATATCAAACATTCAGTGGAGTTACTTCCAGTACATCTCAAAACTTCCCCCCAGAGAGTCCAATCTAGTTCCCCAGGAAATTTGGAATTCATCTCCCCAAGCAGTAAGCTTATCCCCAGTAGATTCTGGAAGCTTATCCGCGCAGAGCACGAACGCGTCGCCCAGCTTTATTCAAAGAGTTATTTCCTTACAAGGATATAACTGGGTTATCCTCAGCCAAAAGCCACGAGAAGATCGTCCTCGGTGAAGTCTTCTTATCCCCAGCGAAGTCTATTAACACTTCCAACACAACAAGGGTATCCCCAACAAGTTATCTTCATCAAACTCAACAAAGTATCTCTTTCCCCATAGAGTATTGCTTCCCAGCAAGATCGTTGGAGTACTTTCTTCCCCGCAGAGTAATCCATTCGCCAAGTTTATTCCCCAACGGAGTTATCTTCTCCTACCGGTAATCTTGCAACTATCATCCCCAGCGGAGGCAAAATCTATTCTTCAACATCAGCCCAGGAGTGACTTCCCGGCACCCGTCAAGGATTTACTTTCCTAGACGAAAATATACATCCATAAACATCATACCTTCATACATTATAACATGCATATACGCATCATACCTTACAATCTCATTTATGTTGAGAGCATCATTGCTTGATCCATATCATGCATGACATATGACTGACCTTTGCCTTTCAGGAAAGATCCAGTTAAATTTTCAACTATATTTCAAGACCTAGTCTGGTTCAGTTAAATCGACTCCAAATATTTCTCTGTTTCTTATCCAGTCAAAGGCCTTCTCTGGTTCAGTCAGATCGACCCTAAGATCTCCCTGTTTCTTATCTAGTTGAAGACATTTCAAGACCTAGACCGGTTCAGTTAATCGACCCTAAGATTTTTCTGTTTCTTATCCAGTCCAAGGCCTTCTCTAGTCCAGCTAAATCGACCCCAAACAGATTTTTCTGATAAAGACTCAGTAGAAGATAACCAAGATTCACTCAATGATACTGTTGAAGTCGAAGTCGTCCAAGATTCTCTCAATGATTGCTGTTGAGGTTGTAGTCGCCTATGGTTCTCTCCCCGATACTGCGGAGGTAGTAATCATCCCCAGATTCGCTCAATGATACTGTTGAAGTCGAAGTCGCCCAAGATTCTCTCAATGATTACTGTTGAGGTTGTAGTCGCCTATGGTTCTCTCCCCGATACTGCGGAGGTAGTAATCATCCCAAGATTCTCTCAACGATTGCTATTGAGGTTGAAGTCGCCCAAGATTCTCTCAATGATTGCTATTGAGGTTGTAGTCGCCTATGGTTCTCTCCCCGATCCTGCGGAGGTAGTAATCATCCCAAGATTCTCTCAACGATTGCTGTTGAGGTTGAAGTTATCCAAGATTCTCTCAATGATTGTTGTTGAGGTTGTAGTCGCCTATGGTTCTCTCCCCGATACTGCGGAGGTAGTAATCATCCCAAGATTCTCTCAACGATTGTTGTTGAGGCTGAAGTTATCCAAGATTCTCTCAATAATTGTTGTTGAGGTTGTAGTCGCCTTTGGTTCTCTCCCCGATACTGCGGAGGTGGTAATCATCCCAAGATTTTCTCAACGATTGCTGTTGAGGTTAAAGTCATCCAAGGTTCTCTCACCGTTCCTGTTGAGGTAGTAACCATCCCTGGTTCATTCATCACCGTTTGAAGCTCCAGATCCAGCTCCTGTAACCAGTCAGGACACATTTATACAAAGCATTTGAAGACCAGCTCCTGCAACATGTCAGGTACTCATCTTTCTTTTGCAGGTATGCAAGTTCTCGCTAAGGAATCTCTTACGCGATCAACATCCAGATGGCATCTATAAGCCCATCCACCTTCCATCATCTCTTAGCATGGCATCTATAAGCCCATCATCCTATTCGTCAAACTCCAAATGGCATCTGTAAGCCCATTCCCCACCATCACACTACTATGTGAGCGCAAATTTCTGGGCACTCTAGTGTTCAATCATCTTCCACCTTCGGATTACGAAAGGCATGTCAGCCAATCTGCATCCTCAGGTCTAAGAAGATTGAACAGGGGCAACTGTTGTACCCCAAAATTTGCCCTCCCATATTCTTCAAGATTTGCCAAGTCAATGCTTCAAAATTCCCCAAGGGTTGCACAGTTCAAGGGCCTCCTAAACAGTCAAAATTAGGGTTTTTGTTCTGACAAAGAAAATGAAGTTTCCAAGGGTCCAATCAAGTCCCACATGCCTATAAACATGGTCAAGCATCCTCATACCAAGTTTCAAGACTTTCAGCACAAAATTGCACAGTCAAAAACCCTAATTGCACTACAGTCAACTGTAGGGGCAAAATGGTCATTTGACAGTCAAAAGTTCAAATTTTTGGGCAACATCTCATTTTGAAGCCACAAACATCATTTGATCAATGCTTGATCATTATTCTCAAAGCTTGGCTCAAAAATCATCAAGATGCAAAAGTTTCCATATTTGGACAGTTGAAAAAGTCAACTGTAAATTGACCAGGGTATAACTTTCACATGGATTATCAGAAAAATTCTATCCAAAGCTCATTTTTAAGAGAAAGACATTTCCTACAACTCCTCTTCATACTTCAAGTCCAAGAAATTCTCTCACAAAAAGTTATCAATTTCAACATTATAGGTCATTTTCAAAGGTCAACAAAAAGGGACTTTAAGTCAAAGGCCATAACTTGAGATTGGTAAATCAAAATGACATGGGACCAAAGACATTGGTTAGAGGACTCAAAGACCTTTCCAAAATGTCCAAGAACATGAGCAAAGCTTAAAAATTGAGCAAGTTATGCCTTGTGGAAGTTTGGAAATTTTTGGATATTTTGAAAAGTCAACATTGATTCAAATGACCTAAAATTGCTAATGGGCCTCTTTTTCTTCCACAATTCATCATCCAAGGCATGTGCACGACCATTTGGCCCAAAGGGAAGTTTTTCTTCATTTTTATTTATTTATTTGGATTTTTTATTATTAATAATTCATGTAATTAATTAAAATACATGAAAAATACCAAACCAATGCAATCAAATCTTTTTGTGCATGGAATAGGTTTAAAATTTCGTGCATGATCAGATATGGAAGGAATTGAAGTGATTGGCCATGATTTGTACCAAATAGGCATGAAAAAATATTTGAAAAGATCCTTAAGAATCAAATCTTGAAAGTCATGAATGCCAAGGTTTTTGGTTGTTTTCTTTGACCTAAATCATTCATACATATATATGCAAGCTAACCCTATTCCAAAGAAGCTCCCAGCTGCGTAAGAACCTGATCAACAAGTTTTCAATTTTCTCAAAAAAGTCAAACACTGAAAACTAGGATACAGGGTGATTCAAGGCGAAATATCTGTTCCATTGGCTTGCTGAGACTTCAAGGAAGGAATTGGAATCAAAACCATAAGCTTCAACACGCAGAAACGTGAGAACGATCGCACCCTGTACAGAAAATTTCTTGCATTCTTATATCATGAATCATACGCTTTTAACAATTTTTAACATTTGATTTATGTTCATTGTTCAATTCTAAAGCTAACAATGTGGTTTGATTGAAGTTTTGTGCATCATACGCGAAATTACCATTGTTGCCTTTTAGGGTTACAGAGGTCATGAATTAGGGTTTCTTTATTCTGGAACAATTGAGGTTCGAGACATATATCATTGAAACAAGCGTGCTTGGACGAAAAGAACCCAACCCTCGCGCTTAATTTATGAGGCCATATGGCCTATTCGCTATTTTTTAGAAAGGTGCTTTTGGGGACGGTTCAGAACCGTTGCCCATTCTTTTTTTTGTTTCAGGAAAACACAAAGCGAGGAAGACGAAGGCTAGGTGTAAGGCAGCCGTTGGTTGGTTTGAATTTCGCGCGAAAAAGGAGCACTAACATTTGTTTTGTTTTATTATATTTATTAGTTATATGATATACAGATAAACAAAGCAGCTCCAGTGGTAGGCGTGTACGATGGTAAACCACAGGACCTGGGTTCGAGCCCCAGGTCCCCACCCCTTTCATATTATTTTTCCTTCAATTATCATCCTATGCAGTTTCAATACAGGGAGTCTACCATGCAACTCACCATCCAGCTTGCCACGCATATGCCAAGATCAATCAGAGGGCCACAGTTTGAGGAACATAGTGGACGTGAGTCAACACCTTCACACGCTGGCAAGGGAAGTCAAAAAGGGCCTTAAAACCTTGGGCCAGAATTGCTACAATACACCTCTCAACTGGGGACAGAACCCCCCTAGGTTTGCATTATTCTCTTCATTATTTTGGTATTTATTTCAATTATTGTTTTTTTAATTAATTTCTTTAATTTGAATATTTTCATAAAAAATATAAAAAAACAATATAAAATCAAAAAAGACAAAAATAAGTATTTTTATTTAATATTTTAATATTTTGTAAATAAAACCTTTATTAATTAATTAGTTTTAATCTAGGGTTAATCTTAATATTTTTCAATAAAACTTAAAAATTGATAGAATTAGGGTTTCAAATCTTTTTCATTCTTTTTTTCCTTTTTTCACCATGATTAAATATTATTTATTTTTATAAATCAAGTTGCATGTAAATAATTAGGTTGATTTAGGTTTAACTTTAAATATTTTTCTTAATAAATAAAAGTCGTAGAATTAGGATTAATTAGTTAATTTCATTTAATTTTCTCATAAAAATTCACAACTCTAAAAGACTCAAAAAAATCTTTTCTCTTTTTATTTTCATTTTAATTTTAATTAATTTAATAATTTAATTTAATTTCATTAAAAAGGGTCCAACGCCCTCGTTTCCGATCTTAATTCAATTCGCACATTTATCTCGTTTCTTTTAATTACTTATGTACCTCTCCCAAAGCCGTGTAAATTAAATCTTTCGCACTTTACTTTTCTTTAATTCTTTATTTTTCTGTCAAATCGGGTCCTGGAAATTTTGGCGATGTGGACCCGCGCCTTTTGTAATAGTTTAGAATTTTACCTTTCCGCAAATTTTTTAACTGTTAAATAAATGCATGCAAGAATGAATGACGAAAATAAAAACAAACGCTTAGATCACTTTGACATGAACAAGATAAATGCAAATGAACCTGACACACAAATCACACACCACCCCTAGGGTACGCCTCACTGTTGCCTTGCCTCGAAAGGTGATCGTCGAGTAGAGGATGTCTTAGTAAGTCCTCATGATCCGGGAACCTGGCATGAGGGTGGCTTCTAAGGTGTCTTCCCATTGCTCTGGTGATCACCATGTCCCGAACCTCGAATTGACCCGAACACCTCCAACGGTGGTGCTACCTACCTCTCAATGGTGGGATGGCACTACTTTAAAGGACATTTACACAGACGAATTCCTTAGGGTAGGTAGACGACTCTAGATACTTGCTCTAATTTCAAAACAAATTCAAAAAATACTTTTCACACCAACACATTTCCAAAAAGCTTTCGAAAGCAATTTTTCAAACACTCTTGCGGACCGATACAAGAGTCGAACTGGAATTTTGAAAGAAACTTTTTAAACCCACAGTTGAAAAGCAAACAAACCATTTTGAAAACACAAATGAGAAAGTATCTAAGAGCCCATGGATAACCATAGATAGAAAGGGTGCTAACACCTTCCCTTTCTATAACCTACCTCCCGAACCGAGAGCAATCTCTTTAAGGAATTTTTCTGTGCTTTTGTCCTTTCCATTTGGAGAAAATAAAAGACGGTGGCGACTCTTGCTTCCGCGACATTTCGCGAACCAGCGTTAAACAGTCAGTTCCAGATCCACCGATCACAGCGGGATGCCCCTGTTTTTTTTAGGTCTCTTTCGTAGGTTTTAACTTAGTGGGATTTTCTCTTGAGAGATAATGATTGCTTATTTGGTAGGGAACCATCATCGTCTTTTGATTCCAGAGGAATGTTTTTGATGTCATCCGTTGTGTGACGAAGTGAAAGTTTGCGACTGAGCGCGCATTTGAATTAACTAAGAGACTACCCTGCCCCGGGTTATGATTAAAGGTTTCAATTTGTGTAAAAAAGAAAACTTCTACTTCTTTGGCTCGAAGGGGTTGACTAGGGATTATCCTCCTTATAACTTCAGTGTTTATAAATTGAAAGAATGCATGTACATCGTCAGCAAGGTCTGTTCAAAAGCATACTGTATGAGATTATGGTATTATTTTCGTCATCCTCCCTTTAAAGGCTTGCAACTTTTAAAACAAGAGTTGAATGTCACCAAAAGGAAGTAAAGCACAATTTAAGTATAGTGAAAACGAATGGATTAATTCAAGATAAACATATCCAATGCATTAATGAAACATAGTTTAACATTAATAGATAAGTGTTTGAACAATAAAAGAAATTACAATCGAAAATTCAAAATGAACTGGAATGCTCAATGGTTTGGCATGGGAGCAGTGATCACATTAGGAGTCTCTGGAGGGTCGAACTCAATCTCCTTGGCGTTAATCAAGTCTTGAATCTTGTTCTTTAAAGTCCAACAACTGTCGGTGTCGTGTCCAGGACTATCATAATGGTAGGCACATCTTACGCTTGGATTGTACTTCGAAGTATCCAGAGTTGGGTTCGAAAGATGCTGATTCGAAGGGAATCAAAACTCCAATCGAAACTTTATATGTAGGTGGCTCTTGTCCAATCAAAAGCTTGCCTGCCAGGGGTCAGATGTGGCCAAACGAAAGAGTGTACATAGGGGGTCCCTGCCTTGTGACTTCATGCCAACATGCAAAAGATCTATGTTCAAACGAAGCTTGCATGAAGGGAACTAACATGCCCAAACGAAAGGTGTGACCCAGTAGCTTGTACTGAAAGATCCATGTGCCCAAACGAAAGGTTTGACCAAAACCTTATGCTGAAGGATTCATGTGCCCAAATGAAGGGTGTGACCAGTAGTTTGTACTGAAGGAACCACACGCCCAAACGAAAGGTGCATGTAGGAGGCCAAAATGTCCAGATTCGAAAGAGGCATATAGGAGGCAAGAAAGTGCAAATCAAAGGATGCTAAAAGGGAGCATTTTGCCTTGGAATTGAAGGAGACTACAGTAGGATTTTTGCCTTGTGAATCCAAACCAATGTGCCAGAGGCCCACGCCCATTCGAAGGATGCAAGCCAAGCTTACATTGAAAGAGGCCAAAAGGCACAAATTTATCAAAATATTATTTTTATCTGTTTTCTCCCTTTTTGACAGTTTCCTTTTTATCTTAGTACTGGAAAATACCAATGTACTTGTGCAAGCTTGAAACTTGAGAATCCTTGTGAGAAAGACCTTGAAAAATGAGAGGGCAAATTTTTGGGTCCAACACTTTGTATACTGCTTTGTATAGTTTTCATCTTACGACAACATTCTCTTAATATGATGTCTGTCTCCTTATACAAAACACCTATTATAGGCAGACTTCTTCAGATTAATACAAAAATCACCTCTTTGAAAGTGCATAAACTATTTGTTTTATTTTTCTGTTTTGATTTGCAAAAAAAAAGTCCAGTGTTTATTTTTAACATATGCATTTGAATATAATCACCGTTTATGAATACACGCATAAAAACAAAAATATAGTTACTAATGGCTTTAAGAAACGGGACAATGTCTAAAAAGCCATATGTAAATCCCCGCAGATATATCCTACAATAGATACAGAGACAAAGGCGTCCTCCTGTGAAGTCACTGCAATCTCCTCAGCATACATCCTATTGATGTCAGAGGTTCCGACATCCCCTGCAGAGCAAGAGTCTCCAATCATCTCCCCATCATCTTGAAGAATTCCACAACATGGTTCATAAACTTCTTGGGTTCCCCCAACGGGGCTTCATAAAAATCCCCAAGCATTTTACAGAGTTTTCTTTCCCCAGTAGAGTTTTATTTCTCTGGCCACAAAAATCCATCTCCCAACCATTCAACTTCAACAAATAATGAAGAATCACATTCTTCATCTCCAACAGCAGTCAGGGATTTATTTTCCCTCAATTAAACAACGCTACAAAGAACAACTGATCAGTTCATATATTGCATTCATACATTATTTTACAAATACCATAGCATATGCATACAAAATACATATATCACAATCTCATTTATTTTGAGAACATCATGCATCATGAAATTGCATACAGCTAAAATATTTACCTTTTCAAGAAAGATAAACAAACAAATATCATCATCAATTTTCAATAAGTTCCAAATTAATACCTGAAACAAGACAGGACAACTATCTGTGAACAATTAATCGTAGATTAATACCCGAAACAAGACAATACAACTATCTACATGAGCAGATTGAAGATTAACTCCCGTAATAGGACGAGGAAACTATCTTTCTTTCTCTAAGGTCAAAGATTAATTCCTGAAACAAGCCAGGGCAACTATCTCTACGACCAACAAAAAATAAGCTCCAGATTAATACCTGAAATAAGACAGGATAACTATCTATGAACAACTTAATATAGATTAATACCTGAAACAAGACAGGACAACTATCTACGTGAGTAGATTGAAGATTAACTCCCGAAATAGGACGGGTAACCTATCTTTCTTTCTTTTTGGGTTAGGTAAAGATCAATTCCCGAAACAGGACAAGGCACTATCTTTATCACCAATGGTATTAACTCCCGAAACATATTGGGTTTACCAACATATTGATTATAGACCAATTCCCGAAACAAGACGGGGTGACTATCTACATGACAAACACTTCCTTCAAGACATCTATTGTTTCAGTATAAATCGACCAAAGATTTACTCTGATACTTCTTCTAATTTCTACCAATAGTCATTTTGGATGACATCTTTAAGCCCATTCATGACACAATCAACCACCACATCATCGAGTGCAAATTTCTGGGCACTCTAGTGTTCAATCATCTTCCACCTTCAAGTCAAGAATGGCGGACTCGCCAATCTAACTCTTCAGGTTTAAGACGATTGAACAGGGGAAGTTGTTGTACCCCAAAATTTTCCCTCTCTTTTCTCAAGACATCTCTCACAAAGATTTTTAAAAGCTCAAGTTTGCACAAGTATTGACTAGGTCAAGCCACCTCCTTATCACTAATACCTTAGAATTAAGGTTTGAGTTTTCACAAGTACAATTGGATTTTTAATACATCATATAGTTTCCATGGATCATATTGGGCTCTCAAGCATCAAGTTGAAGATGGAACTTATGAATCCTCGAAATGAGGAAGAGGAAACTGTCGAAAGGGATAAGCAGATAAAAAAAGGTGTGCAGTTGCAGATAACCATGTCGAATTCAATATTTGGTTCAGGTTGTTCGAACCACATGACTGATCGAAAGCAGTGGTTGGACGATTTTGACAAGTCGAAGAAGAGCAAGCTTGCTTCGATCGCCAAGCTTCGACTGGGCAATGGCTTCCTTCGAGCAACCTGCTTCGATCCACCTCTAAACCCTTCGACACACATAGTTTCGGTACCATGAATTATAATTTAACAAAAAAAACTTATTGATAATAGTTCATTGCAAGAAGAAGGTACTGGCAACATAGTCTTTCAAATGAGTAATGGAGGAAAATTTATGATTAAAGATGTGCTCTATGTACTTGGAATAAAGTGAAACTTGCTAAGTGTTAGACAACTAGTCGAAAAAGCTCCTCATTTGTCATGAAAGATGGAGTTTTGAGATTGTTCAACACCAAGAATAATTTGGTCTTAGAATCTTCGTTGTCGAAAAACAAGACATTTGAGATGACGATCAATTCGACAGCAGTTCAATGTTTGAAAATTGTTCGACCACTAGGATAGTTGGTTGTGGCATTTGAGGTTTGGACATTTGAACTTCCGACCACTTAATCAACTAATTACTCAAGATATGGTTACTGGTAGGAAGTCAATCCAGAAATTCTTTCATTTCGACTATGCCAATGAGATCATCTTACATACTCAAAGTGGTACATTCAGATGAATGTGGTCCATTTGAAGAACATACAATTGGTGGAAACAAATATTGTTTTGTCTATTGATGAGTTTGGTCGAAGGTTGTGGATCTATGTGATCAAAATGAAAGGACGAAGTAAGTGGCACATTCAGATGAATGAGGTCCATTAAAAGAACATACATTTGGTGGAAACAAATATTGTTTTGTCTATTGATGAGTTAGGTCGAAGGTTGTGGATCTATGTGATCAAAATAAAAGGACGAAATAAGTGGTACATTCAGATGAATATGGTCCATTCGAAGAACATACAATTGGTGGAAACAAATATTGTTTTGTCTGTTGATGAGTTTGGTCGAAGGTTGTGGATCTATGTGATCAAAATGAAAGGACGGAGTATTTGACATCTTTAAGAGATTCAAGATGCTTGTCGAAAACCAGAGTAAGAAAAAGATCAAAGTTCTACAGAGATTAAAGATCTTTGTAGAAGGAATCAAGTTGAAGGCATAATTTTGAAGAACATTGATCAAAACCAAACTAGTGCCATGCTACAAACAATGTTGTCCAGACTACTGCTGAACAAAGTCCTATATGCTGCCAAGCCCAAGCTTGTTGTACTGTCCACATAACATCCTAAAACCATGTCAAAAAATAGTCTATTGTACTGCTATGAAACAACCATGCACTAAGCTGCCACAACACTCTAAAACTGCAGCAAAATAGTCCTGCTATGCTGCTCCTAAACCAGTCCAAGCATGCATTATCTCAGTCCCGTATTTGTACCAAATTAGCATATAAGAGCTGCACCTCAAAAGCTATGAAAAGAGCATACCCAAACAGTTCAAATTTTATTTTTTCCCCCAAAACCCCAGCAAGACTCTTCTACAAATAAGTTGTTTCACAATACACAAAGGGCTGGCTTTTGGCAAGGAAAAAGGAGAAGAAGAAAAAAAAAGAGGAGAGAACACGAATGCTGAAGCCTTAAAACACTCTTAAACTCAGAACAAAAAAAACAACACCTCTGTTCTTTTTTTCGAACTCAAGAACATTCAAGGCAGCAACTCAAGTTCGAAACACAAATTCCAGGTTTAAGGTAAGTCTTCTTGACTTTAAACCCTTCATTTCAAGCATCATTGATGATTCATCTTCGAAGATAATATGTAATAACCATTGCCTTCGAAGCTAACCTTTTGTTTGTCTTTCTTTCTTGTCAATTATATGTTAAGAACTAACCTGTACAAACCATAAAACAATGTTGGAGAGAAAAAATTACAGCATGATTCGACACAAAGCCTTAGGCTTCGACGCATACTGCTTTACAGGCCCAAACAGAAGGGAAAAATGGTGTGTAATTCGATACATAACATTATGCTTTGACTCATACTGAGTTGATTTGGAATTACAGGGTCGAAAGGAGGATATGTGTCGATGCATATAAGCATGCTTCGATACATGCTTCGACACATGATGTCGAAAGATTTATTTTTTTCTCTCTTTTGTGCTATTTTTTTTTTTACATATTTCATATATTTGCTTTATAGCTATTCAATATGGTTTGTAATAGATAATTAGGTTTAATTTCTTGCAATCCCCATTTGTACATTTGTATCCCCCATCCCCCAAATGATGTAATAGCGTAGAACATTTATTTTCCGCAATTTTATTGCTTTCATAAATGTTAGTAATTAGGATGTGTATGGCAAGATAAAAAAATCAACCTTAGAAAATCCTAATCCAAGACAAGACAATGCATGAAAAATAAACACTTGCACACTTACACCTATAGGGTTAACTCCACTTGTTGCCTTGAGAAAAATAGTCATGATGTGCATGTGAGCCATCTTAGCAAAAATAATCAAAATACAAGATCATAGTCCCTCGACGATGCTACGAATGTTGCCTTACAAATGATCTTAGTCCCTTAAGAGAAATGCTAAGATATCTCAAAATATTTCCATTCATGACTATACGATGACCCGCGCCTGTCCCTTCACATCCAACGATAGGGATTCTTACCAAATCAATGGTAAGATAACAACATCTAAAGGAGGAGGAAAAGAACATAGACTTTTTGAGTAGGTAGGACACTCGTATTTGCTTTCTCACAAACTAAAACTATTTCCACACTTACACTTTCAAAACATCTTCAATAACAAACATCTCTTTGAACTATTTTCAAAACCAACACTTTGTATAAATTCTTATAGAGACGAGAATCATTACAAAGTTTGCCAAAACAAAGGCGTTTTCAAAATATTTTCAAACTTGCACTAAATACAAACACATTTCAAACAAAGCAAAAGTGATTTAGCGAGCAACTAAGAGCCCGTAGATAACTACGGATGAAAAGGATGCTAACAAATTCCCTTTTCATAACCTACCCCCCGAACTCAAGAAAATATATCAAATGTATTTCATGTTCTTTTCACCCTTTCCTTTATTGGATAAAAGAAAAGTCGGTGGCGACTCTTGCTATCCGCAACAATTGCGATAAAACGCAAAACACGCAAGTCAGTTCTCCCACCATATCACAATGTCTCATTTCATTTTTCTCATCACATGCTAACTATGTGATTATTCGTCAGTTCATATGAATGAGGCTTTAGATACGTTGGCGGAGGGTTTTGGATCTAATCATAGGGAAGTTAAGAATGAGATAGTTGTAACTTGAAGTTGTCATGTTAGATTCAAATGATTGTGTAATTAGTGGTAAAGGACGTATTTGGATGCTTAGTTAGCTCATCATAAGGATGAAGAGCTTAAAGATCAACACATGATATATGTGATCAAATGTTATTAGCTATATTTGTGTTTACACAATAATTTTTATTAATAAAAGTGTTACATATACATATATTATGTACTTGAAGTACATCAAAAACTTAGACTTGATTCATGATTATTTGTGGGGTTCTGCTTGCTTTTCCTATTTGTACACTTAAACTCAACAATTTCTCTCATAAGTTTAAGTCTCTTCCATCCTATAACAAGATAAAGCTCCCACTTTTCTACCAAGCTAAACCATACTCTTTTACCACTTGTTGAGGAGTTTGAGGAAGTCGAGAGTAACAACAAACTCAATGCTCCAAGACCATAAGATAGGGAAACACCACATATCCACCAAAAACCTTTAGTCATCAGATTTTTGGATCTCTTCACTTATAAATCCAATAATTTACATTCATAGTCGATGTGAAACTTAACCATTCACACTTAAATCCAACATTAGATACTAGGTTTTATGAAACTTGATATCAATACAAAAGATTGTATAATTCTTTGAATAAATCAAAACAAAAAAGATAAGAATCACTTTAGTATGAGTAAGAATAAGTGAAACCCTAACATAGACAAATGGATTTCCTTTATAAAAAGTTTGTATTAGTGCAATGTTGATGCAAACTTAACTCTTAAAAGTCGTTAGGGGCTAGTAGTTATGGTTACAGGTGAAAATGGTTGGGTTGCTTCAGCAGTGACATGGAATATGAAGGGTTCTAATTAGGGGTGGCAAAATTGATCGAATATGTTGGGTAATGCCCATTTGCTCACTTTTTTACGAGGAAGACCAATGTTTTAGACTTGTACCCTATAATATGTTAGATCTATCACGACCTTTTTTTTGCAAACACGGTCATTAACATATTTTTTTTGTAATTTTTACATTTTAAAGGTGTACTTCATGCGAGCTCGCACCGCCATGCCCTTACTTTTTGGCTAGGTTAGCAAGGTTTTAGACACATACTCTAAAAAATGAATGCCCCGCTCTACCATGTTTTTTGCGGGATTTTATGGTACGATCCTGTGATACGGTGGGAGAACTGACTTGGAGGTTTTGCGTTTGTGTTTGCAAATGTTGCGGTTTAGCAAGAGTTGCCACCGACTTTTCTTTTATCCAAAAGGAAAGGTGAAAAAGCACAGGAAAGACCTTTAGAGATTTTTTCTTGAGTTCGGGGGGTAGATTATGAAAAGGGAAGGTATTAGCATCCTTTTCATCCATGGTTTTCTATGGGCTCTTAGTTACTTGCTAGATCACTTGCTTTTGTTTGAAAATGTGCTTTGTGTGGTTTTTGAAAGTATTTTGAAAAGGCGACATCGTTTAGGAAAACTTTGTAACGATTCTCGTTCGTAAGAATATATACAAAGTGTTGATCTTTTGAAAATGTTTTCAATGTTTGGAAAATGTTTTGAAGATGTTTTGAAAGTGTATGTGATTGTTTTTTTGAAAATATCAAGGATGTTTATTTTGAAATTGAGCAAGAAACTAGGAGCAATCTACCTACTCAAAAGGTCTTAGATGTTCTTTTCCTCCTCCATTAGATGTTACTATCTTACCATTGCTTTGGTAAGAAGCCCCATCGTAGGATGTGAAGGGACGGGCGTGGGTCATCGTATAACCATGATAGCAATGTTGTGAGATGACTTAGCATTTTCTCTTTAGGGACTAAGATCATTTCGAGAGGCAACTTTGATAGCATCATCGAGGGACTATGATCTTGTATTTCATAATTTGTTTGTGCTAAGACATCCCACATGCATAACATGGCCATTTTTGTAAGGCAACAAGTGGAATCACCCTAGGGGTGCTAGTGTGCAAGTGTATTTGATTGCATGCATAATTTTGTTTTGATTAGGGTGATCTACTTGTTGATTTTATCTTTCCATACACACCCTAATTACTAACAATATATGAAAGCAATAAAAGTGCAGAAATGTAAAGTCCTACGCTATTACAATATTTGGGGGATGGGGGTACATATTTACGAATGAGGATTGCAAATAAAATTAAATCCTAAGTTACTATTACAACCATATTGAATGGATAAGAATGTACAAAAGATGTAAAACAAACTTGTTTTATTTTAAGAAAATATTTTTGATCTTTTGTTTTAAGAAATAAAATAAAGCATGTAAAAATAAAATAAAAATGTTTTTTGGTATTTTTTGATTAATGGAATAGAAAGTGATAGCAAAAATAGTGAGAAAAAGAAAAATAGAATCACAGTATTGCTGATTAAAGGAGGTCAAAAGTTATGACTCTGGCGTACTGCAAAACAGAAATCCTGTTAGTGAAAAAATAAGTAAAGTCAGAAGTTGAGTCCACTGGGAACACAGTAGTTTTCGGAAGTTCTGATACCACCGGCAACAAAGTAGATTTCAGAAGTTCTGATGCCACTGGCAACAAAGTAGATTTCAGAAGTTCTGATGCCACTGGCAACAAAGTAGATTTTAGAAGTTCTGATACCACTGGCAAAACTTGGTCTCTCTCTCCATGCTAGTCAGAACATCTGCAACTTAGTCATTTCTCCATAAAACAGAAGATGTGCATGTGACAGTTATGGCAGGTGTCATAGTGTTTCAGAAATAAGAAATATCAGAACTATAAATCAGAGGCAAGTATGAATTTGCTAATCCTAATTCTGAGTTCTAATTTCTTCAAGAAGTTCTGAACTAATTTATTCTCTACTTAGGCAGGCAGATGCATGAAATCTCAGAATATGTACAACATCAGAAACATGATATCTACATTGTATTTTTGAACATGCAAATCTGGTAATGCTTAAGTAATATGGTGAGAGTAAGCAGAAGCTTACCTTGCAGTTGGAAGAGATTCTGTGAACCGGAGTTAACCTCAACTCTGATGACGTTCTGAGCAGCTTCTTCACGTACTCGGTAGGCTGGAAGTTTTCAACTTCTGGAACAGCAAAGGGGTGATGTTCTGACTTCTTTGAGTAGATGGATGGAGAGTGTATGGTAGTATGAATACAGAAGTTAGGGCAATTTCTAATATGTGAATCAAAAACTATGTGGGTGGTTTTAGTCAAGAAACACTTGAGAATAAATGGAGTTTGAATGCAAGGAATCAAAAGTTAACAGGTTTTGTATGTTGTATTTACAGTTTTGTGGATTCTTGGAATGTTTGCAGGGGTTCAAGACTTTTCTTTATCAATTTTCTGACCCCTTTACAGTTGCAAATGTAGTTCAATTTATAGGCAAGGATTTAGTAGCTTGGAAAAATCAAAGGTACAACCATCATATGCTAGGCGCTAACTTGTTCTTGAAGCAAGTTCAAACAAGTATGGCTCAAAGCACAAAGTAAGGTGGCCAGCAGCTTTTAGCCGTGCCTAAACTGGAATTGTAAGTAGGAATTAAGGAAAAGTAACTTCCAAAGCAAAAGTAACGCATGGGCCTAGCACACTTTTGTACAAGAGTTTGCTTTTCCAAGACAGTAAAGGTGCTTCTATGCCACACGTGGAGAAATCCTTTGAACAAAGACCCATAAGTGGTTGTGAGCATTAAATGATGATGAGATTGATCAACCCAGAAATCTTGCAACGTGAGATTCTACATCATTGCTTAATTCTGGATCAGAGGTTCAGTCTCAACATAATTCAGAATGAACATCCATCTTCTGATATTTGTATCTTTTTGCTCCAGCATGTTCTGAGGGAGCGTTGAAGCTAGACTTCATATGCTGAAGAATCAATGTTCTGACCAAAGAGCATCGCTTCTAAATTTTCTTATTGAAGCATCATGTTCTGACCAAAGAGCATCGCTTCTACATGTTCTAATTGAAGCATCATGTTCTGAACAAAGAGCATCGCTTCTACATGTTCTGATTGAAGCATCATGTTCTGAACCGTGTTTGCAACTTCTGACTACACTTGCGTGGAGGCTGGCTCAGAAGTTCTGAAGTATCATATTCTCTTAACACTTAGAAAATTTTCTAAATGCTTAAAAATTTCATTTTTTTTCAAAGTAACTTCTGACTTCTGATTTTTTGATGAACTAATTTCATGTTTTGATGAAATATAATTGTTGAAACTTGATTTGGATCTAAAAGTCAAAGTTTGACTTTTCAGTGTGTTTTTGACCATTTTGCCCTTGTGAATGATTTTCTTGAAAAGTTGTAATTCAAGACTTGAAACTGGATGGAAGCAAACCTGAGGGTCCAGGTTGATCCTTTGAGAAATGAGAGGGCAAATTTTGGGGTACAACAGTTTCCCCTGTTCAATCTTCTTAAGCCTGAGGATGTAGATTGGCTGATCTGCCTTTCGTGATCTGAAGGTGGAAGATGATTGAACACTAGAGTGCTTAGAAATTTGCACTCGTATGAAGTAATACCGATTGGTGATATCGGGAATGGGCTTACAGATGCCATTTGGAAGGCGACGAGAAATCATAGGAGATGGGCTTAAAGATGCCATCCAGAAAAGATTGGTTGCATAAGAGATTCCTGGGTGAAAATTCCTGTACCTGCTGTCAAGGGGGACTTTGTCGGGGAATGTCGATTTATGCATTGGGAAGTAAAGTCTAGGAGCTTTTGGTTGTCCATTACTCTACTTGGGAATTAACTCTTGATTGAAGAGGTGAAAGTAGATTGTATACCTGGTCAGGGTCCAGGCTATTCAGCAACTCACTGGGGAAATGTAAAATCGACCGTATTTGATCGGGTTCAGGCTTTACAGTGTTGTAACCTGTTGTCTGGAGATAAGGGAGAAGGAACCTGGATGGTAGGGTTACTTCGGAATGAGAGCCTGGATAGTAGGGCTTTTGGGAAGGAACCTGGATAGTAGGGTTACTTCGGAAGGAAAGCCTAGATAGTAGGGCTGTGAGAAGGAACCTGGATAGTAGGGTTACTTCAGAATGAAAGCCTGGATAGTAGGGCTGTGAGAAGGAACCTGGATAGTAGGGTTACTTCAGAATGAAAGCCTGGATAGTAGGGTTGTGAGAAGGAACCTGGATAATAGGGTTACTTCGGAATGAAAGCCTGGTTAGTAGGGCTGTGAGAAGGAACCTGGATAGTAGGGTTACTTTGAAATGAAAGCCTGGATAGTAGGTGTGATACGGTGGGAGAACTGACTTGGTTTTTGCGTTTGTTTTCGCAAATGTTTTGGTTGAGCAAGAGTCGCCACCGACTTTTTATTTTATCCTAAGGAAAGGTTAAAAAGCACAGCAAAAACCTTTGAGATGTTTTCTTGGATTCGGGGAGTAGATTATAGAAAGGGAAGGTATTATCACCCTTTCTATCCATGGTTATCCATGGGCTCTTAGTTACTTGCTTAGATCATTTGCCTTTGATTTTCAATTGTTTGAAATGGTGCTTTGTGTGTGGGTTTGAAAATGGTTTTGAAAAGAGGCCAATGTGGTGGCAACCTTTGTAATGATTCATGTTTGAATGTATACAAAGGTGTATGTCTTTTGAAAAGTTTTCAATGTTTTTGAAAGTTGTTTTGAAAGTGTTTGTGGATTGTGATTTTGAAAAGTAGGCAAGTGTTTTTGCAAGTTTATCAAGTAACTAAGAGTTTGTCTACCCCTAAATTTACTCAAAGGTTTTCTCTATGTTTTAACCCTTTTAACAATTTTATTCCACCATTGTATTTGGCGGACAACCTTGTGTTAGGATGTTAACGGGACGGGCGCGGGTCATCGTTTAGACCATGATTGCAATGGTGCCAAGTGTCTTTGGGCAATTTTTCCTTTAAGGGACTTGATCATTTTTAGGCAACTTTCGAAAGCGTCATCGAGGGACTATGATCATTTGATATTGTTTTGTTTTGCCAAAGACACCCAACATGCAACATGGCCCATTATTGAAGGCAACAAGTGGAGTAACCCTAGGGGTGCAAGTGTGATTGGTGTTGTCCATTTTCATGCTTTTTTGTCTTGGAATTAGGTCAAGCTATTTGTTATTTGATTTTTGCATACAAACCCTAAGTCTATCATGTCATATTTAGAAAGCTTTAATGTGCGGAATTTAAAGTCCTAGATTATTACAACATAATTATGGGATGGGGGGTACAAATGTTCAAATGGGGGATATTTAGCAAGAAAAATTAAATCTAAACTATTACATCCAAATTGAATATACAAATTATTTAATATACAGTAATTAAATAAAAATACAATAAATATGCAAGATGCAAAAAATGATTTTTATATGTATGTAAAAGTGTTTTTCATGTGACAAATAAACAAAAATAAAAAGGTTAATTTTTGGGTATTTTTATGGTTTAGGGCAAAACCCTAATTTTCTAAGTAAGAAGTATTTATTATTTATTATATGCAATATTTATTAGTTATATACAAAAAATAAATAAAAAGGAAGTATATTGTAAAAAAGTGATTTTTGAGGTCAAATATTAATAAAAATAAAAATGTATCATTTTTATGTTTTTATCCTAAATATTCTAATAAATATATAAGTATATATATTATATATTAAATATATTAAATATATTAAATATGTACAAAAAATAAGAATATTTATTATTTACAAAAAAAAAGTATATTTTTTAGAAAATGTTTTCAAAAGATAAAATAAAATAAAATCAGAAAATAAAAATGTATTTGTATTATTTTAAGTATTTTAAGTAAAAAGTAAATACCTATTTATTTACATATAAACTAAATGAAACAAAATAAATACCAAATAAAATGCAAAAAATGTGAGAAAAATATTTTTAATGTTTTTTCATGTTTGGATAAAAATATAAAATCAAAATCAAAAGGAAAAAATCAAAAATGACAAATATATTATGCAATGGGCCAGGGGGGTGTATGTGTAAAAAGATGGTGTAAACAGAAAAAAGAATCAGGCCCAGCCCAAAGGTGGTTGTCTTCAACCTCCAGCACCTTTCAAACACAAAAAACACGCGCTTCCTTCCATCCCTGTTATCTCTTGATTCCTTGACTTTTAACAAAAACTTACAACACAAACATTATAGAGCATCATGTCACGAGTTCATACATATAAAAAACTTGATCTAACTCTCAGAAATGAGAGAGAATTTCTTCTCCCCCAATTTCTGACCTAAGTTTTTTCCAATGTTCAGGTCCAAAATTCTCTCAGCATACACAACATAAATGAAAAGTAACTACATGGATGGCTTCAGGGCTATGATTAGAACATGCTTTCTTCACAAACTTAAGCCTAAATATGCTTGGATAGAGAGATAGAAGTTCAAAAACTTACCTGTTCAGCTTGAATCGTGTATGACAATGGAGGTACTTTCAATGCAATGTGAGGACTTGTATAGCTTGCTTGAGGTACAGGGATGCTTCTCCAACCTCTAGCTTGCTTTGGAACTAACTGAAACGAGCTATGGAAGTTAACCTGCACAACTGAAAAAATGAAAATGGTGAACTTGGTTAGAGGTGTTACAGTCTGTAGCTAGGGCTTGGGATAGCTTGTATGGATGTTATGGAGTGTGTATGAACCAGCTTTGGCCAAAACGCACGAGCAAACTGAGTTGTGCAACTCAATCTACAGGGATGCCCTGTTTTGTGCAGCAAAATGGTGTTTTGATGTTTAGGGAGGTATTGAAGGTGGTTGGCTCGTGTTTCAGGTCAGGTTTGATGTTTAGAAAGTGTTCAAGAAGTTTGCTTTGGCTAGTTGTTGCAGCAATGAGAGATGTTGTTCAAACTGCCAAGTTTCTTCCTTCTTAAGTCAAAAATGCCAAGTTAGGTTGTAGGCTACCACAGGCCCCTCAAGCATGCTGCAAATGTTAGTCTTGATCAGTGGGATATGTCCATACCTTTGTTCCTCATAGATTTGCTTTGTACCTCTTAGATTGTAAACTTGACATAAAGTGTAACTTTACAAGAATAGATAAAATGCTTTTTCCATTTTAAGACTAATCCTTTATGTAATGACTAAATGCACAAAATAACATCTTGGCACAATGGTTTAGCATTGAATTATTGAGTAAGAAAGTTATTAGAGGCCTGTAACCTAGCTTGAACCATGCTGAGTTTGAAAATGCAAAGTTATGAACATGTAATTTGGCCATGAACAAAGTGACTTTTGCCCAACTTTGCCAATTCGATTCTCCCTAACCACAAGGGTGTTTGAGAAGTTCTTGGACAATTTGGAAAGCTTGGAATGTGTAATACAATCCATCTTCGTAATGCAAGTTGAAATTCCAAGTGGAAGCATGTGAAAAGTGGCCATGAAGTTAGGCAAAAATCCTGCCTAGAATAGGTCAAAATATTTCTAAGTTAAGAATGTTTTGCACCCCTATTCCAAAAATCATAACTTGATCTACAAGCTTATTTTGAGGAAACTTTGTGAATAAAAGTTGTAGATTTTGAAATGGACTATAACTTTCATGTTTTGAGTTTTGTTTGAATCCAAATGTATCTTGATGAAAAAATGGGACAAAGTTAGGAAAAAATAAGGAAGTTTCATAACTTAGAAAAATTCTAAGTTATGAAATTTCCTCATTCTAAACCCTAATTTGCAATTTTTGATTTCTTGATGAACAAGTTTCATAATTTGACATGTCTTGATGAAAAATGAATCTTGACACTTGATTTTGACCAAAAAAAGTCAAAGTTTGACTTTTCAGTATACAGTCAAATTTGGCTCAGTTGACTGGAAAATTCATCTGTCAATCTTGTTCATTTGGGATCTTTTGAACTTGTTGAATATGTCAAGACCATGTCATTGAGCCCTTGAGTCCATATGTGAGCTTGGTTTGCCATTGGCTAGGTCAAACAGTCAAAAATTGCCTTTGTGCAGTGAAAACCCTAAAAATGACCATTTTGCCCTTTTGGTGATCTGATCAAATTTCTTGTGGAATTGTGATCCAAACTTGACCAAATGGTTCATATGAGTTCATAATGTTGATGTGGGTCAAGAATCATGAGGTTTGACTGTCAATTGACCACAGTTGACTTTTTCCCTAATACAGTTGATTTCTAGGTCAACTGTCCAATTGACTGGGCAAAGATTGGAATCAAGGCTTGAAACTTGGTATGGATAAACTTGTGAGTCCAACATGAGGCATGAAAGTCATCTTGGGCATTTTAGGTCAAAACATCTTTGTGCAAACTCAAACCCTAATTTGGGTCAGCAGTGCAAGGAGGAGTCTTGAGCAGAGCAAACCCTAACTTGATCTTGAGCTCCAAGGGTCTTGTGATGAGAAAATGTTGAAGAAATGAGAGGGAAAATTTTGGGGTACAACAGTTGCCCCTGTTCAATCTTCTTGCACCTGAAGAGTTAGATTGGCAGGCTTACCTTTCGCGTCTCGAAGGTAAAAGGAGATTGGACACTAGAGTGCCCTTAAATTTGCACTCATCAGAACAATGGATGCGGGAATGGGCTTAGAGATGCCATTTGGAGATGGGCTTAAAGATGCCATCTGAAGGGTGACAGAAACTTGTCGGAGATGGGCTTAAATATGCCATCTGGAAGGTTTGTTGAACTACAATGTGATAGGTCAGAAGAATGAGGATTAAAATGGTATCCGTGTCTGGAATGCATTTAAACTGCATCTAAAGACTGAGTTTGTATGAGCAGAAGAATGGCCTCCGTGTCCGGGGCGTATCTGAGTTGTAACTGTGTTTGAATGTAGAACGAATATCAGAATGATTGTCGTGTCTGGAGTGTATCTGTATTGTATCCGGATAACAGAGAAACATCTGTATGGAGCAACTGCGTGATGAGGACAAATTTTGAATGAGTGACAGAATGGAAACCGTGTCTGGAGCGTATCTGGACTGTATCTGAAGTTGAAAATTGTATGAGTAGCAGAATGACTTCCGTGTCTGGAGTGTATCTGACACTGTAACTGGGATTGAGATCCGTATGAGTAATAGAATGACTTCTGTGTTTGAAGTGTATCTGAAACTGTAACTGGGATCTAAATAAATGACAGAATGACTTCCGTGGCGAACGCACTGGGGAGAATCAAACTGCTGTTGTAAGGGTCAGAATGGTATCCGTGTTTGGAATGCATTGAACCTTGAGGTGGATAAATGAATCTGAATGAGAGATAGAATGGCTGCCGTGCCTGGAGCGTATCTAGTTTGTATCTGATTGCTGTAGTCTGAATGAGTAGTAGAATGACCGACGTGTCTGGGGTGTATCTGTACTGTATCTGACTTGAAATTTTGAATGAGTAATAGAATGACCGCCGTGTCTGGGGTGTATCCATACTGTATCTTGAATAATTGTTAACGATGGCCTTTTAATCTCATCCTGAAAAGGGTGAAATGTTAGCTAAAACACAAAGTTATGTTGCATGATATGTATGATGCAATATATGTTATATCAATGTTTATGATATGAATGTAAATGCATGTGCATGTAAGCTGAAGAGCTGTCTTGCTAAGGATAGATAAATCCTGGAAATAAAGAATCTTGATTGCTGCCAGGGAAAGTGAATCTTTGACTGCTGCATGGGAAGACAAGGATTTTGATTGCTGAGGATGAGACATCCTTGTTGACTACTGCTGGAGAATTAGGAGCTTGGGTTGTATACCAATCTTCTAGGGATTCTTGTCTTGAGGAGATCTTCACCGGAGAATGTTCGAATATCCTGTGAGGAACTGAGAATGAACCTTCACTCTGCTTGGGGAGATGCAAGATCTTCAATTGTTGAGGGATCTTAGGACCACTGCTGGGGAACTGGCATTCCTTGGTGACTTGCGGGAAATGAGAATTTCTGAAGATCTCTACTGGGGAGTTCAGAATCTGGTAGACTCATGTTGGAGAGGTATGACTGAGAATCTTCAGTTTGGTGGGAAGTATCTCCGTGGGGAGAAGGTTCACTAGCCTGGTTCAGCTGGGGATTGGTGGTTGGAAATTTTAGCTCCGCTGGGGATTGGATTTTCAGATTTTTAAGGCTCCACTGGGGATTCTGAAACTTAACTCTGAGGGGAATTGAGTTCTGGAAGGCTCTCTGGCTGGGGATATCAGTGTTGGGAAAGCTTTCTCCGTTGAGGATCCTGAAGTCTAAGCTCTGACTGAGGAATTTGGATTTCAAACCTGCTGGCGATTTCTTCTGAAAGGGCATCAAGATATCTATCTGTACCTTCAACCTATCAGTAATCATCTTTCTTGATTCATAAGGAAATGATTATGTTCAAATGCATATGCCTATTTAACAAAACATTGGACGTTTCTCAAATAAAACATAAGTGCAAAAGAAAAGAGAAGAGGAAGACAACGCAAATTTCTGTATTTGAAAAAGTATTTGTATTAACTTTCTATGAGTATATTTGTACAAAGGAGACAATCATCCTAGTAAGAGGGTGTCGTCGTATATATTGAAAAATTTATACAAAAGAAAGATGGCTATGTGAAACAATTCCATGGGATTCTATTCTGATATAGCCTTCGTAACTCTGAGTATCTGTCCATTCAATGCTTTGTCTGCCGATGACTGGATTGATCAGAAGCTTGGAGCTGGTTGACGAAGAGATTGTCCTTAAAGTGATCCGACGAGACATAGTCATACGCTTTAATTCCCTAACTTTTGCCTGAATCTCCCTTTCGGGTTTTCGATTCACCGGGAAACCCCTTTTTGCCCAAGCCGCCCTTTCGGATTTTCAACTTTCCGGGTGTACATATTTTTTTGTTTTATCCCTAATTTTTGCCTGAACCGCCCTTTCGGGTTTTCGGTCCACCGGGATGCCCATTTTTGCCCAAGCCGCCCTTTTGGGTTTTCGACTTGTCGGGTTATTTTACGCGTAGTATCTTTTGACTATGTCTGCATTTGCAGGGTGCGGTAAATCGTCGCCGTCCATGGTGGTCAGAATCATGGCACCACCAGAAAATATGCTCTTGATCACAAATGGTCCTTTGTATGTAGGAGTCCATTTGCCCCTGGGATCACTTTGCGGTAAGATAATCCGCTTGATTACGAGATCTCCAACTTGATATACTTGACGTCTGACTTTCTTGTTGAAAGCCTTGATCATCCGTTTTTTATACGTTTGACCATGGCAGACAGCAGTGAGTCGCTTCTCGTCGATCAAATTGAGTTGATCAAGTCGGGTCTGAATCCAATCGTCTTCACTCAAACCAAAGTCCTTCATAATCCTTAGAGAAGGAATCTGAACTTCCATGGGCAGGACAACTTCTATGCCATATACCAAAGAAAATGGGGTTGCCCCGGTTGAAGTGCGTGCCGTCGTACGGTATCCGTGCAGAGCAAACGGTAACATCTCATGCCAGTCCTTGTAAGTAACTGTCATTTTCTGAATGATCTTCTTAATGTTTTTGTTCGTAGCTTCAACAGCACCGTTCATCTTCGGCCGATAGGGAGATGAATTGTGATGATAAATCTTGAACTGTTCGCATAATGCGGTGATCATAGTATTATTCAGATTTGTACCGTTGTCTGTGATGATCCTGTCTGGAACACCATACCGGCATATGAGGTTTTGCTTGATGAAGCGGGCAACCACATTTTTAGTAACAGAGGCGAAGGAAGCTGCTTCGACCCATTTGGTGAAGTAGTCAATGGCAACCAGGATGAAGCGATGTCCGTTGGATACCGTGGGCTTGATCTCTCCAATCATGTCAATGCCCCACATTGCAAATGGCCAAGGAGCTGTCAGCATGTTGAGAGGAACCGGAGGAATATGAATCTTGTCAGCGTAGACTTGACATTTGTGGCAATTACGGGAATGTTGATGGCAATCTGCTTCCATGGTAGACCAGTAATAGCCTGCCCTTAGGATCTTCTTAGCCATAGTATGCCCGCTCAAGTGAGTTCCAAATGTACCGTTGTGCATCTCGGTCATGATTAACTCCGCTTCGGCTTTGTCTACACATAGGAGTAAAACACAATCATGGTTGCGCTTATAGAGGATGCCATTGCTCAGGAAGAACTTGGCAGCAAATTTCCTTAGGAACTTCTTGTCATTTACGGAAGCTCCTTCGGGATATTCTCTGGTCTGGAGATACCTTTTAATTTCGTGAAACCAGGGTTGTTCCACTACTTCTTCGGTATTAATCTTGTGACAATGTGCAGGTTCATCCATCCGCTCGATGGTGATTTGGGGAGCCTCGTTATCCCAGTTGAGTTTAAACATAGAAGACATTGTAGCCAGAGCATCTGCTAGCTGATTCTCTTCTCGCGGGAAATGCTCGAAGGTAATTTGCTCGAAATGAGGCAACAATGTCAGGACATGTTCTTTGTATGGGATAAGATTAGGATGTTTGGTATCCCACTCTCCTTTGATTTGACTGATAACCAAAGCCGAGTCCCCAAATACGATCAAAGATTTGATCCCCAAGTCTATAGCGGCCTTGAGACCAAAGATGCAAGCTTCATATTCAGCCATGTTGTTTGTGCAGCTGAAGCAGAGTCGAGCCGTGAAAGGCGTGTGACAACCTTCCGGGGAAATGAGCACCGCACCGATACCGTTCCCAAGTGCATTTGAAGCACCGTCAAAGTACAGGGTCCATCGGGATCCCTTTTCAGGTCCGTCATATAGTCCGTTACCTTCAACGTTGTCCAAATTCATGATGTCCTCGTCTGGGAAGTCAAATCTCATGGATTGATAATCTTCGATAGCTTGATGAGCTAGATGATCAGCTAGTACACTCCCTTTTATATCCTTTTGAGTGGTGTACTGGATGTCATACTCAGTTAGGATCATTTGCCATCTAGCTATTCTTCCAGATAAAGCGGGCTTTTCGAAGATATACTTGATAGGATCCATTTTGGAAATCAATAAGGTGGTATGAGTCAGCATATACTGCCTTAGTCGGCGAGCAGCCCATACCAAAGCGCAGCAAGTTTTCTCGAGCAGTGAGTAGCGAGTCTCACAGTCGGTAAACTTTTTGCTAAGGTAATAAATAGCATGCTCTTTTCGACCAGACTCGTCATGCTGGCCCAAAACACACCCCATTGAGTTATCCAACACGGTCAGATACATGATCAATGGTCTTCCTTCGACGGGTGGCATCAGAATAGGAAGTTCTAGCAAATACTCCTGGATTTTATCAAAAGCAGCTTGGCAATCGTCGTTCCATTCGACTACCTGATATTTCTTTAATAATTTGAAAATTGGCTCACAGGTAGAAGTCAGATGAGAGATGAATCTGGCAATATAGTTTAAGCGCCCCAAGAACCCTCTAACCTCCTTTTCAGTACGGGGAGCAGGCATCTCTTGTATTGCTTTCACTTTTGCTGGATCGACTTCAATGCCTTTGTTGCTGACAATAAACCCTAGAAGTTTACCAGACCTAACTCCGAAAGTACACTTACTTGGATTCAGCCTGAGTTTGTACTCTTTCAACCTGGCAAACAGCTTTTCTAGATGTTCAAGGTGTTCCTCCTCTGTTTGTGACCGAGCTATCATATCGTCTACGTAAACTTCGATCTCATGATGTATCATATCATGAAATAAAGCTACCATGGCGCGTTGATAAGTTGCCCCTGCGTTCTTCAGTCCGAACGACATCACCTTGTAACAGAAAGTACCCCATTGTGTAACAAAGGTTGTTTTCTCCATGTCCTCGGGGGCCATTTTAATCTGGTTGTAGCCCGAGAATCCATCCATGTGTTTCCAGTGATTTCTGGTAAACAACCGCTAGTCTTCCAAACTATCGAATAATCTTTATTAACGCTACTCAATCTCTTTGGTAACTCACAGGATCGACTAGATTGATCCTAGGACTCCTTGGATATCAAGGTTACTCTCACAATCGAACAATTATTCATGGGTGCTATTGTATAAATGTTTGGTTTGTTTCGATCCCTCTCTCTAAGAGTTTAAGAATGTGGTCAAAATGTATGTGAAACTAAGTTATACGAATGATTGCTAATTGTAATGCTGATTGAAAAGACATATAAAACTGTATAGAAAATGAAGTAACTGGTTTCGATCCATAAAACATTTAACACAAAAGGTTTCTGGAATGTGGAAGTTTAAAATGTGAAGAAAGCGTTTAATGCAAGAAATCTAGAAAGGAGTTTAAGTGAAAGTAAATGTTTGAAGAATAATACTTGAAAGTAAAGACATTGAAAGCGTAAAAGTTCTCTGAAATATGAAGTGCTTCGAAATATAAAGAATGCAATAAAATGTAAAACTTTGAAGAAAAGACTTTGAAATGAAAAGACAGTAGATAAAGAAACTTGTAAATGTTATTCGACAGAAAGAAAAAGAAGGAAAGTGCTGGAAATAGTAAAAAGGCTTTTATTAAGTTAAAAATACATGGTGCTATCATACATACATCTCTCTTGCATTCGTTTCCCTTGCCATGTGGTAGTTTGAATGTTATTGAGTATTTTGTATAACCGATATGACACACTGAAATCCTAACACTAAGACTTCTATTTATACTAATTCGACCCTAACGGTCTCGCTACAAGATCATGCCACGTTTCGAACATGCAAGACAATGCTCCTTTCATCTTTCCACGTGTCCTCAAATGCTCCAACACATAACTTTCAAACTTTGAAAGTCCCGCTTTCATTTAAATTTCAAATGCTTTGGTGTTTCTCTGCTTCGAACGCTCTTCTCAGACTTAGCTTCGCTGCTGTTTCGAGATCCCTTTGGATACGCTCCCAAGATCACCGTTCGAAGCTTCAAGCTTTGACACACTCATTCGAAACACTGCTTCTGCAATTTCGAAGCGTGGTGTTTTAATTCCATTTCGATCAGAACTTCTAACTCTTTTTGAATTCTAAATAACATTATCAAAATCTTCAGCCAACAAATTGCCCCTTTAAAATATGTATTTCGATCTCTCTGAGAAATACCTATTTTAAACATTTATACAAGATTTTGATAGGATCTTCGAATCATCATAGCATTTAATGCGTTTGACCCTAGTCACATCAATCATAGCACCCTTTGGGTACCTTAACCGCCCAAAGTCACTTCACAGCATGGTGCAGTTATAAGTAATGATTGTTTTTAAAATCACGCCTATTACCTATATCAACTTCTCGCCACCTCTTCATCACACCAATCCATGATCTCCACGTATCATACTTTCACTCGGTGGATGTTTCATCTTCTTATTATAAAACGTCAATTTACCCTTCCTTTTTCCTTCTTTACACTCTAAACCTTTCAAACTCTGGAATTTTACTCTTCTTCTCTCACAAACACTCTAAGTTCTCAAACAACAAAAATGTCTTCTTCCACATCATCCCAACTCAAGAAAGCTTCCAAGAAGAAGGGAAAAACTACAGGAGCAACTATGGAGAGTAAAATCGTCACCATTCAAGGCCAATCTGCTCTTGCTCCTCAAATGATCTCCAAAGAAAAAGAAATGCTGTACGCATCACAGGTACTCATCCCTACCCATGTTGCTGGTAAGAGGTTAGCCTTAAATGGCCCTCTTACAGTTTTTGAAATACTAAAAGACACCAGGACCATTTTTCCCGTGTGTTACAACTTCAAACCTTTATTCAACAAAATGGATGCCCCTAGGGCAGCAGAATTTCTTAATCCGAAAACCACAGAAACCTCAACTGTTCATCCCAAGGACCCATTTATCTTGGATTACGTAAAAAGCAATTTTAAACCATTCCGATCTTGCCCTACTGCTGATGTTGCTTATCAAAACTGGTTTGCGAAAGTAGAAGCCAAGAAATCCCAGCAATGGGAAGAACTAGGCATTTATAACCTTATTAAGCTGTCGAAACCTGGATTCACCTATAGTCATCCTCTGCTATTTGCGTCCCTCTACTTCTGGGATAGTACCTACAACACTTTCCATATTCCAGGTGGAATGATTACCCCAACCTTCTTCGATATAGCAGCCATTACTGGGCTGTCGCCAGTGGGGGAAACCTATGTTCCTGACAATGAAGAGCACTCAAGCATAATTGACTTCGAAGTCAAGTTAGCCAGCTTCTCCAAATTTATCGGCCATTATCATGCTGAAGGGGATAATGTGTCTGACACAGAGCACATTGCTTTCTTAACTCTGTGGCTGTCTAGGTACGTTTTCTGCAGTAGATCCCTGCAGGTAGCTAGTAGGTTCATTCCTTTAGCTAGGGATTTACACGAAAATCGCAAAGTATGCCTAAGCGAATTACTCTTAGTTGACCTCTATGAGAGCCTGAGGTCAGCTGTTTCGAGCCTCAAATCCCACAATTCCAAAAACATTCTTTTAGCTGGCCCATTTTGGTTACTTCAATTATGGCTCAATGCCATGTTCGAACCTTCTTTACCAACTGCCAACACCATAGACGAACAAGATGCAGAAATAAGTGATAGGATAGTCGAAGGCACTAGGCTTCGAAGACTAACCCCTAGTGATGACAAGGATGACTTCAAGGTTCAATTTTCGAAGTACATCTTGATACTCTCAAAAAGACACAAGTTCGAAGAGAGCATGGCGCCCTTTGCTTCGAGGGCTCATGGACCTTCTTGGTTCACCATGGCTCTCTCAGAAGCCACCAAGAGTAAGGAAATCCAAGATGTGTGGAGAGCTTTCTTGCTTCCTAGACTTATCTCTTCAAGGATAACCCCAGCTAAGAACCAAATTCTTCTCTTTGCCTACCAGCCAAACTTCGTTTCGAGGCAGTTTGGCCTATGCCAACTGATTCCTGAACCTTTGTTCCAGACTGAGAGTGCCATCACAACTGGTCGAACTTTCAAGGCAAGGGAAGCCAAGATCCAACAAGAACAATACCAGGGCTTTGCCCAATTTGAACTGATAGCCTTCGAACCTACTCATCTCGCGGCCAAAGGATTTCTGGAGTGGTGGATTAAGTTTTATCAAACTTGTATGTTCGATACACTTACTATTCGACAGAAACTAATTGATGCCTTCGATGTGCAGGTACCAGCAAAGAAAGGTATGTTTACTCATGCCAAAGAAATAAAAGCTTTTCAAAATTACTTCGAAACTACTTACGACCCCACACGCTTGGACTCCACTGTGCATCAAGCGGCTGAGACCTTGAAGGAAAAATTTAAACAAAAAGTTTCCAAGCTAAAACTTCCTTCAGGGCTGTCACCTGAGGATAGGTATAGGTTGGCATTCGAAATGCATCCACCTAAATTTCCCAGATTACCTACCTCAGAACTGGCTCTGGCTTGGTTTCCCCCATATCCATGGTGGTTTACTTGCAAAGAGATGTTCAAATATCTTCAAAGGAAACCAAAGCCATCTGAGACTGTGACATGGGCTCGACACTGGCTTCATGATTTCCCAGGACATCTTCGATATGACCTTTCTGCCATGTCAATTAAATCTGATCAAGGCACAGGTGCGAATGCTTGGGAAAAACTCCCAAATATCTTTATTTTCCAAATCTTTAACCTTTGCTTTAAATGTTTTGATTTTCAGCTATCAGGATAAAGACCACTGCCTCGAAATCGAAGGAAGGAAGTGCCTCTCAAGCCTCCATCGAAACTACCGAAAAGACTAATCCACCCGAAACGACTACTGCTGCTGCAACTACACCAACAACAACAACGCCAACAACAATAAGTGCCCCAATTCCAACGGTAATCACTTAGTTTTTTATGCTTCGAATTCACTCAATCCTTTTATATCTAACTTCGTTAAACTTCGTGCAGACCAACAAGCTTCCCCCCACTACTCCCAAGAAGCGGAAACCAAGCACCACTGGGGAAGATCTGACTGCTGGGGGAAACTCAAACATTGCTTCGAAGAAGAAGCTGAAGAAAGCCACACCCAAAAGTACTGCTCCTACTAGTGTCTCTGGACTTGACTCCAGGGATGCTGCTCCCTTACCACAATCCAAAAATCCACCTTCGACCTCCAACCCACAGTTGGAACGCATAGCTAGTAACCTCTCTTCTGAGGGGCCCCAGGTAAATCGAATTTCTTCTAAAAATGTTTAACTTCTTATTACCTTGGTGAGTGTCATCTTTTAACACTTTGCTGCTCCTTGCAGAACATCCTGAATCCCACTTCTACTATTTCGACCTCACCGTCCAGGGCTGCTGTTCCGCTTAACTCCTCTCCTCAAGGAGACTCCAGCAATTTGGTCCAAAACAAAGGTTCTTCCAACGTAGCGGTTTTGGCTGGAACTTCTGAGCAACCAGATGACCAAGGTACCTCCATTCCTCTGAAAGAGGTTAACGAAACCATACCTCAAACGTCTGCAGAGGATTCACAAATGGTTCTTCAAAAGTCCCTCCTTGAAACTCTTCAAGAAGATCCAAAGGATGCTCAGACTGAAGAGGAAAAAGCTGATTCTGGGCAAGGATTCGAAGAATCTGCAGACGAAGAATCTGAGGAGGAAAACGCCCATGATGGGGAAAATGACAATGATGGTTCGACTGCCGGGACGGAGTCTAATGCACATAGCGGTGAAAAGGATGGTATCGAAGTGGTAAATTTGGTCGAGGATGAAGAAGACCAAGAGCACGAAGCAAATGAAGGGGATGGTGATACAATCAATGAAAACCCAAAGGTTGAAACAAACGAGGTTCCCCTACGCGTGGAATTCCCCCAATCCTCTCCGTCTCGAATGACCGATGAGGAACTGGCACTTCTGAGGCGAAATGACCCTATTGGGTACATGAAGGCAAAATTGGCCCAGAGGGACATTCCACTCGCTAGGGCTGGTACAAGTTCAACCAGCTATCCTCTTCCCACAGATGAAAGAGTTGTTCTTCTCAACAAAATTAGGAGAACTATTCTCAATGTGGATATCTTCGAAGTGCTTAAGCAAGATAGTACTGCTTGCTACACTATGAAGGAGCTGCTTACCAAGGTTAATCTTTCCAGTTGCTCTTTGCCAGTCAGTACTCTCTTGTTTGATCTTCAAAATCTGCTGGACAACGTAACCGGCTATCTTCTCCAAGACGAATCTGCTGCCAAGAAGGTTCACGAAAAGCGCATTGCTATGGATGCCGCCTATGAACAAGCTTCGAAGCTTTCTCAAGAAGCTGAAGATCAGGCTATGCATCTGAAGCAGGCAAAAACTGAATATGAGGCTCGAGCTGAGTCCATTCTTATTTGGGAAAGGCAGATTCTGGAACTTCAGCAGAAAGTTAAGGAGGCTAAGGAACAACAACTATCCTTCGAAACTAATCCTGCAGGTAACCAATTCGAAGAGCTTCTCAACCGGGGGCTTGCAGAAATGGAGACCGCAGAACAACTTAAAGGAGAAGTGACCACCTTGGAAGGTGCCAGGCGGTTTGCTCAGCAGAGACTTGAAACATTTCGAAGTACTTTTACTCGATTGAAAAATAATGTTTATTTCTAGATTTTTGTCTATCTGACCATAACTTTGGTTCTTTCAATGTAATATTCGAACAACGCCATTTTGGCATTCTTATCTTGCCATCTTGGCTTTTTTATAATACTTTGTTTACGTTGTTACTATTCGAATTTCCCGCAGGCTTGGTTTATATTTCTTTAAATATTTCCCATTAACCTTTAGGACACGTTTATCATCTAAGAGTTCTTCGACTTCGTAGGCATTGTTAGAGAAAACTTTTAGTACTCGAAAAGGTCCTTCCCAATGAGGTGACCATTTACCTAATGCTTTGTTCTTCTTATCCATAGGCAATATGACTCTCCAAACCAAGTCATTAATAACGAATACTTTTTTCTTCACCCTCTTATTGTATGTTCTGGCCACTCTTTCTTTTTGCCTCATCAAAATATCCAACGCATGTAATCTAATTTCGTCCAATTCAACTAATTCATTCATCATCATTTCCCAATATAACGCGGCTGGAATTTCGTTTTGTTTCTGTATTCGAACTGATTGCAGGTGAATTTCTACTGGTAACACTGCATCATGGCCGAATGTAAGTTGGAAAGGAGTAGTGTTAGTGGCTTCCTTTGGAGATGTTCTACAAGCCCATAACACTTGGTCCAGAGTTTTGTGCCAATTTCTTGGCTTCTTGCCAATATGCTTCTTGATTAATCCTATTATTACTTTGTTTGCCGCTTCGACCTGTCCGTTTGCTTGAGCATAATATGGGGTTGATGTTAGCAATCTAAACCCCATTTCTTGGGCAAATCCTTGCATCTTTCTACCAGTAAATACGGAACCTTGGTCTGTAGTTATACTTTCTGGTAATCCAAACCTATAGATAATGTGCTTTTGTATAAATTCGATAATTGCCTCTTGATCAGCAACTACCAAAGGTATAGCTTCTATCCATTTGGTAAAATAATCTACTCCTACCAAGATATATTTCTGACCTTTGGACGAAGCAGGATTTATTTCGCCTATCAGATCTAATGCCCATCCTCTGAATGGCCATGGTTTGATGATCGAATGCAGCTCACTTGCAGGGGCGTGTTGAATTCCTGCGTGTTTCTGACATTCCTCACATCCTTTCGCGAAGTCTATGCAATCTTTAAGCATGCTGGGCCAATACAAACCATATCGAAATAGCAACCATTTCATTTTATGGCCTGCTTGGTGTGCCCCACATGCCCCATTATGGACTTCAGACAATGCTAAATATGCCTCACTTTCTCCTAGGCATTTCAATAAAACACCTTCTTGGGTCTTTTTGAACAATTCGTTCCCCATGAGGAGGTATGACAATGCTCTATATTTTGTTTTTCTATCTACTTTTAGAGTTGGGTCTGCTAAATAACTCTTTAATGGACTTCGCCAATCTGTATCTGACAAAGTATTTATGGCTAGAATTTCGAATCCCTGTTTCTCGGCATATCCCAATCTCATACTTTCCAGATCCGATGGTGTGAATCTAGTAGCCATAACTCTTCCCCTTATTTCGACCAAATCCTTAAGATTCTTGGTGGATACTCTATAACCTGAAGCCAACTGCGCTAAGTCATTTGCTTCTTGGTTTTCTAATCTTGGTATGTGTTGAATATCCATGTATTCAAACTTTCTCAATAGCCTATTGACTATGACGAAGTATACCATTAGATTTTCCTTTATGCACTTATATTCTTTTGTAATTTGTTTGACCACCAACTCAGAATCTCCTTTAATTTCGACTCTGGTTGCCCCCAGTTCCAACAAAGCTTCAAGTCCAACAATGAGCGCTTCATACTCAGCTTCGTTGTTCGAACAACGAGGACCATCCAATTTATACTTGAATTTTGTTGGAATTCCTTCAGGAGAAATTAGAAGGACTCCAACACCACTTCCATTCTTGTGGGTTGAACCATCAAAGTACAATTTCCATGGTTGCATTTCGACGTAACTCATGCTTGTCTGCTCAACCAACGAATGATCCACAATGAAATCAGAAATCACTTGACCTTTCATAGCTTTTAAGGGCATGAACGTCAATGAGTATTCTGTTAAGGCCAAAGCCCACTTTCCAACTCTACTATGCATTATTGGCTTTGAAAGCATATGTTTAATGACATCGAAGTGAGACGAAACATAAACATCAACAGGTTTTATATAATACTTGAGTTTCATACAAGAGAAATACAAACAGAGACATAGCTTTTCTAAATTGCTATATCTGGTCTCTGCATCATTCAGCACTCTACTTAGATAGTATATGGCTCTTTCGACGCCATTGTTATCTTCTTGTGCTAACATACTACCTATGCTAACTTCAGAGGCAGATATGTACAATCTCATGGGCTTCCCCCATGATGGTGGAGACAAGATAGGAGGCTGAGAAAGATATTCTTTTATTTTGTCAAACGCCTCCTGGTGAGCTTCGTTCCATTCGAAGGCTTGACCTTGCTTCAGACGAAGTAACGGAGAGAAAGCTTGAGTCCTTCCACTCAGGTTCGAAATGAATCTTCTGAGGAAGTTAACTTTCCCTAGCAGAGATTGCAACTCCCTTTTTGACGCAGGTGCTTTCGTCTCCATTATGGCTTTGGTTTTGTTCTGGTTGATTTCAATTCCTTTTTTGTGGACCACAAAACCAAGAAAATCTCCAGCCTGCACAAAAAATGCACATTTAAGGGGATTCATTTTTAAGCCATGTTTTCTCATTCGCTCGAATGATTGGCTTAAATGATGCAAATGTGCTTCTGCAGATATAGATTTGATGACTATATCATCAATATACACCTGCATGAAGGTTTCGATAAAGTCATGAAAGATTGAATTCATCGCCCTTTGATAAGTTGCCCCAGCATTTTTTAAACCAAAAGGCATCACCACCCATTCGTAGGTGCCTAAGGCTCCTGGGCAACGAAATGCTGTCTTTGCAACATCTTCTTCAGCAATGAAAATCTGGTTATATCCAGAGTATCCATCTAACATGCTCAAGTATTCGAATCCTGCAGCAGAATCTACTAGCATTTCTGCCACGGGCATGGAATATTGATCTTTAGGGGTTGCAGTATTTAAATCCCTAAAATCTATGCAAATCCTTAAAGAACCATTTTTCTTGATAACAGGTACTATGTTTGCTAACCATTCGACGTACCTTGTTGTTCTGATGAATTTGCAACGCAGCAACCTTTCGATCTCAGCTTTAATTTTTGTGAGAACCGCTGGCGCGAATCTTCTGGGAGTTTGTTTGATGGGCCTCTTGCCATCTTTGATTGGCAGCCTATGTTCGACCAACTCCCTCTTTAAACCAGGCATCTCATCATAATCCCATGCGAAACAATCTTTGTTCTCCTTAAGGATTTCGATCACTTTTTCCTTGAGGCCTGGGCTAAGTTTGGCACTTACGTAGGTTACTCTTTTTGTTTTGTCATCCCCTAAGTTGACTTCTTCGAGTGGGTCCTGTGCCAACATTTTGACACCTGAGTTTATGGGATCCCTTTCGAAGCCTAAGGGTTCTTTGTCATAGATGGCATCTAACCTTTGATCCATCTCTAACTCTTCGCTGGGTGAGCATTTCGAACCCCCCCCACTAACTTCATTCGTTTTTTCAAATGATTCATTTATTTCAGCCTCTAAGGCCGCTTTTGATTCATTCTCAGCCATATAGGCCGAAATCCTTTCGAAAAAGGTAGACTCAGTCATGGTTAAGGTTGTCGAAGTCCCAGCCTGCTGGCCGTTTTGGTATGGCACCTTCAACTTCCTCTTCTTCACTAATTATTGTTCTATCCCAGTAGAGTCCATCATGACGAAGTGTCATGTAGTAGTGGGCATTTCTAGTTTCATTTATCTCATCATTTGGAACACATGGAGCAATCTTTGCCAGATTTTTATCATAGTCCCTTTTGTCAACTAGATTGACAGTTGACATAAAGTAACTCTGGTCTGCTTCGATATTTTCCACGATTCCGTCATCTCTCCACAGGACTAGTCGTTGATGCATTGACGAAGGAACTGCTCCCACGCCATGAATCCACTCTCTTCCTAGCAGTAGGTTATAGTTGGCCTTGGCTTCGACAACCATAAACATGGTGGGCCTGCAACTTGAGCCTATTGTCAATTCCAACTGGACTACCCCCAGTGTTTTACCCACTTTTCCTTCATAATTGGATAGAACCATATTATGGGGCTTGATATCCCCTTCGCGGATTTCCAACCTTTTTAGCATGAAATGGGGAATCAGATTGACTGCAGCACCCCCATCTACTAGAACTTTGTTCACCCCATGGACACCCACTTTCGCCCGAATGAAAAGTGGTTTGATATGATTCTTCATTGTAGGCTCTGGACGTTCGAAGAACGCATTTTGTTCTTCAACAGCCCCATTGTCCATCACGTAGTAGCATACGGGCCTATGTTTCATTAAATCTGTGGCGTCTTCTTCCTCATATTCATTGATTTCGGTTTCTTGCCCGAATTCGCAGGGAAGCACAGACACTACGTTACAGTTCAGGTTAAATGAAGACTCCCCCTCCGATTCGAAGTTATCTGTTATCATATCTTCGTCCTCTTCCGGGCCTGGAGTGTATTCCTTTGGTCCGTCTTGTTGATCTTCAGAGAAAAGCCTTCTGTTGACTGGAGGTTTCTCTTCCGTCTGACTTTTTGGTTTGTTGGTGCTCGATTCACCTTGTATCTTTGTTGAAGTATCCCCTTTGTTTGCCCCAGCTTCTCTTTCAGCCTTTCGAATCCTTTGCTGTCTGCGCCACTGGGATCTTGACATGGGGTTCCTTCCTTTGTAATTTTCTAATCTGACTTCCTCCCTTTTCTGTGTGTTGAATTGCCTCCTGTATGTCACAGCATGGCGTGCATTTCGTTCAGCATTCCTCCATTTGTCTTTGCCTTTGTCATTTCTGGCTTGCAGCCATCTATCGGTTGGCACTTCAGCAGGGAGTTTGAAAGTCACTCTTCGAGCAACTCTGGGGTGAGGGCTATCAGGTCTTCGCTGTTTGTATATGCTGTCGAAACGTGGACCCATCTGGGCAGTTTCTTGATGGCTCCAGCAAGGGGCGAAGGGGATCGTTTCGAAGGCCCTAGCCATGCTTTGGTCATATACAGCAGAACATCTTGGGCACACCAAGCACTTAGTTGCCCCCTTGTAGCAGCGAAAAATAAACTCCAATAAACTCTCTCCAGCCTTGGGGTAGCATCTAAAGAGTTGGTTATCCTGGCGCCAATTGTTGCCAGTTCGAGCCCTCTGTACCCTTTCGAAATTTGCAGCAATTCTTTGGTTGCAGAGGATGTTGCACCTAGGGCACAGTATCATGCCTGGATCTCCTTTGTGGCATGACATGAGATAGTCTTTGAGAGTATCATCTCCAGTGTGATTGTCCCCCATTCTATGCTTTTCTTTTTCTAAGTATTTTTCCACTTCCTTCATCTCAGAACGGGGTCTTTCCATGTCCACCATATTTATTTCCAAATCCCCCTCTTTTGTTTCGTCATCGCCCCATCCTGTGGGCTTTATATCTTCGATCTGGACCTTCGAACTTTCTGGGGCAGAGTATTTGACCAGATAGTCATATTTTCCACTGGGTTCCCCTAGAGTGTCCCATATTTCCTTCTGAGAGGGGACTGGCTGCGTAATTTGTACTTTCTCTAATTCCAGACTCAAGCCCTCAGTGACTTGTGTAAATCCTTCGTTGTGATCCCCTTGGCCTTCAGTAGCCTGGGTTTCTCCTGCAACAGCCACAGGTTCAGCAATCGAAGTGTCTGGTGTATTCTGGATGCCTTCAGTGACTTCCTCGCTGACTTCGACCATCACCCAGTTTTCGACTTCAATGTCCTTCTCTCCAGTTAGGGTGTCGCTTCGATCAATTTCCACCATGTTGACTTCTCCAATGCACGCAGGCTCGGAGTAGTTGGTATCTGCGACGTCCAAAGGATCTTCGTCCACTTTCATCTTCATCTTATCAGCAAACTTTAATCTGCCATCTTTGATTGCGTTTTGAATCAAATCCCTGAAAAGAAAACATTGTGAGGTCTTGTGGCCTAGGAAACTATGATATTTGCAAAATCCCCTTTTCTTCCTTTGGTCCAAAGGGGGTATTTTGACATTTGATGGCACAATTAATTGGCCGTCTTTGACAAGCAAGTCAAAGATTTCGTCACATTTAGTGACATCGAAGGTGTAAACCTTCTTTGGAAACTTATCACTTTTCTCATTTTCAACAATATCTTTCCCTTTCGTAGGAACTAACATTTTGCAGGAGTAAGGCGGGGCCTGTTTTAATTCAGCGAGGTCGATTTCGACCTCTTCGAATTCGAATTCAGGATATTCTTCTACTTCCTCAGTTCCAACATAGGAAATTCTTTCTTTCTTACTATTCTTAAAGACTCGGGCTTTTTCGGCTTTTAGTCTTTCGACTTGTCGAACCCTATCGGCTAACTGAGCCATATCCCTCAAATGCTGAGTATCTAATTTCTTTCGAATAGAGTAATCCAATCCCCCAGCGGCCATTTCGACTAACTCATGCTCAGGCACTACTGTGTAACATCTGGATTTTAACAGCCTAAATCTATTCAAATAGTCATCAATGGGTTCAGTGAACTTTCTCTTAACACTGGCCAATTCCTTCAGACTTATTTTCGATTGTCCCATGTAAAATTGTTCATGGAATAATCTCTCTAAAAGGGTCCAAGTATCGACAGACCCAGGAGGCAACGTGGTAAACCAAGTGAAAGCATTTTTTGTCAAGGAACTTGGGAAATATTTGATTCTAAGATCTTCATTATTGGCTATATCCCCCGCTTCGGTCAAATATCTCGCTATGTGTTCGACTGTTGACTCGTTGGTATCCCCAGCGAACTTTGTAAATTTAGGGACTTTGTATCCCCTTGGTAAATCAGTATGCATTATACAATCTAATATAGGAGAGGCGTAATTTGGCCTCCTCATTCCCATATTGAGGCCATTTTGGGTCATGATCCTCTCTATCATGGTGGTCAGATTATTTTCTGCCAAGATGTTATCGTTTCGAACCCTATGAACGACAGCATCGGCATCTTGGTTTCGACCAACCAAAACAACTCCCCTAGGTTGTTCTCCTCGAAATTCTGGGGCTTCTGGTCTTTCGATCCTTGCCCCTGGTTCCATAATTTCCCTTTGTGGGCCCGGAATTATTGGGGCTTCTAACCTTGGTGCTCTGGCCCCTAAGTTAACCTCTTCTCTGGGTGGTCTATGGATTGGGTCGTTGGCAATTTGTTCTATAACAGGCACGTTTGTTCGAAATCCCGCCTGGTTCTGCCTACGCCTTTCTGTGGGAGCAAAGAAATCTGCTATTCGACTCATATTGTCAGCGTTTTCCCTGTTCGTCACAGTCACATTCTGAACTATTGGGGCGAATATTTCCTGCATGGTTTGCGCTAACACCCCTATCATATTGTGGTTGCTTTCATCCATCAATTGCCTAAAAGCCAACTGGTTATCTGTGGTTAGGGTAGGCAACGTGCTATAACCCACTGACCCTTGGTTATTTGACATAAATTGGTTTGCCCCAGACCCAGATCCTAGTTGTGGGGATGAATTTGATATGGAATTGTGTAATCCTGCCATAAAAGATGTTGGCATTCCGTAAGAAGAACTTCTAATTCTATTCCCATCGAAGCCGGGTGGTCTAGTTGATGGAGATGCGAAATGGGATTGTGTCCCAGGTGGTGGAACGAATCCCCCAGGGTAGCCCATGGTTCCAGTATTTCCTAAGATCGAACTGTTGGTTGATACGCCACTTACTCCGTTGGTGGCCATGTTACTGGTTGAAGATGCAACAGCCTGTGCATTCGAAGGGATTACATTAGATGCTCCGCTCGAAATGGACGCGTTAGTGCCTGTTGCCTGTGGGCCACCTTGGTCTCCTTGTTGATTGTCTGAATTAGACATTTTGTCCAAACGTTTTCTTCTGGATAAAGGTTGGTTGCTGTTGGTTATCTTACCACTTCTCAGGTTCATAAAACAGCAAACTTCTTATGTTCCTACGTTTCTAGGATGGCTATGTTTTGACAATCCTTAATTCTGATATCCAACTATTGGTCCCAGCGGGTGTGCCAATTTGTTTCCAGTGATTTCTGGTAAACAACCGCTAGTCTTCCAAACTATCGAATAATCTTTATTAACGCTACTCAATCTCTTTGGTAACTCACAGGATCGACTAGATTGATCCTAGGACTCCTTGGATATCAAGGTTACTCTCACAATCGAACAATTATTCATGGGTGCTATTGTATAAATGTTTGGTTTGTTTCGATCCCTCTCTCTAAGAGTTTAAGAATGTGGTCAAAATGTATGTGAAACTAAGTTATACGAATGATTGCTAATTGTAATGCTGATTGAAAAGACATATAAAACTGTATAGAAAATGAAGTAACTGGTTTCGATCCATAAAACATTTAACACAAAAGGTTTCTGGAATGTGGAAGTTTAAAATGTGAAGAAAGCGTTTAATGCAAGAAATCTAGAAAGGAGTTTAAGTGAAAGTAAATGTTTGAAGAATAATACTTGAAAGTAAAGACATTGAAAGCGTAAAAGTTCTCTGAAATATGAAGTGCTTCGAAATATAAAGAATGCAATAAAATGTAAAACTTTGAAGAAAAGACTTTGAAATGAAAAGACAGTAGATAAAGAAACTTGTAAATGTTATTCGACAGAAAGAAAAAGAAGGAAAGTGCTGGAAATAGTAAAAAGGCTTTTATTAAGTTAAAAATACATGGTGCTATCATACATACATCTCTCTTGCATTCGTTTCCCTTGCCATGTGGTAGTTTGAATGTTATTGAGTATTTTGTATAACCGATATGACACACTGAAATCCTAACACTAAGACTTCTATTTATACTAATTCGACCCTAACGGTCTCGCTACAAGATCATGCCACGTTTCGAACATGCAAGACAATGCTCCTTTCATCTTTCCACGTGTCCTCAAATGCTCCAACACATAACTTTCAAACTTTGAAAGTCCCGCTTTCATTTAAATTTCAAATGCTTTGGTGTTTCTCTGCTTCGAACGCTCTTCTCAGACTTAGCTTCGCTGCTGTTTCGAGATCCCTTTGGATACGCTCCCAAGATCACCGTTCGAAGCTTCAAGCTTTGACACACTCATTCGAAACACTGCTTCTGCAATTTCGAAGCGTGGTGTTTTAATTCCATTTCGATCAGAACTTCTAACTCTTTTTGAATTCTAAATAACATTATCAAAATCTTCAGCCAACACCATGAAGGAAAACACTTTGTGCTGAGCTGTGTTGTCGATCAAAATGTCAATGTGCGGTAGCGGAAAATCATCTTTGGGGCTGGCCCTATTCAAATCCCGGTAGTCCACACACATCTTGACCTTGCCATCTTTTTTACGAACTGGCACGATGTTAGCAACCCATTGTGGATAGGATGTAACAGCCAGAAAGCCAGCGTTGAATTGTTTCATCACTTCTGCTTTAATCTTCTCAGACATGTCGGGCCTCATTCGGCGGACTTTTTGCTTGATCGGTGGACAATCCTCTCTTGTAGGGAGACGGTGAACCACGATGTCGGTGTCTAAACCGGGCATATCTTCATAAGACCAGGCGAAGATTTCAACGTATTCATTTAACAGTTGTATCAGGCGCTCCTTGACACTTGGTTCCAGATTGGCACCCACTTGTACTTCTTTCCGGTCTTCCTCTGTTCCTAAGTTGACAGTTTCCAACAACTCTTCGTGAGGTAAGATGGCCCTTTCTTCTTGCTGTAAAAGTCTGGCTAGCTCTCCTGGTACTTCACAACCTTCGTCATCTTCATACTCAGCCTGATTGACCAGATCTTCAGAGTTATTGAAGGACATAGCAGAATAGTCACCCATAGAATCCAGAGTGGATGGGTACCTGCATTTATGAGTGTGGGTGTGTGTAAGGGATAGCCATCCTTAAACAAAAATGCAGAAGGAAAGAAAATGAACACAGCAGTTTATCAATGAAAAACGTCCAATGAATCATTAAACATGGCATATGGATATGAAGATAATCAAAACCCTTACAAATGGACCTACATGCCCCGGGCAAGGCATGAGGTGAAAAAGTAGTGTACGGATTGTTCAAAAGTAAATATTACAGATCACAGGAAATGTTTGACAGATAATTACTGATTAATAAAAGTAATGGGGACAAAGTCCTTTGCCTCCCAGTTGCGTAGTCCTCCTTTGGTGGTTGGGTAGTTCCAATCTTCAATGTTGGCTTCTTCGTCTTCATCTTCCAGAGCATTGATCCCAGAAGGAGAGATCTTGATGGGTGCTCTTTCAACCTTTGAGTGGCGCATAGCTTTCTGCCCCGCAACAGTGAATCCTAAACCAAACCTGTCTGTTTTGTGAGGAATATCCGGCAACTGCCCCCATGTTGAGCTCTTTCCTTCCTTCATTACAACCTTCGCGTCCTTTAGAGATGCCATCCTGGCCATCTGCTTTGGTACTTCAGCTACCACTTTTGTTACTTCTACTTCAGGAGAGACTTCCTCGAAGTGCTGGAATGGCGTTTCAATGAATTCACCCTCTACCTCTACATACCGGAAGGAGTTCAGGTGGTTGATCATATATTCCTCTTCACCGTGGACGGTTATGATCTTTCCTTTGACAGGGTACTTCAACATTTGATGTAGGGAAGAGGTGACTGCCCCAGCATTGTGTATCCATGGTCTCCCCAATAAGCAAGAGTATGACGGACGAATGTCTATCACATAGAAAGTTGAGGGGAACACCTTTGTGCCAACCTTAATAGGAATGTCTACCTCCCCATGTACCATTCTCTTTGACCCTTCAAATGCCCTTACAATGATATTACTTGGCCTTAACTCCAAGCCTTCACAGTCTAATCGGTCGAGAGCCTTCTTGGGCAGCATGTTCAGAGAAGAACCCGTGTCGACCAGATATGGGCCAGAGTAGTTCCTAGACATTCTACTGACACATGTAAGGCGTCGTTGTGCTTTCTTCCTTTTGAGGTTAGGTCAGCATCAGAGAAACCTAAACCGTTGTCTGCTGTAAGACTGGCTACACAGTCTTGGAATTGGTCGGCAGAGGTTTCCTGGGGCACATGGGTTGTTTTCAGGAATTTTATCAACGCTTTGGCGTGCGCCTCTGAACAAAGTAGCAATGCTAACATGGAGATTTTCGAGGGAGTTTGCCCCAGTTTCTCTACCACGTCATAATCACTCTTTTTAATTATCTTCAAGATCTCCTCCATCTCTTTCTTAGAGGTTTCTGGGATGACCAAAGGTTGAGCCCTCGTTCCGACGAGCTCATCTTGGATCCCTTTACCCTTATCAGCAGAAGTAGGAGGGACAACAATAGGAACAATAGTTTCTTCAACCAACGGAGTTCTAGCGGAAAGTTTTATCGGTGCAGGAATAACTTTGGCAGCAGATGAGGGTCCAAAGATTGCCTTTGGGGGGGCAATCTCTGGAGAAAATATTCTCCCACTTCGGGTGATCTTGCTTGTACCAGCAATGTTTCCAATGTTGACATCTTCCTCATCAGAGCTTCCTTCGGTTACTTCAACTTGTTTAATACCATGGTAGTAGATTTCTCCACCGTAATTCCATGGTATTGATTTTTCAGAACTGTAGGGGACAGGCCCTGGCATAGTTATTTTCAGAGGAACAGACGTTGTAGCGGATGTAATCTTAACAGGCTTTCTGACGGCCTTGGAAAGATTGGCGTGAATGGTGATAATTGAAACATCTTCGGTAGGGGTTGGAATAGCAGGAACTTTTTCAAACAGAATTTGTTGACTGTCCATCAGGCCTTGGATGCCTTTCTTCAGTAACGGGCAGTCAATTGGCAGAGAGTAACAACAGTAGCAGTCTTCTTTGCATCCCAGGAAAATCCCGGCTCTTAGCAGATTTAACTTGATGGTTAACAGAGGAGTCATTAGGTCATTGACATCAGAAACATACAAATCTTCCTCGATAGCATGGACATTTCGACCATGCTTCGGCATCGGAGCAGATATCACGTTTGGCTTCTCTGGAGCATCGAACTCCACCTCTTTCGCATCTATCAAGTCTTGAATTTTATTTTTTAGCGCCCAACAATTGTTTGTGTCATGCCCGACACTATCAGAATGGTAAGCGCATTTGGCATTGGCATTGTAAGCTGGTGAGGTTATATTCACATTTTTCGGCGCTTCTTTGATATTGGTGAGATTCAGCTTTAACAAGTGTGGAAGAACTTGCGCGGGCGTCATATTAATACGGGTGAACTGCCGTGGTGTCCGTTCTCCCCATTGCTGTTTAGGTCTGGACTGATTTCCGCGAGGCTGGTCATTTGATGGATTTTGGATCATCATGGCCCCCACAGTCGGTCGACGCTCATTCTTCTCCGCTCTTCTCTGAGAGTACACAACAGCTGTTTCCTTCTTCGCTGGAAATGATTTCTTAACAGTTGTAGATGCAGAGGCATCCTTCTGAATCTTCCCATTCTTGATACCGGCTTCTACCCGCTCGCTAGTTAGAATTAATTCAGTAAACCCTGCGGAAGAGCTACCGATCAGGTGGTTAAAGAATGGACCAGACAGGGTCCCCAGGAATATATCAACAAGTTCTCTATCAGAAAGAGGTGGCTGCACTCTTCCGGCCAGATCGCACCACTTCTGGGCGTATTCCTTAAATCCTCACCTGAGGCCATTCCCATACTCTGTAGCTGAGTACGGGTTGGTGCCAGGTCGGAGTTATACTGATATTGGCGATAAAAAGCAGCTGCCAGATCCTCCCAACTATGTATCTCTGACCTTTCCAGCTTATAAAACCAGTCTAGCTGAGTGCCAGACAGGCTATCTTGAAAGAAATGCACCCAAAGATTTCTGTCGGAAGTATGAGGTTGGATTCTTCTGACGTATGACCTCAGGTGCATTTTTGGGCAGGACAGCCCGTCATATCTTGCAAATATTGGCACTTTGAACTTCGGGGGGATCACAATTCCAGTAATCAATCCCAAATCTTCGAAATCCAAACCGGGAACTCTCTGCAGCTTCATAGCTGCCAACCTGTCTTCCAAGTTTTTGTACTTATCATCGGCGGGCGGGTATTGTTGCTCTGAGTAGTCTTCATCTTCTTCAGCCTCTTCTTCTTCAGCTTCGAATTCGGAAGGTACCGCAACCCCTTTTCCTTTACTGGTTTCTTCTTCAGATGCAGAGGGAAATTCAAGAACTCTTCTGGCTTCACCCTCAAACCTTCTTCCTAGGGTAGCCACCCCGACTCTCTTCTTCTTCTTTTTCACTTGCTCTTTGTTCCCAAGCAGGGCCTTTAGATCCTCCTGACCCTTTGCCAAGGTCATCAGGAGATGTTGAAATTGTGAGTTTTGAGACTGCAAGTCCTTGACCGTCTGTTCGAGATCCATCTTACTGAAATAAACAGCAGAAAGATAAGGAAACCTGGTGTCGAGACCTGCTTATGCGCATGATGAATGATATGTTTGTTTATGCAATGCATTCAAGGATTTAGAAAATTCAAAATTGTTGCAAACAAAAAGAACACACGTCATATTAATAAGAAGAAATTTTGTCAATACATAAATGCCCCATGGGCCAAATATTACAAAAACTTCTCAAGGTAAAAAGACGTTACGCATCCTCTTTGGTGCGATGTAGGTGTTGAGGGTCTCTTCCTCATGGAGTCGGCGGGTAAGCTCCAAAACCTTCTTCTCACTGGCGTAGAAGCTGGCTTCAAAAGTGTTCCGTTCCTCCTTGAGTTGGATCCAACTCTTCTGCATCTCCTCCCACGATGTAGGCATGTCAGGGTATAGGATGGTGTAGGGAACCTCTCCTTCCTTAACAGGCTCTTTAATCACAGGGAGAACATGAGGGTAAGGCATCATTAGACTCTGGGCTCGGGTTCGTACCCACTTGAGATAAGGCTCAAGAGGGGTGGAGTTCTTGTGCCCTAGTGTCTTACTGTCTACCTTGTTAGGCATCCTCCACGCTCTGATGAACCTTTGGCGAAGTCCTTGTGCATCGTTGTTGAAGTCAAAAACTAGGTCAGGAATCAACATGTCGTGAGGGCCATCCCTCTGTGCATATCCAAATTGTCTCAAAGCTAGACAAGGGTTGTAGGTAATGCCTCCTCTAATGCCAAGTAATGGAACATTAGGGAACTCTCCACAACGATCGACGATGATGACATTTTATCTGGACCGAGAACACCAATGTACATCAGAGTGAGTGAGGGTCATCAATCGTTGTGACCACCTTAAGCCTTGGTCATTCTTCAAGACAGATTGTGGAAGGTGCGAAATAAACCACCTTGCAAGGAGAGGAGTACATCACATGAGAACACCCCTCTTTATCATTGTTCGTGTGTAAAATGAGTGAAGAATGTCCCCAAGCAATGTTGGTATTGGATTCCTGGATAAGAAGATCTTGACGGCGTTGACATCTACGAGCTGGTCAGGATTTGGGAACAAAACCAACCCATAAATGAGGAGTGCCACAATTTCTTCAAAGGCTTGTAGATCCAATGAATTCCAACACTCTTGTGCCTTCTCAAACAAGAATTTTGCCAAGAAGCCTTTGACACCGCTTCTGGTTTCCCAATGCCCCTTGATTTCAGATGGTTGCAAGTGTAGTGCTTGAGAAACATCTTCAGGCTTTGGTTCTTTTTCCGTACCGTTGTAGGGTAGCTGATTAAGAATAGGAATTCTCATGAGTTGAGAAAATTCCTCCAAAGTGGGCACCAATTGGTAGTCGGGGAATGTGAAACAGTGGTGAAGGGGGTCAAAGAACTGGAACAACACCTTTACCATGTCCTCTTCAATGTTGGTGCTGACTAGGCTGAGCAGTCTACCATGTCTTTCACTGAAGGGAGAGCTTTCTGAATTCTGGATGTGAGCTCCTTGAGTTGAGGAGGGATTCTCACAAGGTTGACTTGGATAGTTTTCCTGCGAAGAATTTCCAAGACCTATAAAACAAGAACAAAGATGAAGATCCAAACCCTTGAAATGGTTAGTGTATGCATATGATGCTTTATGGTTCATGATGCATGCACAAACATATGTACAAGCAATGCACACAAAACCCTAGTTTCAGGCTTGCATGGGATTTCATAGGTAAGTACCCTCTTGAGTGTAGTTGGCTTAAAAACCTGTCCTATAAATATTAACCGGGTTCTAAGGAGCTCAATATCATTGGATTGTTTTCCATGTTCATTGTTTTGGTTTAGCCACTTAACTAGCGACCAAAATATTCCAAGAAAACAACCCTCAATGAGTGTAGTATCGAGTATCTACCAACTTCGGACTGCACCAAAGCCGGTCATCTCACTACCCCTAATGAAAGGCCAAGATGGTCAAGTAAGGTTCTAGGTCATTAGTGCTTAGTGACATCACTCAGCGGCCCCGTACTCTCCTTGATTGAACTCAAGGGTTACCGGTACTCATAAATATGTCGCACTAATATAGCTATTGCTTCAACTGTGTCGGTATACCCCGCACAGTTTCCATAACGTATTGCTATCTATGAATGTTTCCCCAAATCCGGGTGTAGGATTTCAAGCCCAAACAAGAGAACCAAGATATAAAGCAATCAAAGCAAACAATTAGTCATGCAAGAGGGTGATCTAAGCCCTAAGGTTACTCCACTTTTAAAATAATCCCCAGCAGAGTCGCCAGTTCTGTGATACGGTGGGAGAACTGACTTGGGTTTTGCGTTTGTTTTCGCAAATGTTTCGGTTGAGCAAGAGTCGCCACCGACTTTTTATTTTATCCTAAGGAAAGGTTAAAAAGCACAGCAAAAACCTTTGAGATGTTTTCTTGGGTTCGGGGAGTAGATTATAGAAAGGGAAGGTATTAGCACCCTTTCTATCCATGGTTATCCATGGGCTCTTAGTTACTTGCTTAGATCACTTGCCTTTGATTTTCAATTGTTTGAAATGGTGCTTTGTGTGTGGGTTTGAAAATGTTTTTGAAAAGAGGCCAATGTGGTGGCAACCTTTGTAATGATTCATGTTTGAATGTATACAAAGGTGTATGTCTTTTGAAAAGTTTTCAATGTTTTTGAAAGTTGTTTTGAAAGTGTTTGTGGATTGTGATTTTGAAAAGTAGGCAAGTGTTTTTGCAAGTTTATCAAGTAACTAAGAGTTTGTCTACCCCTAAATTTACTCAAAGGTTTTCTCTATGTTTTAACCCTTTTAACAATTTTGTTCCACCATTGTATTTGGCGGACAACCTTGTGTTAGGATGTTAACGGGACGGGCGCGGGTCATTGTTTAGACCATGATTGCAATGGTGCCAAGTCTCTTTGGGCAATTTTTCCTTTAAGGGACTTGATCATTTTTAGGCAACTTTCGAAAGCGTCATCGAGGGACTATGGTCATTTGATATTGTTTTGTTTTGCCAAAGACACCCAACATGCAACATGGCCCATTATTGAAGGCAACAAGTGGAGTAACCCTAGGGGTGCAAGTGTGATTGGTGTTGTCCATTTTCATGCTTTTTTATCTTGGAATTAGGTCAAGCTATTTGTTATTTGATTTTTGCATACAAACCCTAAGTCTATCATGGCATATTTAGAAAGCTTTAAAGTGCAGAATTTAAAGTCCTAAATTATTACAACATAATTATGGGATGGGGGGTACAAATGTTCAAATGGGGGATATTTAGCAAGAAAAATCAAATCTAAACTATTACATCCAAATTGAATATACAAATTATTTAATATACAGTAATTAAATAAAAATATAATAAATATGCAAGATGCAAAAAATGATTTTTATATGTATGTAAAAGTGTTTTTCATATGACAAATAAACAAAAATAAAAAGGTTAATTTTTGGGTATTTTTATGGTTTAGGGCAAAACCCTAATTTTCTAAGTAAGAAGTATTTATTATTTATTATATGCAATATTTATTAATCATATACAAAAAATAAATAAAAAGGAAGTATATTGTAAAAAAGTGATTTTTGAGGTCAAATATTAATAAAAATAAAAATGTATTATTTTTATGTTTTTATCCTAAATATTCTAATAAATATATAAGTATATATATTATATATTAAATATATTAAATATGTACAAAAAATAAGAATATTTATTATTTACAAAAAAAAGTATATTTTTTAGAAAATTTTTTCAAAAGATAAAATAAGATAAAATCAGAAAATAAAAATGTATTTGTATTATTTTAAGTATTTTAAGTAAAAAGTAAATACCTATTTATTTACATATAAACTAAATGAAACAAAATAAATACCAAATAAAATGCAAAAAATGTGAGAAAAATATTTTTAATGTTTTTTCATGTTTGGATAAAAATATAAAATCAAAATCAAAAGGAAAAAATCAAAAATGACAAATATATTATGCAATGGGCCAGGGGGGTGTATGTGTAAAAAGATGGTGTAAACAGAAAAAAGAATCAGGCCCAGCCCAAAGGTGGTTGTCTTCAACCTCCAGCACCTTTCAAACACAAAAAACGCGCGCTTCCTTCCATCCCTGTTATCTCTTGATTCCTTGACTTTTAACAAAAACTTACAACACAAACATTATAGAGCATCATGTCACGAGTTCATACATATAAAAAACTTGATCTAACTCTCAGAAATGAGAGAGAATTTCTTCTCCCCCAATTTCTTACCTAAGTTTTTTCCAATGTTCAGGTCCAAAATTCTCTCAGCATACACAACATAAATTAAAAGTAACTACATGGATGGCTTCAGGGCTATGATTAGAACATGCTTTCTTCACAAACTTAAGCTTAAATATGCTTGGATAGAGAGATAGAAGTTCAAAAACTTACCTGTTCAGCTTGAATCGTGTATGACAATGGAGGTACTTTCAATGCAATGTAAGGAATTGTATAGCTTGCTTGAGGTCCAGGGATACTTCTCCAACCTCTAGCTTGCTTTGGAACTAACTGAAACGAGCTATGGAAGTTAACCTGCACAATTGAAAAAATGAAAATGGTGAACTTGGTTAGAGGTGTTACAGTCTGTAGCTAGGGCTTGGGATAGCTTGTATGGATGTTATGGAGTGTGTATGAACCAGCTTTGGCCAAAACGCACGAGCAAACTGAGTTGTGCAACTCAATCTGCAGGGATGCCCTGTTTTGTGCAGCAAAATGGTGTTTTGATGTTTAGGGAGGTGTGATACGGTGGGAGAACTGACTATGGTTTTGCGTTTGTTTTCGCAAATGTTTTGGTTGAGCAAGAGTCGCCACCGACTTTTTATTTTATCCTACGGAAAGGTTTAAAAAGCACAGCAAAAACCTTTGAGATTTTTCTTGGGTTCGGGGAGTAGATTATAGAAAGGGAAGGTATTAGCACCCTTTCTATCCATGGTTATCCATGGGCTCTTAGGTACTTGCTTAGATCAACTTGCCTTGGTTTTCAATTGTTTGAAAATGGTGCTTTGTGTGGGGTTTTGAAAAATGTTTTGAAAAGATGCCTTGTATAGGCTACCCTTGTAACAATTCTTTACTCGAATGTTTTACAAAAGGTGTTTTGTCTTTTAAAAAGATGTTTCAAGGTTTTTTTGAAAGTTTATTTTGAAAGTGTTTGTGAAGTGGATTTTGAAATAGGCAAGTGTTTTCTTGGAAAGTTTGACAAGTACTTAAGAGTTCATCTACCCTAAAGTTTTTCTCAAAGATTTTTGTTTATGTTTTAAACCTTTTGACAATTTTGTTCCACCATTGCATTTGGTGGTCAATCTTGTCTTAGGAGATTAAAGGGACGGGCGCGGGTCATCGTTTAGATCATAGTTGCAATAGTGTTAAATGTCTTTGGGCAATTTTCTTTAAAAGGGACTTGATCATTCATTTAAGCAACATTTTGAGGGACTATGATCATTTGATTGTTTTGTTTTGCCCAAAGAAGTTCACCATGCAATATGGCCCAATAATAAAAGGCAACAAGTGGAATACCCTAGGGGGTGCAAGTGTGAAATGTGTTGTCCATTTTTTCATGCTCATTTATCTTGTATTAGGTCCAACTATTTTGTTCATTTCTTTATTCGCATACAAACCCTAATTCTAGCATAGTATGTTTAGAAAGCGATAAAGTGCGAAATTTAAATTCCTACGCTATTACATCACAATAATATAGGGAGGGGGGTACAATGTTCAAATGGGGATATTTAGACAAGAAATTAAACCTAAAACTATTACATCATTTTTATGAATATTTACAAGATAAATAAAAATGTATAATTCAAATGGTAAATAAAACAAATATGCAAATATGCAAAAGGAATTTTTATATGTATGAAAAAAAAGTATTATTTATGTGAAATAAAAAAAGAAAATAAAAGGGATATTATTTTTTGGAGTATCTTTGAATTTAGGGCAAAAACCCTAATTTTATTAAATAAAGCATGCCATTTATTTATTATGAACAAATATTTATGTATATATACAAGAATAAAATAAAATGAGGTATTTGTCAAAAATACATTTTTTATATTAAATTTTAATAAGAAAAATAAAAGGGGTATATATTTTATATTTATCCTAAATATATTAATGAGTATATGTATATATGTATTATTTTAAATATGTATTATATATATAAATAATAATAATATTTAATATTTTAGAAAATAGTATTTTTTCATATAAATATTTTCAGAAGGCAAAATAAAAATAAAAATGAAAATAAATGTGTTTTTACATATTTCTTAATATTTTAACAAAATGTATATATTTCTTTATTTATGTATAAATTAGAAGAAAATCAAATAAATATCAAATAAATTAAAAAAAGGTGAGGAAAAATATTTTTATGTTTTTAATATTATTAACAAAAATAAATAAGTCAGAAATAAAAAAGAAAAGTAAAAAAATCAAGCAAATGGACAAAATGGGCTCAGGGGGTGCAATACCAAAAACATGGTGTGAATAAAAAAAATGACACAGGCCCAGCCCAAACCACTTCTTCTTCAACCTCTGAATCAAAAAACGCGCGCCTGCAAGCTGTGTTTGAAATCCTGATTCTTTGATTTTTTGAACAAACTTCCAACACAAAAGATGTTAAGCATGAAATCACGATTCTAACCATATGCATAACTTGATCTAACTCTCTAAGATGAGGGAGAATTTCTCCTCCCCCAAATCCTAACCTAGTTTTTTCCGCCATTTTCAAACTCCAAATTCTCTCTACTCAGGCAAAAGAAATGAAAAGTAAAGGAATGTACATGTTCAGTGGCATGAATAGGACATTGTTTCTTCACAAACTTAAGACTAATGATGCATAATAAGAGAGATACGAGTTCATCAAAATACCTGTTCAGCTGGAGTTCTAGCTGGCAAATGGGGAGCTTACAGTGCAAGATACTGATTGGTATAGCTTCCTTGAGGTGTGGTGATGCTGTTCCAATATCTACTTTGCCTTGAGACACCTTGAACTGAGCTGTAGGACTTCAACTGCAAAATGAAAAAGTGAAAATGGTGGAACTTGTTAGAGGAGTTACAGGTCGTGTTTCAAGGCATGGTTAGCTTGCATATGTGCTAGGGAATGTGTAGGAACTGATTTTGGCAAAAGAGCTTGAAGGAAATGGAAGATAGCACTCAAACTGCAGGCTTTGCCCTGTTTGTGCAGTTTGAGGGTGATTATGGCAATGGGAGTGTTTTAGAGGTGCAAGGGTCGTGTATCAGCTTGGTTATGATCTGTGTAATGTGTTTGATAACTTAGTTCTTGTGTGTCTAAGCTGAGATGGATGTTGTGTGATGTTATGACACTTTTCTTCTTTCTTAAGCAACAAAAGCCAACTTGTGTTTCTAGGCATGTAGAGGGCCCCTAATGTGCTGCATAATCCCTCCTTGATCAGTGTGTTATGCTCATAAACTTGTGCCATTCAGATTTGCAATGTACTTGTTGGATTTCCAAATTGACATAAAGTGAATTTTAGCAAAAATGGATAGTTCACTTTATCTAAAAATGGATTAGGCTTGTGTACAATACTTGAACTCATAGAATAACACCTTGACACAATGAACAAGCATTAAATTATTGAGTGTAACTTGGTTTAAGGACCTGTAATCTAATCTAAGGCATGCTGAGTTCAAATTGCAAGGTTATGAACATGTAACTTGGTCATGAACAAAGTGGTTTTTTGCTATATTGTGAAATTCTATTCTCCCTAACCATGAGGTTGTTTGAGAAGTTCTTGGACATTTTGGAAAGCTTGGAATGTGTACTACAATCCATCTTTGAAGTGAAATTTGAAATTCCAAGTGGAAGTGTATGGAAAATGGCCTTGAAGTGGGGTAGAAAACCTTGTCAAAATAGGTCAAAAATTCACTAAGTTAAGAATGGTTTAGTGCCCTTATTCAAAAATTTGTAACTTGGGATACAAGCTTCAAATGAGAAAACTTTGTGAATCAAGGTTGTAGATTATGCAACAAGCTAAAACTTTCATGTTTTGACTTTTGTTTGAATCCAAATGGATCATGGTGAAAAAGTGGGGCAAAGTTGGGGAAAAATTAGGGTTTTTCATAACTTAGAAAAATTCTAAGTTATGAAAAATTTCATTTTAAACCCTAATTTGCATTTTGTGATTTCTTGGTGAACAAGTTTCATGATTTAGCATGCTTTGATGAAAAATGAATCTTGACTCTTGATTTTGACCAAAAAGTCAAAGTTTGACTTTTCAGTACACAGTCAAAATTGATCAATTGACTGGGAAATTCAACTGTCAATCCTGTGTACTTGGGATCTTTTGAGTTTGTTGATCATGTTAAGATAATTCCATGGGGTCCTTGAGTCCATGTGTGAGCTTGGTTTGCCATTGGCTAGGTCAAACAGTCAAAAATTGCCTTTGTGCAGTCAAAACCCTAAAAATGACCATTTTGCCTTTTTGGTGATCTGATCAAATTTCTTGGGGAATTGTGATCCAAACTTGATCAAATGATTCATATGAGTTCATAATGTTGATGTGGGTCAAATTTCATGAGGTTTGACTTTCAATTGGCCACAGTTGACTTTTTCCCCAATACAGTTGATTTCTAGGTCAACTGTCCAATTGACTGGGCAAAACTTGGAATCAAGACTTGAAACTTGATATGGGTAAACTTGGGAGTCCAATATGAAGCATGAAAGTCATCTTGGGCATTTTAGGTCAAAGCATCTTTGTGCAAACACAAACCCTAATTTGAGTCCACAGTGCAATGAGAGGTTTTGAGCAGATGAAACCCTAACTGGATCTTGAGCTTTAAGGGCTTTGTGGTGAGAAATCAATGAGAAATGGAAGGGCAAATTTTGGGGTACAATAGTTGCCCCTGTTCAATCTTCTTGAATCCGAAGAGTTAGATTGGCAAGTTTGCCTTTCGTGACTCGAGGGTAAAAGGAGATTGGACACTAGAGTGCCCAGAAATTTGCACTCGTCAAAGCAATGGATGCGGGAATGGGCTTAGAGATGCCATTTGGAGATGGGCTTAGAGATGCCATCTGGAAGGGAATATCAGGAAGGTGTCCAGGCTTGGGACCATCTCTGAACTGGGGGGTCTGAACAAGCAAAAGATTGACATCCGTTGTTGGGAGGAATCTGTAAACTGTTTTCAGTAGTTTGGAGAAGAAACTGAACAAGCGATAGGTTAACATCCGTTACTTGGAGGACCCGTAAACTGTTTTCAGAAGTCTTGAAGTTGAATAAGCAATAGAGCAGCATCCGTTGTTGGGAAACATCCGTAAATTGTTTTCAGAAGTTGCATCTGAACAAGTCGATAGATTAACATCCGTTGTTGGGAAGAATCCATAAACTGTTTTCAGAAGTCTTGAAGAAGAATCTGAACAAGTGACAGGTTAACATCCGTTTACTTGGAGAACCCGTGAACTGTTTTCAGAAATCTTGAAGTTGAATAAGCAATAGAGCAGCATCCGTTGTTGGGAAACGTCCGTAAACTGTTTTCAGAAGTTGCATCTGAACAAGTCGATAGATTAACATCCGTTGTTGGGAAGAATCCATAAACTGTTTTCAGAAGTCTTGAAGAAGAATCTGAACAAGTGACAGGTTAACATCCGTTTACTTGGAGAACCCGTGAACTGTTTTCAGAAATCTTGAAGTTGAATAAGCAATAGTCGGTCGACTGATCTTTCCTGAAAAGGTAAGGAATTAGTTGTATGCAATGTTATGATGCATGATGCAATCTACGTGACATCAATGTTTATGACATGAATGTGATGAATGCGCATGTAAGCTGACGAGCTATCTTGCAGAGGATAAATGAATCCGAGGTGGCCGAAGATAAAAACATCTTGACTGCTGTTGGGAAAAATAAATCCTTGGCTGCCGCTGGAAAAGAGAATTCCTGATGACCTCTACTGGGGAGTACCAATCTAGTAGACTCATGCCGGGGAGGTAAGACTGAGAATCTTCAACTTGATGGGAAGTAATTCTGGCGATCTCACTGGGGAACTTAAGATTTCTTTTCCTAAAACTTTGTGGGGAGAAGGCTCATTAGTCTGGCTCCGCTGGGGATTGACAATTTGAAGTTTTAGCTCGGCTGGGGATACTGAAACTTAAACTCTGAGGGGAAATGAGTTCTGGAGGATCCTCTGGCTGGGGATAACAAGGATAAGCTCCTCTGGGGATCATATTGATAAATTGTGTTGGGAAACTCTTGATGAACTCCACTGGGGATAGGAAGAATTCGGGAGAGTGCGATCTTCTGTGGCTGTTAGCTGAGGATAACCTAGTTATAAGCCTTTGTGGGGAATAACTTTGAATAAAACTCGGGAGAGACGTTCGTGCTCTGCGGGGAAATACCTTCCAGAACCTTACTGGGGATAAGCTTCGGGAGTCTGCTGGAGATAAGCCTCAGGGTTCACTAGGGATGTGGATTCCAAATCTCTTGGGGGGTTTCCTTCGAAAGGGTGCCAAGATATCCCTCCGTACCTTCATCCTATCAGTAATCCTTTTTCTTAGGTTCATTTAGGAAGTGATTATGTTTCAAATGCATATGCCTATTTAACAAAACATTGGACGTTTCTCAAAATAAAACAAATAGTGCAAGAGAAAAAGAAGAGGGAAATGACACAAATTTCTGGGGAAAGTATTTGTATTGATTTTCTTTGAGTATGTTTGTACAAAGGAGACAATCATCCTAGTAAGAGAATTATGTCGTAAATATTGAAAGATTTATACAAAATAAAGGATGGCCATGTGAAATAATTCCATGGGACTCCACTCTGCTATAGCTTTCACAACTCTGAATATCTGTCCATTCAATGCTTTACTTGACGATGACGGGATTGATCAGAAGCCTGGAACCGGTTGATGAAGAGATTGTCTTTGAAGTGATCCGACGAGACATAATCATACGCTTTAATTCCCTAACTTTTGCCTGAATCGCCCTTTCGGGTTTTCGATTCACCGGGAAACCCCTTTTTGCCCAAGCCGCCCTTTCGGGTTTTTGACTTGCCGGGTGTACAGATTTTTTTTGTTTTTATCCCTAATTTTTGCCTGAACCGCCCTTTCGGGTTTTCGGTTCATCGGGATGCCCATTTTTGCCCAAGCCGCCCTTTCGGGTTTTCGACTTGTCGGGTTATTTTATGTGTAGTATCTTTTGACTATGTCTGCATTCGCAGGGTGCGGCAAATCGTCGCCATCCATGGTGGTCAGAATCATTGCACCACCAGAAAATAGGCTTTTGATCACAAATGGTCCTTCATATGTAGGAGTCCATTTGCCCCTGGGATCACTTTGCGGCAAGATAATCCGCTTGATTACGAGATCCCCGACTCGATACACTTGACGTCTGACTTTCTTATTGAAGGCCTTGATCATCCGCTTTTGATACGTCTGACCATGGCATATAGCAGCAAGTCGCTTCTCGTCGATCAGATTGAGTTGATCAAGTCGGGTCTGCATCCAATCATCTTCATTCAAACCTGCATCCTTCATAATTCTTAGAGAGGGGATCTGGACTTCCATAGGCAAAACAGCTTCCATGCCATAAACCAAAGAAAATGGGGTTGCCCCAGTTGAAGTATGTGTCGTCGTACGGTATCCATGCAGAGCAAACGGTAACATCTCATGCCAGTCTTTATAAGTGACTGTCATTTTCTGAATGATCTTCTTAATGTTTTTGTTCGCAGCTTCAACAGCACCGTTCATCTTCGGCCGATAGGGAGATGAATTGTGATGATAAATCTTGAACTGTTCGCATAATGTAGTGATCATTGTGTTATTCAGATTTGTACCGTTGTCCGTGATGATCCTGTCTGGAACGCCATACCGACATATGAGATTTTGCTTGATGAAGCGGGCAACCACATTTTTGGTGACAGAGGCGAAGGAAGCTGCTTCGACCCATTTAGTGAAGTAGTCAATGGCAACCAGGATGAAGCGATGTCCGTTGGAAGCAGTGGGCTTGATCTCTCCAATCATATCAATGCCCCACATTGCAAAGGGCCACGGAGCAGTTAGGACGTTGAGGGGAACCAGAGGAATATGAACTTTGTCAGCATAGACTTGACACTTGTGACAAGTACGGGAATGTTGATGGCAGTCAGTTTCCATGGTAGACCAGTAATAGCCTGTCCTTAGGATCTTCTTAGCCATTGTATGTCCGCTCAAGTGAGTGCCAAATGTGCCGCTGTGTATATCAGTCATGATCAACTCTGCTTCAGCCTTATCCACACATCGGAGTAATACACAATCATGGCTTCGTTTGTAAAGGATGTCGTTGCTCAGGAAGAACTTAGCAGCGAATTTCCTTAAGAATTTCTTATCATTTACGGAAGCTCCTTCAGGATAATCCCTAGTCTCGAGATACCTTTTGATTTCATGGAACCAAGGTTGTTCCACTACTTCTTCAGTATTAATCTCGTGGCAATGTGCCGGTTCATCCATTCGCTTGATGGTGATTTGGGGAGCCTCATTATCCCAGTTGAGTTTAAACATGGAGGACATTGTGGCCAGAGCATCGGCTAGCTGATTCTCTTCTCGCGGGAAATGCTCGAAGGTAATTTGCTCAAAATGAGGCAACAATGTCAGGACATGTTCTTTGTATGGGATAAGATTAGGATGCTTGGTATCCCAATCTCCTTTGATTTGGCTGATGACCAAAGCCGAGTCCCCAAATACGATCAAAGATTTGATCCCCAAGTCTATAGCAGCCCCGAGACCAAAGGTGCAAGCTTCATACTCAGCCATGTTGTTTGTGCAGCTGAAACAAAGTCGGGCCGTGAAAGGAGTGTGACAACCTTCCGGAGAAATGAGTACTGCGCCAATACCATTTCCAAGTGCATTTGAAGCACCATCAAAGTATAGGGTCCATCGGGATCCCTTTTCGGGTCCGTCATACGGTCCGTCACTTTCAATGTTGTCCAAATTCATGATGTCCTCGTCTGGGAAGTCAAATCTCATGGGTTGATAGTCTTCAATAGCCTGATGAGCCAGATGGTCAGCTAGCACACTCCCTTTTATAGCTTTTTGGGTGGTGTACTGGATGTCATACTCGGTTAAGATCATTTGCCATCTAGCTATCCTTCCAGATAAAGCGGGCTTCTCGAAGATATACTTGATAGGGTCCATTTTGGATATTAACAAGGTAGTATGGGTCAGCATATACTGTCTTAGTCGGCGAGCAGCCCATACCAAAGCGCAGCAAGTTTTCTCGAGCAGTGAGTAGCGAGTCTCACAGTCGGTAAACTTTTTACTAAGGTAATAAATAGCATGCTCTTTTCGACCAGACTCGTCATGCTGGCCCAAAACACACCCCATTGAGTTATCCAAGACGGTCAAATACATGATCAACGGTCTTCCCTCGACGGGTGGCATCAGAATAGGAGGTTCTAGCAAATACTCCTTGATTCTATCAAAAGCAGCTTGACAATCGTCGTTCCATTCCACTACCTGATCTTTTTTTAAGAGTTTGAAAATTGGCTCACAGGTAGAAGTCAGATGTGAGATGAATCTGGCAATATAGTTTATGCGCCCCAAGAATCCTCTAACCTCCTTTTCAGTACGGGGAGCAGGCATCTCTTGTATTGCTTTTACTTTTACCGGATCGACTTCAATGCCTTTGTTGCTTACAATAAATCCCAGGAGTTTACCAGACCTAACTCCAAAAGTGCATTTACTTGGATTCAGCCTGAGCTTGTACTCTTTCAACCTGGCAAACAGCTTTTCCAGATGTTCAAGGTGCTCTTCCTCTGTTTGTGATCGAGCTATCATATCGTCTACGTAAACTTAAATCTCATGATGTATCATGTCATGAAATAAAGCTACCATGGCGCGTTGATAAGTTGCCCCTGCGTTCTTCAGCCTGAACGGCATCACTTTGTAACAGAAAGTGCCCCATTGTGTAACAAAAGTTGTTTTCTCCATATCCTCGGGAGCCATTTTGATTTGGTTGTAGCCCGAGAATTCGTCCATGAAGGAAAACACTTTATGCTGAGCTGTATTGTCGATTAAGATGTCAATATGAGGCAGCGGGAAATCATCTTTAGGGCTGGCCCTATTCAAATCCCGGTAGTCCACACACATTCTGACTTTGCCATCTTTCTTTGGTACCGGTACAATGTTAGCGACCCATTGAGGATAGGACGTAACAGCCAGGAAGCCAGCATCGAATTGCTTCATTACTTCCGCTTTGATCTTTTCGGACATGTCAGGCCTCATTCGGCGAACTTTTTGCTTGATTGGTGGACAGTCTTCTCTTGTGGGGAGACGGTGAACCACGATGTCGATGTCTAGACCCGGCATGTCTTCATAGGACCAAGCGAAGATTTCAACATACTCATTCAGTAACTGTACCAAGCGTTCCTTGACTTTTGGTTCCAGGTTGGCACCCACTTGCACCTCCTTCCGATTCTCCTCGGTTCCCAAGTTAACAGCTTCCAATGGCTCTTCATGCGATAAGATGGCCCTTTCCTCTTGTTGCAGAAGTCTGGCTAGTTCCCCGGGTACTTCACAACCTTCGTCATCTTCATACTCGGCTAGATTGACCAGATCTTCAGAGTTATTGAAAGATACAGCAGAATAGTCACCCATGGAATCCGGAGTGGATGGGTACCTGCATTGGTGAGTGTGGGTGTGTGTAAGGGATAGCCATCCTTTAAACAAAAAATGCAAAAGGAAAGAAAATGAACATAAGCAGTTTATCAAATGAAAAACGTCCAATGAATCATTAAACATGGCACATGAATATGAAAAATAGTCAAAACCCTTACAAGTGGACCTACATGCCCCGGGCAAGGCAGGAGGTGAAAAGATAGTGTACGGATTGTTTGAAAATAAAATATTACAGACCAAATAAGAAATGTTTAACAGATAAATTACTGCGGAATAAAAGTGATGGGGACAAAGTCTTTAGCCTCCCAATTGCTCAATCCTCCTCTGACAGTTGGATGAATCCACTCTTCAAAGTTGCTTTCCTTGTCTTCATCTTCCAGGGCGTTGATTCGGTAAGGAGAAATTTTGATTGGCGCTCTTTCAATCTTTGACTGGCGCATAGCTTTCTGGCCAGCGGCTGTGAAACCTAATCCAAACTTATCAGTCTTATGCGGAAAGTCGGGTAACTGCCCCCACGCTGAATTCTTCCCTTCTTTGATTGCGGCTCTTGCATCCTCCAGAGATGCCATCCTGGCCATCTGTCTTGGTGCCTCAGCTGCCAACTTTGCCACTGCTACTTCAGGAAGAACTTCTTCGAAATGTTGAAACGGCGTCTCAATGAACTCTCCTTCAACCTCCACATACCGGAAAGAATTTAAGTGACTAATCATGTACTCTTCTTCGCTGTGGACATTGATGATCTTTCCCTTGACAGGATACTTCAGCATTTGATGCAAGGAGGAGGTGACTGCCCCAGCATGGTGTATCCAAGGTCTACCCAGCAGGCAGGAGTATGATGGACGGATGTCCATTACATAGAAAGTGGATTTAAACACCTCAGTGCCTATCTTGATGGGAATTTCAACCTCTCCATGGACCATTCTCTTCGACCCATCGAAAGCTCTGACGACAATATCACTCGGCTTCAAATCCAACCCTTCGCAATCTAGCCGGTCCAAGGCCTTCTTAGGCAAAACATTCAGCGATGACCCGGTATCAACCAGAACATGTGCAAGGGTGGTTCCGCGACACTCAATTGAAATATGCAAAGCGTCATTGTGGTTTCGGCCTTTAGGGGTCAGGTCGGCATCAGAAAAACCTAATCTATTGTCTGCAGTTAGACTAGCCACGCAATGTTGAAATTGGTCTGCGGAGGTTTCCTGGGGCACATGAGCTGCCTTCAGAAACTTAATCAAAGCTTGAGCGTGCGCTTCTGAGCAAAGCAATAGTGCCAGCATGGAGATCTTGGAGGGGGTTTGCCCCAACTGTTCTACTACATCGTAATCACTTCTCTTGATTATCCTCAAAATCTCGTCCATTTCTTTCTTGGAGGCTTCCGGGATCACCAAGGGTTGAGCCCTCGTCCTGACGGGCTCATCCTGTATTCCCTTTCCTTTATCAGCAACGGTAGGAAAGACAGCACTAGGAACAACAACCTCTTCGATCAAAGGAGTTCTGGCAGAGAGCTTTACTGGTGCAGGGATGACTTCTTTAGCTGATGAGGGTCCAAAGACTGCTCTTGGAGGGGCAATCTCTGGAGAAAATATTCTCCCACTCCTGGTGATTTTGCTGGTGCCCGCAATGTTACTAATGCTGGCTTCTTCATCCTCCGAATTTTCTTCAATTACTTCGACTTGCTTGATACCATGGTAGTAGATGTAACCACCATAGTTCCAAGGTATCGACTTCTCAGAAACATAGGGAACAGGCCCTGGCATCGTTATCTTTAAAGGAACAGATTTTGCAGTTGGTGTAATCTTAACTGGCTTTTTGACGGCCTCGGAAAGATTGGCGTGAATGGTTATGATTGAGACATTTTCAACATGAACTGGAACAGCAGAAACTTTTTCGAACAGAATTTGTCGGCTATCCATAAGGCCTTGGATGCCTTTCTTTAATAGCGGATAATCAAACGGCAGAGAGTGGCAACAGTAGCAGTCTTCTTTACATCCCGGGAAGATCCCGGCCCTTAACAAATTTAACTTAATGGTTAGCAGTGGAGTAGTCAGATTACTGACGTCAGCAACATACAAATCCTCCTCAATGGCATTGATATTTCGGCCGTGCTTCGGCATAGGTGCAGATATCACATTAGGCTTCTCTGGAGCGTCAAACTCTACCTCCTTAGCCTCTATCAAGTCTTGGATCTTATGCTTGAGTGCCCAACAATCATTGGTGTCGTGTCCAACACTGTCTGAATGATAAGCGCATTTAGCATTGGCATGATAATGCGGGGAGGACGTATTTACATTCTTTGGCGCCTCCTTGATGGTGGCAAGATTCAACTTCAATAGATGGGGAAGCACCTGCGCTGGAGTCATATTAATACGGGTGAATTGCCGTTATGGCCTTTCCACCCGTTGCTGATTTGGTCTGGACTGGTTATAGCGAGGCTGCTCACTTGGAGTGTTTTGAATCATTACGGCCCCCACAGTTGGCCGACGCTCCATCTTTCCTGCTCTTCTCTGAGAATATACCATAGCTGTCTCCTTCTTAAAAGGCTTCTTCTCAACACTTGCAGCAACACCCTTCTGAATCTTTCCTGACTTGATGCCAGCTTCTATTCTTTCGCCGGTTAAGATTAAATCGGTAAACCCTGCGGAAGAGTTACCAATTAGATGATTGAAAAATGGCCCAGATAGGGTCCCAAGAAACATATCAACGAGCTCACGATCGGTTAGAGGAGGCTGCACTCTGCCAGCCAAATCCCTCCATTTTTGTGCATATTCTTTGAATCCCTCACTCGTTCCTAGTGACATACCCTGAAGTTGGGTACGAGTAGGAGCAAGATCAGAATTATACTGGTATTGTTTGTAGAAAGCGGTGGCCAAATCTTCCCAATTTCTGACACTGGTTCCTTCTAGCTGATAAAACCACTCCAACTGGGCTCCCGATAGGCTGTCTTGGAAGAAATGAATCCAGAGATTTTTATCTGCCGTATAGGGTTGAATTTTTCTCACGTAGGACCTGAGATGCATTTTGGGACAGGACAGCCCATCATACCTCACAAACACTGGCACTTTGAATTTTGGGGGAATCACAATTCCGGCGACCAAGCCCATGTCTTCAAAATCCAAACCCGGTACCCTTTGCAATTCCTTGGCAGCCAATCTGTCTTCTAAACCCTTGTACTTATCATCAGCTGGAGGGTATTGCTGGTCAGAATAATCTTCATCCTCTTCAACCTCTTCCTCCTCTGCATCAGACTCGGAAGGCACCGCAACTCGATCCCTTTTACTAGTCCCCTCATCAGAAGTAGGAGGAAATTCAAGCACCCTCCGAGCTTCTCTGTCGAATCTTCTCCCCAAAGTAGCCACTCCGACCCTCTTTTTCTTCTTCACTGGGTCCTTATTCTCCAGATGAGCCTTGATATCCTCCTGACTTTTAACCAAAGTCATCAAGAGTTGCTGGAACTGTGCATTCTGGGCTTGTAGGTCTTTGACTATTTGCTCGAGATCCATCCTACTGAAATAAACAGCAGACAGATAAGGAAACCTGGGGTGGGACCTGCTTATGCACATGATGAATGGTATGCTGATGTATGCAATGAATTCAAGGATTCAGGACATTCAAAATTGTTTCAGACAAAGAAGAACGCACGTCATATTAATAAGAAGAAATTTGTTAGTACATAAATGCCCCATGGGCCAACTGTTACAAAATAAACTTCTTAAGGCAGAAAGACATTGCGCATCCTCTTCGGTGCGATGTAGGTGTTGAGGGCCTCTTGCTCGTGGAGTCGGCGGGTAAGCTCTAGAACCTTTTTTTCACTGGCGTAGTAGCTAGCTTCAAAAGTGTTCCGTTCCTCCTTGAGCTGAATCCAACTTTTCTGCATTTCCTCCCATGATGTAGGCATGTCTGGATGTAGGATAGTGTAGGGAACCTCTCCTTCATTGACGGGCTCTTTAATCATAGGGAGAACATGAGGATAAGGCATCATTAGACTTTGGGCTCGGGCTCGTACCCACTTGAGATAGGGCTCAAGAGGGATGGAGTTCTTGTGTCCCAGAGTCTTGCTATCAACCTTGTTGAGCTTTCCCCAAGCTCTGATGAATCTTTGGCGGAGTCCTTGCGCATCGTTGTCGAAGTCAAAAACTAGGCTAGGAATCAACATATCATGAGGGCCATCCCTCCGTGCATATCCAAATTGCCTCAAAGCTAGGCAAGGGTTGTAGGTGATACCCCCCCTAATTCCAAGTAAAGGAACATTAGGAAATTCTCCGTAACGATCGACGATGATGACATTTTCTCTAGACCGAGAACACCAATGCACATCAGAATGAGTAAGAGTCATCAATCGTTGGGACCACCTTGTACCTTGGTCATTCTTCAAGACAGATTGTGGAAGGTGCGAAATAAACCACCTTGCGAGGATAGGAGTACAGCACATGAGAACACCCCTCTTTCTCATTGTTCGTGTGTAAAATGAGTGAAGGATGTCCCCAAGCAATGTTGGTATTGGATTTCTAGACAAGAAGATTTTGACGGCGTTGACATCTACCAATTGGTCAGGATTTGGGAACAAGACCAACCGTAGATAAGGAGTGCCACAATCTCTTCAAAGGCGTGTAGGTCCAATGAATTCCAACATTCTTGTGCCTTCTCAAACAAGAATTTTGCTAAGAATCCTTTGACGCCACTTCTGGTTTCCCAATGCCCCTTGATGTCGGATGGTTGAAGATGTAATGCTCGAGCAACATCTTCCGGCTTTGGTTCCTTTTCCGTACCGTTGAAGGGTAGTTGATTAAGGATAGGGATTCTTAGGAGTTGAGAAAACTCCTCCAAAGTGGGTACCAACTGATAATCAGGGAAAGTGAAGCAGTGGTGAAGAGGGTCAAAGAACTGGAATAGCACTTTCATCATGTCTTCTTCAATGTTGGTGTTGACTAGGTTGAGCAGTCTACCATGTCTTTCACTGAAGGATGAATTTTCCGGAATTCTTGAAGTGATCTCCTTGAGTTGAGGAGAGATTCTCACAAGGTTGACTTGAATGGTATTTCTGCGAGGGATTTCCATGTCCTACAAAACAAGAACAAAGATGAAGTCCAAAACCCTTGAAATGGTTAGTGAATGCATATGATGTTTTATGATGTTTATGATGTATGCACAAAACATATGTACAAGCAAATCACACCAAACCCTAATTTCAGGCTTGCAGGGGGTTTCATAGGTAAGTACCCTCTTGAGTGTAGTTGGCTTAAAAACCTGTCCTATAAATAGTAACCGGGTTCTAAGGAGCTCAATATCACTGGATTGTTTTCAATGTTCATTGTTTTGGTTTAGCCACTTAACTAGCGACCAAAATATTCCAAGAAAACAACCCTCAATGAGTGTAGTATCGAGTATCTACCAACTTCGGACTGCACCAAAGCCGGTCATCTCACTACCCCTAATAAAAGGCCAAGATGGTCAAGTAAGGTTCTAGGTTATTAGTGCTTAGTGACATCGCTCAGCGGCCCCGTACTCTCCTTGATTGAACTCAAGGGTTACCGGTACTCACAAATATGTCGCACTAATATAGCTATTGCTTAGACCGTGTCGGTATACCCCGCACAGTTTCCACAACGTATTGCTATCTATGTATGTTTCCCAAAATCCGGGTGGAGGATTGTAAACCCAAACAATAGAGCCAAAGTATAAAGCAAACAAATCAAACAATTAGTCATGCAAAAGGGTGATCTAAGCCCTAAGGTTACTCCACTTTTAAGATATCCCCAGCAGAGTCGCCAGTTCTGTGATACGGTGGGAGAACTGACTATGGTTTTGCGTTTGTTTTCGCAAATGTTTCGGTTGAGCAAGAGTCGCCACAGACTTTTTATTTTATCCTACGGAAAGGTTTAAAAAGCACAGCAAAAACCTTTGAGATTTTTCTTGGGTTCGGGGAGTAGATTATAGAAAGGGAAGGTATTAGCACCCTTTCTATCCATGGTTATCCATGGGCTCTTAGGTACTTGCTTAGATCAACTTTCCTTGGTTTTCAATTGTTTGAAAATGGTGCTTTGTGTGGGGTTTTGAAAAATGTTTTGAAAAGATGCCTTGTATAGGCTACCCTTGTAACAATTCTTTACTCGAATGTTTTACAAAAGGTGTTTTGTCTTTTAAAAAGATGTTTCAAGGTTTTTTTGAAAGTTTATTTTGAAAGTGTTTGTGAAGTGGATTTTGAAATAGGCAAGTGTTTTCTTGGAAAGTTTGACAAGTACTTAAGAGTTCATCTACCCTAAAGTTTTTCTCAAAGATTTTTGTTTATGTTTTAAACCTTTTTGACAATTTTGTTCCACCATTGCATTTGGTGGTCAATCTTGTCTTAGGAGATTAAAGGGACGGGCACGGGTCATCGTTTAGATCATAGTTGCAATAGTGTTAAATGTCTTTGGGCAATTTTCTTTAAAAGGGACTTGATCATTCATTTAAGGAACATTTTGAGGGACTATGATCATTTAATTGTTTTGTTTTGCCCAAAGAAGTTCAACATGCAATATGGCCCAATAATAAAAGGCAACAAGTGGAATACCCTAGGGGGTGCAAGTGTGAAATGTGTTGTCCATTTTTTCATGCTCATTTATCTTGTATTAGGTCCAACTATTTTGTTCATTTCTTTATTCGCATACAAACCCTAATTCTAGCATAGTATGTTTAGAAAGCGATAAAGTGCGAAATTTAAATTCCTACGCTATTACATCACAATAATATAGGGAGGGGGGTACAATGTTCAAATGGGGATATTTAGACAAGAAATTAAACCTAAAACTATTACATCATTTTTATGAATATTTACAAGATAAATAAAAATGTATAATTCAAATGGTAAATAAAACAAATATGCAAATATGCAAAAGGAATTTTTATATGTATGAAAAAAAAGTATTATTTATGTGAAATAAAAAAAGAAAATAAAAGGGATATTATTTTTTGGAGTATCTTTGAATTTAGGGCAAAAACCCTAATTTTATTAAATAAAGCATGCCATTTATTTATTATGAACAAATATTTATGTATATATACAAGAATAAAATAAAATGAGGTATTTGTCAAAAATACATTTTTTATATTAAATTTTAATAAGAAAAATAAAAGGGGTATATATTTTATATTTATCCTAAATATATTAATGAGTATATGTATATATGTATTATTTTAAATATGTATTATATATATAAATAATAATAATATTTAATATTTTAAAAAATAGTATTTTTTCATATAAATATTTTCAGAAGGAAAAATAAAAATAAAAATGAAAATAAATGTGTTTTTACATATTTCTTAATATTTTAACAAAATGTATATATTTCTTTATTTATGTATAAATTAGAAGAAAATCAAATAAATATCAAATAAATTAAAAAAAGGTGAGGAAAAATATTTTTATGTTTTTAATATTATTAACAAAAATAAATAAGTCAGAAATAAAAAAGAAAAGTCAAAAAATCAAGCAAATGGACAAAATGGGCTCAGGGGGTGCAATACCAAAAACATGGTGTGAATAAAAAAAATGACACAGGCCCAGCCCAAACCACTTCTTCTTCAACCTCTGAATCAAAAAACGCGCGCCTGCAAGCTGTGTTTGAAATCCTGATTCTTTGATTTTTTGAACAAACTTCCAACACAAAAGATGTTAAGCATGAAATCACGATTCTAACCATATGCATAACTTGATCTAACTCTCTAAGATGAGGGAGAATTTCTCCTCCCCCAAATCCTAACCTAGTTTTTTCCGCCATTTTCAAACTCCAAATTCTCTCTACTTAGGCAAAAGAAATGAAAAGTAAAGGAATGTACATGTTCAGTGGCATGAATAGGACATTGTTTCTTCACAAACTTAAGACTAATGATGCATAATAAGAGAGATACGAGTTCATCAAAATACCTGTTCAGCTGGAGTTCTAGCTGGCAAATGGGGAGCTTACAGTGCAAGATACTGATTGGTATAGCTTCCTTGAGGTGTGGTGATGCTGTTCCAATATCTACTTTGCCTTGAGACACCTTGAACTGAGCTGTAGAACTTCAACTGCAAAATGAAAAAGTGAAAATGGTGGAACTTGTTAGAGGAGTTACAGGTCGTGTTTCAAGGCATGGTTAGCTTGCATATGTGCTAGGGAATGTGTAGGAACTGATTTTGGCAAAAGAGCTTGAAGGAAATGGAAGATAGCACTCAAACTGCAGGCTTTGCCCTGTTTGTGCAGTTTGAGGGTGATTATGGCAATGGGAGTGTTTTAGAGGTGCAAGGGTCGTGTATCAGCTTGGTTATGATCTGTGTAATGTGTTTGATAACTTAGTTCTTGTGTGTCTAAGCTGAGATGGATGTTGTGTGATGTTATGACACTTTTCTTCTTTCTTAAGCAACAAAAGCCAACTTGTGTTTCTAGGCATGTAGAGGGCCCCTAATGTGCTGCATAATCCCTCCTTGATCAGTGTGTTATGCTCATAAACTTGTGCCATTCAGATTTGCAATGTACTTGTTGGATTTCCAAATTGACATAAAGTGAATTTTAGCAAAAATGGATAGTTCACTTTATCTAAAAATGGATTAGGCTTGTGTACAATACTTGAACTCATAGAATAACACCTTGACACAATGAACAAGCATTAAATTATTGAGTGTAACTTGGTTTAAGGACCTGTAATCTAATCTAAGGCATGCTGAGTTCAAATTGCAAGGTTATGAACATGTAACTTGGTCATGAACAAAGTGGTTTTTTGCTATATTGTGAAATTCGATTCTCCCTAACCATGAGGTTGTTTGAGAAGTTCTTGGACATTTTGGAAAGCTTGGAATGTGTACTACAATCCATATTTGAAGTGCAATTTGAAATTCCAAGTGGAAGTGTATGGAAAATGGCCTTGAAGTGGGGTAGAAAACCTTGTCAAAATAGGTCAAAAATTCACTAAGTTATGAATGGTTTAGTGCCCTTATTCAAAAATTTGTAACTTGGGATACAAGCTTCAAATGAGAAAACTTTGTGAATCAAGGTTGTAGATTATGCAACAAGCTACAACTTTCATGTTTTGACTTTTGTTTGAATCCAAATGGATCATGGTGAAAAAGTGGGGCAAAGTTGGGAAAAAATTAGGGTTTTTCATAACTTAGAAAAATTCTAAGTTATGAAAATTCCATTTTAAACCCTAATTTGCATTTTGTGATTTCTTGGTGAACAAGTTTCATGATTTAGCATGCTTTGATGAAAAATGAATCTTGACTCTTGATTTTGACCAAAAAGTCAAAGTTTGACTTTTCAGTACACAGTCAAAATTGATCAATTGACTGGGAAATTCAACTGTCAATCCTGTGTACTTGGGATCTTTTGAGTTTGTTGATCATGTCAAGATAATTCCATGGGGTCCTTGAGTCCATGTGTGAGCTTGGTTTGCCATTGGCTAGGTCAAACAGTCAAAAATTGCCTTTGTGCAGTCAAAACCCTAAAAATGACCATTTTGCCCTTTTGGTGATCTGATCAAATTTCTTGGGGAATTGTGATCCAAACTTGATCAAATGATTCATATGAGTTCATAATGTTAATGTGGGTCAAATTTCATGAGGTTTGACTGTCAATTGGCCACAGTTGACTTTTTCCCCAATACAGTTGATTTCTAGGTCAACTGTCCAATTGACTGGGCAAAACTTGGAATCAAGACTTGAAACTTGATATGGGTAAACTTGGGAGTCCAATATGAAGCATGAAAGTCATCTTGGGCATTTTAGGTCAAAGCATCTTTGTGCAAACACAAACCCTAATTTGAGTCCACAGTGCAAGGAGAGGTTTTGAGCAGATGAAACCCTAACTGGATCTTGAGCTTTAAGGGCTTTGTGGTGAGAAATCAATGAGAAATGGAAGGGAAAATTTTGGGGTACAACAGGAGGTATTGAAGGTGGTTGGCTCGTGTTTCAGGTCAGGTTTGATGTTTGGAAAGTGTTCAAGAAGTTTGCTTTGGCTAGTTGTTGCAGCAATGAGAGATGTTGTTCAAAATGCCAAGTTTCTTCCTTCTTAAGTCAAAAATGCCAAGTTAGGTTGTAGGCTACCACAGGCCCCTCAAGCATACTGCAAATGTTAGTCTTGATCAGTGGGATATGTCCATACCTTTGTGCCTCATAGATTTTCTTTGTACCTCTTAGATTGTAAACTTGACATAAAGTGTAACTTTACAAGAATAGATAAAATGCTTTTTCCATTTTAAGACTAATCCTTCATGTAATGACCAAATGCACAAAATAACATCTTGGCACAATGGTTTAGCATTGAATTATTGAGTAAGAAAGGGATTAGAGGCCTGTAACCTAGCTTGAACCATGCTGAGTTTGAAAATGCAAAGTTATGAACATGTAATTTGGCCATGAACAAAGTGACTTTTGCCCAACTTTGCCAATTCGATTCTCCCTAACCACAAGGGTGTTTGAGAAGTTCTTGGACAATTTAGAAAGCTTGGAATGTGTAATACAATCCATCTTTGTAATGAAAGTTGAAATTCCAAGTGGAAGCATGTGAAAAGTGGCCATGAAGTTAGGCAAAAATCCTGCCAAGAATAGGTCAAAATATTTCTAAGTTAAGAATGTTTTGCACCCCTATTCCAAAAATCATAACTTGAGCTACAAGCTTCTTTTGAGGAAACTTTGTGAATCAAAGTTGTAGATTTTGAAATGGACTATAACTTTCATGTTTTGAGTTTTGTTTGAATCCAAATTTATCTTGATGAAAAAATGGGACAAAGTTAGGAAAAAATAAGGAAGTTTCATAACTTAGAAAAATTCTAAGTTATGAAATTTCCTCATTCTAAACCCTAATTTGCAATTTTTGATTTCTTGATGAACAAGTTTCATAATTTGACATGTCTTGATGAAAAATGAATCTTGACACTTGATTTTGACCAAAAAAAGTCAAAGTTTGACTTTTCAGTATACAGTCAAATTTAGCTCAGTTGACTGGAAAATTCATCTGTCAATCTTGTTCATTTGGGATCTTTTGAACTTGTTGAATATGTCAAGACCATGTAATTGAGCCCTTGAGTCCATATGTGAGCTTGGTTTGCCATTGGCTAGGTCAAACAGTCAAAAATTGCCTTTGTGTAGTCAAAACCCTAAAAATGACCATTTTGCCCTTTTGGTGATCTGATCAAATTTCTTGTGGAATTGTGATCCAAACTTGACCAAATGGTTCATATGAGTTCATAATGTTGATGTGGGTCAAGAATCATGAGGTTTGACTGTCAATTGACCACATTTGACTTTTTCCCTAATACAGCTGATTTCTAGGTCAACTGTCCAATTGACTGGGCAAAGATTGGAATCAAGGCTTGAAACTTGGTATGGATAAACTTGTGAGTCCAACATGAGGCATGAAAGTCATATTGGGCATTTTAGGTCAAAACATCTTTGTGCAAACTCAAACCCTAATTTGGGTCAGCAGTGCAAGGAGGAGTCTTGAGCAGAGCAAACCCTAACTTGATCTTGAGCTCCAAGGGTCTTGTGATGAGAAAATGTTGAAGAAATGAGAGGGAAAATTTTGGGGTACAACAGTAGGGCTGTGAGAAGGAACCTGGATAGTAGGGTTACTTCGAAATGAAAGCCTGGATAGTAGGGCTGTGAGAAGGAACCTGGATAGTAGGGTTACTTCAGAATGAAAGCTTAGATAGTAGGGCTGTGAGAAGGAACCTGGATAGTAGGGTTACTTCGGAATGAGAGCCTGGATAATAGGGCTGTGAGAAGGAACCTAGATAGTAGGGTTACTTTGAAATGAAAGCCTTGATAGTAGGGTTGTGAGAAGGAACCTGGATAGTAAGGTTACTTCGTAATGAAAGCCTGGATAGTAGGGTTGTGAGAAGGAACCTGGATAGTAGGGTTGTGAGAAGGAACCTGGATAGTAGGGTTACTTAGGAATGAACGCCTGGATAGTAGGGATGTGAGAAGGAACCTGGATAGTAGGGTTACTTCGTTTGATCCTGTGGATTAGTTGACTCGTTTGGTTTTGGGAACTGACTTTCCCTTGGTTGTCTGGAGATATGACATGCATAACTGCTAGAATTGTTGGTGATAATTGTCTTTCCTGAAAAGATAACAGGGTTAGTTATCTGCGATGCATGAAATGCATTGTGAGATGATGTTCTCAAAATAAACGAGATTATGTTGTATGTGATATGTATGTGCATGTCATGATGTATGAACATGAAATGCTATTGTGCCATATCCTAGTCTGGGAAAATAAATCCATGACTGCTGTTGGAGAGTACAGGAAAGTGAATTCCTGACCGTTGTAGAAAAAGTGGTTCTTCTATTCCCGCTGGAGATGATGAATGGAAGTGACTATGCTGGGGATTTTCTCCTCATTTATGAAGGTTCTGTCGGGGAGAGACTCTGCTTGAGAATAACTCTACAGGGACCCATCTTGAAAGGTGAATTTCCCATAACCGAAGTAATAGGCTCTGTCGGGGATTGAGCTCTTGTACCTAGAGAAATAAACTTTGCTTGGGGAGTCAGAACTTTATGATGATCCACTCGTGATTATGAAATCCGACTAGGGGACATAGATGTCAGGTTTTCCGGATGATCCTGGCTAGAGAGATCACTTCCCATTCTGAGAGAACTCTTATCAAGGCTTTGATCCCTTCTACTCTATGGGGAATACAAATGTTACACTGTCACATGTATTGATGACTGTGCTCCAAAGCTGTCTTTGCCCTGGTACCTACTGGACATGGTAACTGTCGATTTTGATATTTCTGATTTTCTGTCCCTGTTTCCTAAGTTATGAGCAATTATATTTTGTTTCTATGCAAATATTTGTGAACAACAATCATATTCAAGTGCATATGTCAAGAATGAATCATTGGACGTTCTTGCAAAAACAAAACAGAAAAAACAAATAGTTTTGTAAAAATGACTTGTATTAATTTTAAAATCGGCCTATAACAAGCATTTTTGTACAAGGAAGCTGACGCTCTAGTAAGAGAACACCGCCGTAAAAATGAAAGATATACAATATTGTGTATAACAAAAAGAAAACAGCTATGTGCAACAAGCCCATTGGGTTTCAAATCTGCTATTGCCACTATGCCTTCAAGCGTCTCCTCACTTTGCTGCTTGTCTGAAGCTGATTAGATTGATTGATACCGTTGACAGCTGATACTGAGGTCAGGTCGCAGGGTGATCTAATGGGACATAGTGATACGCTTTTCATCCCTAACTTTTACCTGAACCGCCCTTTCGAGTTTTCGGTCCACCGGGATACCCTTTTTTGCCCAAGTCGCCTTTTCAGGTTTTCGACTTGCCGGGTGTACAAATTTTTTTTATTTTCATCCCTTATTTTTGCCTGAACCCTTTTGGTTCGTCGGGAAGCCCTTATTTTTGCCTAGGCCAGTCAACCTAGCGGGTCTTTGATAATGCATAGTATCTTTTCACTATATCTGCATTGACAGGGTGAGGAAGGTCGTCACCGTCCATGGTGGTCAGAGTCATGGCTCCACCTGAGAAAATGTTCTTTACCACAAATGGCCCTTTGTATGTGGGAGTCCATTTTCCCCTGGGGTCACCTTGCGGTAGTATGATGCGTTTGATTACTAGGTCCCCGACTTGATATTCTTGTGCCTGACTTTCTTGTTAAAAGCTTTGATCATCCGCTTTTGATACGTCTGACCATGACAGATAGCAGTAAGTCTCTTTTCATCTATTAGATTTAACTGATCAAGCCGAGTCTGGATCCAGTCGTCTTCGTTTAAACCTGCATCTTCCATAATCCTGAGAGAAGGTATCTGGACCTAAATGGGTAGGACTGCCTCTATGCCATATACCAGAGAGTAGGGTGTTACCCCTGTCGACGTCCGTGCTAAGGTACGGTACCCATGTAGAGCAAATGGTAACATCTCATGCTAGTCTTTGTATGTCACTGTCATCTTCTGTACAATCTTCTTGATATTCTTGTTAGCTACTTCGATAGTTCCATTCATCTTCGGTCGGTAGGGAGAAGAGTTGTGATGTTGTATCTTGAATTGTTTACAGTGCTCGATGATCATTGTGTTGTTGAGATTTGTACCATTGTCAGTAATGATCCTCTCTGGCACACCATATCGACAGATCAGATTATGTCGAATAAACCTCGCCACCACGTTCTTGGTTACTGCGGCAAAAGAGGCTGCTTCAACCCACTTCGTGAAGTAATCAATGGCTACCACGATGAAGCGATGCCCATTAGAGGTGGTGGGCCTGATTTCTTCGATCATGTCGATGCCCCACATTGCAAAGGGCCACGGAGCTGTCAAGACGTTCAAGGGGACTGGAGGCACATGCACCTTACCAGCATAGATTTGGCACTTATGGCAAGTTCGAGAGTGCTGATAACAATCGGCTTCCATAGTGGACCAGTAATATCCTTCATGTAGGATCTTCTTAGCCATGGTGTGTCCACTGGAATGGGTTCCGAAGGTGCCTTCATGCAGACCTGTCATGATCCTCTCTGCTTCGCTCTTGTTTACACAACGCAGTAAGGTAGATTCATGATTACGCTTGTAGAGGATTCCATTAATAAGGAAGAATTTCACAGTGAATCTTCTCATAAACTTCTTATCGTTGATAGATGCCCCTTCGGGATACTCTCGAGCCTCAAGATACCTTTTAACTTCGTGAAACCAAGGTTTGTCTGTTATTTCCTTAGTGTCGATCTCGCAGCAGTGTCCCGCTTCATCCATCCTTTCAATGGTGATTCAGGGAGCTTCATTGTCCCACTTGACTATGAACATGGAAGACATGGTAGCTAGCGCGTCCGCCAACTGATTCTCCTCTTGTGGGAAATGTTCAAAGGTTACCTCCTCAAAGTGTGGGAGTAATGTCAGTACATATTCTCTGTAAGGGATGAGATTCGGGTGCTTCGTATCCCACTCGCCTTTGATCTGACTTATCACCAAAGCGGAATCCCTGAATACACTCAAGAACTCGATCCTTAGGTCGATAGCAGCTCGAAGACCCATAATACATGCTTCATACTCTGCCATATTGTTGGTGCAGTTGAAACACAATCGGGCGGTGAACGAAGTATGACATCCCTCGGGAGATATGATTACAACGCCAATGCCGTTACCCAATGTGTTTGAGGCTCCATCAAAATACATAGACCATCGGGATCCTTCCTCAGGTCCTTCATCCGGTCTACGTTCTTCGTAGTCAGTCACCAATATAATATTCTCATCCGGGAACTCGAAATTCATGGATTGGTAGTCATCCATGGCCTGATGAGCCAAATGATCAGCCAATACACTCCCCTTTATTACTTTGTGGGTTGTATATTGTATGTTGTATTCAGTTAAGATCATTTCCATCTTGCTATCCTTCCGGAGAGAGTGGGCTTCTCGAAAATGTACTTGATCGGTTCCATCTTAGATATCAACAAGGTAGTATGAGTCAGCATATACTGTCTCAATTGACGAGTAGCCCATGCCAAAGCGCAACAAGTTTTCTCGAGCAGTGAGTACCGTGTCTCACAGTCTGTAAACTTTTTGCTAAGGTAGTATATTGCATGCTCTTTTTGACCAGACTCGTCATGCTGCCCCAACACACACCCCATTGAATTGTCTAATACTGTCAGGTACAATATCAAAGGTCTCCCTTCAACTGGAGGCATCAGAATTGGTGGTTCTTGTAGGTATTCCTTGATTCTTTCGAAAGCGGTCTGGCATTCATCATTCCACTTTACCACTTGATCTTTCTTCAAAAGCTCGAATATTGGCTCACAAGTAGCAGTCAGATGTGAAATGAACCCGGCGATATAATTCAGGCGTCCCAAGAAACCTCTAACTTCCTTCTCTGTACGGGGAACTGGCATTTCTTGCATAGCTTTTACCTTTGCAGGATCTACTTGAATACCTTTGTCACTGACGATGAAACCTAGAAGCTTACCGGACCTTACTTCGAAAATGCACTTGTTCAAATTCAACCTCAACTTATATATCTTCAATCTGTCAAACAGCTTTTGTAGGTGGTAGAGGTGCTCTTCCTTAGTCTGAGACCTGGCTATCATGTCATCAACATAAACTTCGATTTCATGGTGAATCATATCGTGGAACAAAGCGACCATGGCCCGCTGATAAGTTGCCCCAGCATTCTTCAACCCAAAAGGCATCACCTTATAGAAGAAGGTGCCCCACTGTGTAACGAAAGTTGTATTTTCCATGTCTTCAGGAGCCATCTTGATCTGGTTGTAGCCAGAGAAACCATCCATGAAGGAGACGATTTTGTGCTGTGCGATGTTGTCAACCAGAACATCAATATGGGAAAGCGGGAAATCATCCTTGGGGATTGCCTTGTTCAGATCTCTGTAATCCACACACATCCGTACCTTTCCGTCCTTCTTAGGTACCGGAATGACGTTAGCAACCCACTACGGATAGGAGGTGACAACTAAGAATCCCGCGTCGAACTGCTCCATGACCTCTGCCTTAATTTTCTCTGACATTTCAGGGTGCATACGGCGGACCTTTTATTTAATTGGCAGCCATTCTTCCTTAGTCGGTAGGCGATGTACCACAATATCAGTGTCCAAACCAGGCATGTCTTCATAGGACCAGGCGGATATCTCAATGTAGTCGTGCAACATTTGTATCAACCTCTGTTTGAGGCTAAGCTCCAGATTTACACCTATTTTAACCTCTTTTCTGTCTATTTTTGTGCCCAAGTTTATTGTCTCAACTGGCTCTTCATGAGGATGTATAGCCCTCTCTTCCTGCTGTAGCAGTCTAGCAAGTTCTCCAGGTACCTCACAATCGTCCTCATCTTCGTCCTCGGCTTGGTTGATCGGATTTTCAAAGTCATAACTGGAAATAGCAGGATTGTTATTAATGGGATCCAGAGTGGATATGGATCTGCAGTTTAATATGTGAGTGTGTGTAAGAGCATAGCTGTATTAATAAAGCAAAGGAAAAAAAATAAAAACAGAGAGTGCGAAATTTGTATGCAAAGAAAGTCCAATGTTTCATTGATGATATATGAGATGACATATAATAACCCTCACAGATAGAGCCATCGTGCCTCGGGTAAGACACAAGGCTATAAAGTTTAAATTGTTCATTATAAATTTAAAAACAAATAAGACAATTACTGCGGAATAAAAGAAACTGGTATGAAATCTCTGGTCGTCCAATTACTCGGTCCACCGTTGGTAGTCGGGTAAATCCAACTGTCAATATCAAAGTCTTCCTCACTATCTTCAATAGGATTTACCCCTCGATTGTTGATGTGTAGGGGAGGTCCTCCAACTCGAGCGCGTCGAACAACCTTTTGAGCCCCCGAAGTAAAGCCCAAACCAAACTTGTCAGTTTTGTGAATATACTCAGGAAGCTATCCCCAATCAGTGTTCCTGCCCTTTTCAACTGCTGCTCTTACGTCCTTGAGAGAAGCCATTCTCAAAGGAGGTTTGGTACTGGTAGTGGTCTCAGTTGATGCCAAAATCTGGGGAACCTCTTCAAATTTTGACAAGGAGTCTCTATAAATTCTCCGTCCATCTCTACGTAGCGGAAGGAATTGAGGTGGCTCACCATGTATTCTTCTTCACCCTGTACTGTGACAATCTTTCCTTTCACCGGATACTTCAGCATTTGGTGAAGTATGGAAGTAACAGCCCCAACTTCGTGGATCCAAGGACGACCCAAAAAATAGGAGTATGATGGTCTGATGTCCATCACATAGAAGATGGACTCGAACGTATGAGATCCTACTTTGACAGGGATGTTCACCTCTCCATGCACCATTCTCTTCGATCCGTTAAAATCCCTTACCACAATGTTACTAGGCTTTAAAGTTAAACCCTCGCAATCCAACCGGTCCAACGCTTTCTTCGGCAGAACATTCAGTGAAGACTTAGTATCTATCAACACATGAGCCATAGTGGTGCCTATGCATTCAAATGAGACATGCAGAGCATCATTATGCTTTATTCCCTTCGGTGTCAAGTCGGCATCTGAGAAACCCAACCCATTGTCAACAGTCAGGCTAGCCATGCAATCTTTGAATTGATCAGCTGAAGTCTCTTGCGGCACATGCGCAGTTTTGAGGAAGCAATCAAAGCCTTCGCATGGGCATCGGAGCACAACAGTAGGGATAACATGGATATCTTTGAGGGGGTCTTCCCCAACTGTTCGACCATATTGTAGTCACTCTTTTTGATTATTTTCAAATTTTCCTCTATCACTTGCTTAGAGGCTTCCACAACAATCTTTCTAGGTGCCTCCGTCCGGGCAGGCTCACCTACAACTTCTTTTCCGCGAGTCCCAGATGACTTATCGGCAGGGGCGACAGCTGGAGTGAGAACAGGAATAGGAGTTGATATGCTAGCAGGAACAACAGATGGAATGATAATAGGCTTGTTGACAGTCTTAGGGGAAATCTCAAGAGAGAAAACCCTTCCACTTCTAGTAATCTTGCTGGTCCCGACAATGTTACTGACATCAGGATCAACTTCTTCGGCCTTCAAGTTTTTTTAACACCATGATAGTAAATATCGGCGCCATAATGCCAAGGGACGGCTTTGTCCAAGGCCTATGGGATAGGACCAGGACATGTGATTATCAGCAGAGCAATTCTCGTAGCGGGTGTAATCCTAACAGGTCTTCTCGAGGAGGCCTTGGAAGGACTGGCAGAAACGGTTATAATAGCAATGTCTTCAGATGGAATAACGGGAACCAGAGTTTTCTCGAACAAAATTTCTTTACTGTCCATCAGACATTGAACACCTGACCTCGGCAAATGGCAACCAGAAGGTAGGAATGAACACATGTGGAAACCTTCACCACAACCCGAAAATAAACCGACCAACAGCAAATTCTTCTTAACAGTCATAAGAGGAGTGGAAACTTCATCCATCGAGGTTACAAATAGATTAATATCAATGGCGTTAACTCCATGGTTGTGCTTAGGCATGGGAGCAGTTATGACATTGGGCTTCTCCGGAGCGTCGAACTCAATCTCCTTAGCTTCAATCAGGTCTTGTACCTTATTTCTTAGAGTCCAACAATCATTTGTGTCATTACCAGGACTCCCAGAATGATAGGCGCACCTAGCGTTCGAATTGTAACGAGGAGAAGAGGTATTAGGATTCTTGGGAGCCTCTTTTAAAGTTGCCAAGTTAGATCTCAACAGATGGGGTAAAACCTTTGTCAATGTCATGTTGATCCGGGTGAACTGCCTTTATGGTCTTTCCACCCTTTACTGATTGTTGCGTTACGGGGCAGCCGCATGCCTAGGTATTATTACAGCACTTACCGTTAGACGGTATCCTTCTCTGCTCTGATCTCTCGGGTTATAAATGGCACTGGCCTCCTTCTTACCAGTGAAGGGTTTCTTTGTTGTGCTCGAAGATGCATCTGTTTAAATTTTGCCATTTTTATACCGGCTTCGACCCGCTCACCAGTCATGATCAGTTCAGTAAATCCAGCTGAGGAACTTCCGATCAGGTGGTTGAAGAATGGACCTGATAAGGTGCCTAGAAACATATCCACTAATTCTATGTCAGATAGAGGGGGCTGGACTCTGCCTGCGAGATCCCTCCATTTCTGAGCATAGGTTTTGAAACCTTCACCTGTTCCCATAGACATGCCTTGCAATTGCGTCCGAGTTGGAGCTAAATTAGCATTGTACTGATATTGTTTGTAGAAGGCGGCAGCCAAATCTTCCCAATTAAAAACATTGGTCCCTTCCAATTGATATAACCAATTCAATTGCGTCCCTGACAAGCTCTCTTGGAATAAATGCACCCACAGATTCTTATCAGCCGTATGGGGTTGAATCTTTCTGACGTATGACCTTAGATGTAGCTTTGGGCAAGAGACACTGTCGTATTTGGCGAAAGTGGGGACCTTGAATTTATGTGGGATGACAAACCCTGAGACAAGTCTTAATTCTTCAAAATCCAATCCGGGTACCCTCTAAATCTCCATAACATTCAAACGATCCTCTAGCTGTTTGTATTTATCATCATCATGAGGATACTGCTCCTCAGAGTAGTCAGGTTCTTCCTATTCCTCGGATATCGGGTCTTTGTTCACTTCCTGGGTCCCGTCTCCTTGATTATCTCCTTCACTCGATGATGTTGCAAAATCCAAAGTCCATCTGGCTTTTCCTTTGAACCTTCTTCCCATGATCACAATACCGGTTGGTTTCTTCACTTTCTTCTTCTTCTCTTTGGCCAGTAGAGTCTTCAACTCCTCTTGTCCTTTTGTCAGAGTCAAGAGCATTTGTTGAAACTGGACGTTTTGCGCCTGAAGATCTTTCACTGTCTGTTCAATATCCATCTCACTGAAATAAACAGTAGAAGGATACGGAGACCTGTTATGAGAAACCTGTATGATGTTATGATGAATGAAGATGCAATATGCGAATGATTTCAAGGAAATTAGAGATTTAAATTTGTTCAAACCAAAAAGAACACATGTTATATTAAATCCAAGTTTGAATACATCATGCCTCTTCGGGGTTACAATGAAAGAAACAGAATACAACAAAAACTCCTAAGACAAGAAGGTTGAACGCATCCTCTTTGGAGCAATGTAGGCATTCAGGTTTTTCTCTTCATGAAGCAGCTTGGTGAGCTCCAGAACCTTCTTCTCACTGGCGTAAAACTGGGCTTCAAAGGTGTCTCTCTCTTCCTTCAACTAAACCCAAGCTTTCTGCAAGTCTTCGAGAGAGGTAGGCATGTCAGGATGAAGGACGGTGTATGGGACGTCTCCTTCAACAACAAGCTCTATGATAACAAGGTGGATGGAAGGGTAAGGAGTCATGAAACTCTGAGCACGAGCTCATACCCACATAAGGTAAAGCTTGAGAGGGATAAAGTTTTTGTGTCCCAAAGTTCTACTGTCCACCTTGTTCACCATTCTCCAAGCTCGTGTAAACCTCTGGTGGTAACCTTAATCTTCTTTGTCGTAGTCGAACACCAAACCTTGGATGAGCATCTCATGAGGACCATCTCTTCGGGCATATCCAAACTGTCAAAGAGCTAAACAGGGATTGTAGGTGATACCTCCCCTAATACCAAGCAGAGGTACGTTAGGGAATTCCCCATAGCGGTCAATGATAGAGACATCTTCCAAAGATCTCAAACACCAACGAATATCAGAGTGGGTGAGGGACATCATCCTTTGGGACCATGCCAGTCTTTTCTCGTTCTTCAATGATGATTGAGGTAGGTGTGAAGTGAACCACTTAGCGAGTAGGGGAATACAACACAAAAGAATACCTCTTTTCTTCATGGTGCGAGTATGAAGGCAATGCAAGATGTCTCCCAGTAAGGTAGGTACGGGATTGCGAGAGAGGAAGCATTTGATGGTGTTAACATCTATGAATTGGTCCGAGTTGGGGAACAGAACCAAACCATAAATGAGAAGAGCCAGGATGTCTTCAAAAGCTCGAAAATCCATGTCGTCCCAGAATGAACGAGCCTTCTCCAATAGAAAATTGGCTAGGAAACCTTTGACCCCGCTTCTTGTTTCCCAATTGGCTATGATGTCGACTCTCTTCAGATGCAAAGTTTCAACGATGACTTCAGGTTTTGGAATCCCCTCTAGACCGATGAACGGAATCTGATCAAGCACGGGAACCCCTAAGAGTAGAGAGAACTCTTCCAGTGTAGGTACCAACTTATAGTCCGAGAAAGTGAAATAATGATGTGCGAGATCAAAGAATTGGAACAACACACACATCATCTCTTTTTGGAAACTGGATGTAGCCAAACTGAAGAGTCGACCATATTTCTTGGTAAAAGGAGAATCTTCGGGCACTCTTGAGGATAACTCTTGAAGCTAAGGGTGTGCTTTTACAAAGCTGATTTGGATGGTATTCCTCCGGGCGGAATTCATGACCTACAAAACAGAAACAAAGATAAACTTTTAAATCCTTGAAATGGTTAGTGAGCATGCTCATGATGCTTATGATGTTTATGATGTTATGTACAAATATATACACACAAAGCAAACAAATCCCTATGTTTTAGGCTTGCATGGGGTTTTATAGGTAAGTACCCTCTTAAAGTTTGGTTGGCTCAACCTGTCCTAGTAATAGTGATCGAGTTCTAAAGGATCTCAATATCACCGACCTTTCTCTTAGGCGTTGTCTCAGCATAATCAATCTTTTATTGCGGCCGAGATATCCCAAAAGTCCAGCCTCAATGAGTGTAGTATCGAGTATCAACCAATTTTCAGCTCTACACCAAAACGGGTTATCTCACTACGTCCTAATGGACAAGTTTGTTCAATTAGGGTTCTAAAGTCAGTTAGCGCTTCATGACGCCACTCAGTGGTGCCGTATTCTCATCGATTCACCACGAGGGATACTGGTACCCAAAAATACGTCACACTAGCATAGCCATTGTTTCAACCATATCAGTCTACGCCGTACAGTTTCCACAATCTATTGCTATTTACCTAAAAGGTGTCCCAGATCCGGGTGGAGGATCAAAGCAAGCCCAAACAAAGAAAAAAATGTAAAACATACAAATCAAACAAAGAAAGCAAGTAAAGGTGATCTAACCCTAAGGTAACCCCATTTTAGATATTTCTCTAACAGAGTCGCCAGTTCTGTGATATGGTGGGAGAACTGACTTGGAGGTTTTGCATTTGTGTTCGCAAATGTTGTGGTTTAGCAAGAGTCGCCACCGACTTTTCTTTTATCCAAAAGGAAAGGTGAAAAAGCACAGGAAAGACCTTTAGAGAATTTTTCTTGAGTTCGGGGGGTAGATTATGAAAAGGGAAGGTATTAGCACCCTTTTCATCCATGGTTTTCCATGGGCTCTTAGTTACTTTCTAGATCACTTGCTTTTGTTTGAAAATGTGCTTTGTGTGGTTTTTGAAAGTATTTTGAAAAGGCGCCATCATTTAGGCAAACTTTGTAACGATTCTCGTTCGTAAGAATATATACAAAGTGTTGATATTTTGAAAATGTTTTGAAGATGTTTTGAAAGTGTATGTGATTGTTTTTGAAAATAGCAAGGATGTTTGTTTTGAAATTGAGCAAGAAAATAGGAGAAATCTACCTACTCAAAAGGTCTTAGATGTTCTTTTCCTCCTCCTTTAGATGTTGCTATCTTACCATTGCTTTGGTAAGAAGCCCCATCGTAGGATGTGAAGGGACGGGCGCGGGTCATCGTATAACCATGATAGCAATGTTGTGAGATGACTTAGCATTTTCTCTTTAGGGACTAAGATCATTTCGAAAGGCAACTTTGATAGCGTCATCGAGGGGCTATGATCTTGTATTTCGTGATTTGTTTGTACTAAGACATCCCACATGCATAACATGGCCATTTTTGTAAGGCAACAAGTGGAATCACCCTAGGTGTGCTAGTGTGCAAGTGTATTTGATTGCATGCATAATTTTGTTTTGATTAGGGTGATCTACTTGTTGATTTTATCTTTCCATACACACCTTAATTACTAACAATATATGAAAGCAATAAAAGTGCAGAAATGTAAAGTCCTACGATATTACAATATTTGGGGGATGGGGGTACATATTTACGAATGAGGATTGAAAATAAAATTAAATCCTAAGTTACTATTACAACCATATTAAATGGATAAGAATGTACAAAAGATGTAAAATAGACTTGTTTTATTTTAAGAAAATATTTTTGATCTTTTGTTTTAAGAAATAAAATAAAGCATGTAAAAATAAAAAAAATATTTTTTGGTATTTTTTGATTAATGGAATAGAAAGTGATAGCAAAAATAGTGAGAAAAAGAAAAATAGAATCAGCGTATTGCTGATTAAAGGAGGTCAGAAGTTATGACTCTGACGTACTGCAAAACAGAAATCCTGTTAGTGAAAAAATAAGTAAAGTCAGAAGTTTTGAGTCCACTGGGAACACAATAGTTTTCGGAAGTTCTGATACCACCGGCAACAAAGTAGATTTCATAAGTTCTGATGCCACTGGCAACAAAGTAGATTTCAGAAGTTCTGATGCCACTGGAAATAAAGTAGATTTCAGAAGTTTTGTAACCACTGGCAGAACTTGGCCTCTCTCTCCATGCTAGTCAGAACATCTGCAACTTAGTCATTTCTCCACCAAACAAAAGATGTGCATGTGATAGTTATGACAGGTGTCATAGTGTTTCAGAAATAAGAAATATCAGAACTATAAATCAGAGGCAAGTATGAATTTGCTAATCCTAATTCTGAGTTCTAATTTCTTCAAGAAGTTCTGAACTGATTTATTCCCTACTTAGGCAGGCAGATGCATGAAATCTCAGAATATGTACAACATCAGAAACATGATATCTACATTGTATTTTTGAACATGCAAATTTGGTAATGCTTAAGTAATGTGGTGAGAGTCAGCAGAAGCTTACCTTGCAGCTGGAAGAGATTATGTGAACCAGAGTTAACCTCAACTCTGATGATGTTCTGAGCAGCTTCTTCACGTACTCAGTAGGTTGGAAGTTTTCAACTTTTGGAACAACAAAGGGGTGATGTTCTGACTTCTTTGAGTAGATGGATGGAGAGTGTATGGTAGTATGAATACAGAAGTTAGGGAAATTTCTAATATGTGGATAAGAAACCATGTGGATGGTTTTAGTCAAGAAACACTTGAGAACAAATGGTGTTTGAATGCAAGGAATCAAAAGTTAACAGGTTTTGTATGTTGTGTTTACAGTTTTATGGATTCTTGGAATGTTTGCAGGGTTCAAGACTTTTCTTTCTCAATTTTCCGACCCCTTTACAGTTGCAAATGTAGTTCAATTTATAGGCAAGGATTTAGTAGCTTGGAAAAATAAAAGGTACATCCATCATATGCTAGGCGCTGACTTGTTCTTGAAGCAAGTTCAAACAAGTATGGCTCAAAGCACAAAGTAAGGTGGTCAGCAGCTTTTAGCCGTGCCTAAACTGGAATTGTAAGCAGGAATTAAGGAAAAGTAACTTCCAAAGCAAAAGTAACGCGTGGGCCCAGCACACTTTTGTACAAGAGTTTACGTTTCCAAGACAGTAAAGGTGCTTCTATGCCACACATGGAGAAATCCTTTGAACAAAGACCCATAAGTGGTTGTGAGCATTAAATTAGCATTAAATGATTATGAGATTGATCAACCCAGAAATCTTGCAACGTGAGATTCTACATCATTGCTTAATTCTGGATCAGAGGTTCAGTCTCAGCATAATTCAGAATTAACATCCAACTTCTGATCTTTGTATCTTTTTGCTCCAGCATGTTCTGAAGGAGCGTTGAACCTAGCCTTCATATGCTGAAGAATCAATGTTCTGACCAAAGAGCATCACTTCTACATGTTCTGATTGAAGCATCGTGTTCTGACCAAAGAGCATCGCTTCTACATGTTCTGATTGAAGCATCATGTTCTGAACAAAGAGCATCGCTTCTACATGTTTTGATTGAAACATCATGTTCTGAACCGTGTTTGCAACTTCTGACTGCACTTGCATGGAGGCTGGCTTAGAAGTTCAGAAGTATCATATTCTCTTAACACTTAGAAAATTTTCTAAATGCTTAGAAATTTCATTTTTTTCAAAGTAACTTCTGACTTCTGATTTTTTGATGAACCAATTTCATGTTTTGATGAAATATAATTGTTGAAAATTGATTTGGATCTAAAAGTCAAAGTTTGACTTTTCAGTGTGTTTTTGACCATTTTGCCCTTGTGAATGATTTTCTTGAAATGTTGTAATTCAAGACTTGAAACTGGATGGAAGCAAACCTGAGGGTCCAGGTTGTTCCTTTGAGAAATGAGAGGGAAAAGTTTGGGGTACAACAGGTCCTAAACGGGGCGAGAATGACCTTTTTCCACCCATAGTTCTAATTATTCTATTCAAGTTAAAGTTTAAGCCTTGGCGACTGCAATTTACTTCACATGGGACTGTTGTTTTACTCGAGTTTTGATTGAAATAGAATGGTTTATGGTGGTGTAGAATTTTAGATGGTTAACAAAACTTTATGATAATTATAAAGTGGTATGGTTTGATGGGTGAATATGAAGATGAAGATACTCAAATTGGGTTTGCCAATAAAGCTAAATATATAGTGGCCCATAATATGGACCAATATATATGTTGTGCGGATAAATGTCTTTTAAAGATTTTGATGATGACAACTGAAAAAAGAAGAATAAATTACAAGCATCATTAGTCAAGAAGTAAACACAAAACCAAATGTTCATGTTCTAATTAAAAGTGACAATCAAAGTTAAATCAAGAAATCTAAAGGAACTTAAGTTGTAAAGTTGTAAAAGCTCATTTAATCATGCACTCAATATTTTTATCTTTAGTTTAATCAGTTGAATGTAATTTAAGTAAGAGTAGGTATTGAGGTATTAGGACAGTGCATACACACACATACTAAAATCATTTCAGACTCTTCATCTTTTCTTAAAACTTCTTAAAAACCATCTCGGGCAAGTACTTAAATGATTAAAAAGCGTTCTGAACAATTTGGAAAGTAAAACTCAATTATTCAATCAACTAGACTTTTTATCTAACTAATTAAATCAAGAGTAACAAATTTTAATGCATTAGGTAGCTTTGTAAATCGATCAAGTGATGTCGCACATTAGATTTTCATTTCCTCGCTTAACCTAATTGATCAGGTTGATGTTCTAATCGATTAAAAAGCGACCAAACCCATAAATTACTGTCTTTTGAGCCAATTTTTTTCAACATAAATGAGTGATTTCCTCATTTCTAATCACACAAATTTATGAGTTATCAACTCTTGTATTTTACTCATTCTTCTTTATATTATTATATTTGAAAAGCGCCCACAAGGGGAGATTTGGAAGGTGAACGATGTTACACATCACCCATATCACCCTTCGGATCATCCATTTACTAGATTGAGCTCCCATCATTTTGAGGCAACACCCATTTCTCAAATATGTCGTTCACTTCTGGGATGACTCGTCCAAAACTTGGGAACATGGGACGTGATGTGTCTTAGTCCACAACAGTGCAAAGAAGGAGTCAAGGGAAATTAATCATGCTATTTTGAATGATAGGGGATTAATTGCCCCTTTCATGCGATTCTAGAAGTGGTTGTTACTTCTTTAGAGTTTGAGTTCAAGCCTATGAATTTTTATAAATACATAAACCCTAAGGTGGAAAGGGAAGGCGATCTCATTACACATATGCCACTTATAAAGCTTCTCACATCTCTGCAGGAGCTTACTCTATTCCTCACAACTAACACTTAAAGATTCTGACAACCCTTAATCATTATAGTTTATCTTGTATTATACTTTTAACAGGTACAATTGGCATCCGTCGTAGACCCCGGTAAAAATGATCTGGGCCACACTCATCACTGCTCACCATTTTTTCGCCACCTTCCCCTAGAGGATGCTTATACGAAGTTTCAAGGTTGTTGTCTACATCAATGTCAGAGGTTTCATTGGAGGAGGAGAGTCTATTTACCCCCAGAAAATATTCCAAATAGGTTTTCACAACAAACACCATACCTTTTAGCATTCCCAAGATCCTAGGGAAAGAGCCAATATTTAAATCACATTCTCCAATAATAACGTCATTGGCACTTTTTCCCATAACAATGATCTCTTGATCATCACAGTGCAATATGGTTATTGGGATATAAAATGAATATTAATCAACCCTAGAAGTTCGGCAGATGTCTTATTCTAAAGTTTTTTCCAAAGGCTTTAGCTTGACCTATACAACACCAGACGTTCCATGGCTCTTAGGAGGGTTTGTCAGGTGAACATGTGCAAGTGAGGGGCCATGTGACTCTCAAAATGAACTTTGGATCATAGGCAAGCACAAAAATTATTAGAGTAAATTATCTTGAGTTTGACGCCTTATCTCCGTACAATGTTATCCTGGGGAGCCCGCCTTCAACTTTCTAGGGGTGGTCTTGTCTACCCTTTATTTGAGTCTGAAGTATTTATTACCTGAAGGGATAATTGAGTTAGTTCGGGGGACCATAAGGTAGCTCAAGAATGCTATTAGAAAATTAAAATGGAGCACCTCACCTTATATGTTTCCTCTCTAATAGAAGCACAAGAAGTTAATGCATCGAGCTTGAACCCCAAACTATAGACCAAAAATGAAAGACTTACTCCCATAAAACAATTGAAATAAGTATATATTAGGCCCTGGGATCATCATGTCACCATACTAGGCACCTCGTTATATGAGTCTGAAGAGGAAGAGTTTGTTACCTTGCTAAAAAGGAACATAAATCTGTTCGTCTTAACACCCTCTGATATGCTAGGAATATATACAAGATAGGTCTACCACTGCCTCACCATTGATCGCACAGTAAAGCCAATGTCTCAAAAGAAACTTAAGGTAAGCGAGGAGAAGAGAGCAACAATTGATGAAAAGGTTCATAAATTAAGAAAATTTAAATTTCTCTGGTACAAGAAACACATGGTAATACTAATTTTTAACATCAAAACAATGTCAAGATAGATGTTACAACATCTGGTTTGACATCCTGAACAGATTCATTAAGTTATCACAAAATATTGAAACTTAAACTGCAGAATGATAAACAACACATAGAGTTGTTAACCCAGTTCAGTGCAAACTCACTTATATATGGGGGCTACCAAGCTAGAAAGGAAGTCTACTATCAGAAGTATTAGTTCAAAACTAAACTCCCCCGCTTACAACTTCTCGCTTAATCCCTACCCAATGCAACTTCTACCTAGGTCCTCCCTAAATATGAGAAATTGTCATCTCACTTCCTAAATCACCTCAATGATATCTAGCAGTCTCAATCCCAGCGAGTGTATTGAATCTAACTCAACGAAAAGATCATGCTTCAATTATAATACTTAGCCAAGACTCTTGACTAAGAATAATATTGGAATTTTCTTAAAAGCTATATCCAAGAACAATACTCACTCTTGCTTTACAACTTCGAGGAGAACATAATGTCGACCACAAGTATCAAAAGATACATAGGTGACTTACACCATACAATACACAAGAGACTCTCAAAACCTAAGACTTATGCTTCCCCTAATTTTACAATTGTTGAAAAACTTAAATTACATTAGGTTATGTCTTCTATTTAAATTCAATTCTTCAATCCACAGGCTACAAAATCTCCATCATATATTTCTTGATCCACAAGTTGAAAGTTGTATTTGTTGTGCAACAAAATCTCCTTAAATCTTGGAACAAACAATACAAAGTTTCCTAAATTGTCTCAAGGCCCAATTAGTAACCAATGCGCAGCTGGAGATATAAAACCTTAGTCTAGATAAAATATTTTTTACCTTCGAAATTTATTGAAACATATCCAAAAGAAATATTCCATAATAAAATAAAATATGCCAAGATTTAAAACAACATTGCCTGTTGTACTACAGTACCAGATCAAGATGTCATGACATTTACCTTTGACATCTGATTAAAAAATACATAACAATAAAATTGTTATGACAGTTGATAAAGATGCTGCAACATCTTACTCAACAACAAAATATAACCATTTTCAGAAACATGCTTAGCCAAAATTTAGCCAACTATAAAAACATGGAACTAACAATCTTCCCCTTTGGCAAATTTTGGCTAAAACAAGCAAAACCCCAAAAAAAAATCTGGAGAGAGGAATAAAACCACAAACACCGGCTACATGTTGATCATGTAAATTGTGTAAATACAACACAAAGCTTGTACAATCAGACATGTTTATTACTCCCTTTGTCACACATAATCATTCCTCCTCCCCTCCCCCCCCCCCCCCCCCAAGGAAGAAACCTACACATTATAGCACATGCAACAGAAATAGCAATGGCTACTCCCCCTGAATAGTTTCATAAGCAACCACAAACAACTATTCTCACACAAGTAGTAGCATACAATCCTATCACAATGCTAAATTAACATGTCAAGACATGTGATGTAACATCAAGACACAACACTTTACTCCCCCTTTTCAGCCAAAATATTGACAAAAAGAAACATAGTAAATGTACACATAGTGGAAACACATAAGACAAACACAAGTTACATGTAAAACATATAAAATATGTACAACAACACATGCCAATTGCTTGCACGTGAGGAAGAAGATAGCCTGACACTTCCCTTGAAATCAGAACCAATTCTCATTAGAGAAGAAAGAAAAACCTTCTATTGAAGCACAAGAGAACCCTTAAAATGAAACAAATGCTGAATATGTAACTCAGAATACGTAACTCAGAACACAAGACATAACTCTGCCCCATAACTCAGAACACAAGACACAAGACCTAAACAACCAGGATGTTAGAACATCCTTTGACACATTCCTGCAAAATAATTGCAAGAATATACTCTAGACTCACATGATGGAAAATCATGCTCCCCCTAAAGTGTCATAATTAGAAACACCTTAAAAGACATATAGACACACAATAGGAATCAAAACAAGCAAAAATTGATTCAAGACAAACAAAAAAAGACTCAAACCAAACATACCATATGTTTGATACAAGACCAATTGCACCAAACTGACTCAAAAAGAAGAAAGAAAAAAAATAAAACTCATTTAAAGAGAATCAAACTATGGGTAACAAGAAATAAATGACTCAATTAAACAAAAACCAAATCTCTTCTAAGAGACAAAGACTAACAAAATGAAAGAAAAATAAAAAGCAATACTCTTCAGGACTGACTGAACAAAACATAAAACAAACGCACCTTTTTTCTCTCTTTTTTTTAATAACAGATAACATATAATAGTTATCCTACACACCATAATTAGTCAATGAAATTGACTCAATCTTGATCAGCCTCTGAGTCGGAATCATGTAAGATCACATGGTTCTTCTTGAGGGACTTCACCTCGATTAGGTGTTTTCCCTGTCCTGGATGTTCCAAAAGATGTTACAACATCTGTTAAGGTGTTGAACACTATTTTCTTTGAACCAGAACCCACTTCTTTCTTGATTTACAGCAGAAGATAATTCCTTTTCTTTTGCATCAACAATGTTGAAACGCAACTTGTGAGGATGTTGAGGTTGTAAGGTCTTTAAATACAAAGAAAGTTACCTAGGTTGTAATGAAACATTGCTTGTAACAACACTTCAAAAAGCTTTTATGGAGGAAGATAAGATTACCCTTAGTAACAGTGAACAACTCACTGTAGGAGAGATACACATTATTCTTCATCTTTCTCTCTTTCCAAGCTTTGACTATTTGAAAAGTGTTACAACATTTGAAATGAAATTTACCATGCCATTGAAAATTATTCTTCTGAGATTGCACACCCCACTAGGTAAAAGAATATAGTTGGCAGACCGTCCAAATAGTTACTCCAATAATTCTTCAGTAGTTAATAAAATCCTTGTACCTTGATTTTAGTAGCATGTCACACTACAATGTCATGACATCCAGTTTGACATTGCACTCTTTTAGTAATCAACCCAATTGAAAATACATCTTCTTTCAGAAAAATACCTAATCTTAAAGATATACCAGAATTCAATTAATTATAATCTAGATGATCGAAATATCCTCCAATAATACAATTGTTGTACCCCAAAATTTTCCCTCTCATTTCTCAAAGGATCACCCTGAACCCTCAGGTTTGTTCCCATCAAATTTCAAGCCTTGAATTACAAATTTTCCAAGAAAGTCATTCACAAGGGAAAAATGGTCATTTGCATACTAAAAAGTCAAACTTTGACTTTTGGATCAAAATCAAGTTTCAAGGATTATATTTCATCAAGACATGTTGAAATATGAAGTTTGTTTCTTCAAGAAATTAAAAAAAAAGTCAAAATTACAAAGAAGGGTTACAAAGCGTGTTGCAAGCTTCCTGGAAAGTCTGGGAGCTTCTTCAGAACATGTTGGAGCAAGGAGATACAAAGATCAGAAGTTGGATGTTTATTCTAAATTATGCTGAAGCTGAACCTCTGACCCATAATTAAGCAATGATGCAAAATCTTACATTGCAGGATTTCTGGTTTGATAAATCTCATCATCATTTAATGCTCACAACCACTTTTGACTCTTTATCCAAAATATTTCCCCACGTGTGGCATAGGAGTACCTTTATTGTCTTAGAAAAGCAAACTTTTGTACAAAAGTGTGTTGGGCCCATACGTTGCTTTTGCTTTTGAGGTTACCTTTCCTTATTTCCTGCTTACAAATCTAGCTAAGGCGCTGTTAAAACTGCTAACCACCATACTTATTCGAACTTACTTCAAGGACAAGTTAGCGCCTAACATATGATGGTTGTGCCACGTGACCTCTCCAAGCTACCAAACCTTTGCCTATAAATTGAACATCATTGGAAACTGTAAAAATGTGGAAAATTTGAGAAAGAAAAGCCTTGAAACCCTGCTAAAATTCCAAGAGTCCAAAACTGCAAACACAAAATACAAAACCTGTTAGCTTTTGATTCTTTCATTCACATTCCTTTTTTTTTTCTCAGGTGCTTATTGACCAAAACCATCCATATAGTTTCTGATTCACATATCAGAAGCTATCCTAACTTCTGTGTTTACACTGTAATACACTCTCCATCCATATCCACCTTAAAAGTCAGAACTTTACCCCTTGGCTGTTCCACAATTCCCTAACCATTCGTAGCCCATGTTGAAAGCTTCTAGCCTGCTGAGCACGTGAAGGAGCTATTCAGAACATCACCATCATTCAGAACCAGAATTCAGCTTACTGATTATTTTCCAGCTGCAAGGTAAGTTTCTGCAGACTCTCATCATATTACTTAGGCATTGCCCGATTTGCATGTTCAAAAATACAATGTAAACATCATGATTCTGATGTTGTACATATTATGAGGTTTCAAGTATTTGCCTACCTAGGTATAGAGAATTTCAGTCCATAACATCTTGAAGAAACTAGGACTCATAATTAAGATTAGCAAATTCATGCTTGCTTCTGATTTATAGTTCTGATATCTCTTGTTTCTGAAACATCATGAAACCTGCCATAACTGTTATATACACATCTTCTGTTTTGTTGAGAAATGACTAAGTTGCAGATGTTCTGACTAGCATGGAGAGGGAGACGAAGTTCTGCCAGTGGCATCAGAACTTCTAAAATCTTCTTTGTTCCCAGTGGATCCAGAACTTTTTACTTTACCTATTTCTGCTAATATGATTTCTGTTTTTTGCAACATACCGGAGTCAGAACTTCTGATCTCTTTTAGTTTAGCAATGTGCTGATTCTATTTTCTTTTTCCTTACTATTTTTGCTACCACTTCCATTTTCACTAATCAAAAACACCAAAAACATTTTACATCTTTGACATGTCTTAGTTTATTTCTTTTAACATAAAAAGATCAAAATATTTTCTTAAATAAAACTTATTTCTTTACTTAAACAAAACAAGCTCACTTTACATTTCTTGAACATTCTTATCCATTCAATATGGTTGTAATAGTAATTTAGGATTTTAATTTTACTTGCAATCCCATTTATACTCTGTACACCCCATCCCCCCAATGATTGTAATAGCGTAGGATATTTGTTTTCCGTGATTTACCACTTTATACAATTACTAGTAATTAGTTTTTGTATGGAAAGACTAAAACCAAAAAAATAGCAAACCCTAATCAAGACAAAAACTATGCAAGTAAATGAATTCACTTGCACACAAACACCCCTAGGGTTATTCCACTTGGTTGCCTTACAAAGTGACCATATTACGCGTGTGAGATATCTTAGCAAAAACCAACGAATACAAGATCATAGTCCCTCGATGGCGCTATCTAAGTTGCCTTTAAAATGATCTTAGTCCCTAAAAGAGAATGCTAAAATACCTCGCAACATTGCTAATCATGGTTATACGATGACCCATGCCCGTCCCGTTAACATCCAAAGATAGGGTTGCTTACCAAATCAATGGCAAGACAACAATGTCAAAGGAAAAGAAAATAAACAAGAAAGATATTTGAGTAGGTAGATTGCTCCTAATTACTTACTCAATTTTTAAAAAAACATCCTTGCTATTTTCAAAAACAAACACACACATTTTCAAACATCTTACAAACATTGAAAACATTTTCAAAAGATCAAACATCTTTGTATACATTCTTACGAACGAGAATCATTACAAAGATTTCCTAAACAATGGCCTCTTTACAAAATACTTTCAAAAACCACACAAAGCACAATTTCAAACAAAAGCAAGTGATCTAGCAATTAACTAAGATCCCATGGAAAACCATGGATGAAAAGGGTGCTAATACCTTCCCTTTTCATAATCTACCCCCCGAACTCAAGAAATAATCTCAAAGGTCTTTCTTGTGATTTTTCACCTTTCCTTTTGGATAAAAGAAAAGTTGGTGGCGACTCTTGCTAACTGCAACATTTGCGATCAAACGCAAAACCTTCAAGTCAGTTCTCCCATAGTATCACAGAAATGGCGACTCTGCTGGGGAAATATTCTAAAAGTGGGGTTACCTTAGGGATTATATCATGTTTACTTGCTTACATTATTTGACTTGTATGCTTTACATTATGGTTCTTTGTTTGGGTTTGAATCCTCTACCCGGATTTAGGATACATTATAGGTAAGTAGCAATACATTATGGAAACTGTACGGGGTATACCGACATGGTCTAAGCAATAGCTACATTAGTGATACATATTTGTGGGTACCGGTAGCCTTTGAGTTAATCGGGGCTGCTGAGTGATGTTATGAAGCACTAATGAACTTCTAGAACCTTTACTTGACCAACTTGGCCTTTAGGATGTAGTGAGATGACCGGCTTTGGTGCAGTCCAAAGTTAGTAGATACTCGATACTACACTCATTGAGGTTTGGCTTCTTGGGATATTTCGGTCGCCATTAAAGAGGCTTATGCTGAAACAATGACCAAGGAAACAAACCAGTGATATTGAGCTCCCTAGAACCCGATTACTATTACTAGGACATGTTTGAGCCAACTAAACTTTAAGAGGGTACTTACCTATAAAACCACATGCAAGCCTAAAACTAAGGATTTGTTTGCTTTGTTTGTATATGCATATTTTTACATAACATCATGAACATCATAACATCGTACACATTCACTAACCATTTCAAGGATTTTGGATTTATCTTTGTTCTTGTTTTGTAGGATATGGATTCTCTTCGCAGGAAAACTATTCAAGTCAACCTTGTAAGGATCCCTCCATAAATTAGGGAGCTAGCTTCAAGGATTCCTGAAAACTCTCCATTCACCGAGAGACATGGTTGCCTACTCAACTTGGTCACCTCCAACACAGATGAGGACATGATGAAGGTTCTCTTTCAGTTCTTTGATCCTTTACACCATTGCTTCACATTTCCCGACTATTAACTTGTGCCTACTTTGGAAGAATTCTCCCGACTCTTAAGGATTCCTATTCTCAATCAACTACCTTTCAATGGTACGAAAAGAGACCTAAAGCCAGAAGAGATTGCTCAAGCTCTACACTTGCACTCATCTGATGTCACAACTCATTGGGAAACAAGGAGCGGTGTCAAAGGTTTCCTAGCAAAGTTCTTGTTTGAGAAAGCCCAAAACTGTTGGAACTCCTTGGATTTGCAAGCCTTTGAGGAAATTGTGGCTCCCCTCATCTATGGGATGGTTTTGTTTCCAAATTCTGACCAACTCATAGACGTAAACACCGTCAAAATCTTCATATCCCGCAACCCGGTGCCTACATTATTAGGGGACATTCTACACTCTCTTCACACTCGCACAATGAGGAAAAGAGATGTCCTTAGGTGTTGCACTCCCCTCTTGGCAAGATGGTTTACTTTGCATCTCCCCCAATCTATATTGAAGAATGAGCAAGGTTCAATGTGGTCACAAAGGTTGATGACGCTCAAACATTCAGACATTCATTGGTGCTCCCGATCCATAGATAATGTTACTATTATCGACCATTGTGGAGAATTTCCTAATGTCCCTTTACTTGGAATTAGGGGAGGTATCACCTACAACCCCTGCCTAGCTTTAAGACAGTTTGGTTACGCCTGAAGGGATGGCCCACACGAGATGCTAATTCAAGGTTTGGTATTTGACTACGACAACAACGATCAAGGTCTTCGCCAGAAATTTATCCGAGCTTGGAGGATGTTAAACAAGGTAGACAGCAAGACTTTGAGACACAAGAATTACATCCCTCTTGAGCCTTACCTCAAATGGGTATGAACTCGTGCTCAGAGTCTTATGATGCCTTACCCCTCCATTCTCCCGGTAATCATCGAGCCTATCATGGAAGGAGATGTTTCATACATTATCCTACATCCTGACATGCCTACCTCTCTTGAAGACCTACAAAGGGATTAGATACAACTCAAAGGGGAGCGAGATACTTTCGAAGCCCAATTCTACACAAACGAGAAAAATGTTTTGGAACTCACTAGGCTACTTCATGAGGAGAAGACTCTGAATGCCTACATTGCACCAAAGAGGATGCGCACTATCTTTTCATCTTAAGAGTTACTTGTATTTATTTTGCCCAAGAAGGAATTATTGTACTCGAACTTTAATCTATTAATATAACGTGTGTTTCCTCTTTGTCTAAAAAAATTTTGAATCTTAAAATCCTTGAAAACATTGCATATGCATTTACCATTCATCATAACATAAGCAGGTTTCTCGCAACAAATCTCCTCATCTCTCTACTGTTTATTTCAGTAATATGGACCTCGAGCAAACAGTGAAGGACCTCCAAGCTCATAATACACAGTTTCAACAGTTGCTCTTGACCCTAGCCAAAGGACAAGAAGAGTTGAAGACTTTGCTGGCAGAGGAGAAGAAAAAGAAGGCAAAGAAGGTAACCGAGGTCCTAAACATGGGAAGAAGATTTCATGAGCAGACAAGAAGGACCTTAAACTTTGCAACAACATCCGGTGAAAGAGACAATCAAGATGGGAAAGGCAAGGAAGCAGTTGTCCCGTCAGAATCAGAAGAGGAAGAGGAAGAAGAAGACTATTCTGAAGAACAATACCCTCCAACTGATGAAAAGTATAAACATCTCGAAGAGCGGTTGAGCGCAATGGAAATCCAAAAAGTGCCTGGCTTGGACTTTGAGGAATTGGGTTTAGTGTCGGGGATTGTTATTCCTCCGAAATTCAAAGCACCTGTGTTCGCCAAATATGACGTAGTTTCATGCCCTAAAATGCATCTTTCGTCATATATAAGGAAAATCCAACCCAATACCGCTGATAAAGACTTATGGGTACATTTCTTCCAAGACAGTCTGTCTGGAACTCAACTTGACTGGTTTTACCAACTATAAAGAGCCAATGTTCACAATTGGGAAGATCTTGCTGCAGCCTTCTACAAACAATACCAATACAATGCTGATTTTGCGCCTATCCGTACTCAACTCCAGAGTATGGCCATGGTTTCTAATGAAGGTTTCAAGGACTATGCACAAAAATGGAGAGACTTAGCTGGAAGAGTTCAACCCCCTCTATCTGAGAGGGAATTAGTAGACATGTTCTTGGGAACCTTGTATGGTCCCTTCTTTAATCATTTAATTGGAAGTTCATCTGCAGGCTTTACTGAACTAATATTAATAGGAGAAAGGGTAGAAGTCGGTATAAAGAGTGGAAAGATTCAGAAAGATACATCTTCTTCTACAGTTGTAAAGAAGCCTTTCATCAGAAAGAAAGAGGTGGTTGCTGTATATCCGCAAAGGAACCAAGATAGGGTCGAACGCCGACCAATGGTGGGGGCTGTGATGTTCCCTAAACCTGCGCCTGATCAACAAAGAAATAACCAACCAAGGATGGAAAGGCCAGTCAGGCAGTTCACTAGAATCAACATGACCCCGTCTCAAGTATTACCGCATCTACTAAGATCCAATTTGGTGACCTTGAAAGAAGCTCCGAAAAACCCCAATACAACATCTCCTCACTATCATCCCAATGCCCGTTGCGCATATTACTCTGAAAGTCCTGGTCACGATACTAATAACTGTTGGGCTCTAAAGAACAAAATACAAGACCTCATTGAAGCAAAAGAGATTGAATTGGATGCGCCTGAAAAGCCAAATGTCATTTCTGCCCCTATGCCCAGACATGGCCATAATACCAATGCCATTGAAGAAGAAATATTTGTTACTTCAGTTGATGAAATTATGACCCCACTTCTGACTATCAAAGTGAACTTGTTGAATGTCGGTGTGTTCCCGGGCTGTGCTGAAGTTTTCCATTTCTGTTTGTCCTCACCAACCAGCTGTCCTTTTTTGAAAGCAGGCATTCAGTGCCTAATAGATAACAAAGATATTTTATTCGAGAAAACTTCTGTTCCACTTGTTCCTTTTGAAGATGTTTCTATCATTACCATTTCCACCAATTCTTCCAGGGTCTCCACCAAAAGACCCGTTAGAATTACATCAGTCCCGAAAGCAACTCCTTTAATAATCACAATGCCTGGACCAGTCCCATATTCGTCAGATAAGACTGTACCATGGAATTATGGAGGGGATGTCTATTACCATGGTATCAAGCAGGACTGGCCAGCCGTCGAAGATTCAAGCTCTGAGAAGGTCAACTCCGACATTAGTAATATTGCAGGAACTAGCAAGATTACCCGAAGTGGTAGGATCTTCTCTCCAGAAATTGCTCCCCCAAAAGCAGTTTCTGGTCCCGTAATCATTCCTGTTGTTGTTGCTCCTCTGAAGGCCATTCCCAGTCCTACAATTATCTCCAACAATACTCCAACTGACAAAGTCGTTACAACCCATGTTATCATTCCTACTGACACTCATGCTGCCGAGTTAACCAAGACTCGAGGTAAAAATATTCTGATTGAGCCTGTCCGGATGAAGGCTCAGTCATTGGCTATCCCTGAGACCGCCCGGAAAGAGATGGAGGAAATTCTGAAGATCATAAAAAGAAGCGACTACGATGTAGTTGAACAACTGGGGTAAACTCCCTCTAAAATCTCCATGCTAGCATTACTATTATGTTCCGAGGCGCATGCAAAAGCCTTGGTAAAATTCCTAAAAACTGCCGATGTACCCCAAGAGACATCTGTTGATCAGTTTCAAGACTGCGTAGCCAGCCTAACTACAGACAATGGTTTAGGTTTTTGGGATGCTGATTTAACACCAAGAGGAGGAAAGCATAATGAGGCATTTCATGTCTCAGTTGAATGTAGGGGCACAACCCTGGCTTATGTTTTGGTGGACACTGGCTCATCTCTGAATGTATTGCCTAAAAAAGCTCTTGATAGGCTTGACTGTGAGGGATTCACATTAAAGCCAAGTAACATAGTAGTAAGGGCTTTTGACGGATCGAAAAGGATGGTACATGGGGAGGTAGACATTCTCATAAAAGTTGGAACACAAACATTTGATTCAAATTTTTACGTAATGGATATCCGTCCCTCATATTCTTGCTTGCTAGGCCGACCATAGATTCACAATGCTGGCACTGTTACTTCTACGTTGCACCAAATGCTGAAATATCCAATTCCAGGGAAGATTATCACCGTAAATTGAGAGGAAGAGTACATGATTAGCCATCTCAATTCCTTTAGATATGTGGAATCAAATGGTGAATTTATTGAAACTCCATTTCAACATTTTGAAGAAGTCCCCCAAGATGTAGCAGTGACCAAGGTTGTGTCTCAGGTTCCCAAGATTACAAGGCCTCCACTCCGAATGTCATCTCTGAAGGATACCAAGGCAGTGGTAGAAGAAGGTGGGTGCACTATCTAGGGACAACTCACAAATACCCCATATAAGTCTGACAAGTTTGGCCTAGGTTTCACTTCAAGTGCTCAGAAGGTTGTACGATGCACTCGTGCTGGAGGACCACCCTTGAAGATCATAAATCGCGAGGTCGACGTCGTAGAAGATGATGAAGATAGATGTGACTTGGAGGACTGGATATTCTCAAATGTCGATGGAGGGCTCAGCAATTGGGAGGCCAGAGATTTTATCCTGATCACTTTTATCCCACAGTAACTTGTCTTTACATTTTGTTGGATCTGTAATATTAAAACAATTCGCACTCTTAAAACCTTGTGTCTTACCCGAGGCACAATGGTTCATTTGTAAGGGTTATTATCTCATTTTCATATGACATCAATGAATCATGGACGTTTTTGCATACAAACTTTTGTGCTTATTGTTTTTCTTTCACATTTTTATTTTCTTTCAAAGATAGCTATACCCTTACACACACTCACACTCATAATGCAGGTATACATCCATTTGGGATCCCATGGGTAACGATACTGCTATGGCCTTTTGTGACTCTGAGAATCTAATCTACCAAGCCAAAGACGAAGGTGAGGAAGATTGTGAAGTACCAGGGGAACTTGCCAGACTACTATAACAAGAAGAGAGAACCATTCAACCTCACGAGGAACCCGTGGATACAATCAACCTAGGTACTGAAGAAGACAAAAAAGAGGTCAAGGTGGGTGCCAATCTGGAACCCAGTGTCAAGGAGCGCCTGATTCAGTTGTTACACGATTATGTTGAAGTCTTTGCTTGGTCGTATGAAGACATGTCGGGACTTGGTGCAGACATTGTGGTACATCGTCTGCCTACAAGAGAAGATTGTCCGCCAGTAAAGCAAAAGGTTCACCGCATGAGGTATGATATGTCAAAAAAGATTAAACCAGAAGTCATGAAGCAATTCAATGCTGGATTCTTGGTTGTCACCTCTTATCCCCAATGGGTTGCCAATATTGTTCCCGTGCCCAAAAAAGACGGCAAAGTGCGAATGTGTGTGGACTACAGAGATTTGAATAGGGCAAGTCCTAAGGATGATTTTCCATTCCCCCACATTGATATTATAGTTGACAATACGGCACAACACAAAGTGTTTTCCTTCATGGATGGATTCTCAGGTTACAACCAAATCAAAATGGCGCCTGAGGACATGGAGAAAACAACGTTTGTCACGCAGTGGGGCACTTTCTGCTATAAGGTGATGCCATTCGGACTGAAGAATACTGGGGTAACCTATCAACATGCCATGGTAGCTCTGTTCCACGACATGATACATCACGAAATAGAGGTCTATGTAGACGATATGATAGCCAGATCTCAAACAAAAAAAGAGCATCTTGATCACTTACAAAAATTGTTTGAGAGACTAAAAAAGTACAAACTGAGGTTGAATCCAAACAAATGCGCGTTTGGAGTAAGATCCGGTAAACTCCTAGGATTTGTTATCAGGAACAAGTGTATTGAAGTAGATCCTGCCAAGGTGAAAGCAATACAAGAGATGCCTGCTCCTCGTACTGAGAAGGAAGTCAGATGATTCTTGGGACGTTTAAACTACATTGCCAGATTCATTTCTCACCTGACAGCTACTTGTGAGCCAATCTTCAAACTATTGAAGAAAGATCAAGTAGTCAAATGGAATGATGAATGCCAAACTGCTTTCGACAAAATCAAAGAGTACTTGTAAGAACCTCCTGTGTTGATGCCACCAGTCAAGGGAAGACCATTGATCATGTATCTGACCGTTTTGGAAAATTCAATGGGGTGTGTGATGGGGCAACATGACGAGTCTGGCCGAAAAGAGTACGCTATTTATTACCTGAGCAAAAAGTTTACCGACTATGAAACAAGATATTCACTGCTCGAGAAAACTTGTTGTGCTCTGGCATGGGCTGCTCGCCGGCTAAGACAGTATATGCTGACCCATACTACCTTATTGATATCTAAAATGGATCCAATAAAATACATCTTCGAGAAACCTGCTCTCTTTGGGAGAATAGCAAGATGGCAGATGATTCTGACATAATATGACATACAGTATACTACCCAGAAAGCTAAAAAGGGTAGTGTACTAGTTGATCACCTTGCTCACCAAGCTGTGGAAGATTACCAGTCCATGAAGTTCGAATTCCCAGATGAGGACATCATGATGGTAAATAACTATGAAGAATTCAGCCCATATGACGGACCTAAACAAGGATCCCGATGGACCCTGGTTTTTGATGGGGCATATAACGCACTCGGAAATGGTATTGGTACTGTACTCATATCTCCTGAAGGATGTCATACTCCTTTTACGGCAAGACTCTGCTTCAATTGTACAAATAACATGGTGAAATACGAAGCATGCATCTTTGGTCTCAAAGCTGCCATAGACTTGGAGATCAAATCCTTAAATGTATTTGGAGATTCAACTTTGGTTATCAGTCAGATCAAAGGGGAATGAGACACCAAACACCCTAACCTTATCCCTTACAAAGAACATGTTTTGACATTGCTGCCACATTTTGAGAAGATTACCTTCGAGCATTTCCTGCGAGAAGAAAATCAGCTAGCAGACGCACTAGCTACAATGTCATCTATGTTTAAACTTAAATGGGATAACGAAGCTCCGCAGATCACCATTGAGCGAATGGATGAACCAACACACTGTCACGAGATTAATACTAAAGAATAGTGGACCAACCTTGGTTTCACGAAGTCAAAAGGTATCTAGAGGCTCAAAAATATTCAGAAGGAGCTTTAGTCAATGATAAGAAGTTCTTAAGGAGATTCTCTGCTAAGTTCTTCCTTAGTAACGACATTCTTTATAAACGCAACCATGACTCTGTGTTACTTCAGTGCGTATACAAGGTTGAAGCTGAAAGGATTATGGTTGAATTGCATGAAGGCACTTTTGGCACCCATTCCAGTGGGCATACGATGGCAAAGAAAATCCTACGTGCAGGGTATTACTGGTCTACCATGGAAGCAAATTTCTATCAACACTCTCGAACCTGCCATAAATGTCAGGTGTATGCTGACAAGGTGCACGTACCTCCAGTTCCTCTGAATGTCTTGACGGCTCCTTGGCCCTTTGCTATGTGGGGGATTGATATGATTGGGGAAATCAAGCCAACATCTTCCAATGGACACCGCTTCATCTTAGTGGCTATTGACTATTTCACCAAGTGGGTGGAGGCAGCTTCTTTCGCTTCTGTTACCAAGAATGTTATTGCCCGTTTCATCAAGCAAAATCTCATTTGTCGGTACGGTATCCCGGAGAAGATCATCACTAACAATGCTACAAACTTAAATAATATTATAATTACCGCCCTGTGCGAACAATTCAAGATTCAGCATCACAATTCTCCCCCTTATCGACCAAAGATGAATGGTGCTGTCAAAGCTGCAAATAAGAACATTAAAAAGATCATACAGAAAATGACAGTCACATACAAAGATTGGCATGAGATGCTACCATTCGCTCTCCACGGGTATCGTACCACAGCTCGCACATCAACCGGGGCAACAACCTATTCTCTAGTTTACGGCATGGAGGTTGTCTTGCCTATCGAGGTCCAGATCCCTTCTCTAAGAATTATGAAGGATGCAGGGTTGAACGAAGAAGATTGGATCTAGACTCGACTTGATCAACTGAACTTGGTTGATGAGAAAAGGCTTACTGCTGTCTGCCATGGTCAAATATATAAAAAAACAGATGATCAAGGCTTTCAACAAGAAGCTCAGACGCCAAGTGTACCAAGTTGGGGATCTTGTGATCAAGCGCATCATACTGCCGCAAGGTGATCCCAGGGGCAAATGGACTCCTACCTATGAAGGACCATTCATAATCAAAAACATTTTCTCTGGTGGGGAAATGATTCTAACCACCATGGATGGCAACGATCTGCCACACCCTGCGAACATGGACATAGTAAAAAGATACTACGCATAAGAGACCCATTAGGTTGACACACCTAGGAAAAACAAGGGCATCCCGGCGGACCAAAAGGTTCGGGCAAAAATTAGGGATAAAACAAAAAATCTGTACATCCGACAAGTTGAAAACCCGAAAGGGCGACTTGGGCAAAAAAGGGTTTCCCGATGGACTGAAAACTCGAAAGGGCGGTCCAGGCAAAAGTTAGGGAATTAAAGCGTATGACTATGTCCCGTTGAATCACTTTACGGACAATCTGCAAACTCGACGGTTCTGATCAATTCAATTAGCTTCATACAAGGCAACAAATAGACAAGATGCTCAGAGATACAAGGGCTATAGCAGGATGGGAACCCCATGGGATAAATAGACATAGCTATCTTTTCTTTGTATTTGAATTTCCATTTTACGACAACATTCTCTTACTAGAATGATTGTCTCATTATGCAAAAATACTTGCTCAAAATTAATACAAAGATATTCCTTTGACAGTGCAAAACTATCTGTTTTTCTTTACTCTTATGTTTTGTTCATAAAAACGTCCAATGATTCATTGTTGAACATATGCATTTGAACATACTCGTTGTTTACAAATAAACAAAATGAAAAAGGCAATTACTGATAGGTTGAAGGGATAGGGAAATACCTCTAGGCTATTACATAAGAAATCCCCCGCAGTATGTCGTTTAATCCCCAGCGGAACAAAGCTTCCAATTATCAATCCCCGATAGGAATCATCCAATTTCTCCAAACAAATTTTTTTAAGCAATACATGGCATTTCCCTTACAACAGAGTTTATTTCTCTAAACGGAAATTCATCAGCACTTCAAACTTCACAACACAAAGACTTATAATCCTCAGCAGCAGTCAGGGATTTATTTTCCAAATCCAACAAAGCAGTACAGCAAATTAGCTCACATATGCATACATCGCATCCATATATCGTGAATATTGATAACACGAATATATTACACCATGCATTTCATACAACACGACATTGCATATTAGATAACCCTTTACCCCTTTCAGAATAAGGTTAATCAACAGCTAGCATTAACAACATTCAAATTCAACTTTTGATATAGTTCAGATACGGTCCAGACACGGATGCTATTCTGATACTCATTCAGATTCAACTTTGGATACAGTTCAGATATGCTCCAGACACGGATGTCATTCTGATACTCATTCAAATTCAACTTTTGATACAGTTCAGATACGCTTCAAACACGAATCCTATTTTGATACTCATTCAGACTCAACATTTGATACAGTTCAGATACGCTCCAGACACGGATGCCATTCTGATACTCATTCAGATTCAACTTTTGATACAGTTCAGATACGCTCCAGACACGGATTCCATTATGATACTCATTCAGACTCAACTTTTGATACAGTTCAGATACGCTCCAGACACAGATGCCATTCTGATACTCATTCAGATTCAACTTTTGATACAATTCAACAATCATTTCTGGATGGCATCTACAAGCCCATCTCCAACAAATTTTTCATCATTCCTCCAAATGGCATCTTTAAGCCCATTCCCTATACCATCAGTCATCACATCACCAAGTGAAAATTTCTGGGCACTCTAATGTCCAATCATCTTCCACCTTCAAGTCACGAGTGGTAAATCCGCCAATCTAACTCTTCAGGTTTAAGAAGATTGAACAGGGGAAGCTATTGTACCCCAAAATTTGCCATCTCATTTCTCAAAGGATCACCCTGAACCCTCAGGTTTGTTCCCATCCAATTTCAAGCCTTGAATTACAAATTTTCCAAGAAAGTCATTCACAAGGGCAAAATGGTCATTTGCATACTAAAAAGTCAAACTTTGACTTTTGGATCAAAATCAAGTTTCAAGGATCATATTTCATCAAGACATGTTGAAATATGAAGTTTGTTTCATCAATAAATTCAAAAAAAAGTCAAAATTACTTTGGAAAAGTCAAAATTCCAAAATACTTAGAATTTTTCTAAGTGTTTAAGAAATATGACAAGCTCAGAACTTCTGATCAGATTATCACCATGATGCAAGTTGATTCTGGAAGAACTTCTAACACAAGAGTTTTAGATATCAATAAGACCTAAAACATTGCAAAACGAAACTTCTCCTATAAATGCTGGGATTTCAAGTTATGACTCCTCAAAGACACGTCCATGAAACTGAAGCACTCAGCAAATTCTGGACAATTCAAAGACAGAGTTTGGTTACAACTTCTGGGCCAGTTTTCACAAAGATTCAGTCAGAGTTTGCAAGAGAAATTCAAAGAAGGGTTACAAAGCGTGTTGCAAGCTTCCTGGAAAGTCTGGGAGCTCATTCAGAACATGTTGGAGCAAGGAGATACAAAGATCAGAAGTTAGATGTTTATTCTAAATTATGGTGAAGCTGAACCTCTGACCCAGAATTAAGCAATGATGCAAAATCTCACATTGCAGGATTTCTGGTTTGATAAATCTCATCATTATTTAATGCTCACAACCACTTTTGAGTCTTTATCCAAAAGATTTCCCCACGTGTGGCATAGGAGTACCTTTACTGTCTTAGAAAAGCAAACTTTTGTATAAAAGTATGCTGGGCCCATACGTTGCTTTTGCTTTTGAGGTTACCTTTCCTTATTTCCTGCTTACAAATCTAGCTTAGGCGTTGTTAAAACTGCTAACCACCATACTTATTCGAACTTACTTTAAGGACAAGTCAGTGCCTAGCATATGATGGTTGTGCCACGTGACCTCTCCAAGCTACTAAACCTTTGCCTATACAATGGACATCATTGGCAACTGTAAAAGTGTGGAAAAATTGAGAAAGAAAAGCCTTGAACCCCTGCTAAAATTCCAAGAGTCCAAAACTGCAAACACAAAATACAAAACCTGTTAGCTTTTTATTCTTGCATTCACATTCCATTTTTTTCCTCAGGTGCTTCTTGACAAAAACCATCCATATAGTTTCTGACACATATCAGAAGCTATCCTAACTTATGTTTTCAGACTGTAATACACTCTCCATCCATATCCACCTCAAAGAAATCATAACTTTACCCCTTGGCTGTTCCACAATTCCCTAACCATTTGTATCCCAAGTTGAAAGCTTCCACCCTGCTGAGCACGTGAAGGAGCTGTTCAGAACATCACCAGCATTCAGAACCAGACTTCAGCTCACAGATTATTTTCCAGCTGCAAGGTAAGTTTCTGCTGACTCTCATCATATTACTTAGGCATTGCTAGATTTGCATGTTCAAAAATACAATGTAAACATCATGATTCTGATGATGTACATATTATGAGGTTTCATGTATTTGCCTGCCTAGGTAGAGAGAATTTCAGTCTATAACTTCTTGAATAAACTAGGACTCAGAATTAGGATTAGTAAATTCATGCTTGCTTCTGATTTATAGTTCTGATATCTCTTGTTTCTGAAACATCATTAAACCTGCCATAACTGTTATATACACATCTTCTATTTTGTTGAGAAATAACTAAGTTGCAGATGTTCTGACTAGCATGGAGAGGGAGACGAAGTTCTGCCAGTGGCATCAGAACTTCTGAAATCTTCTTTGTTCCCATTGCATCCAGAACTTCTGACTTTACCTATTTCTGCTAATATGATTTCTATTTTTTGCAGCATGCCAGAGTCAGAGCTTCTGATCTCTTTTAGTTCAACAATGCGTTGATTCTATTTTCTTTTTCCTTACTATTTTTTCTATCACTTCCATTTTCACTAATCAAAAACACCAAAAACATTTTACATCTTTGACATGTCTTAGTTTATTTCTTTTAACATAAAAAGATCAAAATATTTTCTTAAATAAAACTTATTTCTTTACTTAAAGAAAACAAGCTCACTTTACATTTCTTGAACATTCTTATCCATTCAATATGGTTGTAATAGTAATTTAGGATTTTAATTTTACTTGCAATCCCATTTATACTATGTATACCCCATCCCCCAATGATTGTAATAGCGTAGGATATTTGTTTTCCGCGATTTACCGCTTTATACTATTACTAGTAATTAGTTTTTGTATGGAAAGACTAAAACCAAACAAATAGAAAACCCTAATCAAGACAAAAACTATGCATGTAAATTAATGCACTTGCACACAAGCACCCCTAGGGTTACTCCACTTGGTTGCCTTACAAAGTGACCATATTACGCGTGTGAGATGTCTTAGCAAAAACCAACGAATACAAGATCATAGTCCCTCGATGACGCTATCTAAGTTGCCTTTCAAATGATCTTAGTCCCTAAAAGAGAATGCTAAGATACCTTGCAACATTGCTAATCATGGTTATACGATGACCCATGCTTGTCCCGTTAACATCCAAAGATAGGGTTGCTTACCAAATCAATGGTAAGACAACAATGTCAAAGGAAAAGAAAATAAATAAGAAAGACATTTGAGTAGGTAGATTGCTCCTAATTACTTGCTCAATTTTTAAACAAACATCCTTGCTATTTTCAAAAACAAATACACACATTTTCAAACATCTTACAAACATTGAAAACATTTTCAAAAGATCAAACATCTTTGTATACATTCTTATGAACGAGAATCATTACAAAGATTTCCTAAACAATGGCCTCTTTACAAAATATTTTCAAAAACCACACGAAGCACAATTTCAAACAAAAGCAAGTGATCTAGCAAGTAACTAAGAGCCCATGGAAAACCATGGATGAAAAGGATGCTAATACCTTCCCTTTTCATAATCTACCCCCTGAACTCAAGAAATAATCTCAAAGGTCTTTCCTGTGCTTTTTCACCTTTCCTTTTGGATAAAAGAAAAGTCGGTGGCGACTCTTGCTAACCGTAACATTTACAATCAAATGCAAAACCTTCAAGTCAGTTCTTCCACCGTATCACAACAATCTTCTTCAGACTTGACAAGTAGCTTTTTACCCCAAGACTCACAATCGTTCAATGATGATCACAGACCAAAACAAACTCCAAATAATGAACTCCCTCTTAAACTGCTTTCTTGAGAGCTTCCTTATTCAGTGCCTCTTAGCCCTTTAGAATCTTCTACATACTGGAGTAACAAATTGATGTGATGATGTTCCAACATCTGATTGAACATAAGTATCTTTTTCAATGAATGCATCACTGATTTTGATCCTGAAGTTACTCATCACTAAAAGTACTTCTCTCAATAAAGTAACTCAGAAATATACCATGATCTCATTTAAGGAGTATATAAGACCCTTTGAAGACTTTACAAATGATAAATTCACAAAATAAAACCATGTATATCCTTCTTTCCAGGATTTTTACCTTGCATTCACTACAATAAAATTAGGGATTTGCGACGCATAAATCGTGACAGTTGAATGATAATCGTCTTCATTTTCTATTCACGATGGTGTTGGACAACCACCCTTTTGTTTTTTAAAAAATTACAAAAAATTGTGACGGTTGGTCAACCAACCGCCCCTAAACACTAAACTTAGATTGATGTTTCACCTGTCTCCCCTCCCCAATTTAAAGTCACGATGGGTACTTCACCCGCCGTCCCTCCTAAATCCATCCTAAACCGCAAAAATATTGTAAAATGCAAAGGCTACCCTAAACGTGTGCACATCAAAGTGTAACATAGTATTTCACTGTTTCTCTTCTTCTTCTTCTTCTTTCTTCAGCCATTTGTCACATGTTTCCAATTCCTTCATCGAAACAGAGTGTTAAGTGGATGGCGTTGTTCAACAGACAGAAATTTGTAAGTGTTCCATTCTATTTCCATTTCCATTTCTTATGAATTACTATGATTGTTATTAATTTTCATTTTTTGGTTTAGTATTTAGGGTTTTGAACTCTATTATGTTAAATTCTTGAATTTCATAGGATGCGATGATAGTAATTATCTCCCTTTCTACTATGCAGTCGTTGCTTTGTTTTGCTGAAATCGTGACCTTGTCTTTCTAAAACCCTAACGAGGAAGAAAATAAACCTAACACCCTATGTTTCGCTAAAATCCCCATGAAGAAATCTTCTTCTTTGCAATTAGCCTCCATTCATAGAGGTATGTTAGTGTCTATTAAAAAGTTGTCTAAAAATGTCTTGCAATATATCTCATAATCTTGTAAGACCCTTAAATATTTCAATATCAACCTCGGGTCCTTCTCAATCTCATAAACCTCTTGTAATAGTGGTGATTGTAGCATCAACACTTAAATTGGTTTGAAGAAAGCTTCACTTTTTATATCTAGCTTCATTTGTATCCACTAAAATAAGGTCTCATATTGAATATAGGTAAAAACTCATGAGTTATTTATTTGTGTATTTTTGTTATATTCACATGCTTAATTACATGTTTTTGTTGTTATAGTGAATCTAATAACCCGAGACTAAAACATAAAGGGGTGGCTGCCATGAAACAGACTATGTATACTTCTGTATATACGACTTTGTTTTAAGAAGTATCACTAGGGATTGTTGTGCTTTGGGTATTGATTGCCCTTACTACTTTTATATTTATTGCTTTGTTTTTAGAAGTAACATGAGCTGATTTATTAAAATAATAAAACGTCAACATTATCCTTTCTTTCATTACTCACACTTTTCTTCCTTGAAGAAACCCAAACTGTAGACTCTAATCATTTAGAGGTTGTTAAAAAGTTATTTATAATTTAGTGGTTGGTCTTTTTATACCATAAAATTGAATTGCTTATTTTTTTATTCTGTTAGTGGTGATACAAGTATGCATTTAGCACCTAATATAATGTTTGAAAAGGTAAAAAATAAATCTCTTATGGTGGCTAAAATGAAAATAATTTGGTTTGAATAATATGTGCAACCTTTTTCAATTATCTTCACTGTTGAGAAGTTGATTTATTTTTCTATGTTGATGGCATAAGTCTCTATCTTGGCAAAATACTAGTGGTTTATGAAAATATAATTACAAATCTTGTATAATCTTCATAACTCTTAGGAGCATGGAGACACTATTTAAAATTTATGAGTTAGATGAGAAACTTATGAATTTTGAAACCCTTATGCAATATGATAATCCAACTCCTCAAACTGCCACCATCTATTTTATCTATTTAGATATCTGTAGTTTGAATTGTATATGTTTATTATCTATAAATTTTTGTTATACTTGACTATTTTTACTGCAGCAACAATGAATGTCCTACTTGTCATACACACTGTTCTAACTTACACTCATTGAGAGATGACCCTTACCATGATGCCTTGAATTGGCGTTGTCTAGATATTGACAATTATGAAGAAGAGATGACCCATACTACAATTCTTATGATGTACTTAATTTTTCTTGATTTAAAAAATATTTTATTTGAATGAAAAACTCATCAACAAGGTTTTGGCCTAGGAATTGACTTTGCACAAGGATGAGATGACTTGCCATAAGCAGGTAATATTTCAATCTTACATTTTTTTAAATATGGATGTGTTGTTTAATGTGACCAACTTTTGGCAGCTATGGATTTTGAATTAGGTGATGCCACCAGTGGAGACTTTAGAGTCTGAGACCATCTAACTAACAATAAGATACCACTAAAGGCATATAAGAATGATGCAAACTCAGTTCAGAGATGATTTCTTTTAGAGGACAAATTTTATAATGTATGTAATTAGGAGTTGGTTGGTACTTTTGTGGCTAGTAATGTTGCATGTAATCTATACACTCCTTTGTAACACTGTTTTTTTAGCCATATTTTTGTCATTTCTGAAACTTCTAATTTAAGTCATGTTTTTTACTGTTCCCAGATTTGTTATAATATCTTACATCATATTGGATTCCTCCCCTTTTTATCATATGTGTATTATCTTTCTGGAACCCATGGTGGACACCCTTTGACTCCAAGAACTGATGGCCTATGTCCTCAACATTAGAAGAAAAATGTTGGTGTTTTAGGTTGGAGGTGTTGTCTTCTTTATCCCATAGTAATTGTAATAAAAAGTGAAATTTTGGTATATCAGAATTCAGATGTCCTATGACATGTCGAGACATCTGAATCCGAATAAACAACAATGGCAAGGTATAAATGTTGCACCTCAAAATTTGCCCTTCTATCTTGCTTTGTGTATGGCTTATGTTTCTCATTTCATCAGCATAACATACATACCTTCATAAAATACCATGGGTTCAAAAGATCAGATATCAAGCAATCTCTCATCATTTTAAGCTCCTATATGCATCAACATGCCTTGGATTGCAAGACAATATCAAGCTTTGCAGTTGATTCAAAGTAGTTTTCTTTCAAAGTCAACATTGCACACTTCAAGTTTAGAAGTTCACAACTTCTTCATTCTTCAATATTTTTGAGCGATTCTCTGGGCATATGAATATCCTTGACATCCTCTCCAATTTCTCTTTATAAGTCAAGAATTGATTATGTGTAGAAGATCATCAATAATTTGAATACTTTAGAGGTAATTTTGTGGATTTGACTTAATTCCAAAAGACGATTACCCAACTTGCAAGGATCGTAACTTCCTCAATTTTCAGTATTTTGGGACGATTCTTTTTGCATAATATCACAAATGAGATTATCTATAAATTTGCTTCAATGAGCGAAGTCAGATTATGCTCGAAAGGTCATGGATTTTATCAAAATTTTATAGGTCATCTTTTTGGCTTAGAAGTTTCTCAGTTTGTTGATTTGCAATTCACGATCTTTCAAATCCGTTTCAGGTTTAAAGTTTCATTTTTATTTGTTTTTAGTTCATGGTCAATTTGATTTCTATTTTTCTCTTTTATTCAAAAATTCAAAAATATAGAAGTAATGTTGTCAAAGCTACCCCTAAGTATCAATTGAACCTGTAAATTTCCAGAGCAATTATAATCAAGCCAAAAATTGTGTTGTACTCCAAAATTTACCCTCCCATTTTTCATTCAAGATGCTATCCTAGGGTTTCTCAAATACTCAAAATGTCTTAGGGTTTGATCAGACAAATTCTCTTCCTAGGCATTGAGTCAGCAACCAGGGTTTGGTATTTCTCAAACAAAATTGAGTCTTCAAGGTTTAAAATGGTCTTCATGGTTCTTCATATATTCTCAAGGATGTTCGTGCCAAGTTTCAAGCCTCGCATCGCAAGTTTGCTCAGTCAATGGTGCAGATGACTCAAAATAAATTGCATTGACCCAAAAATCGACCTTTGCAAGATCAAGTTCAAATGATTGTAACTTCTTCATTATTATATATTTTTGAGTGTTTCTTTTTGCGTATGACTCTCCTTGACTTCATCCCCAATTTCTCTTTACAAGTCAAGAGCTGATTACGTGTGAAAGATCATCAGAAAATTTGAATACTTTAGAGGTTATTTTGCAAATTTAACCTAATCACGAGAAATTCTTGTCCAATTCTCGAGGTTAATAACTTTTCAATTTTCAATGTTTTGAAGCGATTCTTTTTGCGAAGCATCACAAATAGAATTGACTATGAGATTGCTTTAATGATCGAAGTCAAAATGCGCTTCGAAGACCATGAAATTTATTGAAATTCTATAGGAATTTCATGACTTTAGAATATTATTAACTTCTAGATGTTGATCATTATGTTGAGATAATTCATTAAAACAAGAGTTTGAGTTTGAAGGTTCATGGATAGTTTGTTATTTATACTTCAAATCTTTTGCGCTTGAACAATAACGATTATTGGATCGAAGTGGGATTTTGATCAAAATTCTTAAAGGAAAAATTTGTGGTATTGGCTCGCATTTCAAGTTACTATGAACTGAAGATATGGATTTTAATGAATAATATTAGAGGATCCATTCAAATGATTCTTTTGACTTCGGCTCAATTCAAGCACGTGAGGCATAATTCATTCACATGAATTTGTTTTTGTTTCAAGATATTCAAAAAGATCAATATTTTCATATATTTGAAAAAAAATCCATTCACGTGAACTATTTCAAATTCAATGCAAGGCATTCATCAACTTCATCCATCTTCATTCAAATTTCCAATCTTTCTCTCAAATCAATTACAAGTGCAACATCAATTCCAATTCCAAATTCAAGACACCCATTTCAAGTTTTCAAGAATTCATGATTCAATCCTACAAAAAAATACAAAGCATTATTCAAGGCATGTTTCAAGGATTCAAGTCTCATTCTTTTCTCTAGATGGGCAGCCGCAAATTCCGTCACATTAACCGGTTCCTCGTGTACCATGGCTTGCATCATATAGAGTTCCATCTTGGCTACCACGCCTATACTATCACCACGTCTGAACAAGGTGTATGCCAATGCCTTCTGCACATACATGAAACACGAATTCTGAATCCACGATGCCTTAGCACTCATGGGGTTATACTGCGGCAAACCTGTAATGGCTGTCTAAAAAGCAACTGGGTTAAACTCAGAGGGCGTAGCTTCGGGTCCCACCAAAGGTAACCGAAGACACTGCCCCAATTGTATAACAGACATGGAATGATCCTCATTGTACATCCTAAAATTAAGTGTACCAAAATAGTCCATGGCTGAACCATTCCATTCCTTTTCTAATTTAAAACTCATAGTGCTCAAGAATTCCAATGTGATGCGCTCATAGGTTGGCGCATCATGGTGCATAAATTCTAGAATTTACAAGTTATTCAATAGCATAGATACATCATCTAATATGCCTAATTCACTCATAGCCACAGGGCATACTGTTGTACCCCAAAACTTTCCCTCTCATTTTATCAATATTTTTAATCACAAGACTCTTTGAACTCAAGATCAAGCTAGGGTTTACTCTGCTCAAGACATCTCCTTGCATTGTTGATCTAAATTAGGGTTTGAGTTTGCACAGGGATTTTTGGACTTTCATTGTTCAAAGTGACTTTAATACTTCATGTTGGACTTATAAGATTGCCCATACCAAGCTTCAAGCCTTGAATCAAATTTTTGCCCACTCAATTGGATAGTTGACCTAGAAATCAGCTGTATTGGGGAAAAAGTCAAATGTGGCCAATTTACAGTCAAACCTCATAAATTTTGATCCACATTAACATTATAAACTCATATGAACCATTTGATCAAGTTTGGACCACAACTCCTCAAGAAATTTGATCACATCACCAAAAGGGCAAAATGGTCATTTTTAGGGTTTTGATTGCAGAAGGGCAATTTTTGACTTTTGACCTAGACAATGGAAAATTGGGTTCAATAATGGATTCAAGAACTCAATGGAATCATCTTGACCTATTCACAAGGTTCAAAAGATCTCAATTGCATTGGATTAGCAGATAGATTTTTCAATCAACTGATCAAAATTTGATTGTACACTGAAAAGTCAAACTTTGACTTTTTGGTCAAAATCAAGTGTCAAGGGTAATTTTTCATCAAGATGTATCAAAACATGAAACTTGTTCATCAAGAAACCCAATTTTGCAAATTAGGGTTTAAGATTGAAAAATTTCATAACTTAGAATTTTTCTAAGTTATGATATTTTCTTAATTTTTCCCAACTTTGCCCAACATTTTCACCATGATGCAATTGGATTCAAACAAAACTTCCAACATGAAAGTTATAGTCCTCCACAAACTCTACAACTTTTATTAACAAAGTTTTCCCAAAAGAAGCTTAGATCTCAAGTTATGATTTTTGGAACAAGGGTCCATGAAACTTTTAACTTAGTGAAATTTTGCCCTAGTTTAGGCAGTATTTTGACCTATCTTCTTGGCAATTTTTCACCTAGTTCCACTTGGAATTTCAAAATTAATTTCAAATATGGAATGTATAGCATGTTACAAGATTTCCAAAAAGTCCAAGAACTCTCCAAAATCATTTGTGATTAGGGAGAATCGAAAGCTTGAAGTTGGCAAAAACTCACTTTTGATCCATGGCATTTTCTTAGTGATACAAGTTGCAAACTCTAATCAGCTTGCTTTGTACTGGATTACGGGTCCTAAAACCCTTCCATGCTCAATAATTAAATGCAAATCCATTCGTCTAAGGATTTGTTTTGGTCATTAGAAGATTATACAATAGATTAATCCATAAATAGTAAAAGGTAACTTTGCCATTTTTGTCCAAATCTTGCTTTATGTCAAATTGCTTCCTTGAGCATTGAACCATATCTTATGCAGCAAATCAAATCCACCAACTTGAGGGGACAAGGGCATAATGTGCAAGCTGATAGATAGCCTGTACAGGCTTGTCTTGCATCACTTGTCCACTTTTGCTTCATATACAAGAAACTTGTAAAACACAACACAACTGGAACATCAGAGAGAACCAACTTTTGCAAGCCTTTGAGACAAGTTTCATACATCCCTTTGAGCCAGAAACACGAGCCTTTGAGCCCTCAAACCTTCCATAGCACAAAATCACCCTCCATTGGCAAAACATGGCACTCCCTGCAGTTTGACTTCCATAGCAAAAAAACCTCATGCATTTTGCCTCAAACTGGTTCAAACACATTCCACATAACCCATCCAAGCTATCCCAACCCTTAAACACTGACTGTAACTCCATTTACAAGGTTTGCCATTTCTGATTTCAGCTTGTGCAGGTTGAGTTCTACAGGCTTGTTCAAGCACATTCAAGGCAAGCTAGGCATTGGGGAAGGTCAGAGGAAGTTCAAGCAAGCTCCCAAACATCTCAGGCCTCACTGAAAAACTCCACATTGTCATACACGAAGTCAACTGAAACAGGTTTTTGTCAACTTCCTATCTCTGTATTTAGGAATCATTAGGCTTAGGTTTGTGAATAAAAAATGTAGTATTCATAGCCATGAAGTTGTACATATGCTCAGTTTTCATTTAAATTAATCGTGTTAAGAGAATTTGATCCATGAACTTCCTGAAAAAATTAGGTTAAGATTTAGGGCCAGAGAAGTTCTCTCTGGTCTTTGAGAGTTAGAATGAGTTCTTTACATGGTTGGATTCGTCTTGAAAAATGCTACAGCTTTGATGTTATGGGTTTTTGTATTAGAGCACGTATGCAGGTTGTTCATGTTTGAAGCCAGGCGCGCGTTTTTTCTTGACAAAGGTTGAAGACGAAGTCAGTGGGCTGGGCTTGCTTATGGCTTTGTTTTTGACACCCTCTCATTATTGACCGCACCCCCTGGCCCATTTCTTCATATTTTTATATTTTTTGTATTTATTTTTATTTCTGATTTTATTTTCTTATTTTCCAAACATAAAAAAATGCCAAAAATATTTTTATAAATTTTCACATTTTTTTATATTTTTTTATTTTATTTTTCTAACATGAAAAATTATTAATTAGAACATACTTGTTATTTTCTTTAATAAAAAAACAAATAAACATTTTAGAAATATTGTATACTTTTATTTTATTATTTATACATATAAAAATAATATTTTTCTAATATATTTTCCTTTTTTGACATTAGCACATATTCCATTATTTTATTTTATTATAAATAAATAATATAATTAATATTTTCCTAAGAAACAAAATTAGGGTTTTCTACCCTTTCCAAAAAAATGATATTTTATTTTCTTTTTTTAGTACATTAAATATTTTATATTTTCACATAAATAAACAACAAAAACATTTTTGAATAATTAGATTATTTTGCATATTTATATTTAATTTGTTTATTTAAATATTGTCCATTTATTATTTGAGACAAAGGAATTCAATTTGGATGTAATAGTAAATATTAGGACTTTATTTTCTTGAAAATATCCCCATTCAAAAATTGTATCCCTCTCCCTATATCAAATATTGTAATAATGTAGATTTATTTTACGCATTTATGCTTTCAAGTATGCCATGATTAGAGATTAGGGTTTGTATGCAAAAAAATCCAAAATCAAACAAATAGTTTGACTAATACAAAGACAAAAATGCATGAAAATGATAACACAGTGCCCACTTGCACCCCTAGAGTTTCATCCACTTGTTTCCTTTAAAAGGGTCATGTTATGCATGTTGAGTACTTTGGCAAAACAAAAACAAAACAAAAGATCATAGTCCCTCGAAGACGCTATCTTGGTTGCCTGTACAAAATGATCTAGTCCTTCGGAAAATTTGCTAAAAAAAGGTACTTAACACAATTGCTTTCATGGTCTATACGATGACCCGCTCCTGTCCCACTTAACATCCAAATACAAGGTTGTTTACCAAATGCAATGGTAAAATAATACTGTCAAAAGGGTTAAAAACGTATAGGAAATATCTTTGAGTAAAATAGGGTAGACAACTCTTAGTTATTTGATCAAAACTTGCAAAACATCCTTGCTATTTTCAAACACACCTCACAACACAATTTCAAAACATTTCCCAAATCAAACTTTCAAACATTGAAATATCTTTTCAAAAGACAAACACCTTTGTATATATTCAAACAAGAATCATTACAAAGGTTGCCACAACGATGGCCTCTTTTCAAAACATTTTCAAAACCACACACAAAGCACCATTTCAAACAATTGAAAAGCAAAAGCAAGTGATCTAAACAAGTAACTAAGAGACCATGGATAACCATGGATGAAAAGGGTGCTTGCACCTTCCCTTTTCATAATCTACCCCCCGAACCCAAGAAAACATCTCAAAGGTCTTTTCTGTGCTTTTTGACATTTCCTTTGGATAAAATAAAAAGTCGGTGGCGACTCTTGCTAAACTGAAACATTTGCGAACACAAACGCAAAACCTCAAGTCAGTTCTCCCACTGTATCACAGAACTGGCGACTCTGCTGGGGAAAATCTAAAAGTGGGGTTACCTTAGGGTTTAGATCACCTTTACATGCTTATCTTGTTTGCTTTGATTGCTTTACATTTGGTTCTATTGTTTGGGCTTGAAATCCTCTACCCGGATTTAGGAAACATTCATAGGTAAATAACAATACGTTGTGGAAATTGTGCGGGATATACCGACATGGTTGAAGCAATAGCTATATTAGTGCGACATATTTGTGGGTACCGATAGCCTTTGAGTCAATCAAATAGAATACGGGGCCGCTGAGTGATGTCATGAAGCACTAATGGACTTGTAGAACCTTTACTTGACCATCTTGGCCTTTTTAGGGGTAGTGAGATGACCGGCTTTGGTACAGTCCGAAGTTGGTAGATACTCGATACTACACTCATTGAGGGTTGTTTTCTTGGAATATTTCGGTCGCTAGTAAAGTGGCTAAACTAAAACAATGAACACAGAAAATAATCCAGTGATATTGAGCTCCTTAGAACCCGGTTACTATTTGTAGGACAGGTTGAGCCAACTAAACTTCAAGAGGGTACTTACCTATGAAACCCCATGCAAGCCTGAAACTAGGATCTTGTGTGATTTTCTTGTACATATACTTGTGCATACATCATGAACATCATGAAGCATCATATGCATCCACTAACCATTTCAAGGGTTTGGATCTTCATCTTTGTTCTTGTTTTGTAGGTTATGGAATCACTCCACATAAAAACTATTCAGGTCAACCTTGTGAGAATCCCTCCTCAACTCAAGGAGCTTACTTCCAAGATTCCAGAGAATTTTCCCTTCAGTGAAAGACATGGTAGACTTCTCAACTTGGTCAAATCCAACATTGAAGAAGACATGGTGAAAGTTCTCTTCCAGTTCTTTGACCCCCTACACCATTGCTTTACCTTTCCTGATTACCAACTAGTGCCTACTTTGGAGGAATTTTCTTAACTCCTGAGGATTCCTATTCTCCATCAACTACCCTACAACGGTACGGAAAGAGAGCCAAAGCCTGAAGATGTTGCTCAAGCCCTACACTTGCAACCATCTGATATCAAAGGTCATTGGGAAACCAGAAGTGGTGTCAAGGGTTTCTTGGCAAAGTTTCTGTTTGAGAAGGCACGAGATTGCTGGAATTCTCTAGATCTGCAAGCTTTTGAGGAGATTGTAGAACTTCTCATCTATGGGTTGGTCTTATTCCCAAATCCTGATCAGCTTATAGATGTGAATGCTGTCAAGATTTTCCTATCTCGGAACCCTGTGCCTACATTGCTTGGGGATATCCTCCACTAATTTCACACACGAACAATGAGGAAAAGAGGTGTTATCATGTGTTGTACTCCTCTTCTAGCAAGGTGGTTTATTTCTCACCTTCCCCAGTCAGTCTTGAAGAATGAACAAGGCTTGAGGTGGTCACAACGATTGATGACTCTTACATATTCTGATGTTCATTGGTGTTCTCGGTCTAGAGAAAATGCCATCATCATTGATCATTGTGGGGAATTCCCTAATGTCCCACTACTTGGCATTAGAGGAGGCATTACCTACAATCCCTGTTTGGCTCTGAGACAGTTTGGATATGCTCGAAGGGATGGCCCTCATGATATGTTAATTCCAGACTTGGTTTTTGACTTTGACAATGACGCTCAAGGACTTCGACAAAGGTTTATTCGAGCTTGGAGGATGCCCAACAAAGTGGATAGTAAGACACTGGGACACAAGAATTACATCCTGTTGTACCCCAAAATTTTCCCTCCCATTCTCTCAACATTTTCTCATCACAAGGCCCTTGGAGCTCAAGATCCAGTTAGGGTTTCCTCTGCAAGACTTCTCCTAGCACTGTTGACCCAAATTAGGGTTTGTGTTTGCACAAAGATGTTTTGACCTAAAATGCCTAAGATGACTTTCATGCTTCATATTGGACTCCCAAGTTTATCCATACCAAGTTTCAAGCCTTGATTCCAACCTTTGCCCAGTCAATTGGACAGTTGACCTAGAAATCAGCTGTATTGGGGAAAAAGTCAACTGTGGCCAATTGACAGTCAAACCTCATGAAAATTGACCTACATCAACATAATGAACTCACATGGACCATTTGATCAAGTTTGGACCACAATTCCACAAGAAATTTGATCAGATCACCAAAAGGGTAAAATGGTCATTTTTAGGGTTTTGACTGCACAAAGGCAATTTTTGACTGTTTGACCAAGCCAATGGCAAACCAAGCTCACATATGGACTCAAGGACCCCATGGAATTGTCTTGACATGCTCAACAAGTTCAAAAGATCCCAAATGCACAAGATTGACAGTTGAATTTTCCAGTCAATTGATCAATTTTTAACTGTATACTGAAAAGTCAAACTTTGACTTTTTGGTCAAAATCAAGTGTCAAGATTCATTTTTCATCAAAACATGCCAAATCATGAAACTTGTTCATCAAGAAATCCAAAATCACAAATTAGGGTTTGAAATGAAGATTTTTCATAACTTAGAATTTTTCTAAGTTATGAAAAACCCTAATTTTTTCCTAACTTTGTCCCACTTTCTCATCAAGATACATTTGGATTCAAGGAAAAGTCAAAACATGAAAGTTGCAGTCCATTGCAAAATCTACAACTTTGATTCACAAAGTTTCCTCAAAAGAAGCTTGTAGCTAAAGTTACAATTTTTGGAACAAGGGTACCAAACCATTCTTAACTTAGAGAAATTTTGACCTATTTTAGGCAGGATTTTTGCCCAACTTCATGGCCACTTTTCACATGCTTCCACTTGGAATTTCAAATTGCATTACAAACATGGATTGTAGTACACATTCCAAGCTTTCCAAAATGTCCAAGAACTCATCAAACAACCTCATGGTTAGGGAGAATCGAATTTGGCAAGTTGGGAAAAAGTCACTTTGCTTTTGGCCAATTTACATGTTCATACACTTAGGCAATTTTGAACTCAGCTTGCATTCCTTGATTACAGGTCCTATATCCCATTTGCACTCATAAATTTAATGCTAACCCATTGTGCCAAGACCTTATTTTATGTGTTTAAGCATTGTATGCAAAATTAAGCCATAAGTAGAAAAAGCATTATATCCATTTTAGAAAAGTTGAACTTTATGTCAAATGCAAATCCAAGAAGCATAGGCACAATCTTTTGAGCTGGTATTTTGTACACAAATCACTCTAACCAAGACTAATGTATGCAGCATAGATTGGGGGCATGCACAAGTCTAGAACACAACTTGGCATTTTGTTGCTTAAAGGTGAAGAAAACTTGCATAACAGCTACCAACTCTCATTCCTGTCAACAAGAGCTTAAGCAAAGATTGTGAACACTTTCTAAACACCAACCCTGACCTGAAACACAAGCCAACCACTTCCAATACCTTCTAAAACACAGAATCACCATAAAACTGCAAAAACAGGGCATAAGCTGCAGTTAGACTTCCATAGCTTATTTCCCTCGTGCACCTTGACCAAAAGCACTTCAAACACATCCCACACCATGCCTTGAAATTGTTCCAAGCCCTAAACACGACCTGTAACACCCCTAACTAACATCACCATTTTCATATTTTATGTTTTGCAGTTGAAGTGCCATAACACGATTCACTTAGTTTTGAAGCAAACTAAAGGTTGGAATAGCATCCTGGGACATCAAGTAAGTTGTGCCAATCATTACTTTGCCTTGAAAGCATCTCCATTGTTGCACACGATTCCAACTGAACAGGTAAATCTTTGGACTTCTATCTCTCAATGTAGGAAGAATTAGCTCTAAGTTTGTGAATGAAAAATGTCATACTCATGTCCCTGAAGCTATACATATCTTTACTTTCCATTTATTTTGCCTGTGCTATGAGAATTTGAGGTCTGAACATTGATAAAAAAGTTAGGTTAAGAATTAGGAATGGAGAAATTCTCTCTCATTTCTGAGAGTTAGGATGAGTTCTTTATATGTCCAGAATCGTGGTTTGATGCTTAACACTTTTCATGTTGTGAGTTTGTGCTAAAAATCAGGGAATCTGGAGATAGGAAAATGCACGTTTTTGTTGATTCAAACAGGTTCTGAGGTTGAAGACAAAGTCTTCTTGGGCTGGGCCTGAGTTTGACTTCCTATTTGCACCTTGTTTTTACTTTTGAACCCCCTTGGCCCATTGTGCTTATTTTGATCATTTTTTGACTTTTTCTTGTTGTTTCTGACTTATTTTTTTTTTTCATAACATTAAAATATTAAAAATATTTTTCAAATCATTTTTTGTATTTATTAAGCATTTATTTGTTTTAACTTGATATTTGTATATAAATAAACACATAAATACCTTTTATTTAAGAATATTAAAAAATAATTCAAATACTTTTATTTTCTGATTCTTGTTTTATTTTTATCTTTAAAAAAAAACATTTTTATAAAAAATATATATTGTTTATTAAATATTAAATATTAATATTTTTGTGTATATTTAGTATTTAGTAAATATTATAAATACATATATGTTTATTAATATATTTAGAAAAAATACAAAGAATTAATACATTTTGTTTTTATTAATATTTTGACCTCAAAAATAATTTTTATATAAAATACCTTCTTTTATTTATTTTTTGTAAATAATTAATAAATATTACACATATTATATATTAAATACTTTTTATTTATAAAATTAGGGTTTTGCCCTAAATGCATAAAAATACCAAAAATTAATTGATTTTATTTTTGCTTATTTGATACATGATAAATACTTTTTACATACATATGAAAAACCTTTTTTTGCATTTTGCATATTTATCTTATTTTTATTTGAATATTGTGTAAATAAATATCTTGTAAAATTCCAAGTTTGATGTAATAGTCTAGGGTTTTAATTCTTGTCAAAATACCCCCCATTTGAACATTTGTACCCCCCATCCCATATATTGTGTTGTAATAACTTAGGAACTTTATTTTTTCGCACTTTAAAGCTTTCTAATTATGCCATGCTAGAATTAGGGTTTGTATGCAAATCAATTAACCAAAATAGTTTGACCTAACTTCAAGATAAACAAGCATGAAAATGGACAACACCAATTCACACTTGCACCCCTAGGGTACTCCACTTGTTGCCTTCAATAATGGGCCATGTTGCATGTTAGGTATCTTGGGCAAAACAACACAATTCAAATGATCATAGTCCCTCGATGACGCTTTCGAAAGTTGCCTAAAAATGATCAAGTCCCTTAAAAGAAATTGCCCAAAGATACTTGGCACCATTGCAATTATGGTCTAAACGATGACCCACGCCCGTCCCTTTCACATCCTAACACAAGATTGTCCACCAAATACAATGGTGGAACAAAATTGTTAAAAGGGTCAAAACATAGCAAAGATCTTTGAGAAATATAGGGTAGATAGCTCTTGATTACTTGCCAACTTGCAAAACAAAAACACTTGCCTATTTTTTCAAACCACGCATCACTACACTTTCAAAAACATTGAAAACCTTTTCAAAAGACATACATCTTTGTATACATCCCAACATGGATCATTACAAAGGTTGCCACCACATTGGCCTCTTTTCAAAACATTTTCAAAACCCGCACACAAAGCACCATTTCAAACAATTGAAAATTAAGGCAAGTTGATCTAAGCAAGTAACTAAGAGCCCATGGATAACCATGGATAGAAAGGGTGCTAATACCTTCCCTTTCTATAATCTACTCCCCGAACCCAAGAAAACATCTCAAATGTTTTTGCTGTGCTTTTTAACCTTTCCTTAGGATAAAATAAAAAGTCGGTGGCGACTCTTGCTCAACCGAAACATTTGCGAAAACAAACGCAAAACTCAAGTCAGTTCTCCCACCGTATCACAGAACTGGCGACTCTGCTGGGGATAAATTTAAAAGTGGAGTAACCTTAGGGCTTAGATCACCCTCTTGCATGACTAATTGTTTGTTTTGATTGCTTTATATCTTGGCTCTCTTGTTTGGGTTTACAATCCTACACCCGGATTTTGGGAAACATTCATAGATAGCAATACGTTGTGGAAACTGTGCGGGGTATACCGACACGGTCGAAGCAATAGCTATATTAGTGCGACATATTTGTGAGTACCGGTAACCCTTGAGTTCAATCAAGGAGAGTACGGGGCCGCTGAGTGATGTCACTAAGCACTAATGACCTAGAACCTTACTTGACCATCTTGGCCTTTCATTAGGGGTAGTGAGATGATCGGCTTTGGTGCAGTCCGAAGTTGGTAGATACTCGATACTACACTCATTGAGGGTTGTTTTCTTGGAATATTTTGGTCGCTAGTTAAGTGGCTAAACCAAAACAATGAACAATGAAAACAATCCAGTGATATTGAGCTCCTTAGAACCCGGTTACTATTTATAGGACAGGTTTTTAAGCCAACTACACTCAAGAGGGTACTTACCTATGAAACCCCATGCAAGCCTGAAACTAGGGTTTGGTGTGAATTGCTTGTACATATGTTGGTGCATACATCATGAACATCATAAAGCATCATATGCATTTACTAACCACTTCAAGGGTTTAGATCTTCATCTTTGTTCTTGTTTTGTAGGTCATGGAAATTCCTCGCAGAAAAACCATCCAAGTCAACCTTGTGAGAATCCCTCCTCAACTCAAGGAACTCACATCAAGAATTCCGGAAAGCTCTCCCTTCAGTGAAAGACATGGTAGACTGCTCAGCTTAGTCAACACCAACATTGAAGAGGACATGATGAAAGTGCTATTCCAGTTCTTTGACCCTCTTCACCACTGTTTCACTTTCCCCGACTACCAGTTGGTGCCCACTTTGGAGGAATTTTCTCAACTCCTGAGAATTCCAATCCTTAATCAACTACCTTTCAACGGTACGGAAAAGGAACCAAAGCCTGAAGATGTTGCTCGAGCACTACATCTATAGCCATCCGACATCAAGGGGCATTGGGAAACTAGAAGCGGTGTCAAAGGCTTCTTAGAAAAATTCTTGTTTGAAAAGGAACAAGAGTGTTGGAATTAATTGGACCTACAAGCCTTTGAAGAGATTGTGGCACTCCTTATCTATGGGTTGGTCCTGTTCCCAAATCCTGACCAGCTTGTAGAGGTCAACGCCGTCAAAATCTTCTTGACCAGAAATCCAATACCAACATTGCTTGGGGACATCCTTCACTCATTTTACACACGAACAATGAGAAAGAGGGGTGTTCTCATGTGTTGTACTCCTCTCCTTGCAAGGTGGTTTATTTCGCACCTTCCATAATCTGTCTTGAAGAATGACCAAGGCTCAAGGTGGTCCCAACGGTTGATGACTCTTACTCACTCTGATGTACATTGGTGTTCTCGGTCCAGAGAAAATGTCATCATTGTCGATCATTGTGGAGAGTTCCCTAATGTTCCATTACTTGGCATTAGAGGGGGCATTACCTATAACCCTTGCCTAGCTTTGAGGCAATTTGGATATGCACGGAGGGATGGCCCTCATGACATGTTGATTCCTGACCTAGTTTTTGACTTCGACAATGATGTGCAAGGACTTCACCAAAGGTTCATCAGAGCTTGGGGGATGCCCAACAAGGTTGATAGCAAGACACTGGGACACAAGAACTCCATCCCTCTTGAGCCTTACCTCAAGTGGGTACGAGCCTGAGCCCAGAGTCTAATGATGCCTTATCCTCATGTTCTCCCTGTGATTAAAGAGCCCGTTAAGGAAGGAGAGGTTCCCTACACCATCCTACATCCTGACATGCCTACATCGTGGGAGGAGATGCAGAAGAGTTGGATCCAACTCAAGGAGGAACGGAACACTTTTGAAGCCAGCTTCTACGCCAGCGAGAAGAAGGTTCTAGAGCTCACCCGCCGACTCCATGAGCAAGAGGCCCTCAACACCTACATTGCGCCAAAGAGGATGCACAATGTCTTTTTACCTTGAGAAGTTGTTTTTGTAATATCTGGCCCATGGGGCATTTATGTACTAACAAATTTCTTCTTATTAATATGACGTGCGTTCTTTTTGTCTGCAACAATTGTGAATTTCTAAAATCCTTGGATGCATTGCATAGATAGCATCTCATGCATCATGTGCATAACAGGTACCTTTTTTCTACAGGTTGCTTAATCTTCTTCGCTGTTTATTTTGAACAGTCATCATGAATCCTGAATCATCCAGTGAACAAGCAATCAAGGCCCTCCAGGCCCAGAACGCCCAGTTTCAAGAGATGGTCATGAGCTTGGCCCAAGGTCAACAAGAGTTGAAGGCTCTGCTCTTAAAGAAGAAGAAGAAGAAGAAGAAGAAGAAGAGGACTGCTTTATTCAACACTGGACGCAGGTTTGGGAATACACTCTATAATGAGGCTGATCAAGCTACTTCCTCTGCAGAGAAAGACAGTCCCCAAGGGGGAGGGGCTCCTAGTCCTGCAGTCTCTGACAACGAGACGGATTACAATGACGAACAATACCCTCCTGCTGCTGACAGATACAAGCAATTAGAGGACCGCTTGAGTGCCATGGAGATTCAAAATGTGTCGGGGCTGGATTTCAGAGATTTAGGTTTATCTTCTGGGGTGGTAATCCCACACAAGTTCAAGGCGCCCGCCTTTGCAAAATACGATGGGGCTTCCTGTCCAAAGCTGCATCTCAGATCGTACGTAAGGAAGATCCAACCTTACACGGAAGACAAAAACCTTTGGATCCATTTCTTCCAAGATAGCCTTTCGGGGTCACAGCTTGAGTGGTTCTATCAGCTAGATGGAACCAGTATCCGACATTGGGAGGATTTGGCTACCGCATTTTATAGACAATATCAATACAACTCTGACCTCGCTCCTACGCGTACCCAACTTCAGGGTATGTCACTGGGAACGGGTGAAGGGTTCAAAGAATATGCGCAAAAATGGAGAGATTTGGCTGGCAGGGTGCAGCCTCCTTTGACCGACCGTGAACTGGTTGACATGTTTCTAGGGACCTTATCTGGTCCATTCTTCAATCATTTGGTTGGTAATTCCTCCGCTGGGTTTACGGATTTGATCCTGACGGGTGAAAGGATAGAAGCTGGCATCAGGTCAGGAAAGATACAGAAAGGTGCCTTCACAAGTACTGAGAAGAGGCCTTTCAAGAAGGAAGCTAGTGCCGTCTATGGTCCTAGAAGACAAGTCAAGCCAGAACGCCGCCAAGCCGTCAATGCCTTGGTAATTTCAAAACCTGTTGCTGCTCCTCAGCAGTACAATCAACAAAGGGGTGAGAGGCCCAAAAGGCAATACACTCGGCTGAGTATGACCTTGTCACAAATCTTACCGCAACTGCTATCAACCAACTTGGTGACCATCAAAGAGGCTCCGAAGGTCGTGAATACTGCATCTCCTAAGTATAACCCAAATGCCCGTTGTGCTTATCACTCTGATAGCCCCGGGCATACTACTGATGATTGCTGGGCCCTGAGAAATAAGGTTCAAGACCTTATTGATGCGAAGGAAATACAGTTTGAGGCGCCTGAGAGGCCAAATGTTGTAACTGCTTCTATGCCCCAGCATAGAGTAAATGCCGTTGAGGAAGATTTGTATGCTGTTTCGGTGAATGATGTTGCTACCCCTCTATTGACTGTTAAGAGGAACCTACTGCTAGCCGGTTTATTTCCGGGTTGTAGCAAGGGTTGCCTCCTGTGTGCTGTTACCCCTACCGGTTGTCCGCTGCTGAAGTCAGGCATCCAAAGCCTGATGGATAGCAAAGAGATTCTGTTCAAGAAGACTTCTGTTCCTTTTGTTTCCGTTGAAGAAGTATCTGTCGTCACAATTTTCAACAATCCTACCAAGGCTCCCCCGAGGAAGCCAGTCAAAATTATGTCTGTTGCACCCATTACCATTACTGTTCTGGGGCCTCTCCCCTATGAATCTGACAAGGCTGTCCCATGGCACTATGGGGCAGATGTGTATGTGCTTGGAGTGAAGCAGGAGTTCAACACCGGTACCAGTATCAGTAACATCACTGGTCCCGCCAAAATTACTCGCAGTGGCAGGCTCTTCTCGCCTGACATTGCACCACCAGTTATCCGAAAACCTCTTATCATCACACCCGCAAGTGTGCATGTTTCCCTTCCAAATCAAGTTCCTGTGTCTACTACTGCCGCCGAGTCCTTTGATGCTCGGGGCAAAGGAGTTACTACCGATTTGCCTGCCCGGACGGAGGCACCAAAAAAGACCGCTGTTGAAGCCTCCCAGCAAGAGATGGAGGAAATCCTTAAAATCATTAAAAAGAGTGACTTCAATGTCGTTGAACAGCTGGGGCATACCCCCTCCAAGATCTCTATGCTATCATTGCTGCTGTGCTCAGAGGCCCACGCCAAGGCCCTGATTTCATTTCTGAAAACGGCCCATGTGCCGCAAGAGACATCTGCAGATCATTTCACTGACTGTGTGGCTAATTTAACAGCTGACAATGGTTTGGGTTTCTCGGATGCTGACCTTACCGCAAAGGGAAAGAACCACAATGATGCCCTGCATGTTTCCATAGAATGCAGGGGCACTACTCTCGCACACGTGTTGGTGGACATCGGTTCTTCCTTGAATGTATTTCCCAAGAAGGCCTTAGATCGGTTGGATTGTGAGGGCCTGGAATTGAAACCTAGTAACATCATTGTTAGAGCCTTCGACGGTTCTAAGAGGATGGTGCATGGTGAGGTATACATTCCTATTCGTATGGGTTCCCAAGTCTTTGACTCAACGTTCTATGTGATGGATATTCGTCCATCTTATTCCTGTTTGCTGGGACGACCTTGGATTCACAAGGCTGGGGCTGTAACATCCACTCTACACCAGAAGCTCAAATACCCTGTCAGAGGGAAGATTATTACTGTGCAGGGAGAGGAGGAATACATGGTTAGTCACCTGAATTCATTCCGGTATATCGAGATGGACGGGGAGTTTATTGAAACCCCCTTTCAACATTTTGAAGAGGTACCTCCAACATTGGCGTCAGCTGAGACAGTGGTTGAAGAAGACTTTCCTTTGAAGATGGCTTCCTTGAAGGATGCCCGGGCTGTGATTGAGAAAGGCAAGTGTGCAAACTGGGGTCAATTTCCTGACTTCACTCAAAAGAGCGACAAGTTTGGGCTGGGCTTCACTGCAGAGGCTCAGAGGGCTGTTCGTAAAGAAAGGATCAGAAAACCTCCGGTGTTCATCACCAACCCAAGGGTGAATGCTATCGAGGAGGACATAGAGGAAGCAAAATTTGACAGTTGGATCTATCCAACAACCAACAACGGACCAAGCAACTGGACGGCAAAAGATTTTACACCTATTACATTTGTCACGCAGTAATGAACTCTTTTGTTTTCAATTTGTAACAAACAATATGTTGAAACTTTTATTGGCTCGGTGTCCTACTCGGGGCACCGTGGCTCCATTTGTGAGGGCTTTTTGTATGACATTTCCATATATCATTAATCAAAACATTGGACGTTGTTGCATTTCAAATCTTGTGCTCTTTTTCTTTCTTTGTTATATATTGCAAAACAGCTATATTTACACACACTCACTTATACAGGTTCCAATCCACTCTGGATCTCACTGGTAACGGCTCTGCTACTGCCAGTTATGACTTCGAAAATCCGATCAACTTGGCCGAAGACGAAGGTGAAGATGATTGTGAAGTGCCTGGTGAACTCGCAAGACTGCTACTCCAGGAAGAGAGGGCCATTCAGCCGCATGAAGAGCCAGTGGAAATGATAAACCTGGGTACTGAGACAGATAGAAAAGAAGTCAAGATTGGTGCCAATCTAGAGCTCAACGTGAAGCAACGATTGATTCAGATGCTGCATGATTACGTGGAAATCTTTGCTTGGTCTTACGAAGACATGCCTGGTTTGGATGCCGACATTGTAGTTTATCACCTGCCTACCAAGGAAGACTGCCCTCCGGTAAAACAGAAGGTCCGCCGCATGCGCCCAGAGATGTCCGAGAAAATCAAAGCTGAGGTTATGAAACAATTTGATGCCGGGTTTCTAGCAGTGACTTCTTATCCTCAGTGGGTGGCCAACGTGGTTCCAGTGCCAAAGAAAGATGGTAAAGTCAGAATGTGTGTTGACTACAGGGATTTGAACAGGGCCAGCCCTAAGGATGATTTCCCTCTGCCTCACATCGACGTTCTTGTTGACAATACTGCTCAACACAAGGTGTTCTCCTTCATGGATGGTTTTTCAGGGTATAATCAGATCAAGATGGCTCCTGAAGATATGGAAAAAACTACCTTTGTTACTCAGTGGGGCACCTTCTGCTACAAAGTCATGCCATTCGGGTTGAAAAATGCTGGGGCAACCTACCAACGTGCCATGGTTGCTTTATTTCATGACATGATCCACCATGAGATTGAAGTATACGTCGATGATATGATTGCAAGGTCCCAAACTGAGGAGGAACACCTTGACCATCTGCGGAAGCTGTTTGACCGACTGAAGTTGTACAAGCTGAGGTTGAACCCAAACAAATGCACCTTTGGGGTGAGATCTGGAAAATTGCTAGGTTTCATTGTAAGCGATAAAGGTATTCAAGTGGACCCTGCCAAGGTGAAAGCCATACAAGAGATGCCGACTCCCAAGACAGAGAAAGAAGTCAGAGGCTTTCTAGGACGACTGAATTACATTGCCCGATTCATCTCGCATCTAACTGCTACATGTGAGCCAATCTTCAAATTGCTGAAGAAAGATCAAGTAGTGCGTTGGAACGATGAATGTCAGGCTGCTTTCGAAAAGATAAAGGAGTATCTCCAAGAACCACCCATTCTTATGCCTCCGGTTGAAGGGAGACCTCTAATACTATACTTGACAGTACTTGACAACTCGATGGGGTGTGTGCTGGGGCAGCATGACGAGTCTGGCCGAAAAGAGCACGCTATTTATTACCTAAGCAAAAAGTTTACCGACTGTGAGACTCGGTACTCACTTCTCGAGAAAACTTGCTGCGCTCTGGTATGGGCTGCTCGCCGGCTGAGACAGTATATGCTGACTCACACTACTCTGCTGATTTCAAAAATGGGTCTAATCAAGTACATATTCGAAAAGCCTGCTCTGTCTGGAAGAATAGCAAGATGGCAAATGATCTTGACAGAATATGATATCCAGTACACAACTCAAAAAGCAATCAAGGGAAGTGTATTGGCAGACCATTTGGCACACCAACCTGTGGACGATTACCAATCATTGAACTTCGAATTTCCAGACGAAGATATCATGGCAGTAACTGATTGTGAAGTACCTGGACCGGATGAAGGACCTGAGGAAGGATCTCGATGATCTATGCATTTTGACGGAGCCTCGAACGCTTTGGGTAACGGCATCGGCGCTGTGATCATATCCCCTAAAGGTACTCATACTCCACTCACCGCCCGGCTGTGTTTCAACTGCACCAACAACATGGCAGAATATGAGGCGTGTATCATGGGTCTTCAAGCTGCAATCGACTTAAGGATCAAGTTTCTGAATGTTTTCGGAGATTCCGCTCTCGTGATCAATCAGATCAAAGGCGAGTGGGATACGAAACACCCAAATCTTATTCCTTACAAAGAGTATGTGTTGACTTTGCTTCCCCACTTTGAAGAGATAACTTTTGAACACTTCCCAAGAGAGGAGAATCAGTTAGCATACGCACTAGCTACAATGTCTTCAATGTTCAAAGTCAAATGGGACAATGAGGCTCCCCGGATCATTATCTGGAAGTTGGATGAACCTGCATACTGCTGCGATCTTGAGGCCGAAGAGGTAACCGAAAAACCCTGGTATCATGAGGTGAAGAGATATTTGGAAGCTCAAGAATACCCCGAAGGCGCATCAGTCAATGACAAGAAGTTCCTAAGAAGGTTTGCGGAAAAATTCTTCCTCAGCAACGACATTCTCTACAAACGAAACCATGATTCAACTTTACTGCGTTGTATGGATAATACTGAAGCAGAAAAGATCATGGTAGAACTACATGAAGGTACATTCGGAACACATTCCAGTGGACATACCATGGAAAAGAAAATCCTTCGGGCAGGATATTTCTGGTCCACAATGGAAGCCGACTGTTACCAACATTCTCGAACTTGTCATAAATGCCAGATCTATGCTGATAAGGTGCACATCCCTCCGGTTCCTCTGAATGTCCTGACGGAACCTTGGCCTTTTGCAATGTGGGGCATTGATATGATCGGCGAAATCCGACCAACGGCATCCAACGGGCATCGCTTCATCTTGGTAGCGATTGATTATTTCACAAAGTGGGTAGAAGCAGCTTCCTACGCCACCGTAACCAAGAGCGTCGTGGCACGTTTCATTCAGCATAACCTGATCTGTCGGTACGGCGTCCCGGAAAGGATCATTACGGACAATGGTACCAATCTTAATAACAAGATGATCACTGAGCTCTGCGAGCAATTCAAGATACAACACCACAACTCTTCTCCTTATCGGCCGAAGATGAATGGGGCTGTAGAAGCAGCTAATAAGAATATTAAGAAGATTGTGCAGAAGATGACAGTGACTTATAAAGATTGGCACGAGATGTTACCGTTTGCTCTTCATGGATACCGTACCTCAGCACGGACGTCAACCGGGGCGACACCCTTTTCCTTGGTCTATGGCATGGAGGCAGTCTTGCCAATTGAAGTCCAGATACCCTCTCTCCGGATAATGAAGGATGCAGACTTGAGTGAAGATGACTGGATCCAGACACGACTTGATCAATTAAACCTAATTGACGAAAAGAGACTCACTGCTATTTGTCATGGTCAAACGTACCAAAAACGAATGATCAGGGCATTTAACAAGAAGGTCAGACCACAAGAGTATCAAGTTGGGGACCTGGTAATCAAACGCATCATCCTTCCTCAAAGTGATCCCAGTGGCAAATGGACCCCTACGTACGAAGGGCCATTTGTGGTTAAACATGTGTTCTCAAGAGGAGCCATGATTCTAACCACCATGGATGGTGACGACCTTCCTCACCCCGCCAATGCAGACATAGTAAAAAGATACTACGCATGAATAAAAGACCCGCTAGGTTGACATACCTAGGCAAAAATAAGGGCTTCCCGGCGAACCAAAAGGGTTCAGGCAAAAATAAGGGATGAAATGAAAAGAATCTGTACACCCGGCAAGTCGAAAACCTGAAAAGGCGGCTTGGGCAAAAATGGGTATCCCGGTGGACTGAAAACCCGAAAGGGTGGTCCAGGCAAAAGTTAGGGATAAAGTGTAACACTATGTCTCATTGGATCACCTTGCATCCAGAATTCGGCATCAATCAATCAGCTTCATCTTCAACTAAGCAGCAAAGTGATGAGACGCTTGAAGACATAAAGGCGATAGCAGAGTGGGAACCCAGTGGGAATATTGTTCACATAGCTGTTTTGTTTCCTTTTCAAAATTGTATAAACTTTATATTACTCGGCGGCGTTCTCTTACTAAGACGTCAGCCTCTTGTACAAAAACGCCTATTTACAGGCAAATTTCAAAATCAATACAAATTCACTTTTCCAAACAAATTGCCAATTGTTTTTCCTTTTTCTGTTTTGTCTTGCGAAGAACGTCCAATGTTCATTTTTGATATATGCATTTGACATTAAATTTCTAATTCATAAATACTTGCGTACGAAACAAATGACTGATTACAGGTGACATCAGAAACAGGGGCAATGTAGAGTTGTCCAGGCAGTCTAGTTGCTTTGTCCGCCAAGGTACCAAGATAGGTTCAACTGGAGAATGTGATCAAGTTACCTCAACTCCCCACAGAGTAGGACAAGATTCAGCAATACTCTCCCCAGGAAGAGTTAGTCTATCATCAGCCCTTATAAGGCACCTTGTTCCCCTAGCAAGTCAGCAATACTCTCCTCCAGCAAAGTTAGTCTACGGCCAGCCTAAAGGAAGTTGAGCACCCCCAGAAGATATCAGCATTCCCCAATGGAGTATAGGCATTCCTCAGCAAGCATCCCCGACAGTCTTGATCTAAGATTGTTCCCTGGCAGAATACAGACCCCCCAGTGGAACCCTTTTCCAGTACAGGCCGAAAGTTTCCCCAGGAAAATTGGAATCCATATCCCCAGTATACTCTGGAAGCTTATCCCCTGAAGAATACGAACGTCCCTCCCCGTTTTCATTCAATAGTTATTCCTCACAAGGGCTTATAACTGGGTTATCCTCAGCCAATTACCATGGGAGATCGCCCTCGGCGAAGTTCTTCCTATCCCCAGCGGAGTTCATCAAAGTTCCCCAACTTAACTTATCAACAGAATCCCCAGCGGAGTTTATCATTGTTATCCCCAGCGGAGTTTATCATTGTTATCCTCAGCGGAGTCCATCATTGAGGTCCTCAGCGGAGCTCCCGTCAAAACTTCAGCGAAGTATCTCTTCCCACAGAGTAATTCCCCTCAGAGTAATCTCTCCAACAAGTTTATTCCCCAACAGAGTCATCTTCTCCTACCGGTGTATTCTTGCAACCATCATCCCCAGCGAAAACGAAGAACTCTACTCTTCAACGTCAGCCCAGGATTTAATTCCCCGGCCGGTCGTCAAGGATTTATTTTCCTAGACGGAAATACATTCATAAACATTTCACATTTCATACATCTTGCTTACATACGTGATAAAGTGCATACAACACTATCTCATTTTGAACATCATGGCATCATGCATTTCATACATCATGACATTGCATACAACTGATGTTTTGCCTTTTCAGCGAAAAAGACAATCCAAAAGACGACTACCTTCAACTGTCACAATTCCAGATTCGATTCCTGTATCCAGCCAGGGCACATCTGAAGAATTCCAGATTCGATTCCTGTATCCAGCCAGGGCATATCTGTTGACAACTAATTCCAGATTCGATTCCTGTATCCAGCTAGGGCACATCTGAAGAATTCCAGATTCGATTCCTGTATCCAGCCAGGACATATCTGTTGACAACTAATTCCAGATTCGATTCCTGTATCCAGCCAGGGCACATCTGAAGAATTCCAGATTCGATTCCTGTATCCAGCCAGGGCATATCTGTTGACAACTAATTCCAGATTCGATTCCTGTATCCAGCCAGGGCACATCTGAAGAGTTTGAAGATTCGATTCCTGTATCCAGCCAGGGCATATCTGTTGACAACTAATTCCAGATTCGATTCCTGTATCCAGCCAGGGCATATCTGTAGACGAAACTTCCAGATTCAATACCTGTATCCAGCCAGGGCATATCTGTGAGCAACCGATTGTAGACTCGACACCTGTATCTAGCCAGGGCATGTCTGCATGAAGAGATTGAAGATCAACACCTGTAACAAGCCAGGAAAACATCTGTCTTTCTCAAAGTGTGCAAATTCTCGCTGAGGAATCTCTTATGCGACCAACACTTCCAAATGGCATCTATAAGCCCATTCCCGACAAGGTTCTGTCACGCCTTCAGATGGAATCTATAAGCCCATCTCCCTATCCACTATCTCTCCAAATGGCATCTATAAGCCCATTCCCGACATCACATTGCTGATACTCCAGCATGCGAGTGCAAATTTCAGGGCACTCTAGTGTCCAATCTCCTTTTACCCTCGAGTCACGAAAGGCAAACTTGCCAATCTAACTCTTCAGGTCCAAGAAGATTGAACAGGGGAAACTATTGTACCCCAAAATTTGCCCTGCCATTCTCTCAACATTTTCTCATCACAAGGCCCTTGGAGCTCAAGATCCAGTTAGGGTTTCCTCTGCAAGACTTCTCCTAGCACTGCTGACCCAAATTAGGGTTTGTGTTTGCACAAAGATGTTTTGACCTAAAATGCCTAAGATGACTTTCATGCTTCATATTGGACTCCCAAGTTTATCCATACCAAGTTTCAAGCCTTGATTCCAACCTTTGCCCAGTCAATTGGACAGTTGACCTAGAAATCAGCTGTATTGGGGAAAAAGTCAACTGTGGCCAATTGACAGTCAAACCTCATGAAAATTGACCTACATCAACATAATGAACTCACATGGACCATTTGATCAAGTTTGGACCACAATTCCACAAGAAATTTGATCAGATCACCAAAAGGGCAAAATGGTCATTTTTAGGGTTTCGACTGCACAAAGACAATTTTTGACTGTTTGACCAAGCCAATGGCAAACCAAGCTCACATATGGACTCAAGGACCCCATGGAATTGTCTTGACATGCTCAACAAGTTCAAAAGATCCCAAATGCACAAGATTGACAGTTGAATTTTCCAGTCAATTGATCAATTTTTGACTGTATACTGAAAAGTCAAACTTTGACTTTTTGGTCAAAATCAAGTGTCAAGATTCATTTTTCATCAAAACATGCCAAATCATGAAACTTGTTCATCAAGAAATCCAAAATCACAAATTAGGGTTTGAAATGAAGATTTTTCATAACTTAGAATTTTTCTAAGTTATGAAAAACCCTAATTTTTTCTTAACTTTGTCCCACTTTCTCATCAAGATACATTTGGATTCAAGGAAAAGTCAAAACATGAAAGTTGTAGTCCATTGCAAAATCTACAACTTTTATTCACAAAGTTTCCTCAAAAGAAGCTTGTAGCTAAAGTTACAATTTTTGGAACAAGGGTACCAAACCATTCTTAACTTAGAGAAATTTTGACCTATTTTAGGCAGGATTTTTGCCCAACTTCATGGCCACTTTTCACATGCTTCCACTTGGAATTTAAATTTGCATTACAAAGATGGATTGTAGTACACATTCCAAGCTTTCCAAAATGTCCAAGAACTCATCAAACAACCTCATGGTTAGGGAGAATCAAATTTGGCAAGTTGGGAAAAAGTCACTTTGCTTATGGCCAATTTACATGTTCATACACTTAGGCAATTTTGAACTAAGCTTGCATTCCTTGATTACAGGTCCTATATCCCATTTGCACTTATAAATTTAATGCTAACCCATTGTTCCAAGACCTTATTTTATGTGTTTAAGCATTGTATGCAAAATTAAGCCATAAGTAGAAAAAGCATTATATCCATTTTAGAAAAGTTGAACTTTATGTCAAATGCAAATCCAAGAAGCATAGGCACAATCTTTTGAGCTGGTATTTTGTACACAAATCACTCTAACCAAGACTAATGTATGCAACATAGATTGGGGGCCTGCACAAGTCTAGAACACAACTTGGCATTTTGTTGCTTAAAGGTGAAGAAAACTTGCATAACAGCTACCAACTCTCATTCCTGTCAACAAGAGCTTAAGCAAAGATTGTGAACACTTTCTAAACACCAACCCTGACCTGAAACACAAGCCAACCACTTCCAATACCTTCTAAAACACAGAATCACCATAAAACTGCAAAAACAGAGCATAAGCTGCAGTTGGACTTCCATAGCTCATTTCCCTCGTGCACCTTGACCAAAAGCACTTCAAACACATCCCACACCATCCCTTGAAACTGTTCCAAGCCCTAAACACGACCTGTAACACCCCTAACTAACATCACCATTTTCATATTTTCTGTTTTGCAGTTGAAGTGCCATAACACGATTCACTTGGTTTTGAAGCAAACTAAAGGTTGGAATAACATCCTGGGACATCAAGTAAGTTGTGCCAATCATTACCTTGCCTTGAAAGCATCTCCATTGTTGCACACGATTCCAACTGAACAGGTAAATCTTTGGACTTCTATCTCTCAATGTAGGAAGAATTAGCTCTAAGTTTGTGAATGAAAAATGTCATACTCATGTCCCTGAAGCTATACATATCTTTACTTTCCATTTATTTTGCCTGTGCTATGAGAATTTGAGGTCTGAACATTGATAAAAAGTTAGGTTAAGAATTAGGAATGGAGAAATTCTCTCTCATTTCTGAGAGTTAGGATGAGTTCTTTATATGTCCAGAATCGTGGTTTGATGCTTAACACTTTTCATGTTGTGAGTTTGTGCTAAAAATCAGGGAATCTGGAGATAGGAAAACGCGCGTTTTTGTTGATTCAAACAGGTTCTGAGGTTGAAGACAAAGTCTTCTTGGGCTGGGCCTGAGTTTGACTTCCTATTTGCACCTTGTTTTTACTTTTGAACTCCCTTGGCCCATTGTGCTTATTTTGATTATTTTTTGACTTTTTCTTGTTGTTTCTGACTTATTTATTTTTTCTCATAACATTAAAATATTAAAAATATTTTTCAAACCATTTTTTGTATTTATTAAGCATTTATTTGTTTTAACTTGATATTTGTATATAAATAAACACATAAATACCTTTTATTTAAGAATATTAAAAAATAATTCAAATACTTTTATTTTCTGATTCTTGTTTTATTTTTATCTTTAAAAAAAAACATTTTTATAAAAAATATATATTGTTTATTAAATATTAAATATTAATATTTTTGTGTATATTTAGTATTTAGTAAATATTATAAATACATATATGTTTATTAATATATTTAGAAAAAATACAAAGAATTAATACATTTTGTTTTTATTAATATTTTGACCTCAAAAATACTTTTTATATAAAATACCTTCTTTTATTTATTTTTTGTAAATAATTAATAAATATTACACATATTATATATTAAATACTTTTTATTTATAAAATTAGGGTTTTTCCCTAAATGCATAAAAATACCAAAAATTAATTGATTTTATTTTTGCTTATTTGATACATGATAAATACTTTTTACATACATATGAAAAACCTTTTTTTGCATTTTGCATATTTATCTTATTTTTATTTGAATATTGTGTAAATAAATATCTTGCAAAATTCCAAGTTTGATGTAATAGTCTAGGGTTTTAATTCTTGTCAAAATACCCCCCATTTGAACATTTGTACCCCCCATCCCATATATTGTGTTGTAATAACTTAGGAACTTTATTTTTTCGCACTTTAAAGCTTTCTAATTATGCCATGCTAGAATTAGGGTTTGTATGCAAATCAATTAACCAAAATAGTTTGACCTAACTTCAAGATAAACAAGCATGAAAATGGACAACACCAATTCACACTTGCACCCCTAGGGTACTCCACTTGTTGCCTTCAATAATGGGCCATGTTGCATGTTAGGTATCTTGGGCAAAACAACACAATTCAAATGATCATAGTCCCTCGATGACGCTTTCGAAAGTTGCCTAAAAATGATCAAGTCCCTTAAAAGAAATTGCCCAAAGATACTTGACACCATTGTAATTATGGTCTAAACGATGACCCACGCCCGTCCCTTTCACATCCTAACACAAGATTGTCCACCAAATACAATGGTGGAACAAAATTGTTAAAAGGGTTAAAACATAGCAAAGATCTTTGAGAAATATAGGGTAGATAGCTCTTGATTACTTGCCAACTTGCAAAACAAAAACACTTGCCTATTTTTTCAAACCACGCATGACTACACTTTCAAAAACATTGAAAACCTTTTCAAAAGACATACATCTTTGTATACATCCCAACATGGATCATTACAAAGGTTGCCACCATATTGGCCTCTTTTCAAAACATTTTCAAAACCCGCACACAAAGCACCATTTCAAACAATTGAAAATTAAGGCAAGTTGATCTAAGCAAGTAACTAAGAGCCCATGGATAACCATGGATAGAAAGGGTGCTAATACCTTCCCTTTCTATAATCTACTCCCCGAACCCAAGAAAACATCTCAAAGGTTTTTGCTGTGCTTTTTAACCTTTCCTTAGGATAAAATAAAAAGTCGGTGGCGACTCTTGCTCAACCGAAACATTTGCAAAAACAAACGCAAAACTCAAGTCAGTTCTCCCACCGTATCACACATCCCTCTTAAGCCTTATCTCAAGTGGGTACGAAACCGCGCCCAGAGTCTTATGATGCCTTACCCCTACATTCTCCCTGTGATCAAAGAGCCTATTATGGAAGGAGAGGTTCCATACACCCTTCTACATCCAGACATGCCAACATCATTGGAAGATTTGCAAAAGAGTTGGATGCAGCTCAAGGAAGAACGAAATACTTTTGAAGCCAACTTCTACGCCAGTAAGAAGAAGGTTTTGGAACTTACTCGTCGACTCCACGAAGAGCAGACTCTCAACACCTACATAGCACCAAAAAGGATGCGCAACGTCTTTTTACATTAAGATTTTTGTAATATTTTGCCCATGAGGCATTTATGTACTAACAAATTTCTTCTTATTAATATGACGTGTGTTCTTTTTGTTTGCAACAACTTTGAATTTCTGAATCCTTGAATGCATTACATGAATACATATCATTCATCATATGCATAAACAGGTCTTCACACCAGGTTTCCTTATCTTTCTGCTGTTTATTTCAACAAGATGGATATAGAGCAGACGATCAAAGATCTGCAAGCACATAATTCACAATTCCAACAACTCCTCATGACCTTGGCAAAGGCTCAAGAGGACCTTAAAGCACTGTTGGAGAAGGAAAAGGAAAAAAGAAAAGAAGAAAAAGAAAAGGGATGGTGTGGCCACCCTGGGAAGAAGATTTGAGAACCAAGCTAGGAGAGTCCTGGATTTCCCCTCGACGTCTGATGAAGGGGTTGGCAAAGGAAAAGGAGTTGCAGTACCTTCCGAATCTGAGGCTGAAGAAGAAGAAGAGGAAGAAGACGAAGATTACTCTGAGCAGCAGCACCCTCCTGCGGATGATAAGTATAAGAATCTGGAAGATCGGCTGGCGGCCATGGAGGTACAAAGAGTACCTGGGTTGGATTTCGAAGAACTAGGGTTGGTTGCTGGGATCGTCATTCCCCCTAAATTCAAAGTGCCTACATTTACTAAATACGATGGTTTGTCTTGTCCGAAGATGCATTTGCGGTCTTACGTCAGAAAGATCCAACCTCACTCTTCTGATAAGGATCTGTGGGTCCACTTTTTTCAAGATAGTTTGTCGGGTATGCAATTGGAATGGTTCTACCAGCTTGAGAGGGCTGACGTACATAATTGGGAGGATCTGGCTACTGCTTTCTACCGACAATATCAATATAACGCAGACTTAGCACCTACTCGTACTCAACTACAGAGTATGGGTATAGTTTCTAATGAGGGCTTTAAGGAGTATGCCCAGAAGTGGAGGGACCTGGGTGGAAGGGTCCAGCCACCATTGTCTGAAAGAGAGCTGGTTGATATGTTTTTGGGGACGCTGTCTGGTCCATTCTTTGATCACCTGATAGGGAGTTCATCGGCAGGATTCACTGAATTAATTCTGACTGGTGAACGAGTTGAAGCTGGCATCAAGAGTGGTAAGATTCAAAAAGATACATCTGCTTCTGCCGCTGTAAAAAAACCTTTCCCAACCAAGAAAGAGGTGTCAGCTGTTTACACTCAAAAAGGTCGGGGAAGAGAAGAGCGCCGGTCAACGGTGGGGGCTGTAATGATCCAAAAGACTACATTTGATCAACCTAGAATGATCAACCAAGAACCAACCAACAAAGAGGGGGAAGGCCTGCTAGGCAGTTCACCAAAATAAACATGACGCCTGCCCAGGTTCTTCCCCATCTCTTGAAGCTGAACCTTACAACCTTGAGAGATCCGCCACAAAATCCGAATACAACTTCCCATTTTTATCATGCCAATGCTAAATGTGCCTATTGTGATACGGTGGGAGAACTGACTAGGGTTTTGCGTTCGTTTTCGCAAATGTTTCGGTTGAGCAAGAGTCGCCACCGACTTTTTATTTTATCCTAAGGAAAGGTTTAAAAAGCACAGCAAAAACCTTTGAGATTTTTCTTGGGTTCGGGGAGTAGAATATAGAAGGGGAAGGTATTAGCACCCCTTCTATCCATGGTTATCCATGGGCTCTTAGGTACTTGCTTAGATCAATCTTGCCTTGGTTTTCAATTGTTTGAAATGGTGCTTTGTGTGTGGTTTTGAAAATGTTTTGAAAAGATGCCTTGTGCTAGGCTAACCTTGTAACAATTCTTTACTCGAATGTTTTACAAAAGGTGTTTTATCTTTTAAAAAGATGTTTCAAGGGTTTGAAAAGTTGATTTTGGAAGTGTTTGTGAAGTGGGTTTTGAAATTAGGCAAGTGTTTTCTTTGCAAATTGACAAGTACTTAAGAGTTTATCTACCCTAAAGCTTTCCCAAAGATTTTTGTCATGTTTTAAGCCCTTTTGACAAATTTGTTCCACCATTGCATTTGATGGACAATCTTGTCTTAGGAGATGAAAGGGACGGGCGCGGGTCATCGTTTGGACCATAATTGCAATAGTGTTAAAGGTCTTTGGGCAATTTTCTTTAAGGGACTTGATCATTTGTTTTTGTTTGTTTTGAAAAGTTTTATCGAGGGACTATGATCATTCAATTTGTTTGTTTTGCCCAAAGAAGTTCAACATGCAATATGACCCAATTATTTGAAGGCAACAAAGTGGAATACCCTAGGGGTGCAAGTGTGAGATGTGTTGTTTATTTTCATGCTCATTTATCTTGTATTAGGTCAAACTATTTTTTATCGTTTTTCACATGCAAACCCTAATTCTAACATGGCATAATTAGAAAGCGTATAAAGTGCGAAATTTAAATTCCTACGCTATTACAACATAATAATATAGGGAGGGGGTACAAATTTACAAATGAGGGATATTTAGACAAGAATTTAAATCTAAATTATTACATCATTTTTGAATATTTGCAAGGTAAATAAATTGCATAATTAAATAGAAATTAAATAAATATGCAAAATGCAAAAAGAAAGTTTTTATATATGTATGAAAAAAATGTTGTTTATGTAAAATAAAATAAGAAACTAAAAAGGTATTATTTTTGAGTATTTTCATATTTAGGGCAAAAAACCCTAATTTTAATCAAAATGTGTATTAATTAATTAATTCACATAATATTTATTATTTACATACAAAAATAAAATAAAATATGGTATATTTGTAAAAAGGCCTTTTTTAGTATTAAATATTAAAAAATAAAATATATACATTATTTGATATTTTTATTCTAAGTATATTAATATATATATATATATATGTATACTTATATTATTTTAAATATGTATTATATACAAATAATAATAATAATTAAAATTTTTTAGAAAATAGTATTTTTTTATATAAAATATTTCCAGAGGATAATATAAAATAAAAACAAAAATAGAAGTGTTTTACATATTTTTCTATTTATCCTAAATAATAGTATATATATATATATATATATATATATATATATATATATATATATATATATATATATATATATATATATATATATATATATATATATATATATATATATATATATATATATATATATATATTTATGTATAAACTAAAGGAAAATCAAATAAATACCAAATAAAATCAAAAAATGATGAGAAAAATATTTTCAAAATTTTAACATGTTAGGAAAAAATAAATGAGTCAAACAAAAAAAGAAAAAGTCAAAAATATTAAAAAATGAAGCAAATGGGCTCAGGGGTGTGAAACAGAAAAAATGGTGTGGATAGCAAAATGGTACAGGCCCAGCCCAATCCACTTCTTCTTCAACCTTTGGCCAAAAACGCGTGCCTTGTTACAGAGATTCAAACATCCTGATTCTTTGAGATTTTGCACAAACTTTCAACACAAAACATGTCAAGCATTGAATCACGATTCCAAATATATAAAAAACTCATCCTAACTCTCAGAAATGAGAGAGAATTTTATCAATCCCAAATCTTGACCTAAACTTTCTGCCATTTTCAAAGCTTAAATTCTCTCAACTCAGGCAAAAGAAATGAAATGTAAAGCTATGTACATGCTCAGGGCTATGAGTAGAACCTTGTTTCTTCACAAACTTAAGACTAAAGATGCATAATAAGAGAGATGCGAGTTCAAAATTTTACCTATTCAGTTGAACTTCTATCTGGAGAATGAGGAACTTTCAGTGCAAGGTGATGATTGGAAAAGCTTCCTTGAGGTCCAGGGATGCTATTCCAATGTTTACTTTGTCTTGAAAGCTTCTGAATCAAGCTGTAGAACTTCACCTGCAAGTCAAAGATGTGAAAATGGTGGAAGTGGTTAGAGCAATTACAGATCGTGTCTTAGCTTCTGGATAGCTTGCATAGGTTGTAAGGAAGGTAGAGGAACAAGTTTGGACAAGAATGCTTGAAGGGATTGAGAGATGGCACTCAAACTGCAGGCCTTGCCCTGTTTGAGCAGTTTGATGGTGTTTATGAGATGGAGAGTGTTTGAGAGGTCAAGGATTCGTGCAAAAGCTTGGTTGGGATGTTTGGAATGTGTCTACAATATTTGCTTTCTTGTTCTAAGGCTGAGATGGAAGTTGTCACAAGTTATGGAGCTTTTCTTCTTTCTTAAGCAACAAAAGCAAGTTGACTTTCTAGGCATGTAGGGGGCCTCCTAATGTGCTGCATAATCCTCTCTTGATCAGAGCAATTTGTCCATAATCTTGTGCCAAAAGGATTTAGCTTGTACTTGTTGGATTTCTAAATTGACATAAAGTGAACTTTTACCAAAATGGCTAATTCACTTTATCTAAAAATGGATCAATCTTGTGTACAATGCTTGAACTCATGGAACAACACTTTGGCACAATGAACAAGCATTATATTATGGAGTGTAACTTGGTTTAAGGACCTGTAATCTAGCCTAAAGCATGCTGAGTTCAGATTTGCAAAGTTATGGACATGGAACTTGGTCATGAACAAAATGGTTTTTTGCTATATTGTGAAATTCGATTCTCTCTAACCATGAGGTTGTTTGAGAAGTTCTTGGACATTTTGGAAAGCTTGGAATGTGTACTACAATCCATCTTTGAAATGCAAATTGAAATTCCAAGTGGAAAGGTATGAAAAATGGCCTTGAAGTGGGGTAGAAAACCTTGTCAAAATAGGTTAAAATTCTACTAAGTTAAAAATGGTTTAGTGCCCTTATTCAAAAAATTGTAACTTGAGATACAAGCTTCAAATGAGAAAACTTTGTGAATCAAAGTTGTAGATTATGCAACAAGCTACAACTTTCATGTTTTGACTTTTGTTTGAATCCAAATGGATCTTGGTGAAAAGGTGGGGCAAAGTTGGGAAAAAATTAGGGTTTTTCATAACTTAGAAAAATTCTAAGTTATGAAAAATTCCATTTTCTAACCCTAATTTGCAATTTGTGATTTCTTGGTGAACAAGTTTCATGATTTGGAATATTTTGATGAAAAATGAATCTTGACTCTTGATTTTGACCAAAAAGTCAAAGTTTGACTTTTCAGTATACAGTCAAAACTGATCAATTGACTGGGCAATTCAACTGTCAATCTTGTGTACTTGGGATCTTTTGAGTTTTGTTGATCATGTAAAGATAATTCCATAGGGTCCTTGAGTCCATATGTGAGCTTGGTTTTCCATTGGCTAGGTCAAACAGTCAAAAATGGCCTTTGTACAGTCAAAACCCTAAAAATGACCATTTTGCCCTTTTAGTGATCTGATCAAATTTCTTGTGGAATTGTGATCCAAACTTGATCAAATGGTTCATATGAGTTCATAATGTTGTTGTGGATCAAATTTCATGAGATTTGACTGTCAATTGGCCACAGTTGACTTTTTCCCCAATACAGTTGATTTCTAGGTCAACTGTCCAATTGACTGGGCAAAATTTGGAATCAGGACTTGAAACTTGGTATGGATAAACTTAGGAGGTCAATATGAAGCAAGAAAGTCATCTTGGGCACTTTAGGTCAAAACATCTTTGTGCAAACACAAACCCTAATTTGGGGTTAGCAGTGCAAGGAGGAGTCTTGAGCAGATGAAACCCTAACTGGATCTTGAGCTTCAAGAGCTTTGTGAGGAGAAATCAATGAGAAATGGGAGGGCAAATTTTGGGGTACAACAGTTGCCCCTGTTCAATCTTCTTGAACCTGAAGAGTTAGATTGGCAAGCTTGCCTTTCGTGACTCGAGGGTAAAAGGAGATTGGACACTAGAGTGCCCAGAAATTTGCACTCATCAAAGCATCGGATGAGGGAATGGGCTTAGAGATGCCATTTGGAGATGGGCTTAATGATGCCATCAGGAGTAGTGACAGAAACTTGTCGGGGATGGGCTTAAAGATGCCATCTGGAAGGGAATATCAGGAAAGTGTCCAAGCTTTGAACCATTTCTGAATTGGGGGTCTGAACAAGCAATAGGTTGACATCCGTTGTTGGGAGGAACCTGCAAGCTGTTTTCAGGAAGTTGCATCTGAACAAGTTGATAGATTAACATCCGTTACTTGGGAAGAATCCATGAACTGTTTTCGGAAGTCTTGAGAAGAATCTGAACAAGTGATAGGTTAACATCCGTTTACTTGGAGAACCCGTGAACTGTTTTCAGAAATCTTGAGATTGAACAAGCAATAGAGCACCATCCGTTGTTGGGAAGCTTCCGTAAACTAAATTCAAAGGTGCATCTGAACAAGCTGATAGATTAACATCCGTTGTTGGGAAGAATCCATGAACTGTTTTCAGAAGTCTTGGGAAGAATCTGAACAAGTGATAGGTTAACATCCGTTTACTTGGAGAACCCGTGAACTGTTTTCAGAAATCTTGAGATTTGAATGATTTTAGTCTGTCGACTGATCTTACCTGAAAAGGCAAAGAGTTAGTTGTATGCAATGCTATGATGCATGATACAATGTATATTATGGCGTTATGAATGTAAATGGATGCGTATGTAAGTTGGAGAGCTGTCTTGCACAGGATAGATGAATCCGGGATAGCGGAAGATAAAGGAATCTTGATTGCTGCCGGGGAAAATAAATCCTTGGTTGTTGCTGGGGAACATGGAGCTTGGGTTGTATACCAATCTTCTGGGGAATTCCTGAAGTCTTCTATTGGGGAGTACCAAACTAGTAGACTTAATGCTGGGGAGGCCAGATTGAGAATCTTCAGCTTGGAGAGAAGTATCTCTGGAGATTTCACTGGGGAACTCAAGATTTTTCTTCCTAAAAACTCTGTGGGGAGAAGGTTTAAAAAGTCTGACTCCGCTGGGGATTGTCCATTTGAAGCTTTTGATCTGCTGGGGATACTGAAGATTAAACTCTGAGGGAAAATGATTTCCGGAAGATTCTCTGGCTGGGGGTTTGCAAAGATAAACTCCTCCGGGGATAGTATTGATAAGTTATTGTTGGGGAATTTTGACGAACTCTACTGGGGATTTTTGAGGAACTCCGCCGGGGATGGGAAGAACTTTGGCGAGCGCGATCTCCCCTGGTCGTTAGCTAAGGATAACCCAGTTATAAGCCTTTGTGAGGAATAACTTTGAATAAGACTCGGGAGGGACGTCCGTACTCTGCGGGGAATACCTTTCAGAACCTTACTGGGGATAAGCTTCGAGGGTCTGCTGGAGATAGACCTCAGGGTTTGCCAGGGATGTGGATTACAGATCTTGAGGGATTTCGTTTGTACTTTCATCCTATCAGTAACCCTTTTCTTAGGTTCAATTAGGAAGTGATCATGTTTCAAATGCATATGCCTATTTAACAAAACATTGGACGTTTCTCAAAATAAAACAAATAGTGCAAGAGAAAAAAGACAAAGGGAAATGACACAAATTTCTGGGAAGAGTATTTGTATTGATTTTCTTTGGGTATATTTGTACAGAGGAGACAATCATCCTAGTAAGAGGACCTTGCCGTAAATATTTGAAAAATTTATACAAAATAAAGATGGCTATGTGAAATAATTCCATGGGATTCCATTCTGCTGTAGCTTTCACAACTCTGAACATCTGTCCATTCAATGCTTCGTTTGACGATGGCTGGATTGATCAGAAACCTGGAACCGGTTGATGAAGAGACTGTCTTGGAAGTGATCCGACGAGACATAGTCATACGCTTTAATTCCCTAACTTTTGCCTGAATCGCCCTTTCGGGTTTTCGATCCACCGGGAAACCCCTTTTTGCCCAAGTCGCCCTTTCGGATTTTCAACTTGCCGGGTGTACAGATTTTTTTTGTTTTTATCCCTAATTTTTGCCTGAACCGCCCTTTCGGGTTTTCGGTTCACCGGGATGCCCATTTTTGCCCAAGCCGCCCTTTCGGGTTTTCGACTTGTCGGGTTATTTTATGCGTAGTATCTTTTGACTATGTCTGCGTTCGCAGGGTGCGGCAAATCGTCGCCGTTCATGGTGGTCAGAATCATTGCACCACCAGAAAATATGCTTTTGATCACAAATGGTCCTTCATATGTAGGAGTCCATTTGCCCCTGGGATCACTTTGCAGCAAGATAATCCGCTTGACTACTAGATCTCCGACTTGATACACTTGACGTCTGACTTTCTTATTGAAGGCCTTGATCATCCGTTTTTGATACATCTGACCATGGCATATAGCCGCAAGTCGCTTTTCGTCGATCAGATTGAGTTGATCAAGTCGAGTCTGCATCCAATCATCTTCATTCAAACCTGCATCCTTCATAATCCTTAGAGACGGGATCTGAACTTCCATAGGCAAAACAACTTCCATGCCATAAACCAAAGAAAATGGGGTTGCCCCAGTTGAAGTACGTATCGTCGTACGGTATCCATGCAGCGCAAACGGTAACATCTCATGCCAGTCTTTGTAAGTGACTGTCATTTTCTGAATAATCTTCTTAATATTTTTGTTCGCAGCTTCAACAACACCGTTCATCTTCGGCCGATAGGGAGATGAATTGTGATGATAAATCTTGAACTGTTCGCATAATGCAGTGATTATTGTATTATTCAGATTTGTACCGTTGTCTGTGATAATCCTGTCTGGAACACCGTACCGACATATGAGATTTTGCTTGATGAAGCGGGCAACCACATTTTTGGTGACAGAGGCGAAGGAAGCTGCTTCGACCCATTTAGTGAAGTAGTCAATGGCAACCAGGATGAAGCGATGTCCGTTGGAAGCCGTGGGCTTGATCTCCCCAATCATATCAATGCCCCACATTGCAAAGGGCCATGGAGCAGTCAGGACGTTGAGGGGAACCGTAGGGATATGAACTTTGTCAGCATAGACTTGACACTTGTGACAAGTACGCGAATGTTGATGGCAGTCAGCCTCCATGGTAGACCAATAATAGCCTGCCCTTAGGATCTTCTTAGCCATTGTATGCCCGCTCAAGTGAGTGCCAAATGTGCCGCTGTGTATATCAGTCATGATCAACTCTGCTTCAGCCTTATCCACACATCGGAGTAATACACAATCATTTGTAAAGGATGCCGTTGCTCAGGAAGAACTTAGCAGCGAATTTCCTTAAGAACTTCTTGTCATTCACGGAAGCTCCTTCAGGATAATCTTGGGTCTCGAGATACCTTTTGATTTCATGGAACCAAGGTTGTTCCACTACTTCTTCGGTATTAATCTCGTGACAATGCGCGGGTTCATCCATTCTCTCGATGGTGATTTGGGGAGCCGCGTTATCCCAGTTGAGTTTAAACATGGAGGACATTGTGGCTAGAGCATCTGCTAGCTGATTCTCTTCTCGCAGAAAGTGCTCGAAGGTAATTTGCTCGAAGTGAGGCAACAATGTCAGAACATGTTCTTTGTATGGGATAAGATTAGGATGCTTGGTATCCCAATCTCCTTTGATCTGGCTGATGACCAAAGTCGAGTCCCCGAATACGATCAAAGATTTGATCCCCAAGTCTATAGCAGCCTTGAGACCAAAGATGCAGGCTTCATATTCAGCCATATTGTTTGTGCAGCTGAAGCAAAGTCGGGCCGTGAAAGGAGTGTGGCATCCTTCCGGAGAAATGAGTACTGCGCCAATGCCGTTTCCAAGTGCATTTGAAGCACCATCAAAGTACAGGGTCCATCGGGATCCCTTTTCGGGTCCGTCATACGGTCCGTCACCTTTAATGTTGTCCAAATTCATGATGTCTTCGTCCGGGAAGTCAAATCTCATGGGTTGATAGTCTTCGATAGCCTGATGAGCCAGATGGTCAGCTAATACACTCCCTTTTATAGCTTTTTGGGTGGTGTACTGGATGTCATACTCGGTCAAGATCATTTGCCATCTGGCTATCCTTCCAGACAAAGCGGGCTTTTCGAAGATATATTTGATAGGGTCCATTTTGGATATCAACAAGGTAGTATGAGTCAACATATACTGTCTTAGTCGGCGAGCAGCCCATACCAAAGCGCAACAAGTTTTCTCGAGCAGTGAGTAGCGAGTCTCACAGTCGGTAAACTTTTTGCTAAGGTAATAAATAGCATGCTCTTTTCGACCAGACTCGTCATGCTGGCCCAAAACAAACCCCATTGAGTTATCCAAGACGGTCAAATACATAATCAATGGTCTTCCTTCGACGGGTGGCATCAGAATGGGAGGTTCTAGCAAATATTCCTTGATTCTGTCAAAAGCAGCTTGGCAATCGTCGTTCCATTCCACTACCTGATCTTTCTTCAAGAGTTTGAAAATTTGCTCACAGGTAGGAGTCAGATGTGAAATGAATCTGGCAATATAGTTTATACGCCCCAAGAATCCTCTAACCTCCTTTTCAGTACGGGGAGCAGGCATTTCTTGTATTGCTTTTACTTTTGCCGGATCGACTTCAATGCCTTTGTTGCTTACAATGAATCCCAGGAGTTTACCAGACCTAACTCCAAAAGTGCATTTACTTGGATTCAGCCTGAGCTTGTATTCTTTCAATCTGGCAAACAGCTTTTCCAAATGTTCAAGGTGCTCTTCCTCTGTTTGTGACCGAGCTATCATATCGTCTACGTAAACTTCGATCTCATGATGTATCATGTCATGAAATAAAGCTACCATGGCGCGTTGATAAGTTGCCCCCGCGTTCTTCAGCCCGAACGGCATCACCTTATAACAGAAAGTGCCCCATTGTGTGACAAAAGTTGTTTTCTCCATATCCTCGGGGGCCATTTTGATTTGATTGTAGCCCGAGAACCCGTCCATGAAGGAAAACACTTTATGCTGAGCTGTATTGTCGATCAAGATATCAATATGAGGTAGCGGGAAGTCATCCTTAGGGCTGGCCCTATTCAAATCCCGGTAGTCCACACACATTCTGACTTTGCCATCCTTCTTAGGCACTGGCACAATGTTAGCGACCCATTGAGGATAGGACGTAACAGCCAGAAAGCCAGCATTGAACTGCTTCATTACTTCTGCTTTGATTTTTTCGGACATGTCAGGCCTCATTCGGCGAACTTTTTGCTTGATCGGTGGACAGTCTTCTCTTGTGGGGAGACGGTGAACCACGATGTCTGTGTCTAGGCCAGGCATGTCTTCATAGGACCAAGCGAAGATTTCAACATACTCATTCAGTAACTGTACCAAGCGTTCCTTGACTTCTGGTTCCAGGTTGGCACCCACTTGCACCTCCTTCCGATTCTCCTCGGTTCCTAAGTTAACAACTTCCAATGGCTCTTCGTGCGGTAAGATGGCCCTTTCCTCTTGTTGCAGAAGTCTGGCTAGTTCCCCGGGTACTTCACAACCTTCGTCATCTTCATACTCGGCTAGATTGACCAGACCTTCAGAGTTATTGAAAGATACAGCAGAGTAGTCACCCATGGAATCCGGAGTGGATGGGTACCTGCATTGGTGAGTGTGGGTGTGTGTAAGGGATAGCCATCCTTAAACAAAAATGCAGGAGGAAAGAAAATGAACACAAGCAGTTTATCAAATGAAAAACGTCCAATGAATCATTAAACATGGCATATGAATATGAAAAATAATCAAAACCCTTACAAGTGGACCTACATGCCCCGGGTAAGGCAGGAGGTGAAAAGATAGTGTACGGATTGTTTGAAAGTAAAATATTACAGACCAAATAGGAAATGTTTAACAGATAAATTACTGATGAATAAAAGTGATGGGGACAAAGTCTTTAGCCTCCCAGTTGCTCAACCCTCCTCTGACAGTTGGATGAATCCACTCTTCAAAGTTGCTTTCTTTGTCTTCATCTTCCAGGGCGTTGATTCGGTAAGGAGAAATTTTGATCGGCGCTCTTTCAATCTTTGATTGGCGCATGGCCTTCTGGCCAGCGGCGGTGAAACCTAATCCAAACTTATCAGCCTTATGCGGAAAATCGGGTAACTGCCCCCATGCTGAATTCTCCCCTTCTTTAACTGCAGCCCTTGCATCCTCCAGAGATGCCATCCTGGCCATCTGTCTTGGTGTCTCAGCTGCCAACTTCGCCACTGCTATCTCAGGAAGTACTTCTTCGAAATGTTGAAACGGTGTCTCGATGAACTCTCCTTCAACCTCCACATACCGGAAAGAATTTAAATGGCTAATCATGTACTCTTCTTCGCCGTGGACAGTAATGATCTTTCCCTTTACAGGATACTTCAGCATCTGATGCAAGGAGGAGGTGACTGCCCCAGCATGGTGTATCCAAGGTCTACCCAGCAGGCAGGAGTATGATGGACGGATGTCCATTACATAGAAAGTGGATTTAAACACCTCAGTACCTATCTTGACAGGAATTTCAACTTCTCCATGGACCATTCTTTTCGACCCATCGAAAGCTCTGACGACAATATCACTCGGCTTCAATTCCAAACCTTCGCAATCTAGCCGGTCCAAGGCCTTCTTAGGCAAAACATTCAGCGATGAACCGGTATCAACCAAAACATGTGCAAGGGTGGTTCCGCGACACTCGATTGAAATATGCAACGCATCATTGTGATTCCGGCCTTTAGGGGTCAGGTCGGCATCAGAAAAACCTAATCCATTGTCTGCAGTCAGACTAGCCACGCAATGTTGAAATTGATCTGCAGAGGTTTCCTGGGGCACATGAGCTGCCTTTAGAAACTTAATCAAAGCTTGAGCGTGCGCTTCTGAGCAAAGCAACAGTGCCAGCATGGAGATCTTGGAGGGGGTTTGCCCCAACTGTTCCACCACATCGTAATCACTTCTCTTGATTATCCTCAAAATCTCGTCCATTTCTTTCTTGGAGGCTTCCGGAATCACCAAAGGTTGAGCCCTCGTCCTGACGGGCTCATCTTGTATTCCTTTTCCTTTATCGGCAATGGTAGGAGAGACAGCACTAGGAACGAAAATTTCTTCAATCAAAGGAGTTCTAGCGGAGAGTTTTACTGGTGCAGGGAGGACTTCTTTAGCTGGTGAGGGTCCAAAGACTGCTCTTGGAGGAGCAATCTCTGGAGAAAATATTCTCCCGCTCCTGGTGATTTTGCTGGTGCCCGCAATGTTACTAATGCTGGCTTCTTCATCATCTGAATTTTCTTCAATTATCTCAACTTGCTTGATACCATGGTAGTAAATGTCACCACCATAGTTCCAAGGTATCGACTTCTCAGAAACATAGGGAACAGGCCCCGGCATTGTTATCTTCAAAGGTATAGACTTTGCAGCTGGTGTAATCTTAACTGGCTTTTTGACGGCCTCAGAAAGATTGGCGTGAATGGTTATGATTGAGACATTTTCAACATGAACTGGAACAGCAGGAACTTTTTCGAACAAAATTTGTTGGCTATCCATAAGGCCTTGGATGCCTTTCTTCAATAGCAGACAATCAAACGGCAGAGAGTGGCAACAGTAGCAGTCTTCTTTATATCCCGGGAAGATCCCGGCCCTTAACAAATTCAACTTAAAGGTTAACAGTGGAGTAGTCAGATCACTAACGTCAGCAACATACAGATCCTCTTCAATGGCATTGACATTCCGACCGTGCTTCGGCATAGGTGCAGATATCACATTGGGTTTTTCTGGAGCGTCAAACTCTACCTCCTTAGCCTCTATTAGGTCCTGGATCTTATGCTTGAGTGCCCAACAATCGTTGGTGTCGTGTCCAACACTGTCTGAATGACAGGCGCACTTAGCATTGGCATGATAATGCGGAGAGGATGTATTTACATTCTTTGGCGCCTCCTTGATAGTGGCAAGATTCAATTTCAACAGATGGGGAAGCACCTGCGCTGGAGTCATATTAATACGGGTGAACTGCCGTTGTGGCCTTTCCACCCGTTGCTGGTTTGGTCTGGACTGGTTATAGCGAGGCTGCTCACTTGGAGTGTTTTGAATCATCACGGCCCCCACAGTTGGCCGACGCTCCATCTTCCCTGCTCTTTTCTGAGAATATACCATAGCTGTCTCCTTCTTAAACGGCTTCTTCTCAACACTTGCAGCGACACCCTTCTGAATCTTTCCTGACTTGATGCCAGCTTCTATTCTTTCGCCTGTTAAGATCAAATCGGTAAACCCCACGGAAGAGTTACCAATCAGATGATTGAAAAATGGCCCAGATAGGGTCCCAAGAAACATATCAACGAGCTCACGATCGGTTAAAGGAGGCTGCACCCTGCCAGCCAAATCCCTCCATTTTTGTGCGTATTCCTTGAATCCTTCACTTGTTCCTAGTGACATACCCTGAAGTTGGGTACGAGTAGGAGCAAGATCAGAATTATACTAGTATTGTTTATAGAAAGCGGTGGCCAAATCCTCCCAATTTCTGACACTGGTTCCTTCTAACTGATAAAACCATTCCAATTGAGCTCCCGACAGGCTGTCTTGAAAGAAATGAATCCAGAGATTTTTATCTGCTGTATAGGGTTGAATTTTTCTCACGTAGGATCTGAGATGCATTTTGGGGCAGGACAGCCCGTCATACCTCACAAACACTGGCACTTTGAATTTTGGGGGAATCACAATTCCGGCGACCAAGCCCATGTCTTTAAAATCCAGACCCGGTACCCTCTGCAATTCCATGGCAGCCAATCTGTCTTCTAAACCCTTGTACTTATCATCAGCTGGAGGATACTGCTGGTCAGAATAATCTTCGTCCTCTTCAACCTCTTCCTCCTCTGCATCAGACTCGGAAGGCACCGCAACCCGATCTCTTTTACTAGTCCCTTCATCAGAAGTAGGAGGAAATTCAAGCACCCTCCGAGCTTCTCTGTCAAATCTTCTCCCCAAAGTAGCCACTCCGACCCTCTTTTTCTTCTTCACTGGGTCTCTACTCTCCAGATGAGCCTTGATATCTTCTTGACTCTTGACCAAGGTCATCAAGAGTTGCTGGAACTGTGCATTCTGGGCTTGTAGGTCTTTGACTGTTTGCTCGAGATCCATCCTACTGAAATAAGCAACAGATAGATAAGGAAACCTGGAGTGAGACCTGCTTATGCACATGATGAATGGTATGCTGATGTATGCAATGCATTCAAGGATTTAGGACATTCAAAGTTGTTTCAGACAAAGAAGAACGCACGTCATATTAATAAGAAGAAATCTGTTAGTACATAAATGCCCCATGGGCCAAATGTTACAAAATAAACTTCTTAAGGCAGAAAGACATTGCGCATCCTCTTTGGTGCGATGTAGGTGTTGAGGGCCTCTTGCTCGTGGAGTCGGCGGGTAAGCTTTAGAACCTTCTTTTCACTGGCGTAGTAGCTAGCTTCAAAAGTGTTCCGCTCCTCCTTGAGCTGAATCCAACTTTTCTGCATTTCCTCCCACGATGTAGGCATGTCTGGATGTAGGATGGTGTAGGGAACTTCTCCTTCATTGACGGGATCTTTAATCACCGGGAGTACATGAGGATAAGGCATCATTAGACTTTGGGCTCGGGCTCGTACCCACTTGAGATAAGGCTCAAGAGGGATGGAGTTCTTGTGTCCCAGAGTCTTGCTATCAACCTTGTTGAGCTTTCCCCAAGCTCTGATGAATCTTTGGCGAAGTCCTTGCGCATCGTTGTCGAAGTCAAAAACTAGGCTAGGAATCAACATGTCATGAGGGCCATCCCTCCGTGCATATCCAAATTGTCTCAAAGCTAGGCAAGGGTTGTAGGTGATACCTCCCCTGATTCCAAGTAAGGGAACATTAGGAAACTCTCCGCAACGATCAACGATGACGACATTTTCTCTGGACCGAGAACACCAATGCACATCAGAATGAGTAAGAGTCATCAATCGTTGGGACCACCTTGTACTTTGGTCATTCTTCAAGACAGATTGTGGAAGGTGCGAAATAAACCACCTTGCGAGGATAGGAGTACAGCACATGAGAACACCCCTCTTTCTCATTGTTCGTGTGTAAAATGAGTGAAGGATGTCCCCAAGCAATGTTGGTATCGGATTTCTGGACAAGAAGATTTTGACGGCGTTGACATCTACCAATTGGTCAGGATTTGGGAACAAGACCAACCCATAGATAAGGAGTGCCACAATCTCTTCAAAGGCTTGTAGGTCCAATGAGTTCCAACATTCTTGTGCCTTTTCAAACAAGAATTTTGCTAAAAATCCTTTGACGCCGCTTCTGGTTTCCCAATGCCCCTTGATTTCAGATGGTTGTAGATGTAGTGCTCGAGCAACATCTTCAGGCTTTGGTTCCTTCTCCGTACCGTTGAAGGGTAGTTGATTAAGGATATGGATTCTTAGGAGTTGAGAAAACTCCTCCAAAGTGGGAACCAACTGATAATCAGGGAAAGTGAAGCAGTGGTGAAGAGGGTCAAAGAACTGGAATAGCACTTTCATCATGTCTTCTTCAATGTTGGTGTTGACTAGGCTGAGCAGTCTACCATGTCTTTCACTGAAGGATGAATTTTCCGGAATTCTTGAAGTGATCTCCTTGAGTTGAGGAGAGATTCTCACAAAGTTGACTTGAATGGTATTTCTGCGAGGCATTTCCATGACCTACAAAACAAGAACAAAGATGAAGATCCAAACCCTTGAAATGGTTAGTAAATGCATATGATGCTTCATGATGTTTATGATGTATGCACAAAACATATGTACAAGCAAATCACACCAAACCCTAGTTTCAGGCTTGCATGGGGTTTCATAGGTAAGTACCCTCTTGAGTGTAGTTGGCTTAAAAACCTGTCCTATAAATAGTAACCGGGTTCTAAGGAGCTCAATATCACTGGATTGTTTTCATTGTTCATTGTTTTGGTTTAGCCACTTAACTAGCGACCAAAATATTCCAAGAAAACAACCCTCAATGAGTGTAGTATCGAGTATCTACCAACTTCGGAATGCACCAAAGCCGGTCATCTCACTACCCCTAATAAAAGGCCAAGATAGTAAAGTAAGGTTCTAGGTCATTAGTGCTTAGTGACATCACTCAGCGGCCCCGTACTCTCCTTGATTGAACTCAAGGGTTACCGGTACTCACAAATATGTCGCACTAATATAGTTATTGCTTAGACCGTGTCGGTATACCCCGCACAGTTTCCACAACGTATTGCTATCTATGAATGTTTCCCAAAATCCGGGTGGAGGATTGTAAACCCAAACAATAGAGCCAAAGTATAAAGCAAGCAAATCAAACAATTAGTCATGCAAGAGGGTGATCTAAGCCCTAAGGTTACTCCACTTTAAAATATCTGTCCCCAGCAGAGTCGCCAGTTCTGTGATACGGTGGGAGAACTGACTAGGGTTTTGCGTTCGTTTTCGCAAATGTTTCGATTGAGCAAGAGTCGCCACCGACTTTTTATTTTATCCTAAGGAAAGGTTTAAAAAGCACAGCAAAAACCTTTGAGATTTTTCTTGGGTTCGGGGAGTAGATTATAGAAGGGGAAGGTATTAGCACCCCTTCTATCCATGGTTATCCATGGGCTCTTAGGTACTTGCTTAGATCAATCTTGCCTTGGTTTTCAATTGTTTGAAATGGTGCTTTGTGTGTGGTTTTGAAAATGTTTTGAAAAGATGCCTTGTGCTAGGCTAACCTTGTAACAATTCTTTACTCGAATGTTTTACAAAAGGTGTTTTATCTTTTAAAAAGATGTTTCAAGGGTTTCAAAAGTTGATTTTGGAAGTGTTTGTGAAGTGGGTTTTGAAATTAGGCAAGTGTTTTCTTTGCAAATTGACAAGTACTTAAGAGTTTATCTACCCTAAAGCTTTCCCAAAGATTTTTGTCATGTTTTAAGCCCTTTTGACAAATTTGTTCCACCATTGCATTTGATGGACAATCTTGTCTTAGGAGATGAAAGGGACGGGCGCGGGTCATTGTTTGGACCATAATTGAAATAGTGTTAAAGGTCTTTGGGCAATTTTCTTTAAGGGACTTGATCATTTGTTTTTGTTTGTTTTGAAAAGTTTTATCGAGGGACTATGATCATTCAATTTGTTTGTTTTGCCCAAAGAAGTTCAACATGCAATATGGCCCAATTATTTGAAGGCAACAAAGTGGAATACCCTAGGGGTGCAAGTGTGAGATGTGTTGTTTATTTTCATGCTCATTTATCTTGTATTAGGTCAAACTATTTTTTATCGTTTTTCACATGCAAACCCTAATTCTAACATGGCATAATTAGAAAGCGTATAAAGTGCGAAATTTAAATTCCTACGCTATTACAACATAATAATATAGGGAGGGGGGTACAAATTTACAAATGAGGGATATTTAGACAAGAATTTAAATCTAAATTATTACATCATTTTTGAATATTTGCAAGGTAAATAAATTGCATAATTAAATAGAAATTAAATAAATATGCAAAATGCAAAAAGAAAGTTTTTATATATGTATGAAAAAAATGTTGTTTATGTAAAATAAAATAAGAAACTAAAAAGGTATTATTTTTGAGTATTTTCATATTTAGGGCAAAAAACCCTAATTTTAATCAAAATGTGTATTAATTAATTAATTCACATAATATTTATTATTTACATACAAAAATAAAATAAAATATGGTATATTTGTAAAAAGGCCTTTTTAAGTATTAAATATTAAAAAATAAAATATATACATTATTTGATATTTTTATTCTAAGTATATTAATATATATATATATATATATGTATACTTATATTATTTTAAATATGTATTATATACAAATAATAATAATAATTAAAATTTTTTAGAAAATAGTATTTTTTTATATAAAATATTTCCAGAGGATAATATAAAATAAAAAAAAAATAGAAGTGTTTTACATATTTTTCTATTTATCCTAAATAATAGTATATATATATATATATATTTATGTATAAACTAAAGGAAAATCAAATAAATACCAAATAAAATCAAAAAATGATGAGAAAAATATTTTCAAAATTTTAACATGTTGGGAAAAAATAAATGAGTCAAACAAAAAAAGAAAAAGTCAAAAATATTAAAAAATGAAGCAAATGGGCTCAGGGGTGTGAAACAGAAAAAATGGTGTGGATAGCAAAATGGTACAGGCCCAGCCCAATCCACTTCTTCTTCAACCTTTGGCCAAAAACGCGCGCCTTGTTACAGAGATTCAAACATCCTGATTCTTTGAGATTTTGCACAAACTTTCAACACAAAACATGTCAAGCATTGAATCACGATTCCAAATATATAAAAAACTCATCCTAACTCTCAGAAATGAGAGAGAATTTTATCAATCCCAAATCTTGACCTAAACTTTCTGCCATTTTCAAAGCTTAAATTCTCTCAACTCAGGCAAAAGAAATGAAATGTAAAGCTATGTACATGCTCAGGGCTATGAGTAGAACCTTGTTTCTTCACAAACTTAAGACTAAAGATGCATAATAAGAGAGATGCGAGTTCAAAATTTTACCTATTCAGTTGAACTTCTATCTGGAGAATGAGGAACTTTCAGTGCAAGGTGATGATTGGAAAAGCTTCCTTGAGGTCCAGGGATGCTATTCCAATGTTTACTTTGTCTTGAAAGCTTCTGAATCAAGCTGTAGAACTTCACCTGCAAGTCAAAGATGTGAAAATGGTGGAAGTGGTTAGAGCAATTACAGATCGTGTCTTAGCTTCTGGATAGCTTGCATAGGTTGTAAGGAAGGTAGAGGAACAAGTTTGGACAAGAATGCTTGAAGGGATTGAGAGATGGCACTCAAACTGCAGGCCTTGCCCTGTTTGAGCAGTTTGATGGTGTTTCTGAGATGGAGAGTGTTTGAGAGGTCAAGGATTCATGCAAAAGCTTGGTTGGGATGTTTGGAATGTGTCTACAATATTTGCTTTCTTGTTCTAAGGCTGAGATGGAAGTTGTCACAAGTTATGGAGCTTTTCTTCTTTCTTAAGCAACAAAAGCAAGTTGACTTTCTAGGCATGTAGGGGGCCTCCTAATGTGCTGCATAATCCTCTCTTGATCAGAGCAATTTGTCCATAATCTTGTGCCAAAAGGATTTAGCTTGTACTTGTTGGATTTCTAAATTGACATAAAGTGAACTTTTACCAAAATGGCTAATTCACTTTATCTAAAAATGGATCAATCTTGTGTACAATGCTTGAACTCATGGAACAACACTTTGGCACAATGAACAAGCATTAAATTATGGAGTGTAACTTGGTTTAAGGACCTGTAATCTAGCCTAAAGCATGCTGAGTTCAGATTTGCAAAGTTATGGACATGGAACTTGGTCATGAACAAAGTGGTTTTTTGCTATATTGTGAAATTCGATTCTCTCTAACCATGAGGTTGTTTGAGAAGTTCTTGGACATTTTGGAAAGCTTGGAATGTGTACTACAATCCATCTTTGAAATGCAAATTGAAATTCCAAGTGGAAAGGTATGAAAAATGGCCTTGAAGTGGGGTAGAAAACCTTGTCAAAATAGGTTAAAATTCTACTAAGTTAAAAATGGTTTAGTGCCCTTATTCAAAAAATTGTAACTTGAGATACAAGCTTCAAATGAGAAAACTTTGTGAATCAAAGTTGTAGATTATGCAACAAGCTACAACTTTCATGTTTTGACTTTTGTTTGAATCCAAATGGATCTTGGTGAAAAGGTGGGGCAAAGTTGGGAAAAAATTAGGGTTTTTCATAACTTAGAAAAATTCTAAGTTATGAAAAATTCCATTTTCTAACCCTAATTTGCAATTTGTGATTTCTTGGTGAACAAGTTTCATGATTTGGCATATTTTGATGAAAAATGAATCTTGACTCTTGATTTTGACCAAAAAGTCAAAGTTTGACTTTTCAGTATACAGTCAAAACTGATCAATTGACTGGGCAATTCAATTGTCAATCTTGTGTACTTGGGATCTTTTGAGTTTGTTGATCATGTCAAGATAATTCCATAGGGTCCTTGAGTCCATATGTGAGCTTGGTTTGCCATTGGCTAGGTCAAACAGTCAAAAATGGCCTTTGTACAGTCAAAACCCTAAAAATGACCATTTTGCCCTTTTAGTGATCTGATCAAATTTCTTGTGGAATTGTGATCCAAACTTGATCAAATGGTTCATATGAGTTCATAATGTTGATGTGGATCAAATTTCATGAGATTTGACTGTCAATTGGCCACAGTTGACTTTTTCCCCAATACAGTTGATTTCTAGGTCAACTGTCCAATTGACTGGGCAAAATTTGGAATCAGGACTTGAAACTTGGTATGGATAAACTTAGGAGGTCAATATGAAGCAAGAAAGTCATCTTGGGCACTTTAGGTCAAAACATCTTTGTGCAAACACAAACCCTAATTTGGGGTTAGCAGTGCAAGGAGGAGTCTTGAGCAGATGAAACCCTAACTGGATCTTGAGCTTCAAGAGCTTTGTGAGGAGAAATCAATGAGAAATGGGAGGGCAAATTTTGGGGTACAACACCTATCATTCATACGGCATAGGGCACGACACCAACAGCTGTTGGGCCCTCAAAAACAAGATCCAAGATTTAATAGATACCAAGGAGGTGGAATTCGATGCGCCCAAAAAGCCGAATGTGATTTCTTCCCCAATGCCCAAGCATGGTCACAATGTCCATGCCATTGAAGAGGATTTGTATGTTGCTATTGTTGATGACTTAATGACTCTGTTGCCAATGATCAAGATGAATCTGTTGAAAGTTGGGATCTTCCTAGGCTGTGAAAAATATTGTTACCTTTGTTCGACCTCGCAATCTCACTGTCCGTTATTGAAGTTAGGTGTCCAACGCCTAATGGATAATCAAGAGATCCTCTTTCAGAAAACTTTTGTTACTCCTGTTACTCCAATCAATGATGTTTCTATAATCACCATTTCCGACAATCTTTCCAAGGTCTGCAAAAGACCTGTTAAGATTACACCCGATCCAAAGTTTGTACCGCTGAAGATTACTATGCCGGGGCCTATCCCATATAATCATTAGGCGTTAGGAAATATTCTACCACGGTGTTAATCAGATCGAATCAGTTTAAGAGAATTCTGATGAAGAAACTCCTGACATAGGAAATATTGCAGGGATAAGTAAGATAACTCGTAGCGAAAGAATCTTCTCTCTGGAGATTGCTCCTCCAAGGGCAGTCTTCGGACCCTCAAGTGCTCCTGTGCCAGTCAAGATATCTGTGCGAAGTCCAGTGATTGAAGAAATTGTTATTCCTGAAGTTGTACCCTCTGTTGTTACTTCTGATAAAGGTAAGGGAATCGAAGAAGCGCCCGTCAGGACGAGGGCTCAGCCTTTGGTTATCCCTGAGACCACCCAAAAGGAAATGGAGGAGATTTTAAAGATAATTAAGAAGAGCGACTATGATGTCGTAGAACAACTGGGGCAAACCCCTTCAAAAATCTCTATGCTAGCTCTATTGCTCTGTTCCGAGGCTCATGCCAAAGCCTTGATCAAATTTCTAAAGATGGCACACGTGCCTCAAGAGACTTCTGCGGATCAGTTTCAAGAGTGTGTAGCCAGCCTTACAGGCGATAATGGTATTGGCTTCTCTGATGCCGATCTAACGTCTAAGGGAAGAAAGCATAATGATGCGCTGCATGTTTCGGTAGAGTGCAGAGGGACCACACTTGCTCACGTTCTGGTTGATACCGGATCGTCTTTAAATGTCCTACCAAAGAAAACATTGGATAGATTAGACTGTGAGGGTTTGACCCTAAAGCCCAGTAATATCATTGTTAGAGCCGTCGACGGTTCTAAGTGGATGGTTCACGGAGAGGTGGACATCCCAATTAAGGTGGGAACGGAAATTTTCAACTCTGCGTTTTATGTGATGGACATCCGTCCTTCATATTCATGCTTGTTGGGAAGGCCATGGATCCACAACGTTGGGGAAGTCACTTCCTCTCTACACCAAACACTAAAATATCCAGTCCAGGGTAAAATCATAACAGTTCATGGTGAGGAGGAGTATATGATAAGCCACCTTAACTCTTTCCGCTATGTGGAGTTAGATGGTGAATTCATAGAAACACCTTTCCAACACTTTGAAGAGGTTTCTCCTGAAGTTGCGACGACCAAGACAATGACTTCTGTACCTACAGCTACCAAACCTGTGTCCCGGATGTCATCTCTTAAATATGCGAAGGTTGTGATCGAGGAAGGAGGAAGTACAATGTGGGGTCAACTACCAGATTTTCCCTTCAAGGCAGATAAGTTCGGTTTGGGTTTCACTGCTGCTAGTCAGAAGGTTGTGCGTCGCTCCCGGGCTGGAGGACCACCATTAAAGATCACTCATCATGGAGTTCATGCTTTGGAAGATGTTGAAGATGAGAGCAATTTTGAAGATTGGATCTTTCCAACTATTGAAGGAGGACTGAACAACTGGAAGGCGAAAGACTTTGTTCCCATTACTTTCATCAATGAGTAATTTATATTTTGAACATTTCCTATTTGTTCTGTAATAATTATTAAACAATTCATACACTCTTTTCACCTTATGCCTTACCCGGGGCATATAGGTCCATTTGTAAGGGCTTGATTTCTTCATTTTCATATGCCATTTTTAATGAATCATGGACATTTTCATCTATAAACTTTTGTGTTCATTTTCTTTCTTTTTTACATTTTATTTTGTTTAAAGGTGGCTATCCCTTACACACACCCACACTCATAAAATGCAGGTACCCATCCACTCCGGATTCCATGGGTAACAATTCTGCTATGACCTTTAGTGACTCTGAAGATCTGGTCAATCATGCCGAATACGAAAGTGATGAAGACTGTGAAGTGCCTGGAGAGTTGGCTAGACTTTTGCAACAAGAAGAAAGGGTTATTCTGCCCCATGAAGAGTTGTTAGAGGCTATCAATTTGGGTACTGCCGAAGACAGAAAAGAGGTTAAAGTGGGTGCCAACCTAGAGCCAAGTGTCAAAGAGCGCTTAGTTCAACTGTTGAATGAACATGTTGAGATCTTCGCCTGGTCCTATGAAGACATGCCAGGACTCGATACAAATATTGTGGTTCACCATCTCCCTACAAGAGAAGACTGTCCACCAGTTAAACAGAAAGTCCGCCGAATGAGGCCCGATATGTCTGAAAAGGTCAAAGCTAAAGTGATGAAGCAGTTCAATGTTGGTTTTCTTGCTGTTACTTCCTATCCCCAATGGGTTGCTAACATTGTGCCCGTGCCTAAGAAGGACGGCAAAGTGAGAATGTGTGTGGGCTACATAGATTTAAACAGGGCTAGCCCTAAAGATGACTTTCCACTACCACACATTGACATTTTGGTTGACAATACAGCTCAACATAAAGTATTTTATTTCATGGATGGATTTTCAGGGTACAACCAGATCAAAATGGCCCCCGAAGATATGGAAAAGTCTACTTTTGTTACGCAGTGGGGTACCTTCTGCTATAAAGTGATGCCATTTGGACTGAAGAACGCCGGAGCAACCTATCAACGAGCCATGGTAGCTTTATTTCATGATATGATACATCATGAGATCGAAGTCTACATATATGATATGATAGCCCGCTCACAAACAGAAGAAGAACACCTCGACCATCTGCAAAAGCTTTTTGTCAGGTTGAAGGAGTCAGGTCCGGTAAACTCTTGGGATTCATTGTCAGCAACAAAGGCATTGAGGTTGATCCTGCTAAAGTCAAAGCTATACGAGAAATTCCTGCCCCTTGCACTGAGAAGGAGGTCAGAGGTTTTTTGGGACACCTAAACTACATTGCAAGGTTCATCTCTCACCTAACGTCTACCTGTGAACCAATCTTCAAGCTGTTGAAGAAATATCAGGTGGTTGAATGGAATGATGACTGTCAAGTTGCTTTTTATAAGATCAAAGAGTATTTACTGGAACCTCCTATCTTGATGCCACACGTCGAAGGAAGCCCACTAATCATGTATTTGACTGTTTTGGATAATTCAATGGGGTGCGTACTGGGCCAACATGACGAGTCTGGCCGAAAAGAGCATGCCATTTATTACCTTAGCAAAAAGTTTACTGACTGTGAGACCCGATACTCATTGCTCGAGAAAACTTGTTGCGCTTTGGTATGGGCTGCTCACCGGCTAAGGCAGTATATGTTGACACATACCACTTTGCTGATTTCTAAAATGGATCTGATAAAGTATATCTTCGAAAAGCCTGCTTTATCTGGAAGAATCGCTAGATGGAAAATGATCCTGACCGAGTATGATATCCAGTACACAACCCAAAAGGCTATAAAGGGGAGTGTACTAACTGACCATCTAGCTCATCAAGTTGTCGAAGATTACCAATCCATGAAGTTCGACTTCCTCGACGAGGACATTATGACCTTGGACAACATTGAAGGTAACAGACCGTATGACGGACTTGAACAAGGATCTCGATGGACCCTGTACTTTGATGGTGCTTCAAATGCACTTGGAAACAGTACCGGCGCAGTACTTATTTCTCTAGAAGGTTGCCATACACCTTTCACTGCTAGACTCTGCTTCAGCTGCACCAATAACATGGCCGAGTATGAAGCTTGTATCTTTGGTCTCAAGGCTGCGATTGACTTAGGAATCAAATCTTTGGTTGTGTTTGGAGACTCCTCTTTAGTTATCAGTCAAATCAAAGGAGAGTGGGACACTAAACATCCTAATCTCATCCCCTACAAAGAACATGTCCTGACATTGTTACCTCATTTCGAGCAGATTACCTTCGAGCACTTTCTGCGAGAAGAAAATTAGCTAGCGGATGCTCTAACTACAATGTCTTTCATGTTTAAACTTAACTGGGATAATGAGGCTCCCCAAATCACTGTCGAGCGAATGGAAGAACCTGTGTACTGTCATGAGATTAATACCGAAGAAGTAGTGGAACGACCCTAGTTTCATGAAATCAAAAGGTATCTCAAGACTCGAGAATACCCTGAAGGAGCTTCAGTCAACGACAAAAAGTTCTTAAGGAGATTTGCTTCCAAGTTCTTCCTGAGCAATGGTATCCTATACAAGCACAACCATGATTGTGTTTTGCTTCGTTGTGTGGACAAGGCTGAAGCTGAGCAGATCATGACTGAATTGCATAGTGGCACATTTGGCACCCATTTGAGCGGACATACGATGGCTAAGAAGATTCTACGGGCAGGCTACTACTAGTCTACCATGGAAGCTGAATGTCATCAATATTCTCGTACTTGTCACAAATGCCAAATCTATGCTGACAAGGTACATATTCCTCCAGTTCCTCTCAATGTTCTAACAGCTCCTTGGCCATTCGTAATGTGGGGAATCAACATGATTGGAGAGATCAAGCCTACAACAATCAATGGACATTGCTTCATCCTGGTGGCTATTGATTACTTTACCAAGTGGGTCGAAGTAGCTTCCTTCGCCTCCGTTACAAAGAATGTGGTTGCCCGTTTCATCAAGCAGAACCTCATTTGCCGGTACGGTATCCCTGACCGTATCATCACGGACAACGGTACAAACCTGAACAACACTATGATCACCGCTCTGTGCGAGCAGTTCAAGATTCAACATCATAATTCATCTCCCTATCGGCCAAAGATGAACGGTGATGTTGAAGCTACGAACAAAAATATCAAGAAGATCATTCAAAAGATGACAGTCACCTACAAGGACTGGCATGAGATGTTAACGTTTGCTCTGCACGGGTACCGTACCACGACACACACTTCAACTGGGGCAACCCCCTTTTCTTTGGTATATGGCATGGAAGTTGTTTTACCTATGGAGGTTCAGATTCCCTCCTTGAGGATTATGAAGGATGTTGGTTTAAGTGAAGACGATTGGATTCAGACCCGGCTTGATCAACTTAATTTGATCGACGAAAAGAGACTTACTGTTGTTTGTCATGGTCAGACGTATCAAAAACGGATGATCAAGGCTTTTAACAAGAAAGTCAGACGTCGGGTGTATCAAGTCGGAGACCTTGTAATCAAGCGGATCATCTTGCCGCAAAGTGATCCGAGGGGCAAGTGGACTCCTACTTACGAAGGACCATTTGTGATCAAAAACATCTTTTTTGGTGGAGCTATGATTCTAACCCTCATGGACGGTGATGACCTGCCGCACCCTGCGAACGTAGACATAGTAAAAAGATACTACGCATAAACGACCCGACAAGTTGAAAACTCGAAAGGGCGACTTAGGCAAAAATGGGCATCCCGGTGAATCGAAAACCAGAAAGGGCGGTTCAGGCAAAAATTAGGGATAAACAAAAAAATCTGTACACCCGGAAAGTTGAAAACTCGAAAGGGCGACTTGGGCAAAAAAGGGTTTCCCGGTGGATCGAAAACCCAAAAGGACGGTCCAGGCAAAAGTTAGGGAATTAAAGCGTATGACTATGTCTCGTTGGATCACTTTAAGGACAATCTCTCCACAGACAAGCTCCAAGATTCTGATAAATCCAATCATCTGCGAACGAAGCGACGAATAGACAAGATACTCAGAGTTGTGAAGGCTATAGCAGAATGGGAACCCCATGGAATTATTCCACATAGCCATCTTTCTTTGTATAAATTTTTTCTCAATATTATGACAACATTCTCTTACTAGGATGTTTGTTTCCTTTGTACAAAATACTTACACAAAGTTAATATAAAGATACTTCAAAGTGCAGAAATTTGTTTGCCTTTTCTTTCTTTTTACACTTGTGTTCTATTTAAAAACGCCCAATGATTTATTAAATGAGCACATGCATTTGAATATAATCACTACTTACAAATAAAACGAAATGAGAAAGGATAATTACTGATAGGATGAAAGTATAGGAATATGTCTTTAGGCTATTCCAGGAGAAATCCTCTGCAGTACATCATCCAGGTGCTCAATGGAGTTGAAGCCTTGAAGTGCATATCCCCAGCGGAGTCAAGTTTCAGGAATCCCCATCAGAGTTGAGTTTTCAAACTCCCGATCCCCAGTGGAGCAAAACTTTGAATTACAAACCCTCAGTGAAGATGAAACTTTCTTCCCCAAACGGAATCAAAATTCAGCCTTTAAACACCAGTGGAGACCATCTAGTTTCCTCCTTTATCCCTGAGGAGTCACTTTAAAACTAGATAATTCCCCAGAGATTTATTCTTCCCCAGTGAAGTCACCACGATCAAATCAGCACGTCATGAAGATCCCCAGCAGAGATGAAACTTTGATCTACTAATCCCCAACGGAAACCATTCAGTTTTCTCCTGATATCCACAACAGAATGGAGATCCTCACTCTTGAAGTCCCCAGTAGATTGGCATACAACCCAAACTCCTGATCTCCCCAGCGGCATAGCTTCTCCCCACAGAGGTTGTCAAAGATCTTGAATCTCCAACAGTGGTCATGGATTTATTTTCCCCGACAGCAGTCAAAGATTTTATTATCTCCAGCTATCCATGGATTTATTTTCCTCAGCAAGACAACTAATCAGCTTACATGCGCATACATTACATTCATAAATCATGAGCATTGACAAAACACATATATTGCATCATACATTTCATGCAACATAACTTTGTGTTTCAGCTAACATTCTACCCTTTTCAGGATGAAATTAATAGCTACCTAAAACAGATATTCAAAGCTCGGAAAACGGCTTAGAGATGCTCCAGACATGGACGTTTCTCTATTTTTTTATTCAAATCAAGGGGCAAATTCCTGCTTTAGTTATGAAGCCTGGATTCGACCAGATAATACCTTAATTATGCTAAAACCCAGAGATCGACCGGAAAATAGTTGAATCCTCTGCAAATTCTTTTGAAGCCTGGACGTTGACCAGATAGGAAGAAAAGTATTTTGAAGCCTGGACGTTGACCAGATAGTAATACAACACTGCGAACCCTGGATGTTGACCAGATAACAGTAAGGTATACTGTGAAACTTGGACGTTGACCAAATAACAGTTTACTCGGCCAATTACTTTGAAGCCCGGATTCAACCGGATATTAGTAGGCCCCAAAATCAAAAGGGAAACTCGGATGTTGACCGGATAACTAGTTGATATTCTTCTGAAGCCTGGACATTGACCAGATAGGAAGAAAAGTATTGTGAAGCCTGGACGTTGACCAAATAGCAATACAACACTGTGAAACCTGGATGTTGACCAGATAACAGTAAGGTATACTGTGAAACTTGGACGTTGACCAAATAATAGTTTACTCGACCAATTACCTTGAAGCCCAGATTCAACCGGATATTGGTAGGCCCCGAAGTCAAAGGGAAACCAGGAGGCGACCGGATAACCATTTGATTTCCTTCTGAAGACTGGACGTCGACCAGATAGGAAGTAAAGCATCGCGAAGCCTGGATGTTGACCAGATAGCAATACAAGACTGTGAAGACTGGATGTTGACCAGATAGAAGTTCACTGTCACCTCTTCAACCAAGAGATGACTCCCCAGTAGAATAACAGACAACTGAAGTTCTATTTCTACCACAACAGAGACCAGCATTCCCCGATGTAGTCCTCATCAACAACAGGTATATGGGCTCTCGCAAAGGAATCCCTTATGCGATCAATTTTTCTTGGATGGCATCTTTAAGCCCATATCCGACAAGATTCTGTCACACCTTCCAAATGGCATCTTTAAGCCCATTCCCTCAACTATACTCTGACGAGCGCAAGTTTACGGGCACTCTAGTGTCCAATCCTCTTTTACCTTTGAGTTACGAAAGGCAAACTCACCAATCTGACTTTCAGGTTCAAGAAGATTGAACAGAGGCAGCTGTTGTACCCCAAAATTTTCCCTCTCATTTTATCAATATTTTTCATCACAAGACTCTTTGAACTCAAGATCAAGCTAGGGTTTACTCTGCTCAAGACATCTCCTTGCACTGTTGACCTAAATTAGGGTTTGAGTTTGCACAAGGATTTTTGGACTTTCAATGTTCAAAGTGACTTTCATACTTCATGTTGGACTTATAAGATTGCCCATACAAAGCTTCAAGCCTTGAATCAAATTTTTGCCCAATCAATTGGACAGTTGACCTAGAAATCAACTATATTGGGGAAAAAGTCAATTGTGGCCAATTTACAGTCAAACCTCATAAATTTTGATCCACTAACATTATAAACTCATATGAACCATTTGATCAAGTTTGGACCACAACTCCTCAAGAAATTTGATCAGATCACCAAAAGGGCAAAATGGTCATTTTTAGGGTTTTGACTACAGAAGGGCAATTTCTGACTTTTGACCTAGCCAATGGCAAATTGGGTTCAATAATGGATTCAAGAACTCAATGGAATCATCTTTACCTATTCACAAGGTTCAAAAGATCTCAATTGCATTGGATTAGCAAGTGAATTTTTCAGTCAACTTTTCAAAATTTGACTGTACACTGAAAAGTCAAACTTTGACTTTTTGGTCAAAATCAAGTGCCAAGGGTCATTTTTCATCAAGATGTGTCAAAATATGAAACTTGTTCATCAAGAAACCCAATTTTGCAAATTAGGGTTTAAGATTGAAAATTTTCATAACTTAGAATTTTTCTAAGTTATGAAATTTTCTTAATTTTTCCCAACTTTGCCCAACATTTTCACCATGATGCAATTGGATTCAAACAAAACTTCCAACATGAAAGTTGTATTCCTCCACAAAGTTTACAACTTTGATTCATAAAGTTTTCCCAAAAGAATCTTGGATCTCAAGTTATGATTTTTGGAACAAGGGTCCATGAAACTTTTAACTTGGTGAAATTTTGCCCTAGTTTAGGCAGGATTTTGACCTATCTTCTTGGCAATTTTTCACCTAGTTCCACTTGGAATTTAAAAATTCATTTCAAATATGGAATGTATATAATGTTACAAGCTTTCCAAAAAGTCCAAGAACTCTCCAAAATCATTTGTGATTAGGGAGAATCGAAAGCTTGAAGTTGGCAAAAACTCACTTTTGATCTATGGCATTTTCTTAGTGATACAAGTTGCAAACTCTAATCAGCTTGCTTTGTACTGGATTACAGGTCCTAAAACCCTTCCATACTCAATAATTAAATGCAAATCCATTGGTCTAAGGCTTTGTTTTGGTCATTAGAAGATTATACAATAGATTAATCCATAAATAGTAAAAGGTAACTTTGCCATTTTTGTCCAAATCTTGCTTTATGTCAAATTGCTTCCTTGAGCATTGAACCATATCTTATGCAGAAAATCAAATCCACCAACTTGAGGGGCCAAGGGCATAGTGTGCAAGCTGATAGATATCCTGTACAGGCTTGTCTTGCATCACTTGTCCACTTTTGCTTCATATACAAGAAACTTGTAAAACACAACACAACTGGAACATCAGAGAGAACCAACTTTTGCAAGCCTTTGAGACAAGTTTCATACATCCCTTTGAGACCTCAAACCTTCCATAGCACAAAATCACCCTCCATTGGCAAAACAGGGCACTCCATGCAGTTTGACTTCCATAGCAAAAACCCCTCGTGCATTTTGCCTCAAACTAGTTCAAACACATTCCACATAACCCATCCAAGCTATCCCAACCCTTAAACACTGACTGTAACTCCATTTACAAGGTTTTCCATTTCTGATTTCAGCTTGTGCAGGTTGAGTTCTACAGGCTTGTTCAAGCACATTTAAGACAAGCTAAGCATTGGGGAAGGTCAAAGGAAGTTCAAGCAAGCTCCCAAACATCTCAGGCCTCTCTGAAAAGCTCCACATTGCCATACACGAAGTCAAATGAAACAGGTTTTTGTCAACTTCCTATCTCTCTATTTAGGAATCATTAGGCTTAGGTTTGTGAATAAAAAATGTAGTATTAGCCATGAAGCAGTACATATGCTCAGTTTTCATTTAAATTAATCGTGTTAAGAGAATTTGATCCATGAACTTCCTGAAAAAATTAGGTTAAGATTTAGGGCCACAGAAATTATCTCTGGTCTTTGAGAGTTAGAATGAGTTCTTTACATGGCTGGATTCGTCTTGAAAAATGCTACAACTATGATGTTATGGGTTTTTGCATTAGAGTACGTATGCAGGTTGTTCGTGTTTGAAGCCAGGCGCGCGTTTTCTCTTGACAAAGGTTGAAGACGAAGTCAGTGGGCTGGGCTTGCTTCTGGCTTTGTTTTTGACACCCCCTCATTATTGACTGCACCCCCTGGCCCATTTATTCATATTTTTATATTTTTTGTATTTATTTTCATTTCTGATTTTATTTTCTTATTTTCCAAACATAAAAAAATACCAAAAATATTTTTATAAATTTTCACATTTTTTTATTTTTTTTCTAACATGAAAAATTATTAATTAGAATATACTTATTATTTTCTTTAATAAAAAAACAAATAAACATTTTAGAAATATTGTATACTTTTATTTTATTATTTATACATATAAAAATAATATTTTTATAATATATTTTCCTTTTTTGACATTAGCACATATTCCATTATTTTATTTTATTATAAATAAATAATATAATTAATATTTTCCTAAGAAACAAAATTAGGGTTTTCTACCCTTTCCAAAAAAATGATATTTTATTTTCTTTTTTTAGTACATTAAATATTTTATATTTACACATAAATAAACAACAAAAACATTTTTGCATAATTAGATTATTTTGCATATTTATATTTAATTTGTTTATTTAAATATTGTCCATTTATTATTTGAGACAAAGGAATTCAATTTGGATGTAATAGTAAATATTAGGACTTTATTTTCTTGCAAATATCCCCATTAAAAAATTGTATCCCTCTCCCTATATCAAATGTTGTAATAATGTAGATTTATTTTATGCATTTATGCTTTCAAGTATGCCATGATTAGAGATTAGGGTTTGTATGCAAAAAAATCCAAAATCAAACAAATAGCTTGACTAATACAAAGACAAAAATGCATGAAAATGATAACACAATGCACACTTGCACCCCTAGGGTTTCATCCACTTGTTGCCTTTAAAAGGGCCATGTTATGCATGTTGAGTACTTTGGCAAAACAAAAACAAAACAAAAGATCATAGTCCCTCGAAGACGCTATCTAGGTTGCCTGTACAAAATGATCTAGTCCCTCAGAAAATTTGCTAAAAAAGGTACTTAACACAATTGCTATCATGGTCTATACGATGACACGCGCCTGTCCCATTTAACATACAAATACAAGGTTGTTTACCAAATGCAATGGTAAAACAATACTGTCAAAAGGGTTAAAAACGTATAGGAAAGATCTTTGAGTAAAATAGGGTAGACAACTCTTAGTTATTTGATCAAAACTTGTAAAACATCCTTTCTATTTTCAAACACACCTCACAAGACAATTTTAAAACATTTCCCAAATCAAACTTTCAAATATTGAAATATCTTTTCAAAAGACAAACACCTTTGTATATATTCAAACAAGAATCATTACAAAGGTTGCCACAACAATGGCCTCTTTTCAAAACCACACACAAAGCACCATTTCAAACAATTGAAAAGCAAAAGCAAGTGATCTAAATAAGTAACTAAGAGCCCATGGATAACCATGGATGAAAAGGGTACTTGCACCTTCCCTTTTCATAATCTACCCCCAGAACCCAAGAAAACATCTCAAGGGTCTTTCCTGTGCTTTTTAACCTTTCCTTTGGATAAAATAAAAAGTCGGTGGCGACTCTTGCTAAATCGAAACATTTGGGAACACAAACGCAAAACCTCAAGTCAGTTCTCCCACCGTATCACAGAACTGGCGAATCTGCTGGGGAAAATCTAAAAGTGGGGTTACCTTAGGGTTTAGATCACCTTTACATGATTATATTGTTTGCTTTGATTGCTTTACATTTGGTTCTATTGTTTGGGCTTGAAATCCTCTACCCGGATTTGGGAAACATTCATAGGTAAATAGCAATACGTTGTGGAAACTGTGCGGGGTATACCGACATGGTTGAAGCAATAGCTATATTAGTGCGACATATTTGTGGGTACCTGTAGCCTTTGAGTAAATCAAATAGAATACAGGGCCGCTGAGTGATGTCATGAAGCACTAATGGACTTGTAGAACCTTTACTTGACCATCTTGGCCTTTTTAGGGGTAGTGAGATGACCGGCTTTGGTACAGTCCGAAGTTGGTAGATACTCGATACTACACTCATTGAGGGTTGTTTTCTTGGAATATTTCGGTCGCTAGTAAAGTGGCTAAACTAAAACAATGAACACAGAAAATAATCCAGTGATATTGAGCTCCTTAGAACCCGGTTACTATTTGTAGGACAGGTTGAGCCAACTAAACTTCAAGAGGGTACTTACCTATGAAACCCCATGCAAGCCTGAAACTAGGATCTTGTGTGATTTGCTTGTACATATACCTGTGCATACATCATGAACATCATGAAGCATCATATGCATCCACTAACCATTTCAAGGGTTTGGATCTTCATCTTTGTTCTTGTTTTGTAGGTTATGGAATCACTCCGCAGAAAAACTATTCAGGTCAACCTTGTGAGAATCCCTCCTCAACTCAAGGAGCTTACTTCCAAGATTCTAGAGAATTCTCCCTTCAGTGAAAGACATGGTGGACTTCTCAACTTGGTCAACTCCAACATTGAAGAAGACATGGTGAAAGTTCTCTTCCAGTTCTTTGACCCCCTACACCATTGCTTTACCTTTCCTGATTACCAACTAGTGCCTACTTTAGGGGAATTTTCTCAACTCCTGAGGATTCCTATTCTCCATCAACTACCCTAAAACGGTACGAAAAGAGAGGCAAAGCCTGAAGATGTTACTCAAGCCCTACACTTGCAACCATCTGATATCAAAGGTCATTGGGAAACCAAAAGTGGTGTCAAGGGTTTCTTGGTAAAGTTTCTGTTTGAGAAGGCACGAGACTGCTGGAATTCTCTAGATCTGCAAGCTTTTGAGGAGATTGTAGCACTTCTCATCTATGGGTTGGTCTTATTCCCAAATCCTGATCAGCTTATATGTGAATGTTGTCAAGATTTTCCTATCTCAGAACCCTGTGCCTATATTGCTTGGGGATATCCTCCACTCATTTCACACACAAACAATGAGGAAAAGAGGTGTTCTCATGTGATGTACTCCTCTTCTAGCAAGGTGGTTTATTTCTCACCTTCCCCAGTCAGTCTTGAAGAATGAACAAGGCTTGAGGTGGTCACAACGATTGATGACACTTACACATTCTGATGTTCATTGGTGTTCTCGGTCCAGAGAAATTGTCATCATCATTGATCGTTTTGGGGAATTCCCTAATGTCCTACTACTTGGCATTAGGGGAGGCATTACCTACAATCCCTGTTTGGCTCTGAGACAGTGTGGATATGCTCGAAGGGATGGCCCTGATGATATGCTAATTCCAGACTTGGTTTTTGACTTTGACAACGATGCTCAAGGACTTCGACAAAGGTTTATTCGAGCTCGGAGGATGCCCAACAAAGTGGATAGTAAGACACTGGGACACAAGAATTCCATCCCCCTCGAGCCTTATCTCAAGTGGGTACGAACCTGCGCCCAGAGTCTTATGATGCCTTACCCCTACATTCTCCCTGTGATCAAAGAGCCTGTTATGGAAGGAGAGGTTCCATACACCCTCCTAAATCAAGACATGCCAACATCATTGGAAGATTTGCAAAAGAGTTGGATGTAGCTCAAGGAAGAACGGAATACTTTTGAAGCCAGCTTCTACGCCAGTGAGAAGAAGGTTTTAGAACTTACTCGTCGACTCCATGAAGAGAAGACTCTCAACACCTACATCGCACCAAAAAGGATGCGCAACATCTTTTTACATTAAGATTTTTGTAATATTTTTACCATGGGGAATTTATGTACTAACAAATTTCTTCTTATTAATATGACGTGTGTTCTTTTTGTTTGCAACAACTTTGAATTTCTGAATCCTTGAATGCATTACATGAATACATATCATTCATCATATGCATAAATAGGTCTTCACACCAGGTTTCCTTATCTTTCTGCTATTTATTTTAGTAAGATGGATATAGAGCAGACGGTCAAAGATCTGCAAGCACAGAATTCGCAATTCAAACAACTCCTCATGACCTTGGCAAAGGGTCAAGAGGACCTTAAAGCACTGTTGGAGAAGGAAAAGGAAAAAAGAAAAGAAGAAAAAGAAAAGGGCTGGTGTGGCCACCCTGGGAAGAAGATTTGAGAACCAAGCTAGGAGAGTCCTGGATTTCCCCTCGACGTCTGATGAAGGGGTTGGCAAAGGAAAAGGATTTGTAGTACCTTCCAAATCTGAGGCTGAAGAAGAAGAAGAGAAAGAAGACGAAGATTACTCTGAGCAGCAGTACCCTCCTGCGGACGATAAGTATAAGAATCTGGAAGATCGGATGGCGGCCATGGAGGTACAAAGAGTACCTGGGTTGGATTTCGAAGAACTAGGGTTGGTTGCTGGGATCGTCATTCCCCCTAAATTCAAAGTGCCTACATTTTCTAAATACGATGGTTTTTCTTATCCGAAGATGCATCTGTGGTCTTACATCAGAAAGATCCAACCTCACTCTTCTGATAAGGATCTGTGGGTCCACTTTTTTCAAGATAGTTTGTCGGGTACGTGTTGTACCCCAAAATTTTCCCTCCCATAATCTTCAAAGTTTTGCCAAGCATCACCTCAAATGGTTCAAAGTTTATTCAAGGGCTACACAATCAACTATCCTCCTAAGCCAGTCAAATTAGGGTTTTGGTTCTTGCAAGGAAGTTGAGGTTTTCAAGGGCTCAATCAAGTCCCATATGCTCATATACATTTTCAAGCACCTACATGTCAAGTTTCAAGGCTCACAAGGTCAAGTTGCACAGTCAAAAAACCCTAATTGCCTCACAATCAACTGTAGGGGCAAAATGGTCATTTGGTAGTCAAAAGTCAAAAATTTTGGTCAACATCTTATTTTGAAGCCACCATCATCATTTGGTCAAGTCTTGACCATGATTTCACAAGAATGGCTCAAGAATCATCAAGATGCAAAAGTTTCTATTTTTGGACAGTTGAAAAGTCAACTGTAACTTGACCAAGGCATAACTTTTTCATGGTTCATCAGAAAAATCCCATCCAATGCTCATTTTGAAGGGGTGGACATTTCCTACAACGCATCTTCACATTCCAAATCCAAGAAATGCTCTCAAAAAAAGTTATCAATTTCAACATTATAGGTCATTTTCAAAAGTCAACAAAAAGGCACTTTAAGTCAAAGACCATAACTTGAGATTGGTAAATCAAAATGACATGGGACCAAAGGCATTGGTTAGAGGACTTCAAGACCTTTCCAAAATATCCAAGAACATGTTCATAGCTTCAAAATTGAGCATGATATGCATTGGAGAAGTTGGGAAATTTTTGTGAAATGGCCAAAGTCAACTATCCTTGAAACTTCATTTTTGACAAAAAGGGCCCACTTTTTCCACTTGGTTCAGCTTTTCAATGCCTCCCACGTGTCCCATGATTTATTTCAAGATTAAAAATTAATTTTTCTATTTTTATTTAATTTTATTTGATTTAATTCATTTTAAATCTTTAAAATTCAAATAAAAATCAAAAAAATTAATTAAGGGATATCTTTGAGTTTGAATAGCTTTGATACACCATAATTCATATACCAAATTCGTGCAAGACCTATTTCAAGCATAAAAATTCAAATTTTGAACAAAAATGGCAAGTTTCTTTAATGGTGGTTATGGAAATCTCAAAACATAATTGCATTGGTTAAGAGCTCATAATAGTGGTTGATTCTCATTCAAGGATACATATGCAAGCCTTCCCACCCTCATGGACGAAAAAAGGCATCCCTAAAACGGCAGAGCAAAAACTCAGAATTTGTCAAAAAAGTGTGAGATCTAAAGCAAGGTTGTAGGCAGTTTCAGACAAAATAAAGCACGTGAGATCCTTCATTGCCATACCCTGAAACTAAAGAGACCTTTACCACGCCCTGAGACTCCATATCAAGCACTGTAAGTCATCACAAACTCACCCCTGTACACGAAATTGTGTTTCGCTATTCTTGCATTTTTTCTGGAAAATAATGGTATAATCATACTCCTTGTTTGATTTCTAACATAACCATATTGTTCAATTTCATTTTGGGGCTTTGTATGATGATACCCGCATCTAGGGTTTGCATTGTTTGTTTTTAGGCATTCTTTCTCCAGGCACAATCAAGACAAATCATAAGCATGAAGGGATTCAGGAGGTGGAAACGAGATCAGCTATGGTCTTGAAATGGATTTTCATGGCCTGAGGAGCATTTTCAGAGCAAGCCTGCGAAACCACCTGCGGATAAAAATCCGCAGGTAAAAAACCAGTATCAAAGGAAGAAGACGCTGACGCGTCCCCTCCTCATTCGTTGTTTCAAAAAGCGCGCGTTTTTATATTTTTTTCAGGCATATGCTTTTGTTTTCTAATTTAATAATTGCGTGTTATTTTGATAATGAATGGAACGTGCAGCTCAGTTGGTCAAAGCCTTGGAACGTGAACAATGGGACCTGGGTTCGATTCCCAGGTCCCCCCATAATTCATTGTCATTTTTTCTAATGTATTCTTGTGCAGATTCCTAAACGTGGAGCACCATACACCTCACAGACCCAAGCGCCAGGTGGCCTCTCTCATAGATTTGAAGGCCAGGAGGTGGTCCTCACCATGCTCAGGAGTCAACACACAAGCACTTGATTCCAGAAAGTCAAACGAGCTAGATTCAAATGGGCCTCAAATCTCAATCAAAAACCCCCCATTCTGGCTCATACCCCCTTTGGGTTTGCTCTCCATTTTTATTATTTTGTCATTTTTCTTTTTTTTTTATTTTATTTCTTATTCCTTTTTATTAACTACTAACATAATTAATATTTTATAAAAAAATCCAAAAAAAAGAACTAACATTATTATTATTATTATTTTCATTTTATTTTTTGTAATTGAATACTAATAAATTGAATTAATTATTAATTAGGCAACTTTAACTTTTTTCTTAATAATTAAAATAAGTTTAGAATTAGGTTTTTAATTAACTTTTAACTTTATTTCCTTTTATTTTATTTCATTAAAAAATATAAAAACACAAAAACATTTTTCTTTTAATAAATTAATTAATTAGATTAGGCTTTATTTAATTAATTGCATTTAATTCAAAAAAGACAAAAAAAAATCATTTCTTTTTCTTAAAAGGGTCAAAACCCTTAGAACGTTCCCGATTAATTTTTATTCGCGCGCATTTATTTCATTTTGATTATTATGTAATTGCTTTCAAGAATGTAATAGTAAATAGGTTTACCGCTTTATTTAATTTCTCGTACTTATTTACCAAAACGGGTCTTTGTATTTTTGGCGATGTATAGACCCGCGCCTTGTAATAGCGTAGAATTTATATTTCCGCAATTTACTTTCCGCACCCCCTAACTGTTAACAATGCATGAAAGAATGTATGTAAATAAAATTAACTCGTAGCTCACAAATAACATGTACAAGATAACCTTAACTGAAAAACAACACACAAAGCACATGCCACTTCTAGGGTACGCCTCACTGGTTGCCTCGACGTGGTCATCAAGTATATGGTGTCTTAGAGGTCGCCCTTCTGTCCAAAAGATCCAGTTGCCTCGAAACGGTTGCCTCGGATACAAAGGATCTAGGATATTAGGGTTACTTCTAAGGTGTCCTACCATTGCTTCAGTGACCACACATGTCCGATAATCGAATTGACCCGAACACCTCCAACGATGGTGCTACCTATCTCTCAATGGTGGGATAGCGCTATCTAAAGGACTCTTACACAGCCTAATTCCTTAGAGTAGGTAGATTTCTCTTAAGTACTTGCTCTCTTCAAAACAAACAAAACAACTTTTCGTACTCACACTTTCTAAAAGTTTTCAAACAAATTTTTCATACACTCTTGAGGACAGATACAAGAGTTACTTAGAAATTTTTCAAACGAAACTTTTTCAAAACCCACACACACTTGAAAAGCAAACAATTTTTGAAAACATAAGAGCAAGTACCTAAGAGCCCGTGGATAACCACGGATAGAAAGGGTGCTAACACCTTCCCTTTCTATAAATCTACCTCCCGAACCGAGAAACATTCTCGAATAAGTAATTTTGTTGTGCTTTTGTCCTTTCCATGTTGGAGAACATAAAAGACGGTGGCGACTCTTGCTTACCGCGACATTTCGCGAACCAGCTTAAAAAACAGTCAGTTCTATTTCCACCGATCACAGAACTGGCGACTCTGCTGGGGATATTAATAAGTGGGGTGTACCTTAGGAATAGTTCATCATCATGTTTTCAATTGCTTGATTTAATATTGTGGGCATGTTTTGGGAGTTTCATAGATCCTAACCCGGATCTGGGGGATACCTTCTTAAAAAGTAGCAACAAACTGTGAGGGAACTGTGCGGGGTATACGGACACGGTTGAAGCAGTTTGCTACGTTGATGTGGCACTTCGGTGAGTACCGGTAACCCTTGAGTCAAGTCAAGGAGAGTACGGGGCCGCCGCGTGGTGTCGTGAAGCATCAACTGACTTTAGGAGCCTTACTTGAACCATCCTGGCCTCTTTAGGGGTAGTGAGATAACTGACTTTGGTGCAGTCCGAAGTTGGTTGATACTCGATACTACACTCATTGAGGGTTGTTTTCTTGGAATATTTTGATCGCCAGTTCAGTGGCTAAATCAAAACAATGAACACAGAAAACAACCCAATGATATTGAGCTCCTTAGAACCCGGTTACTTTCGATAGGACAGGTTTTTGAGCCCACCAACTTCAAGAGGGTAGTACCCCAACTTTCATGCTGGCCTAAACTCTAAGGGCTGTCTTGTGTGACTTGTGTGCTTTCAGACTTGACTACTTGCATGCTTGTTATCTAACACATGAGTTTCTTGCAGGGTTTGTTTACATTCCTTAACCTGGACTCATAACAGGGTTTACTTACATCACTCCACGCATAGCATAACATCATGCCATCATACCATTGCATACATCCTACATAAGGACTAATCCATTTCAAGGATCTCAAGGGTTTGTGATGCAGGTAATGATGTCTAGCAAGGGGCAAAGGGGATTTATTTTCCTCTAGCCAAGGTTGATAACTTGAGTCAGGGGATATGACCCACTCGATATGGTGAGCCTTGACTCTTGAAGAAGTACTCTCATCAACATGAAGTCCCTTCCATCAAGCTACAAAATTCAAATTCTAACAAGCTTCTCTGTTTACCCCGCGAGACCCTTGAAAACATCGCATGCATACATACATATCATTGCATTACAGGTACTCTTTCCCACAGGTTGCTTAATCTTCTCCGCTGTTTATTTCAGCCATCATCATGAATCCTGAATCATCCAATGAACAAGCTATCAAGGCCCTCCAGGCCCAGAACGCCCAGTTCCAGGAGATGGTCATGAGCTTAGCACAAGGACAACAGGAATTGAAGACTCTGCTCTTGAAAAAGAAGAAGAAGAGGACTGTTTTGTTCAACCCTAGATGCAGATCTGGGAATACACTGCAGAATGAAGCTGAGCGGACTACTCCGTCTGTTGGGGAAGGCAGTCACCAAGAGGGAAGGGTTCCTAGTCCCGTAGTCTCTGACACCGAGACGAATTTCAATGATGAACAGTACCCTCCTGCTGAGGACAGGTACAAACAGCTGGAGGACCGGTTGAATGCTATGGAGATTCAACATGTGCCTGGGTTGGACTTTGGGGACCTAGGTTTATCTTCTGGGGTGGTGATCCCTCACAAGTTCAAGGCACCTGCCTTTGTGAAATACGACGGGGCTTCCTGCCCTAAGCTGCACCTCCGTTCATACGCGAGGAAGATCCAACCCTACACGGCAGACAAGAATCTATGGGTCCATTTCTTCCAGGAGAGTCTTTCAGAGACTCAACTCGATTGGTTCTATCAGTTGGACGGAACCAGTATTCGTAACTGGGAGGACTTGGCAACTGCTTTTTATAAGCAGTATCAATATAATACCGACCTCGCTCCTACGCGTACCCAACTCCAGGGTATGTCACTGGGGACGGGTGAAGGTTTTAAGGAGTACGCGCAAAAGTGGAGAGACCTTTCTGGAAGGGTGCAACCACCTCTGACTGACCGGGAACTCGTTGACATGTTCTTGGGGACCCTGTCTGGTCCTTTCTTCAACCATCTAATTGGGAATTCTTCTGCTGGGTTCACAGATCTGATCTTGACCGGGGAGAGAATTGAAGCCGGTATCAAGTCAGGGAAGATACAAACTGGTGACTCCTCGAACACTGAGAAGAGACCATCCAAGAAAGAATCTAGTGCTGTCAACGCGGTGGTTATTTCAAAACCGGCCGGTGCTCCTCAACATTGCAACCAACAAAGGAAAGAGAGACCTAAAAGGCAATTCACTCCCCTCGGCATGACCTTGTCCCAAATATTGCCACAGCTGCTGGAGACCAGGTTGGTAACTCTAAGGGACCCTCCTAAGAATCCCAACAGGACACCTTCAAGGTATAACCCCAACGTTCGCTGCGCCTATCATTCTGACAGCCCGGGGCATGCTACAGATGATTGTTGGACTTTGAAAAACAAGGTTCAGGATCTGATCAACGCAAAGGAAGTCCAGTTCGACTCTCCAGAGACTCCCAATGTGATCACTGCTCCCTTGCCAAAATATGGCTAGGATTGGAAATTTTTTGTTCATTCGAATGTTCAAGTTGTATTTTTCTTTGATTGTTCAAAACATTGTATTCATGACAAACGGTGTTATTTCATTAATGCATTACACATGTCTGTTTTGAAGTAATCATTTCGTATTCACTATATTGCAAATTGCTTTCATATTTTTGTGTGATGTTCAACGCTCGATTAATAATTCTAAGCCTCTTGAGGGAGGATGAAGAAAACGATACCACGACATTTACAGTATGCTTTTGAACGAACCCCGCTGATGAGGTACAGGCATTGTTTCAATTCCTAAACACTGGAGTTATAAGGAAGATAATCCCTCGTCAACCCCTCTGAGCCAAAGAAGTAGGAGTTTTTCTTTTCGAAAATTAAAACCCTTAATCATAACCTGGGGCAGGGTAGTTCTCTCAGTTGATCCGAGTGCACAACGAATGGCACCAAAAAGTCCTTATAAAACAAAAGACAGTGATGGTTCTGAATAATCACAAAGATAGGCAGTCATCATTTCTCAAAATAAAAGCCCGATAAGTCAAAACCTATGAAGGAGACTTACGAAAACTGGGGCATCCCGCTGACTGTCATCACAAAAGAAACAGTTCAGGCAAAAATAGGGATAACAAAAATCAAAAAAGAAAGAGGTCCTACAAACCCTCAACGAAAAAAGGAATGACTGCCTATTCCAAATAAATTGTCAACATCTGAACCATCACCGGTATATCAGGACGAAGACTCAAACAAGGTCTAACGCACGATCAACTGAGTTTAGGTTTGAAGAACATCACGAAGAACGGGTGGGTACAAATAAATTTTGAGCCTTTATCATTTGTTTCTTAAACCGTGAACCAGGCCACGTTATAACCCTCAAAAGTCCTAGCTGAAGCATGGGTTAATTCGAAAGCATATTGTTACAAAGGTATCCTGACTCCTTAAGGCTCGCTGTAAAATCTTGAGTTGACATCACATGTTACATAATTTGCTTGTTTTACTGAAAAAATGCATTTTCAAAAACTTCAAGACAGACATAAGCTTTGCATAAAAAAAATAACATTGTTTGCATATGATTATTTGTTCGAACAACAGAGAAATTCGCACGACGAATGTCTAATGAACAAAAGCATCTCCAATCAAGGGGCATGGTATGATCATTGCCCATCATCTGGGACAGTTAAGTCAAGATTCGGAGAAACTCTCAAAAGGCCAACCAGCTAGGGGCAAATCTCCGCCTGAGTCACTTGGGACATTGAGCATGGGTTCCAGCAACAATCCTACATGATCAAACATCTTCTGGTGGTATAGCAACACAATGCTACTAATCGGGGCACCTCCCTACATCCTGAGAGCGTGGACATAGTCGGAAAAATACTATGCACAATCAAAGACCCGCTAGGTTGACACACCTAGGCAAAATAAGGGCTTCCCGGCGAACCAAAAGGGTTCGGGCAAAAATAAGGGATGAAATGAAAAAAATCTGTACACCCGGCAAGTTGAAAACCTGAAAAGGCGGCTTGGGCAAAAATGGGTATCCCGTTGGATTAAAAACCCGAAAGGGCGGTCCATGCAAAAGTTAGGGATCAAAGCGTACGACTATGTCCCGTCATCTTGTCACTTGCCTACCAGAAGAAGATTTGTCAAACGGCAGTTGTCAAACACCTCCACAGGTACCTTCTCTCTCAGAAACTGGGGCAATAATGAGTTGTCTAAGCGATCTGGTTGCTCTGTCCACCAAGGTACTAAGGTAGGTTCGGCTGAAGAACATAACCAAGTTACCTCCACTCCCCGTAGAGAAAGACAAGATGCAACAATGCTCTCCTCGAGCAAAGTTGGTCTCCCGTCAGCCCTGACAAGGTACAGTATCTCTAGCAAGTCAACAACACTCTCCCCAAGCAGAGTTAATCTACTGTCAGCCTTAAGGAAGTTGGGTATCCCCAGAAAATCTCAATATTCCCCAGCGGAGTATACAAATATTCCTAAGCAAGCATCCCCGACAGTCTTGGTATAAGATTGTTCCCCGATGGAATACCAGACACCCCAGGGGAGCCACTTCCCCAGTACAGTCCAAAAGTTTCCCCAGGAGAGTTGAATCAATCTCCCCAGTAGATTCTGGAAGCTAATCCCCTGCGGAGCGCAAAAGCATCTCCCCGGCTTTATTCAAAGGTCATTCTCCACCGGAGCCTATAACTGGGTTATCCTCAGCTAATTACCACGGAAAGATCGTCCTCGACGAAGTTCTTCCTATCCCCAGCGAAGTTATCACCAAATCTCAGCGAAGTATCTCTTCCCATAGAGTAATCCCCCGCAGAGTAATCTCTTCAACAAGTTTATTCCCCAACGGAGTCATCTTCTCCTACCAGTTTATTCTTGTAATCATCATCCCCAGCGGAAACGAAGAACTCTGTTCTTCAACATCAGCCCAGGATTCAACTTCCCGGCATGCGTCAAGGATTTACTTTCCCAGACGAAGATACATTCATAAATATCACATCATGATACATGCATATGCGCATCATGTCATACAATCTCGTTTATGTCGAGAACATCGTTGCTTGATCCATATCATGCATTGCATACGACTGACCTTTACCTTTCAGGAAGGATACAGTTAAATAATCAGCTACGTCAAAGTAGACAAATACAGTCAAAAGGGACCAATCCAGTCAAAAAAGACAAATCCAGTCAAAGAAGACAAATCCAGTCAAAGAAGACAAGTCCAGTTAAATCCCAAAGGTTTTTTCTGATGCTCATCCAGTCAAAGAAGACAAGTCCAGTTAAATCCCAAAGGTTTTTCTGATGCTCATCCAGTCAAAGAAGACAGGTCCAGTTAAATTACTTCCTAAAGTCAAAGAAGACAACCCGTCGTTATAGACACCCGTCATTATAGACAACTCGTCATTTAAGACAACCCGTCGTTATAGACACCCGTCATTATAGACAACTCGTCATTGAAGACAACTCGTCATTGAAGACAACCCGTCAGTATAGACACCCGTCATTGAAGACAACCCGTCATTATAGACAACTCGTCATTTAAGACAACCCGTCATTGAAGACAACTCGTCATTGAAGACAACCCGTCATTGAAGACAACTCGTCATTGAAGATAACTCGTCATTGAAGACAACCCGTCAGTATAGACACTCGTCATTGAAGACATCCTGTCATTAAAGACATCCCGTCATTGAAGACAACCCGTCATTATAGACAACTCGTCATTGAAGACAACTCGTATTGAAGACAACCCGTCAGTATAGACACCTGTCATTGAAGACAACCCGTCATTATAGACAACTCGTCATTTAAGACAACCTGTCATTGAAGACAACTCGTCATTGAAGACAACCCGTCATTGAAGACAACTCGTCATTGAAGACAACTCGTCATTGAAGACAACCCGTCAGTATAGACACTCGTCATTGAAGACATCCCGTCATTGAAGACATCTTGTCATTAAAGACAACTCGTCATTAAAGACACCCCATCATTGACGACACCTCGTCGTTGAAGACTACCCATCATTGAAGACAACTCGTCATTTAAGACAACTCGTCATTTAAGACAACTCGTCATTGAAGATCACTCGTCGTTGAAGACAACCCGTCCATGAAGATAACCCGTCCAAAGAGACAACTCGTCAAGAAAGACAAAACCTCCTCTGGTTTAGTTAAATCCCAAAGATTTTTCTGAGATAACCTGTCAGTAGAGACAACCCGTCAACCTTTTTGAAGTTCCAGATTCGATACCTGTATCTAGCCAGGGCATGTCTGTGAGCGACTAAGTGAAGATCAACCTCTGTAACAGTCCAGGTAATTATCTTTCTTTCTCAGGTATGCAAGTTCTCGCTAAGGAATCTCTTACGCGATCGATACCTCCCGATGGCATCTATAAGCCCATCTCCACAATTATCCATCACAGTTCCAAATGGCATCTATAAGCCCATTCCCGACAAGGCTCCGGCACATCTCCAGATGGCATCTATAAGCCCATCCTCCTATCCACCATCTCTACAAATGGCATTTGTAAGCCCATTCCCGACATCACGCTGTTGATACTCTACTATGTGAGTGCAAATTTCTGGGCACTTTAGTGTTCAATTATCTTCCACCTTCGGATCACGAAAGGCACGCAAGCCAATCTACATCCTCAGGTTTAAGAAGATTGAACAGGGGCAACTGTTGTACCCCAAAATTTTCCCTCCCATAATCTTCAAAGTTTTGCCAAGCATCACCTCAAATGGTTCAAAGTTTATTCAAGGGCTACACAGTCAACTATCCTCCTAAGCCAGTCAAATTAGGGTTTTGGTTCTTGCAAGGAAGTTGAGGTTTTCAAGGGCTCAATCAAGTCCCATATACTCATATACATTGTCAAGCACCTACATGTCAAGTTTCAAGGCTCACAAGGTCAAGTTGCACAGTCAAAAAACCCTAATTGCCTCACAATCAACTATAGGGGCAAAATGGTCATTTGGCAGTCAAAAGTCAAAATTTTTGGTCAACATCTTATTTTGAAGCCACCATCATCATTTGGTCAAGTCTTGACCATGATTTCACAAGAATGGCTCAAGAATCATCAAGATGCAAAAGTTTCTATTTTTGGACAGCTGAAAAGTCAACTGTAACTTGACCAAGGCATAACTTTTTCATGGTTCATCAGAAAAATCACATCCAATGCTCATTTTGAAGGGGAGGACATTTCCTACAACTCATATTCACATTCCAAATCCAATAAATTCTCTCACAAAAAGTTATCAATTTCAACATTATAGGTCATTTTCAAAAGTCAACAAAAAGGCACTTTAAGTCAAAGACCATAACTTGAGATTGGTAAATCAAAATGACATGGGACCAAAGGCATTGGTTAGAGGACTTCAATACCTTTCCAAAATGTCCAGGAACATGTTCATAGCTTCAAAATTGAGCAAGATATGCATTGGAGAAGTTGGGAAATTTTTGTGAAATGGCCAAAGTCAACTATCCTTGAAACTTCATTTTTGACAAAAAGGGCCCACTTTTTCCACTTGGTTCAGCTTTGCCATGCCTCCCACGTGTCCCATGATTTATTTCAAGATTAAAAATTAATTTTTCTATTTTTATTTAATTATATTTGATTTAATTCATTTTAAATCTTTAAAATTCAAATAAAATTCAAATAAAAATCAAAAAAATTAATTAAGGGATATCTTTGAGTTTGAATAGCTTTGATACACCATAATTCATATACCAAATTCGTGCAAGACCTATTTCAAGCATAAAAATTCAAATTTTGAACAAAAATGGCAAGTTTCTTTAATGGTGGTTATGGAAATCTCAAAACATAATTGCATTGGTTAAGAGCTCATAATAGTGACTGATTCTCATTCAAGGATACATATGCAAGCCTTCCCACCCTCATGGACGAAAAAAGGCATCCCTAAAACGGCAGAGCAAAAACTCAGAATTTGTCAAAAAAGTGTGAGATCTAAAGCAAGGTTGCAGGCAGTTTCAGACAAAACAAAGCACGTGAGATCCTTCATTGCCATACCCTGAAACTAAAGAGACCTTTACCACGCCCTGAGACTCCATATCAAGAATTGTAAGTCATCACAAACTCACCCCTGTACACGAAATCGTGTTTCTCTATTCTTGCATTTTTTCTGGAAAATAATGGCATAATCATACTCCTTGTTTGATTTCTAACATAACCATATTGTTCAATTTCATTTTGGGGCTTTGTATGATGATACCCGCATCTAGGGTTTGCATTGTTTGTTTTTAGGCATTCTTTCTCCTGGCACAATCAAGACAAATCATAAGCATGAAGGGATTCAGGAGGTGGAAACGAGATCAGCTATGGTCTTGAAATGGATTTTCATGGCCTGAGGAGCATTTTCAGAGCAAGCCTGCGAAACCACCTGCGGATAAAAATCCCCAGGTAGAAAACCAGTATCAAAGGAAGAAGACGCTGACGCGTCCCCTCCTCATTCGTTGTTTCAAAAAGCGTGCGTTTTTATATTTTTTTCAGGCATATGCTTTTGTTTTCTAATTTAATAATTGCGTGTTATTTTGATAATGAATGGAACGTGCAGCTCAGTTGGTCAAAGCCTTGGAACGTGAACAATGGGACCTGGGTTCGATTCCCAGGTCCCCCCCATAATTCATTGTCATTTTTTCTAATGTATTCTTGTGCAGATTCCTAAACGTGTAGCACCATACACCTCACAGACCCAAGCGCCAGGTGGCCTCTCTCATAGATCTGAAGGCCAGGAGGTGGTCCTCACCATGCTCAGGAGTCAACACACAAGCACTGGATTCCAGAAAGTCAAACGAGCTGGATTCAAATGGGCCTCAAATCTCAATCAAAAACCCCCCATTCTGGCTAATACCCCCTTTGGGTTTGCTCTCCATTTTTATTATTTTGTCATTTTTATTTTTTTTATTTTATTTCTTATTCCTTTTTATTAACTACTAACATAATTAATATTTTATAAAAAAATCCAAAAAAAAGAACTAACATTATTATTATTATTAATTTCATTTTATTTTTTGTAATTGAATACTAATAAATTGAATTAATTATTAATTAGGCAACTTTAACTTTTTTCTTAATAATTAAAATAAGTTTAGAATTAGGTTTTTAATTAACTTTTAACTTTATTTCCTTTTATTTTATTTCATTAAAAAATATAAAAACACAAAAACATTTTTCTTTTAATAAATTAATTAATTAGATTAGGCTTTATTTAATTAATTGCATTTAATTCAAAAAAGACAAAAAAAATCATTTCTTTTTCTTAAAAGGGTCAAAACCCTTAGAATGTTCCCGATTAATTTTTATTCACGTGCATTTGTTTCATTTTGATTATTATGTAATTGCTTTCAAGAATGTAATAGTAAATAGGTTTACCGCTTTATTTAATTTCTCGTACTTATTTACCAAAACGGGTCTTTGTATTTTTGGCGATGTATAGACCCGCGCCTTGTAATAGCATATAATTTATATTTCCGCAATTTACTTTCCGCACCCCCTAACTGTTAACAATGCATGAAAGAATGTATGTAAATAAAATTAACTTGTAGCTCACAAATAACATGTACAAGATAACCTTAACTGAAAAACAACACACAAAGCACATGCCACTTCTAGGGTACGCCTCACTGGTTGCCTCGACGTGGTCATCAAGTATAGGGTGTCTTAGAGGTCACCCTTCTGTCCAAAAGATCCAGTTGCCTCGAAACAGTTGCCTCGGATACAAAGGATCTAGGATATTAGGGTTACTTCTAAGGTGTCCTACCATTGCGTCGGTGACCACACATGTCCAATAATCGAATTGACCCGAACACCTCCAACGATGGTGCTACCTACCTCTCAATAGTGGGATAGCGCTATCTAAAGGACTCTTACACAGCCTAATTCCTTAGAGTAGGTAGATTTCTCTTAAGTACTTGCTCTCTTCAAAACAAACAAAACAACTTTTCGCACTCACACTTTCTAAAAGTTTTCAAACAAATTTTTCATACACTCTTGAGGACAGATACAAGAGTTACTTAGAAATTTTTCAAAACCCACACACACTTGAAAAGCAAACAATTTTTGAAAACATAAGAGCAAGTACCTAAGAGCCCGTGGATAACCACGGATAGAAAGGGTGCTAACACCTTCCCTTTCTATAAATCTACCTCCCGAACCGAGAAACATTCTCGAATAAGGAATTTTGCTGTGCTTTTGTCCTTTCCATGTTGGAGAACATAAAAGACGGTGGCGACTCTTGCTTACCGCGACATTTCGCGAACCAGCTTAAAAAACAGTCAGTTCTATTTCCACCGATCACAGTACGCAATTGGACTGGTTCTACCATCTTGAGAGGGTTGACGTACATAATTGGGAGGATCTGACTGCTTCTTTCTACCGACAATATCAATATATCACAGACTTAGCACCTACTCGTACTCAAGTACAGAGTATGGGTATGGTTGCTAACGAGGGCTTTAAGGAGTATTCCCAGAAGTGGAGGGACCTAGCTGGAAGGGTGCAGCCACCATTGTCTGAAAGAGAGCTGGTTGATATGTTTTTAGGGATGCTGTATGGTCCATTCTTTAATCACCTGATAGGGAGTTCATCGGCAGGATTCACTGGATTAATTCTGACTGGTGAACGAGTTGAAGTTGGCATCAAGAGTGGTAAGATTAAAAAAGATACATCTGCTTCTGCCGCTGTCAAAAAACCTTTCCCAGCCAAGAAAGAGGTGTCAGCTGTTTACACTCAAAAAGGTCGAGGAAGAGAAGAGTGTCGGTCAATGGTGGGGGCTGTAATGATCCGAAAGACTGTAGTTGATCAACCTAGAAATGATCAACCAAGAACCAACCAACAAAGAGGGGGAAGGCCTTCCAGGAAGTTCACCAAAATAAACATGACGCCTGCCCAGGTTCTCCCCCATCTCTTGAAGCTGAACCTTACAACCTTGAGAGATCCGCCACAAAATCCTAATACAACTTCCCATTTTTATCATGCCAATGCTAAATGTGCCTATCATTCAAACGGCATGGGGCACGACACAAACAACTGTTGGGCCCTCAAAAACAAGATCCAAGATTTAATAGATGCCAAGGAGGTAGAATTCGATGCGCCCGAAAATCCGAATGTGATTTCTGCCCCAATGCCCAAGCATGGTCACAATGTCCATGCCATTGAAGAGCATTTGTATGTTGTTGTTGTTGATGACTTAATGACTCTGTTGCCAATGATCAAGATGAATCTGTTGAAAGCCGGGATCTTCCCAGGCTGTGAAAAAGATTGTTACCTTTGTTCGACCTTGCAATCCGACTGTTCGTTATTGAAGTTGGATGTCCAACGCCTAATGGATAATCAAGAGATCCTCTTTCAGAAAACTTTTGTTACTCCTGTTACTCCTGTTACTCCAATCAATGATGTTGCTATAATCACCATTTCCGACAATATTTCCAAGGTCTGCAAAAGACTTGTTAAGATTACACCCGATCCAAAGTTTGTATCGCTGAAGATTACTATGCTGGGGCCTATCCCATATAAGTCCAATAAGACGATACCGTGGAATTATGGAGGAGAGATCTTCTACCACGATGTTAAGCAGATCGAATCAGTTGAAGAGAATTCCGATGAAGAAACTCCTGACATAGGAAATATTGCAGGGACAAGTAAGATAACTCGTAGCGGAAGAATCTTCTCTCTGGAGATTGCTCCTCCAAGGGAAGTCTTCGGACCCTCAAGTGCTCATGTGTCAGTCAAGATATTTGTGTGAAGTCCAGTGATTGAAGAAATTGTTATTCCTGAAGTTGTACCCTCTGCTGTTACTGCTGATAAAGGTAAGGGAATCGAAGAAGCACCCGTCAGGACGAGGGCTCAGCCTTTGGTTATCCCCGAGACCACCCAAAAGGAAACGGAGGAGATTTTAAATATAATTAAGAAGAGAGACTATGATGTCGTAGAACAACTGGGGAAAACCCCTTCAAAAATCTCTATGCTAGCTCTATTGCTCTGTTTCGAGGCTCATGCCAAAGCCTTGATCAAATTTCTAAAGACGGCACACGTGCCTCAAGAGACTTCTGCGGATCAGTTTCAAGAGTGTGTAGCCAGCCTTACAGCCGACAATGGTCTTGGCTTCTCTAATGCAGATCTAACGTCTAAGGTAAGAAAGCATAATGATGCGCTTCAGGTTTCGGTAGAGTGCAGAGGGACCACACTTGCTCACGTTATGGTTGATATCGGATCGTCTTTAAATGTCCTGCCAAAGAAAGCATTGGACAAATTGGACTGTGAGGGTTTGACCCTAAAGCCCAGTAATAACATTGTTAGATCCTTTGACGGTTCTAAGTGGATGGTTCACGGAGAGGTGGACATCCCAATTAAGGTGGGAACGGAAATTTTCAACTCTACGTTTTATGTGATGGACATTCGTCCTTCATATTCATGCTTGTTGGGAAGGCCATGGATCCACAACGTTGGGGCAGTCACTTCCTCTCTACACAAAATGCTAAAATATCCAGTCCAGGGTAAAATCATAACAGTTCATGGTGAGGAGGAGTATATGATAAGCCACCTTAACTCTTTCCGCTATGTGGAGTTAGATGGTGAATTCATAGAAACACCTTTCCAACACTTTGAAGAGGTTTCTCCTGAAGTTTCAACGACCAAGACAACGACTTATGTACCTACAACTACCAAACATGTGTCCCAGATGTCATCTCTTAAAGATGCAAAGGCTGTGATCGAGGAAGGAGGAAGTACAGTGTGGGGTCAGCTACCAGATTCTCCCTTCAAGGCAGATAAGTTCGGTTTGGATTTCACTGCTGCTAGTCAGAAGGTTGTGTGTCGCTCCCGGGTTGGAGGACCACCATTAAAGATCACTCATCATGGAGTTCATGATTTAGAAGATGTTGAAGATGAGAGCAATTTTGAAATTTGATCTTTCCAACTATTGAAGGAGGACTGAACAACTGGGAGGCGAAAGACTTTGTTCCCATTACTTTCATCAATCAGTAATTTATCTTTTGAATATTTCCTGTTTGGTCTGTAATAATTATTAAACAATTCATACACTCTTTTCGCCTTATGCCTTACCCGGGGCATATAGGTCCATTTGTAAGGGCTTGATTTCTTCATTTTCATATGCCATTTTTAATGAATCATGGACGTTTTCATCTATAAACTTTTGTGTTCATTTTCTTTCTTTTTTACATTTAATTTTGTTTAAAGGTGGCTATCCCTTACACACACCCACACTCACAAAATGCAGGTACCCATCCACTCCAGATTCCATGGGTAACAATTCTGCTACGGCTTTCAGTGACTCTGAAGATCTGGTCAATCATGTCGAATACGAAGGTGATGAAGACTGTGAAGTTCCGGGAGAGTTAGATATACTTTTACAACAAGAAGAAAGGGCTATTCTACCCCATGAAGAGTTGTTAGAGACTATCAATTTGGGTACTGCCGAAGACAGAAAAGAGGTTAAAGTGGGTGCCAACCTAGATCCAAGTGTCAAAGAGCGCTTAGTTCAGTTGTTGAATGAACATGTTGAGATCTTCGCCTGGTCCTATGAAGACATGTCGGGACTCTATACATATATTGTGGTTCACCGTCTCCCTACAAGAGAAGACTGTCCACCAGTTAAACAGAAAGTCCGCCGAATGAGGCCCGATATGTCTGAAAAGATCAAAGCTGAAGTGATGAAGCAGTTCAATGTTGGTTTTCTTACTATTACTTCATATCCCCAATGGGTTGCTAACATTGTGCCCGTGCCTAAGAAGGACGGCAAAGTGAGAATGTGTGTGGACTATAGAGATTTAAACAGGGCTATCCCTAAAGATGACTTTCCACTACCGCACATTGACATTTTGGTTGACAATACAGCTCAACATAAAGTATTTTCTTTCATGGATGGATTTTCAGGGTACAACCAGATCAAAATGGCCCCCGAAGACATGGAAAAGACTACTTTTGTTATGTAGTGGGGTACCTTCTGCTATAAAGTGATGCCATTCGGACTGAAGAACGCCGGGGCAACCTATCAGCGAGCCATGGTAGCTTCGTTTCATGATATGATACATCATGAGATCGAAGTCTACATAGACGATATGATAGTCCGCTCACAAATAGAAGAAGAACACCTCGACCATCTGCAAAAGCTATTTGTCAGGTTGAAGGAGTATAAGCTCAGACTGAACCCTAGCAAGTGCACTTTCAGAGTCAGGTCCGGTAAACTCTTGGGGTTCATTGTCAGCAACAAAGGCATTGAGGTTGATCCTGCTAAAGTCAAAGCTATACGAGAAATGCCTGCCCCTCGCACTGAGAAGGAGGTCAGAGGTTTTTTGGGACGCCTAAACTACATTGCAAGGTTCATCTCTCACCTAACATCTACCTGTGAACCAATCTTCAAGCTATTGAAGAAAGATCAGGTGGTTGAATGGAATGATGACTATCAAGTTGCTTTCGATAAGATCAAAGAATATTTGCTGGAACCTCCTATCTTGATGCCACCCGTCGAAGGAAGGCTGCTAATCATGTATTTAACTGTTTTGGATAATTCAATGGGGTGCGTACTGGGCCAACATGACGAGTCTGGCCGAAAAGAGCATGCCATTTATTACCTTAGCCAACGAGTCTGGCCAACTTTGAGAATGATGAAGTGATGATGTGGGCAAGAGAAGTTTTGGTAGGTGGTGGTAATGGAGGTTTTTGGTTTTTGGAAAGAAAGAGGAGAGGTTAGGGGTGGACAAAGAGAGAGAGAAAAGGGAGTTATTAGTGAAGATTGATAAAAAGAAGGTTAAAAACCCATGGGCCCCACCTCAACTCGGAATATAGTGAAATTTGTATTAAAAAATCGCTGTCAGGACGCGCGACACAGGCTGTGTCCCCCCACACGGCCGCCCGTGTTTCTTCCCTGGAAAAATAATGGGAACACACTACAATCCAACACTGCCCGTGTTGCATCACACGACCACCTGTGTTGCTTCCCTGGAAAAGATATGGGGGAAAAGTTCACACGGAACACGGGTCGTGTCCTCCCACATGGTCGCCCGTGTCAAGTCCCTCCTTTTGAAAATTTTCTCTGTTCACTCTGCTTAGCTGTAATATACTTACTCCACCTAAACAAAATACACCTACATAAATAAATCAACAGAAAAAATAATTAGTAAAAAAAAACGAGGGTTGCCTCCCTCGAAGCGCTTCGTTTAACATCGCATGGCTCGACAGTTTTTCATTTCATTATGTCAGACGAAGATGATTAATGGTCCCTGAGTTCTGTCCATTGAAATAAGGTTTCAACCTTTGCCCATTGACCTTGAAGGTGTCTCCATTCCTGTCATTTTTTAGCTTTATCGCCCCATGTGGAAATACCTTATGCACTATGAATGGTCCAGACCACCTCGACTTCAGTTTACCAGGAAATAGCTTTAACCTAGAATTAAACAACAAAACCAATTGCCCTTCCCAAAATTCATTTTTCTAAATCTTTTGATCATGCCATTTCTTTGTTGTTTCTTTATAAATATTGGCATTCTCATAAGCTTGGTTCCTGAACTCCTCTAACTCATGAAGTTGAAGAATTCTGGATTCACCCGCTTTAAAAAGATCATAATTAAGGGATTTGGAGGCCCAGAATGCCTTGTGCTCAAGTTCGAGCGGTAGATGACATGCTTTTCCATAAACCAACTGATAAGGAGGCATACCTATTGGAGTTTTGAATGCCATTTTGTATGCCCGTAATGTGTCTTCCAACTTCACTTCCCAATCCTTCCTTGAAGCACCATTACTCTTCTCGAGAATCTGTTTAATTTGCCTGTTTGAAACTTCAACCTGACCACTCGTCTGAGGATGGTAGGCAATTGCAATATTGTGCTTCACATTGTATTTCTTCAACAGTTTCTCCATAAATTTGTTCAAGAAATTGGTACCTCCATCGCTTATTAGAGCTCTCGGTACCCCAAACCTTGAGAATATGTTATTCTTGAGAAAATTCACTACCACTTTGGCATCATTCGTAGGAAGAGCTACAGCTTTAACCCACTTAGAAACATAGTCAACAACCACAGTGATATAGTTCTTCCCAAATGATGGTGGAAACGGACCCATGAAATCAATGCCTCATACATCAAACAATTCAACTTCAAGCATACCTTTCTGAGGCATCTGATTTCTCTTAGAAATGTTTCATGTTCTCTAACACTGATCACATTCCTTCACCATGCCTTGGGCGTCTTTGAACAGAGTTGGCCAATACAGTCCAGACTGGAGGACTTTTGCAGAAGTCATGTCTCCGCTAAAATTCCCTCCATACTCCGAGTTGTGACATGCTACCAATATATATCTCTTTTCTTCCTATGGAATGCATCTTCTCACAAGCCCATCAATCCCCTTCTTATACAGAAAAGGTTCATCCCATAGATAAAACCTGCAATCATGCAAAAACTTTTTCCTTATGTTATAATCAAAATCATCAGGGATAACACCGCCTACCACATAATTTTCATAGTCTGTAAACCACGGGACACCAATCACAGCTAGGATTCATTTGTCAGCAAATTCATCCTTGATCGGGTGTGTTTCTTCTATTTCTTTAATCGGAGACATTCGGGATAAATGATCAGCAATAGTGTTTTCACACCCCTTTTTGTCCCGAATCTCCAAATCAAACTCTTGCAGGAGTAAGATCCACCTGAGTAGTCGTGGTTTTGAATCCTGTTTAGCAAAGAGATACTTCAAAGCAGCATGGTCAGTATAAACAATTACCTTTGTCCCTAACAAGTAGCACCTGAATTTGTCGAAGGCATAGACCACTGCTAGCAGCTCTTTTTCTGTGGTGGCATAATTCGTCTGAGCAGGATTCAATACACGACTTGCATAATAGATCACATGCAAGAGCTTTTCCTTTCTTTGTCCAAGGACTGCCCCCACTGTTATATCACTTGTATCACACATGATCTCAAAAGGTAGAGACCAATCAGGAGATATGACTATCAGTGCAGACACCAACCTGTTCTTCAATGTTTCAAAAGCTTCTCTGCATTTTTCATCGAAGAGGAAATTAGTGTCTTTCACTAGAAAACCGGTTAGAGGTTTCGCAATCTTCGAGAAATCTCTTATGAACCTACGATAGAATCCTGCATGTCCTAAGAAACTTCTAATACCTTTTTCATTCACTGGAGGGGGTAGATTCGCAATCACCTCCACTTTAGCTTTGTCCATTTCAATTCCTCTATAAGAAATCTTGAGACCCAAAACTATCCCTTCTCTTACCATGAAATGGCATTTCTCCCAGTTGATAATCAGATTCGTTTGTTGACATCTTTCTAGTACCAGAGATAAAAATTTCCAAGACATTCGTCAAATGATGATCCGAACACAGAAAAATCATCCATGAACACTTCCATATGCTTTTCAAGCATGTCGACAAATATAGATGTCATACATCTTTGGAAAGTTTAGGGAGCATTGCACAATCCAAATGGCATCCTTTTGTGGGCAAATATACCGTAGGAACATGTGAAAGTTGTCTTCTCTTGATCTTCAGGAGCTACTGCTATTTGATTGTATCCCTAATACCCGTCTAGGAAACAATAGAAATCATGTCCAGTCAGTCTTTCCAGCATTTGATCAATAAAAGGTAAGGGGAAATGGTATTTCCTTGTAGCAATATTTAACCTTCTATAGTTAATGCAGAATCTCCAACCGGTGACTGCTGTTGTAGGTATCAATTCATTTCTTTCATTCATGACAACAGTTGTGCCTCCCTTTTTAGGCACCACATGAACTGGACTCACCCACGAGCTGTTAGATATAGGGTAAATTAGTCCTGCATCTAACAACTTCACTACCTCTTGGCGAACAACTTCCTTCATAGCAGGATTGAGCCTTCGTTGGGGTTGAACAACCAGTTTTTGGTTGTCCTCCATAAGATTCTTGTGCATGCAAACAGTTGGGCTTATCCCTTTTAAGTCTTCAATCGCCCATCCAATAACACCCTTATATTTCTTAAGTACTTTGATGAGCTTTTCTTCTTGGACTTCCATGAGGCTTGAGTTGATAATAGTTGGGCATTTTTTTCCGAGTCAAGAAAAATGTATTTCAAATTTTCAGGTAACTGCTTCAACTCCTTTTACTTTTTAGTTTATTTTTCCCCTTCAGTGGATGATGGTTGTCGCAAATCTCCCCACCGGTGTGGTTTAGATTTATTCCACTGAGGTTGCGCTTCTAACATGGCCAGCACTTGAGATTCTTCTTCACTCACTTCTTCGTTCTTCTCAAATATGGACAAACTTGGAACTCTTTCCAATGGTAATTTTGGCATCTGGCTATTAATAGATTGGATAAACATCATATCCAAAATCCCAACATTTTTGCTTGTACCCTCCTCGTCTTTGAACTTCATAGTCTGTCTAACATTAATTTTCAACTCTTCATCATAAACTTTGAGGGTCATAGTCCCTCCCTCAATGTCTATCATGCATCTCCCTGTTTCTAGAAAAGGTCTTCCCAGAATGAGTGGAATCTCTTCATCTTCTGGCATTTCAAGAACAACAAAGTCTACAGGGAAAACAAACTTGTCAATATTTACTAAAACATCATTAGCAATACCATAGGGCCTTTTCATGGAGTGATCAGCAAATTGAAGGGTCATGCGTGTATCTTGCACTGCCCCCAGTCCAAGCTTTTTATAAATTGACAATGGCATTAAACTAACACTAGCACCCAAATCAATAAGTTCCTTTTTGAATGAACTGTCTCCTATGGTACAAGGGATTATGACGACACCCCTATCTTTCTTCTTGATGGGAATCTTTAAACCTTGCAAGATGGCACTGCATGTTTCAGTTAACTGCACGGACTCAGTTTTAATGGACCGCCTCTTTGATATGATGTCTTTCATGAATTTAGCATAAATTGGCATTTTCTCTAAAGCTTTCGCGAAAGGAATATTGATCTCAAGCTTTTTAAACAACTCCAAGAATTTTTCAAAACTTTTTTCATGCTGGTCTTTTTTCTTTGACCTGGTTGGATAGGGGAGAACAATCTTTTGCTTTGGTTCTTTCGGTTTCTCCTTCTCGATCACAAGAGGTATTTCACTTTCTTAAGCTTGCTTAGGATCATCTCTTATCTCTATATTGACTTCCAACAATCCCTCTTCCTCCACCTTTTCTTCTACGGGTTTTTCAATTGACTTACCCCTTCTTGTCACCACAGCTTTAACATGATTGTGATCACGGGGATTTGGAATAGTTCCGCTTGGCAACGTACCTGGTGCTTGAGTACTTAAGGCTAACTGTTGGGCTATCTGACCCAATTGAACCTCAATATTTTTGATGGAATTTATTGTGTTTTTCTAATGATTTCTAGTCTCATCCTGAAATTGTGTGTTGTGAGCAGCCATCTTCTCGAAAGCAATCTCCTAGTCTGGTTACTTTTGGGCATGTTGTTGTTGTTGTTGATATTGAGTTTGATACTGACCTTGACCTTGTGTTTAAGCATTCCCCTTTTGATCTTTCCAGAAGAAATTAGGATGATTATTCCAACCATGATTGTAAGTATTCGAGTACGGATTATTTTGCTTCAGAAAGTTTATCTCTTCAATCTGCTGAGGAGTAGCAAAATAGAACACCGTTTGATGGGGACCGTTACAGATCTCACAACTAACAATTTGAGCTTGTTGAATTTGAGAGACCTGTTGAGTTCCAATGTTTAATTATTTCAACTTCTTCTCCACCTCTGCAGCTATTGTATCTTCTATCCAGACTTTATTGGTTTCCAGTTTAGATCAATAACTCCTCCCGGTGTAGTCACACTTCGATCATATAACTCCAAATGTTCGTTGGCAGCAATGGCTTCAATAATCTTTTTCACGCCAGTGGCTGTTGTAAAATTAGATGAGCCACCAGAAGCAGTATCAATGAGTTGTTTAGTCTTCATCTTTAAGCCATTTACAAACATCTGCATTTGCTCAGTTTGGTCCATGTTATGAGTTGGGCATGCTACCAAACATCTTTTGAATCTCTTGTATGCATCACCTAGAGACTCTCCCTCTTTTTGCTTGAAGTTCACAATATCATATGGCTTGCGGATATACACAGAAGATGGGAAGTACTCGTCCAGAAAGGTCTTCTCTGTTTGTTCCCAGGGGGTAATACTTCCAGCTGGTAATGAGTAAAACCATTCTTCGGCTTCTTCAGACAGTGTGAAAGGGAACATTCTTAATTTTTTTGCTTCTTCAAAATGTCCCTCAATCTTCAGAGTGGTGCTGATGGTGAGAAATATCTAAAGATGCTTATTTGCATCTTCGTTGATCTTTCCTGTGAACAGTCTATTTTCCAGTTGTCTGATTGTTGAAGGGTGTGATACGGTGGGAGAACTGACTATGGTTTTGCGTTTGTTTTCGCAAATGTTTCGGTTGAGCAAGAGTCGCCACCGACTTTTTATTTTATCCTAAGGAAAGGTTTAAAAAGCACAGCAAAAACCTTTGAGATTTTTCTTGGGTTCGGGGAGTAGATTATAGAAAGGGAAGGTATGAGCACCCTTTCTATCCATGGTGTTGTACCCCAAAATTTGCCCTCCCATATTTCTCAAAAAAACATTTCAAGAAAAATTCACAAGTCCAACCTGGCGCGTCATATTCAGGTATTCTTTCGCCAAGATATCTCTGATAACGTATTCTCAAATTCAGGTTCGGCTCAAGAGTCAATTCTTTAAAGAAGGTATCCGAATGTGTGAGTTTTCTCGAAGAAATATGGTGAAAAAGTGTGCTGAAAGTGCAGTTTTTACGCGCTAAAAAATTCATAACTTGAAGATCGTGACTCGTTTTGAACCCGTTCAGGTGGCCAAAATTCCGTCTTGACACTATCTACGTTTTCATCTCTCACGGCTGGAAGCCAATTTCGATCAGAAGGTCTTCAAAAATGTGGATTTATCAGGTATTTTCGTGCAGAAAATTTGTGACAGAAGTTTATTTGCGTCATGTTCAAAAAATCATAACTTGGTCGATTTTCATCGTATCGAGCTGATTCCGGTGCCAAGATTTCACAAATTGAGTTGGCTACATTTTCACAGAAGGTATTGAGTTCAAACGGTATTCAAAAGGCCTTCGTTTTTTGCTCAGAGTGCGTGACACGCTGAAAATCCTGAATGCTGAATATTATTTCATCTGAGCCGAAACTTCGAAAATTCATAACTCGGTCAATTTTTATCGGATTGGACTCATATTTTTATACAAGGTCACTGACTCATAGATCTACAACTTTTCTTCAAAAGTCGAGACCAAATTATGCACCGATCAATACCAGTTTTTTATTGAAGAACGTGTCAGAGCCGACACTGGAGCCCAAAATAAGTTTGTCTGAGCTGAAACTTCAAAAATTCATAACTAATTCACCGTTTATCCGATTGAGTCGATTTTCGGACAGGAGTTAGTTCTCGATGTCAGCTACATTTTGTTTTCACATTTCAACTTCAAAAAATGCACTTAAGTCCCTACGATTTAGCCTGGAAAGTGACGAATTCAAGTGAATATTGGAGGCCCAATTGCACATTCAAAGCCCATTTGCTTTACCCTAATTTCCACTATATAATCACCTTCTTGTCACACAAACCGGGAGGGGAAAAAGAGGAGAAAAAGAGGAGAAGAGAAAAAGAGAAAAAAAACCTTGCCACAACACTGTTGGAATATCAAACTCTTTCAAGAACCCTAAAACCTTGAAATCCTTATTACAAATCCCTCTCTCACTACAAACAAAGCCATCACAGTTATAAACCAATACCTCACTACTTCTTCAATAAGGATAAGGCTGACTTGATCTTCATGATCCTAATTTTCCAGTAAGGCATAAAAGCATTCGGGTCTCTAATCTTCCAGTAAGGGTAAGATTGATTTGATCTCCATGATCAAAAGGGTATAATCATTCATCCATGCCATATTGTGCCTAAACATTAAATTTCTTCATATGTTGGTTTTATTTGAATTTTTATGATTTTATTTAATGTGTTCATGAGGTTCAACACTGCAGATTTAGACAGGATCCCAGGTTCATTAAGGAACGTTGAGGCCAAAAACCAAATGGCCAAAAGGCCAAAAGCCAAATGGCCAAAACAGAACATTTTATGCATGACACCAATACATGGCGATGCAGACATTAAGCCAGACATTAAGGGAACGTTGAAGCCAGAACACAAATGGCCAAAAGCCAAAAGCTAAATGGCCAAAGAATGCAGACCACGGTACTCGGGAGTCAATACTTCAAAAAACCTCCCCTTGGGCCAGACACCCCCTATGGTTTGCTCAATTTTTAATTTTTATTTGTTTTTCCTTTTTATTCTTTTAATTGTTTTTTAATTGTTTTCTTTTAATTACATAAAATAATTTTCATAATAAATATAAAATACAGAAAAATCAAAAAAAATGTTTATTTTATTAATATTAATTTCACTATTATTATTTTTGTAAATAAACTTTAAACAATTAATTAGATTAATTTAGGTTTCAAAACTTTAATATTTTTCTTAATAAATTAAATATGTAGAAATTAGGGTTTTTAACTTTTTCATCATTTTTTTAATAAATAATTTTCTCATCATTATTATTATTATTAATTACTAATTTATTTTGTAAATAAACATGTACATAAATTCTTTAGTAAATTAAGTTAAACTTTAACATTTTTCTCAAATAATTAAAAATAACTTAGAATTAGGGTTTCTTTTAATTTTAATTTTAATTTTAATTTTCTTATTTCATAAATACAAAAAACCTAAAAAACACTTCTTTTATTTCAATAAATAATTAATTAATTTTTAATTTCATTTAACTTCAAAAGGGTCCAACGCCCTCGAACGTTCAACTTTAGTTTCTTTCGCGCATTTATTCTTATTATTTCTTGTAAATATTAATGTAATTCTCCCAAAGCCTTGTAAACTCGGACATTTTATTTCTCGCACTTTATTTATTTTTCTGTCAAATCGGGTCCTGGATTTTAATTTGGCAATGTGGACCCGCGCCATTTGTAATAGCTTTAGATTTACTTTTCCTCGCAAACTTTTAACTGTTAAACAAAGCATGCAAGAATGAATGGACATAAATAAAAACAAGCGTAGAACACCAATCATATGACAAGATAAATACAAATGAAAACGACACATAAATCGCACACACCACCCCTAGGGTACGCCTCACTGTTGCCTTGTCCCTCGAAACGTGGTCGCCGACTATAGGACGTCTTAGTGAGTCCTTATGTTCCATTGATCTAGTTGCCTCAAAACGGTTGCCTCAGAATAGTTGCCTCGGAATAGTTGCCTCAGAATAAAAGATCAATGGCATAAGGGTAGCTCCTAAGGTATCTTACCTTTGCTTGGTGGCCACACTGTCCCTTAATCGAATTGACCCGAACACCTCCAACGGTGGTGCTACCTACCTCTCAATGGTGGGATGGCACTACTTTAAAGGACATTTACACAGACGAATTCCTTAGGGTAGGTTGACGACTCGTGGATACTTGCTCTAATTCAAAACAAAACAAATCAAAAATACTTTTCACACCAACACATTTTCAAAAAGCTTTCGAAAGTATTTTTCAAACACTCTGATACAAGAGTCGAACTGAAATTTTCAAAGAAACTTTTTAAAACCCACAGTTGAAAAGCAAACAAACCATTTTTGAAAACACAATGAGCAAGTATCTAAGAGCCCATGGATAACCATGGATAGAAAGGGTGCTAACACCTTCCCTTTCTATAACCTACCTCCCGAACCGAGAGCAATCTCTTTAAGGAATTTTTCTGTGCTTTTGTCCTTTCCATTTGGAGAAAATAAAAGACGGTGGCGACTCTTGCTTCCACGACATTTCGTGAAATCAGCTTTAAACAGTCAGTTCCAGATCCACCGATCACACATGGTTATCCATGGGCTCTTAGTTACTTGCTTAGATCACTTGCCTTTTGTTTTCAATTGTTTGAAATGGTGCTTGTGTGTGTGGGTTTGAAAATGTTTTGAAAAGAAGCCAATGTGGTGGAAACCTTTGTAATGATCCATGTTGGGATGTATACAAAGATGTACGTCTTTTGAAAAGGTTTTCATTTGTTTTTTTTGAAAGTTTGTTTTGAAAGTGTAGTGAGGTGTGGTTTTAGAAAATAGGCAAGTGTTTTGTTTTTGCAAGTTTGATTCAAGTAACTAAGAGGTTATCTACTCCTAAATTTCTCAAAATTTATTGCTATGTTTCAACCCTTTTAATAAGTTTGTTCCACCATTGTATTTGGTGGACAATCTCATGTTAGGATGTGAAAGGGACATGCGCGGGTCATCGTTTTAGACCATAATTGCAATGGTGTCAAGTATCTTTGGGCAATTTTCTTTAAGGGACTTGATCATTTGTTTAGGCAACATTTTGAAAGCGTCATCGAGGGACTATGATCATTTGATTTGTGTTTGTTTTGCCCAAAGAGACCTAACATGCAATATGGCCCAATTTTGAAAGGCAATAAGTGGAATACCCTAGGGGGTGCAAGTGTGATTTGTGTGTCCATTTTCATGCTTGTTTATCTTGAAATTAGGTCAAAACTATTTTCGTTGTTTTTTCGCATACAAACCCTAATTCTAACATGGTATAATTAGAAAGCAATAAAGTGCGAAAATAAATTTACTAAGCTATTACAAAACCATATATGGGAAGGGGGGTACAAATGTTCAAATGGGGATTTTGACAACGAATTTAAACCTAAACTATTACATCAATATTGAATTATTTACAAGATAATTTAATTGCACAATTTAAATAAAATAAGAATAAATATGCAAGATGCAAAAATGGTTTTTTGTATGTATGAAAAAAAAGTATTTTTATATGTCAAAATAAACAAAAATAAAAGTATTATTTTTTGGAGTTTTTTCATGTTTAGGGCAAAACCCTAATTTCTTAAATAAAATGGATTAATGATTTAATATGTATAATATTTATTTATTATATACAAAAATAAAATAAAAATGAAGTATATTATGAAAAAAGGTATTTTTTATATTAAATATTAATAAAATAAAAATGTGTATATTTTATATTTTTAACCTAAATATCCTAATATATATATATATATATATATATATATATATATATATATATATATATATATATATATATATATATATATATATATATATATATATATATATATATATATATATATATATATATATATATATATATATATATATATATATATATATATATATATATATATATATATATATATATATATATATATATATATATATATATATATATATATATATATATATATATATATATATATGTATATGTATTATTTTCTTAATATGAATTATATATCCAAATTAATAATATTTAATATTTAATAAAAAAAGTATTTTTTTATATAAAATATTTTTAGAAGGTAAAACAAAATAAAAATGAAAATAAAATGTATTTGTATATTTTTAGTATTTTTTAATAAAAGGGTATCTATTTATTTATTTATGTTCAAAAAGCTAACCTAAATAAATACCTAACAAATAGGAAAATGATGAGAAAAATATTTTTTATATTTTTAATATCATAAGAAAAAATAAATAAGTCAAACCAAAAAAGAAAAAGTCAAAAAATCATTAAAATGAACAAAATGGGCTTAGGGGGTTCAGAAGTAAATGTATGGTGCAAATAAGAAAAATATTCCAGGCCCAGCCCAGAACCAGTCATCTTCAACCTCAGAACAAACTTTGTTCAAGAAAACGCGCGCTTCCTATCTCCCAATTCCTGAACTTTTAAGCAAAACTTTCAACATGAAAAGTGTAGAGCATGAGAAGACGAATCCAGGGATATAAAAAACTTGACTTAACTCTCTAAGATGAGGGAGAATTTCTTCTCCCCCAATTCCTGACCTAGTTTTTCATCAATGTTCAGACTCAAAATTCTTGCAACACACATAATATAAATGAAATCTAATCATATGGGCATGTTCAGGGCTATGATTGTGACATGTTTCCTTCACAAACCTAAAGCTAACAATGCCTATACTGAGAGATAAAACTTCATGAACATACCTGTTCAGTTGGAATCGTGCCTTGCAATGGAGGAGTTTTCAGAGCAAGATGATGACTTGTACAACTTCCTTGAAGTGTGAGGATGCTTTTCCAAGTTCTACTTTATCCTGAAACTTCTTGAATCGTGCTAGAGAACTCCAACTGCAAAACAAGAAAATGAAAATGGTGGAACTGGTTAGAGGAGTTATAGGTCGTGTTTAATGTTTTGGTTAGCTTGCATTGATGGTAGGGAAGGTGTGTGAAGAGCTTTTAGCAAGAAAGCATGAAAGGGATGAGAGTTGGAACTCAATCTGCAGAGGTTACTCTGTTTTGGCAGTTTGATGGTGATCTTGAGTTTGTGGAGGTATTGGAGGTCTTAGGGTCATGCTTCAGCTTAGGATGAATGTTTGGAATATGTTTGATAACTTTCTCTAAGGCTTGGTTGACTGATATGGAAGTTGGTATGTCATATGCAATGTTTCTTGAACTTTAAGCAAGCAATGGTCACCTTGTATTCTAGACAGGTCGAGGACCCCTAAACATGCTGCAAAGCCTTCCTTGATTAGTGCAATATGTCTCATAACTTGTGCCTCTGAGATTTCTTTGTACTTCAAAGATATGAGAACTTGACATAAAGCAATCTTTTCAAAAATGGCTAAAATGCTTTTTTCATTTATGGCCTAATCTTGCATACAATGCTTGGATACACAAAACAAGGCTTTGGCACAATGAGTATGCATTAAATTATTGAGTGTTGGATGGTTTAGGGACCTGTAATCAAGTTGCATGCTGATTTGAGAAATTTGCACAAGTTATGAACATGGAAATTGGCCAATTCAAAAGTGAGTTTTTGCCATATTGCAAAATTCGATTCTCTCAAGTCATGAGGTTGATTGATGAGTTCTTGGACATTTTGGAAAGCTTGGAATGTGTACTACAATCCATCTTTGAAGTGCAAATTGAAATTCCAAGTGGAAGTGTATGAAAAATGGTCTTGAAGTTAGGTAGAAAACCTTGCCAAAATAGGTCAACTTTTCACTAAGTTAAGAATGGTTTGGTACCCTTGTTCCAAAAATTGTAACTTGAGATACAAGCTTCTTTTTGGAAAACTTTGTGAATCAAAGTTGTAGATTATGCAATAGGCTACAACTTTCATGTTTTTACTTTTGCTTGAATCCAAATGAATCTTTGTGAGAAAGTGGGGCAAAGTTGGGAAAAAATTAGGGTTTTTCATAACTTAGAAAAATTCTAAGTTATGAAAAATTCTCATTTCAAACCCTAATTTGCAATTTTTGATTTCTTGGTGAACAAGTTTCATGATTTGGCATGCTTTGATGAAAAATGAATCTTGACCCTTGATTTTGACCAAAAAGTCAAAGTTTGACTTTTCAGTATACAGTCAAAATTGATCAATTGACTGGGAAATTCAACTGTCAATCTTGTGTACTTGGGATCTTTTGAACTTGTTGAGCATGTCAAGATAATTCCATGGGGTCCTTGAGTCCATATGTGAGCTTGTTTTTCCATTGGCTAGGTCAAACAGTCAAAAATTGCCTTTGTGCAGTCAAAACCCTAAAAATGACCATTTTGCCCTTTTGATGATCTGATCAAATTTCTTGTGGAATTGTGATTCAAACTTGATCAAATGGTCCATGTGAGTTCATAATGTTGATGTGGGTCAGTTTTCATGAGGTTTGACTGTCAATTGGCCACAATTGACTTTTTCCCCAATACAGTTGATTTCTAGGTCAACTGTCCAATTGACTGGGCAAAATTTGGAATCAAGACTTGAAACTTGGTATGGATAAACTTGGGAGTCCAACATGAAGCATGAAAGTCATCTTAGGCATTTTGGGTCAAAATATCTTTGTGCAAACACAAACCCTAATTTGGGTCAACAGTGCAAGGAGAAGTCTTGAGCAGAGGAAACCCTAACTGGATCTTGATCTTCAAGGGTCTTGTGATGAGAAAATGCTGAGGAAATGGGAGGGAAAATTTTGGGTTACAACAGTTGCCCCTGTTCAATCTTCTTGAACCTGAAGAGTTAGATTGGCAAGTTTGCCTTTCGTGACTCGAGGGTAAAAGGAGATTGGACACTAGAGTGCCCGGAAATTTGCACTCGCATGTTGAAGTATCAGCAATGTGATGTCGGGAATGGGCTTACAGATGCCATTTGGAAGTGTTGATCGCATAAGAGATTCCTTAGCGAGAACTTGTATATTTGAGAAAGACAGATGTTTCCCTGGCTTGTTACAGGTGTTTGATCTTCAATCTCCTTATGTATATATGCCCTGGCTAGATACAGGTATCGAATCTACAATCGGTTGCTCACAGATGTGCCCTGGCTGGATACAGGAGTCGAATCCGAAAATAGTCGTTAATAGATATGCCCTGGCTGGATACAGGAATCGAAACTTCGAACTCTTCAGACGTGCCCTGGCTAGATACAGGAATCGAGTCTGGAAATGTGGTCAACAGATATGCCCTGGCTGGATACAAGAGTCGAATCTGCAATCGGTGTAGTTGCTAGATATGCCCTGGCTGGATACAGGAATCGAATCTTTGAACTCTTCAGACGTGCCCTGGCTAGATACAGGAATCGAGTCTGGAAACTAATCACTCTCAGATGTGCCCTAGCTAGATACAGGTATCGAATCTGGAATTGTGACAGTTGAAGGTAGTTGTCTTTGGAATTGTCTTTTTCCCTGAAAAGGCAAAAACATAAGTTGTATGCAATGTCATGATGTATGATATGCATGATGTCATGATGTTCAACATGAGATAGTGTTGTATGCACTTTATCATGTATGTAAGCAAGATGTATGAAAATGTGAAATGTTTATGAATGTAATTTCGTCTTAGGAAAATAAATCCTTGACGACCGGCCGGGGAATTGCTCTGTGGAAGAGATACTTTGTTGAAGTTTCGATGAGAGGCCTGCTGAGGACTTCAATGATGGATTCCGCTGGGGATAATGATGATAAACTCCGCTTGGGAACACCAAAGATAAACCCCGCTGGGGAATACCAAAGATAAACTCCGCTGGGGATTGAAGGAACTTTGCGGAGGGCGATTTTCCGTGGCAATTAGCTGAGGATAACCCAGTTATAAGCCCTGGTGGGGAATAACTTTGAATAAAGCCCGGGAGGGACGTCCGTATTCTGCAGGGGATAAGCTTCCGGAATCTACTGGAGATAAGCTTTAAGACCTGCCGGGGAATGTTGTGCCTTTTCAGGATTGACGAGGAACCAACTCTGCTTGGGGAAAGTATTGCTGAATCTTGTCTTACTCTGCGGGGAGTTGAGAGAACTTGGTCACATTCTTCAGTCGAATCTACCTTGGTACCTTGGCGGACAAAGCAACCAGACTGCATTAGACAACTTCACATTGCCCCTGTTTCTGATGTCACCTGTAATCAATCTTTTGTTTCATATGCAAATATTTATGAATCAGCAATTTAATGTCAAATGCATATATCAAAAATGAACATTGGACGTTCTTCGCAAGACAAAACAGAAAAAGGAAAAACAATGGCAATTTGTATGGACAAGTGAATTTGTATTGATTTGAATTTTGCCTGTGAATAGGCGTTTTTGTATAAGAGGCTGACATCCTAGTAAGAGAATGCCGCCGAATAACATAGAATTTACAATTTTGAAAAGGAAACAAAACAGCTATGTGAACAATCCCACTGGGTTCCAACTCTGCTATCGCCTTTATATCTTCAAGCGTCTCATCACTTTGCTGCTTAGTTGAAGATGAAGCTGATTGATCGATGCCGAGATCTGAGCCAGATAGTTGATGCCGAATTCCGGATGCAAAGTGATCCAATGAGACATAGTGTTACGCTTTATCCCTAACTTTTGCCTGGACCGCCCTTTCGGGTTTTCAGTCCACCGGGATACCCATTTTTGCCCAAGCCGCCTTTTCAGGTTTTCGACTTGCCGGGTGTACATATTTTTTTTATTTCATCCCTTATTTTTGCCCGAACCCTTTTGGTTCGCCGAGAAGCCCTTATTTTTGCCTAGGTATGTCAACCTAGCGGGTCTCTTATTCATGCGTAGTATCTTTTAACTATGTCTGCATTGGCGGGTGAGGAAGGTCGTCACCATCCATGGTGGTTAGGATCATGGCTCCTCCTGAGAACACATGTTTAACCACAAATGGCCCTTCGTATGTAGGGGTCCATTTGCCCCGGGGATCACTTTGAGGAAGGATGATGCATTTGATTACCAGGTCCCCAACTTGATACTCTTGTGGTTTGACTTTCTTGTTAAATGCCCTGATCATCCGTTTTTGATACGTCTGACCATGACAGATAGCGGTGAGCCTCTTTTCGTCAATCAGGTTTAATTGATCAAGTCGAGTCTGGATCCAGTCATCTTCATTTAAGTCTGCATCCTTCATTATCCGGAGAGAGGGTATCTGGACTTCAATTGGCAAGACTGCCTCCATGCCATAGACCAGGGAGAAAGGAGTTGCCCCGGTTGACGTCCTTGCTGAGGTACGGTACCCATGAAGAGCGAACGGTAACATCTCGTGCCAATCTTTATAGGTCACTGTCATCTTCTGCACAATTTTCTTGATATTCTTATTAGTTGCCTCTACAGCCCCATTCATCTTCGGCCGGTAGGGAGAAGAGTTGTGGTGTTGTATCTTGAATTGTTCGCAGAGTTCAGTGATCATCTTGTTATTGAGATTGGTACCATTGTCCGTAATGATTCTTTCCGGGACGCCGTACCGATAGATCAGATTATGCCGGATGAAACGTGCCACGACGCTCTTGGTTACTGTGGCGTAGGAAGCTGCCTCAACCCACTTCGTGAAGTAATCGTTTGCCACCAAGATGAAGCGATGCCCGTTGGATGCCGTCGGTCGGATCTCACCGATCATATCAATGCCCCACATTGCAAAAGGCCAAGGTGCCGTCAAGACGTTCAGAGGAACCGGAGGGATGTGCACCTTGTCAGCATAGATCTGACATTTATGACAAGTTCGAGAGTGTTGGTAACAATCGACTTCCATTGTGGACCAGAAATACCCTGCCCGAAGGATTTTCTTAGCCATGGTGTGTCCACTGGAATGTGTTCCGAATGTACCTTCATGCAGTTCTATCATGATCTTCTCTGCTTCAGCCTTATCCACACAACGCAGTAGAGTTGAATCATGATTCCGTTTGTAGAGAATGTCGTTGCTGAGGAAGAATTTTGCCGCAAACCTCCTCATGAACTTCTTGTCATTGACAGATGCACCTTCAGGGTATTCTTGAGCTTCCAAGTACCTCTTCACCTCATGATACCAGGGTTTTTCAGTCACCTTTTCGGCCTCAAGATCGCAGCAGTATGCCGGTTCGTCCAACTTCCAGATAATGATCCGGGGAGCCTTATTGTCCCATTTAACTTTGAACATTGAAGACATCGTAGCTAGTGCGTCCGCTAGCTGATTCTCCTCTCTTGGGAAGTGTTCAAAAGTTATCTCTTCAAAGTGGGGAAGCAAGGTCAACACATACTCCTTGTAAGGAATAAGATTCGGGTGTTTCGTATCCCACTCGCCTTTGATCTGATTGATCACGAGAGCGGAATCTCCGAAGACACTCGGAAATTTGATCCTTAAGTCGATTGCAGCTTGTATACACATGATACATGCCTCATATTCTGCCATGTTGTTGGTGCAGTTGAAACATAATCGGGCAGTGAGTGGAGTATGAGTTCCTTTGGGAGATATGATCACAGCGCCGACGCCGTTACCCAAAGCATTGGAGGCTCCGTCAAAATGCATAGACCATCGGGATCCTTCCTCAGGTCCTTCATCCGGTCCAGGTACTTCACAGTCAGTTACCACCATGATGTCTTCATCCGGAAAATCGAAGTTCAATGATTGGTAATCGTCCACAGGTTGGTGTGCCAAATGATCTGCCAGTACACTTCCTTTGATTGCTTTCTGAGTTGTATACTGGATATCATATTCTGTCAAGATCATTTGCCATCTCGCTATTCTTCCAGACAGAGCAGGCTTTTCAAATATGTACTTGATGGGATCCATCTTTGAAATCAATAGAGTAGTGTGAGTCAGCATATACTGTCTCAGCTGGCGAGCAGCCCATACTAGAGCGCAGCAAGTTTTCTCAAGCAGTGAGTAACGAGACTCACAGTCGGTAAACTTTTTGCTCAGGTAATAAATAGCGTGCTCTTTTCGGCCAGACTCGTCATGCTGCCCCAGCACACACCCCATTGAATTGTCCAGTACTGTTAAGTATAGTATCAGAGGTCTCCCTTCTACTGGTGGCATAAGAATGGGTGGCTCTTGGAGATATTCCTTTATCTTTTCAAAGGCAGCCTGACATTCATCGTTCCAGCGTACTACTTGATCTTTCTTCAGTAATTTGAAGATTGGCTCACAAGTAGCAGTTAGATGTGAGATGAATCGGGCAATGTAATTCATTCGTCCCAGGAAGCCTCTGACTTCTTTCTCTGTCTATGGAGTTGGCATCTCTTGTATGGCTTTTACCTTGGCAGGGTCCACCTGAATACCTTTATCACTTACAATGAAACCTAGCAATTTTCCGGACCTCACCCCAAAGGTGCATTTGTTGGGATTCAACCTCAGCTTGTATAACTTTAGTCGGTCAAACAGCTTCCTCAGATGATCAAGGTGCTCCTCCTCAGTTTGAGACCTTGCAATCATGTCATCAACATATACCTCAATCTCATGATGGATCATATAATGAAATAAAGCAACCATGGCACGTTGATAGGTTGCCCCAGCATTTTTCAACCCGAATGGCATGACCTTGTAGCAGGTGCCCCACTGAGTCACAAAGGTAGTTTTCTCCATATCTTCCGGAGCCATCTTGATCTGATTATACCCTGAAAAACCATCCATGAAGGAGAACACCTTGTGTTGAGCAGTATTGTCGACAAGAACGTTGATGTGAGGTATGGGGAAGTCATCCTTGGGGCTTGCCCTGTTCAAATCCCTGTAGTCGACACACATTCTGACTTTACCGTCCTTCTTTGGCACTGGCACCACATTGGCAACCCACTGAGGGTAAGAGGTCACTGCAAGAAACCCGGCATCGAATTGCTTCATAACCTCAGCCTTGATCTTTTCGGACATCTCTGGGCGCATACGGCGGACCTTTTGCTTTACCGGAGGGCAGTCTTCCTTGGTTGGCAGGTGATGAACTACAATGTCGGCATCCAAACCAGGCATGTCCTCGTAGGACCAAGCAAATATCTCCATGTAATCATGTAGCATCTGGATCAATCGTTGCTTCACGCTGAGCTCTAGATTGGCACCAATCTTGACCTCTTTCCTATCTGTCTCAGTACCCAGGTTAACTGTTTCCACCGGCTCTTCATGCGGCTGAATGGCCCTCTCTTCCTGGAGTAGCAGTCTTGCGAGTTCACCAGGCACTTCGCAATCATCTTCACCTTCGTCTTCGGCCAAGTTGATCGAATTCTCGAAGTCATAACTGGTGATAGCAGAGCTGTTACTAGTGAGATCCAGAGTGGATTGAAACCTGTATAAGTGAGTGTGTGTAAATATAGCTGTTTTGCAATATATAACACATAAAGAAAAAGAGCACAAGATTTGAAATGCAACAAATGTCCAATGTTTTGATTGATGATATATGGAAATGTCATACAAAAAGCCCTCACAAATGGAGCTACGATGCCCCGGGTAGGACACCGAGCCAATAAAATTTTAACATATTGTTTGTTACAAGTTGAAAATCAAAAGAGTTAATTACTGCGTGACAAATGTGATAGGTGTAAAATCCTTTGCCGTCCAGTTGCTTGGTCCGTTGCTGGTGGTTGGATAGATCCAACTGTCAAACTCTGCTTCCTCTACATCCTCCTCGATAGCATTCACCCTAGGGTGGGAGATAAACACCGGAGCCTTTCTGATCTTTTCCTTGCGCACAGCCCTCTGAGCCTCTGCAGTGAAGCCCATCCCAAACTTGTCGTTCTTTTGAGTGAAGTCAGGAAGCTGACCCCAGTTTGCACAATTGCCTTTCTCAATTACAGCCCGGGCATCCTTCAAGGACGCCATCTTCAACGGAAAGTCTTCTTCAACCACTGTTTCAGCTGATGCCAAAGTTGGAGGAACCTCCTCAAAATGCTGAAAGGGGGTTTCAATAAACTCCCCGTCCATCTCGATATACCGGAATGAATTCAAGTGACTGACCATGTATTCCTCCTCACCCTGCACAGTAACAATCTTCCCTTTGACAGGGTATCTGAGCTTTTGGTGTAGAGTGGAGGTTACTGCCCCAGCCTTGTGAATCCAGGGTCGACCCAACAAGCAGGAGTAAGATGGACGAATATCCATTACATAGAACGTTGAGTTGAAGACTTGGGAACCCACACGAATAGGGATGTCTACTTCACCGTGCACCATCCTTTTAGAACCGTCGAAGGGTCTAACAATGATGTTACTAGGTTTCAGCTCCAGACCCTCACAATCCAAGCGGTCCAATGCCTTCTTGGGCAAAACATTCAGGGAAGAGCCGGTATCCACTAACACGTGTGCGAGAGTAGTGCCCCTGCATTCTATGGAAACATGCAGGGCATCATTGTGATTTTTCCCTTTGGCGGTAAGGTCAGCATCTGAGAACCCCAAGCCATTGTCATCCGTCAAATTAGCCACACAGTCGGTGAATTGATCTGCGGAGGTCTCTTGCGGCACATGGGCCGTTTTCAGAAATGAAATCAGGGCTTTTGCATGGGCCTCTAAGCATAGCAGCAACGATAGCATAGAGATTTTGGAGGGGGTATGCCCCAACTGTTCAACAACATTGAAGTCACTCTTTTTAATAATTTTAAGGATTTCCTCCATTTCTTGTTGGGAGGCCTCGACAGCAGTCTTTTTTGGTGCCTCCGTCCTGGCAGGCAAATCGGTAGCAACTTCCTTGCCTCGAGTATCAGAGGACTCGGCGGCAGTAGTAGACACATGAACTTGATTCGGAACATGCACACTTGCGGGTGTGATGGTGAGAGGTTTTCGGATAATGGGCGGTGCAATGTCAGGCGAGAAGAGCCTGCCACTGCGGGTAATCTTGGCGGGACCAGTGATGTTACTGATACTGGTATTGGTGTTGAACTCCTGCTTCACCCTAAGCACATACACGTCTGCCCCATAATGCCATGGGACCGCTTTATCAGACTCATAGGGGAGAGGCCCCGGAGCAGTAATAGTAATGGGTGCAACAGACATAATTTGGACTGGCTTCCTCGGGGGAGCTTTGGTAGGATTGTAAATTGTGACAACAGATATTTCTTCAACGGAGACAAACGGAACAGCAGTTTTCTTGAACAAAATTTCTTTGTTATCCATCAGGCTTTGGATGCCTGATTTCAGCAGTGGACAACCGGTAGGGATAATAGCACACATGAGGCAACCCTTGCTACAACCCGGAAATAAACCGGCTAGTAGTAAGTTCCTCTTAACAGTCAAAAGAGGGGTAGCAACATCATTCACTGAAACAGCATACAAATCTTCCTCGATGGCATTTACTCTATGCTGGGGCATAGGAGCAGTTACAACATTTGGTCTCTCAGGCGCCTCAAACTGAATTTCCTTTGCGTCGATAAGATCTTGCACTTTATTTCTCAAGGCCCAACAATCATCAGTAGTATGCCCGGGGCTATCGGAATGATAAGCACAACGGGCATTTGGGTTATATTTAGGAGATGCAGTATTAACGACCTTAGGAGCTTCTTTGATGGTCACCAAGTTGGTTGATAACAGTTGCGGTAAAATATGTGACAAGGTCATACTCAGCCGAGTATACTGCCTCTTGGGCCTTTCACCTCTTTGTTGATTGTACTGCTGAGGAGCAACAACAGGCTTTGAAATGACCAAAGCATTGACGGCTTGGCGACTTTCTGGCTTGACTTGTCTTCTAGGACCATAGACGGCGCTTGCTTCTTTCTTGAAAGGCCTCTTCTCAGTACTTGTGGAGGCAGCTTTTTGTATCTTTCCTGACCTGATGCCAGCTTCAATTCTCTCACCCGTCAGAATCAAATCCGTAAACCCAGCGGAGGAGTTACCAACCAAATGATTGAAAAATGGACCAGACAAAGTTCCTAGTGTGATACGGTGGGAGAACTGACTGTGAGTTTTGCGTTTGTATTCGCACTTGTTCGGTTGAGCAAGAGTCGCCACCAACTTTTTATTTTATCCTAAAGGAAAGGTTAAAAAAGCACAGCAAAAACCTTTTGAGATATTTCGTGGGTCCGGGGGGTAGATTATGAAAAGGGAAGGTATTAGCACCCTTTTCATCCATGGTTATCCATGGGCTCTTAGTTACTTGGTTTTTTAGATCACTTGCCTTGATTTTCGATTGCTTGAAAATGGTGTGTGTGTGTGTGTTTTGAAAATGTTTTGGAAGAAGATGCCTTATCTTAGGCTACCCTTGTAACAATTCTTTACTCGAATGTTTTACAAAGGCGTGTATCTTTTTGAAAAGATGTTTCAAATGTTTTTGAGAGTTTGTTTTGAAAGTGTTGTGGATTGTGGTTTTTGAAAAGAAGGCAAGTGTTTTTGCACGTTGATCTCAAGTAACTAAGAGTTTTATCTACCCTATTGTACTCAAAGGTTTTCTCTATGTTCTCAACCCTTTTTAACAATTTTGTTCCACCATTGAATTTGGTGGACAATCTTGCGTTTAGGAAGTTTGTTCGGGACGGGCGCGGGTCATCGTATGGACCATGAATGCAATGGTGCCAAGTGTCTTCGGCAATTTGCTTCGAAGGGACTATGATCATTCCGTTTAGGCAACATTCAAAAGCGTCATCGAGGGATTTATGATCATTTGAATTTGTTTTGCCAAAGATACTCGACGTGCAAGCATGGCCCATTTTGGAAGGCAACATGTGGGATTACCCTAGAGGGTGCAAGTGTGATTGTGTATTGATTTCATGTATTTGTCTTGTATTAGGTTATCTAGCGTTTGATTTTATGTACATGCAAACCCTAGGTCTAACCATGGTATAATTGAAAGCGGTAAGTTGCAAGAATGTAAAATCTACGCTATTACAAAATAGGTATCCGGGAGTGGGGGTACAAATTTATGAATGGGGATGAGACTTAGGAATGTAATGTCCAATAAGTTACAACCAAATCGAATTTGTGATCAAATGTAAATGTAACAAATATACAAATATAAGCAAATGTGTATAGGAGCAATGTAAATGTATTGTGTAAGTGTAATTATTTACAGGTTAGAGATGTGAAATTAAATGTGTATTAAGTATTATTTTGACCTAAAGAAAAATTAAATGCTTGTTTAATTAATCCTTGTAATCTCGTATATTTTTAATATGTATGAAAAGAATGTTTTAATGAAAAGAAAAATACTCTAAGTTTGAAAGTTATTATTTTACATTTGATATAAAAAAAGTATCTTTATATTTTATGTACCAAAAGTATGTTTTAATTAAATATCAAGAATTAAATTAGAAAAAAATGTATTTTTAATTGTTATGTACAAATAGAAAATTTTAATTAAAGGAAAAGAAAAATATTTTCAATCTGAATTATATTGTGTAATAAAAATATATTTTTATGTATTTGTGTTTAATATATATATTCAAAAAAAATGTTTAAAATAATAAAAAAAATGTGTTTTCATGTATTTTAGTATTAATGAAATAATATACAAAGTAACAAAATTTAGGTTAGAGGCAAAATATTGTAATTAAAAATGTTATATAAAAAAGGTTTGTGTTAACTTATTAACAAATAAACTTGTTTTTAAAAAAAAAGGTTAAGTTGATTAATTAAGAAAGAAGATAACGTTATAAAAAAAAAGGGTAAAAGTTTCTGAATGGGCCTTGGTGGTTAAAACGGGCGAGGCCCAAAATGCAGACAATGTTCTTAGGGTTAATTGTTTTTGTCTTCAGAAAAGGGTTTTAGGGTTTGAGAGTGTGGCAGCGGCGCTCATCTTGTCTTCTTCGTGCGCGTTGTCTTCGTCTTCCTGCTTCTTTGCCATGGCCACCAGCTTCTATACCTCCTTCTTCTCTCCAGCAAAACGTTAGGGGGTGACAGATTCGGTAAGTTCGTTTTCGTATTCATGGTATTTTCGTTACAATTGCATGCTGTGATTTTGGTTCTAATTTGATTCTTACTTCATTTTGCAATGATTGTTTGAGGTACGCGAGAAAGGATGAAAGGACATGCATTACCTTTACTGAAGAGGGGAAGGAATGGTGGAGGCGCTCGGAGGCTTAGTGGTGAAGGGGCTTACTTGGACGACACTTGGTATTTCTGTACTCCTTCTTAGGCTTTATGATGTTGGTCTGAAAGCTTAACTTGATGTCCTCTTTTCTTCTTCTCTTGGTTGGCTTGCCTCTGTACGCTTTTGTTATCTCTCTTTTTTTGACTTGTTGCCTCGTTGCTTACTTTCGTCGCCTATTTTGCTCGTATGCTTATGTTGCTTGCTTTTTCTGCCCTATGATGAACTTTCTGAGGGCTTTCGTTGCCTTTGTTGCCTGTGTTGGATGCCTATTTTGTTGCCTTGAGATGCCTCTTTTACTTGTCTTGAATGCTTCTGTATCTTCTTTGCCTTCTTGTGTTGCCTTATTCTGCTTGCTTCTCTAATGGCCAGTGATGATATATTCTGAGGCCTTGATGCTTGGGTTTTGTGGTATTATGCAGTAGGTTGTATGGTACGATGGTTTTGAATGATTTTTTTTTGTGGTATTGGTTTGATGGCTCAATCAGGTTAATGAGGTTTAGCAGGTTTTGAATGGTTTGATGCAGTAGGAAAGTTTTTAGGCCATGAAGGTTTTGATACTTGAACTGGTTTTATGCAGTATGCTATGGTTTTACTGGTTTACAGGTTTGTTGCTATGGCAGGTCTGAGGCTTTTTGGTGAGATAGGTTTATGCAGTAGGCAGGTTCTGATGTTTCAGGTTGTGAGGCTTAGCTTGTTGGACTGGTTTTGGTTATGGCCTCTTGGTTCTGTTGAGTTTAACAGGTTGTGAGGCTTTACAGGTACAGGCTTGTGTTTGAAACTGGTTTAGGTTAGGCCTCAGGCAGGGTGGTATTATCTGGTTTTCTGCTGTTTGTGTTTAGGCAGGTTTGAGCTGAATGGTACAGGTTTGTGAGGTTTCAGCAGGTTTGAGTTTAGGCCATATTGTTTTTTTGTTTATACAGTAGGAGTGGTTTATGCAGTGTGATGGTTGTTACTGGTTTACAGGTTTGTTGCTTGTGAAGTTTAAGGCTTATGCTTCAGTAGCTTGATGGTTATGTGTTTGTATATTTTGCTCTCTCCTCTTTTCATTGTGTTCAGTTCTTGTGTTTTATATCTTTCTATCTTCCTGCCTAAAGCCTAAAAAAACCTGCTTTCTTTTCTCTCCTCTTCTCTCTCCAGTACACTTCAAAGAATATTAAAATGTTTTTGTGTGTACTTTCTGAAAGGGCTACTTGGGGAAATGATGAAAATGAGTGTAGTTGCTTGCATATCCAATTTTCTCTGCATATTTGTCTCTTTTCTTTGACAGCTTTTGTACTTTTTGGATCTTTTGATATCTTTGCCAAATCTTCTTTATTGACAGCTTGGATACCTTTGTGCAGTTTGACACTTTTGACAGAAAGTTGAATTTGGACTTTTTTAGTTTGGTTTGGACCTGCTTCTGAACCATGCAGTTTGACAATTTGAATTGTGCAATTTGACTTTTGTGCATTCATATTTTAGCAAATAAAACTCGTCCCTCTTTGTGAACCGGGAGAAATCCCGTGTGTGATCGGTGGATCTGGAACTGACTGTTTAACGCTGGTTCGCGAAATGTCGCGGAAGCAAGAGTCGCCACCGTCTTTTATTTTCTCCAAATGGAAAGGACAAAAGCACAGAAAAATTCCTTAAAGAGATCGCTCTCGGTTCGGGAGGTAGGTTATAGAAAGGGAAGGTGTTAGCACCCTTTCTATCCATGGTTATCCATGGGCTCTTAGATACTTGCTCTATGTGTTTTCAAAATGTTTTGTTTGCTTTTCAATGTGGGTTTAAAAAGTTTCTTTGAAAAATTTCAGATCGACTCATACGTCAGAGTGTTTGGAAAGTTTGTTTTGAAAGCTTTTGAAAATGTGTTGGTGTGAAAAGTTGTTTTGATTTGTTTGAAATTAGAGCAAGTATCCTTGAGAACCTACCTACCCTAAGGAATTCGTCTGTGTAAATGTCCTTAAAAGTAGTGCCATCCCACCATTGAGAGGTAGGTAGCACCACCGTTGGAGGTGTTCGGGTCAATTCGAAGGTTTTAGGGACGTGGTGATCACCAGAGCAATGGGAAGACACCTTAGAAGCTACCCTCATGCCAGGTTCCCGGATCATGAGGACTTACTAAGACGTCCTCTACTCGACGATCACCTTTCGAAAGGCAACAGTGAGGCGTACCCTAGGGGTGGTGTGTGCGAATTGTGTGTCATGTTTCAGTTATTTGTCTTGTCATGTTTATTTGTGTTCTACGCTTGATTTTAATTAAGACATTCATTCTTGCATGCATATTTAACAGTTATAAGTTGCGGGAAAATAAATCTACAACTATTACAAATGGCGCGGGTCCCCATCGCCAAAATTAAACCGGACCCGATTTAGCGGAAAAATAAATAAAGCGATAAATAAAAGTGCGAAAAGTAGAGTTACAAGGCTTAGGGACAATTACATAATTATTTAAACGATTGTAAAATAAATGCGCGAAGTAAAGGAATTGAAACAAAACTAGGGCGTTGGCCCCTTTTGCAAAATATTAATGGTTAATGAGAATTAAAAATTAAATGATTAAATGTTTTTTTGGTATTTTGTATTTTTTAGATTTAAAAGAAAAAAGAAAAATTAATTAAAATTAAAATGCTAAACCCTAGTTCTAATGTTTTTTAAGTTTATTATGAAAATATTGACTTTTAACCTAATTTAACTCTAAATTAATTTATGTACAATTTTTAATTTATGAAAATAAATAAATAATATTATTATTCTGAAAAAAAAGGAAAATTAAAAAAGAAATAAAAAGTTATTAAACCTAAACTCTATTTTTTTTTTTTTTTTAGTTATGAAAAATATTTAGTAAACCTAAATTAAAGCTAAATAATTACAAGCATTTATTTATGAAAATAATTATAATATTAATATTTATTATTTTTTGGTCTTTTCTGATTTTTGAATGTTTTTATATTTTGTAAAAATAATTAACTAAATAAATAGCAAATAAAAGAAATAAAAAGAAAAATTAAAGAAAGAATAAAAAAAAAAATAATAAGGCAAACCAGGGGGGGTAGTCCCCAATTCAGGAGGTATAGGCCTAGCAAATCAGGCCCACTTGATTTTGAATTCGTTTGACTTTTCTAATCATGTGTGATGCATTTGACCAAGTGTAGCATATTCCTCAGACTTAAGCCTTTGATCTGATCCCCTTGGACACATGGCCGTTGATCCTTGGCAGCGTATGGTAGAATGCTTTACTGAGCCTGCATGGGAATTAGTATAGAAAAATATTATGGAAATTGTTCTGACCTGGGACTTGAACCCAGGTCATGAGAGTCACATGCACGCATCCCTGTCCACTGAGCCACTTGTGTTTCATTTAACATATAATAAACAATAAATATTATAAAAAGAAAACGTCAATGACTTTGGAATTTCGCGCGAAATTTGAATGGATCAATCATTGTTTGACACGCCTTCTTCTTCCTCCCCATCCCTGCAAAATAGAACACAGAGGCAACGGTTTTGTGTGTGTTTTCTTAGGGCCTCTATCAGAAAATAGCGAATAGGCCCTCGACGCTCATAAATTGAGCGCGAGGGTTGGAATCTTTTCGTTTGGATGCGTTAAGGGTGATGGCAATGGTCTTGAGTCCCAATTTTGCGTTATCTCAAAAACCCCAAATTAGCAAGCCTGTAAACCCTAGAGGACGATCATGGCAAAACCTCATATACAGCACGAAAATCCAATTAAATATAGTGATTAGCTTGGAAACATCATTATGAGCATGAATACATAAATAAAAATGCAAAAATATGCTTGAATCATGCTATACGAATTCAGAAATTTTGAGGTACAGTTTGACTTAGGGGTACCAATTCAGGGTGTTTTGGTTGATGTTAATGATTGAGAAACGTTCAATGATGTCTCAGGATGATGATAGGACAAGAATTGGAGCTTGAATCGACCTAGAACCCTGATTTCAGATTTGAGCTTTTTGAGAATTTTTGCAAGTTTTTGTATTGGTTTTCTGCGCAGCTTAGAGTGTAAGACCATTAGGGTTATGATTCTGAGTATGTATAGAGCATATTAGGTTAAAAATATTGCACAAAATCCTTTGAATTCATTGTTTTCAATATTTGATTTCATGAAATCTTTTCCAAATCTTTTCCATGTGCATTTTGGTTCAATCATGCTCAAATCTCATCAAAACTTACCTATTTAAGATGTGCACGAAATATTGACCTTGGAATGTGCATAAAAAGATTTTTTTAGGTCAAATTTATATTTTTCATGTATTTAAAATAATTTAAATGAATTAATATTAATATAAATTCAAATAAATAATTAAAAAATGAGAAAATACTTCCCTTTGGGCCTAATGGTCGTGCATAGGCTTGGCATGAAGAAACTTGGAAGAAAAATGGGCCCAATAGCAAATTTAGGCCTTTTGCATCAATGTTGACTTTTCAAAATTCCCAAAAATTTCCCAATTTCCACAAGGCATAACTTGCTCAATTTTTAAGATTTTCACATGTTCTTGGACATTTTGGAAAGGTCTTTGAGTCCTTTAACCAATGCCTTTGGTCCCATGTCATTTTGATTTACCAATCTCAAGTTATGGCCTTTGACTTAAAGTCCCTTTTTGTTGACTTTTGAAAATGACCTATAATGTTGAAATTGATAACTTTTTGTGAGAGCATTTATTGGACTTGAAATATGAAGATAAATTGTAGGAAATGTCTTTCTCTTCAAAATGAGCTTTGGATGGAATTTTTCTGATAATCCATGTGAAAGTTATGCCCTGGTCAATTTCAGTTGACTTTTTCAGCTGTCCAAATATAGCAACTTTTGCATCTTTGATGATTTCTGAGCCAAATCTTGAAAATCATGATCAAGCATTGATCAAATGATGTTTGTGGCTTCAAAATGATATGTTGACCAAAAATTTGAACTTTTGACTGTCAAATGACCATTTTGCCCCTACAGTTGACTGTAGTGCAATCTAGGGTTTTGACTGTGCAATTTTGAGCTGAATGCCTTGAAACTTGATATGAGGATGTTTGACCACATTTGTAAGCATATGAGACTTGACTGGGCCTTTGAAATCTTCATTTTCTTGATCAGGACACAAACCCTAGTTTTGACTGTCTAGGAGACAGTTGAACTGCATAGTCCTTGGGGAATTTTGTGACCTTGACTTTGACAATTCTTGATGAATATGGGAAGGCAAATTTTGGGGTACAACAGTTGCCCCTGTTCAATCTTCTTAGACCTGAGGATGCAGATTGGCTGACGTGCCTTTCGTAATCCGAGGGTAGAAGATGATTGAACACTAAAGTGCCCAGAAATTTGCGCTCACATGGTAGCAGTGATGATGGGGGAATGGGCTTATAGATGCCATTTGGAGGTTGCTGGATAGGGTGATGGGCTTATAGATGCCATCTGAATGTTGATCGCGTAGGAGATTCCTTCGCTAGAACCTGTATACCTGCAAAAGAACAAATGAATACCTGACACATTGCAGGAGTTGATTTTAGATGCTTGGTATAGATATGTCCTGACTGGTTATAGGAGCTGAATCTGGAGCTTCAAACGCCGATGAATGAACCAGGGATGGTTACTACCTTAGCATGGATGGTAAGAGAACCTTGGGCGACTTTAACTTCAACAATGCTTGTTGAGAAAAACCTTGGGTGTCTTTAACTTCAACAACGCTTGTTGAGAAAAACCTTGGGTGTCTTCTACTGGAATAAGAATCAGGGAGATCTTAGGGTCGATCTGACTGAACCAGAGAGGCCTTTGACTGGGTAGGAATCAGGAAAATCTTAGGGTCAACTTAACTGAACCGGTCTAGGTCTTGAAATATCTTCAACTGGATAAGCATCAGGGAGATTTTAGGGTCGATCTGACTGAACCAAGAGAAGGCCTTTGACTGGATAAGAATCAGGAAAATCTTAGGGTCGATTTAACTGAACCGGTCTAGGTCTTGAAACATCTTCAACTGGATAAGCATCAGGGAGATCTTAGGGTCGATCTGACTGAACCAAGAGAAGGCCTTTGACTGGATAAGCATCAGGAAAATCTTAGGGTCGATTTAACTGAACCGGTCTAGGTCTTGAAACATCTTCAACTGGATAAGCATCAGGGAAATCTTAGGGTCGATTTAACTGAACCAAGAGAAGGCCTTTGACTGGATAAGCATCAGGAAAATCTTAGGGTCGATTTAACTGAACCGGTCTAGGTCTTGAAACATCTTCAACTGGATAAGCATCAGGGAAATCTTAGGGTCGATTTAACTGAACCAAGAGAAGGCCTTTGACTGGATAAGCATCAGGAAAATCTTAGGGTCGATTTAACTGAACCGGACAAGGTCTTGGAATATCTTCAACTGGATAAGCATCAGGGAGATCTTAGGGTCGATCTGACTGAACCAAGAGAAGGCCTTTGACTGGATAAGCATCAGGGAAATCTTAGGGTCGATTTAACTGAACCGGACAAGGTCTTGAAATATGGTTGAGAATTTCAACTGCATTTTTCCTGAAAGGTAAAGGTCAGTCATATGCAATGCATGATATGGATCAAGCAATGATGTTCTCAACATAAGTGAGATTCGTATGATATGATGCAGTGCGTTATGCATGCTATGATGATGTATGTGAAGTTTTATGTATGTTTTCGTCTAGGAAGGTGAATCTTTGACGGGTGCCGGGAAGTTGTATCCTGGGCTGACGTTGAGGAATAAATTTTGCTTCCGCTGGGGATGATAGTTGCAAGTATTCCAGTAGGAGAAGATAACTCCGTTGAGGAATAAGCTTGGCAAATGAAGAGTCTGCGGGGAGAAAAGATACTCTAGCGACCATGCTGGGAAGCAATACTCTGTGGGGATAGAGATGCTTTGCTGAGTTGTTGATAACTTGCTGAGGATGTCTTGTTGTTGGAAGTGTTGATGGACTTCGCTGGGGATAAGGATACTTCGTCGAGGACGCTCTTTCCGTGGCTTTTGGCTGAGGATAACCCAGTTATATCCTATTGAGGAAATAACTCTTTAAATCAAGCCGGACGATGCGTTCGCGCTCTGCGAGGGGATAAGCTTCCAGAACCTACTGGGGATAAGCTTACTGCTTGGGGATATGAATTCCAATTTTCCTGGGGAACTAGATTGGACTTTCCTGGGGAAGTTTGATATGCTGGGGAAGTGGCTCTGCTGAATGCCTGGTATACTGCCGGGGAACAATCTTTAGGTCAAGACTTCCGGGGATGCTTGTTAAGAATATATATGCTGCTGCTGGGGAAGTATTTGAGATCTACGGGAGGATACTCAATTTCCTTTGATATTTGATGATAGCTTGGAAAAGAATGTATTGTTTTATTGAACCACTCTCTGGGGATTTCAGGTATACTGGTCACGTTCTTTAGCTGAACCTATCTTGGTACCTTGGAGGATAGAACAATTAGACTGCTCGGACAACTCTTTTATTGCCCCTGTTTCTAGTGTTACCTGCAACTAATTCCTTTGTTTCGTATGCAAATATTTATGAGTTAGCAAATTATTGTCAATGCATACATCACAAATTGAACCTTGGACGTTCTTTGCAAAACAAAACAGAAGAAAAACACTTGGCACGTTTAACTGAAAATATATTTGTATTGATTTTTGAATGGCCTGTGAATAGGCGTTTTGTGTACAAGAGGCTGACGTCCTAGTAAGAGGTACGTCGCCGAACAAAAGAGTTTTTTACAAGTTTTATACAAAAGAAAATAAAACAGCTGTGTGAAAGATGAATGATCCACTGAGTTTCAATTCTGCTATTGCCTCTATAACTCTGAGCATCTCATCACTTGATGACCTTGGTTGAAGGTGAAGCTGACTGATCGATGCCGTCTGAACTTGATGTAGATACCGGATTCTGGATGCAAAGTGATCAATGAGACATAGTATTACGCTTTTATCCCTAGTTTTTGCCTGGACCGCCCTTTCGGGTTTTCAGTCCACCGGGATACCCATTTTTGCCCAAGCCGCCTTTTCAGGTTTTCGACTTGTCGGGTGTACAGATTTTTTCATTTTCATCCCTTCATTTTGCCCGAACCCTTTTGGTTCGACGGGAAGCCCTAATTTTTGCCTAGGCATGTCAGCCTAGCGGGTCTTTTTCATGCGTAGTATTTTTTAACTATGTCTGCATTGGCGGGGTGAGGAAGGTCGTCACCATCCATGTTGGTTAAGATCATTGCTCCTCCTGAGAACACATGCTTAACTACAAATGGCCCTTCATACGTAGGGGTCCATTTGCCCCTTGGATCACTCTGAGGAAGGATGATTCTCTTGATAACCAGATCCCCAACTTGATATTCCTGTGGTCTGACCTTTTTGTTAAATGCCCTGATCATCCGTTTCTGGTACGTCTGACCATGACAGATAGCAGCAAGTCTCTTTTCGTCAATGAGATTGAGTTGGTCAAGTCGTGTCTGGATCCAATCATCTTCGTTCAGACCTGCATCCTTCATTATCCGGAGAGAGGGAATTTGCACTTCGATCGGCAAGACTGCCTCCATGCCATAAACCAGAGAGAAGGGAGTTGCCCCGGTTGACGTCCTAGCTGAGGTACGGTACCCATGCAGAGCGAACGGTAACATCTCGTGCCAATCTTTGTAGGTTACTGTCATTTTCTGCACGATCTTCTTAATGTTTTTGTTAGCTGCTTCTACAGCCCCATTCATCTTCGGTCTGTAAGGAGAAGAATTGTGGTGCTGTATCTTGAACTGTTCGCAAAGTTCAGTAATCATCTTATTGTTCAGATTGGTACCGTTGTCTGTAATAATCCGCTCAGGGACGCCGTACCGACAGATCAGGTTGTGCCGAATGAACCGTGCCACAACAGTCTTGGTTACTGTAGCATAGGATGCTGCTTCAACCCACTTCGTGAAATAGTCAATCGCCACTAGGATGAAGCGATGTCCATTGGATGCCGTAGGTTTGATCTCGCCGATCATGTCTATGCCCCACATTGCAAACGGCCACGGCGCTGTCAGAACATTCAGGGGAACCGGAGGAACATGCACCTTGTCTGCATAGATCTGGCATTTGTGGCATGTCCTGGAGTGTTGGTAACAGTCAGCTTCCATTGTGGACCAGTAATATCCTGCCCGTAGGATTTTCTTAGCCATAGTGTGTCCACTGGAATGCGTACCAAAGGTCCCTTCATGTAGCTCCTCCATGATTCTTTCCGCTTCAATCTTATCCACACAGCGCAGTAAAGTTGAATCATGGTTTCTCTTGTACAAGATGCCGTTGCTTAGGAAGAACTTTGCTGCGAACCTCCTCAGGAATTTCTTATCGTTGACAGATGCCCCTTCAGGGTATTCCTGAGCTTCCAGATATCTCTTCACTTCGTGGTACCAAGGCTTCTCAGTTACCAATTCAGTTTCGAGATCACAACAGTATGCCGGTTCGTCCAGCTTCCAGATGATGATCCGGGGAGCTTCATTATCCCATTTAACCTTGAACATCGAAGACATTGTAGCTAACGCGTCCGCTAACTGATTCTCTTCTCTTGGAAAGTGTTCAAAGGTTATCTTTGTGAAATGGGGAATCAGGGTCAACACACATTCTCTGTAAGGAATCAAGTTTGGATGTTTCGTATCCCACTCTCCGTTGATCTGATTGATCACAAGAGCGGAATCTCCGAAGACACTTAGAAATTTGATCCTTAGGTCGATCGCAGCTTGAAGACCCATGATACACGCCTCATACTCCGCCATGTTGTTGGTACAGTTGAAACATAGCCGGGCAGTGAGTGGAGTATGAGTACCTTGAGGGGATATGATTATGGCGCCGATACCATTTCCCAAAGCATTGGACGCTCCGTCAAAGTGCATAGACCATCGGGATCCTGGTTCAGGTCCTTCATCCGGTCCAGGTACTTCACAATCAGTTACAATCATGATGCTTTCATCCGGAAACTCGAAGTTCATTGACTGGTAGTCATCTACAGCTTGATGAGCTAAGTGGTCTGCCAATACACTCCCCTTGATGGCTTTCTGGGTTGTATACTGAATGTCGTATTCCGTCAAGATCATCTGCCATCTTGCAATTCTCCCAGACAGAGCAGGCTTTTCGAATATGTATTTTATCGGATCCATTTTTGAGATCAACAAGGTAGTGTGAGTCAGCATATACTGTCTCAGCCGGCGAGCAGCCCATACCAAAGCGCAGCAAGTTTTCTCAAGCAGTGAGTATCGGGTCTCACAGTCGGTAAACTTTTTGCTAAGGTAATAAATGGCGTGCTCTTTTCGGCCAGACTCGTCATGTTGCCCCAGCACACACCCCATTGAATTGTCAAGCACTGTCAGATATAGGATCAGAGGTCTCCCTTCAACCGGTGGCATAAGGATGGGAGGTTCTTGGAGATACTCTTTGATTCTGTCGAAAGCAGCCTGACATTCATCGTTCCAACGTACTACCTGATCTTTCTTCAGCAGCTTGAAGATTGGCTCACAGGTAGCAGTCAGATGAGAGATGAAGCGAGCAATGTAATTCAGGCGTCCTAAAAAGCCTCTGACCTCCTTTTCTGTCTTAGGAACTGGCATCTCTTGAATAGCTTTGACCTTAGCAGGGTCCACTTGAATACCTTTATCACTGACCACGAAGCCTAGCAACTTCCCAGATCTTACCCCGAAGGTGCACTTGTTAGGGTTCAATCTCAGCTTGTACAGTTTCAACCGGTCAAATAATTTTTGCAGATGCTCTAGGTGCTCTTCCTCAGTCTGGGACCTAGCGATCATGTCGTCCACATACACTTCTATCTCGTGATGGATCATGTCATGAAATAAGGCGACCATGGCACGTTGGTAGGTTGCCCCAGCATTCTTCAATCCGAACGGCATGACCTTGTAACAGAAGGTGCCCCACTGAGTAACAAATGTAGTCTTTTCCATGTCTTCAGGTGCCATCTTGATCTGATTGTAGCCTGAAAAGCCATCCATGAAAGAGAATACCTTGTGCTGAGCTGTATTATCAACAAGGACATCAATGTGAGGCAAGGGGAAGTCATCCTTGGGGCTGGCCTTGTTCAGATCCCTGTAATCTACACACATTCTGACCTTACCGTCCTTCTTAGGTACCGGCACCACGTTAGCAACCCACTGAGGGTAAGAAGTTACTGCAAGGAACCCGGCATCAAATTGTTTCATGACTTCGGCTTTGATCTTCTCAGACATCTCTGGACGCATCCGACGGACCTTTTGTTTAACTGGAGGACAGTCTTCCCTAGTCGGCAAGTGATGGACGACAATATCGGTATCCAACCCGGGCATGTCTTCGTAGGACCAGGCAAAGATCTCCATATAGTCATGTAACATCTTGGTTAACCGTTGCTTCACGCTGAGCTCTAGGTTAGCACCAATCTTTACCTCTTTCCTGTCTGCTTCAGTACCCAGGTTTATGGTTTCCACTGGCTCTTCATGGGGTTGAATTGCCCTCTCTTCCTGAAGTAACAGTCTTGCAAGCTCGCCAGGCACTTCGCAATCATCTTCACCTTCGTCTTCGGCTAAGTTGATCGGATTTTCGAAGTCATAATTGGCAGTAGCAGAGCTGTTATCAGTAAGATCCAGAGTGGATTGGAACCTGTATGAGTGAGTGTGTGTGTAAATACAGCTGTTTTGAAAATTATGTAAAGGAAAGGAAAGATAAAAAAGGAACACAATATTTGCAATGCGAAAAACATCCAAGATTTTCATTCATGATGTATAAAATGACAGTTTGTATGCCCTCACAAATAGAACCACGGTGCCTCGGGTAAGACACCGGGCCATAGAGTTTATCATTGTTTATTACAAAATAACAAAACAAGAAAATTTATTACTTAGTAACAAAAGAAACAGGGAGATTGTCCTTTGCGCTCCAATTGTTAAGTCCACCATCAGCAGCCGGGTAGATCCAGCTATCAAACTCAGCTTCATCAACTTCCTCTTCATCACCAATAGCATTAACTCCATGAGCAGGCAGGGGAGCTGTCACCACATTAGGCTTATCAGACGCCTCAAATTGTACCTCCTTAGCGTCAATGAGATCCTGCAGCTTGTTCTTTAGTGCCCAACAGTCATCGGTAGAGTGCCCCGGGCTTTCTGAATGGTAAGCACAACGAGCATTCGGGTTGTACTTGGGAGATGCTGTATTTGGGAACTTTGGGGCCTCCCTGACAGTTACCAAATTGGTTGCGAGCAACTGTGGCAGGATTTGCGACAAAGTCATGCCTAGGCGGGTGAATTCTCTCCGGGGTCTTTCCACCTTCTGAGTATTGTTTAGCCGGGGAGCGGCAGCAGGCTTAGCAATCATGACCGCACTGACAGATTGGCGGTGTTCATTTTTCTCTGATCTTCTAGATCCATACACGGCACTAGACTCTTTTTTAAACGGTTTCTTGTCCGAACTAGAGGATGATGCCCCCTTTGCAATCTTCCCAGACTTCAACCCAGCTTCAATCCTTTCTCCAGTCAAGATCAAATCAGTGAAACCAGCAGAAGAATTCCCAATGAGATGGTTAAAGAATGGCCCAGATAGGGTCCCCAAGAACATGTCAACCAACTCCCGATCAGTCAATGGTGGCTGCACCCTGCCAGCCAGGTCTCTCCACTTCTGAGCGTACTCCTTAAAACCTTCGCTTGCACCTAACGTCATACCCTGGAGTTGGGTACGTGTGGGGGCAAGGTCGGCATTATACTGATACTGCTTGTAGAAAGCAGTAGCCAGCTCCTCCCAGTTACGAACTTTGGTCCCATCCAGCTGATAGAACCATTCGAGATGAGTCCCTGAAAGACTCTCCTGGAAGAAGTGGATCCATAGATTCTTGTCCGCAGAGTACGGCTGAATTTTCCGAACATAGGACCTTAAGTGCAGCTTGGGGCAAGACGCCCCGTCATACTTTGAGAAGGATGGTGCTTTGAATTTGTGCGGAATAATCACACCAGTCGACAAACCCAGATCTCCGAAATCCAGCCCAGGTGCCTGTTGCACCTCCATAGCCTTCAACCTGTCCTCCAGTTGTTTGTACCTGTCATCTGCAGGAGGGTACTGCTCCTCGTCAAAATTTGTCTCGTTGTCGGAGACGACCGGACTAGGAACCTTTACTTCTGCCTGAGAAGGACTCCTGCCAACAGAAGAACCAGCCTCTTCATGCTGCAGAGTGTTACCCAACCTTCGGCCCGAGTTGAATAGAACAGTTCTTCTTTTCTTCTTCTTCTCCTTCTTCAGGAGCATAGTCTTCAGTTCTTCTTGGCCTTTAGCTAGACCCATGATTAGTTCTTGAAACTGCGCATTCTGCGCCTGGAGAGCCTTGATTGATGTCTCTGTTGATTCAGATCCGGGATTCATGATGCTGAAATAAACAGCGAAGAACTGTAAGCAACCTGAAAAAAGGGGAAAAACCTGTTATGCACATGATGTATGAAATGCGTATGCAATGCATTCAAGGGTTCGAAAGTTCAAATTCGTTGTAGACAAGAGAAGAACACACGTTATCATTAAAGAAATTATTGTTTAATACATCAAGGCCTCATGGGCAAAAAGTACAAAAATCAAGTCAATCCCAAAATACACTGCGCATCCTCTTTGGAGCTATGTAGGTGTTGAGATTCCTCTCCTCATGCAACAGACGGGTGAGCTCCAAGACCTTCTTTTCACTGGCATGCAGACTAGTCTCAAGAAAATTCCGCTCTTCCTTAAGCTGGATCCAGCTCTTCTGCATCTCTTCCCAGGATGTGGGCATATCAGGGTGCTGAATAACATGAGACACTTCCCCTTCCAAGACTGGTTCTTTGATTACTGGAAGCATGTGAGGATAAGGCATCACTAACTTCTGAGAGCGGGCTCGTACCCACTTGAGATAAGGTTCCAAAGGGATGGAGTTCCTGTGCCCCAGTGTTTTGCTGTCTATCCTACTGGGCATCCTCCAGGCTCTGATAAATCTCTGACGAAGTCCTTGAGTATCACTGTCGAAGTCAAAAACTATGTCAAGGATTAACATGTCATGAGGACCGTCCCTCCGAGCATAACCAAACTGTCTCCAAGCCAGGCATGGGCTATAAGTAATACCTCCTCTGATTCCAAGTAAAGGAACATTAGGGTACTCCCCACAACGATCAATGATAGTGACATCTCCTCTGGATCTAGGACACCAATGTATATCTGCATGTGTAAGAGTCATCAACCGTTGTGACCATCTCAAACCCCGCTCATTCTTCAGGACTGATTGTGGAAGGTGCGAAATAAACCACCTTCCCAGGAGAGGAGTGCAACACATAAGGACACCTCTTTTTCTCATGGTTCGAGTGTAACATGAGTGAAGGATGTCCCCCAGCAATGTAGATATGGGATTCCTGGACATAAAGATCTGAATGGCACTGATATCAATGAGCTGATCTGGGTTAGGGAACAACACCAAACCATAAACAAGGAGGGCCACAACCTCTTCAAAAGCTTGCAAGTCAAGGGAGTTCCAACATTCAAGGGCTTTTTCAAACAGAAACCTGGCTAAGAACCCTTTGATACCACTTCTAACTTCCCAATGTCCCTTGAGGTCAGATGACTGTAGGTGCAAGGCTTTAGCAATCTCTTCCAGCTTAGGTTCCTTTTCTGTACCGTTGAAGGGTAGCTGATCAAGGATAGGGATCTTCAGGAGCCGGGAGAACTCCTCCAATGTAGGTACCAACTGATAGTCCAAGAAGGTAAAGCAGTGATGCAGAGGGTCAAAGAATTGGAACAGGACCTTAATCATATCTTCCTCAATGTTGGTGTTGACCAAGCTGATGAGGCTTCCATGCCTGTCACTGAATGAAGAGTTCTCAGGAATCCTGGATATAAGCTCCTTAAGCTGAGGAGGGATCCTTACAAGACTGACTTGAATGGTTTTTCTACGAACAGTTTCCATGTCCTACAAAACAAGAACAAAGATGAAAATCCGAACCCCTGAAATGGTTAGTCAATGCATATGATGCTGGATGATGTCATGATGCTATGATTAAACACACCACAGATATTTACAAAGACAAACATGTAGGGCACACAAGGCACACAAGACAAGCCCTTAAGGTTTAAGGCCAGCATGGGGTCTGGGTAGTACCCTTTTGAAGTTGGTGGGTTCAACCTGTCCTAATCAAAGTAACCGGGTTCTAAGGTTCCCAATATCACGGGATTGCTTTCATTGTTCATCGTTTCGATTTAGCCACTGAACTGGCGACCGAAATATTCCAGGAAAGCAACCCTCAATTGAGCGTAGTATCGAGTATCAACCAACCTCGGACTGCACCAAAGTCAGTTATCTCACTACCCTAAAGAGGCCAAGATAGTTCAATTAAGGTTCCTAAGGTCTGTTGATACTTCACGACACCACGCGGAGGCCCCGTACTCTCCTTGACTGAACTCAAGGGTTACCGGTACACACCAAAGTGCCACATCAACGTAGCAGACTGTTTCAACCATGTCGGTATACCCCGCACAGTTCCCTCACAGCCTTGTTGCTACTTTCTAAGAAAGGTATCCCCCAGATCCGGGTGTAGGATCTATAGAACTCCCAAGCAACCCACAATTTTAAAGCATACAAGGAAAACAATTGAAAACATAGTTATGAGCTAGCCCTAAGGTACACCTCACTTTAAGATTTTCCCCAGCAGAGTCGCCAGTTCTGTGATCGGTGGATCTGGAACTGACTGTTTAACGCTGGTTCGCGAAATGTCGCGGAAGCAAGAGTCGCCACCGTCTTTTATTTTCTCCAAATGGAAAGGACAAAAGCACAGAAAAATTCCTTAAAGAGATCGCTCTCGGTTCGGGAGGTAGGTTATAGAAAGGGAAGGTGTTAGCACCCTTTCTATCCATGGTTATCCATGGGCTCTTAGATACTTGCTCTATGTGTTTTCAAAATGTTTTGTTTGCTTTTCAATGTGGGTTTAAAAAGTTTCTTTGAAAAATTTCAGATCGACTCATACGTCAGAGTGTTTGGAAAGTTTGTTTTGAAAGCTTTTGAAAATGTGTTGGTGTGAAAAGTTGTTTTGATTTGTTTGAAATTAGAGCAAGTATCCTTGAGAACCTACCTACCCTAAGGAATTCGTCTGTGTAAATGTCCTTAAAAGTAGTGCCATCCCACCATTGAGAGGTAGGTAGCACCACCGTTGGAGGTGTTCGGGTCAATTCGAAGGTTTTAGGGACGTGGTGATCACCAGAGCAATGGGAAGACACCTTAGAAGCTACCCTCATGCCAGGTTCCCGGATCATGAGGACTTACTAAGACGTCCTCTACTCGACGATCACCTTTCGAAAGGCAACAGTGAGGCGTACCCTAGGGGTGGTGTGTGCGAATTGTGTGTCATGTTTCAGTTATTTGTCTTGTCATGTTTATTTGTGTTCTACGCTTGATTTTAATTAAGACATTCATTCTTGCATGCATATTTAACAGTTATAAGTTGCGGGAAAATAAATCTACAACTATTACAAATGGCGCGGGTCCCCATCGCCAAAATTAAACCGGACCCGATTTAGCGGAAAAATAAATAAAGCGATAAATAAAAGTGCGAAAAGTAGAGTTACAAGGCTTAGGGACAATTACATAATTATTTAAACGATTGTAAAATAAATGCGCGAAGTAAAGGAATTGAAACAAAACTAGGGCGTTGGCCCCTTTTGCAAAATATTAATGGTTAATGAGAATTAAAAATTAAATGATTAAATGTTTTTTTGGTATTTTGTATTTTTTAGATTTAAAAGAAAAAAGAAAAATTAATTAAAATTAAAATGCTAAACCCTAGTTCTAATGTTTTTTAAGTTTATTATGAAAATATTGACTTTTAACCTAATTTAACTCTAAATTAATTTATGTACAATTTTTAATTTATGAAAATAAATAAATAATATTATTATTCTGAAAAAAAAGGAAAATTAAAAAAGAAATAAAAAGTTATTAAACCTAAACTCTATTTTTTTTTTATTTTTAGTTATGAAAAATATTTAGTAAACCTAAATTAAAGCTAAATAATTACAAGCATTTATTTATGAAAATAATTATAATATTAATATTTATTATTTTTTGGTCTTTTCTGATTTTTGAATGTTTTTATATTTTGTAAAAATAATTAACTAAATAAATAGCAAATAAAAGAAATAAAAAGAAAAATTAAAGAAAGAATAAAAAAAAAATAATAAGGCAAACCAGGGGGGGTAGTCCCCAATTCAGGAGGTATAGGCCTAGCAAATCAGGCCCACTTGATTTTGAATTCGTTTGACTTTTCTAATCATGTGTGATGCATTTGACCAAGTGTAGCATATTCCTCAGACTTAAGCCTTTGATCTGATCCCCTTGGACACATGGCCGTTGATCCTTGGCAGCGTATGGTAGAATGCTTTACTGAGCCTGCATGGGAATTAGTATAGAAAAATATTATGGAAATTGTTCTGACCTGGGACTTGAACCCAGGTCATGAGAGTCACATGCACGCATCCCTGTCCATTGAGCCACTTGTGTTTCATTTAACATATAATAAACAATAAATATTATAAAAAGAAAACGTCAATGACTTTGGAATTTCGCGCGAAATTTGAATGGATCAATCATTGTTTGACACGCCTTCTTCTTCCTCCCCATCCCTGCAAAATAGAACACAGAGGCAACGGTTTTGTGTGTGTTTTCTTAGGGCCTCTATCAGAAAATAGCGAATAGGCCCTCGACGCTCATAAATTGAGCGCGAGGGTTGGAATCTTTTCGTTTGGATGCGTTAAGGGTGATGGCAATGGTCTTGAGTCCCAATTTTGCGTTATCTCAAAAACCCCAAATTAGCAAGCCTGTAAACCCTAGAGGACGATCATGGCAAAACCTCATATACAGCACGAAAATCCAATTAAATATAGTGATTAGCTTGGAAACATCATTATGAGCATGAATACATAAATAAAAATGCAAAAATATGCTTGAATCATGCTATACGAATTCAGAAATTTTGAGGTACAGTTTGACTTAGGGGTACCAATTCAGGGCGTTTTGGTTGATGTTAATGATTGAGAAACGTTCAATGATGTCTCAGGATGATGATAGGACAAGAATTGGAGCTTGAATCGACCTAGAACCCTGATTTCAGATTTGAGCTTTTTGAGAATTTTTGCAAGTTTTTGTATTGGTTTTCTGCGCAGCTTAGAGTGTAAGACCATTAGGGTTATGATTCTGAGTATGTATAGAGCATATTAGGTTAAAAATATTGCACAAAATCCTTTGAATTCATTGTTTTCAATATTTGATTTCATGAAATCTTTTCCAAATCTTTTCCATGTGCATTTTGGTTCAATCATGCTCAAATCTCATCAAAACTTACCTATTTAAGATGTGCACGAAATATTGACCTTGGAATGTGCATAAAAAGATTTTTTTAGGTCAAATTTATATTTTTCATGTATTTAAAATAATTTAAATGAATTAATATTAATATAAATTCAAATAAATAATTAAAAAATGAGAAAATACTTCCCTTTGGGCCTAATGGTCGTGCATAGGCTTGGCATGAAGAAACTTGGAAGAAAAATGGGCCCAATAGCAAATTTAGGCCTTTTGCATCAATGTTGACTTTTCAAAATTCCCAAAAATTTCCCAATTTCCACAAGGCATAACTTGCTCAATTTTTAAGCTTTTCACATGTTCTTGGACATTTTGGAAAGGTCTTTGAGTCCTTTAACCAATGCCTTTGGTCCCATGTCATTTTGATTTACCAATCTCAAGTTATGGCCTTTGACTTAAAGTCCCTTTTTGTTGACTTTTGAAAATGACCTATAATGTTGAAATTGATAACTTTTTGTGAGAGCATTTCTTGGACTTGAAATATGAAGATGAATTGTAGGAAATGTCTTTCTCTTCAAAATGAGCTTTGGATGGAATTTTTCTGATAATCCATGTGAAAGTTATGCCCTGGTCAATTTCAGTTGACTTTTTCAACTGTCCAAATATAGCAACTTTTGCATCTTTGATGATTTCTGAGCCAAATCTTGAAAATCATGATCAAGCATTGATCAAATGATGTTTGTGGCTTCAAAATGATATGTTGACCAAAAATTTGAACTTTTGACTGTCAAATGACCATTTTGCCCCTACAGTTGACTGTAGTGCAATCTAGGGTTTTGACTGTGCAATTTTGAGCTGAATGCCTTGAAACTTGATATGAGGATGTTTGACCACATTTGTAAGCATATGAGACTTGACTGGGCCTTTGAAATCTTCATTTTCTTGATCAGGACACAAACCCTAGTTTTGACTGTCTAGGAGACAGTTGAACTGCATAGTCCTTGGGGAATTTTGTGACCTTGACTTTGACAATTCTTGATGAATATGGGAAGGCAAATTTTGGGGTACAACACCGTGATTTGCAGAGAGGGTTAACTGATCCCAATCAGTGGCCCTTAATGATGACTGTAATTTTATCTGTCTTTTCAATTCAATTTATCTGTTATTTGACTTTTCTCTTTTCTTTTATTTATTGCAGATGAATATTTGGATGGAGAGGGGTATTAAATGAAGAATGAAGAATTGGAGACTTAGAAAATATTTAGAAAAATAGGATAGTTTTATTTTCAATTTAATCATTGTAACTATTATTATTATAAATACTTCGTAAATGAATACTTGTATCTAAATAATAATTGTAACAAACATTTAAATATGAAATAAAAATTCTATTGATCCATTTAATTCTTTTTATCCCTTTTCAATTATTTATTTATTATTTATAGTTCTTTAAATTAAAATAACTGAAAATTAAATTCCAGCTTTTTAATCTTTAGAATAATAAATAATTAACTAAACATTGATTCAACGTTGATCAAATGATAAACTCGGCGCTTCCAACATCCAAAGCAAAGCACAGTCAAACACAATAACTGATCAGACGCATTCCCTTTTTACTGATTTTTTTATCAAACACTGTAAATCCAAACTGCACGGATCTTTTGACTGGCTCAAACAAACCAATGTGAATTCAACCCAAATGCAGTCTTTTTACTGATTAAGTCAAACAATGCGAACCCAACCCAAATCTCGGAATAACTCGCAAAGTGCTGTAGAATTTAAATCCTTCTGAGAACGTGCCCAAAAACCCTAATTCCTGATTAAATGCCAAAGAGCGTTCGCCTGATCAAAGTTGAGCCAAAATCAACCAAAACCCTAAACCAACTGTTTGAAACAAACCAGAGCCATAAAAATCAATAAAACCTTAATTTTGCTTGGCTGACGAGAAAAGTCTGTTTGACCGATTCTTGAGCCAATCTGAAAAATCAGGAAACGCCTGAAGTTGTTATTTCTTGTGGAAAAATGCGAGGGCAAATTTTGGGGAACAACAGTTGCCCCTGTTCAATCTTCTTGAACCTGAAGAGTTAGATTGGCAAGTTTGCCTTTCGCGACTTGAAGGTAAAAGAAGATTGGACACTAAAGTGCCCAGAAAATTTGCACTCTGTGATGTGATGGTAGAGGTGAATGGGCTTAAAGATGCCATTTGGTGATGGGCTTAAAGATGCCATCTGGTGCGATAGAATCTTGTCGGGGGATGGGCTTAGAGATGCCATCTGGGAATGGGCTTAAAGATGCCATTTGGTGATGTTGAACTGTATGTCAATGGTGACTGGACGAGTATCAGAAAGGCATCCATGCTTTGGAACATCTCTGAATTGGGGGTCCGAATAAGCAATAGATTGACATCCATGTCTGGAGAATCCGTAAACTATTTTGAAGAGTTGAGATTGAATAAGCAATAGAGCCACATCCGTTGTTGGGAAGCGTCCGTAAACTGTTTTCAAAAGTTGGCATCTGAACAAGTTGGTAGATTGACATCCGTTGTTGGGAAGAATCCGTAAACTGTTTTTAAAAATTGCATCTGAATAAGCTGATAGATTAACATCCGTTGTTGGGAAGAATCCATAAACTGTTTTCAGAAGTCTTGAGAAGAATCTGAACAAGTGATAGGTTAGCATCCGTTACTGGAGAACCCGTGAACTATTTTCAGAAGTCTTGAAGTTGAAGAGGAACCGGTGTAGGGTTTCCTGATGATGCGTCTGAATGGATCCGGAATAAGTATCAGAATGTCGCCGTGTCCGGGTCACATCTGAACTATTTCTGGATGAATCTCGGGAGGTGATCTTTGTCTGTCGACTGATCTTACCTGAAAAAGTAAAGGGTTAGTCGTATGCGATGTCATGATGCATGATGCAATGTATGTGACATCAATGTATGTGACATCAATGTTTATGACATGAATGTGATGAATGCGCATGTAAGCTGATGAGCTATTTTACTGAGGATAAACGAATCAGAGATGACTGAAGATAAAAGCATCTTGACTGCTACCGGGAAAATAATTCCTTGGCTGTTGCTGGAGAAGAGAATTCCTGATGACCTCTACTGGGGAGTTCCAAACTAGTAGACCCATGCTGGGGAGGTAAGATTGAGGATCTTCAGCTCGGTGGGAAGTAACTCTGACGACTTCACTGGGGAACTCAAAATCTGCCCTCCCAAAACTTTGTGGGGAGAAGGTTCATTAGTCTGGCTCCACTAGGGATTGATAATTTGAAGTTTTAGCTTCGCCGGGGATAATGAAACTTGACTCTGAATGGAGTTAGCTTCTGGAAGGTTCTCTGGCTGGGGATTGCGAGAGTCCTCTGATTGCTGCAGGTGAAGGCTTGGAATCTGAACAAGCGATAGATTGACATCCGTTATTGGAGAATCCGTGAGCCGTTTTCGGAACGTTGAGAAGAGTCTGAACAAGCGATAGGTTATCATCCGTTACTGAAGAACCCGTGAACTGTTTTCAGAACGTCTTGAGATTGAATAAGCAATAGAGCAGCATCCGTTGTTGGGAAGCGTCTGTAAACTGTTTTCAATGGTTGCATCTGAACAAGTAATAGATTAACATCCGTTGTTGGGAAGAATCCATAAACTGTTTTCAGAAGTCTTGAGAAGAATCTGAACAAGTGATAGGTTAACATCCGTTACTTGGAGAACCCGTGAACTGTTTTCAGAAATCTTGAGATTGAATAAGCAATAGAGCAACATCCGTTGTTGGGAAGCGTCCGTAAACTGTTTTCAATGGTTGCATCTGAACAAGTAATGGATTAACATCCGTTGTTGGGAGGAATCCATAAACTGTTTTCAGAAGTCTTGAGAAGAATCTGAACAAGTGATAGGTTAACATCCATTACTTGGAGAACCCGTGAACTGTTTTCAGAAATCTTGAGATTGAATAAGCAATAGAGCAGCGTCCGTTGTTGGGAAGCGTCTGTAAACTGTTTTCAATGGTTGCATCTGAACAAGCTGATAGATTAACATCCGTTGTTGGGAAGAATCCATAAACTGTTTTCAGAAGTCTTGAAGAGGAACCGGTGTAGGGTTTCCTGAGGATGAGCTCGTGTAAAACTGCATCGGGTTTTTGAACACTTTTGACATTCGAATGCCCCAAGTAGTGATGTAGATAATTTCCTGGCTTGTTACAGGTGTTGGTCTACAATCGGTCGTCCACAGATGTTTCCTAGCTTGTTACAGGTGTTGATCTGGAACTCTTCAGACGTGCCCTGGCAGGATACAGGAATCGAATCTTCAAACTCTTCAGACGTGCCCTGGCTAAATACAGGAATCGAGTCTGGAAAGGTGATAATTGATTTGTTGAACACTTTTGACATTCGAATGCCCCAAGTAGTGATGAAGGAGTCTTGAATCAGATTACTCTGCATATTGAGAGATTTCTTGAAATCTTGACTGGACTGCCCCAGGTTAATTGAATTTTGAAAGATCTATTGAAACTTGACTGGACTGCCCCAGGTTAATTGAATTTTGAAAGATCTGTTGGACCTTGACTGGACTGCCCCAGGTTAATTGGACTTTGAAAGATCTGTTGGACCTTGACTGGACTGCCCCAGGTTAATTGGATGGTGACATGTCATGCCCCTTGTTGATAGGAGATTTGTCGTTGGAAGTGTTATCCTCTTGAAGTGATTTTTACTTACTGAGAGAGTTTTCGTTCCTCCGAACATTCGCTGTATGAATTTCTTCGCTGTCAAACAAAAAGCCAAATGCAGACAGTGATATTCAAGCAATGCAAAGTTTATGTTTGTCTCGAAGTTTTGAAAAATGCATTTTTAGCAGAAAACTTTTTATAAGACAGATCAACACAAGATTCAGAGCAAAGCCTTACAGGAGTCAGGATACCTTTTGTAACAGTATGCTTTCGAACTAACCCATGCTTCAATTAGGACTTTTGAAGGGTTGTAACGTGGCTTGGTTCACGGTTTAAGAAACAAAGGATAAAGGCTCGAAATATATTTGTACCCACCCGCTCTTCGTGATGTTCTTCAACCTAAGCTCAGTTAATTGTGCGTCATGCTCTGTTTTGAGTTTGGAACGACTTTTGGGCGATGGTTCACCAGTTGAATTCGGGGAGACAGTCATCATATCCTCTTTTCTTTTCCAACATTTTTTCATGTTGTTGAGGATTTTGTAATAACCTCACTATTTTGATTTTGATTTGTTATCCCTAACTTTTGCCTGATTGTTACCGTTTTCCAGGATTACAGTCAGCGGGATGCCCCAGTTTTCTTAAGCCTCCTTTATAGGTTTTGGCTCAGTGGGCTTTTTCTCTTTTTGAGAGATTGACTGTCTATGTGATAGGGAACCACCCTTGTCTTTTGATTCCAAAGGAATGCTTTCTTTTTTCTTTGACGTCGTTCGTTGTGTTACGAACTGAGAGTTTGCGACTTCAATGCGCATTTTTTTTTAATTAAACTGAGAGACTACCCTGCCCCGGGTTTAATATCAAAGGTTTTGATTGTTTAGAACAGAAAGCTCCTACTTCTTTGGCTCGAAGGGGTTGACTAGGGATTAACTTCCTTATAACTCCAGTGTTTGGGAATTGAAAGAAATGCCTGTACATCATCAGCAAGGTCTGTTCAAAAGCATACTGTATAAGATCATGGTATTGTTTCGTCATCCTCCCTCTAAAGGCTTACAGCTTTTTATCAAGAGTCAAATATCATAAAGAAAAGCATAAGAGTAGTGAAACGAATGGATGAATTCAAGACAAACATATGCAATGCATTAATGAAAACAGAGTTTAGCATCAACAGATAATTGTTTGACAGCAAAAGAAATTACAACTTTGAAAATTCAAAAAGAAGCAAAAGTTTTTCAGCTCGAGCTTCGTCACTTCAAGTGGAGAACCCTTTAACGGAAGATTTTCATCCCGCCGTCTGGCATGAATTCCAGCACCCCAATGTCGATCAGATCTTGAATCTTGTTCTTCAAGTCCCAACAGTCGTTGGTGTCGTGTCCCGGGCTGTAGGAGTGGTAAACACAAAATGCGTCGGGATGATAGTGAGGAGAGGAGGTATTGGGCTTCTGAGGAGGGTCCTTTAAGGTAAGCAAATTGACCTCCAGCAGGCGCTTTAGTATGAAAAATGATGGTATTTCAGTCTCCGTGAACTGTCTTCCTGACGTTTCTTGCTTACGCCGATTACCCCTTTGACGCTGGCGAGGTTGTTGATGGGCTTGTGACCCTGAAGCAAGTAAAGGAGCTTTCCCCTTGTCTTCTTGAGTGGATGGAGGCTGAGCGGTGACTTGCTCTTCAACCTCAGATGTTTGCCCCAGTTGGTTGTTTGGAAGCAATTGGCAGACAAGAACTCTGAGTTCCTCTTGTCTTTGAGATAGGTCTTGGATGAGAGCCATCTGGCCCACCAACTGTCCCATCATTTGGGTCCTCAAGGTTGTCAGATCAAACTGTAGCTCCGCAAGCTGGTCACTCCTGGCATTGTTGGAATTCTCCCAGCTATTTGTGAGGAGAGCTTTCATCTCTTCTTGCCCCAGAGATAAGTTCAGGAACATCTCTTGCAGCTGAGCAGTCTGGTCTTGGATGTCTTTGACAGACCTTTCTAGAGCCATCTCTTGCTGAAATAAACAGCAGGAGAGTAAGGAAACCTGAAAAAGGAAAGACTTTCAAAATGCAATGCATGATAATGTGGATGCATGTTTTCAAGGATCTCTTGGGGTAAACACAAGAAAATGTTAGAGGTTGAGCTTGGATCTCTGATTGGAGAACTTTGCACCGGTGGACGTCTTTCCACGAGAATCAAGCTCACCATGTCGAGTGGGTCATAGCCACTGATTTAAGTTGTTGCACTCGATCTTTGTTTGGAGAACTTAGTTTAGAGGAGAAACCTCTCGCCCCTTGGTAGATGTCTGGTTCAACGTAACCCTGCATCAAAAGAACTCTTGAGATCCTTGAAATGGTTATTGAAAATGCTATGGTATGATGTTATGATGTTATGTACATGTATGCAAAAAGCAAGTGAGTGTATATACAGGCAAACATATTCACACAAAGCAAACAAGTCCTTAGGTTTAGGCTTGCATGGGGTTTAGGTAAATACCCTCTTGAAGTTAGTTGGCTCATCCTGTCCTAAAATAGAAACCGGGTTCTAAGGAGCTCAATATCATTGGATTGTTTTCTGTGTTCATTGTTTCGGTTTAGCCACTTACTGGCGACCAAAATATTCCAAGAAAACAATCCTCAAGAGAGTGTAGTATCGAGGATCTATCAACTTCGGACTGCACCAAAGTCGGTCATCTCACTACCCCTAAAAAGGCTAAGATGGTCAATTAAGGTTCTAAGAGTTCGTTAGTGCTTCACGACATCACACAGCGGCCCCGTACTCTCCTTGATTGAACTCAAGGGTTACCGGTACTCACAAATATGTCACACTAACATAGCTTACTGCTTCAACCATGTCGGTATACCCCGCACAGTTCCCTCGCAGTTTTTTGCTATTTACCTAAAAAGGTGCCCCAAATCCGGGTGGAGGATTTACAACAAGAACCCAAACAAGAACCCAAAAGATAAAGCAATCAAGTCAATCAAAGCAAGAAAGTAAAGGTGATCTAAACCCTAAGGTAACCCCACTTTTAATATCAATCCCCAGCAGAGTCGCCAGTTCTATGATACAGTGGGAGAACTGACTGTGAGTTTTGCGTTTGTATTCGCACTTGTTCGGTTGAGCAAGAGTCGCCACCGACTTTTTATTTTATCCTAAAGGAAAGGTTAAAAAAGCACAGCAAAAACCTTTTGAGATATTTCGTGGGTCCGGGGGGTAGATTATGAAAAGGGAAGGTATTAGCACCCTTTTCATCCATGGTTATCCATGGGCTCTTAGTTACTTGGTTTTTTAGATCACTTGCCTTGATTTTCGATTGCTTGAAAATGGTGTGTGTGTGTGTGTGTGTGTTTTGAAAATGTTTTGGAAGAAGATGCCTTATCTTAGGCTACCCTTGTAACAATTCTTTACTCGAATGTTTTACAAAGGCATGTATCTTTTCGAAAAGATGTTTCAAATGTTTTTGAGAGTTTGTTTTGAAAGTGTTGTGGATTGTGGTTTTTGAAAAGAAGGCAAGTGTTTTTGCAAGTTGATCTCAAGTAACTAAGAGTTTTATCTACCCTATTGTACTCAAAGGTTTTCTCTATGTTCTCAACCCTTTTTAACAATTTTGTTCCACCATTGAATTTGGTGGACAATCTTGCGTTTAGGAAGTTTGTTCGGGACGGGCGCGGGTCATCGTATGGACCATGAATGCAATGGTGCCAAGTGTCTTCGGCAATTTGCTTCGAATGGACTATGATCATTCCGTTTAGGCAACATTCGAAAGCGTCATCGAGGGACTTATGATCATGTGAATTTGTTTTGCCAAAGATACTCGACGTGCAAGCATGGCCCATTTTGGAAGGCAACATGTGGGATTACCCTAGAGGGTGCAAGTGTGATTGTGTATTGATTTCATGTATTTGTCTTGTATTAGGTTATCTAGCGTTTGATTTTATGTACATGCAAACCCTAGGTCTAACCATGGTATAATTGAAAGCGGTAAGTTTCAAGAATGTAAAATCTACGCTATTACAAAATAGGTATCTGGGAGTGGGGGTACAAATTTATGAATGGGGATGAGACTTAGGAATGTAATGTCCAATAAGTTACAACCAAATCGAATTTTTGATCAAATGTAAATGTAACAAATATACAAATATAAGCAAATGTGTATAGGAGCAATGTAAATGTATTGTGTAAGTGTAATTATTTACAGGTTAGAGATGTGAAATTAAATGTGTATTAAGTATTATTTTGACCTAAAGAAAAATTAAATGCTTGTTTAATTAATCCTTGTAATCTCGTATATTTTTAATATGTATGAAAAGAATGTTTTAATGAAAAGAAAAATATTCTAAGTTTGAAAGTTATTATTTTACATTTGATATAAAAAAAGTATCTTTATATTTTATGTACCAAAAGTATGTTTTAATTAAATATCAAGAATTAAATTAGAAAAAAATGTATTTTTAATTGTTATGTACAAATAGAAAATTTTAATTAAAGGAAAAGAAAAATGTTTTCAATCTTAATTATATTGTGTAATAAAAATATATTTTTATGTATTTGTGTTTAATATATATATTCAAAAAAAATGTTTAAAATAATAAAAAAAAATGTGTTTTCATGTATTTTAGTATTAATGAAATAATATACAAAGTAACAAAATTTAGGTTAGAGGCAAAATATTGTAATTAAAAATGTTATATAAAAAAGGTTTGTGTTAACTTATTAACAAATAAACTTGTTTTTAAAAAAAAAGGTTAAGTTGATTAATTAAGAAAGAAGATAACGTTATAAAAAAAAAAGGGTAAAAGTTTCTGAATGGGCCTTGGTGGTTAAAACGGGCGAGGCCCAAAATGCAGACAATGTTCTTAGGGTTAATTGTTTTTGTCTTCAGAAAAGGGTTTTAGGGTTTGAGAGTGTGGCAGCGGCGCTCATCTTGTCTTCTTCGTGCGTGTTGTCTTTGTCTTCCGGCTTCTTTGCCATGGCCACCAGCTTCTATACCTCCTTCTTTTCTCCAGCAAAACGTTAGGGGGTGACAGATTCGGTAAGTTCGTTTTCGTATTCATGGTATTTTCGTTACAATTGCATGCTGTGATTTTGGTTCTAATTTGATTCTTACTTCATTTTGCAATGATTGTTTGAGGTACACGAGAAAGGATGAAAGAACATGCATTACCTTTACTGAAGAGGGGAAGGAATGGTGGAGGCGCTCGGAGGCTTAGTGGTGAAGGGGCTTACTTGGACGACACTTGGTATTTCTATACTCCTTCTTAGGCTTTATGATGTTGGTCTGAAAGCTTAACTTGATGTCCTCTTTTCTTCTTCTCTTGGTTGGCTTGCCTCTGTACGCTTTTGTTATCTCTCTTTTTCTGACTTGTTGCCTCGTTGCTTACTTCCGTCGCCTATTTTGCTCGTATGCTTATGTTGCTTGCTTTTTCTGCCCTATGATGAACTTTCTGAGGGCTTTCGTTGCCTTTGTTGCCTGTGTTTGATGCCTATTTTGTTGCCTTGAGATGCCTCTTTTACTTGTCTTGAATGCTTCTGTATCTTCTTTGCCTTCTTGTGTTGCCTTATTCTGCTTGCTTCTCTAATGGCCAGTGATGATATATTCTGAGGCCTTGATGCTTGGGTTTTGTGGTATTATGCAGTAGGTTGTATGGTACGATGGTTTTGAATGATTTTTTTTTGTGGTATTGGTTTGATGGCTCAATCAGGTTAATGAGGTTTAGCAGGTTTTGAATGGTTTGATGCAGTAGGAAAGTTTTTAGGCCATGAAGGTTTTGATACTTGAACTGGTTTTATGCAGTATGCTATGGTTTTACTGGTTTACAGGTTTGTTGCTATGGCAGGTCTGAGGCTTTTTGGTGAGATAGGTTTATGCAGTAGGCAGGTTCTGATGTTTCAGGTTGTGAGGCTTAGCTTGTTGGACTGGTTTTGGTTATGGCCTCTTGGTTCTGTTGAGTTTAACAGGTTGTGAGGCTTTACAGGTACAGGCTTGTGTTTGAAACTGGTTTAGGTTAGGCCTCAGGCAGGGTGGTATTATCTGGTTTTCTGCTGTTTGTGTTTAGGCAGGTTTGAGCTGAATGGTACAGGTTTGTGAGGTTTCAGCAGGTTTGAGTTTAGGCCATATTGTTTTTTTGTTTATACAGTAGGAGTGGTTTATGCAGTGTGATGGTTGTTACTGGTTTACAGGTTTGTTGCTTGTGAAGTTTAAGGCTTATGCTTCAGTAGCTTGATGGTTATGTGTTTGTATATTTTGCTCTCTCCTCTTTTCATTGTGTTCAGTTCTTGTGTTTTATATCTTTCTATCTTCCTGCCTAAAGCCTAAAAAAACCTGCTTTCTTTTCTCTCCTCTTCTCTCTCCAGTACACTTCAAAGAATATTAAAATGTTTTTGTGTGTACTTTCTGAAAGGGCTACTTGGGGAAATGATGAAAATGAGTGTAGTTGCTTGCATATCCAATTTTCTCTGCATATTTGTCTCTTTTCTTTGACAGCTTTTGTACTTTTTGGATCTTTTGATATCTTTGCCAAATCTTCTTTATTGACAGCTTGGATACCTTTGTGCAGTTTGACACTTTTGACAGAAAGTTGAATTTGGACTTTTTTAGTTTGGTTTGGACCTGCTTCTGAACCATGCAGTTTGACAATTTGAATTGTGCAATTTGACTTTTGTGCATTCATATTTTAGCAAATAAAACTCGTCCCTCTTTGTGAACCGGGAGAAATCCCGTGATTTGCAGAGAGGGTTAACTGATCCCAATCAGTGGCCCTTAATGATGACTGTAATTTTATCTGTCTTTTCAATTCAATTTATCTGTTATTTGACTTTTCTCTTTTCTTTTATTTATTGCAGATGAATATTTGGATGGAGAGGGGTATTAAATGAAGAATGAAGAATTGGAGACTTAGAAAATATTTAGAAAAATAGGATAGTTTTATTTTCAATTTAATCATTGTAACTATTATTATTATAAATACTTCGTAAATGAATACTTGTATCTAAATAATAATTGTAACAAACATTTAAATATGAAATAAAAATTCTATTGATCCATTTAATTCTTTTTATCCCTTTTCAATTATTTATTTATTATTTATAGTTCTTTAAATTAAAATAACTGAAAATTAAATTCCAGCTTTTTAATCTTTAGAATAATAAATAATTAACTAAACATTGATTCAACGTTGATCAAATAATAAACTCGGCGCTTCCAACATCCAAAGCAAAGCACAGTCAAACACAATAACTGATCAGACGCATTCCCTTTTTACTGATTTTTTATCAAACACTGTAAATCCAAACTGCACGGATCTTTTGACTGGCTCAAACAAACCAATGTGAATTCAACCCAAATGCAGTCTTTTTACTGATTAAGTCAAACAATGCGAACCCAACCCAAATCTCGGAATAACTCGCAAAGTGCTGTAGAATTTAAATCCTTCTGAGAACGTGCCCAAAAACCCTAATTCCTGATTAAATGCCAAAGAGCGTTCGCCTGATCAAAGTTGAGCCAAAATCAACCAAAACCCTAAACCAACTGTTTGAAACAAACCAGAGCCATAAAAATCAATAAAACCCTAATTTTGCTTGGCTGACAAGAAAAGTCTGTTTGACCGATTCTTGAGCCAATCTGAAAAATCAGGAAACGCCTGAAGTTGTTATTTCTTGTGGAAAAATGCGAGGGCAAATTTTGGGGTACAACACCTAGGAACATATCAACCAGCTCACGATCAGTTAATGGAGGTTGCACCCTGCCAGCCAAATCCCTCCATTTTTGTGCATATTCTTTGAACCCTTCGCCCGTTCCTAGAGACATACCCTGAAGTTGGGTACGCGTAGGAGCGAGATCAGAATTGTATTGATATTGTCTGTAGAATGCGGTTGCCAAATCTTCCCAGTGTCAGATTCTAGTTCCATCTAGTTGGTAGAACCACTCAAGCTGTGACCCCGAAAGGCTATCTTGGAAGAAGTGAATCTGTTGTACCCCAAAATTTGCCCTCGCGTTTTTCCACAAGAAATCTCAGCTTCAAGCCTTTTCTGACTTTTCAAACTGGCTCAAGAATCGGACAAACGGACTTTTCTTGACAGTCAAGCAAAATTAGGGTTTTTACTGATTTTCAGAGCTCTGGATTGTTTCACAATTGGCTTAGGGTTCTGGATGTTTTTTGGTTCAATTTTGATCAGGCGAATGTTATTTGGCATTCAATCAGGAATTAAGGGTTTTATGGGCATATTCTCAGAAAGATTAAAATTCCACAGCACGTTGCAGTTTATTTCAAGATTCGGATTGAATTAGCGTTGTTTTGATTTAATCAGTAAAAGAGACAGTGGTTTGAAATCAGTTTGTTTTGTTTGGGCCAGTCAAAAGATATGTGCAGTTTGGAATTACAGTACTTGATAAGAATCAATAAAAAGGATTGCGTCTGGTCAATTTTTGTGTTCGACTGTGCGTTGCTTTGAATGATGGAGACGTCCAGTTCATTTTATGTTGATCAACAAGGTTTAGTTGATTATTTATAGTTCTAAGAATTAAATACTTGAAATTTAACTTTCATTTTATTTAATTTAAGGAATTATAAATAACAAGTAAATAAAGAAAAAGAATTGAAAAGAATTAAATGTCAATGGAATTTTTATTTCATATTTAATAGTTGTTACAATTGTTATTATTTGGATACGAGTATTTATTACAAAGTATTTAAAATAATAATAGTGTACAAAAATTAAATTGAAAATAAAAATTCTATCCTATTTCTAATTCTTCATTCTTCACTTCGCTCCGGTGCTCCATTATTTATCTGCAAAGAAGAAAAGGAAAGTCAGAAAGCAGTTGAATTAAAAAGAGAGGACAGATAAAATTTGCTCATCATTAGGGGCCACTGACTGGGATCAGTTGACCCTCTCTGCAAATCACGGGATTTCTCCCGGTTCACAAAGAGGGAAGATTTTTATCATAAATGGAAAATGTCAAAATGCATAATTTTTAAAAATGTCAAATGCATAAATTCCAAAATTCAAGCTGCATAGAATCTCAAACTTCAAATTCAAACTAAACTGAAAAAATCCAAGTTACCACTTTCTATCAAAAGCCAAAAGTGCAACCTACTGTCAAAAATACAAAAAGTCCACCCAAGCTGTCAAAAAGAGATAAAGATGCAGAAGTAATATGTTATGCAAGCAAGTCCTTTTTTCATCATTTCCCATCAGGGCCACTTTCAGGAAAAGATAGTACAAAAAGCATAATATTATAATGCAAACTGTACAGAGAGAGAAAAAAGAGAGATAGAAGCAGGTTTTTCAGGCTTAGACAGTAAGGCAAAAACTAAAAGAAGCATCAATTCAGCATTACTCAAAACTGGGCAGAAGTACACAGCAGAGGCAATTACCAAAACAGAAAAGTGCCAAGAAACTTTGTAAAATTAACCAGCAACTTGGATCGAGAAAAATACCAAGGTTTGAATAAATATTAGGCGCCAAAGACCAAGAGAAAGAGGACAAAAAAGAACAAAAGAAAAGATACTGAGCTTAAAGGGAGAACCTGATTGAGCCAAGCACCAACATCACAAATATAGAACCATACAAGCAAAAAACAACTTGCCTACTGTCAATTGTCAAACCAAACACCTCAACCATCACTAAAACCATCCAAACCTCATAACCTGAAACAAGGCAAGCATGGCCTGCTGCCAAGTTCATACCTGATGCCTTAACACAAAAAACTACATCAAACAAAACACCAGGCATGTACCTTCAAACCTTCAAAACCTGATATGCAAGCCTAACCCAAAACCGGATAAACAAAACACCATAACATGCTGAAGCTTACCTGCTGTTAAAACCTCAGCTCAAACCTGTCAAAACCTGATAAACAAAACACCATAACATGCTGTCATAACCTCACAAACCCAAACCTGTGAAAGATACAAACACATAACCTTAAACCAGAACCACCATACTGTCAAACAATAACCTGCAAGCAAAAACCTCATTAACCAACAGCACCCCTCAAGCATATCCAAATATTCAAACCAACCTCTAAGCCTCAGAATTTCTTCATCATAGGCAAATCGTTCAAGAAGGCAAACTCAACAGAAGTTCAAGGTAACACAGGGCAACACGAGAGAAGAAGAGAAAGTTCGTCAAGGCAACATTCAAGGCATCCAGAAGTGCACGTACAAGGCCCTCAGACCTCTGGGATCATCACAGGGCAACATAAACAAGTATACAGTGTTCAAGAAGAAGAAGGAAAGCAATAAACATTCGAGGCAACGTAAGCAAGTGTTCAGGGCAGCATACAGTGGCAAAGAGAAGAAGAACGTAAAAGGAAGTGAATCCAAGGGCAGTACAGGCATCAACTCTAGAGGCAACCAACAATTCAAAGGGACAAAAGTAGAAGAGATAAAAGGTACCAGGGACATCAAGAAAGCTCTCGTCACGCATTCGTCATCGAACCTCCGCCATCGAGCCTCCAACTGCCTCCTTCCTCTTCCTTTGTAAAGGTAAAATCTCTTTCACTTTTTTCTTCAAAAACCTCGTATAAGCCAGTAAACGAAAATCAAACAAATATACAACCACGACATGCAAGACGAAAAGAAAGTCAGAGTGGGAATGAAAACAAGTTTTTGTACCTGACGTGAGTGACTCATGGAGGATGGTAGACGGAGGAGGAGATGGCACGGTGGCTCTGGGCGGAGGACTGCATTTCAGAGTTCAAGATGATCGGAGAAGACGAACATACGAACGGCGCCGTTCAAACCCTATACGTCACCCAAACTGACCAACAAAGCTTGAAACCCTAATTTGTTTTCAACTTGGGCCTTGCCCACTCTGCGCCTAAGCCCATTGAATTGCCTCCCCTTCTTTTAACAAAATATTAACACTAACCTTTATAGTATATAAATAGTTATTTAAATACTAACTTCTTTCTATTTTTATATATATATACATAACATCTAAAAATATAACATTCTTAATTAACTTAACCTTTCCTTTACAAAATATTTTTATTAATACTAAACCATATATTTTTCTAACTTAACATTTTTTCATATATTAAAATTGAAAATACTTCTTTTTATTCTTTTTAATTAACATACATATTTGTACATAATAATAGAAATACATTTTTCTCTAATATTAAAATTCACAAACATTTGATTAAAATACTTTTTGTATATAAACAAGTAAAGATACATTTCTTAATTAAAACTTGAACATTTAAGTTAAAACATTTTTCTTTTATACATAATTAATATACAAATCAAAGATTCATTAAAATACATATCTAGGTCAAAAACCCTAATACGCTTCAATTTCACATGTCGCACCTGTAAATAAATTACTTACAATACATATACATCTCACACTTACACAATACAAATCCATTCATATTGCTCCTATACATTTGTTTATCTTATATTTGTATATTCGATATTTACGTTCGATCGCAAATTCGATTTGGTTGTAACTTATTGGATACTATAAGTCTCATCCCCATTCATACACTTGTACCCCCACTCCCGGATACTACTTTGTAATAGCGTAGATTTTACATTTTCGCAATTTACAGTTTTCCAATTATACCATGGTTAGACCTAGGGTTTGTATGTACATAAAATCAAACGCTAGATAACCTAATACAAAGACAAATACATGTAATCAATACACAATCACACTTGCACCCTATAGGGTAATCCCACATGTTGCCTTCCAAAATGGGCCATGCTTGCACGTCGAGTATCTTTGGCAAAACAAAATCAAATGATCATAAGTCTCAAAGTGTTGCCTAAACGGAATGATCATAGTCCCTTCAAAGCAAATTGCCAAAGACACTTGGCATCATTGCATTCATGGTCCATACGATGACCCGCGCCCGTCCCGGATAAACTTCCTAAACGCAAGATTGTCCACCAATTTCAATGGTGGAACAAAATTGTTAAAAAGGGTTAAAACATGACAAAAACCTTTGAGTACAATAGGGTAGACAAAACTCTTAGCTACTTGAGATCAATTTGCCAAAACACTTGCCTTCTTTTCAAAAATCACAATCCACAACACTTTCAAAACAAACTCTCAAAACATTTTGAAACATCTTTTCGAAAAGATACACGCCTTTGTAAAACATTCGAGTAAAGAATTATTACAAGGTTAGCCTAAGACAAGGCATCTTCTTCCAAAACATTTTCAAAAGCACTCACGCATACACCATTTTTCAAGCAATCAAAAATCAAGGCAAGTGATCTAAAAAACCAAGTAACTAAGAGCCCATGGATAACCATGGATGAAAAGGGTGCTAATACCTTCCCTTTTCATAATCTACCCCCCGAACCCACGAAACATCTCAAAAGGTTTTTGCTGTGCTTTTTAACCTTTCCTTAGGATAAAATAAAAAGTCGGTGGCGACTCTTGCTCAACCGAAACATTTGCGAATACGAACGCAAAACCTCAAGTCAGTTCTCCCACCGTATCACAGAACTGGCGACTCTGCTGGGGATTTATTTTTTAAAAGTGGAGTTACCTTAGGGTTTAGATCACCTTTACTTTCAATTGATTGCTTTGTTTGCTTTACATTTGTGGGCTTTGTATCGGAGTTTTATAGATCCTAACCCGGATCTGGGGATACCTTCTTAGAAAGTAGCAACAAGGCTGTGAGGGAACTATGCGGGGTATACCGACATGGTTGAAACAGTCTGCTACGTTGATGTGGCACTTTGGTGTGTACCAGTAACCCTTGAGTTCAGTCAAGGAGAGTACGGGGCCGCCGCGTGGTGTCGTGAAGCATCAACTGACCTTAGGAACCTTAATTGAACCATCTTGGCCTTTTTAGGGTAGTGAGATAACTGACTTTGGTGCAGTCCGAGGTTGGTTGATACTCGATACTACACTCAATTGAGGGTTGCTTTCCTGGAATATTTCGGTCGCCAGTTCAGTGGCTAAATCGAAACGATGAACAATGAAAGCAATCCAGTGATATTGGGATCCTTAGAACCCGGTTACTTCTAATAGGACAGGTTGAGCCCACCAACTTCAAGAGGGTAATACCCAGACCCCATGCAAGCCTAAACCTAAGGCCTTGTGTGCTTTGTGTGAATAGGTTTGCCTGTATATACACTCACTTGTTTGTGCCTACATGTACATAACATCATAACGTCATACCATAGCATTTTAGCATTTTCAATAACCATTTCAAGGATCTCGAGGGTTCTGTTGATGCAGGATTACGTTGAACCAGACGTCTATCAAGGGGCAAGGGGGTTTCTCCTCTAACCAATCCAATCAAAGTTCAAGAACAACAACTTGAATCAGTGGCTATGACCCACTTGACATGGTGAGCTTGATTCTAGTGGAAGGACGTCCACCGGTGCAGAGATCTCCGATCCAAGAGCAGAGTTCAACCTCTAACGTTTTCTTGTGTTTACCCCAAGAAATCCTTGAAAGCATGCATCCACATATCATGCATTGCATTTTGACAATCTTTCCTTTTTCAGGTTTCCTTACTCTCCTGCTGTTTATTTCAGCAAGAGATGGCTCTAGAAAGGTCTGTCAAAGACATCCAAGACCAGACTGCTCAGCTGCAGGAGATGTTCCTGAACTTGTCTCTGGGGCAAGAAGAGATGAAAGCTCTCCTCACCAAGGGCTTGGGGAATTCCAACAATGCCAGGAGTGATCAGATTGCGGAGCTGCAGTTTGATCTGACAACACTGAGGACTCAAATGATGGGACAGTTGGTGGGCCAGATGGCTCTCATCCAAGACCTATCTCAAAGACAAGAGGAACTCAGAGTTCTTGTCCGCCAACTGCTTCCAAACAACCAACTGGGGCAAACATCTGAGGTTGAAGAGCAAGTCACCGCTCAGCCTCCATCCACTCAAGAAGACAAGGGGAAAGCTCCTTTGCCAGCTTCAGGGTCACAAACCCATCAACAACCTCGCCAGCGTCAACGGAGGAATCGGCGTAAGCAAGAAAAGTCGGGAAGACAGTTTACGGAGACTGAAATACCATCATTTTTCATACTGAAGCGCCTGTTGGAGGTTAATTTGCTTACTGTAAAGGACCATCCTCAGAAGCTCAATATCTCCTCTCCTCACTATAATCCCGACGCAGTCTGTGTTTACCACTCCTACAGCCCGGGACACGGCACCAACGACTGTTGGGCCTTGAAGAACAAGATTCAAGATCTGATTGACATTGGGGTGCTGGAATTCATGCCAGACGGCGAGATGAAAATCTTCCGTTAAAGGGTTCTCCACCTGAAGTGACGAAGCTCAAGCTGAAAGATTTTTGCTTCTTTTTGAATTTTCAAAGTTGTAATTTCTTTTGCTGTCAAACAATTATCTGTTGATGTTAAACTCGGTTTTCATTAATGCATTGCATATGTTTGTCTTGAATTCATCCATTCATTTCACTACTCTTATGCTTTTCTTTATGATATTTGACTCTTGATAAAAAGCTGCAACCCTTTAGAGGGAGGATGACGAAACAATACCATGATCTTATACAGTATGCTTTTGAACAGACCTTGCTGATGATGTACAGGCATTTCTTTCAATTCCCAAACACTGGAGTTATAAGGAAGTTAATCCCTAGTCAACCCCTTCGAGCCAAAGAAGTAGGAGTTTTCTGTTCTAAACGATCAAAACCTTTGATATAAACCCGGGGCAGGGTAGTATCTCAGTTAATTCGAAAGAAAATGCGCATTGAAGTCGCAAACTCTCAGTTCGTAACACAACGAACGACGTCAAAAAAAAAAAGCATTCCCTTGGAATCAAAAGACAGTGATGGTTCCCTATCACATAGGCAGTCAATCTCTCAAAAGAAAAAAGCCCACCGAGCCAAAACATGCAAAGGAGGCTTAAGAAAGCTAGGGCATCCCGCTGACTGTAATCTCGAAAACAGAGGCAGTCAGGCAAAAGTTAGGGATAACAAATCAAAATCAAAATAGTGAGGTCATTACAAAACCCTCAACAACATGAAAAGTGTTGTAAAAGAAAGAGGAGATGATGACTGTCTCCCCAAAATTCAAACCGGTGAACCATCGCCCGAAAGTCGTTCCAAACTCAAAACAGAGGGTGACGCACAATTAACTGAGCTTAGGTTGAAGAACATCACGAAGAGCGGGTGGGTACAAATATACTTTGAGCCTTTATCCTTTGTTTCTTAAACCGTGAACCAAGCCACGTTACAACCCTTCAAAAGTCCTAATTGAAGCACGGGTTAATTCGAAAGCATACTGTTACAAAAGGTATCCTGACTCCTGTAAGGCTTTACTCTAAATCTTGTGTTGATTTGTCTTATAAAAAGTTTTCTGCTAAAAACGCATTTTCCAAAACGAAAAAAAAACTTTGAGACAAACATAAACTTTGCATTATTTGAATATCGCTGTCTGCATTTGACTTTTTGTTTGACAGCGAAGAATTTCATACGGCGAATGTTCGGAGGAACGAAAACTCTCTCAGTGAGCAAAATCACTTCAAGAGGATGACACTTCCATTATAAATCTCCTATCAACAAGGGGCATTACCTGGGGCAGTCCAGTCAAGGTTTCAACAGATCTTTCGAAGTTCAGTTAACCTGGGGCAGTCCAGTCAAGATTTCAAGAAATCTCTCAGTATGCAGAGTAATCTGATTCAAGACTCCTTCATCACCGTTTGGGGAATTCGAATGTCAAAAGTGTTCAACAATTTCCTTATCACTTCAAAAGACATGATATAGTTCAAGATGTGACCAAGATTTGGCGACATTCTGTAACTTATTCAGATCTTCTTCCAGATGTGACCCAAGATTTGGCGACATTCTGTAACTCATTCAGAGATTCCTTCCAGATATAGTTCAGATGTGACCCAAGATTTGGCGACATTCTGCAACTCATTCAGAATTTCAAGCAAGATATAGTTCAAGATGTGACCCAAAACATGGCGACATTCTATAACTCATTCAGACTTTCAAAGATATAGTTCAAGATGTGACCCAGAGATGGCGACATTCTATAACTCATTCAGAGATTCCTTTCAAGATATAGTTCAAGATGTGACCCAGAGATGGCGACATTCTATAACTCATTCAGAGATTCATTCCAGATATAGTTCAAGATGTGACCCAGACATGGCGACATTCTGCAACTCATTCAGAATTTCATTCCAGAAATAGTTCAAGATGTGACCCAGACATGGCGACATTCTATAACTCATTCAGACTTTCCAGATATAGTTCAGATGTGACCCAAGATTTGGCGACATTCTGCAACTCATTCAGAATTTCATTCAAGATATAGTTCAAGATGTGACCCAGACATGGCGACATTCTGCAACTCATTCAGAATTTCATTCCAGAAATAGTTCAAGATGTGACCCAAACATGGCGACATTCTATAACTCATTCAGACTTTCCAGATATAGTTCAGATGCGACCCAAGATTTGGCGACATTCTGCAACTCATTCAGAATTTCATTCCAGATATAGTTCAAGATGTGACCCAGACATGGCGACATTCTGCAACTCATTCAGAATTTCATTCTAGATATAGTTCAGATGTGACCCAAGATTTGGCGACATTCTGCAACTCATTCAGAATTTCATTCCAGATATAGTTCAAGATGTGACCCAGACATGGCGACATTCTATAACTCATTCAGACTTTCCAGATATAGTTCAGATGTGACCCAAGATTTGGCGACATTCTGCAACTCATTCAGAATTTCATTCCAGATATAGTTCAAGATGTGACCCAGACATGGAGACATTCTATAACTCATTCAGACTTTCCAGATATAGTTCAGATGTGACCCAAGATTTGGCGACATTCTGCAACTCATTCAGAATTTCATTCCAGATATAGTTCAAGATGTGACCCAGACATGGCGACATTCTATAACTCATTCAGACTTTCCAGATATAGTTCAAGATGTGACCCAGACATGGCGACATTCTATAACTCATTCAGACTTTCAAGATATAGTTCAGATGTGACCCAAGATTTGGCGACATTCTGCAACTCATTCAGAGATTCCTTCCAGATATAGTTCAAGATGTGACCCAGACATGGCGACATTCTATAACTCATTCAGACTTTCCAGATATAGTTCAAGATGTGACCCAGACATGGCGACATTCTATAACTCATTCAGACTTTCAAGATATAGTTCAGATGTGACCCAAGATTTGGCGACATTCTGCAACTCATTCAGAGATTCCTTCCAGATATAGTTCAAGATGTGACCCAGAGATAGCGACATTCAGTAACTTATCTCAGACCAACACCTACAGCAATCAGAAGATTCTTCCTATCCCCAGCGGAGTTCGTCACAATTCCCCAACAGTAACTTATCTTTGCAAATCCCCAGCAAAGCTAAAACTTCAGCTTCAGTATCCCCAGCGGAGCCAGACCATTGAACCTTCTCCCCACAGAGTTTTGGGAGGACAAACCTTGAGTTCCCCAGTAAAGTCGCCAGAGTTACTTCCCATCAAGCCGAAGATTCTCAATCTGGCCTCCCCAGCATGAGTCTACTAGTTTGGAACCCCCCAGTAGAGGTCATCAGGAATTCTCTTCCCCAGCGACAGCCAAGGATTTATTTTCCCCGGCAGCAGTCAAGAGGCTTTTATCTTCAGCCATCTCGGATTCATGTATCCTCGGCAAGATTAGCTCATCAGCTTACATGTGCATTCATCGCATTCATTCATAAATATTGATGTCACGTACATTACATCATGCATCATAACATTGCATACAACTAACCCTTCACCTTTTTCAGGTAAGATCAGTCGACAGACAAAGATCATCTCCCAAGATTCATCCAGAAATAGTTCAGATGCGACCCGGACACGGCGACATTCTGATACTTATTCCAGATTCATTCAGACGCATCATCAAGGAACCCTACACCGGTTCCTCTCCAACTTCAAGACTTCTGAAAATAGTCTACGGATTCTTCCCTACAACGGATGTCAATCTACCGACTTGTTCAAACTCTGCTCAACTTCTGAAAATAGTTTACAGATTCTTCCCAACAACGGATGTCAATCTACCGACTTGTTCAGACTCTTCACAATTTTTGAAAATAGTTTACGGACATGTCCCAACAACGGATACTGCTCTATTGCTTATTCAATCTCAGATAGTTTACAGATTCTCCAGACATGGACGTCAATCTGTTGCTTGCTCAGACCCCTAATTCAGAGATGTTCCAAAACATGGATGCCCTTCTGATACTTGTCCACTCACCATTGACATACAGTTCAACATCACCATATGGCATCTATAAGCCCATCCTCCTACCAGCAGTCGCCGAATGGCATCTGTAAGCCCATTCCCAGATGGCATCTCTAAGCCCATCCCCCGACAAAATTCTACCGCACTAGATGGCATCTTTAAGCCCATCACCAAATGGCATCTTTAAGCCCATTCACATCTACCATCACATCGCCGAGTGCAAATTTTCTGGGCACTTTAGTGTCCAATCTTCTTTTACCTTCAAGTCGCGAAAGGCAAACTTGCCAATCTAACTCTTCAGGTCAAAGAAGATTGAACAGGGGCAACTGTTGTACCCCAAAATTTGCCCTCGCGTTTTTCCACAAGAAATCTCAGCTTCAAGCCTTTCCTGACTTTTCAAACTGGCTCAAGAATCGGACAAACGGACTTTTCTTGACAGTCAAGCAAAATTAGGGTTTTTACTGATTTTCAGAGCTCTGGATTGTTTCACAATTGGCTTAGGGTTCTGGATGTTTTTTGGTTCAATTTTGATCAGGCGAATGTTATTTGGCATTCAATCAGGAATTAAGGGTTTTATGGGCATATTCTCAGAAAGATTAAAATTCCACAGCACGTTGCAGTTTATTTCAAGATTCGGATTGAATTAGCGTTGTTTTGATTTAATCAGTAAAAGAGACAGTGGTTTGAATTCAGTTTGTTTTGTTTGGGCCAGTCAAAAGATATGTGCAGTTTGGAATTACAGTACTTGATAAGAATCAATAAAAAGGATTGCGTCTGGTCAATTTTTGTGTTCGACTGTGCGTTGCTTTGAATGATGGAGACGTCCAGTTCATTTTATGTTGATCAACAAGGTTTAGTTGATTATTTATAGTTCTAAGAATTAAATACTTGAAATTTAACTTTCATTTTATTTAATTTAAGGAATTATAAATAACAAGTAAATAAAGAAAAAGAATTGAAAAGAATTAAATGTCAATGGAATTTTTATTTCATATTTAATAGTTGTTACAATTGTTATTATTTGGATACGAGTATTTATTACAAAGTATTTAAAATAATAATAGTGTACAAAAATTAAATTGAAAATAAAAATTCTATCCTATTTCTAATTCTTCATTCTTCACTTCGCTCCGGTGCTCCATTATTTATCTGCAAAGAAGAAAAGGAAAGTCAGAAAGCAGTTGAATTAAAAAGAGAGGACAAATAAAATTTGCTCATCATTAGGGGCCACTGACTGGGATCAGTTGACCCTCTCTGCAAATCACGGGATTTCTCCCGGTTCACAAAGAGGGAAGATTTTTATCATAAATGGAAAATGTCAAAATGCATAATTTTTAAAAATGTCAAATGCATAAATTCCAAAATTCAAGCTGCATAGAATCTCAAACTTCAAATTCAAACTAAACTGAAAAAATCCAAGTTACCACTTTCTATCAAAAGCCAAAAGTGCAACCTACTGTCAAAAATACAAAAAGTCCACCCAAGCTGTCAAAAAGAGATAAAGATGCAGAAGTAATATGTTATGCAAGCAAGTCCTTTTTTCATCATTTCCCATCAGGGCCACTTTCAGGAAAAGATAGTACAAAAAGCATAATATTATAATGCAAACTGTACAGAGAGAGAAAAAAGAGAGATAGAAGCAGGTTTTTCAGGCTTAGACAGTAAGGCAAAAACTAAAAGAAGCATCAATTCAGCATTACTCAAAACTGGGCAGAAGTACACAGCAGAGGCAATTACCAAAACAGAAAAGTGCCAAGAAACTTTGTAAAATTAACCAGCAACTTGGATCGAGAAAAATACCAAGGTTTGAATAAATATTAGGCGCCAAAGACCAAGAGAAAGAGGACAAAAAAGAACAAAAGAAAAGATACTGAGCTTAAAGGGAGAACCTGATTGAGCCAAGCACCAACATCACAAATATAGAACCATACAAGCAAAAAACAACTTGCCTACTGTCAATTGTCAAACCAAACACCTCAACCATCACTAAAACCATCCAAACCTCATAACCTGAAACAAGGCAAGCATGGCCTGCTGCCAAGTTCATACCTGATGCCTTAACACAAAAAACTACATCAAACAAAACACCAGGCATGTACCTTCAAACCTTCAAAACCTGATATGCAAGCCTAACCCAAAACCGGATAAACAAAACACCATAACATGCTGAAGCTTACCTGCTGTTAAAACCTCAGCTCAAACCTGTCAAAACCTGATAAACAAAACACCATAACATGCTGTCATAACCTCACAAACCCAAACCTGTGAAAGATACAAACACATAACCTTAAACCAGAACCACCATACTGTCAAACAATAACCTGCAAGCAAAAACCTCATTAACCAACATCACCCCTCAAGCATATCCAAATATTCAAACCAACCTCTAAGCCTCAGAATTTCTTCATCATAGGCAAATCGTTCAAGAAGGCAAACTCAACAGAAGTTCAAGGTAACACAGGGCAACACGAGAGAAGAAGAGAAAGTTCGTCAAGGCAACATTCAAGGCATCCAGAAGTGCACGTACAAGGCCCTCAGACCTCTGGGATCATCACAGGGAAACATAAACAAGTATACAGTGTTCAAGAAGAAGAAGGAAAGCAATAAACATTCGAGGCAACGTAAGCAAGTGTTCAGGGCAGCATACAGTGGCAAAGAGAAGAAGAACGTAAAAGGAAGTGAATCCAAGGGCAGTACAGGCATCAACTCTAGAGGCAACCAACAATTCAAAGGGACAAAAGTAGAAGAGATAAAAGGTACCAGGGACATCAAGAAAGCTCTCGTCACGCATTCGTCACCGAACCTCCGCCATCGAGCCTCCAACTGCCTCCTTCCTCTTCCTTTGTAAAGGTAAAATCTCTTTCACTTTTTTCTTCAAAAACCTCGTATAAGCCAGTAAACGAAAATCAAACAAATATACAACCACGACATGCAAGACGAAAAAAAAGTCAGAGTGGGAATGAAAACAAGTTTTTGTACCTGACGTGAGTGACTCATGGAGGATGGTAGACGGAGGAGGAGATGGCACGGTGGCTCTGGGCGGAGGACTGCATTTCAGAATTCAAGATGATCGGAGAAGACGAACATACGAACGGCGCTGTTCAAACCCTATGCGTCACCCAAACTGACCAACAAAGCTTGAAACCCTAATTTGTTTTCAACTTGGGCCTTGCCCACTCTGCGCCTAAGCCCATTGAATTGCCTCCCCTTCTTTTAACAAAATATTAACACTAACCTTTATAGTATATAAATAGTTATTTAAATACTAACTTCTTTCTATTTATATATATATATATATATACATAACATCTAAAAATATAACATTCTTAATTAACTTAACCTTTCCTTTACAAAATATTTTTATTAATACTAAACCATATATTTTTCTAACTTAACATTTTTTCATATATTAAAATTGAAAATACTTCTTTTTATTCTTTTTAATTAACATACATATTTGTACATAATAATAGAAATACATTTTTCTCTAATATTAAAATTCACAAACATTTGATTAAAATACTTTTTGTATATAAACAAGTAAAGATACATTTCTTAATTAAAACTTGAACATTTAAGTTAAAACATTTTTCTTTTATACATAATTAATATACAAATCAAAGATTCATTAAAATACATATCTAGGTCAAAAACCCTAATACGCTTCAATTTCACATGTCGCACCTGTAAATAAATTACTTACAATACATATACATCTCACACTTACACAATACAAATCCATTCATATTGCTCCTATACATTTGTTTATCTTATATTTGTATATTCGATATTTACGTTCGATCGCAAATTCGATTTGGTTGTAACTTATTGGATACTATAAGTCTCATCCCCATTCATACACTTGTACCCCCACTCCCGGATACTACTTTGTAATAGCGTAGATTTTACATTTTCGCAATTTACAGTTTTCCAATTATACCATGGTTAGACCTAGGGTTTGTATGTACATAAAATCAAACGCTAGATAACCTAATACAAAGACAAATACATGTAATCAATACACAATCACACTTGCACCCTCTAGGGTAATCCCACATGTTGCCTTCCAAAATGGGCCATGCTTGCACGTCGAGTATCTTTGGCAAAACAAAATCAAATGATCATAAGTCTCAAAGTGTTGCCTAAACGGAATGATCATAGTCCCTTCAAAGCAAATTGCCAAAGACACTTGGCATCATTGCATTCATGGTCCATACGATGACCCGCGCCCGTCCCGGATAAACTTCCTAAACGCAAGATTGTCCACCAATTTCAATGGTGGAACAAAATTGTTAAAAAGGGTTAAAACATGACAAAAACCTTTGAGTACAATAGGGTAGACAAAACTCTTAGCTACTTGAGATCAATTTTCCAAAACACTTGCCTTCTTTTCAAAAATCACAATCCACAACACTTTCAAAACAAACTCTCAAAACATTTTGAAACATCTTTTCGAAAAGATACACGCCTTTGTAAAACATTCGAGTAAAGAATTATTACAAGGTTAGCCTAAGACAAGGCATCTTCTTCCAAAACATTTTCAAAAGCACTCACGCATACACCATTTTTCAAGCAATCAAAAATCAAGGCAAGTGATCTAAAAAACCAAGTAACTAAGAGCCCATGGATAACCATGGATGAAAAGGGTGCTAATACCTTCCCTTTTCATAATCTACCCCCCGAACCCACGAAACATCTCAAAAGGTTTTTGCTGTGCTTTTTAACCTTTCCTTAGGATAAAATATAAAGTCGGTGGCGACTCTTGCTCAACCGAAACATTTGCGAATACGAACGCAAAACCTCAAGTCAGTTCTCCCACCGTATCACAGAATCCAAATTTTCTTATCCGCCGTGTAAGGTTGGATCTTCCTTACGTACGACCTTAAATACAGCTTTGGACAGGAAGCCCCGTCATATTTGGAAAAGGCAGGCGCCTTAAACTTGTGTGGAATTACTACCCCAGAAGATAACCCTAAATCTCCGAAATCCAGCCCCGGCACATTCTGAATCTCCATGGCGCTCAAGCGGTCCTCCAATTGCTTGTATCTGTCAGCAGCAGGTGGGTATTGTTCGTCATTGTAGTCCGTCTCGTTGTCAGAGACTGCAGGACTAGGAGCTCCTCCCCCTTGGGGACTGTTTTTCTCAGCAGAAGAAGTAGTTGGTTCAGCTTCATTATGGAGTGTGTTCCCAAATCTGCGTCCAGTGTTGAATAACGCAGTCCTCTTTTTCTTCTTCTTCTTCAGGAGTAGAGTCTTCAACTCTTGCTGACCTTGGGCCAGGCTCAGGACCATCTCTTGAAACTGGGCACTTTGGGCCTGAAGGGCCTTGATTGCTTGCTCACTGGATGAGTCTGGATTCATGATGACTGTTCAAATAAACAGCGAAGAAGATTAAGCAACCTGTGAAATAGGGTACCTGCTATGCATATGGTGCAATGAGATGTGCATGTTTTATGTTTTCAAAGACAAACAAGATTCAACTTTGTAGACAAAAGGGAAACACACTTCATTAGATTAAAATTTTAATTGTTTAACACCTTGCCCTTAGGCATTACAGGAATGAAAAATACTGGAAAGGAAATAAAAGCTATAAAAGGAAATATCCAAAGCCCATCAGTGCTCCCATGGCCTCCTCTTCTCAGTGTTGATGTAGTTGTTCAGGACCCGCTCTTCCTCCAATTGCTTAGTCAGCCTCTGGATCTTCCGTTCCTGCTCGTTGAACTTTTCCCGATAGAAATCCCGTTCTTCCTTTAGCTGCGCCCAAGATCTCTTCATTGTGTCAAAATCAGTAGGTACCTGAGGAGGGAGGACAGTTGGAGGAACCCCATCTTCATCAGGAGATTCAAGAATGATCGGTCTGACAGCTTCGTACGGCATACCTAACTTCTGAGCACGGATGCGGACCCATTTGCAATAGGGTTCCATTGGTAGAGAAGTCTTTGGTCCCAACTCATGTGGGTCAGCTTTGTGAATTCTGTCCCAAGCCTTAATGAATCCACGGCGTAGTTTGTCACTGTCTGTCTGAAACTCAAAATGGAAGTGAGGGACCAACATTTCATGAGGCCCAACTCTCCTGGCTCTTCCAAACTGGCGGAGAGCTAAGCATGGATTATAAGAGATTCATCCTTGGATACCAATCAAAGGGACATTAGGGTATTCTCCGCAACGATCGATAACAGCTTCCTCATCCAAACCTCTGAGAGTCCAAGTGATGTCACTATCAGTGAGGGCCATTAACCTACGAGCCCAACCCTTTCCTTCTTCATTCTTCAGCACGAACTTAGGAAGGTGCGAAATAAACCACCTCACTAGCAAAGGAGCACAACACCACGGAGTTCCCCGTTTTCGGGCAGTACGAGCATAGAGTTGTTGCAGGATATCACCCAAAAGAGTGGGTACAGGATTCCGAGACATGAAGATCCTTATGACATGGATACTGATAAAGGTGTCAGGATTGGGAAACAATACCAGACCATAGATCAAAAGAGCCAGAATATCTTCGTACGCCTTGAAGTCCAAGTCATTCTAGAAATCATTAGCTTTGCCAACCATAAATTTGACCAAAAAGCCCTTGACTCCACTTCTAGTTTCCCAGTTAGCCAATACCTCTTCTTTGGTCAAGGAGAGAATTGCAGCAACCTCTTCAGGCCTAGGAGTCTTTTCCAAACCAGTGAATGGAGTTTGATCCAAGACAGGGATCCCAAGCAAATAAGAGAATTCTTCCAGGGTAGGAACCAGCTGGAAGTCTTGAAAGGTGAAACAATGATACATGGGGTCATAAAACTGGGTCAGAACACTTATCAGTTGTTGGTCCCATTTTGCAGTGATCAAGCCAAAGAGAGAACCATGCATGTTGATGAAGGAAGAAGTGTTTGGAATCCTACCAACCAAATCCTTGAGCAAAGTTGGTGGTTGAACAAAGTTGAGCCGGATAGTATTCCTACGTACGGGCATCATGATGTCCTACAAAACAGAGCAAAGATGAAACCTTTTTGTCTTTGAAATGGGTTAGTCCTTTATACAGGATGCATGCAATGGTATGATGGCATGATGCTATGATGAAGCACACCACAAGTATTCACATAGGCAAGCATGGTAAGGCACACAAGTCACACAAGACAACCCTTAAGTTTCAGGCCAGCATGAAGTTTAGGTGTTACCCTCTTTTGGTTTCGTTGGTTAAAACCTGTCCTATCAAAAGTAACCGGGTTCTAGAGAATCTCAAATCATTGGCTACCCTCAATCGGTCATAACTCCAGCATCGCAATCTTTTCTTGCGGCCAGAACCATCGCGAGAGTTTAGCCTCAATGAGTGTAGCATACTGCTACTGTCCTAATGGCCAAGTTTGGTCAATTTAAGGTTCTAAGGTTGGTTAGTGTTTGATGACTCCTTAGAAGACCTATATTCTCCTTATTGCAACACAAGGGATATAGGTACAGACCAAGGTGCCACACCAACGTAGCCACTACTTCACCCATGTCGGTCTATGCCGGACAGGTCCCTCACAGATTATGCTACCTAAAAAAGGGTATTCCCCAGATCCGGGTTAGGATCTATGAAACTCCGATGCAAAGCCCACAAATATAAAAGCAAACAAAGCAAACAATTGAAAACAAAGGTTATCTAAGCCCTAAGGTTACTCCACTTTTAAATTTAAGTCCCCAGCAGAGTCGCCAGTTCTGTGATACGGTGGGAGAACTGACTATGGTTTTGCATTTGTTTTCGCAAATGTTTCGGTTGAGCAAGAGTCGCCACCGACTTTTTATTTTATCCTAAGGAAAGGTTAAAAAAGCACAGCAAAAACCTTTGAGATTTTTCTTGGGTTCGGGGAGTAGATTATAGAAAGGGAAGGTATGAGCACCCTTTCTATCCATGGTTATCCATGGGCTCTTAGTTACTTGCTTAGATCACTTACCTTTTGTTTTCAATTGTTTGAAATGGTGCTTGTGTGTGTGGGTTTGAAAATGTTTTGAAAAGAAGCCAATGTGGTGGCAACCTTTGTAATGATCCATGTTGGGATGTATACAAAGATGTACGTCTTTTGAAAAGGTTTTCATTTGTTTTTTTGAAAGTTTGTTTTGAAAGTGTAGTGAGGTGTGGTTTTAGAAAATAGGCAAGTGTTTTGTTTTTGCAAGTTTGATTCAAGTAACTAAGAGGTTATCTACTCCTAAATTTCTCAAAGTTTATTGCTATGTTTCAACCCTTTTAACAAGTTTGTTCCACCATTGTATTTGGTGGACAATCTCATGTTAGGATGTGAAAGGGACAGGCGCGGGTCATTGTTTTAGACCATAATTGCAATGGTGTCAAGTATCTTTGGGCAATTTTCTTTAAGGGACTTGATCATTTGTTTAGGCAACATTTTGAAAGCGTCATCGAGGGACTATGATCATTTGATTTGTGTTTGTTTTGCCCAAAGAGACCTAACATGCAATATGGCCCAATTTTGAAAGGCAATAAGTGGAATACCCTAGGGGGTGCAAGTGTGATTTGTGTGTCCATTTTCATGCTTGTTTATCTTGAAATTAGGTCAAAACTATTTTCGTTGTTTTTTCGTATACAAACCCTAATTCTAACATGGTATAATTAGAAAGCAATAAAGTGCGAAAATAAATTTACTAAGCTATTACAAAACCATATATGGGAAGGGGGGTACAAATGTTCAAATGGGGATTTTGACAAGGAATTTAAACCTAAACTATTACATCAATATTGAATTATTTACAAGATAATTTAATTGCACAATTTAAATAAAATAAGAATAAATATGCAAGATGCAAAAATGGTTTTTTGTATGTATGAAAAAAAAAGTATATTTATATGTCAAAATAAACAAAAATAAAAGTATTATTTTTTGGAGTTTTTTCATGTTTAGGGCAAAACCCTAATTTCTTAAATAAAATGGATTAATTATTTAATATGTATAATATTTATTTATTATATACAAAAAATAAAATAAAAATGAAGTATATTATGAAAAAAGGTATTTTTTATATTAAATATTAATAAAATAAAAATGTGTATATTTTATATTTTTAACCTAAATATCCTAATAAATATATATATATATATATATATATATATATATATATATATATATATATATATATATATATATATATATATATATATATATATATATATATATATATATATATATATATATATATATATATATATATATATATATATATATATATATATATATATATATATATATATATATATATATATGTATTATTTTCTTAATATGAATTATATATCCAAATTAATAATATTTAATATTTAATAAAAAAAGTATTTTTTTATATAAAATATTTTCAGAAGGTAAAACAAAATAAAAATGAAAATAAAATGTATTTGTATATTTTTAGTATTTTTTAATAAAAGGGTATCTATTTATTTATTTATGTTCAAAAAGCTAACCTAAATAAATACCTAACAAATAGGAAAATGATGAGAAAAATATTTTTTATATTTTTAATATCATAAGAAAAAATAAATAAGTCAAACCAAAAAAGAAAAAGTCAAAAAATCATTAAAATGAACAAAATGGGCTTAGGGGGTTCAGAAGTAAATGTATGGTGCAAATAAGAAAAATATTCCAGGCCCAGCCCAGAACCAGTCATCTTCAACCTCAGAACAAACTTTGTTCAAGAAAACGCGCGCTTCCTATCTCCCAATTCCTGGACTTTTAAGCAAAACTTTCAACATGAAAAGTGTAGAGCATGACAAGACGAATCCAGGGATATAAAAAACTTGACTTAACTCTCTAAGATGAGGGAGAATTTATTCTCCCCCAATTCCTGACCTAGTTTTTCATCAATGTTCAGACTCAAAATTCTTGCAGCACACATAATATAAATGAAATCTAATCATATGGGCATGTTCAGGGCTATGATTGTGACATGTTTCCTTCACAAACCTAAAGCTAACAATGCCTATACTGAGAGATAGAACTTCATGAACATACCTGTTCAGTTGGAATCGTGCCTTGCAATGGAGGAGTTTTCAGAGCAAGATGATGACTTGTACAGCTTCCTTGAAGTGTGAGGATGCTTTTCCAAGTTCTACTTTGTCCTGAAACTTCTTGAATCGTGCTAGAGAACTCCAACTGCAAAATAAGAAAATGAAAATGGTGGAACTGGTTAGAGGAGTTACAGGTCGTGTTTTATGTTTTGGTTAGCTTGCATTGATGGTAGGGAAGGTGTGTGAAGAGCTTTTAGCAAGAAAGCATGAAAGGGATGAGAGTTGGAACTCAATCTGCGGAGGTTACTCTGTTTTGGCAGTTTGATGGTGATTTTGAGTTTGTGGAGGTATTGGAGGTCTTAGGGTCGTGCTTCAGCTTAGGATGAATGTTTGGGATATGTTTGATAACTTTCTCTAAGGCTTGGTTGACTGATATGGAAGTTGGTATGTCATATGCAATGTTTCTTGAACTTTAAGCAAGCAATGGTCACCTTGTGTTCTAGACAGGTAGAGGACCCCTAAACATGCTGCAAAGCCTTCCTTGATCAGTGCAATATGTCTCATAACTTGTGCCTCTAATATTTCTTTGTACTTCAAAGATATGAGAACTTGACATAAAGCAATCTTTTCAAAAATGGCTAAAATGCTTTTTCCATTTATGGCCTAATCTTGCATACAATGCTTGGATACACAAAATAAGGCTTTGGCACAATGAGTATGCATTAAATTATTGAGTGTTGGATGGTTTAGAGACCTGTAATCAAGTTGCATGCTGATTTGAGAAATTTGCACAAGTTATGAACATGGAAATTGGCCAATTCAAAAGTGAGTTTTTGCCATATTGCAAAATTCGATTCTCACAAGTCATGAGGTTTTTTGATGAGTTCTTAGACATTTTGGAAATCTTGGAATGTGTACTACAATCCATCTTTGAAGTGAAAATTGAAATTCCAAGTGGAAGTGTATGAAAAATGGTCTTGAAGTTAGGTAGAAAACCTTGCCAAAATAGGTCAACTTTTCACTAAGTTAAGAATGGTTTGGTACCCTTGTTCCAAAAATTGTAACTTGAGATACAAGCTTCTTTTTGAAAAACTTTGTGAATCAAAGTTGTATATTATGCAATAGGATACAACTTTCATGTTTTGACTTTTTCTTGAATCCAAATGAATCTTGGTGAGAAAGTGGGGCAAAGTTGGGAAAAAATAGGGTTTTTCATAACTTAGAAAAATTCTAAGTTATGAAAAATTCTCATTTCAAACCCTAATTTGCAATTTTTGATTTCTTGGTGAAAAAGTTTCATGATTTGGCATGCTTTGATGAAAAATGAATCTTGACCCTTGATTTTGACCAAAAAGTCAAAGTTTGACTTTTCAGTATACAGTCAAAATTGATCAATTGACTGGGAAATTCAACTGTCAATCTTGTGTACTTGGGATCTTTTGAACTTGTTGAGCATGTCAAGATAATTCCATGGGGTCCTTGAGTCCATATGTGAGCTTGGTTTGCCATTGGCTAGGTCAAACAGTCAAAAATTGCCTTTGTGCAGTCAAAACCCTAAAAATGACCATTTTGCCCTTTTGATGATCTGATCAAATTTCTTGTGGAATTGTGATTCAAACTTGATCAAATGGTCCATGTGAGTTCATAATGTTTATGTGGGTCAGTTTTCATGAGGTTTGACTGTCAATTGGCCACAGTTGACTTTTTCCCCAATACAGTTGATTTCTAGGTCAACTGTCCAATTGATTGGGCAAAATTTGGAATCAAGACTTGAAACTTGGTATGGATAAACTTGGGAGTCCAACATGAAGCATGAAAGTCATCTTAGGCATTTTGGGTCAAAATATCTTTGTGCAAACACAAACCCTAATTTGGGTCAACAGTGCAAGGAGAAGTCTTGAGCAGAGGAAACCCTAACTGGATCTTGATCTTCAAGGGTCTTGTGATGAGAAAATGTTGAGGAAATGGGAGGGAAAATTTTGGGGTACAACAAAGGGTGCAGCTGAAAATTTGCCACATTTGTCGGTTGATTAACGATATAGTCAACCGGCCAGCCGAAGCATTTACTCTTCCATAGTCTCCAAGCAGTCTTTCTGGAGGTGAAATTTCACCCATGGTTGAATTTTCTGACTCTGACTTGGACTCTGATTCAGAGTGAATTGGAGGAACTTCTTCTTCTTTCGGTGTTGAACTTTCTCCTTCAGTCTCCAGTCTTGCTAATCTAGATTGTCTAAGTCTTTTGTGCAAACTTATTTCTGGTTCTGCGTCAAAAGGAAAATCAGCTGAGGCCTTACCTCACATACACAGATTAGACAAGAATTAACACAATCATAAAATTAACAAAAATAAAAAAGTAAAAAGTAAAAAAAAACAAAAAATTTAATTGCAGAGTAATAAAATTTCAAATGAACTATAATTAAAACTTTGTATTTTGGCACTCCCCGGCAACGGCGCCAAAAACTTGATCGGGAAAATAGCAAGTGTACTATTTTAACCGATATAGTAATAATGGGTTTACCCCCAAAGATCGATCTCGAGGAGTGCGTAGTAAATACTAATTTTCCCAGTAGTTCAATTGAACAAAAATAATTGATTGGTTTATTTTGATGAAATCTTTGCAAAAAGTACTAACGCGAAAGTAACCTGACTTTTCTCTATAAGAGCAAACCTGCTAGAGGAAGTGGTTGACTTGGATTGCAAAGATATGAATTCTAATGCTCTCAAAGGTTAATCTTATGGTTTTCAATTACCAACCTCTAGATTGTTTTTCCCTATGTCTGTAGTGAAAAAAACCCTTGAACATTCACCATCAATCCCAATACCCATGAAGATAAAAAGTGAATTTAAGCAATTATAATAACAAGGTTGTCTGTGGTAATTATAGGGTACTCCTAGTCCTAGGTCGTATCTACTATAATCCAATTATGCAAAAACCCTAAAAACTACAGTCCTACAATTGTTAGCCATAAATCATTCCCAATTTTACCGAAAGAGAAAGCATAAACACATTGCATAGTTAAATTGAAAAGCATGAATTCAACTTTGATTAACTAGAAATTCATATCCATTGCATAAACCAATTCAGGACCACCCCCTAGCATTGGGGGGTTTAGCCTCTCATAATATTCAAGATAGACATAATTAAGAAGTTAAACATTACAAGAATAAAGGTGGACTTTGATCTTCAATGGTAACCCTTGAATCCCTCCGTCTCCAGTAACCTTGATGAAGCAATCTTCTCTCTTGTGTGTTCTCTATTGTATGATGCAAAAAGTGTTTGCCTCTCACTCAAAAACTCAAATAAATACCTAGGTACAAATCTCAGCAAGCTGGAATGTCTAAAGTGCCCTCAAGGGCAAGATTTAATAACAAGAGACCAAAATAAAATAGCTGACGTGCAGGCCGACACGGTCGTGTTAAGCCCACACGGGCCGTGTTGCTTCACAAAATTGCTTCTCTTTTCTCCTGCTTCAGACCTTCTGACACGGGCCGTGCTAGCCAGCACGGGCACCCATGTTGCCCCCCTGGTTCTTTGTATGGGCATGGCTTGCTGTGCTGACACGGGTCGTGTCATGGGACACGGACCGTGTTTGTCTTCATATGCTTGCACTTTTCCTCTTTGGCCTTTGTACTCTTGTTCCATGCTCTGCACTCTTGCTTTAGACTAACCCTACTAAACCTGAGATATGCATACTACCAACAAAAAGCATTAAAAGCATCAAAATAACTCAAAGAAAATACAATGCGCGAAAATCAGCTAGACATGAAATACTTAAGAAAACAATACGACTTAACATAAAATTTTACTCAATTGACAGACTTTGGACCGTATGCATGATGAAAATTAGATAGAAATGGTGACTGATCAATAGACCACAAAGAAGAATCCAAATTGTGCTCATAATTTAAATTGTATCAAAAAGGAATATTCATGTTTTATAGAAACAAATTCAAGATGAATCAAGAATGCAAGATTGCAAAAAAGCTTCATTGTTTAAATTTACAAAGTGAATTGGAAATCATTGTTTAAATTTACGAGTGAATTGGAATACATTTTACAAGTTTCTAAACCTAAAAATTCAAATCACAAAATTCACAATGTTACAAAATTCCTAACAATATACTAAGATACAAAGGAATTTCTTCATCTTTAAGTCTTCATCAAACACTTCAAGTCACTCTTTACCAATTCTCCCCATTGTCCATTTTGCTCGTACATGTAACAAAGAAAGAGAGAAATGGTTAGCAAACAATTCATGTTTGAAACAAGAAATAAGAATTTTCAAAGAAATTTTATTCTCATCATTAGGGTTTGCTCGAAAGAATCAGTGCGCGGTTTAGGGAATTCACCATTAAATCATTTGTCAAAGCCCAACAAAGGCTTCATTTATCTTTGCCAATCATTTGTTTATCATTGGTCCAAAAATGTTTTCATTGCAAATCACAGAACATAGTTTGGTTCACAAAGAAAACAAAATATTGTCAAAAATAGAAAATCAGCCTGCATTACTGTAAAAAAGACAAACACAAAAGGCCAACATGTTATCAAAACAGGCTGCATTGAAACAGTCCAAAAAACTATAATACCACCCTGCAAAATCTGTACCAAGACAGGCCAAAAGTTGCACACAAATAGGCAAAACTTAAGCTGCATCAAAAAGTGAAGAAACAGCATAGCACAAATGTTCAAATCCAGATTCTTTTCCCCCCAAGAATTTCATTTTCACATGGTTATAAGAGAAACAGTTGACACATAACATGAAGAGATCGGTTTTTTCATCAGAAAAAAAAAGATAACAAAGCAGTTTTTTTACAGCAACCAAGCCATATACAAAAATCACAACAACAGTTCTGTTTAAAGCTAGACATCAAAGAAATCCCCGTTTTCAGTCATCATCTTCTTTAAACCATAACCCTTCAGAAAAAAGACAGAAACCAACTTCCATGTCAAACAAAAAGCCAGCAACAAGGTAAAATTTCCATCACTTCTCTGCATTCATCATAAAGTCTGTTATCTGCATGCATTTTATTTTGTTAGAATCAAATAAAATAGAGAGAAAACAAAATATAATTTTTACTGTTATTCTTCAATCTTCACACTACCCCTGAAAACCAATTTCAACAGCAACATCCAAAATCTATGAATTCCACAACATCTATATACCTTGTAAAACAGAAATCACTCACAAATTCACAATAGTATACAAAGAAAAATACCATGCCATTAACCTTCAGCCTCTTCTGTTCTCCCTTTCCTCCGTATACCCTCCAAAAAAAAAACCTCTTCCGACCTCCTAGCCACCTTCGACAACTACCTCTGTCTCTGGCAAGCCGGCGAAAATTCTGTCGATGGCTCTTTCCCTTCCCAACAACAGGAACCAGCATTTTCCCCCAAATCTTCCTTACCCTAGATCCCTAACAACGCCAAGAGCATCCCTTAGATTCGATTTGGGAGAACCCAACACAGAGGTAGAGACGGGAAGGAAGACGAAGGAGGTGATTAAGGATGAAGCGAAGTTCTTGGTGGATACTTGCGCTAGGATACTAGTTGCGCTTGAGAGAGAGAAAGAGGAAATTGCTGTCGTCGGATACAAGACGAGGAAGAGATGGAAACAAAGAGCAGGGAGAGGGATAAAGATTTGATGGAAGAAAGAGAGCCTTGTTCTTTTTTTGCGTAAATCTGAATGAAAAAAAGTTTTTGATATAACAATAATAATTAAACTTCCTCTCCCAATGAGCACAACACCAGCAGTGGCGCGTTACTTTTGTCACCAGGGTTTCAAACCCTTTCTTTTCCTATTCTAAACCAGGTTTGGGCCTATTCTCTTGGCCCAGCCCATTTAATAAATTTTGCTCTTTTATATTAACAAATGCATAGAAATAAATGAAGGGTCGAGTGATGCAGTGGTTAAGGTGTTGATGTTTGGAAGTAGAAGTATCGGGTTCGAGACCCCCTGGGACATTTTGTTCACTTTTCTTACTATTTTCTATCTTTTTCTTCATTTTTTTGGTTGGACAGAAAATTATAAAAAAAAACTTTTTGGGCTCTAAAGCCCATTCAAAAAAACAGCATCCCCCCTAGTTTTCTATTTGTAACTCCTTCACTATTTTTTAGGTTAATTTAGATTTGCTTTAATAACTTGATAGATCTTAGTGTAGATTTAAATTAGCGTATTATTTTTTATTTATTTATTATTTATTGATAAGGTTATATTTTATTTAATAACTTAGAATTTTAAGTTAAATTAGGATTATCTCGATAACTTTATTTAGCTTAGGTTTGATTTAATAACTTAGATTTTTTTTTAGTTTAGATTTAATTTTGTTAATCCTTAGTTTTAACTTTAAAACTCAATTAAATAAAAGATGTATAATTTCAAAATTAGTTAATTTAGGACTTTATAAATAATTTTGTCAACATTTTTCTATATAGTTTAATAAACTTTCTTTTAAAATATTTAGCTTACATAATAAAATTCAAATAAGAATAATAGAGTAGATTCTTTATTTTCTTTTCAATTTTTCCTCACAAACAAAATACCAAGAACTTTACTCTCATACTTTGTTAATTAATTTTTACTTCATAGATTGTTGTAATTTTAATTAATTGTTCGATTCGATCTGGTTGTATTGATTTTTTATTTGGACTTTTAATTGCATTGATCCATCCCCATTTGTAAATTTGTACTCCCCATTCCCGAAAGCTCTGTAATAGCGTAGAATTTTACTTTCCGCAATTTATTGTATAGTAATTAGGCGTGTATGGTAAGATTTAAAATCAACCGCTAGACAACCCTAATCAAAGATAAAATTAACTTGAAACAAACACACTTTCACACGCGCACCTCTAAGGTAACCTCGCTCGTTGCCTTCGAAAAAATGCAGTCATGTCCCTCGAATATGGGACGCTTTAGAAAAGACCCTCGATAAAAAAGATCGTAGTCCCTCGATGTCCCTCGATGTTGTATTCGGTAAACGATCTAGTCTCTTATGAAAATTACTAAAGCGTCTCACAAGTTGCCTTCTATGACTGTACGATTGACCCGCACCTGTCCCTTCACATCCAATGACGGGGCTTCTTACCAAATCAATGGTAAGATAGCAACATCTAAAGAAGGGGGGAAAGAACAAGGACCTTTTGAGTAGGTAGAAATTTCATAGTTGCTTGATCACAACATTTTCAAAATGACATCTTTCAAACACATCAACACTTTCAAAAACGAAATATTTTCAAAAGTCAACACTTTGTATACATTCTTATAGAGACGAGAATCATTACAAAGTTCGCCTAAACGATGGAACTTTTCAAAAATACTTTCAAAATCATCACAAATACATTTCAAACCAAACATTTTCAAAGTGAGCTAGAAACTAAGAGTCCATAGATAACTACGGATGAAAAGGGTGCTAACACCTTCCCTTTTCATAACCTACCCCCCGAACTCAAGAACATATCTCAAAATGTCTTTCCTGTTCTTTTCACCCTTTCCTTTATTGGATAAAAGAAAAGTCGGTGGCGACTCTTGCTATCTGCAACAATTGCGATAAAACGCAAAACACCCAAGTCAGTTCTTCCACCATATTACAAATTGCATAGAGAATTAAAAAGAAGCAGAATGGATTTCATACTCACCTTGTTTGAAGCTCCGTCGAAGAGACTCCGGCATGTATCAATTCTTCCACTATTTTTGAGCATACATGATTTTGAGTTGATTGTTTTCATTGTTGTTGCTTTTCGTTGTTTGCTCTGGCCTACGTTGTTGTTTGTTGTTATGATATCATCATGCAAATTGAAAACTAAGAGTTTTTGTTGTTGTTGATTCGGTTGAGAGATGAGAGTGAGTGGTTTTTTTATGCGTGAAAGTGATACTGTGAGAGTATACCAATCGAGTGGAAGAGGGAAAAAGACCGAGAGTTTAGCATTAAGACACTTTGTTGTTATTGCTTCACCGTTAAACTGAAATTTATTTGTGATAAATCTCTTAGTTTTATGCAATAAGCCTATATTGTTGCTTTCCAAAAGGATATCATCTACATTAAGTACCAAGAAAACGAATTTACTCCCACTGAACTTTTGGTATACACAGTTATCAACCAGATTAGCCTCAAAACCAAATAAGGATATTACTTGATGAAATTTGTAATACCATTGACGAGAAGCTTGTTTAAGGCCATAGATGAATTTCTTTAGTTTGCAAACCATAGACTTTGGGTCTCTTGACACAAAGTTTTCTGGTTGCACCACATATATTATCTCTTCAATGTTTTCATTTACAAACACAGTCTTTACATCCATCTATGAAATTCTAAGTCAAAATGAGCTACCCATGCCATCATAATCCTAAGAGAGTCCTTCGAAGAAACTGGAGAAAAAGTCTCTTTATAGTAAATTCCTCCCTTTTGAGTAAAGCCTTTTGCTACAAGACGAGCTTTATATCTCTAAATATTATCCTTTGAATCCCTTTTGGTTTTAAATATCCATTTGCAACCAATGGGTTTCTTTCCTTCAGATAATTTAATGAGATCCCAGACATCATTGTCAGCCATCAGCTTCATCTCATCCTTCATAGCATTAACCCACTTAAGAGAGTTTGGACTCTGCATAGCTTGACTAAAGTTGATAGGATCTTCCTCAGTTAAACCAATGATATCCTCATGTTCTTGAAGAAATACAACATAATCATATGAAATTGCACTCTTCTTCTCTCTAGTGGATCTTCTTAATGGTGGCTCTTGAGGTTGTTGAGTTTGAACTATAGGCGGTGTTTGAGGAAGAAACTCATTATTGTCTTGTTCTTGGGGATGTTAGGAATAACATCATTGTTTATTTCAGAATTTATTTCTGGAACAAAGATAGGTACAAAGACTTGATCATTGTGAGAAATATTTTCTTCATCAAAGGAAACACTCCTTATGCTTCCTTCCCCTCCAAACTCTACATTCTCAAGGAATCTTGCATTTCCCGTTTCTAAAATTGTTCTAGTGATGGGATTGTAAAACTTGTACTCATAAGAGCGTTCAGTTCCAATAAAATAACAGTTAATTGTCTTTGCATCCAATTTACCTTCATGAAGTTAATTGTCTATTAAGGATATAAATTGCGGTCTTTAATGCTTCTCCCAAAAATGACTCTAGAATAGAAGAATGATTAATCATACTCCTTACCATGTCCTTAAGAGTCCAGTTTTTTCGTTCTGCAACTCCATTCATGTTGGGTTTTCCCGGCATTGTGTATTGAGGAACAATTCCATACTCATTGAGGAAAAGCGCGAAGGTCCCTGGATGTTGTTCCGCTGATCCATCATACCAACCATAGTATTCACCACCACAGTCAAATTTGACAACTTTTATTTTCTTTCCAAGTTGAAGTTTGACTTCAGCTTTGAATTACTTGAACACGTCCAAAGATTGAGATTTCTCATGAATCAAACACAGGTAACCATACCTTGAGTAATCATCTATGAACGTAATAAAATACTATTGTCTATTCCAAGAACCTGTAGGGAAAATACCACATATATCGGTATGAATTAATTCCAAGACATCCTTAGCTCTTTCAGCATGAAAATTCCTCTTGTTTGTTTACTTACCCTTGATACATTAAATGCAGACTTAAAAGTTCGACAAATCAAGGGTTCTAAGAATACCATCCGACATAAGCCTCTGAATTCTTTGTTTAGATATATGTTCTAATCGCTTATGCCATAAAGTGGAGGAATTCTCATTTAACTTTCATTTTGTACCATGTGATTCTGTTTGCATTATTTTGTTATAAGGACACTCAATATCAAACATATAAAGATTATCAATCAAAGAACCGGAACCAACAACATTTGAATCATATGAGAGGCTAAATTTATTATTTCCAAATGAACAAGTATAACCTGATTTCTCCAAAATAGAAATAGAAATTAAATTTCGTGTAATAGAAGATGCAACAAAAGTCTCAATCAAATCCAAATGAAAATCGATCTTTAATAATAATCTAAAAGTCCTTATAGTCTCTACTGCAACTTTATTGTCATCGCACACATAAATGAATCTTTCAGCATCACTTGGCGGACGACTCTATATGCAACCATGCATGGACATACTTATGTGAGTAGTAGCACCAGAATCTATCCACCAAATATCCTTAGGTACAAAAGCTAAATTAATTTCAGAACAAACAAAAGTGAGAAAATTACCCTTCTTATTTTGAGAAAAATTCTCGCAGCCTTATCATTTTTAGAAAAGAATTGATCCACAATTTCGAGGGATTTCTTGGCACTTTCACTCTCAGCAATCGAGCCCCTAATCATTTCAGGTATGAATCTTTTGATCATCATGAGGCACATTCGGTTTGATCAGTCCCATTTTTCTATTTTAGTTTCATTTGGATTCTCAGCAGTGGCGGAGGGACGCTCCTCCCACAAAGATAAATCCAAATTCATACATCCAAGAATGATCTCTACAAATTCTTTCCAAGACTTAAAGTTCATCCCACTCAACATTGGGATAGAGTTAATATGAGCAACAAAATTTGGAGCGGTAACAACATCAACTGGATCTATTTAGAAGAACAACAATCATAAAATAACATTAGTGGGCATGCCAATTAACCATATAGACATGCACAATATTCTTTATATGTAAATTAGATAAGACCTATACAAGATACCAAAAAACACCATCAATTTCTAATCTTTGATTGTGAGAATTAACTATAAGCGGTACTCTCACGTAATGATCAAACATTAGTAATAAGTCATGTCAGATAATTGATGCATTTGACATCAATCATTAGCCATGTGAATAACCTTGATAACTACTATATACTTACCATCACAGGCATGCAAATTTTTTACCAAACTTTTCCTTTTAGCCGACCATAACAGTTCGCGTTAAAAATTATACACTACATCTTTTGTGATTCCGATTTAATCAACTTTACACAACAAATGTTACTTTTGTAACTTGTTATTTCGACCAACCAAATTAAAATCACTGGACAATTTAAATTTAATAAATTAAATGGGGAAGTCTTAAAATTCACACACATATTAACCACAAATATGACCAAACTTGTATTTAATTATTAAAATATTTTAATTATTAAAAAAAAACTCATATAATTCAAATTGGGAAATTGAACACATAAGGTGTGTTTGTTTCAAATTATAAAATATTATTCCTTGGAATCATATTCTTAGGGTTGTTATTCCTAGAAATAATATTCCTATGTATGTGTTTGGTGAAAAAAAATGAATTTTCTGGGAATGTTTACAAATTTTAATTTAATTTAAAAAACATAAAAATAAAAATAAAAAATAAATATGATTATTAATGAGAAGTTAAATTAGTTAAATTTTATTCTAATGAGAATGTTGGATTCTCATCCTTTAACATGAGAATAAATATTAAAAAAATTATACGTAAACAACATTCCCAAGAATAAATTATTTTTTGAAAAATTAAAACAAACATGACATTAATGTATTTCCAATATCATATTCTCGGTAATGTTATTTTATAACTTGAAACAAATACATCTAAAATATTAAATCGATTGTATTCGAAGAGTATAAAAATAATAATAATTATAAACACATAATTATTAATAATAAAATAAAATTGACATAATTATCCTAAAAAGAAATCAAGCACAATCAGAATAAAATGTTCTAACGTAAAATAATTTAAAATATATTCATATAATTAATCCCCAAAAGAAAATTGACATATCATCATATCATTCACTTAATTTTCCCTTTCGCTTTAAAACAAAATCCAATTATATTTGAATCGGCGCAATATCACAATGCTACAAATACATTGTTACGTTTCAGTATGCGATGCTAAGTAAGAATTTGTCACCAAAAAAAAAAATTCATTTAAGAAATTCACTTATTATCTTCTACACAAATTATAATATAGTTTTTGAAAATATAGGTTCGATACTATTTTGTTAGAATTAAATGATCTAACGAACAATAGATATACATGATTATAAGATCTATCAAAAAAGTTTTTGTTGATGTAATCCGCAGAGTTAGAGTTGAGATAGATAATAAATATATGATGACTTGTGTGGTTCTTCTTCAGTCTCTCTCTATATTACTATATATATTGATGATCAATTAAAATTTTTATTATTTTCTAATAGGTTATCTTAAAATCCATTCATATTTGAGTCTATATCTAATTATTTAATTAATTAATTTTTAAATAAAATTTAAATAATAAAATTTAAATATTTTTTTTAATATTATTTAATTATATAATTATTTAAGACATTTTATTTAATAAAATAACTAATATAATTAAATAAATATATTATGCTACATAATTATTGAAATGCTAATATATAATTAAATAATCAAAATATCCTAACAGTTATTGCGTCACCGTTAAATCGAAATGCATAGGTACGAGGCCAAGAGAATAAAGATGAGAGGTCTATTTGTTGTATGTTGTTTGATCTAAAAAATAAGAACAGAGGAAATGTTGTTGTTGAAACATGAAGAGAAACCAGTGGAGGAATTTTGCTGTAACGAACGAGAGAACAGATGAAGGCGGTTGGAAAAGAGATCGCAGATGACGAGAAGTAGAGGAAGAAATTGAAACAAAAAAATCGTGAGAAGCTTGAGAGACTTTTTTTAGCGGTTGATTTGTAGTAAACTCTAGATTTTTTTATTGAACTTGTAATTTCGTGATGGGCTTTTTAAACAGCAACCCGACCCAATATTTTATTTTTACTTAATTTTATTCTGACTATTTTATTGGACCTTCACCTTTTAGAGCCCAAATTCAAATCTAGAGCTCATCAACGGTTTACTTAGCTCACCCCATATTTTCTACTTGTACCTTTATTTTAGTTACTTTCTCATTAACATTTTTCTTAGTTTTATTTGTTTTAATATTTTAGTTTAATTTTCTTAAAATTCAATTAATAATAATAATGTTTTTTTAACTAGATAATTTTCTTAATTAATTTAGTTTTAAAATTAGTTTAGGAACTTTGTGAATAATTAATTTTGTTGATTAATATTTTATTTTTAATATTGTTTAGTTAACATAATTTAATTGTTTAGTTTCTTTCTTTTCGATTATTTGATTTTATCTTTGCATAATTTGTTTCTTTTAATTAATTAATTAAATATTGATTTAGTTAGTTGGTTTTATTATTAAAAATTAATCAATTTTGCTAATTAATTTTTCTTAACCTAATTAATTAAGTTGAATCGATTTTTAATTAATTGATTAAATGCTTACTTTTTGTCTCTTGGTCGTTTGCTCTATGCTTTATGTCATGCTCCCATAGGATCTCTCGATTCAATCTTAGTTGAGATTTGAATTGAGATAGACATTAGATTTGTAAATCATGCATGCTAACATTAGGTAGCTTTCCCTTTCATGCTAACCTTAGGACCATCATTGTATGATAACATTAGGATCTCTAGTCTCCCTTAGACTTTTTCATTCCTCTTTTGCATCTCTAAAACTAAAACTTATTTTTCTTTGTCAAACTCAAAAACACTTAACAATAATGATTTGAATCACGTGTCACGGGCTTTAAGCATTGGGAGGAGCATGAGGGAGTCAATTCTCGAACCTTGTGTTTCCTTTGCGATCATGGTCTTTAATGTGATTCAAATCACATATCCTTTTTCAAGATAAAAAATACAAAACAATTCGAACCTTTTGCCTTCAGGCTGCCTTCGGGCTTTTCTTTTGAAAACCTTTTCATAAAAAAGATGTGTTATTTCCACTCTGCGCAATACAACGCGTGATTCTCCAAAGGCCAGATTGTAATATGTCAACTGCTAGAGTGCAAATGTAACATTATCCGCCTAAAAAACACAAAACAAACCAAACACCTTTTTAGGTGAACTAAGAGTGCCCTGATACCCTATTGCACGGAAGGTGGTACGTAGGCACAGAGGTTCGCAACCGTGGTGGGCACAACTAATAAAAACTTTCTTTTTGTATATACTTTGCATTCATGAATTTTTCCTTAACTTGTTAGCTTTAGACTTGGCACATCCTTTAATTAAAACAACAAGAATTGATCATGTGAAGTACCATAGGCGTGAGGGGTGTTAATATCTTCCCCTTACGTAATTGACTCCTTTACCCGTTCTCTTGGTCATAAGACCTTGATTTCTCCTTTCTCAAGTTTTCTTCGATGTTTTCCTTTCCCTTCTGTGGGATAAATAAATATTTGACAGCGACTTCATTATTTATTTTTCTCCAGTTGCCTCAATAAACATACAAAAACAGTACTGAAAAGTAAACAACACACCAGAATTGTTAACCCAGTTTGGAGCAACTCTCCTACTCTGGGGGCATACTAAGCCATGGATAAAGTCCACTATAATAGTATCAATTCGAAGATAAACTCCATTATTTACAACTTCTCACTTAATCACTACACGTGTTAACTTTCTACCTAAGACTAACTTGGGTATGAGGCCCTCCTCAACTCCCTCATCAATCACATACAGCGATTGGACAATAACAAGAAGACACACTTCCATGCTGATAAAACTAGAAGACACACTTATATGACAATACCTAGTCAAGAATCTTGACTAAGAAAAATACTTAGAGTTGCTTAAAAGCTTCCTCCAAGAACAATACTCACTATTGCTTCACAACTTCGAGGAGAAAAAACACAGAGATTACAACTCTATGACACAGACCAACTCACATGTCGAGTGGATCACACATACTAACTTTCCTAGAGAGTGGCTTACAGACTCATCCCTAATAACTACATATTTTCATTCACGACTGGTACATTCTCTTATGTTATAATGCTTCTATTTATAACATTTTCCCAACTACATTTAGGCTTCAAATCACAACATATCAGCTGCTACAAATCAGCATAAACTTCTGCTATAAAATAGGTCTTCAATCATAATCTTCCTAAATCATCTCCATAATTAGAAAGTGCATATTCTTCTTGATTCTGACTTTAATCTTCCAGACCTTTAAAACAGCGCCACATAGGATAACATAAATTTTCCAAAATATTATGCATCTGTTAAATTTTAACAGAATTCAACTGTCCAACTTAGCACATGCGTGATGTCGAATGACCCCACATAAGACATCTTATCTGATATGTTGCTCCAGATGATGAGAATTTCTCATCTCAATGTGTCTCAACATAAGATAGGACTTCTTGCTCAACCTATTCTTCTTAGCAAGTTAATACATCCTATTTCACATAATGCTGTTGTATTTGTTTTACTAAAATTAATGCCAATTTTAAAAATAGAGAACTAACAATCTCCCCCTTTGGCTAATTTTGGCTAAAACAAATAACATAAAATACAATCCAAATTACAACAATAAAAAATACATCCTTCTACAGTAGTCTTCATAAACTATTGAACATGGAAGCATAGCAACATGGAGGGACATCTCTTCACAACCAAAATGATGTTATAACATCATGTTCAACATCTTCATAACAGCTCCATTGCAACACAAAAACTCAACACCAAAGAACAACAACCTCGGGATAGGAGAATAGAAAAACCTAAAGTCATTTGGTGCACATGAGGAAGAAGATAGCTTTCACTTCCCCTTAAGACTAAATAACCGCCATCACGGGTAACTCAAAATATTGGTCACAACTGTATTCATAACTCAGATCACAAATCACAAAACAAACCCAAACAGACATAGAATCAGACATAATATCCAACATCTTTGTGACAAATCTGAAAAGTAACACCTAGATTAAACAACTGAGCACCTTTCTCCCCCTTTTAGCCAAAAATTAGAAAATGAATCCTTCACAAAACCAGACCCAAGCAGAGCTCACCCATACCCGAACAAAACAGCTTTGAATGCCTTCATTATCTCTGGATTGTTTCTTCTGAACATAATAAGTCCCAATATATGCACATGCATAGTCAAACACACCTTATACATTCCCTTCTGACACGTGTTTGATCAAACCTTTTATAATATTTCCCTGTTTGGCTCAAGGAAAAAACATGTCATGATAAATATCCTGACTTTCAGTTAGACATTGTCTTCTTTCTCTTAAAAAAAACTTAACCATACATCTTCAACTATCAGACCAGGATGCTTCACAGAAATATTCATGTTCTAAAGCATAAACACAATGTCTTCCACTAGTTTCTACATATACTCCTTTTGGTCAACACAAATCAAAATATCAAGACCATCACACGTGACAACTCCCGTTAAACCAAAACCTCTGATAAAGTCCTTCCAAACACTGCATAGAAAAATAAATTCTTCCAGATTCAAACATTGTCTTACAGATAGACATGTGTATTCTTGAACCAATTATCCAGATACACATGGCTAGACCCAAACATGTCCAGTAAAGAGCAAACCAACTACCTTCAGTAGCTAAATGTTACAACATGTTTAACATCATAACCTCACAAGAGGCATAAAATTCACCACAAGCTTGAACAACACGCAAGCTTCAAAAATTTGCATCATTGCAGCAATATCCCATAGACAAGTACTAATATCACTTGTCATGGATAATCAGTGCTCCTTCTGAACATAACAAATTCAACACCATGTGGAAATATATGAAGATTCTCACATGCCCATAATGAAGGACAACAAATCCTGAACCAAAATCTCTATCTCTTTGATAGTACATCCAAATATCCTGATCAGCAATGACACATTTCTTGAAAGCTCACACAGATTCACAAATGTTATCATGACTCTTTGGATGATCAAGATGTCATGCATTCTTGGTAAGTCTCCACTTATAAGCTCCAAATATTTTCATTGTGCTTAAAATATTTACTGAGATCCATACTAACACACTCTCCTCATAGTTACCTGAAGCAAAAGAACAAATCCTCAAAATCATTATGATTAGATCACACTATCTGAAAACATTCTTTTGTCCTTACATCCACTAGAAATCGTTAATACTAGTGAAGTCTTCAACACAGTAGTCGTGCATTCACCAAACATACTACTGTAGACAAGATCAAAGTCTTCTCATTCTAATTCACGTAGTCAGAAATGCCTCTTATGATTAAATTTGATGAACAACACAATATTCATCAAAAGAAAATCCCAAGCCTCTTCCAAGGACAACCAATAAACATGATGTTCCAACATTATTTAGAACATCAGCTTCTTATCACTGAACTTATTCACTTGGTTCTTAATAGACCATCCAAAGGACATATTATCCATAAAAGTCCTTTAAGAAGCTCCCAATAAGACACATGCACTACAACTCATTCAGGTGAGTCTTAGGTTCTCACACACTTCCTGAAGTATAGTGTTCAGATATCAGACTTGCATCACCACATCAGACAAATATCCAGCTCTCGTTAAGATATTTGTCATCAGTCGTATGCACGTCAGACTAATACTCAGCTCCCGGCAAGATATATGCCATCAGTCACGTGCACTTCTTCACCAGATCAGACTAATACCCAGCTCCTGACAAGGTATTTTCCATCAGAGGAAAATTTACTCACACACAAACAACAAATAATGCTCCCCTTCCACAAATGTTAGAACATTTGATATGATATCCTTATTCTACAAACTCATTGCACCAGAGGATTCTTCATTATGAAAATCATGATAGATATTCATATCACACATCACTCCAGACTTGGTATGGACTTCACACTCCACCATGGTCAGACATACCAATATTGAATCTAATGGTGATTAATATTCACACCATGATCTTCAAAGAACCTTCCTTCTCTGAAGTAGCTAACACCTGAGATGATGTTTCAACATATTTTCAGACATCAATCTAAGTCACATTGATTTCACCACTTACTATGGTTCTGGAGACAACACCCATAGTAACCCACACATATCTCTTGAAGGGAACACAAGAGAACCATACTGGTGCTAAACAACAGTTGATCATCCTCCAAGATCAGACCAAGGAACCGTGCAGTAACCTTCATATTACACACCTCAAGAAACTTCTTATCATAAGCACAATGTTCAAACCTCCTGTTTTACTTTGAGGTGTTGAATGCCATCCTTCTGCATCATGAAAAGATATTATGTCTAACAACAAACAGGATATTGACTGATCATAATACCACAAACAAATTATTCATATTAAGTCTACATCTCCCAATTCTTCAAGACACCAGGATGCCCTTCAATCCTTGGAAAAACAAATGTTTGATCATGTGAAAACACCACATAACTAAACCAACGCTTGAAGAGAAACTTCTCATATAGACAACAGGGAACCATAATACTTTGGTCCCAGAAGCAACACCTCCTCTTTACTCCAGACGCAAATCTAAAATGTTCATCATAGGTGGTTTGGATGACACTCCAAAAGTGCAGACAATAATCAACCACTTAACTCGGGTTGATATATCTCCAATGCTCACAATCCCTTTAAGTTATCTTCCACTACAACATAACAAGAGTTCCATGCTCTCATAGACATGAAAATATCAAGTTAGAGTAAACAACCTCCATCATATTTAAGAAAAACACCAATCAGACATGTTGAGAAAAATAAATTCTCAACACTAAGATGTCAAGACATTATGCCTGACATATCTTTAAGGTCTTCCAACTCCAGAGCAGCAGGGACTCCTTCTTAAACCGAATATGTTACATGGACACAAATAAAATTCCATGAATCTGGCCCCTTTGATCATAATGATCTTCCAGATGTCAGAGAGAATGTCTTTGATATTTGAGCTTGATATCCACATATAAAGGATCTGGTTGAGATGCCTTTAACAAGTCTCCGCAAGAAGATAAAGCTCAGTCTCTGCACTCTTACTTACTTGGGTCAGAAATAAACTGAACCTAGAAGTACTCAATAGGTTGATCATCTCTCTACCAGCCCACTTATCTAAGAAGAAACTTCTCAGATACACAAACCAGATACCTTATCTTCCAATTCAGAAGTAGGTTCGAAACATATGTGATCAACACACATTTGTTTAGCACCCAAGGCATCTGTTATGTAACACGAATATGTACACCTGTTGATATGATGTTCCAACATCCTATAGAATATAAGTTCCCTTCTCACGGAACACGATACAATCCTTTATCACCTTCAAGGTCTTTCAATGATAGTACATCTTCCAACAACAATAAGATCAGGACCACATTCCTAATTTTTCCACAAGCTAGGATGATCCCTTTGGAAGCACAAAAAAAACTATTCCCTTTCCTCAGAACTCTTTTCATCAACCACATTTGGAAGTGCCTTTATGAGTGGACTTGAGATGAACCCCAAGTATCTTTGGCAACTTTAAAAGCTGGTTGAAAAACCAGCCACATATCACACTATCATAGGATAACCCTGCTGAGGAGACCAAATCCTAATGCTCTTCCCATATTGGTATTTCAAGGATATACCGTACTAGAGACGGGAGGAACAAACAGGGTTACATTAGATACCATGCAGCGGAAAAACACAACAAATGCTCCTCAATATCCTTTAGGCACAACATAACAACCCTTGCACAAACACACCACACTCCAGGTGCAACAGGTCAACATTGGTTTGAAAATAAATCAAACCACAAAGCAGCTTGTAACACCCCAATTCTACCCCAAGCAATTTATGCAAAATAAATCAGAGTCATAAAATTTCAATCATACAAATGAATCAGGACGTCAAAAATTCTTCTAACAAACTCATTGCATTCAACATGGATATATAAAACTTTTTCAAAACATTGGATGAACTAACAACATAACATCTTTCATTAAATATTCAACAACTATGCAGCGGAATTCTTCATTAACATCTATAAATAAAACAGCAACTTCGAAACATCTCACATTTAGTAAATAAACAATTTAAAGTTCAACAACTAAAAATCAGCAAGGACAAAAATCAGCAAGCGTTCATCCCCCCCGAGCGTTACATATCAGAGCAATGACACTGACTCGATCTATTGAAGGTATACAGCCTTCACTCGTGATTACCTGCACGTTACCAACATAGGGGCAACATTCAAACAAAATGGGTGAGATATCTAACAATATAATAAAGCACATGATAATTATTATATTAAATTAGATCAATCATATCACCACTTCTCATCTCATAATCAACAACAATTACAACATATATACTCATTCATCAACATCAAACACACTTCATTATTCAATCATAAAATGCGACTCAAAACTATGCAAATGCATGTGGTACCATTGGAGCAGAATTCCCATCTCAAAAATCTAATCTGCCAATTAATAGAGGCATCAAATAAGGCATAGCCTTTGGAGCAGAACTCCCATCTCAAAATTTGTCAATCCAGGCCATCTCAAAAAAATGCAATGTATGCGACTCATCATGAATGTAATAACACACTCAGTTAACAACATCTCAAAACACATCTCAAAATAACAACATCTCAATCATCTCAAAACGACAACATTTTAGTCATCTCAAACAACAACATCTCAATTATCTCAAAACGACAACATTTCAGTCATCTCAAACAACAACATCTCAATCATCTCAAAACGACAACATTTCAGTCATCTCAATTACAGCATCTCATAAACATCTCAAAATAATTTATTAAACATTACTTATTCATCAAACATCATTTGTTCATCATAAATTATCACACATAACTTTATTAATAACATCTCACTAATATTCAGCTGTATATCAATACTACAGTAAGCCATACTGTTATTCTGCAGTTCTACTTTGTTTATGTCATTAATCCTACTGTCATATTCTAACAGCAGTCTCTAACACCTCAAAATTCATCATCCTGTCCAAAAAACAGCACAACGGTCATCTACGGGAATTAATTCTAAACCCTAAATTAGTTACTAGGATTACATTTCTTATTCATCATTTTAATCATCTAGAATAAAGCTCATCGCGTTAGCTAATCAACGCTATGAACGGCATCTTAAACAGCATCCTAAAACTCAAGTTACAGCAATTAGAAGTCAATTCTGTCAAAAACCAGACATTATATATCGACACGAAACTTCTTGGATCGAAACATCCTGCTTCTCCTGCATACTATGAGTCGACGCATCCTCCTTATGGATCGACTCATCCTGTTTTCAATACAGCATGTATCAACACATGCACTTACCGATCGACTCATCCTGAGTCCTGAAGCGAACATGTATTGATGCAAGCCCTGCATGCATCGACTCATCCTGAGTCCAACAGCCTCCTTGCATCGACTCATCCAGTTTGAGGTCGACGCATCCTGCGATTTTCTGCATAATTTTATGCGTTTTCTACTGTATTTTGCTACGGGAATCATACTACAGTCCTAAAAACCTTATCATAACCATGATAATTCATCATTTAACATTAACTTATAATACAACATCGATTACACAACATCATAACATTATTTATCCATCGAGAATTCATCAATATACACCATACATCATTCAATTCAATAACAAAAACAACAATCACATCTAACCCCATATCAAATATCATGAACCCAATTATAAATCCAGAACCCCACCCTTACCTTGGATCGAAGGTCGCTCTACAATTTCGGGTTGAATCTTTGTTCTTGCCGTCTCCTTCTATTTTCCAGCAGCTTCACGTGCTCTTTCTCAATCCTTATTTCTCTTCTTACTACTTCCTTCTATTCTAACAACAAATAATAAAATAACCTAATTATTCTATTATTCCCTTAGTGGGCTCCAAACTTACACCCCCTTAATACATCTACTATCTCAAATTAAGCCCATCTTAATAATATTAGCTTCTAACATTATTTCACATAATAATATAATGCCTCAAATATATTATTATTTCTCCATTTAATAAAATAAATCCAATTATAACACTTCTTCACAAATAAATCCAAAAATAATTTAATTAAATAATTAATTAAATTACGGGCGTTACAACTCTCCCCCACTTAGAATATTTCCGTCCTCGAAAATTTACCTCAATCAAACAATTCTGGATAGGAGTCTCGCATCTTGCTCTCCAATTCCCAAGTCATGCTTTCACCAGCAGCTCCTAGCCAAACCACTTTAACCAAGGCAATCTATTTGCCCCTCAGAGTCTTCATTTCACGATCTGCGATCCGTACAGGCATCGTCTCCACCGTAAGATTATCCCGTACTTGCACATCATCCATATGAATCACATGAGATGGATCTGAAATATACTTCCGAAGTTGCGACACATGAAACACATCATGCAAATTCGAAAGATTAGGCGGTAAAGCCACTCTATAAGCAACATTCCCCACTCTCTCTGAAATATGATACGGTCCAATAAAACAAGAAGTGAGCTTCTTAGACTTCAACACTCACCCAACACCAATCACAGGTGTAACTCTCATAAACACATGATCACCAGCTTGAAATTCTAAATCCTTCCTTCGCTTGTCATGATAACTATTTTGTCTACTTTGTGAAGCTTTCATCTTTTCTCGAATCAACTTCACCTTCTCAGTAGTCTCACAAACAAGTTCAGGTCCAAGTACTACACTTTCACCAGATTCATGCCAACATAACGGAGTTCTACATCTCCGACCATACAACGCTTTAAAAGGTGCCATCCCAATACTAGAATGGTAATTGTTGTTATATGTGAACTCTATCAACGGAAGATAAGTATCCCACGAACCTCCCTGCTCAAGAAAACATGCCCTCAACAAGTCTTCTAACGATTGAATCTTCCGTTCAGTCTGACCATCTGTCTGAGGATGATACGCTAAACTCAACCTCAACTTAGAACCCAACGCTGCTTGCAAACTCTTCCAAAAATCAGAAGTAGATCTTGGATCTCTATCTGACACAATGCACAAAGGAACACCATGCAGCTTCACAATCACACTAACATAAATCTCAGCCAACTTCGACACTGGAAAACTGATGTTAATAGGAATAAAATGAGCTGACTTCGTAAGCCTATCAACAATCACCCAAATCGAATCATGCCCTCTTAAAGTACTAGGTAAACCCGTCACAAAGTCCATTGAAATGCTATCCCATTTCCATTCAGGAACTTCCAACGGTTGCATCAATCATGCAGGCTTCTGATGTTCAACTTTCGACTTCGGACAAGTCAAACATGCATACACAAATCGAGCCACATCACTCTTCATCCCAGGACACCAAAACAAACCTTTCAAATCTTGATACATCTTCGTAGCTCCTGGATGAATACTCAACTTACTTCTATGACTCTCTTCAAGTATCACTTTCTTCATCTCAGCATCATCAGGAATACAAATCCGATTATGAAACCTCAACACACCTTGATCATCTAACTTAAAATCACTATTCTCAGATTGATCAATCCCAACCATCAAATCTACAAGTTTCACATCCAACTTCTGAGCTTCCTTGATACTGTCTAAAAATTCATTATTAATCTTTAACATACCCAACATAACACTCTGTGGAGTAACCTCGCAAACTAAGCTCATATCTATGAACTGCTCAATCAATTCCAACTCTTTGATCATCATTGCTGACATATGTAAAGTCTTTCGACTCAATGCATCAGCTACCACATTCGCCTTTCCCGGATGATAATTCAAACCAAAATCATAATCCTTTAACAATTCTAACCATCTTCGTTGCCTCATATTCAATTCCTTCTGATCAAATAAATACTTTAAGCTCTTATGGTCACTAAACACTTCAAATCTAGAACCATATAGATAATGCCTCCAAATCTTCAATACAAAGACAACAACAGCAAGCTCTAAATCATGCGTAGGATAATTCTTCTCATGAGTCCTTAACTGCCTCGACGCATAAGCAACTACCTTACCACTCTGCATAAGCACACCTCCTAAACCCATCTTGGAAGCATCACAATACACCACAAAAGACTCTCCTGGATTAGGCAACGTTAAAATTGGAGCCGACGCCAACCTCTTCTTCAATTCCGTAAAACTTTCTTCGCACTGAACATCCCATACAAATGCTCTACCTTTACAATTCAACTTAGTCAATGGAAGTGACAACTTAGAAAACCCTTCAATAAACCTTCTATAATGACCAGCTAATCCCAAGAAGCTTCTAATCTCAGTAGCGGACTTTGGAGTTTCCCATTGCAACACAACATCAACCTTTGATGGATCTACAGTAATGCCACTACCTGAAATCACATGACCAAGAAAACATTTGTGCTTCCTCTTGCATCAAATTTCTCAACTGTCTAGCAGACAACAAACCATCTTCCTTTTCATCAGGAGTAGAAAACTTCACTGACTTGTCATAACAATTAATATGAACACAGTTATGCACTAACCAGTTCATACCCAAAATCACATCCAAACCTCTTAACGGTGATAACGAGAAAACATATCATATAATTACCATGCTTTTTACCGATTTTATATTTCATTAAGTCGTCTAACCCCCGATTATTCTGAGATTATTTGTCTTTTTTACAGGTATAACATTTGTCGACTCAAACCGATGGAAAAGGACAACGTGAAGAAGGCTAGACAATAAACAAAGAGAAAAAGAATAAAAAAATACAAAGTTTAGATTTTTGGAACAGTGACGGTCGTCACATCCTTGTGACGGGCGTAACACCCCCCAACATGAAGAAACGCTCGTCACACACCACTGACGAGCGTAATGCACTACTTCAGTGTGTTACGACCGTCACCCACCTGTGACGACCGTCACGCGCGTGAAGGTGGACGTTATACATGGATTGAGACGTGGGCATTAAGGGCAGACTCGTTCTCCCTTTTTCTTCTGAGTCTCCTATTTCCTGCCACCACTATTAGTGCTCCTATATTTTCTCCATTGAAGACTTCATCAAGAATTCTGAACTGCTGATTTTCCTATGCTATATATATGTGTACCAGTGCATAGTTCAGGGGTCGAAGAAATTTCCTCAGAACAAATATTATTTTCTTTTGCAGTTATTTTCCATTTTCCTTGTTTTGGAATATTGTTTTCACGTTCCTGTAATTTTCATTCAAAGTCTTAGTTTTTAGTTTTAAGTGTTAATTCTTCTTTCAAGAATTAACACGAATTATTTACTGCAAATCAAGCTCGAAGATTGGATTATTGTAATACTTCAAGATTACCATAGCAACTTTGATTCCAGGTTTTATATTGCAATTATTATTCATTCAGTTTTTATATTATGCCAATTGTTGCTATGAATTATATTTTGAACTGTATTATTGTTAAGTTAATTATGTCTGGCTAAATTATTAATACCGGTATGTGACCGTAAGAACTGAAAGAATTCAGTGATACCTTGGCCAAAAATATTTATAAAACAATTTCTGGTTTTCAATTTCCAAGATTAATTTAACTATCCTTGTCACGAGAGTGAGAGGTTAATTAACACGATTTTGCCACGAGAGTGGGAAATTAATTAAGGCAAGAACCTGCATGCGAGAGCTGGGGTTCAACCCAGATAGTGGTAACGAAGCATTGATTTTTAAATACACGAGAGTGTTTTAATAAATTAATTAAATTCAAATTGTTTTCAAAAAGTGTTATTAAATTTAAAGTGCATCCACTAGGTTTAGTAGCATAACTTATTTCATGAACACGAGAGTGTATGTCTTAGGTGTTTAAACAATTAGCTTTTACCGAAATACTTTATAGGCCAAGCAATTCACCGAATTCCCGAAGTCCAATTATCACATACCGGTATAACTAGTACTATTATATTTAATTAAACTGTTCCCCCCAAAAATTGAATATTCATCGCTTAGTTAGACAAACTGTAGCATTAGATCGTATGTGATTGATCCCCAGTCTCTGTGGGCTCGATAATCTTTTAAAACTAGAACGACTGAACTGTATACTTGCAGTTAGTATCCCGACAGACTCATAAAGTCCCGATCAAGTTTTTGGCGCTGTTGCCGGGGACTGGTAGTCAATTAATTACGATTCTTCTGTTGCGCATTTAGACTAAGCAACAGATACCCTTTTTCGATTTGTATGCCAAGGACTCGCTCACAAGGCAAACCACTTGACAAATCGACGGACGAACCTGAACGCATTCTTTCCGTAAGACGTGCAGTCAGGGATTACTGTTTAAATCACACTATTCCTTTACCCAAACCAGAAATCAAGATTGATTCTGAAACTGATTCTAATTCTTCCTCTGAAATCGAAACCAATCCAGAATTAGATATGGCCGAAGAAGAAAGGACCCGTCCACTGAAGGAGTACGCAGCTCCATCACAACAAGAACCCCATAACAGCACTGCTGCTCCAGCAATAAACCAAAACGATTTCGAGTTGAAACCGTCATTGATATCAGCTATCCAACAACGCCAATTCTTTGGAGATCCTTCTGAGGATCCGAATGAACATCTTACAAAGTTCGTTCAATTTGCCGACACAGTTATAGCAAATGGTGCTAGTAAAGATGCGATAAGATTACGTCTTTTCCCTTTCTCACTAAGAGATAGAGCTTGGGCTTGGTTGCAATCCTTGCCATCAAATTCCGTCACTACGTGGGAAGGACTGAAGATCGTATTCTTAGCACGGTACTTTCCCCCAAGCGAGACCGCTGCACTAAGAGCCCAAATCAACGGATTTAGGCAGAAGGATACTGAATCGCTATTCGATGCATGGGAGCGCTACAAAGATATGATGCGAATGTGCCCACATCACGGATTAGAAAAATGGCTGATAATCCACACATTTTATAATGGACTCTTGTACAACACAAGACTATCTATAGATGCCGCCGCAGGTGGTACACTGATGGACAAGCCTTATGACGAAGCTAACCAACTCATTGAAAACATGGCTCAAAACCACTATCAGTGGGGAGGAGAAAGAACATCTGTGGAGAAAACTCAAACCAAAGGCGGGATGTACGAGGTTAGTAGCCTAGATAAAGTTAATGCTAAGGTAGATGCTCTTACCCAAAAGATAGAAAGCTTGACCTTGCCTCCTGCAGCCACCGTGGCTGCAGTTACCCCAAGCTGCGAAGTTTGTGGAGTTCCTGGTCATGTTGGAACCGAATGTCAAATCTTAGCAGGGATATCAGCTGATCAGGTAAATTACGCCCAATGAAATCCTTATGCCAATACCTATAATCCTGGTTGGAAGAACCATCCTAACTTCTCGTACAAGAGCAATAACGCTTTATATGCACCTGGCCAAGCACCTGCTGTACCTCCAGGTTATCAAAAACCCGCTGGTAATGTTCCTAACATTCCTAAGAAATCTAACCTTGAAATCCTAATGGAAATTTTTATCGCTAATCAAGCCCAACAAAACAAAGAATTCCTCAATCAAAACGTTCACACCGGTGAACAATTGAAGCTATTAGCAAACAAGGTAGATGCCCTAGCAACCCACAACAAAATGTTAGAAACCCAAATCTCCCAAGTAGCACAACACAAAGCTAGTTCTGCCACACCTGCTAGTACATTTCCTGGACAGCCACAACCCAATCCTAAAGGTCATGCAAATGCTATTACATTACGAAGTGGGACAGCCCTTGATGGACCGGTAGATCCTAGACTCCAAAACTCGACCATGTATCAAAAGCCCGAAAAAGAAATGGAGAAGTCGAAAGATCAATCTGAAAATGTAGAGGAAGACGCGAATGAGAACAGAGAGGCCTTAGAAAAACCTTATGTGCCTCCACCACCATATAAACCACCAATTCCATACCTCTAAAGACTCGCAAAATCCAAGAACGAGGGAAAATTCAAGAAATTTGTAGAACTTCTGAAACAATTTAACGTTACTATTCCATTTACAGAAGCTATAACCCAAATGCCGTCATATGCTAAATTCCTAAAAGAAATATTGGCTAATAAGAAAAAAATCGTTGAGAACGAAACCGTTATGCTAACTGCCGAATGTAGCGCCATAATTCAAAATAACATGCCTCCAAAGCTAAAAGATCCTGGTAGTTTCTCCATACCATGTGTAATTGGAAAATCTGTCATAGACAAAGCTCTATGCGATTTAGGAGCCAGTGTCAGTCTAATGCCCTTATCTATTTGCGAGAAGCTCAAATTAGGCGACATGAGACCTACCAAGATGTCCCTACAACTAGCCGACAGGTCAGTCAAATTTCCTGTTGGTATGCTAGAAAACATTCATGTCCGAATAGGACAATTTTACATACCGACTGACTTCATAATAATGGACATCAAGGAAGATTCAAACATTCCCATCATACTAGGAAGACCATTTTTAGCTACTGCAGGAGCCATCATAGACGTTAAGAAAGGAAAACTTACCTTTGAGGTAGGAGAAGAAAAAGTAGAATTCATTCTTTCCCAATTCTTTAAAGCCCCTGCTATAGATGACTCATGTTGTCTCCTAGATATTATTGATGAATGTGTCAAAGAACTTGAATGCCAAGAGGACACCTATTCTGAGATGCTGAAAATCCAGACACCAACTTTCCTCAAGAACGAAGACTGGAAACAAGAACACTCAGATGCCAACCTAAGCGAATGTTTAGCCTTAACACCCGATCCTGACCCAACTAATAAGAAACCTGGTATAGAACTTAAAACATTACCTGAAGATCTTAGGTATGAATTCTTAGATAAATTACTCGAATGACCAGTTATAGTTAATTCCAAATTAGGAGAGGTTGAAACCAAAAAACTTCTTAGTGTGTTACGGAAATATCCAACCGCGTTAGGCTATGATATCTCAGATCTCAAAGGAATAAGCCCTTCTCTCTGTATGCACCGCATTATGCTGGAGGAGGACTGCAAGACTTCTAGAGAACAACAAAGACGAATAAATCCTATCCTAAGTGAAGTCGTTAAGAAGGAAGTGCAAAAACTTCTAGAGGCAGGCATCATATACCCAATATCAGATAGCAACTGGGTCAGTCCAGTTCACGTGGTGCCTAAGAAAGGAGGTGTTACGGTTATAACGAATATAAAAGGCGAATCGGTAGCACAACGTACGCAAATAGGATGGAGAATGTGTATTGATTATAGAAAATTAAACAAAGCTACACGCAAAGACCATTTCCCATTACCATTCATTGATCAAATGCTCGAGCGTCTGGCCAAACATTCCCATTTCTGCTACCTTGACGGATACTCATGATTCTTTCAAATTCCCATTCATCCTGATGATTAAGAGAAAACCACGTTAAAATTGTCCCTATGGTACCTTTGCATACCGAAGAATGCCATTTGGACTATGTAACGCACCTGCAACCTTCCAACGATGCATGATGGCGATTTTCGCAGACTTTTTAGACGGAATCATGGAAGTATTCATGGACGATTTCTCTGTCTGCGGAGAGAGTTTCGACGGATGTTTAACAAATCTTGAATTAGTACTGAAACGCTGTGTCAATGTCAACCTAGTGCTCAACTGGGAAAAATGTCACTTCATGGTGAGACAAGGAATTGTGTTGGGTCACATTGTATCAAACAGAGGGATTAAAGTCGACAAAGCAAAGATCGAAATTATCAAAAACCTTCAACCACCCAAAACAGTTAGAGAAATAAGAAGCTTTCTAGGACACACGGGTTTTTACCGATGTTTTATAAAAGATTTCTCTAAAATCACCAAGCCACTAACCGAATTATTAATGAAAGAGGCTGAATTTATTTTCGACGATAAATGCTTGAACGCATTCGAGACACTTAAAGAGGCCTTAATCTCAACACCTATTATGCAACCTCCTGATTGGAATTTACCATTTGAAATAATGTGCGATGCAAGCGATTATGCTGTAGGCGCAGTCCTAGGACAACGCAAAGAAAAGAAGCTTCATGCTATCTACTACGCAAGCAGAAAACTCGACCCCGCACAAATGAATTACGCCACTACGGAGAAGGAACTCTTAGCTGTGGTATTCGCGTTGGATAAATTTCGTTCCTACTTAGTAGGCGCTAAAATCATTATTTATACGGATCATGCTGCGATCCGATACTTACTAAGCAAGAAGGACGCCAAACCACGACTACTCAGATGGATCTTACTCTTACAAGAGTTTGATCTAGAAATAAAAGACAAGAGAGGAACTGAAAACATGGTGGCAGACCATTTATCGAGATTAGATTGAATCCAAACCGAGAGTGTTCCTATAAACGAAGACTTCCCTTATGAACGCCTCATTTATAAGTTAGAGATAAACCCTACCGACAGTTTAGATAGACACAATGAACCTTTAACAACTGCGGTAGTAAAAGCCATTTGTACTAACACCACATTACCATGGTACACTGACTTCGTCAACTATTTAGCTGCCGGTGTTTTACCACCTGATTTGACGTACCAACAGCGGAAGAAATTTTTCCATGACCTTAAACACTACTTTTGGGATGGACCATTACTCTTTAAAAGAGGCGCCGATGGTATCTACCGTCGCTGCATTCCCAATGATGAAATAGACGACGTCATTTCCCATTGCCATTCCGCCCCTTATGGTGGACACGCTAGTACGTCGAAAACCTGTGCAAAAATACTTCAAGCTGGCTTCTTTTGGCCCACCTTATGGAAAGACGTCCACGTAGCAATTATGAACTGCGATAGATGTCAACGCACAGGAAATATATCTAGACGCGACGAAATGCCGCAAAAAGGAATCCTCGAAGTAGAAGTTTTCGATGTATGGGGAATTGATTTCATGGGACCTTTCCCCGCATCTTTTGGAAATAAATATATTTTGGTAGCCGTCGACTACGTATCAAAATGGATTGAAGCCATCGCCGCACCCACAAACGATACACGTGTGGTACTAAAACTATTCAAGAATATTATCTTCCCACGATTCGGTGTACCAAGACTAGTGATCAGCGATGGTGGCTCCCATTTTATCTCTAGAATCTTCGAAAAGTTACTTTGCAAATATGGCGTTAAACATCGCATAGCCACACCATACCATCCTCAAACGAGCGGACAAGTGGAAGTGTCAAATAGGGAGATCAAACAAATACTTGAGAAAACCGTAGCCACATCTAGAAAAGACTGGTCCTCCAAGCTAAACGATGCTCTTTGGGCATATCGGACAACTATTAAAACCCCTATCGGAACAACGCCGTTCAAGTTAGTTTATGGAAAATCTTGTCATTTTCCAGTAGAATTAGAGCATAAAGCTTATTGGGCCATAAAAACCCTTAACTTAAATTATAAGAGTGCTGGCGAGAAACGAGTGTTAGATATCCATGAACTAGAAGAATTGCGTTTAGACGCTTATGAAAATGCTAAAATCTATAAAGAACGAACAAAAAAATGGCACGATAAGCGTATCTCGCGGAAAGAATTTAAGGAAGGAGACATCGTACTCCTATTCAACTCTAAACTGAAACTTTTCCCGGCAAAATTACGTTCCAGATGGTCCGGACCATTCGAAATCAACAAAGTTTTCCCAAGTGGTGCGATAGAAATTAAAGGCAGTTCTATCGAACCATTCATAGTCAATGGCTAATGCTTAAAGCACTACTTTAACGTCGGAAATATCAACTATTCGGCTTATCTTCAGTTAAGTGAGCCGCCTACCCCGATACCTAACTGAATAGGTATTAACTGTCGAGCTGTCGACATAAAATAAAGGCGCTTCGTGGGAGGCAACCCATGTTTTACTTTAATTATTTTTTCTGTTTTAACATGCTTTTATTTTTCTTTTCTTTTTCTTAATCTTTAAAACATTTTCGTTATTGCATCTCTTACTCCTTTCTATTTTTCTTCTGTTTTTTTTTTCCCTTTAATCTTTCTTTTTCTTTTTAATTTAACTTTGGCAATTTCTTAACCCGAAAATACTTACTTAATTTCTCTTTTTTCAAACATTTATTAAATATTTTCAGGGGGGTAATTCTTTTGCTTTCATATTTAGCGCTATGGATTGTGTCAACTTCATGAATGTCAAATTGAGAAGCAGACACCAACAAAGACGATTTGCGGACCTGGGTGAACGGGAGATGTGCCCTACTATCTACGCAGATGATCATGCTATGACCGCCCTTGGCATTCGTGAGAGTGTCATGTACTTGCTGCATCAGATTGGCTGGGACACTGCTCCTATCCGAAGACGGTTCTGTACCTACAAAAAGCTGACTCTTGAGTTCCTAAGCACCCTGAGCTTCATTCCAAATCATGGGATGGGATTCAACCGTGGGTTGATCACATTCAGGATGTTTAACATGGATTACACTTATAACCTACGGGAGTTTAGCCAGCTGCTTGGGTTCCCTTTTGGTCCTGATGTTATCACATTCACAATCCGGCCATCCGCTACTTCCATCGCATCCTTAGCAACACGATCTTCGCCCGTGACAGCAACCATAAGCTCAACTCCAAGGAGCTCTTCTTTTTACATTGCGCGTTCTCTTGGCAAAAGATCAATGCCGCCCCATTCCTACTTGCTCACATCCACTCTATTTGTGCTAGAGGTGGAAAACCATTTTATTTTGGAGGGCTGGTTACTTCACTTGCCATTGGTCTAAACTACGGTGCTGCTCTCGCAACCTTGCCTTCTATGGCACCGACTTTGCTAACTTTGGATCACTGTAAAGCCGCACATCTCATCTACGAGCGGGAAGACGGAAAATTCCACCCTGTAATCAGGAACACTGTCTATCAGAATATCATTTTGCCGAACAGGGACCGAATCGATCCAAGTAACCGAGCAAACTGGTTGTTCGATCCTGAAATTCCCGCAGAGCGTGCACCTGCCCATGAAGACCAACCTGCAGCCGCTGCAGACGAAATACAAGAAGAGTTGGATAGTGCTCCTCCAGTCCATGACATTCCAGGATCCTCATCTGCACCTCCTCCTATTAATCTTGAAGACATCCTCCGCTCCCTCCACATTCAAAACCAAATGAATGCGGCGCTTGAGAGGATGCAAGCCGAGCAATTTGAGTCTCTGTGCGCCCAAAACGCTAAGATCTTGACTGGGCAGCACAACATGAATAAGAGGTTAGATGAGGCCCTGTCAGAGCTTAACGCCTTGAGGATGGACGTGAGCACCCTTGGCTTCCAAGACACCGACACTGAAGCCACTCCTACCAGACGCTCTCGCACCAGGAGTAGAGGACGTGGTCACCAGTAGTCTTTCTTTAATTTCTATGTAATTTATTATTTTTCTGTTTCATTTCTTTTCCGTTTGTTTTGTAATTGTACTTCCCCGCCTATATACCGCAACATTGAGGATAATTTCGGATTTTGTGTGGGAGAGGTACCTTTCAATCTTTTATAAACTAGTAAATTCTTACGATATGTCTCGATTCAAATTCTTCGCTTTATTTTGCCATACCAAAAAATTTTCAGCTTCGCATTCGCCCGACATACCTATTTTAACGAAATCCCAGTTGAGGAAGCCGAAAACGACATAACAAGATCGATACGGTTCTGACACCGTAGACTTCCTGCTTACGCGATCCGTTTCAATAACCATTATATTGATATCTGGAGTTTCAAGTTCTAGAAGTAACCCCTAGTAGTTTATACTAGCAGTCAGCACCGTCTTGACATAAACCACGTGGAGAATCGATGAATATAAGTGTTTGATGCCTGATTCTAAAAATATCCTTCCTATCTCGCTGCTAAAAGAAAAGAAAATTTGTGTACCAAAATATACTGGCACATATAAGAGCTGAGCAAATAATGAAGGAATCCAGTGTTGGTTGGTTCAGAGGTATCTGGTTCTGAACTCGGTAGGGCGTGCTACGGCCCGATCCCCCACAACCTCCAATTTGGATAACATATGTAGGGTTGCTACATTCGTGTACCAGACCCCGTGCTAAAAGGATCAAAGTCACTAACCGGTTACTCCACTACGTGCGTGCTAAGACAAAGGGCTTAATGTGATTGCGCCAAAACGAAACTAGGTGAAATAGATACGAGGAACTCCTGGCAGAATTATAACGGAACTGTTGGATAGATCGTTTGAAATGGAAGTCTACGGCTAAGCTTATTGCTTGTGTCATTAGCGTATCTTTAGTGTTTTACTCAAGTATCGGCCGAACCAACGAGGACTTCCCAAAACTACTTTAAAAATCCAAGGTATGTCATGCTTATGCGCTTGACAAAACTTGTCCGACCTTTCGAATGACTATTTGCTTGAGGACAAGCAAAGGTTTAAGTATGGGGGAATTTGATAACGAGAAAACATATCATATAATTACCATGCTTTTACCGATTTTATATTTCATTAAGTCGTCTAACCCCCAATTATTCCGAGATTATTTATCTTTTTTACAGGTATAACATTTGTCGACTCAAACCGATGGAAAAGGACAACATGAAGAAGGCTAGACAATAAACAAAGAGAAAAAGAATAAAAAAAATACAAATTTTAGATTTTTGGAACAGTGACGGTTGTCACATCCTTGTGAGGGGTGTAACACCCCCCAACATGAAGAAACGCTCGTCACACACCACTGACGAGCGTAATGCACTACTTCAGCGCGTTACGACCGTCACCCACCTGTGACGACCGTCACGCGCGTGAAGGTGGACGTTATACATGGATTGAGATGTGGGCATTAAGGGCAGACTCGTTCTCCCTTTTTCTTCGGAGTCTCCTATTTCCTGCCACCACTATTAGTGCTCCTATATTTTCTCCATTGAAGACTTCATCAAGAATTCTGAACTGCTGATTTTCCTATGCTATATATATGTGTACCAGTGCATAGTTCAGGGGTCGAAGAAATTTCCTCAGAACAAATATTATTTTCTTTTGCAGTTATTTTCCATTTTCCTTGTTTTGGAATATTGTTTTCACGTTCCTGTAATTTTCATTCAAAGTCTTAGTTTTTAGTTTTAAGTGTTAATTCTTCTTTCAAGAATTAACACGAATTATTTACTGCAAATCAAGCTCGAAGATTGGATTATTGTAATACTTCAAGATTACCATAGCAACTTTGATTCCAGGTTTTATATTGCAATTATTATTCATTCAGTTTTTATATTATGCCAATTGTTGCTATGAATTATATTTTGAACTGTATTGCTGTTAAGTTAATTATGTCTGGCTAAATTATTAATACCGGTATGTGACCGTAAGAACTGAAAGAATTCAGTGATACCTTGGCCAAAAATATTTATAAAACAATTTCTGGTTTCCAATTTCCAAGATTAATTTAACTATCCTTGTCACGAGAGTGAGAGGTTAATTAATACGATTTTGCCACGAGAGTGGGAAATTAATTAAGGCAAGAACCTGCATGCGAGAGCTGGGGTTCAACCCAGATAGTGGTAATGAAGCATTGATTTTTAAATACACGAGAGTGTTTTAATAAATTAATTAAATTCAAATTTTTTTCAAAAAGTGTTATTAAATTTAAAGTGCATCCACTAGGTTTAGTAGCATAACTTATTTCATGAACACGAGAGTGTATGTCTTAGGTGTTTAAACAATTAGCTTTTACCGAAATACTTTATAGGCCAAGCAATTCACCGAATTCCCGAAGTCCGATTATCACATACCGGTATAACTAGTACTATTATATTTAATTAAACTGTTCCCCCCAAAAACCGAATATTCATCGCTTAGTTAGACAAACTGTAGCATTAGATCGTATACGATTGATCCTCAGTCTCTGTGGGCTCGATAATCTTTTAAAACTAGAACAACTGAACTGTATACTTGCAGTTAGTATCCCGACAGACTCATAAAGTCCCGATCAAGTTTTTGGCGCTGTTGCCGGGGACTGGTAGTCAATTAATTATGATTCTTCTGTTGCGCATTTAGACTAAGCAACAGATATCCTTTTTCGATTTGTATGCCAAGGACTCGCTCACAAGGCGAACCACTTGACAAATCGACGGACGAACCTGAACGCATTCTTTCCGTAAGACGTGCAGTCAGGGATTACTGTTTAAATCACGCTATTCCTTTACCCAAACCAGAAATCAAGATTGATTCTGAAACTGATTCTAATTCTTCCTCTGAAACCGAAACCAATCCAGAATTAGACATGGCCGAAGAACAAAGGACCCATCCACTGAAGGAGTATGCAGCTCCTTCACAACAAGAACCCCATAACAGCATTGCTGCTCCAGCAATAAACCGAAACGATTTTAAGTTGAAACCGTCATTGATATCAGCTATCCAACAACGCCAATTCTCTAGAGATCCTTCTGAGGATCCGAATGAACATCTTACAAAGTTTGTTCAATTTGCCGACACAGTTATAGCAAATGGTGCTAGTAAAGATGCGATAAGATTACGTCTTTTCCCTTTCTCACTAAGAGATAGAGCTTGGGCTTGGTTGCAATCCTTGCCATCAAATTCCGTCACTACGTGGGAAGTACTGAAGATCGTATTCTTAGCACGATACTTTCCCCCAAGCGAGACCGATGCACTAAAAGCCCAAATAAACGGATTTAGGCAGAAGGATACTGAATCGCTATTCGATGCATGGGAGCGCTACAAAGATATGATGCGAATGTGCCCACATCACGGATTAGAAAAATGGCTGATAATCCACACATTTTATAATGGACTCTTGTACAACACAAGACTATCTATAGATGCCGCCGCAGGTGGTACACTAATGGACAAGCCTTATGACGAAGCTAACCAACTCATTGAAAACATGGCTCAAAACAACTATCAGTGGGGAGGAGAAAGAACATATGTGGAGAAAACTCAAACCAAAGGCGGGATGTACGAGGTTAGTAGCCTAGATAAAGTTAATGCTAAGGTAGATGCTCTTACCCAAAAGATAGAAAGCTTGACCTTGCCTCCTGCAGCCACCGTGGCTGCAGTTACCCCAAGCTGCGAAGTTTGTAGAGTTCCTGGTCATGTTGGAATCGAATGTCAAATCTTAGCAGGAATATCAGTTGATCAGGTAAATTATGCCCAAGGAAATCCTTATGCCAATACCTATAATCCTGGTTGGAAGAACCATCCTAACTTCTCGTACAAGAGCAATAACGCTTTATATGCACCTGGCCAAGCACCTGCTGTACCTCCAGGTTATCAAAAACCCGCTGGTAATGTTCCTAACATTCTTAAGAAATGTAACCTTGAAATCCTAATGGAAAATTTTATCGCTAATCAAGCCCAACAAAACAAAGAATTCCTCAATCAAAACGTTCACACCGGTGAACAATTGAAGCTATTAGCAAACAAGGTAGATGCCCTAGCAACCCACAACAAAATGTTAGAAACCCAAATCTCCCAAGTAGCACAACACCAAGCTAGTTCTGCCACACCTGCTGGTACATTTTTTGGACAGCCACAGCCCAATCCTAAAGGTCATGCAAATGCTATTACATTACGAAGTGGGACAACCCTTGATGGACCGGTAGATCCTAGACTCCAAAACCCGACCATGTATCAAAAGCCCGAAAAAGAAATGGAGAAGTCGAAAGATCAATCTGAAAATGTAGAGGAAGACGCGAATGAGAACAGAGAGGCCTCAGAAAAACCTTATGTGCCTCCACCACCATATAAACCACCAATTCCATACCCCAAAAGACTCGCAAAATCCAAGAACGAGGGACAATTCAAGAAATTTGTAGAACTTCTGAAACAATTAAACGTTACTATTCCATTTACAGAAGCTATAACCCAAATGCCATCATATGCTAAATTCCTAAAAGAAATATTGGCTAATAAGAAAAAAATCGTTGAGAACGAAACCGTTATGCTAACTGCCGAATGTAGCGCCATAATTCAAAATAACATGCCTCCAAAGCTAAAAGATCCTTGTAGTTTCTCCATACCATGTGTAATTGGAAAATCTGTCATATACAAAGCTCTATGCGATTTAGGAGCCAGTGTCAGTCTAATGCCCTTATCTATTTGCGAGAAGCTCAAATTAGGCGACATGAGACCTACCAAGATGTCACTACAACTAGCCGACAGGTCATTCAAATTTCCTGTTGGTATGCTAGAAAACATTCCTGTCCAAATAGGACAATTTTACATACCGACTGACTTCATAATAATGGACATCAAGGAAGATTCAAACATTCCCATCATACTAGGAAGACCATTTTTAGCTACTGCAGGAGCCATCATAGACGTTAAGAAAGGAAAACTTACCTTTGAGGTAGGAGAAGAAAAAGTAGAATTCATTCTTTCCCAATTCTTTAAAGCCCCTGCTATAGATGACTCATGTTGTCTCCTAGATATTATTGATGAATGTGTCAAAGAACTTGAATGCCAAGAGGACACCTATTCTGAGATGCTGAAAATCCAGACACCAACTTTCCTCAAGAACGAAGACTGGAAACAAGAACACTCAGATGCCAACCTAAGCGAATGTTTAGCCTTAACACCCGATCCTGACCCAACTAATAAGAAACCTGGTATAGAACTTAAAACATTACCTGAAGATCTTAGGTATGAATTCTTAGATAAAGAACTCGAATGATCAGTTATAGTTAATGCCAAATTAGGAGAGGTCGAAACCGAAAAACTTCTTAGTGTGTTACGGAAATATCCAACCGCGTTAGGCTATGATATCTCAGATCTCAAAGGAATAAGCCCTTCTCTCTGTATGCACCGCATTATGCTGGAGGAGGACTGCAAGACTTCTAGAGAACATCAAAGACGAATAAATCCTATCCTAAGTGAAGTCGTTAAGAAGGAAGTGCAAAAACTTCTAGAGGCAGGCATCATATACCCAATATCAGATAGCAACTGGGTCAGTCCAGTTCACGTGGTGCCTAAGAAAGGAGGTGTTACGGTTATAACGAACACAAAAGGCGAATCGGTAGCACAACGTACGCAAACAGGATGGAGAATGTGTATTGATTATAGAAAATTAAACAAAGCTACGCGCAAAGACCATTTCCCATTACCATTCATTGATCAAATGCTCGAGCATCTGGCCAAACATTCCCATTTCTGCTACCTTGACGGATACTCAGGATTCTTTCAAATTCCCATTCATCCTGATGATCAAGAGAAAACCACGTTCACATGTCCCTATGGTACCTTTGCATACCGAAGAATGCCATTTGGACTATGTAACGCACCTGCAACCTTCCAACGATGCATGATGGCGATTTTCGTAGACTTTTTAGACGGAATCATGGAAGTATTCATGGACGATTTCTCTGTCTGTGGAGAGAGTTTCGACGGATGTTTAACAAATCTTGAATTAGTACTGAAACGCTGTGTCAATGTCAACCTAGTACTCAACTGAGAAAAATGTCACTTCATGGTGAGACAAGGAATTGTGTTGGGTCACATTGTATCAAACAGAGGGATTGAAGTCGACAAAGCAAAGATCGAAATTATCAAAAACCTTCAACCACCCAAAACAGTTAGAGAAATAAGAAGCTTTCTAGGACACGCGGGTTTTTACCGACGTTTTATAAAAGATTTCTCTAAAATCACCAAGCCACTAACCGAATTATTAATGAAAGAGGCTGAATTTATTTTCGACGATAAATGCTTGAACGCATTCGAGACACTTAAAGAGGCCTTAATCTCAACACCTATTATGCAACCTCCTGATTGGAATTTACCATTTGAAATAATGTGCGATGCGAGCGATTATGCTGTAGGCGCAGTCCTAGGACAACGCAAAGAAAAGAAGCTTCACGCTATCTACTACGCGAGCAGAACACTCGACCCCGCACAAGTGAATTACGCCACTACGGAGAAGGAACTCTTAGCTGTGGTATTCGCGTTGGATAAATTTCGTTCCTACTTAGTAGGCGCTAAAATCATTATTTATACGGATCATGCTGCGATCCGATACTTACTAAGCAAGAAGGACGCCAAACCACGACTACTCAGATGGATCTTACTCTTACAAGAGTTTGATCTAGAAATAAAAGACAAGAGAGGAACTGAAAACGTGGTGGAAGACCATTTATCGAGATTAGATGGAATCCAAACCGAGAGTGTTCCTATAAACGAAGACTTCCCTTATGAACGCCTCATTGCTAAGCTAGAGATAAACCCTACCGACGGTTTAGATAGACACAATGAACCTTTAACAACTGCGGTAGTAAAAGCCATTTGTACTAACACCACATTACCATGATACGCTGACTTCGTCAACTATTTAGCTGCCGGTGTTTTACCACCTAATTTGACGTACCAACATCGGAAGAAATTTTTTCATGACCTTAAACACTACTTTTGGGATGAACCATTACTCTTTAAAAGAGGCGCCGATGGTATCTACCGTCGCTGCATTCCCAATGATGAAATAGACGACGTCATTTCCCATTTCCATTCCGCCCCTTATGGTGGACATGCTAGTACGTCGAAAACCTGTGCAAAAATACTTCAAGCTGGCTTCTTTTAGCCTACCTTATGGAGAGACGTCCACGTAGCAATTATGAACTGTGATAGATGTCAACGCACATGAAATATATCTAGACGCGACGAAATATCGCAAAAAGAAATCCTCGAAGTAGAAGTTTTTGATGTATGGGGAATTGATTTCATGGGACCTTTCCCCGCATCTTTTGGAAATAAATATATTTTGGTAGCCGTCGACTACGTATCAAAATGGATTGAAGCCATCGCCGCACCCACAAATGATACACGTGTGGTACTAAAACTATTCAAGAATATTATCTTCCCACTGTTGTACCCCAAAATTTGCCCTCCCATTTCTCATTGATTTCTCATCACAAAGCCCTTGAAGATCAGGGTCCAGTTAGGGTTTCATCTGTTCAAGACTTCTCCTTGCACTGCTGACCCAAATTAGGGTTTGTGTTTGCACAAAGATGTTTTGACCTAAAATACCTAAGATAACTTTCTTGCTTCATATTGGACTCATAAGTTTATCCACATCAAGTTTCAAGTCTTGATTTCAAGTTTTGCCCAGTCAATTGGACAGTTGACCTAGAAATCAGTTGTATTGGGGAAAAAGTCAACTGTGGCCAATTGACAGTCAAACCTCATGAAAATTGACCCACATCAACATTATGAACTCCTATGAACCATTTGATCAAGTTGGGATCACAATTCCACAAGAAATTTGATCAGATCACCAAAAGGGCAAAATGGTCATTTTTAGGGTTTTGACTGCACAAAGGCAGTTTTTGACTGTTTGACCCAACCAATGGCAAACCAAGCTCACATATGGACTCAAGGACCCCATGGAATTATCTTGACATGCTCAACAAACTCAAAAGATCCCAAGTACACAAGATTGACAATTGAATTTCCCAGTCAATTGATCAATTTTGACTGTATACTGAAAAGTCAAACTTTGACTTTTTGGTCAAAATCAAGAGTCAAGATTCATTTTTCATCAAAACATGCCAAATCATGAAACTTGTTCACCAAGAAATCAAAAAATGCAAATTAGGGTTAGAAATGAGAATTTTTCATAACTTAGAATTTTTCTATGTTATGAAAAACCCTAATTTTTTCTCAACTTTGCCCCACTTTCTCACCAAGATCTATTTGGATTCAAACAAAAGTAAAAACATGAAAGTTGTAGCTTGTTGCATAATATACAACTTTGATTCACAAAGTTTTCCCAAATGAGGCTTGTATCTCAAGTTACAAATTTTTGAATAAGGGCACTAAACCATTCTTAACTTAGTGAAATTTTAACCTATTTTGACAAGGTTTTCTACCCAACTTCAAGGCCATTTTCCATACACTTCCACTTGGAATTTCAATTTGCATTTCAAAGATGGATTGTATTACACATTCCAAGCTTTCCAAAATGTCCAAGAACTTCTCAAACAACCTCATAACTTGAGAGAATCGAATTTCACAATATGGCAAAAACTCACTTTTGAATTGGCTATTTTCCATGTTCATAATTTGTGCAAACTTCTCAAACCAGCATGCCCCTTGATTACAGGTCCTTAAACCATCCAACACTCAATAATTTAATGCATTTTCATTGTGCTAAGACCTTGTTTCATGAGTTCAAGCATTGCCTAAAGGATTAATCCCAAATTGGAAAAGGCATTATATCCATTTTTGCAAAAGTTTCACTTTATGTCATGATGCAAATCCACAAGTACAGATGAGATCTAATTGGCACAAGATTATGAGCAAAACACTCTGATCAAGGAGATATTATGCAGCACATTAGGGGGCCTCTACTGACCTAGAACACAACTTGGGCATTTGTTGCTTAAAGTGTAAGTAACATTGCATTTTGTAAGATAACTCGCAGATCAGCTTACAAACACTTAAGCAAACTTGTAAAACACATCCAGGACATCCCAACTAAGCTAGTACACGACCCTAACATCCCCCATACACTCCCAATCCCAGAATCACCTTCAAACTGCAAGAACAGGGCAAGGCCTGCAGTTTGAGTGCCATATTTCATTCCTCTCAAGCTTTTTGGCCCAAACCAATTCACACACATTCCCTAGCATCAATGCAAGCTAACCAAGACCAGAAACACGACCTGTAATCCCTCTAATAAGTTCCACCATTTTCACTTTTTCATTTTGCAGTTGAAGTTCCACAGCTCAATTCAAGGTGTCTCAAGGCAAAGTAAATATTGGAACAGCATCACCACACCTCAAGGAAGCTATACCAACCATTACCTTGCACTGAAAGCTTCCCCATTGCCAGATAGAACTTCAACTGAATAGGTACTTTGGTGAACTTCTAACTCTTAGTATAGGCATCATTAGCTCTAGGTTTGTGAATAAGAAATGTTCTACTCATGCCACTGAACCTGTACATACTTTTACTTTTCATTTCTTTTGCTTGAGCTGTGAGAATTTAAGGTTTGAAAATGGCAGAAAACTTAGGTCAGGATTTGGGAATGTCAAAATTCTCTCTCATTTCTGAGAGTTAGGAGGTGTTCTTTATATATTTGGAATCGTGATTCAATGCTTAACATTTTTTGTGTTGAAAGTTTGTGCAAAAGATCAAGGAATCAGGATGTTTGAACTGGAAGAACAGGCGCGCGTTTTGGACAATTTTTGTCTGAAGGTTGAAGAAGAAGCCACATGGGCTGGGCCTATGTGGTCTTTTCTTTTCACACCCTATTTCCATTTTCATACCCCCCAAGCCCATTTTGTGTATTTTTATGATTTTTTTATTTTTCCTTTTTCATTCTGACTCATTTATTTTTTCTTATCATATTAAAAACATAAAAAATATTTTTTGCATCATTTTTATATTTTTTAGACATTTATTGGATTATATTGATATTTGTATACAAATAAGTAAATAATATATTATTTAGAATAAATAGAGAAAAATAATGTAAACACATTTTATTTTTATTTTTATTTTTTATCTTCTTGAAATGTTTTTATACAAAACATATTTTTTTCATAAATATTAATTATTATTATTTATATATATATATATATATATATATATATATATATATATATATATATATATATATATATATATATATATATAATATTTATTTAGTAAATAATAAAGATATATATATATATATATATATATATATATATATATATATATATATATATATATATATATATATATATATATATATATATATATATATATATATATATATATATATATATATATATATATATATATATATATATATATATATATATATATATATATATATATATATATATATATATATATATATATATATATATATATATATATATATATATATATATATATATATATATATTAATACACTTAGGATAAAATACCAAAAATATACATATTTTTATTTTATTAATATTTAACACTAAAAATACATTTTTACAAATATACTTCATTTTTTATTTTATTTTTTGTATATAAATAGTAAATATTATATATATTAAATAATTAATACCCTTTTGGTTAAAATTAGGGTTTTGCCCTAAATATGAAAATACTCCAAAAATAATATCTTTTTTATTTATTTTACATAAATAATACTTTTTCATACATATAAAAATTCTTTTTACATCTTGCATATTTATTTCATTTCCATTTAATTTATGCCTTTAATTATATTGTAAATATTCAAAGAAAATGATGTAATAGTTAGGTTTAAATTCTTGTCTAAATAACCCCCATTTGAAACATTTGTACCCCCTCCCCATATTATTGTGTTGTAATAGTGTAGGAATTTAAATTTCGCACTTTAATGCTTTCTAAACATACCATGCTAGAGTTAGGGTTTGTATGTAAATAAAAAGAACAAAAATAGTTTGACCTAATTTCAAGATAAACAAGCATGAAAATGGACAACACATTTCACACTTGCACCCCTAGGGTATTCCACTTTGTTGCCTTCAAATAATTGGGCCATATTGCATGTTAGGTTTCTTTGGGTAAAACAAACAATCAAATGATCATAAGTCCTTCGATGACGTTTTCGAAAAGTTGCCTAAAATGATCAAGTCCCTTTCAAAGAGAAATTGCCCAAAGATACTTAGCACTATTGCAATTATGGTCTAAACGATGACCCGCGCCCGTCCCTTTCACCTCCTAATACAAGATTGTCCACCAAATGCAATGGTGGAACAAAATTGTCAAAAGGTTTAAAACATAACAAAAATCTTTGAGAAAGCTTTAGGGTAGATAACCCTTAGGTATTTGTCAATTTGCAAAGAAAACACTTGCCTAATTTCAAACCACACTTCACAAATACTTTCAAAACAATCTTTCAAAAAAAACCTTGAAACATCTTTTCAAAAGACAAAACACCTTTTGTAAAATATTCGAGTAAAGAATTGTTACAAGGGTAGCCTATACAAGGCATCTTTTCAAAACATTTTCAAAACCATACACAAAGCACCATTTCAAACAATTGAAAACCAAGGCAAGTTGATCTAAGCAAGTACCTAAGAGCCCATGGATAAACATGGATAGAAATGGTGCTAATACCTTCCCTTTCTATAATCTACTCCCCGAACCCAAGAAAATATCTCAAAGGTTTTTGCTGTGCTTTTTAAACCTTTCCTTAGGATAAAATAAAAAGTCGGTGGCGACTCTTGCTCAACCGAAACATTTGCGAAAACAAACGCAAAACCCTAGTCAGTTCTCCCACCGTATCACAGAACTGGCGACTCTGCTGGGGATGATTTTAAAAAGTGGAGTAACCTTAGGGCTTAGATCACCCTCTTGCATGACTAATTGTTTGATTTGTTTGCTTTATATCTTGGCTCTATTGTTTGGGTTTGCAATCTTACACCCGGATTTTGGGGAAACATTCATAGATAGCAATACATTATGGAAACTGTGCGGGGTATACCGACACGGTCGAAGCAATAGCTATATTAGTGCGACATATTTGTGAGTATCGGTAACCCTTGAGTTCAATCAAGGAGAGTACGGGGCCGCTGAGTGATGTCACTAAGCACTAATGACCTAGAACCTTACTTGACCATCTTGGCCTTTTATTAGGGGTAGTGAGATGACCGGCTTTGGTGCAGTCCGAAGTTGGTAGATACTCGATACTACACTCATTGAGGGTTGTTTTCTTGGAATATTTTGGTCGCTAGTTAAGTGGCTAAACCAAAACAATGAACAATGAAAACAATCCAGTGATATTGAGCTCCTTAGAACCCGGTTACTATTTATAGGACAGGTTTTTAAGCCAACTACACTCAAGAGGGTACTTACCTGTGAAACCCCATGCAAGCCTGAAACTAGGGTTTGGTGTGAATTGCTTGTACATATGTTTTGTGCATACATCATAAACATCATAAAGCATCATATGCATTCACTGACCATTTCAAGGGTTTGGATCTTCATCTTTATTCTTGTTTTGTAGGTCATGGAAATTCCTCGCAGAAACACCATTCAAGTCAACCTTGTGAGAATCTCTCCTCAACTCAAGGAGCTCACCTCAAGAATTCCGGAAAATTCATCCTTCAGTGAAAGACATGGTAGACTGCTCAGCCTAGTCAACACCAACATTAAAGAAGACATGATGAAAGTGCTATTCCAGTTCTTTGACCCTCTTCACCACTGTTTCACTTTCCCTGATTATCAGCTGGTACCCACTTTGGAGGAGTTTTCTCAACTCCTGAGAATTCCTATCCTTAATCAACTACCCTTCAACAGTACGGAAAAGGAACCAAAGCCGGAAGATGTTGCTCGAGCGCTACATCTATAACCATCCGACATCAAGGGGCATTGGGAAACCAGAAGCGGCGTCAAGGGATTCTTAGCAAAATTCTTGTTTGAGAAGGCACAAGAATGTTGGAATTCATTGGACCTAAAAGCCTTTGAAGAGATTGTGGCACTCCTTATCTATGGGTTGGTCTTGTTCCCAAATCCTGACCAATTGGTAGATGTCAACACCGTCAAAATCTTTTTGTCCAGAAACCCAATACCAACATTGCTTGGGGACATCCTTCACTCATTGTACACACGAACAATGAGAAAGAGGGGTGTTCTCATGTGTTGTACTCCTCTCCTTGCAAGGTGGTTTATTTCGCACCTTCCACAATCTGTCTTGAAGAATGACCAAGGCTCAAGGTGGTCCCAACGGTTTATGACTCTTACTCACTCTGATGTACATTGGTGTTCTCGGTCCAGAGAAAATGTCATCATCGTCGATCGTTGCGAAGAGTTTCCTAATGTTCCTTTACTTGGAATTAGGGGAGGTATCACCTACAACCCTTGCCTAGCTTTGAGGCAATTTGGATATGCACGGAGGGATGGCCCTCATGACATGTTGATTCCTGACCTAGTTTTTGACTTCGACAACGATGCGCAAGGACTTCGCCAAAGATTCATCAGAGCTTGGGGAAAACTCAACAAGGTTGATAGCAAGACTCTGGGACACAAGAATTCCATCCCTCTTGAGCCCTATCTCAAGTGGGTACGAGCCCGAGCCCAAAGTATAATGATGCCTTATCCTCATGTACTCCCAGTGATTAAAGAGCCCGTCAATGAAGGAGAGGTTCCCTACACCATCCTACATCCAGACATGCCTACATCGTGGGAGGAAATGCAGAAAAGTTGGATTCAGCTCAAGGAGGAACGGAATACTTTTGAAGCTAGCTTCTACGCCAGTGAGAAGAAGGTTCTAGAGCTTACCCGCCGACTCCATGAGCAAGAGGCCCTCAACACCTACATCACACCAAAGAGGATGCGCAATGTCTTTTTGCCTTAAGAAGTTATTTTGTAATATTTGGCCCATGGGGCATTTATATACTAACAAATTTCTTCTTAATATGACGTGTGTTCCTCTTTGTCTGAAACAATTTTGAATGTTCTAAATCCTTGAATGCATTGCATACATAAGCATACCATTCATCATGTGCATAAGCAGGCCTCACTCCAGGTTTCCTTATCTGTCTGCTGTTTATTTCAGTAGGATGGATCTCGAGCAAACAGTCAAAGACCTACAAGCTCAGAATGCACAGTTCCAGCAACTCTTAATGACCTTGGCTAAGGGTCAGGAGGATATCAAGACTCAATTGGGGAATAAGGACCCAGTGAAAAAGAGGAAAAAGAGGATTGGGGTGGCTACTTTGGGGAGAAGATTTGACGGAGAAGCTCAGAGAGTGCTTGAATTTCCTCCTACTTCTGATGAAGGGACCAGTAAAAGAGATGGAGCTGCGGTGCCTTCCGAGTCTGATGCGGAAGAAGAAGAGGTTGAAGAGGATGAAGATTATTCTGACCAGCAATACCCTCCAGCTGATGATAAATACAAGGGTTTAGAAGACAGATTGGCCGCCATGGAATTACAAAGAGTACCGGGTTTGGATTTTGAAGACTTGGGTTTGGTTACCGGGATTGTGATTCCCCCAAAATTCAAAGTGCCAGTGTTCGTGAGGTATGATGGGCTGTCCTGTCCAAAAATGCATCTCAGGTCCTACGTGAGAAAGATTCAACCCTATACGGCAGATAAAAACCTCTGGATTCATTTCTTTCAAGACAGCCTTTCGGGAGCTCAGTTGGAGTGGTTTTATCAGCTAGAAGGAACCAGTGTCAGAAATTGGGAAGATTTGGCCACCGCTTTCTACAAACAATACCAATATAATTCGGACCTTGCTCCTACTCGTACCCAACTTCAGGGCATGTCGTTAGGAACAGGAGAACGATTCAAAGAATATGCACAAAAATGGAGGGATTTGGCTGGCAGGGTGCAGCCTCCTTTAACCGACCGCGAACTTGTTGATATGTTTCTAGGGACCCTGTCTGGGCCATTTTTCAATCATCTAATTGGTAACTCTTCCGCGGGGTTTACCGATTTGATCTTAACAGGCGAAAGAATAGAAGCTGGCATCAAGTCAGGAAAGATTCAGAAGGGTGTTGCTGCAAGTGTTGAGAAGAAACCTTTTAAGAAGGAAACAACTGTGGTATATTCTCAGAGAAGAGCAGGGAAGATGGAGCGTCGGCCAACTGTGGGGGCCGTAATGATTCAAAACACTCCAAATGAGCAGCCTCGCTATAACCAGTCCAGACCAAATCAACAACGGGTGGAACGGCCACAACGACAGTTCACCCGTATTAATATGACTCCAGCGCAAGTGCTTCCCTATCTATTGAAATTGAATCTCACCACCATCAAGGAGGCACCAAAGAATGTGAATACGTCCTCTCCGCATTATCATGCCAATGCTAAATGCGCCTACCATTCAGACAGTGTTGGACACGACACCAATGATTGTTGGGCACTCAAGCATAAAATCCAAGACCTGATAGAGGCTAAGGAGGTAGAGTTTGACGCTCCAGAGAAGCCTAATGTGATATCTACACCCATGCCGAAGCACGGCCGAAATGTCAATGCCATTGAAGAAGATTTGTATGTTGCTGATGTCAGCGATCTGACTACTCTGTTGCTAACCATTAAGTTGAATCTGTTGAGGGCCGGGATCTTCCCGGGATGTAAGGAAGACTGCTATTGTTGTTACTCTCTGCCGCTTGATTGTCCGTTACTGAAGAAAGGCATCCAAGGCCTTATGGATAGTCGACAAATTTTGTTCGAAAAAGTTTCTGCTGTTCCAGTTCATACTGAAGATGTCTCAATCATAACCATTCACGCCAATCTTTCCAAGGCCGTCAAAAAGCCTGTTAAGATTACGCCAGCTACGAAATCTGTTCCTTTGAAGATAACAATGCCAGGGCCTGTTCCCTATGTTTCTGAGAAGTCGATACCTTGGAACTATGGCAGTGACGTCTACTACCATGGTATCAAACAAATCGAAATAATTGAAGAAAGTTCGGATGATGAAGAAGCCAGCATTAGTAACATTGCGGGCACTAGCAAAATCACCAGGAGCGGGAGAATATTTTCTCCAGAGATTGCCCCTCCAAGAGCAGTCTTTGGACCCTCATCAGCTGACAGGGTCGTCCCTGCACCAATAAAACTTTCTGCTAGAACTCCTTTGATTGAAGATGTTGTTGTTCCTAGTACCGTCTCTCCTACCACTGCTGACAAAGGTAAGGGAGTCCAAGATGAGCCCGTCAGGACGAGGGCTCAACCCTTGGTTATCCCGGAAACCTCCAAGAAGGAAATGGATGAGATTTTGAGGATAATCAAAAGAAGTGATTACGATGTGGTAGAACAGCTGGGGCAAACCCCCTCCAAGATTTCCATGCTGACACTACTACTTTGCTCGGAAGCGCACGCTAAAGCTCTGATAAAATTCCTGAAGGCGGCCCATGTGCCCCAGGAAACCTCTGCGGATCAATTTCAAAATTGCGTGGCTAGCCTGACTACGGACAATGGATTAGGTTTTTCTGATGCTGACCTAACTCCTAAAGGTAGGAATCACAATGATGCTTTGCACATTTCAGTCGAGTGTCGAGGAACTACTCTCGCACACGTCTTGGTTGACACTGGTTCGTCGCTGAATGTGTTGCCTAAAAAGGCCTTGGACCGACTAGATTGTGAGGGGTTGGAATTGAAGCCGAGTGATATTGTTGTCAGAGCTTTCGATGGTTCGAAGAGAATGGTCCATGGAGAGGTTGAAATTCCCATCAAGATAGGCACTGAGGTGTTTAAATCCACTTTCTATGTGATGGACATCCGTCCATCATACTCGTGCCTGCTGGGTAGACCTTGGATACACCATGCTGGGGCAGTCACCTCCTCCTTACATCAGATGTTGAAGTATCCTGTCAAGGGAAAGATCATCACTGTCCATGGCGAAGAAGAGTACATGATTAGCCACTTAAACTCCTTCTGGTATGTGGAGGTAGAGGGGGAGTTCATTGAGACGCCTTTCCAGCATTTCGAAGAAGTCCTTCCTGAAATAGCAGTGGCAAAGTTGGCAGTTGAGGCACCGAGACAGATGGCCAGGATGGCATCTCTGGAGGACGCAAGGGCCGCAATAAAAGAAGGGAAGAATTCAGCATGGGGGCAGTTACCTGACATTCCACATAAGACAGACAAATTTGGATTAGGGTTCACTACCGCAGGCCAAAAAGCTATGCGCCGGTCGAAGATTGAAAGAGCGCCAGTCAAAATTTCTCCCTACGGAATCAACGCTTTGGAGGATGAAGACAAAGAGAGCAACATTAAAGAGTGGATTTATCCAACTATCAAAGGAGGATTGAGCAACTGGGAGGCAAAAGACTTTGTCCCCATCACTTTTATTCATCAGTAATTTATCTGTTAAACATTTCTTATTTGGTCTGTAATATTTACTTTCAAACAATCCGTACACTATCTTTTCACCTCCTGCCTTGCCCGGGGCGTGTAGGTCCACTTGTAAGGGTTTTGATTATTTTTCATATCCATATGCCATGTTTAATGATTCATTGGACGTTTTTCATTTGATAAACTGCTTGTGTTCATTTTCTTTCCTTTTGCATTTTTTGTTTAAGGATGGCTATCCCTTACACACACCCACACTCACCAATGCAGGTACCCATCCACTCCGGATTCCATGGGTGACTATTCTGCTATATCTTTCAATAACTCTGAAGATCTGGTCAATCTAGCCGAGTATGAAGATGACGAAGGTTGTGAAGTACCCGGGGAACTAGCCAGACTTCTGCAACAAGAGGAAAGGGCCATCTTACCGCATGAAGAGTCATTAGAAACTATCAACTTAGGGACCGAGGAAGACCGGAAGGAGGTGCAAGTGGGTGCCAATTTGAAACCGAATGTCAAGGAAAGCCTGATACAGTTGTTGAATGAGTATGTTGAAATCTTCGCTTGGTCTTATGAAGACATGCCGGGTTTAGACACGGACATCGTGGTTCACCGTCTCCCCACAAGAGAAGACTGTCCACCGATCAAGCAAAAAGTTCGCCGAATGAGGCCTGACATGTCCGAAAAGATCAAAGCAGAAGTAATGAAGCAATTCGATGCTGGCTTTCTGGCTGTTACGTCCTATCCTCAATGGGTCGCTAACATTGTGCCAGTACCTAAGAAAGATGGCAAAGTCAGGATGTGTGTGGACTACCGGGATTTGAATAGGGCCAGCCCTAAAGATGATTTCCCGCTACCTCATATTGACATCTTGATCGACAATACAGCTCAGCATAAAGTGTTTTCCTTCATGGATGGATTCTCGGGCTACAATAAAATCAAAATGGCCCCCGAGGATATGGAGAAAACAACTTTTGTCACACAATGGGGCACTTTCTGTTACAAGGTGACGCCGTTCGGGCTGAAGAACGCAGGGGCAACTTATCAACGCGCCATGGTAGCTTTATTTCATGATATGATACATCATGAGATTGAAGTTTACGTAGACGATATGATAGCTCGGTCACAAACAGAGGAAGAGCACCTTGAACATCTGGAGAAGCTGTTTGCCAGGTTAAAAGAATACAAGCTCAGGCTGAATCCAAGTAAATGCATTTTTGGAGTTAGGTCTGGTAAACTCCTGGGATTCATTGTAAGCAACAAAGGCATTAAAGTCGATCCCGCAAAAGTAAAAGCAATACAAGAGATGCCTGCTCCCCGTACTGAGAAGGAAGTTAGAGGATTCTTGGGGCGCTTAAACTATATTGCCAGATTCATCTCACATCTGACTTCTACCTGTGAGCCAATTTTCAAACTCCTGAAAAAAGATCAGGTAGTCGAGTGGAACAACGATTGTCAAGCTGCTTTTGATAGAATCAAGGAGTATTTGCTAGAACCTCCTATTCTGATGCCACCCGTCGAAGGAAGACCATTGATCATGTATTTGACCGTCTTGGATAACTCAATGGGGTGTGTTTTGGGCCAGCATGACGAGTCTGGTCGAAAAGAGCATGCTATTTATTACCTTACCAAAAAGTTTACCGACTGTGAGACTCGCTACTCACTGCTCGAGAAAACTTGTTGCGCTTTGGTATGGGCTGCTCGCCGACTAAGACAGTATATGTTGACTCATACTACCTTGTTGATTTCCAAAATGGATCCTATCAAGTATATCTTCGAAAAGCCCGTTTTATCTGGAAGGATAGCTAGATGGCAAATGATCTTAACTGAGTATGACATCCAGTACACCACCCAAAAAGCTATAAAAGGGAGTGTACTAGCTGACCATCTGGCTCATCAAGCTATCGAAGATTATCAACCCATGAGATTTGACTTCCCAGACGAGGACATCATGAGTTTGGACAACATTGAAGGTAATGGACCGTATGACGGACCCGAAAAGGGATCCCGATGGACCCTGTACTTTGATGGTGCTTCAAATGCATTTGGAAATGGTATCGGCGCGGTACTCATTTCTCCGGAAGGTTGTCACACACCTTTCACGGCCCGACTTTGCTTCAGCTGCACAAACAACATGGCGGAGTACGAAGCTTGCATCTTTGGTCTCAAGGCTGCTATAGACTTGGGGATCAAATCTTTGATCGTATTTGGGGACTCGGCTTTGGTTATCAGTCAAATCAAAGGAGAGTGGGATACCAAGCACCCTAATCTTATCCCATACAAAGAACATGTCTTGACATTGTTGCCTCACTTCGAGCAAATTACCTTCGAGCATTTCCTGCGAGAAGAGAATCAGCTAGCAGATGCTCTAGCTACAATGTCTTCCATGTTTAAACTCAACTGGGATAACGAGGCTCCCCAAATCACCATCGAGCGAATGGATGAACCTGCGCATTGTCATGAGATTAATACCGAAGAAGTAGTGGAACAACCCTGGTTCCATGAAATCAAAAGGTATCTCGAGACAAGAGATTATCCCGAAGGAGCTTCCGTAAATGACAAGAAGTTCTTAAGGAAATTCGCTGCTAAGTTCTTCCTGAGTAACGGCATCCTTTACAAACGAAGCCATGACTGTGTATTACTCCGATGCGTAGATAAAGCTGAAGCAGAGTTCATCATGACTGATATACACAGCGGCACATTTGGCACTCACTTGAGCGGGCATACAATGGCTAAGAAGATCCTAAGGGAAGGCTATTACTGGTCTACCATGGAAGCTGACTGCCATCAACATTCCCGTACTTGCCACAAGTGTCAAGTCTATGCTGACAAAGTTCATATCCCTCCGGTTCCTCTCAACGTCCTGACTGCTCCGTGGCCCTTTGCAATGTCGGGCATTGATATGATTGGAGAGATCAAGCCCACGGCTTCCAACGGACATCGCTTCATCCTGGTTACCATTGACTATTTCACCAAATGGGTCGAAGCATCTTCCTTCGCCTCTGTTACTAAAAATGTGGTTGCCCGCTTTATCAAGCAAAATCTCATATGTCGGTATGGTGTTCCAGACAGGATCATCACAGACAACGGTATAAATCTGAATAACACGATGATCACTGCATTGTGCGAACAGTTCAAGATTTATCATCACAATTCATCTCCCTATCGGCCGAAGATGAACGGTGCTGTTGAAGCTGCGAACAAAAACATTAAGAAGATCATTCAGAAAATTACAGTCACTTACAAAGACTGGCATGAGATGTTACCGTTTGCTCTACATGGATACCGTACGACGACACGTACTTTAACTGGGGCAACCCCATTTTCTTTGGTTTATGGCATGGAAGCTGTTTTGCCTATGGAAGTCCAGATCCCTTCTCTAAGGATTATGAAGGATGCAGGTTTGAATGAGGATGATTGGATGCAGACCCGACTTGATCAACTCAATCTGATCGACGAAAAGCGACTTGCTGCTATATGCCATGGTCAGACGTATCAAAAGCGGATGATCAAGGCCTTCAATAAGAAAGTCAGACGTCAAGTGTATCAAGTCGGAGATCTCGTAATCAAGCGGATCATCTTACCGCAAAGTGATCCCAGGGGCAAATGGACTCCTACATATGAAGGACCATTTGTGATCAAGAGCATATTTTCTGGTGGTGCAATGATTCTGACCACCATGGACGGCGACGATTTGCCGCACCCTACGAACGCAGACATAGTCAAAAGATACTACGCATAAAATGACCCGACGAGTCGAAAACCCGAAAGGGCGGCTTGGGCAAAAATGGGCATCCCGGTGAACCGAAAACTCGAAAGGGCGGTTCAGGCAAAAATTAGGGATAAAAACAAAAAAATCTGTACACCCGGCAAGTCGAAAACCTGAAAGGGCGACTTGGGCAAAAAGGGGTTTCCCGGTGGATCGAAAACCCGAAAGGGCGATTCAGGCAAAAGTTAGGGAATAAAAGCGTATGACTATGTCTCGTCGGATCATTTCAAGAACAATCTCTTCATCAACCGGTTCCAGGCTTCTGATCAATCCAGTCATTGGCCAACGAAGCATTGAATGGACAGATATTCAGAGTTGTGAAAGCTATAGCGGAATGGAATCCCATGGAATTATTTCAAGTAGCCATCTTTATTTTGTATAAATCTTTCAATATTTACGACAAAATCCTCTTACTAGGATGATTGTCTCCTTTGTACAAATATACTCATAGAAATTAAATACAAATACTTTTCCCAGAAATTTGTGTCATTTCCTTTTCTTTTCTCTTGCACTGTTTGTTTTATTTTGAGAAACGTCCAATGTTTTGTTAAATAGGCATATGCATTTGAACATAATCATTTCCTTATGAACCAAGAAAGAGGATTACTGATAGGTCGAAGGTACAGTTGGATAACCTGATACCCTTTCAAAGGAAACCCCCGGGAGATTTGGAATCCATATCCCTAGCAAGTCTTGAAGCTCATCCCCAGTAGATTCTGGAAGCTTATCCCCCGCAGAGTACGGACGTCTCTCCCGAGTTTTATTCAAATTTATTCCTCACAAGGCCTTATAACTGGGTTATCCTCAGCTAACAATCACGGAAGATCGCACTCGCCAAAATTCTTCCTATCCCCCAGCGGAGTTCATCAAAATTCCCCAGCAGTAACTTATCTTTGCAAATCCCCAGCCAGAAGGTCCTCAGGAATTCAATTCCCCTCAGAGTTTAAGTTTCAGAATCCCCAGCGAAGCCAGACTAATGAACCTTCTCCCCACAGAGTTTTAGGAGAACAAATCTTGAGTTCCCCAGTGAAGTCGCCAGAGATGCTTCCCGCCAAACTGAAGATTCTCAGTCTTGCATCCCCAGCATGAGTCTACTAGATTGGTACTCCCCGATAGAAGTCATCAGGAATTCCCCAGAGGCTTGGTATACAACCCAAGCTCTTTGTTCCCCAGCAATAGCCAAGGAATTGTTCTTCCCGACAGCGGTCAAGATGCTTTTATTTTCAGCCATCCAGGATTCATCTATCACCAGCAAGACAGCTCATCAGCTTACATGCGCATTCATTACATTCATATCATAAACACTGATATAACATATACTGTATCATACATTTCATGCGACATAATTTTGTGTTTAGCTAACATGTTGCCCTTTTCAGGATAAGAATAAAAGGCTATCATTAACAAGTTTCAGATGCAGTTTTACACGGACTCATCATCAGGAAACCCTACACCGGTTCCTCCTCAAATTCCAAGATTTCTGAAAACAGTTCACGGGTTCTCCAAGTAACGGATGTTAACCTATCGCTTGTGCGGTTTCTTCTCCAGATTTTTGAAAACAGTTTACGGACGCTTCCCAACAACGGATGCTGCTCTATTGCTTATTCAACTCCAAGATTTCTGAAAACAGTTCATGGGTTCTCCAAGTAACGGATGTTAACCTATCGCTTGTTCAGACTCTTCTCACCTTTGAAAATAGTTTATGGACGTTTCCCAACAACGGATGATGCTCTATTGCTTATTCAACTCCCAGACTTCTGAAAACAGTTTACGGGTTCTCCAAGTAACGGATGTTAACCTATCGCTTGTTCAGTTTCTTCTCCAGACTTCTGAAAACAGTCTATGGCTTCTTCCCAACAACGGATGTTAATCTATCACTTGTTCAGATGCAACCTTTGAAAACAGTTTACGGATTCCTCCCAACAACGGATGTCAATCTATTGCTTATTCAGACCCCCAGTTCGAAGATGGTCCAAAGCATGGACGCCTTCCTGATACTCATTTCAGATGGCATCTTTAAGCCCATCCCCGACAAGTTTCTGTCACCCCTCAAGATGGCATCTCTAAGCCCATCTCCAAATGGCATCTCTAAGCCCATTCCCGCATCCATTGCTTTGACGAGTGCAAATTTCCGGGCACTCTAGTGTCCAATCACCTTTTACCCTCGAGTCACGAAAGGCAAACTTGCCAATCTAACTCTTCGGATTCAAGAAGATTGAACAGGGGCAACTGTTGTACCCCAAAATTTGCCCTCCCATTTCTCATTGATTTCTCATCACAAAGCCCTTGAAGATCAGGGTCCAGTTAGGGTTTCATCTGTTCAAGACTTCTCCTTGCACTGCTGACCCAAATTAGGGTTTGTGTTTGCACAAAGATGTTTTGACCTAAAATACCTAAGATAACTTTCTTGCTTCATATTGGACTCATAAGTTTATCCACATCAAGTTTCAAGTCTTGATTTCAAGTTTTGCCCAGTCAATTGGACAGTTGACCTAGAAATCAGCTGTATTGGGGAAAAAGTCAACTGTGGCCAATTGACAGTCAAACCTCATGAAAATTGACCCACATCAACATTATGAACTCCTATGAACCATTTGATCAAGTTGGGATCACAATTCCACAAGAAATTTGATCAGATCACCAAAAGGGCAAAATGGTCATTTTTAGGGTTTTGACTACACAAAGGCAGTTTTTGACTGTTTGACCCAACCAATGGCAAACCAAGCTCACATATGGACTCAAGGACCCCATGGAATTATCTTGACATGCTCAACAAACTCAAAAGATCCCAAGTACACAAGATTGACAATTGAATTTCCCAGTCAATTGATCAATTTTGACTGTATACTGAAAAGTCAAACTTTGACTTTTTGGTCAAAATCAAGAGTCAAGATTCATTTTTCATCAAAACATGCCAAATCATGAAACTTGTTCACCAAGAAATCAAAAAATGCAAATTAGGGTTAGAAATGAGAATTTTTCATAACTTAGATTTTTCTAAGTTATGAAAAACCCTAATTTTTTCCCAACTTTGCCCCACTTTCTCACCAAGATCTATTTGGATTCAAACAAAAGTAAAAACATGAAAGTTGTAGCTTGTTGCATAATATACAACTTTGATTCACAAAGTTTTCCCAAATGAGGCTTGTATCTCAAGTTACAAATTTTTGAATAAGGGCACTAAACCATTCTTAACTTAGTGAAATTTTAACCTATTTTGACAAGGTTTTCTACCCAACTTCAAGGCCATTTTCCATACACTTCCACTTGGAATTTCAATTTGCATTTCAAAGATGGATTGTATTACACATTCCAAGATTTCCAAAATGTCCAAGAACTTCTCAAAAAACCTCATAACTTGAGAGAATCGAATTTCACAATATGGCAAAAACTCACTTTTGAATTGGCTATTTTCCATGTTCATAATTTGTGCAAACTTCTCAAACCAGCATGCCCCTTGATTACAGGTCCTTAAACCATCCAACACTCAATAATTTAATGCATGTTGATTGTGCTAAGACCTTGTTTCATGAGTTCAAGCATTGCCTAAAGGATTAATCCCAAATTGGAAAAAGCATTATATCCATTTTTGCAAAAGTTTCACTTTATGTCATGATGCAAATCCACAAGTACAGATGAGATCTAATTGGCACAAGATTATGATCAAAACACTCTGATCAAGGAGAGATTATGCAGCACATTAGGGGGCCTCTACTGACCTAGAACACAACTTGGGCATTTGTTGCTTAAAGTGTAAGTAACATTGCATTTTGTAAGACAACTCTCAGATCAGCTTACAAACACTTAAGCAAACTTGTAAAACACATCCAGGACATCCCAACTAAGCTAGTACACGACCCTAACATCCCCCATACACTCCCAATCCCAGAATCACCTTCAAACTGCAAGAACAGGGCAAGGCCTGCAGTTTGAGTGCCATCTTTCATTCCTCTCAAGCTTTTTGGCCCAAACCAATTCACACACATTCCCTAGCATCAATGCAAGCTAATCAAGACCAGAAACACGACCTGTAATCCCTCTAACAAGTTCCACCATTTTCACTTTTTCATTTTGCAGTTGAAGTTCCACAGCTCGATTTAAGGTGTCTCAAGGCAAAGTAAATATTGGAACAACATCACCACACCTCAAGGAAGCTATACCAACCATTACCTTGCACTGAAAGCTTCCCCATTGCCAGATAGAACTTCAACTGAATAGGTACTTTGGTGAACTTCTAACTCTTAGTATAGGCATCATTAGCTCTAGGTTTGTGAATAAGAAATGTTCTACTCATGCCAGTGAACCTGTACATACTTTTACTTTTCATTTCTTTTGCTTGAGCTGTGAGAATTTAAGGTTTGAAAATGGCAGAAAACTTAGGTCAGGATTTGGGAATGTCAAAATTCTCTCTCATTTCTGAGAGTTAGGAGGTGTTCTTTATATATTTGGAATCGTGATTCAATGCTTAACATTTTTTGTGTTGAAAGTTTGTGCAAAAGATCAAGGAATCAGGATGTTTCAACTGGAAGAACAGGCGCGCGTTTTGGACAATTTTTGTCTGAAGGTTGAAGAAGAAGCCACATGGGCTGGGCCTGTGTGGTCTTTTCTTTTCACACCCTATTTCCATTTTCATACCCCACAAGCCCATTTTGTGTATTTTTATGATTTTTTGATTTTTCCTTTTTCATTCTGACTCGTTTATTTTTTCTTATCATATTAAAAACATAAAAAATATTTTTTGCATCATTTTTATATTTTTTAGACATTTATTGGATTATATTGATATTTGTATACAAATAAGTAAATAATATATTATTTAGAATAAATAGAGAAAAATAATGTAAACACATTTTATTTTTATTTTTATTTTTTATCTTCTTGAAATGTTTTTATACAAAACATATTTTTTTCATAAATATTAATTATTATTATTTTTATATATATATAATATTTATTTAGTAAATAATATATATATATATATATATATATATATATATATATATATATATATATATATATATATATATATATATATATATATATATATATATATATATATATATATATACACTTAGGATAAAATACCAAAAATATACATATTTTTATTTTATTAATATTTAACACTAAAAATACATTTTTACAAATATACTTCATTTTTTATTTTATTTTTTGTATATAAATAGTAAATATTATATATATTAAATAATTAATACCCTTTTGGTTAAAATTAGGGTTTTGCCCTAAATATGAAAATACTCCAAAAATAATACCTTTTTTATTTATTTTACATAAATAATACTTTTTCATACATATAAAAATTCTTTTTACATCTTGCATATTTATTTCATTTCCATTTAATTTATGCCTTTAATTATATTGTAAATATTCAAAGAAAATGATGTAATAGTTAGGTTTAAATTCTTGTCTAAATAACCCCCATTTGAAACATTTGTACCCCCTCCCCATATTATTGTGTTGTAATAGTGTAGGAATTTAAATTTCGCACTTTAATGCTTTCTAAACATACCATGCTAGAGTTAGGGTTTGTATGTAAATAAAAAGAACAAAAATAGTTTGACCTAATTTCAAGATAAACAAGCATGAAAATGGACAACACATTTCACACTTGCACTCCTAGGGTATTCCACTTTGTTGCCTTCAAATAATTGGGCCATATTGCATGTTAGGTTTCTTTGGGTAAAACAAACAATCAAATGATCATAAGTCCTTCGATGACGCTTTCGAAAAGTTGCCTAAAATGATCAAGTCCCTTTCAAAGAGAAATTGCCCAAAGATACTTAGCACTATTGCAATTATGGTCTAAACGATGACCCGCGCCCGTCCCTTTCACCTCCTAATACAAGATTGTCCACCAAATGCAATGGTGGAACAAAATTGTCAAAAGGTTTAAAACATAACAAAAATCTTTGAGAAAGCTTTAGGGTAGATAACCCTTAGGTATTTATCAATTTTCAAAGAAAACACTTGCCTAATTTCAAACCACACTTCACAAATACTTTCAAAACAATCTTTCAAAAAAAACCTTGAAACATCTTTTCAAAAGACAAAACACCTTTTGTAAAACATTCGAGTAAAGAATTGTTACAAGGGTAGCCTATACAAGGCATCTTTTTAAAACATTTTCAAAACCACACACAAAGCACCATTTCAAACAATTGAAAACCAAGGCAAGTTGATCTAAGCAAGTACCTAAGAGCCCATGGATAACCATGGATAGAAAGGGTGCTAATACCTTCCCTTTCTATAATCTACTCCCCGAACCCAAGAAAATATCTCAAAGGTTTTTGCTGTGCTTTTTAAACCTTTCCTTAGGATAAAATAAAAAGTTGGTGGCGACTCTTGCTCAACCGAAACATTTGCGAAAACAAACGCAAAACCCTAGTCAGTTCTCCCACCGTATCACACCCACGATTCGGTGTACCAAGACTAGTGATCAGCGATGGTGGCTCCCATTTTATCTCTAGAATCTTCGAAAAGTTACTTTCCAAATATGGCGTTAAACATCGCATAGCCACACCATACCATCCTCAAATGAGCGGACAAGTGGAAGTGTCAAATAGGGAGATCAAACAAATACTTGAGAAAACCGTAGCCACATCCAGAAAAGACTGGTCCTCCAAGCTAAACGATGCTCTTTGGGCATATCGGACAGCTTTTAAAACCCTTATCGGAACAACACCGTTCAAGTTAGTTTATGGAAAATATTGTCATTTGCCAGTAGAATTAGAGCATAAAGCTTATTGGGCCATAAAAACCCTTAACTTAAATTATAAGAGTGTTGGTGAGAAACGAGTGTTAGATATCCATGAACTAGAAGAATTGCGTTTAGACGCTTATGAAAATGCTAAAATCTATAAAGAACGAACAAAAAAATGGCACGATAAGCGTATCTCGCGGAAAGAATTTAAGGAAGGAGACATCGTACTCCTATTCAACTCTAGATTGAAACTTTTCCCGGCAAAATTACGTTCCAGATGGTCCGGACCATTCGAAATCAACAAAGTTTTCCCAAGTGGTGCGATAGAAATTAAAGGCAGTTCTATCGAACTATTCATAGTCAATGGCCAACGCTTAAAGCACTACTTTAACGTCGGAAATATCAACTATTCGGCTTATCTTCAGTTAAGTGAGCCGCCTACCCCGATACCTAACTGAATAGGTATTAACTGTCGAGCCGTCGACATAAAATAAAGGCGCTTCGTGGGAGGCAACCCATGTTTTACTTTAATTATTTTTTCTGTTTTAACATGCTTTTCTTTTTCTTTTCTTTTTCTTAATCTTTAATACATTTTCATTATTGCATCTCTTACTCCTTTCTATTTTTCTTCTGTTTTTATTTTTCCCTTTAATCTTTCTTTTTCTTTTTAATTTAACTTTGGCAATTTCTTAACCCGAAAATACTTACTTAATTTCTCTTTTTTCAAACATTTATTAAATATTTTCAGGGGGGTAATTCTTTTGCTTTCATATTTAGCGCTATGGATTGTGTCAACTTCATGAATGTCAAATTGAGAAGCAGACACCAACGAAGACGATTTGCGGACCTGGGTGAACGGGAGATGTGCCCTACTATCTACGCAAATGATCATGCTATGACCGCCCTTGGCATTCGTGAGAGTGTCATGTACTTGCTGCATCAGATTGGCTGGGACACTGCTCCTATCCAAAGACGGTTCTGTACCTACAAAAAGCTGACTCTTGAGTTCCTAAGCACCCTGAGCTTCATTCCAAATCATGGGATGGGATTCAACCGTGGGTTGATCACATTCAGGATGTTTAACATGGATTACACTTATAACCTATGGGAGTTTAGTCAGCTGCTTGGGTTCCCTTTTGGTCCTGATGTTATCACATTCACAATCCGGCCATCCGCTACTTCCATCGCATCCTTAGCAACATGATCTTCGCCCGCGACAGCAACCATAAGCTCAACTCCAAGGAGCTCTTCTTTTTACATTACGCGTTCTCTGGGCAAAAGATCAATGCCGCCTCGTTCCTACTTGCTCACATCCACTCTATTTGTGCTAGAGGTGGAAAACCATTTTATTTTAGAGGGCTGGTTACTTCACTTGCCATTGGTCTAAACTACGGTGCTGCTCTCGCAACCTTGCCTTCTATGGCACCGGCTACGAGATCCAGCATTCCCGTCAGCATTCGGCTGATTTTCCATCGCATGAGCCATTGCTTGCAGAGCAGCAGCAAGAGAAGCATCATTCCTTCTAGCCATCACAACTTCTCACTACAACACAAACAACTGTTAGAACATCAAAATAACAATACTCGATTGTTAGACAACTACGACTCGACGACAAGGTCGGACCAACCTTTTGCTCTGATACCAACTTTGTAACACCCGAATTCTACCCCAAGCAATTTATGCAAAATAAATCAGAGTTATAAAATTTCAATCATACAAATGAATCGAGAGGTCACAAATTCTTCTAACAAATTCATTGCATTCAACATGGATATATAACACTTTTTCAAAACATCGGATGAACTAACAACACAACATCTTTCATTAAATATTCAACAACTACGCAGTGGAATTCTTCATTAACATCTATAAATAAAACAGCAACTTCGAAACATCTCACATTTAGTAAATAAACAATTTAAAGTTCAACAACTAAAAATCAGCAAGGACAAAAATCAGCAAGTGTTCATCCCCCCAAGTGTTACATATCAGAGCAATGACACCAACTTGATCTATTGAAGGTATACATCCTTCACTCGCGATTACCTGCACGTTACCAACATAGGGGCAACATTCAAACATAAGGGGTGAGATATCTAACAATATAATAAAGCACATGATAATTATTATATTAAATTAGATCAATCATATCACCACTTCTCATCTTATAATCAACAACAATTACAGCATATATACTCATTCATCAACATCAAACACACTTTATTATTCAATCATAAAATGCGACTCAAAACTATGCAAATGCATGTAGTACCATTGGAGCATAACTCCCATCTCAAAAATCTAATCTGCCAATTAATAGAGGCATCAAATAAGGCATAGCCTTTGGAGCAGAACTCCCATCTCAAAATTTGTCAATCCAGGCCATCTCAAAAAAATGCAATGTATGCGACTCATCATGAATGTAATAACACACTCAGTTAACAACATCTCAAAACACATCTCAAAACAACAACATCTCAATCATCTCAAAACGACAACATTTTAGTCATCTCAAACAACAACATCTCAATTATCTCAAAACGACAACATTTCAGTCATCTCAAACAACAACATCTCAATCATCTCAAAACGACAACATTTCAGTCATCTCAATTACATCATCTCCTAAACATCTCAAAAATAATTTATTAAACATTACTTATTCATCAAACATCATTTGTTCATCATAAATTATCACACACAACTTTATTAATAACATCTCACTAATATTCAATTGTATATCAATACTACAGTAAGCCATACTATTATTCTGCAGTTCTACTTCGTTTTTGTCATTAATCCTACTGTCATATTCTAACAGTAGTCTCTAACATCTCAAAATTCATCATCCTGTCCAAAAAAACAGCACAACGGTCATCTACGGGAATTAATTCTAAACCCTAAATTAGTTACTAGGATTACACTTCTTATTCATCATTTTAATCATCTGAATAAAGCTCATCACGTTAGCTAATCAACGCTTCGAACGACATCTTAAACAACATCCTACAACTCAAGTTACAACAATTAGAAGTCAATTCTGTCAAAAACCAGACATTATGTATCGACACGAAACTTCTTGGATCAACACATCCTGCTTCTCCTGCATATTATGAGTCGACGCATCCTCCTTATGGATCGACTCATCCTGTTTTCAATACAGCATGTATCGACACATGCACTTACTGATCGACTCATCCTGAGTCCTGTAACGAACATGTATCGACGCAAGCCCTGCATGCATCGACTCATCCTGAGTCCAACAGCCTCCTTGCATCGACTCATCCAGTTTGAGGTCGATGTATCCTGCGATTTTTTACATAATTTTCTGTGTTTTCTACTGTATTTTGCTACGGGAATCATACTACAGTCCTAAAAACCTTATCATAACCATGATAACTCATCACTTAACATTAACTTATAATACAACATCGATTACACAACATCATAACATCATTTATCCATCGAGAATTCATCAATATACACCATACATCATTCAATTCAATAACAAAAACAGCAATCACATCTAACCCCATATCAAATATCATGAACTTAATTATAAAGCCAGAACCCTACCCTTACCTTGGATCGAAGGTCGCTCTACAATTTCGGGTTGAATCTTTATTCTTGTCGTCTCCTTCTATTTTCCAGCAGCTTCACGTGCTCTTTCTCAATCCTTATTTCTCTTCTTACTGCTTCCTTCTATTCTAACAACAAATAATAAAATAACCTAATTATTCTATTATTCCCTTAGTGGGCTCCAAACTTACACCCCTTAATATATCTACTATCTCAAATTAAGCCCATCTTAATAATATTAGCTTCTAACATTATTTCACATAATAATATAATGCCTCAAATATATTATTATTTCTCCATTTAATAAAATTAATCCAATTATAACACTTCTTCACAAATAAATCCAAAAATAATTTAATTAAATAATTAATTAAATTACGGGCGTTACACAGCTCACCACCAAAGCTACACGACTGACAACATCAAACATGGTCAATATGCATCATGTCACGAATAGTCCATCCTTCATTTCAAGGGACCATTCAAACAACAATATGAATTATCCAAGTTCAGACAAGTTTTCAGTAACAACTTCCTTTCTTGCCCATGACCAAAAAGTATCTTTCCATGATCTCAGCCAGAAACAGAACAAGATGCCTGCTCATATACCAATTAAAATTTTGGTATATCAAAATTCAGATGTTCTATGACATATCGAGACATCTGAATCCGAACAAACAACAATGATAAGGTATAAACCTACAAAAGCAGTACTTAAAAGTAAACAACACACCAAAATTTTTAACCTAATTTGGAGTAACTCTCCTACTCAGGGGGGCATACCAAACCATGGATAAAGTCCACTATAATAGTATTAATTCGAAGCTAAACTCTCTCATTTACAACTTCTCGCTTAATCACTACCTGTGATAACTTTCTACCTAAGACTTACCTAGGTATGAGGCCCTCCTTAACTCTCTCATCAATCACAGACAGCGATTGGACAATAACTGAAAACACACTTCCATGACGATAAAGCTAGACGACACACTTCCATGATAATACCTAGCCAAGACTTTTGACTAAGAACAATACTTAGAGTTGCTTAAAAGCTTCCTTAAAGAACAATACTCACTCTTGCATCACAGTTTCAAGGAGAACAAACACGGAGATTACAACTCTATAACACAGTCCAACTCACATGTCGAGTGGATCATATATACCAACTCTTCTAGAGAGTGGCTTACAGACTCAACCCTAATAACTACATCTTTTCATTCACGACTGGTACATTCTTCTAGGTTATAACGCTTCTATTTATAACTTTTTCCCAACCAGATTTGATCTTCAAATCATAGCATATCAGCTGCTACAAATCAGCAGAAATTTCTACTACAAAATAGGTCTTCAATCATAATATTTCTAAATTATCTCCATAATTAGAAAGTGCATATTCTTCTTGATTCTGACTTTAATCTTCAGACCTTTAAAACAACGTCTCATAAGATAACACAATATTATCAAACTATTTTATATGCATAGGACATCTTATCTGACACGTTGTTCCAGATGATGAGAAATTCTCATCTCAACATATCTCAACATAAATTAGGACTTCTTATTCAACCTGTTCTTTTTAGCAAGTTAATACATCATAATTAACATATTGTTGCTATATTTATTTTACTAAAATTAATGTCAATTCTAAAAATAGAGAACTAACAAAAAATATTCATGCTGATGAGACAATCACATAAGTCCCAAGAACTAAATGACTCCTTGAAAATCTCAGAGGTAATGCATACTCTCTATTTCTACTCTTGGTAGTGGTAGGTAGAAATTTCTACCCTTATTACTTACCTCTCGTGTTTGGCTTTTGTCAAGGATACATGCTAGTTCGACTAATTTCTTTTAACTTTCATGCATGTGGCTGCCTAGTAGTTGGACTTCTTGGAGTTTTGACATGTTTGTTTCTCTACGTGTCATTCAATATTTCATGAAACTCATAATAAATATCCTTGGCGATATTTAGCCGTCTCCATTGTTTTTTAATTTAGGGCACAAATGGCATACAAGGAGTTGTACTAGACTTTAAGAAAAGATCAATAAATCCCAAAGCAACCTGACAGACGATTTGCCAAACAAACATATTGTTTCCCTACACTTTAAGGATCACGAGATTTGATTGCAATCATACTCATTAAAGACCCAAACAGGATTTCTTTTGTATACTCACTTGGATGTTATGTGGCCATACTTGCAAACCATGGAGCAGGATGTGTTGGATATTTCTACACTAACTGATTACGTTAGCTATGCCCGAAAGCGTATACATCCACAACTGTCAGATGAAGCTGATGATGAATTGATTACCGACTTCGTAAAAATCAGGGGTAGGGGAAAATTTACTGGCAGTAGCAAAAAGGTGATACAAATAAGACACTTCTTGATATTGAAACTATGTTGTTTTTCATATTTTTGTTCATGTTCCTCTGCTGCATTTATTGATCTTGCGTATTAATTAAACAGGTAATAACAACAACTCCGAGGCAGGTTCTTTTCTTCACAGGAACATTGACAAGGATCTTATTACCAGTGATGTTTCGGCAAGTGAAAGGATCAGACGAAAAAGTTTGATTCAAGACACTCGCAACCTAATCATGGAGAAAATGCAAATTGAGGGACGATCCATGCATTTATTGGAGGTATTACCTTGGTCTATAAAACCATTCAGTATAGTTTATGTTCAGTTTGAGACAAGACAATGATCTAATATTATTTAAAATGATCATGCAGATATTGGAAGAATTGAAGAATCAGAGCCCTGGCAATGAAATTCATCTTAATGATGTAAGCCCCTTTCCATGTCAAATAATTTATCATTACGAGTGTTTATGTGTGCTCGATTCCTAAGGATAAATGAACTAATAAGCTAATTAATGTTGAATACAACTAAGGAATGCAGTTTCCACTCTTGCAAACGAAGGATGTCTTTCCATGGCTGGTGATAGTGTAAAAAGAACTTGATTCTATGAGGCAGGGTCATCATTGGGTTTGGGCTGTTTGATACTACTACTAGCTAGTTTCATGTATTATCTCCAACCATTTTAACTATCAATTCTCTACCCGGTTCCGGTGATGATACATATACACATTATATATACAGTAAATTAGTAATGTATCCCCCCATTGGATTATTTTTGTGGTTTTTAAAATTATGTCATATATATATATATATATATATATATATATATATATATATATATATATATATATATATATATATATATATATATATATATATATATATATATATATATATATATATATATATATATATATATATATATATATATATATATATATTCTCATAGTAATGTTGCATTAGATATTTTATTTTATTTTTAAATTAATTAATTTAGCGGGGGTTATAAATCTCTACAGTAGTTTTAAAACTTCCGCTATCAGCTTAGAAAATGAAACATCAAATTAAATCCATAACGGTAAGAAAATATCGTTATTTTACTTTAAAGATGGTTTAGAACCGTCGCGATTATCTATGACGGTTTGGATGACTGTTTTCTCAATTGTCGCAAAAAGGGCTCACAACACACGTTTTTGGGACTCTTGTGGAACCGTCACAATTTGTATATTAAGTCGGTTAAAACCATCGTAACTCCCATAAAAAACTGCCTCAAATCCCCTTTTTTTCTGTAGTAGTTGAACCAACCAAATCCATATAACATGTTCTAGAGCTTTTGCAACTGTTTATTATTGCACCTTCTAGTGTGACATCTTGACTTATTCTATCTTGAACACCAAATAACAGGATAAACAACTAAATACTTGTGAAATTCACAAATAGCAATTGTGCTTAAATCTTCAGAGGAACTTCATACACCTCATTAGTGATAGACAATTCATCATTGATGACATATACCTTTAGACCTTGATCACACAACTGACTTGTGTTTATTACAATAGTCGTCAGTCCTTGAGTAAGAAGAAAACCAATTACCAAAACTTAGAGAATCCATCATGAATTCTTGTGGTTATCCAATGCCCTTAAAACATCCTTTTAACATCATCAACAAAGTAACATTGATTAGAATGAGTCTTAAATAAACCACCAGGAACACTTTTACTGCAGTTAAGCGTCTGAAACAGTTAGTGTCAAAATACCAATCACCTTAGTTGGAGACCTAAGAAAGATATGAGAGATAAGGTAATTATCACCTTCCCTGAGTATTAACCACTGCTTGATTAAACAAAACCGGACTTAACCTTTGAGAAAATAACCAAAAATGTTAAAATCATCTCATCACAGAAGAGATGTCTTCAGTGCAAGTATACGCCTGTAACATGAGTAAGCTGATGTTCAGCACAATGTTATGACATCCTTGACTCAACTTTCATTTTGATAAAACAACATTTTGTCACTTTGAGTTTTCCCTTTTCCAAACATAGCTTGAAAACCCAAAACCTTCCAACAAACTTTCCACTTGAGGAACCTCTTCGTCATAAATCTTCATTAGAAGTCCATCTTCTAGTCAAATCAGATATAGAAAACTCATACATTTACTCTTGAGATAAGCAAGGCATTTTGCTCCACAAAGATCCAAGGTCTTCACACTCCAATGAATGCTTAGACATTGATCAATACACCAATTCAAACATTTCTTTTAGCATCACAGACCTGTTGAAGTCAACACATATGTTATAACATGAGGTCATGATATACTGTCAAATTTCTTCAACTCCTGATTGGATTTCCTTCCAAGGAACACAAAAGTAGTAAGAAATCAATCATCAGAAAACTGAAACGAGCTTCTACAGAGTTGGAAACAAAATTCATGCTCTGGTTTGTCTTCAATGATTGTAACTTCTATGTCAAATCTCTTGAATATAGACCTGAGTATCTTCTTCTTGATCAGTCTTTTATATGGGAAAAAACACTATGATGCCTTTATGAGTGAACTTGAGAATATCCCAAGTATCTGTGGCCACAAACGTTAATGAGTCTGAAAAAGAGACTTATCAATTCCATTGATTATGACATTGACGACTTCAAAGTTGCATAAAGACAACTCATGCTTTACTCTTCAGTCTCTTTAGAACCATGATTCTCATATCCTGATAATTCTTCAAAAATTACTATCCATTAATAATCAAAATACAATTATTCCAGTCTTCCAGAAGGACACTAGTACCAAAAAAAATACTCCCTGAAACTCACCCAATAGATCAATGTGCCTGCTCTGATACCAATTGAAATTTCTCTGGTACAAACAACACATGGTAATACTGATTTTTAACATCAGAACAATGTAAAGACAGATGATACAACATCTGATTTGACATCCTGAACAGATTCATCAAGTTATCACAAAATACTAAAACTTAAACTGCAGAATGATAAATAACATGTAGAGTTGTTAACTCTATACGGTGTAAACTCACTTACATCCCGGGGCTACCAAGTCAAGAAGGAAGTCCACTATCAACAATATTAGTTTAAAGTTAAACTCCCTTGTTTACAACTTCTCGCTTAATCCCTATCCAATGCAACTTCAACCTAGGTCCTCCCTAAATATGAGAAATCACCATTTCACTTCCTAAATCACCTCAATGATATCTAACAGTCTCAACCCCAGTGAGTGTATTGAGTCTAACTGAACGAGAAGATCATACTTTTATTACAATACTTAGCCAAGACTCTTGACCAAGAACAATACTGGAATTTTCTTAAAAGCTTCATTCAAGAACAATACTCATTCTTGCTTCACATCATCGAGGAGAATATAATGTCGACCACAAGTATCAAAAGATACAAGGGTCACTTACACCATACAATACACAAGAGACTCTCAAAACCTAAGACTTATGATTTCCCTAATTTTATAATTGTTGAAAAACTTAAATTATATTAGCTTAGATCTTCTCTTTAAATACACGTTTCCAATCCATGGGCTTCAAAATCTCCATCAGACATTTCTTGGTCCACAAGTTGAGAGTTGTATCTGTTGTGCAACAAAATCTCCTTAAATCTTGGAACAAACAATATAAAGTTTCCTAAATTGTCTCAAGGCCCAATTTAGTAACCAATGCACAACTGGAGATATAAAATCTTGTTCCAGATAAAATCTTCTTGGCCTGCAAAATTTAATGAAACATATCTAAAAGAACTATTCCATAATCAAATCAAATATGCCAAGATTTAAAACAACATTGTCTGATGTACTGTAGTACCAGATAAAGATGTCATGACATTTGTCTTCGACATCTGACTGAAAAACACAAAACAGTAAAATTGTTATGATAGTTGATAAAGGTGGTGCAACATCTTACTCAACAGCAACATAGAACCATGTTCATAAACATGCTTAGCCAAAAGTTAGTCAACCATAAAAACACAGAACTAACAAAAACGACATCATCACTAAGGTAAAATACAGATCTTTACTGGCTAACATAGTTTTGGTCAAGAATTCATTAAATAAATGGTGCATGTGGATTGACTTCACTGACCTTAACGCCATATGCCCCAAAGACCCATATCCTCTATCCAACATAGATCGTCTGACTGACAGATCCTCATGCTACAAAACATTGAATTTCATGGACGCTTATTTTGACTAGATCAAAATGGATCTCTTAGGAATTCCTAATACAACATTCATGTCCAATCATGACAACTATTATCTCAATTTTATGCTCATTTGAGCTAAAAAAAATGCATGTGTCACCTATCAGAAACTCATGGATGCGGTGTTCTTAAAACAGATAGAGTGCAACCTATAAGTCTATATTGATGACATGATAGTGAAGACCATAGAAGATAAAAGCCTCGCATCAGACTTAGAAGGGAATATATCTGAGTCAATTAGGAATTACGACATGCTTCTGAATTCCGCCAAGTGCTCATTTGAAGTACAAGGGGGAAAATTTCTTGGTTTTATGTTATTTAAGATATGTATAAAGGAGAACTCGAATAAGTGTTAGGCTACTATCAACATAAAGAACCCTTCGAATGTTAAAAAAGTTCAGCAACTAACATAGTGTTTTTCCATCCTATCCTGTTTCCTTTCTTGTGTGGGTGACAGAGTCTTCCATTTCTTTGTCAGTCTAAAGATACAGTAGAAATTTGAATGGACGAACGAATGCGAATAGGCGTTTCTAAATTTAAAGGCCTTTTTAACGTCATCGGACATCTTGACACGTCCAATAATAAATTCACCTTTATATCTCTATATGTCAATTACTGATCGGGCGATAAGTTTAGTGCTTGTCCAAGAGACATATTGAAGGTGTGAAAAACACAAGAAATGGGTGTTGAATTGAATTTTAAATCAAAAACTTTTCTTAAAATTTGTCCCCTTTAACTGAAAACAGTTTTTCTTCACTCTTGATAATAAAGCTAAAGATGCAAGAAGGATAGAACAAGTTATATTTATACTAGTTCACTTGAAAATTATCAAGTTAATCTAGTCCACCCGCCAAGGTGATTTTGCCTTATCAAATAAGGTCTTAATCAAATAATCTCACAAATTATTACAATGCACAAGCTAACTGCAAGTGACTCACGTACAACCTCTAAGACACGATAATCTTAGACTTCTCAAAGATTCTGACCAATTGGTCCCTTAAGGCACAATCAAACAACAGTTTGAAAAAGATATGTTTATAATAGATTTATTTCTACACAAGTTGATAGTAAATAATATTTTAAGAATAAATAGACTTAAGAAAATAAAGTAATGCTTATGAGCAGTCTTGTGAGAGATTGTGTGAATTAACAACATTTTCTTTTAGTCTTCAAGCATATATATAGCCAATAAAATATTCGTTTAAGGGTATTTTTGAAATTTCCAGAAAGCTGGCAGCTTGATTCTACGTGGAAGACAAGATCGTACGAAGCGTCTGTCCTTTCATGGTAGTGGAGAAAATGTTTGTTTGTACCATGTATTATTGTACCACGTAACTTTATTTTTCTTATCTTCTTGACTTCAAAGGCTTTTGATTGAGCATGAGTTAGAAGAAAGAAAATAACACTTGGGTCATCAGAACTTCAAGTATTCAGAGTCTTCAGCACTTGGTCTTCAGAACCCTTTGTCTTCAAAAACATAAGTCTTTGGTATCTTGCCTGTTCATCAGAACTTCTTTCATCAGATCTTCAAAACTTGGTTTCTTTGACCGCGTATCAGAATCCAAACTTCAGAGCCTTCTGAATTGATTTGTTATTGTTCATCAGAACTTGTGTAGCAAAAAAGCGAAACATGGTCTCTTTTAATGACTTGGCAACGCCTTTCATCAGAAACAGAACTTGTTTGTTACATACTAAAAATAACAAACATTAGAGTACCAAAATTGTTCATACAAACATACTCGTTGTTATCATCAAAATTCAGAATTGCATAACCAAATCTTATTATAACACATATAAAATTATACGTCTTGTCTATATCGTGAGCAGATGTTCAAGGGGGCTAAGGCCTAGTATTAGAAGATTAAAAGACTTGCTTGTGTTCAAGGGGGCTAAGGCCTAGTATTAGAAGATTGAAAGACTTGCCCAAGCACTCGTGATAACCTTTAGGTTTTATTTGAATTGATGGAGTCGCATGGTATAAGATGAAACAGAATGGTCTTCCATTACTTGAATGATTTTAAATCAAATGGAATAACGTGGAATAAGAGTGATATTGATTCCATTTAATTCCATCACTTCCCAATGCGTCATTTTACGTTATCCAATCACTTCCCAATGCGTTCATTTTATGGTATCCAAGCATAACAATTAGCGTTAATGATATATATTGAAAGGATTCAAAAAGATCTTTGCATGTTTTCATTTATTAGGAAAATAAATATTATAAGAATGTCATTTGCATAAAGGGAGTTTAGATTAATTTACTATATTAGATTAGTTTATGCATTTAAATAACCAAAAAGAAAAATTAAAGAATATAAATATGTCAGAACTATTAACATTAGGTAGAGGTTCTACTTATAATATCTTTCTGCACGTCTCAAATTGTAGTTCTGGAAGATAAAGTACCGTTTCACATTAACTTCGAAGATGAGACAAACATTTCTATAAATGAAGTTCCTGGGTGACCTTCCAAATTCAAAGTACTAGAGTAATTATTATACAGCATAATATTACAAAGAATAAATGAGATGGAGACATCAATGAGTTCAAAATTTTGAAAACGAGTTACTAAAAAAGAATCACATGGTATTATAGATTAATAATCTAGACTAGATTTCCGGAAAGCTACCATCCATTGTAATTTCTCTGAAATCCATTACTATTTGAGTTGCCAAACCTAGAAGCCGAGTGCCCGTGATGAAAAGTCCGGGCTGACCCTTCTGAATTAGGGGTTCCACCACTAACATTCCTTGTAAAAGATTTAGAGTTGAGATTGTGACTACCATTATTAAAAAGATGATTTGGAGTACTATTATTAGTACATGGTGTTATTGGAGACCTCCAACTATCCCTTTTGGAATTGGAAGGAGTGAAGTCACTAGGATGGTCTGACATCCAACCACCTTTGTGCTTTGATTTCTTTGGTGTTTTGATGTCACTTTCTTCTGTATAAGGTTCAGACGTATATCCCATGTAGTCGTTCTCTTTCTGAGATCTTGGTGTTTCTGTGCTTGAGAACTTATGTTTCCTGTTGCCTCCCTGTGGAGGTGAATGCATAAGACAAGAAGTGATTTATTCAGTTACTTGAAGAAACTGAGGGAAGATTTAGGTATTACACGGAAAAGAAAGCATAAAAGCCAATAATAATGAGATAATGGTAAAACTGCTATAGCATTCAAAAAAGCACCTTAACAGAACTTGAGCATTCTCGGGCAAAATGTCCTTCTTCACCACACCTGTAGCATGAACTAGGTGTGGCCGGGTCAGTGGTCTCAGGTTGCCATCTTGAACTTGCCTGCATTGATTGATACATTATTTGTGTTATAAAAGTTTGTAAAAATAGTTTGGTGCAACCATAGTAGTAAGAACGGAGATTGGTGGTAAAAAATAGAAAGGCCATCCACTCTAAGGTGCTGAGTTGCAATATTGGGAAAAGTCTCATCTCCAGAATTAAAATGTTCTTCTCCCAAGATATTGAAATTTGTCTGAAACACGTGCATAGAGAAGCTAATTTATCTGCAGATGCCTTAGAAAAAATGGCATTGATCTTCAGGAAGAGTTTTGCTTTTTTTATGTTTGTTCCCCCTTTGTTAATCATCTTTTTGAAGGTGATTTATTGGGTATCTCTGTCCCCCGGTTAATACCAATGTAATCTTTCTTTTTGGCTTTTTGCCTTTCCCTTCAATAAAAAAAATAATAGTTTGGTGCATAGACCAACAACAATAACTAAGCCTTATCCACGAGTGGGATCTGATACATAGATCAACTTTCGCCATAATGTTCTATCCAATACCATGTTTCTATCCAAATCGTTAAAATCTCAATTCTCGAGGTCTTTCTTAATAACTTTTTTTGTAATACGAGAAGATTTAACACAATTGTAAAAAATACAAGTTACTTTTAGTACGAGAAAAGATGAAATTAAAAAGGCAAATGAACCTTACCCTCGGAAAGAAAAAGGCATGCATAAACGATGGTCTAGATCAAGGAGGGAAATACCCAATAACAGAAAAGATAAATAGATAAAATCATTTTAACAACCATATAGATAGATCTTGAAAATTACCTTTACAGAACTTGAGCATTCTCGGGCAAAATGTCCTTGTTCACCGCATGTATAGCACGCACTTGGCGTGGAAGCATCAGTGGCCCTATTTTTCAACCTCGAACATGCCTGCATCAATTGATCTACATACTCATGCATACTCAATTTTATTTAAATAACGAGGTATGTGTCCAATAAATAAAAATTTAAAACAGATCAGTGTGCTTTACTCCCAGTAGACAAAATTATGAAGTTAATGGAAAGAAAAAGCAATGCATAATGTATCATCAAGATTAAAAAAAGAAGAAAATATCATTGAAGGTGGTCAAAAAACCATTAAAAGACTTACCCAACCGACATGGCCCATTTTTCCACATCTGTAGCAAGAAAACTCTTCTGGTGTAGCCTCTGTAGTATTGACACAGCATAAGTGGCCGAATTCCTTACAGACATAGCATTGTATTTCCTAATTAAACAAAAGGAAATTTCCTAGTTAAACAAAAGGAAATCAAGTAAACAATCATCAACCGAACATTTCATAACCCATATCTGATGTACCCATTAATAACCAAGGGAACTCAGCAAAAAAAACTTTTGAAACTTTCCCATAAAATAGAAGGAAAAGGAAGCGAAAGAGATGGATGAGAAAAACCTTGAGATCTTCCTCCGGATAATCATTTTTGCAAAAAAGCATATCATGCCCAGAATTTCCACATCTCAAGCATACTGTCAAGCTTTTAGAATAAGAAGCACCTGACTGCTTCTTTGGACAGTCTTTAGTTCGGTGACCAACTATCTTGCAGGTAGAGCAATATCGTGCCTATGGAAAATAGAAGGAATTTATAACTCTAGAACCAAAAACCATTATAAAACACTTTTAAGAGGCGACAGGCTAACATGACAAATTATATTATACAGTTGTAACTCATTCCACTTAAATGGGCAAGTTTCATTCATGGACAGTTTGATGCAAAAAAAAGAAAAAAATCAGTGTCAATCGTTAGAAGAGCAGTTAGTTTAAAATCTGCTATGCTACAACACTATCACGCCACTTTTTTACAACATTGGAACAAACTCGAGCCAACCCAGCCCAATAGTGCTATAGCAAAACAATATCAATTAGATCAAATTCCACTATTATGTAGCACAACAGTGCCACAGTGTGACAACACTGGAACAAACTCGAGCCAACCCAGCCCAACAGTGCATGAATTGCAACAGGAGCAGTATCACCTAGCCACCAGCACAATCAAATAAACTTTACACCATAGACTCGTCCAATCAATAAAAATGAGCAAACACACTAAATCAGATAGACATTGCACCATAGACTCAGCCAACCAATAAAAATGAGCAAACACACAAATTCGATTAAACCTATTGCATATAGTTGGTAGCTACAGTATACGTTGCTCCGGCAAAAAGAAAAGAGAAGGAGAAGCAACATCAAACATACCATAGTGCACTTTTTGACATTATGACTCAAACTGCCACATATAAAGCAAGGTTTCTTGCGCTTAGCTGCTGTACATTTGAAAGTAACATGGCCTTCTTCGCCGCAGTTAAAGCATGTTCCCCAAACATTATCTGATGGAGGATCAAAATACCTGGGACCACGCTGATGATAAAATAGAAAAATATACCCAAAGTAAGTATTGGAGATAGCACAATAGCATTTTCAACATCACATTTCAGAACAAATATTTCAACTCACAAGTAGCTTACGCAGAACAATGTTGTTGCTCGTATCAACCACCTCTGGTTCTGCTACACCGGGCTCCACTTTCTCTAGGTCTTCAATTGTCTCTACAGCTTTATTTTCTTCTTCTTCTTCTTCAACTATAACAGCCTACAAAAGACAACATGTTTCAAAAACCACAGTCCAAAAAACTTCTTTAACTAATTCGGGATAAACAGCCATTATTTCAACGTTAATTGTGTTAAAACCATTATTTCAACGTTGGAGTGTATTTCAACCACATCCTTGTAGTGTTAAGAAAGTAAATAGTTTTCCATATAAAGGACAACATAGAAAAAATAATGTTGTTGCAGACTGAAAACGCCAAATTTTCCATTGAAAATATGATGGGGGAAATCAACTTATATACAACGAATTTTCAATTGAACGAGTCTTATAAAAACTAACATTTTCAGTTTGAATCTCATATTCATGGTTTTTCTTTTTATTCTTCTTTTGAGTCTTACTCTTGTCACTATGCAATTTGGAAGTGGTGTTTCCTGTCAATGCATCCAAAACAGTACTAGTTAGCATAGCATTTTCAACATCAAGTATCTGAACGAATATTACACCTAACAAGCAGCTTACGCAAAACATCACCGTCACTCGTATCAACAATGCATGTTTCCACTTCAGTATGCTCCGCTTTCTCTGGTGCATTGATTGTCTCTACACAGTGCTCCCCTTTCTCTGGGTCTTCAATTGTCTCTACAGCTTTCTTTTCTTCTTCTTCAACTATAACAGCCTAATATAAGATAATACATTGTTTCAAAAAACACAACCCAAAATCTTCTTAAACTATTTCTGGATAAACAGCCATTATTTCAACTCCAGTTGTCTTAAAATCATTAGATTTTAATAAACGCAGTTTGAGTATGTTTCATCCACATCCATCTAGTGTACTAGTATTAGAGAGTAAAAACAGTTTTCCATAAAAAGGACAATCGGTCTGTTTAGTTACTGTGATTTTAAAGAAGCTCCAAAAGGTAGCTTCTGTGTAAACGTGGAAACCCACCTAAAATCGAACGCTAAACCAAACATACCAAACATAGAAAGAAAAAAAAAGCTGCAGACTGAGAAATGAGAATGCACAATTTTACATTGAAAATATAAGGGAGAAAATCAACTTTCGCACAAGAAATTTTCAATTGAACGAGTCTAATAGAAACTAACATTTACAGTTGGAATCTCAGATTCATGCCTTTTCTTCTTCTTCTTTTTCCGACTCTTAATCTCCTCACTATACGATTTAGAAGTGGTGTTTCCTGTCAATACACCCAAAACAGCACTAGTTAGCATTAGCATTTTCAACATCAAGTTTCTGAACAAATATTACAACTCAAAAGCAGCTTACTCAAAACATCATTGTCCACTTCAGCATGCTTCACTTTTTCTTTTTCTTCAACTTTAACAGTCTGCATAAGAAAACCCAGAGTTAATCTTCAAAACACACAAACACAGACCCAAATGTTACTTTCAGATAAGTGCTTATCAAATAAGTGGTTATGCATATAAATCATGCAAACTAAACTTTCAATTAAAAGTAAATCACTTACATTCAATGCTTCACTATCAGATTCAAGCTTTTTCTTTTTCTTCTTCTTCATTTGAAGCTTATTCTCCTCTTTTTGCGCCTTCGAAGGGGCAATTGATGTCGATGCATTCAATGCGGCGGCGTTTTGGGGATTTGTTGCCCGATTGAGAAGCGCTTTATGGATAATCTCGAGGCTGAGATCCTTGTTTGCTTCTTCATCGTCGTCACTGATTGCCGCGGTTGAAGATGTTGAACCAATTGCAGTATCCTCTTCTTCCAGCTCTATCTTCTTCGCTGGTTTCTTTTTGCTTCCCATGTTTTGGTCAAAAAAATTCTCAGGACCCTAACCCTAATTAGGTTATGGCTCTCTCTGCTGCTTTTGGTCTCCTCCTTTTCTTATGAATAAGAAAAACAAATTTACAAAAAATAAAATAGAAATACAATTAAAATGGTTTTTAGTAATTTAAAATTCTCTAAAAAGGTTTTTTAGAAGTAATTTAAAATTATTTATAAATTTATAAATAAATAATGGAGAGCTTAATGTTAATTTATGTTGGATTCGGTAGGTTGTTTTTGGTGATTAGAGATTTTTTAATACCTCTCATTTATCTCTCTCAAATTTTATGAAAATTTAAACTTATTCTTCCACATATAGTTTAAATATTCAAATTCAGACAAATTAAAATATAACAAGTATCTTTACCACAAACATACCTGATCAAAATAAAAAATAAGTCTGGATTACAAAATTCGAACGAATTATATTTCAGACAATCCTCAAGAACAATATTGTTTATGTGCACTTTATACAAGATAACAAAGGGATAAATTTCAATTTTAATTTATATATATATATATCAGAAAGTGTAAGAAAAGTGTAATTGTCAGAGAAAGTGTAATTGTCAGCGGAATCAGGATCGGAATTATAAATATTTTAAGGTAGAAAGAAAGCAAAGCATATATAAAACTATTTTGTATTAAAATTGTGTGCTTACAAAGGAAATAAAAATGTCTTTATATAGGGATACAAAGGCTTACTATTTAAGCCAGTAATAGCTACCTATGATAGTCAGTTACAACAAACAGAGATGAATTATTAATGTCGGGTACACATTGGGATCATTATCTCACTAATAGTCAGAAAAAAGATATATTTATTAATATCAATAGAATAACCTACATACTTAGTTTCTTCTAAGTTATCTAACATTCCACAACAAAAAATTTAGCCACTAAATGACATTTATTATTAGTTGGATTAAGAAATATACCTTAGTTTTGGAACCAGGCTCTGATACCAGAAAGTGTAATTGCCAGAGAAAGTGTAATTGCCAGCGGAATCAGGATCGGAATTATAAGTATTTTAAGGTAGAAAGAAAGCAAGGCATATATAAAACTATTTTGTATTAAAATTGCGTGCTTACAAAGGAAATAAAAATCCCTTTGTATAGGGATACAAAGGCTTACTATTTAAGCCGGTAATAGCTACCTATGATAGCCAGTTACAACAAACAAAGATGAATTATTAATGTCGGGTACACATTGGGCCCCATCGACACAAAAATAATTCACAAACAACAAAGTAGACAAGATTCTTTTTTATTGTTTCAAGATAAGATTATCTCTTATCTTTATTTTTTGAATTATTGCTTCTGGACAATCCTTGTCATTGCTTTGTCTCTTGTCATAGCGTTATTACCAATAAGATTCTTTTATTGTTTCAAGATAAGATTCTCTCTTATCTTTGTGTTTGCCATTATTGCTTATGGACAATTCTTGTCATTGCTTAGTCCTTTGTCATAGCTTTTAGCTTTGGCCTTTTCTTTAGCCTTTTGGGCCATAGATTGAATCATAGCATCCCAAAAGTCTTCAGTTGTGGGATCATCATTTTGAGCTTCTCCAGCTAAACCTTCAAAGGTGTTGGAATCTATTGATCCCATGGATGAACTGGTCTTCATGGATTGCATATCATCTTTTGAGGTTTGAGATTAGAAAGTGTAGAAGAATTGAGTCTTCATGTGATCTAAAGTCCTGACCATAATTTCTTCTTCTGTTTCATTGGGATACTTTCTTTGAAAAAAGTTTTTCAGGTTTCACATAGACATTTGTTGGGAGTTTTGATCTTTAACATTGCTATTTTTATCGTCACTCATGGCTGATTTGATTAGAACAATTTTGTCCTAGATGTCTTCTAAACTCATTTTATTCTACCATTTGTAGAAAAAATTTCTTTCTAGAATTGGCACATTAAACTTGTCGCTGGAAATAGTGATAGTCCATCTCCAAATCTAAGGAATTTGAAACTTAGTGAAGAAAAGAAATGGACATTGTCCAGTTATCAAATTTGATGAAATATTTAATACTAGTGGACTATTTTCGCACCAAGGAGTATATAATTCATTTAACTCTTTTGGCAAAATTTCCAGCGTAGGACCAAATTTAATCCACCAGGCATAAAACCAATTTAGAATGGGTCTATTAATCACATCTAGATTAATTGAGAAAAACCAAGAATGCTTATTCTTAGGATTTTGATAATAAAAGGCTTGGGTGAAAGCTTGGACATAGTCTCAATAATTGAAATAAATATATTTTCCTTCGACAATTCTTATTGCCTTTTCACCATTAGGGTTAAGACCCCATTCTCTAGGTGATAAGATCTTATTAATGTGGCGTTTGTTGAAGTTTATGAAACTTTCAAGATTATTGTTTTGATAATGATGAGTAAAAGTTGCTGATTCAGTAACTGATAGTAATATTTCTAAATGTGGTCTTGATTTACCATGAAGGCCTGGATATCCTCTTGATTCGAGGTATCTTATTTTGATAGCCCATCCCTCATTTGAATTTATTTTTATATCCTCATCATCAATATACATATTTTTTTCTGTAACTGGATTCTCAAAATAATCAGTTACTTGTTCTTGAGGGGAGTCATTGACCGTAATTTCTTTGTAAGATATAATCTTTTTAGAAGATGAAGAAGAAGGTATATCTTCTTTTTTTGAGGTAGGTAATTGCTGCATATTTCCACCTTTATAGATTGTAGTCCAATCCCCTATAAGGGGAATGTTTAATTTACTTTGGGGTAACATATTGTTACTCCCTCTTCCAAGACCTCGTCCATAACCGCGGCCTCTTCCTCCCTTAGATGGGGGTGTCATTCTTTCCCTGCAAAAATTTACGGGTGAGGTAATCAGCAAGTGAATTATTTTCACCTTTAACATGTTTAATATCAAATTCAAACATCGATAGTTGAGATTGCCAGCTAGCAAATATTTGTTTTGCAACAAGAATTTTAACATCTTTTTCAATAATTGATTTGGCAGAGCTGCAATCAATTTGTAATAAAAAAATTTTATTAAGTAAATCATCTTGAAATTTTGAAACACATTTTATAATAGAAAGCATTTATTTTTTGATGGTCGAATATTTTGACTGAGTAAGATTCCATTTACCAAAGGTAAATAAAACCAAAACTTCTTTGGATGTTTCAGGTATAACTTGTTTTAGAGTTCCTCCATATCCTAAGTTTGAAGCATCGGTTTCAACGATTTTAAAATACTTGGGATTAGTCAGAGATAAGCAAGACAAACTGTGATACGGTATGAGAACTGACTTGAGGTTTTACGTTTGTGTTCACAAATGTTTCGGCTTAGCAAGAGTCGTCACCGACTTTTTATTTTATCCAAAGGAAAGGTCAAAAAGCACAGGAAAGACCTTTGAGATGTTTTCTTGGGTTCTGGGGTAGATTATGAAAAGGGGAGGTGCTAGCACCCTTTTCATCCATGGTTATCCATGGCTCTTAGTTACTTGTTTAGATCACTTGCTTCTGCTTTTCAATTGTTTGAAATGGTGCTTTATGTATGGTTTTGAAAATGTTTTGAAAAGAGGCCATCGTTGTGGCAACCTTTGTAATGATTCTTGTTTGAATGTATACAAAGGTGTATTTGTCTTTTGAAAAGATATTTCAATGTTTTGAAAGTTTGATTTGGGAAATGTTTTGAAATTGTGTTGTGAGGTGTGTTTGAAAATAGCAAAGATGTTTTTGCAAGCTTTGGTCAAGTAACTAAGAGTTATCTACCCTATTTTACTCAAAGATCTTTCCTACACATTTTTAACCCTTTTGACAGTGTTGTTTTACCATTGCATTTGGTAAACAACCTTGTTTTAGGATGTTAAATGGGACAGGCGCGGGTCATCGTATTGACCGTGATAGCAATTGTGCTAAGTATCTTTAGCAATTTTTTTTAGGGACTAGATCATTTTTGTATAGGCAACCAAGATAGCGTCATCGAGGGACTATGATCTTTTGTTTTGTTTTTGTTTTGCCAAAGTACTCAACATGCTTAACATGATCAATTTTAAAGGCAATAAGTGGATGAAACCCTAGGGGTGCATGCGTGTATTGTATTGTCAATTTACATGCTTTTTGTCTTTGTATTAGTCAAGCTATTTTGTTTTGATTTTGGATTTTTGCATACAAACCCTAATCTCTAACATGGCATAATTGAAAGCATAATAAAAGTCTAAGTTATTACAAAAGTATTCGGGAATGGGGGTACAAATTATTACAAATGGGGATGAATCTCATAAGAATAGCAATGTCCAAATATTACAACCAGATTGAATTGCCGCGATTCAATACAAAGCTTATAACAAATGAAGAAATCAATAAAGTATGAAATGCATGTATTTACTTGAAAATAAAATCTATTCTAAAAAAGAAAGATTAAATATTATTATTATTCTTTTATTTTTATTAATAAATAATAAAAAAAGTTTAAAGGAAGAAAATTTAATTAAACAAAATTTCTATTATTTTGTATTTTTATTAATAAAAAAAAGTTTAAAGAAAACAAAATTAATTAAATCAAATTAAATGTTTTTTTTTTGGTATTTTATCAAATGAAACAAGATTAATTAATAAAAGAAGAAAATAAAACTAATTTAAGAAAATCAAAATTTTAATTATTATTAGTATTATTATTAACTAAGAGAAAAGAAAACAAATTAATTAAAATGAGTTAATTAAAAAAAACATTAGTATTTAAACAAAAGAAAAGAAAAGAAAATAAATTGAGTTAAGAGGTGGGCTTAGGATTTGGAAGTTTGGGGTTAGGCCCAAAACAAAAATAAGAGGAGAAAGAGGGGAAGAATGGAGGGAGGGGGTGCGCTGGCCAATTAAATGGGCTTTGATTTGGGGGCCAGATAGGCCCAGTTGCCTTAAGTTTGCAATGTTTGGTTAGGGTTTGTGAACAATTAGGGTTTGCTCTGCGTTCTCCTTACAGCGGCGCCGCTTGCCTTCGTTCTTTCTTCCTCTCACTCAACGCTCAATCGTTCATTCTGATCTTCTCCTCCGTTCATGGTTGCCGGAACACCCTCTCCCTCTCTCACTTTCTCCTAATAATCAATGGCTCTATTTTAAAACGGTATGGTTTGTTCTTTTTTGTTTTAACAGTTTTTGTTTGATTTGCTTTGTTCATGTTTTTTGTTTAACCTATGGTGCTTATGCCTAAAACGCAGTAAAGGGTTTGAGGAGAAGCATACCTTGGGAGCCATTCTGGAAAATGGAGGGGAAAGGGGTTTGAGAGGGTTGTCCCTTGGCGGCCGGAGGTGCGAGGAGAGATGATGGAGAATGCGTGAGCTTTGGATTTTGTGATTGTTATTGGTTGATGATGATCGTTTGTTCTGAAACCTTGATTGTTGGTATGATTTTCTGCTTCTGATTTGAACTTGAATGATGATTTGCCTCTTTCTTTATTTCTTTCCTCTCTCTCTTGAACTATGATGATGCTTGTTGCTGAAACTTTGTTGTTGATGTTAGTTGATGATGATGCTTGTTCTGAAACTCTTTCCTCTCTCTTGAAGTTGAATGTTGATGATGATTGTTGATAATGATAGTTCTGAAACCTTTGATATCTCTTTTCCTCTTTCTTTAATTATGATGATACTTGTTGCTTTCTGAAACTCTGTAGTTGATGATGATTGTTGAAAGTTTCTGAAACCTTGTTTTGAAATGATGATTATTGTTGAACTGAGTTTTGATTAGCTAAGTTGTTCTTCTGATTTGAACTGAGTTTTGATTATTGGTAGTGGGTGTTGGTTTGAAACGGTTACAGGTTTTGGGAGAGTGGTTTAGGCTTGTTGGCTCAAACTGTTATGCAGTTATGGTTTTTTTTGTTTACAGTTTGGCTGTGCAGTTTGGCTGTGCAGTTTGGCCAACTTGTTTTTGTTTTAGGAACTGTATGTTTTGTTGTGTTTGTGTATTGTTTGCACAGGTTTTGCAGCTTTGTTTTGGAACTACAAGTTTACAGTCTTGCAAGCTTGTTTCTTGGTTGTGGGTTGTTGAAACTTGTTAGGCCATTTTAAAAGCTTTTGTGTTTGAAACTGTTGAAGGTTTTTTGGGAGAGTTGAGTTTGATAACGGGTTGGGGATTTTGGTTCTGCTAATAGCTTTTTGATGTTGTTTGATAACAGGTTTTAACTTGTGAGTTTTCAGGCTTGGCTTGGAGTTTGTGGTTTCTAATTGTTACAGTTTTTGTGACTTGTTTGATAACAGGTTGTGTTGTTTGGGTTTGATGTATTTTGATGCACCCTGTTCTCCCTTCTGACTTTGTGCTGTTATATCCTTTTGCTTTTTGTTTTGCAACTTGTGATAGATTTTCTGCCAAACTGTACAATCTCAAAAAGGTGATATCTTTTCTCTTTTTCTCTCTCAATGACAAAGCAATTTTTTTTTTGCTTTTTCTTATTTTCTGAAATGTTTTGCCTAAAATCCTGGAAGATGATGAAAAGCTGTGACAAGCCTTTGACTTGTGATTTGGTTTACCTCCTGCATTTTACTTTTGGCCTGCTGTGTCTGCACTTGTACTTGCCTTGTATGCTGCATCCAGTTTGCTTTGTTCAGTTTGCTTTGCTTGACAGTTTGGTTTGTTGCAATGTTTAGTTTTGTTGCAATGCTTGGTTTGCTGACTTTGTAATATTATAATGTTGTTTGCCTTAGTGCAGTTTGGCACCTGTTTGCCTTTGTAACTTGCTGCAATGTTGTTTGCCTTAGTGCAGTTTAGCGTCTGTTTGCCTTAGTAACTTGCTTAGTATAGTTTGGCGCTTGTTTGCCTTTGAACAAATTTGCTTTGTTTGCATTCTTCTTTTTGCATTTTTTATTTTTCTCTTTGTGAACCAAGAAGAGCAATCTTCTTGTGATTTGCAAAGAGGAAAATAAAAACGTGATGAAAAATAGCACTCTGATTCCAGACGGCAAACTTTAATGATGAAAAATTTTCTTTTCTTTTTTTTGTTTGAAAATTCTATTTAATTGACTGTACTAATCCTCTTTTCTTTGTTTTTCTTTCATGTGAGCACAACTTGGGTGATGACAAAGCAGAGGAAGCAGGAGACTTTGTGGCGAGCACGGGAACAATAAAAGTTTAGGCTTAGACTTTTAACTTAGATAGATTTTCTATTAATTGTAATAATTTATCTTTTCAAGTACTATAAGTTGTAAAACCTACAGTATTCAAATAATAAATTATTTTTTGTATCAACATCTAAAAAATCTTTGTGAGACAATCTGAATAGAACCTTCTACTGTCCAATATCTTGCAATTCTTTCTCTGCATCTTCACTTAATCCTTTAAGATTCTCAGATTAAAATAATTGAAATTGCATTCCAACAATTCTAATACAGATAACTTAAACTTTAAGTAATCCAATAACTCTGTAGTCTCGTAACCTTGCAACAACATTCCAATCAAAATGCGCATTGTGCATTCCAATAAACAAACAAACGTTTCATTCCATTAACAAGCAAACGTCTTAACAGACGCACATCATCTGGTTAACCTGGACCAGACAAAACCTGAATATTCCAAATGACCATCTCAGCTCCTATCTCTTATCCCAGATAAAACAAGCCTTGAGAACAACCAGTAACCTTTCAGCAAACTCGAAAAAGTGTGAAAACATGTGACAGTTAATTTGAATTTATGAGAATTCAGTTTCTTCTGAGAAATGCGAGAGAAACCCTAATTCTTGATCTATTGCCAAATAAAATCTGTTTGATCGATTCCTGAGCCAAGTCTTTGAAAATCTGAGAAAAACCCTAGGGTTGTGATTTCTTGTGAAAAATGGAGGGCAAATTTTGGGGTACAACAGCTGCCCCTGTTCAATCTTCTTGAACCTGAAGAGTTAGATCGGCAAATTTGCCGTTCGCGACTCGAAGGTAAAAGATGATTGGACACTAGAGTGCCCATAAATTTGCACTCGTCAAAGCATAGTTGAGGGAATGGGCTTACAGATGCCATTTGGAGATGTGACAGAATCTTGTCGGAGATGGGCTTAAAGATGCCATCCAAGAATGTTTGTTGAGTTGTATGTTGTAGGTGAAAGAATGAGTATCAGAAAGATATCCATGTCTGAAACGTCTCTGAACTGGGGGTCTGAATAAGCAATAGATTAGCATTCATGTTTGGAGCATCCGTAAACTGTTTTCCTGATCCTTGAGGTTGAATAAGCAATAGATTAGCATCCGTGTCTGGAAGCATCCGTAAACTGTTTTTATGATCCTTGAATTGGTAGCTCGTTAATCTTATCCTGAAAAGGGTAAAATATTAGCTGAAACACAAAGTTATGTTTCATGAAATGTGTTGTACCCCAAAATTTGCCCTCCCATATTCTTCAAGAAATTGCAAAGTCAAGCTTCAAAATTCCCCAAGGGTTGCACAGTCAAGGGTCTCCTATACAGTCAAGATTAGGGTTTGTGTTCTGATCAAGAAAATGAAGTTTCCAAAGGTCCAATCAAGTCTCACATGCCTACAAATATGGTCAAGTATCCTCATATCAAGTTTCAAGACATTCAGCTCAAAATTGCACAGTCAAAACCCTAATTGCACTACAGTCAACTGTAGGGGCAAAATGGTCATTTGACAGTCAAAAGTTCAAATTTTTGGTCAACATATCATTTTGAAGTCACAAACATCATTTGATCAATGCTTGATCATGATTCTCAAAATTTGGCTCAGAAATCATCAAGATGCAAAAGTTTCCTTATTTGGACAGCTGAAAAAGTCAACTATAAATTGACCAGGGCATAACTTTCACATGGATTATCAGAAAAATTCCATCCAAAGCTCATTTTGAAGAGAAAGACATTTCCTACAACTCATCTTCATACTTCAAGTCCAAGAAATGCTCTCACAAAAAGTTATCAATTTCAACATTATAGGTCATTTTCAAAAGTCCACAAAAAGGGACTTTAAGTCAAAGGCCATAACTTGAGATTGGTAAATCAAAATGACATGGGACCAAAGGCATTGGTTAGAGGACTCAAAGACCTTTCCAAAATGTCCAAGAACATGAGAAAAGCTTAAAAATTGAGCAAGTTATGCCTTGTGGAAGTTGGGAAATTTTTGGATATTTTGAAAAGTCAACATTGATTCAAATGATCTAAAATTGCTAATGGGCCCATTTTTTCTTCCATAATTCATCATCCATGACATGTGCACGACCACTTGGCCCAAAGGGAAGTTTTATTCATTTTTTATTTATTTATTTGAATTTTTATTAATAATAATTCATTTAAATCAAATTAAATACATGAAAAATGCTAACCTAAGTTTTCCAATCTTTTTGTACATGTTTTATCCTCAAGATTTCGTGCATATTCAAATAGGGAAAGATTTAGAGAGATTGGAGTTGATTTGTATCAAAAAGCACATGGAAAGATTGAAAAAATAATGATGGAAAATCAAATCTCAAAATCCATGAATGAAAGAGATTTTGATCAGAATTGTTAACCTAATTCACTCATTACATAAGCCTAAACATAACCCTAATGCTTTGGACTAGAAAAGCTGCGCAGAAACCCAGTATCAAACTTGAAATTTTGTCTAAAAAAACTCAATTCTGAAAACTAACTTGCAGGTTGATTCAAGCCTCCGAACGTGTTCCATTAGCTTCTTGGAGGATTATAGGACACAACTGAATCATTCCCCAAGCCCCATACTCAAGGAAACGTAAGATCACCATGGAAGTTGGTGAAGAAAATTTCTAAATCAGTTTTCATCATACATGCATTGCTAACGCATTTTGTTGTTATGTTTGTGTTTATAATGATGTTTGCAAACTAATCATGTGCTTTAATTGAAGTTTTATGCGTTATATGTCAAAATACCATTATCGTTTCTTAGGGTTTACAAGATTCCGAATTGGGGATTTCTTGGTCCTATAAAATTAGCAAGCCACAGTACCATGGCCATGATCAGCGCACTTGGAGGAAGAAGAGGCTACCCTCGCGCCCAATTTATAGAGCCCCTAGGGCTAATCGCTATTTTTTTGATATGTTATCTTAGGCAACGCGTGAAAACCGTTGCTTATGTTTCTTTTGTTTCAGGAAAATAAAAACCACGCGAGGAAGACGATAACGTGGGGAGCGGTGATTGGAAGATTCAAATCTTCGCGCGTGCTAGAGGCCACTGACCATCTTTCTTTTATATTATTTGTTAGTGGTTATATAATAAACACGCGTGAATTGGTTCAGTGGCATAGGCGTTGGCTGGTAAAGTGCATGACCTGGGTTCGAGCCCCAGGTCTTCAATACTCCCATATTATTTTTCAATTAACAATCACGTACAGGTCCAATATTATTATTCCATCATACACCTTCTCCACCAAGCGTACACGCGTCCAGCTTCATCAGATCAAAGGCCATGGATTGGAGAACACAGTGCGCCCTAGTCAATGCATCATACGTGTCCTGCAAAAGTCAAACGGACCAATGTCTTGATGGGCCTGAAATTTCTAAAGATACCTCCTGATTTGGGGTCTGAACCCCCTTGGTTTGTAATTCTCTCTATTTTCTTTGTTTTTTTAAATTATTTTCTATTTCCTTTTTTTTTTTTATTACTTTCAATTAATTAATTATCTCCACAAAAAAAATACAAAAAAACACATAAAAAAATCAGAAAAGAATTAAAATAATCAATATTTTTATTTCTAGTATTTTTATAAATAAATTTGCATGTAATTAAATTTTGTGTAAATTAGGTTTAATTTGAATACTTTTAACAAAAATCTAAAAAAATTGTAGAAATAGGGTTGAATTAATATTTTTCATCCTTTTTATTTTTCTTTCTTGATAATCAAATATTAAATATTATTTATTTTATTTATTTTTTTATAATTAAATTGTATATAAAAATTAGGTTTAATTATAGGTTAAAAACTTCAACATGTTTTCTTAATAAATTAAAAATAAAATAGAATTAGGGTTAGCATTTAATTTCAATTAATTCCTTTTTCTATTAAATCCTAAAATACTAAAAAATACCAAAAAATAAGTTCTTTCTTTCTTTTAATTTTAATTAATTCCTCATTAGTTTAATTTTGCAAAAAGGGTCCAACGCCCTCGTTTCGATTTAAATTTCAATTTGCATATTTATTTCTTCTTTCGTAAATATTTATGTATCTCTCCCAAAGCCGTGTAAATAATTGCTCGCACTTTTAATTCTTTATTTTCTTTTAATTTCTTTATTTTTCTGTCAAATCGGGTCCTGGTTTAATTTTGGCGATGTGGACCCGCGCCTTTTGTAATAGCTTAGAATTTACTTTCCTCGCAACTTTTTAATTGTTAATCAAAGGCATGAAAGAATGTATGGACAAAATAAAAACAAGCGTAGAACACCAATAACATGACAAGATAAATGCAAATGAAAACAACACACAAATCGCACACACCACCCCTAGGGTACGCCTCACTGTTGCCTTGCCTCGAAAGGTGATCGTCGAGTAGAGGATGTCTTAGTAAGTCCTCATGATCCGGGAACCTGGCATGAGGGTAGCTTCTAAGGTGTCTTCCCATTGCTCTGGTGATCACCATGTCCCGAACCTCGAATTGACCCGAACACCTCCAACGGTGGTGCTACCTACCTCTCAATGGTGGGATGGCACTACTTTAAAGGACATTTACACAGACGAATTCCTTAGGGTAGGTAGACGACTCTAGATACTTGCTCTAATTTCAAAAACAAATCAAAAATACTTTTCACACCAACACATTTTCAAAAAGCTTTCGAAAGCAACTTTTCAAACACTCTTGAGGACCGATACAAGAGTCGAACTGAAATTTTCAAAGAAACTTTTTAAAACCCACAGTTGAAAAGCAAACAAATCATTTTTGAAAACATAATGAGCAAGTATCTAAGAGTCCATGGATAACCATGGATAGAAAGGGTGCTAACACCTTCCCTTTCTATAACCTACCTCCCGAACCGAGAGCAATCTCTATAAGGAATTTTTCTGTGCTGTTGTCCTTTCCATTTGGAGAAAATAAAAGACGGTGGCGACTCTTGCTTCCGCGACATTTCGCGAACCAGCGTTAAACAGTCAGTTCCAGATCCACCGATCACAGAACTGGCGACTCTGCTGGGGACTATCTTTTAAAGTGAGGTGTACCTTAGGATTAAGATCACTGTGTTTTCAATTGTCTTCTTTGCTTGCTTTATTATTGTGGGTTGCTTGGGAGTTCTATAGATCCTAACCCGGATCTGGGGAATACCTTCTTAGAAAGTAGCAACAAGGCTGTGAGGGAACTGTGCGGGGTATACCGACATGGTTGAAACAGTCTGCTACGTTGATGTGGCACTTTGGTGTGTATCGGTAACCCTTGAGTTCAGTCAAGGAGAGTACGGGGCCTCCGCGTGGTGTCATGAAGCATCAACAGACCTTAGGAACCTTAATTGAACTATCTTGGCCTCTTTAGGGTAGTGAGATAACTGACTTTGGTGCAGTCCGAGGTTTGTTGATACTCGATACTACACTCAATTGAGGGTTGCTTTCCTGGAATATTTCGGTCGCCAGTTCAGTGGCTAAATCGAAACGATGAACAATGAAAGCAATCCCGTGATATTGGGAACCTTAGGACCCGGTTACTTTGATTAGGACAGGTTGAACCCACCAACTGCAAGAGGGTACTACCCAGACCCCATGCTGGCCTAAACTCTAAGGGCTCCTTTGTGTGACTTGTGTGCCTTCGTACTTGACTATTTGCATGCTTTATCTGACACATGAATTTCTCGCAGGGTTTGTCTATAGTCCTTAATTGGGACTCATAACAAAGTATACTGAATTTCTTGCAGGGTTTGTCTATAGTCCTTAATTGGGACTCATAACCGGTTTTACTCACATTGCCCCATGCATACCATGACATCATACCATTGCATACATCCTAACCCATTTCAAGGATCTCAAAGGCTTGTGATGCAGGTCGTGATGAATCAAACGTCTAGCAAGGGGCAAATAGGATTTATTTTCCTCTAGCCAAAGTGGTCAGGGGCTATGACCCACTGGATATGGTGAGCCTTTGACCCTTGACGAAGGACTCTCAACAACATGAAGTACCTTCAATCAAGTTACCAGTTTCCAACTCTAACAAGTTTCTCTGTTTACCCCTCGAGGTCCTTGAAATCATTGCATGCAGATCATACATATCATTGCATAACAGGTACCCTTTCTCTGCAGGCTACTTACCTTCTTCGCTGTTTATTTCAGCAGTCTCGTCATGGATCCTGAATCCTCAACCGAGCACACTATCAAGGCCCTCCAGGCTCAGAACGCCCAGTTCCAAGGGCTGATCATGAATTTGACCCAGGGGCAACAAGATCTGAAGGCTCTGCTCTTGAAGAAGGAGAAGAGGAAGAAGAGGACTGTTTTGTTCAGCCCTAGACGCAAATCTGGGAACACCCTGCAGGATGAAGCTGAGAGGACAACTCCATCTATGGGGAAAGGCAGTCATCAAGAGGAAAGGGTTCCCAGCCCAGTGGTCTCCGACAATGAGACAGATTTCAACGACGAACAGTACCCTCCGGCTGAGGATAGGTACAAACAGTTGGAAGACCGGCTAAGTGCTATGGAGATACAAAAAGTGCCTGGCCTGGACTTCGAGGATCTAGGTCTGTCTTCTGGGGTAGTGATCCCACACAAGTTTAAGGCACCTGCCTTTGCTAAATACGACGGGGCATCCTGTCCTAAATTGCACCTCAGGGCTTACACAAGGAGGATCCAGCCCTACACAGCTGACAAAAACTTATGGATCCATTTCTTCCAAGAGAGTCTTTCAGGGACTCAGCTCGTGTGGTTCTATCAATTGAATGGAGCCAACATCCATACCTGGGAAGACCTAGACACTGCTTTCTACAAGCATTACCAGTACAATTCCGACCTTGCTCCTACACGTACCCAACTCCAGGGTATGTCGCTGGGGTCAAGTGAAGGTTTCAAGGAATACGCGCAGAGATGGAGAGACCTTGCTGGAAGGGTACAACCTCCATTAACTGACCGGGAACTCGTTGATATGTTCTTGGGGACCCTATCCGGGCCATTCTTCAATCATCTCATCGGTAATTCATCTGCAGGATTTACCGACCTCATCCTGACTGGCGAAAGAATTGAAGCTGGCATCAAGAGTGGGAAAATCCAAGAGGCCACACCTTCTGACACTCACCAAAAGCCTTACACGGGAAAGAAAGAATCTAATGCTGCATACAGCCAAAAGAGTCGTCGTGACCAACATGCAGGGGCAGTCATGATCTCTGGTTCTGCACCACGCTGCCAACCACAAAAGGGAAACCAGCGAAGGCCGGACGAGCCTAAAAGACAATTCACCAACATTAACATGCCATGGTCACAAGCATTGCAGCACATGTTGAAAATGAACCTGATTGCGGTGATTAACCCTCCTGCAAATCCCAAGACCTCCTCTCCAAGCTACAACCCAGAAGCGAGGTGTGCTTATCATTCTGATAGCCCGGGGCACGATACTGAGGACTGTTGGGCATTGAAGTACAAGATTCAGAACATGATCGATGCCAAAGAGATCGAGTTTGAGCTTGCCGAGACTCCCAACGTGACCACTGCTCCATTGCCAAAACATGGCTAGGGTCGAGAGATTTTTGTTCATTTGAATTCAAGTTGTATTTTTCTTTTCTTGTTCAGATAAACAATTATCATGTTAAACTCTTTTATTTCATGAATGCATTACACATGTCTGTCTTGATTTAATTATGTTTACTATGCTTAAAACTGCTTTCATATTTTTGTGATGGTCAGCTCTTAATTAAAAATTCTAAGCCTCTTGATGGAGGATGACGAAAACGATACCACGATCTTTACAGTATGCTTTTGAACAGACCCCGCTGATGAGGTACAGACATTGTTTCAATCCCTAAACACTGGAGTTATAAGGAAGATAATCCCTCGTCAACCCCATCTGAGCCAAAGAAGTAGGAGTTTTTCTTTTCGAAATTTAAAACCCTTAATCATAACCTGGGGCAGGGTAGTTTCTCAGTTGATCCAAGTGCATAACGAATGGCACCGAAGAGATCTTTACAAAACGAAGAAAGACAGTGATGGTGCCGAATAATCGATAAAGACAGGCAGTCATTATCAAATTCATAAATGAAAAGCCCAAGAAGTCAGAACCTATAAAAGGGACTTATGAAACCAGGGCATCCCGCTGACTGTAATTCCAAAAAGGAAACAGTTCAGGCAAAAAACAAAGGGATAACAAAAAAAGAGGTCACACAAACCCTCAACAAAAAGAAATGACTGCCCATTCAGAATAAATCATCATTATCTGAACCATCATTGGTATATCAAAGCAAAGACTCGAACAAGGTCTAACGCACGATCAGCTGAATCTAGGTTTGAAGAACATCACGAAGAGCGGGTGGGTACAAATAAATTTGAGCCTTTATCCTTTGTTTCTTAAGCCGTGAACCAGGCCACGTTATAACCCTTAAAAGTCCTAGCTGAAGCCTGGGTTAGTTCGAAAGCATACTGTTACGAAGGTATCCTGACTCCTGAAGGTTTGCTGTAAAATCTTGAGTTGACACCGCACTGTATTACAAAAATACATTTTCAAAATTCAAAGACAGACATAGGCTTTTGCATTCTTAAAATAACCTTGTTTGCATATAACTATTTGTTTGAACAGCAGGGAAATTCGCACGATGAACACCTTGTGAACAGAAGTACAGTAGGAGCATTGCCCAGTATCTGGGGCATGACAAAATACTTCCAACAGGGGCAACTCCTTACATTCTGAGAGCGTGGACATAGTCGAAAAAATGCTACGCACAATCAAAGACCCGCTAGGTTGACACACCTAGGCAAAAATAAGGGTTTCCCGGCGAACCAAAAGGGTTCGGTCAAAAATAAGGGATGAAAATGGAAAAATTTGTACACCCGGCAAGTCGAAAACCTGCAAAGGCGGCTTGGGCAAAAATGGGTATCCCGGTGGACTAAAAACCCGAAAGGGCGGCCCAGGCAAAAGTTAGGGATCAAAGCGTACGACTATGTTCCGGTATCTCATCACTTGTCTACCCGAAGATTTGTCAATCACCCACACAGGTATCCTCTTCCCTCACCTCCGAAACAGGGGCAGTAATGAGTTATCCAGACGATCCAATGGCTCTGTCAACCAAAGTACAAAGGAAAGATCAACATAAGGATGATTACCATCTACCTTTACAAATTCCAGATCGTGGGTTAACATCCGAAACCAAATAGGACAACCATCCACTTAATCAAAATCATGCAGCCCTACACCGGTTCCTTCCCAATTTTCAGACAAGGTCTTACACAGACTCACCCTCCACAAGTAACCTTACCCCGGTTCATCCAAAGTTTTTACACGAACTTATCCTGCGGCAACCTAACCCCGGTTCCTCCAGAAGTCTTACATGGACCTATCTCAAGATGACCTTACCTCGGTTCATCAAAAAGTTTTTACACGAACTTATCCGGATAGCCTTACCCCGGTTCCTCCAGAAGTCTTACACGGATTTATCTCAAGTTTTACACGAACTTACCTCCAGGTAGCCTTACCCCGGTTCCTCCAGAAGTCTTACACGGATTTATCTCAAGTTTTACACGAACTTACCTCCAGGTAGCCTTACCCCGGTTCCTCCAGAAATCTTACACGGATTTAAAGATGACCTTACCCCGGTTCATCAAAAAGTCTCACACGGATTTACCTCAAGATGACCTTACCTCGGTTCATCAAGAAGTTTTACACGAACTTATCCTGCAGTAACCTAACCCCGGTTCCTCCAGAAGTCTTACATGGACCTATCTCAAGATGACCTAACCCCGGTTTCCCCCAGAAGTCTTACATGGATTTAGCTCAAGATAACCTCACCCCGGTTCATCAAGAAGTTTTACATGAACTTACCTCACCAGGCAACCCTACACAGGTTCTCCTTCTCCGGACGTAGTTTTACACGAACTCGACATCAAGCAACCCTACACTGGTTCCCTCTCTTCAAGATGCAATTTTACATGGGCTCGTCACCCAGAAACCCTACACAGGTTCTCCCTTTTCAAAAACGAAGTTTTACACGAACTCATCATCAAAGTAACCCTACACAGGTTCCTTCTCCACTTCAGATGCGGTTTTACACGAGCTCATCAGCAGGCAACTCCATATAGGTTCCCTCTTTCAACTTACAAAATTACAGTCCAAAATCTCCCCAGGAAGTCCAATCCAGTTCCCCAGGAGAGTTGGGATTCATCTCCCCAAGAAGTAAGCTTATCCCCAGTAGATTCTGGAAGCTTATCCCCTCGCAGAGCACGAACGCGTCGTCCGGCTTTATTTAAAAAGTTATTTCCTTAACAGGATATAACTGGGTTATCCTCAGCCAAGAACCACGGAAAGAGCGTCGTCAACACAGTCTTTCTTATCCCCAGCAAAGTCTATTAACACTTCCGACAATAAGGATATCCCCAGCAAGTTACTATCAACAATTCAGCAAAGCATCCCTCTCCCCACAGAGTATCACTCCCCAGTATGGTCGCTAGAGTATTTTTCTCCCCCGCAGAATCTTCCATTTGCCAAGTTTATTCCTCAACGGAGTCATCTTCTCCTACCGGTATTCTTGCAATTATCATCCCCAGCGGAAGCGAAAGCTTATTCTTCAATATCAGCCCAAGAGTGACTTCCCGGCACCCGTCAAGGATTTACTTTCCTAGACGAAAAACACATTCATAAAACATCACATACATCATTATGGCATGCATATACGCATCACATCATACAAATCTCATTTATGTTGAGAACATCATTGCTTGATCCATATCATGCATTGCATATAACTGACCTTTACCTTTCAGGAAAGATTCAGTTGAAATTCTCAATCACATTTCAAGACCTAGACCGGTTCAGTTAATCAACTCCAAAGATTTCTTATCCAGTCCAAGGCCTTCTCTAGTCCAGCTAAATCGACTCCCAACAGATTTTTCTGATGAAGACTCAGTAGAAGCTATCAGGTTATAATCTCTTATGGTCCTCTCCCCGACGGTGCGTGAGATGTAATTCCCTTTTAGGTTAATTTCCTATGGTCCTCTCCCCGACGGTGCGTGAGATGTAATTCCCTTTCAGGTTATGATTTCCTATGGTCCTCTCCCCGACGGTGCGTGAGATGTAATTCCCTTTTAGGTTATAATTTCCTTTGGTCCTCTCCCCGACGGTGCGTGAGATGTAATTCCATTTTAGGTTATGATTTCCTATGGTCCTCTCCCCGATGGTGCGTGAGATGTAATTCCCTTTCAGGTTATGATTTCCTATGGTCCTCTCCCCGACGGTGCGTGAGATGTAATTCCCCTTCAGGTGATAATTCCCTTTTAGATTATAATTTCCTTGGGTTCTCTTCCCGATACTGCGAAGATGGTAATTCCCACCAAGATTTTCTCAACGAGCGTTGTTGAAGTTAAAGTCACCCAAGGTTCTCTTATTGTTCAAGCTAAGGTAGTAACCATCCCTGGTTCATTCATCACCATTTGAAGCTCCAGGTCCAGCTCCTGTAACCAGTCAGGACATATCTATACCAAGCATCTGAAAACCAACTCCTGCAACATGTCAGGTACTCATTTTTCTGTTTTGCAGGTACGCAAGTTCTCGCTAAGGAATCTCTTATGCGATCAACATCCAGATGGCATCTATAAGCCCATCATCCCCCGTCAATCTCCAAATGGCATCTATAAGCCCATTTCCATCACACTGCTACTATGTGAGCGCAAATTTCTGGGCACTCTAGTGTTCAATCATCTTCTACCCTCGGATTACGAAAGGCATGTCATCCAATCTGCATCCTCAGGTCTAAGAAGATTGAGCAGGGGCAACTGTTGTACCCCAAAATTTGCCCTCCCATATTCTTCAAGAAATTGCAAAGTCAAGCTTCAAAATTCCCCAAGGGTTGCACAGTCAAGGGTCTCCTATACAGTCAAGATTAGGGTTTATGTTCTGATCAAGAAAATGAAGTTTCCAAAGGTCCAATCAAGTCTCACATGCCTACAAATATGGTCAAGTATCCTCATATCAAGTTTCAAGACATTCAGCTCAAAATTGCACAGTCAAAACCCTAATTGCACTACAGTCAACTGTAGGGGCAAAATAGTCATTTGACAGTCAAAAGTTCAAATTTTTGGTCAACATATCATTTTGAAGTCACAAACATCATTTGAACAATGCTTGATCATGATTCTCAAAATTTGGCTCAGAAATCATCAAGATGCAAAAGTTTCCTTATTTGGACAGCTGAAAAAGTCAACTGTAAATTGACCAGGGCATAACTTTCACATGGATTATCAGAAAAATTCCATCCAAAGCTCATTTTAAATAGAAAGACATTTCCTACAACTCATCTTCATACTTCAAGTCCAAGAAATGCTCTCACAAAAAGTTATCAATTTCAACATTATAGGTCATTTTCAAAAGTCCACAAAAAGGGACTTTAAGTCAAAGGCCATAACTTGATATTGGTAAATTAAAATGACATGGGACCAAAGGCATTGGTTAGAGGACTCAAAGACCTTTCCAAAATGTCCAAGAACATGAGAAAAGCTTAAAAATTGAGCAAGTTATGCCTTGTGGAAGTTGGGAAATTTTTGGATATTTTGAAAAGTCAACATTGATTCAAATGACCTAAAATTGCTAATGGGCCCATTTTTTCTTCCATAATTCATCATCCATGATATGTGCACGACCACTTGGCCCAAAGGGAAGTTTTATTCATTTTTTATTTATTTATTTGAATTTTTATTAATAATAATTCATTTAAATCAAATTAAATACATGAAAAATGCTAACCTAAGTTTTCCAATCTTTTTGTACATGTTTTATCCTCAAGATTTCGTGCATATTCAAATAGGGAAAGATTTGGAGAGATTGGAGTTGATTTGTATCAAAAAGCACATGGAAAGATTGAAAAAATAATGATGGAAAATCAAATCTCAAAATCCATGAATGAAAGAGATTTTGATCAGAATTGTTAACCTAATTCACTCATTACATAAGCCTAAACATAACCCTAATGCTTTGGACTAGAAAAGCTGCGCAGAAACCCAGTATCAAACTTGAAATTTTGTCTAAAAAAACTCAATTCTGAAAACTAACTTGCAGGTTGATTCAAGCCTCCAAACGTGTTCCATTAGCTTCTTGGAGGATTATAGGACACAACTGAATCATTCCCCAAGCCCCATACTCAAGGAAACGTAAGATCACCATGGAAGTTGGTGAAGAAAATTTCTAAATCAGTTTTCATCATACATGCATTGCTAACGCATTTTGTTGTTATGTTTGTGTTTATAATGATGTTTGCAAACTAATCATGTGCTTTAATTGAAGTTTTATGCGTTATATGTCAAAATACCATTATCGTTTCTTAGGGTTTACAGGATTCTGAATTGGGGATTTCTTGGTCCTATAAAATTAGCAAGCCACAGTACCATGGCCATGATCAGCGTACTTGGAGGAAGAAGAGGCTACCCTCGCGCCCAATTTATAGAGCCCCTAGGGCTAATCGCTATTTTTTTTATATGTTATCTTAGGCAACGCGTGAAAACCGTTGCTTATGTTTCTTTTGTTTCAGGAAAATAAAAACCACGCGAGGAAGACGATAACGTGGGGAGCGGTGATTGGAAGATTCAAATCTTCGCGCGTGCTAGAGGCCACTGACCATCTTTCTTTTATATTATTTGTTAGTGGTTATATAATAAACACGCGTGAATTGGTTCAGTGGCATAGGCGTTGGCTGGTAAAGTGCATGACCTGGGTTCGAGCCCCAGGTCTTCAATACTCCCATATTATTTTTCAACTAACAATCACGTGCAGGTCCAATATTATTATTCCATCATACACCTTCTCCACCAAGCGTACACGCGTCCAGCTTCATCAGATCAAAGGCCATGGATTGGAGAACACAGTGCGCCCTAGTCAATGCATCATACGTGTCCTGCAAAAGTCAAACGGACCAATGTCTTGATGGGCCTGAAATTTCTAAAGATACCTCCTGATTTGGGGTCTGAACCCCCTTGGTTTGTAATTCTCTCTATTTTCTTTGTTTTTTTTTTTTTTTTTTTCTATTTCCTTTTTTTTTATTATTACTTTCAATTAATTAATTATCTCCACAAAAAAAATACAAAAAAACACATAAAAAAATCAGAAAAGAATTAAAATAATCAATATTTTTATTTCTAGTATTTTTATAAATAAATTTGCATGTAATTAAATTTAGTGTAAATTAGGTTTAATTTGAATACTTTTAACAAAAATCTAAAAAATTTGTAGAAATAGGGTTGAATTAATATTTTTCATCCTTTTTATTTTTCTTTCTTGATAATCAAATATTAAATATTATTTATTTTATTTATTTTTTTATAATTAAATTGTATATAAAAATTAGGTTTAATTATAGGTTAAAAACTTCAACATGTTTTCTTAATAAATTAAAAATAAAATAGAATTAGGGTTAGCATTTAATTTCAATTAATTCCTTTTTCTATTAAATCCTAAAATACTAAAAAATACCAAAAAATAAGTTCTTTCTTTCTTTTAATTTTAATTAATTCCTCATTAGTTTAATTTTGCAAAAAGGGTCCAACGCCCTCGTTTCGATTTAAATTTCAATTCGCATATTTATTTCTTCTTTCGTAAATATTTATGTATCTCTCCCAAAGCCGTGTAAATAATTGCTCGCACTTTTAATTCTTTATTTTCTTTTAATTTCTTTATTTTTCTGTCAAATCGGGTCCTGGTTTAATTTTGGCGATGTGGACCCGCGCCTTTTGTAATAGCTTAGAATTTACTTTCCTCGCAACTTTTTAATTGTTAATCAAAGGCATGAAAGAATGTATGGACAAAATAAAAACAAGCGTAGAACACCAATAACATGACAAGATAAATGCAAATGAAAACAACACACAAATCGCACACACCACCCTTAGGGTACGCCTCACTGTTGCCTTGCCTCGAAAGGTGATCGTCGAGTAGAGGATGTCTTAGTAAGTCCTCATGATCCGGGAACCTGGCATGAGGGTAGCTTCTAAGGTGTCTTCCCATTGCTCTGGTGATCACCATGTCCCGAACCTCGAATTGACCCGAACACCTCCAACGGTGGTGCTACCTACCTCTCAATGGTGGGATGGCACTACTTTAAAGGACATTTACACAGACGAATTCCTTAGGGTAGGTAGACGACTCTAGATACTTGCTCTAATTTCAAAAACAAATCAAAAAATACTTTTCACACCAACACATTTTCAAAAAGCTTTCGAAAGCAACTTTTCAAACACTCTTGAGGACCGATACAAGAGTCGAACTGAAATTTTCAAAGAAACTTTTTAAAACCCACAGTTGAAAAGCAAACAAACCATTTTTGAAAACATAATGAGCAAGTATCTAAGAGCCCATGGATAACCATGGATAGAAAGGGTGCTAACACCTTCCCTTTCTATAACCTACCTCCCGAACCGAGAGCAATCTCTATAAGGAATTTTTCTGTGCTTTTGTCCTTTCCATTTGGAGAAAATAAAAGACGGTGGCGACTCTTGCTTCCGCGACATTTCGCGAACCAGCGTTAAACAGTCAGTTCCAGATCCACCGATCACAAAATGTATTATGCAATATATGTGTTTTATCAACGTTCGTGGTATATGAATGTAATGTATGCGCATGTAAGTTGATAAGCTGTCTTGCTGAGGAAAATAAAGCCTGGATAGCTGGAGATAATAAAATCTTTGACTGCTGTCGGGGAAGATAAATCATGGACCACTGTTGAAGAGTATGTGTGTCTTCGAGCTTTGCTTAGAATACTTCTACTGGGGATTCTTGTTTTGCTGTTTGAGGAGAACTCCGCTGGAAAATATTTGAAAACTCTATGGGGAATTGAGAATGAGAATCTTCATTCTGCTAGGGGAATTTGTGCTGAGGAGTCAAGAACGAGAATCTTCGATCTGCAGAGGATTAAAAATTCTGACAAATTTATGCTGAGAGTAAAGAAGGCTCTGGCAACTTTGCTGGAGAATCAAAGATGAGAATCTTGATTTTGTTGGGGAGTAAAAACTCTGTGGGGAATATCTATACTGTTGGAGAGTAAGCTCAGGACTCTGGGGAAAAGCTTATTCTTGTTTGGAAGAAGTTCAGGAGTTTAGGTTGTGTACCACTTTAAGAACGAGAATCTTCATTCTGTCGGGAATATCAGGAACTCGGGTCATATGCCAATCTTCTGGGGAAGCAAGAATGAGAATCTTCATTCAGGCATTTTGGGTCAGGAGGTTGGATGTATGCCAATCTTCTAGGGAAGCAAGAATGAGAATCTTCATTCAGGCGTTTGGGTCAGGAGGTTCGGTGTATGCCAATCTTCTGGGGAAGCAAGAATGAGAATCTTCATTCAGGCGTTTGGGTCAGGAGGTTGGGTGTATGCCAATCTACTGGGGAAGCAAGAATGAGAATCTTCATTCAGGCGTTTTGGGTCAGGAGGTTGGGTGTATGTCAATCTTCTGAGGTTTCAAGAATGAGAATCTTTATTTTGTTAACGGTATCAGGAGCTTGGGAGTATACCAATCTTATGAGGTTTCAAGAATGAGAATCTTTATTCTGTTAACGGTATCAGGAGCTTGGGAGTATGCCAATCTTCTGAGGTTTCAAGAATGAGAATCTTCATTTTGCTAAGGATATTAGGAGCTTGGGAGTATGCCAATCTTCTGAGGTTTCAAAAATGAGAATCTTCATTCTGTTAAGGGTATCAGGAGGTTAGGAGTATGCCAATCTGCTGAGGTTTCAAGAATGGGAATCTTTATTCTGTTAATGGTATCAGGAGCTTGGGAGTATGCCAATCTTTTGAGGTTTCAAGAATGAGAATCTTCATTCTGTTAAGGGCCAGGAGGTTGGGAGTATGCCAATCTTCTGAGGAATGATCCTTGGTTGGGGATAAAACAAAAGTTAACTGTTATCTTGTTGATTTCCAGGCTTTAAGATAACTTGCTGGGGAATTGGAGAAACCAGATGATTTCTGTTGTGGGTTGGTAGTTTCGACTATGTTGGGGAATGGTAGTTGGTAGTCTTATCTACTCTGGGGGTGTTAATGACATGTTGATGTGTTGGCGTTATGGAAATGGGTTTAAAGATACCATTCAAAGATGATAGTTGACGGAAAGTTTGAACTGGATCTGAACAGAGAAAGAATCAGAATAAACCGTTGAGAGATTTATCTGTTGAGAGATTTTATCTGAAACAACAAAATCTGGAAGTGAATAAGAGTAAACCATTGAGAGATTTATCTGAAACAGCAAAATCTGGAAGTGAATCAGAGTAAATCGTTGAGAGATTTATCTAAAATAGCAAAATCTGGAATATCTTCAACTGGAATAAGAATCAGGGAGATCTTAGTGTCGATCTGACTGAGCCAGAGAAGGTCTTGAATTAACTTTGACTGGATAAAAATCAGAAAAATCTTAGAATCGATTTAACTGAGCCAGATGAAAGTCTTGAAATATCTTCAACTAGAATAAGAATCAGGGAGATCTTATTGTCGATCTGACTGAGCCAAAGAAGGTCTTGAATTAACTTTGACTGGATAAGAATCAGAAAAATCTTAGAGTCAATTTAACTGAGCCAAACGAAAGTCTTGGAGTATCTTCAACAGATACCGGGGAAAATAAATCATGGACTGTTGTTAAAGGGGGAAATTGAATGAACTATTATCTGGTCATGGTCCAGACTTCATAGCTTGAATTTGTGAGAATTTGACTGCATCTTTCCTGAAAGGTAAAGGTTAGTTGCATGACATATATCAAACAATGTTGCTCCCAAAATAAATGAGATTGCATTGTATGATATCCTGATGTACGAATGTGTAATGTTTTCAAGACGACCTCTCGTTGGGGAAAATAAATCTCGAACTGGTGATGGAGAAAAGAGTTGAATTCTTCGTTTCTGATAGTGAAAAATCTGGCGATTTCGATGGAAAAATTCTCAGGAATTCTTGAGGTCGACTTAGCTGGGAAGCGATTATCAAAGATTGAAACTCTGGCTGAGAGCCAACTTATGAGGAGGATTTTGGAGAGATTTGTCATTGCCCCAAGTAGCGAGTGTTTAAGGCCTTGACAGGAAATGTTTGACTATATGCAACCCTTGGTTGGGATTGACGTTCAATGCCCCAAGTGACGGTGATGGAGACTTGCCCCAAGTTACTATGCAATTAAGAGATTTCTTGAAATCTTGACTGGACTGCCCCAGGTTAACTGGACTATGCCATGCCAAGTCCCCTTTGTTGATAGGAGATTTTTACAACGGAAGTGTCATTCCACTTGAAGTGACTTTGTTCACTAAGAGAGCTTTTGTTCATCGGATATTCACTGTGTGAATTTCTTTGTTGTCAAACAAATAGCCATATGCAAACAACGATATTCAAATAATGCAAAGTTTATGCTTGTCTTGAAATTTTGAAAAATGCGTTTTTTAGCAGAAAACTTTCTAAAAGAAATAATCAACTCAAGATTTAGAGCAAAGCCTTACAGGAGTCAGGATACCTTTTGTAACAATATGCTTTCAAACTAACCCATGCTTCAATTAGGACTTTTGAAGGGTTATAACGTGGCTTGGTTCACGGTTTTAAGAAACAAAGGATAAAGGCTCAAAGTATATTTGTACCCACCCGCTCTTCATGATGTTCTTCAATCCTAAACTCAGTTAATTGTGTGTCGAACTCCAAATGAGTCTGGAACGATGTTTTGGTGATGGTTCACACAAGTTGAATTTGTTGGAAGGCAGTCATTTTTTTGCAACATTTTTCATGTTGTTGAGGATTTGTAGTGACCTCTTTCTTTTGATTCATTATCCCTAATTTTTGCCTGACTGTTCCTGTTTTTTAGATTTACAGTCAGCGGGATGCCCCAACTTTCTTAAGCCTCCTTTGTAGGTTTTGGCTTAGTGGGCTTTTCTTCTTTTTAAGAGATAATGACTGCCTATGAGATAAGGAACCATCATTGTCTTTTGGTTCCAAAGGAAATTTTGATGTCATTCACTGTATTACAAACTGAGAGTTTACGGCTAAACGCACATTTTGAATTAACTGAGAGACTACCCTGCCCCAGGTTTGATTAAAGGTTTCAATTTGTGTTAAAACATAAAACTTCTACTTCTTTGGCTCGAAGGGGTTGACTAGAGATTATCTTCCTTATAACTTAAGTGTTTAGGATTTGAAAGAAACACCTGTACATCGTCAGCAAGGTCTGCCCAAAAGCATACTATATGAGATTATGGCATTGTTTTCGTCATCCTCCCTCTAAAGGCTTGTAACTTTTAGCAAGAGTTAAATGTCAAAAGAAAGTAGAAAGCATAGTTCAAGTATAGTGAAAACGAATGGATGAATTCAAGACAAACATATGCAATGCATTAATGAAACAGAGTTTGACATTAATAGATAATTGTTTGAATAACAAAAGAAATTACAGCTTGAAAATTCAAATGAAACAAAAGCCTCTTAGTTCAAACTTGTCATTTCAGGTGGAGAACCCTCAGCGGAAGATTTTCATCTGGCCATCCTGTGTGAACTCCAGCGTTGTTTCTTTAACCAGATCTTGAATTTTGTTTCTCAATGCCCAACAACTGTCGATGTCATGTCCAGGACTGTTAGAATGATACACACATCTTGCATTTGGATTGTACCCTAGAGAGGCTGTTTTGGGACGCCGAGGGGGTCCCTTAATACAATTAGCTTAACCTCCAACAAGCATTGCAGCACCCAGGATAATGGCATGTTAATCTCAGTGGAGTGTTTTTCAGATGTATTTTGCTCACACCGACTATCCTGTTGATGCTGGTGAGGTTGTTGTTGGGCTTGTGACCCTGAAGCAGACTGGGGAGACTTTCCCTTGGCTTCTTGTCTCAAAGGAGGCTGAATGGTGACTTGATCTTCAACCCTAGTTGTTTGACCCATTGGGTTACATCCATCCTGATGCAGTTTGTTGATGAGGACCTTTAACTTCTTTTGTCCTTGAGCCAGGTTTTGGATGAGAGCCATCTGGCCCACTAGTTGTCCTATCATCTGGATTTTCATTGTTGCCATCTCAATTTGTAGTCCTTCCAACTGATCATTCCTGATGCCCCTGGATTCTCTAGGACCATTCCCCTTATGAGGAGAGCTTTCACTTCTTCCTGCCCTTTGGATAGGTTCAAGAACATCTCTTGAAGTTGAGCATTTTGAGCATGGATATCTTTGACAGTCATCTCTAGAGCCATCCCTACTGAAATAAACACTAGGAAAATAAGGAGACCTGAAAAGGGGAAACCTATCATGATACGATACATGATATGTGGATGCATGTTTTCAAGGATCTCGCGGGGTAAACACAAGAAAATGTTAGAGGTTGAACTTCGATCAACATCTTTGATTGGAGAACTTTGTATTGGTGGATGTCTTTCCATGAGAATCAAGCTCACCATGTCAAGTGGGTCATATCCCTTGACTCAAGTTGTTGTACTTGATCTTTAACGGTGTTTGTTTATAGAAAAATGAATCCTCTTGCCCTTTGGTAGATGTCTGGTTCAACGTGACCCTGCATCAAAGACCCTCGAGACCCTTGAAATGGTTAGTGGATGCATATGATGCTTTATGATTTTCATGATGTATGCACAAATAATTGTACAAGCAAATCACACAAGATTATAGTTTCAGGCTTGCATGGGGTTTCATAGGTAAGTACCCTCTTGAAGTTAGTTGGCTCAACCTGTCCTATAAATAGTAACCGGGTTCTAAGGAGCTCAATATCACTGGATTATTTTTTGTGTTCATTGTTTCAGTTTAGCCACTTAACTAGCGACCGAAATGTTCCAAGAAAATAACCCTCAATGAGTGTAGTATCGAGTATCTACCAACTTTGGACTGCACCAAAGCCAGTCATCTCACTACCCCTAAAAAGGCCAAGATGGTCAAGTAAAGGTTCTAAGAGTTCATTAGTGCTTCGTGACATCACTCAACGGCCCCGTATTCTCTTTGATTGACTCAAAGGCTACCGGCTACCGGTACCCACAAATATGTCACACTAATATAGCTATTGCTTCAACCATGTCGGTATACCCCACACAGTTTCCACAACGTATTGTTATTTACCTATGAATGTTTCCCAAATCCGGGTGGAGGATTTCAAGCCCAAACAATAGAACCAAATGTAAAGCAATCAAAGCAAACAAAGTAAGCATGTAAAGGTGATCTAAACCCTAATGTTACTCCACTTTTAAACTTTTTCCCCAGCAGAGTCGCCAGTTCTGTGATATGGTGGGAGAACTGACTTGAGATTTTGCATTTGTGTTCGCAAATGTTTCGGTTTAGCAAGAGTCGCCACCGACTTTTTATTTTATCCAAAGGAAAGGTCAAAAAGCACAGGAAAGACCTTTGAGATGTTTTCTTGGGTTCGGGGGGTAGATTATGAAAAGGGAAGGTACTAGCACCCTTTTCATCCATGGTTATCCATGAGCTCTTAGTTACTTGTTTAGGTCACTTGCTTTTGCTTTTCAATTGTTTGAAATGGTGCTTTGTGTGTGGTTTTGAAAATGTTTTGAAAAGAGGCCATCGTTGTGGCAACCTTTGTAATGATTCTTGTTTGAATGTATACAAAGGTGTATTTGTCTTTTGAAAAGATATTTCAATGTTTTGAAAGTTTGATTTGGGAAATGTTTTGAAATTGTGTTGTGAGGTGTGTTTGAAAATAGCAAGGATGTTTTTGCAATCTTTGGTCAAGTAACTAAGAGTTATCTACCCTATTTTACTCAAAGATATTTCCTACACATTTTTAACCCTTTTGACAGTGTTGTTTTACCATTGCATTTGGTAAACAACCTTGTTTTAGGATGTTAAACGGGACAGGCGCGGGTCATCGTATTGACCATGATAGCAATTGTGCTAAGTATCTTTAGCAATTTTTTTGAGGAACTAAATCATTTTTGTATAGGCAACCAAGATAGCGTCATCGAGGGACTATGATCTTGTGTTTTGTTTTTGTTTTGCCAAAGTACTCAACATGCTTAACATGGCCAATTTTAAAGACAACAAGTGGATGAAACCCTAGGGGTGCATGTGTGTATTGTGTTGTCAATTTACATGCTTTTTGTCTTTGTATTAGTCAAGCTATTTTGTTTTGATTTTGGATTTTTGCATACAAACCCTAATCTCTAACATGGCATAATTGAAAGCATAAATGCGTAAAATAAAAGTCTAAGTTATTACAAAAGTATCCGGGAATGGGGGTACAAATTATTACAAATGGGGATGAATCTCATAAGAATAGCAATGTCCAAATATTACAACCAAATCGAATTGTCGCGATTCAATACAAAGCTTATAACAAATGAAGAAATCAATAAAGTATGAAATGCATGTATTTACTTGAAAATAAAATCTATTCTAAAAAAGAAAGATTAAATATTATTATTATTCTTTTATTTTTATTAATAAATAATAATAAAAAGTTTAAAGGAAGAAAATTTAATTAAACAAAATTTCTATTATTATGTATTTTTATTAATAAATAAAAAGTTTAAAGAAAATAAAATTAATTAAATCAAATTAAATGTTTTTTTTTGGTATTTTATCAAATGAAACAAGATTTAATTAATAAAAGAAGAAAATAAAACTAATTTAAGAAAATCAAAATTTTAATTATTATTAGTATTATTATTAACTAAGAGAAAATAAAACAAATTAATTAAAATGAGTTAATTAAAAAAAACATTAGTATTTAAACAAAAGAAAAGAAAAGAAAATAAATTGAGTTAAGAGGTGGGCTTAGGATTTGGAAGTTTGGGGTTAGGCCCAAAACAAAAATAAGAGGAGAAAGAGGGGCAAAATGGGGGGAGGGGGTGCGCTGGCCAATTAAATGGGCTTTGATTTGGGGGCCAGATAGGCCCAGTTGCCTTAAGTTTACAATGTTTGGTTAGGGTTTGTGAACAATTAGGGTTTGCTCTGCGTTCTCCTTACAGCGGCGTCGCTTGCCTTCGTTCTCTCTTCCTCTCACTTAATGCTCAATCATTCGTTCTGATCTTCTCCTTTGTTCATGGTTGCCGGAACACCCTCTCCCTCTCTCACCTTCTCCTAACGATCAATGGCTCTGTTTTAAAACGGTATGGTTTGTTCTTTTTCGTTTTAACAGTTTTCGTTTGATTTGCTTCGTTAATGTTTCTTTGTTTAACCTATGGTGCTTATGCCTAAAACGCAGTAAAGGGTTTGATGAGAAGCATACCTTTGGAGATATTCCGGAAAATGGAGGGGAAATGGGTTTGAGTGCGAGGAGAGATGATGGAGAACGCGTGAGCTTTGGATTTTGTGATTGTTGTTGGTTGATGATGACCGTTTTTTCTGGAACCTTGATTGTTGGTATGATTTTCTGCTTCTGATTTGAACTTGAATGATGATTTGCCGCTTTCGTTATTTCTTTCCTCTCTCTTGAACTATGATGATGCTTGTTGCCGAAACTCTGTTGTTGATGTTAGTTGATGGTGATGCTTGTTCTGAAACTCTTTCCTCTCTCTTGAACTTGAATGCTGATGATGATTGTTGATAATGATAGTTCTGAAACCTTTGATATCTCTTTTCCTCTTTCTTGAACTATGATGATACTTGTTGCTTTCTGAAACTCTGTAGTTGATGATGATTGTTGAAAGTTTTTGAAACCTTGTTTTGAAATGATGATTATTGTTGAACTGAGTTTTGATTAGCTAAGTTGTTCTTCTGGTTTGAACTGAGTTTTGATTATTGGTAGTGGATGTTGGTTTAAAACTGTTACAGGTTTTGGGAGAGTGGTTTCAGGCTTGTTGGCTCAAACTGTTATGCAGTTATGGTTTTTTTTGTTTACAGTTTGGCTGTGCAGTTTGGCCAACTTGTTTTTGTTTTGGGAACTGTATGTTTTGTTGTGTTTGTGTATTGTTTGCACAGGTTTTGCAGCTTTGTTTTGGAACTACAGGTTTACAGTCTTGCAAGCTTGTTTCTTGGTTGTGGGTTGTTGAAACTTGTTAGGCCATTTTGAAAGCTTTTGTGTTTGAAACTGTTGAAGGTTTTTTGGGAGAGTTGAGTTTGATAACAAGTTGGGGATTTTGGTTCTGCTAACAGCTTTTTGATGTTGTTTGATAACAGGTTTTAACTTGTGAGTTTTCAGGCTTGGCTTGGAGTTTGTGGTTTCTAGCTGTTACAGTTTTTGTGACTTGTTTGATAACAGGTTGTGCTGTTTGGGTTTGATGTATTTTGATGCACATTGTTCTCCCTTCTGACTTTGTGTTGTTATATCCTTTTGCTTTTTGTTTTGCAACTTGTGATAGATTTTCTGTCAAACTGTACAATCTCAAAAAGGTGATATCTTTTCTCTCTTTCTCTCTCAATGACAAAGCACTTTTTTTTCTTTTTCTTATTTTCTGAAAAGTTTTGCCTAAAATCCTAGAAGATGATGAAAAGCTGTGACAAGCCTTTGACTTGTGATTTGGTTTACCTCCTGCATTTTACTTTTGGTCTGCTGTGTCTGCACTTGTACTTGCCTTGTATGCTGCATCCAGTTTTCTTTGTTCAGTTTGCTTTGCTTGATAGTTTGGTTTGTTGCAATGTTTAGTTTTGTTGCAATGCTTAGTTTGTTGACTTTGTAATGTTGCAATGTTGTTTACCTTAGTGCAGTTTGGCGTCTGTTTGCCTTTGTAACTTGCTGCAATGTTGTTTGCCTTAGTGCAGTTTGGCACCTGTTTGCCTTAGTAACTTGCTTAGTACAGTTTGGCGCATGTTTGCCTTTGAACAAATTTTCTTTGTTTGCATTCTTCTTTTTGCATTTTTTATTTTTCTCTTTGTGAACCAAGAAGAGCAATCTTCTTGTGATTTTTAAATAGGAAAATAAAAACGTGATGAAAAATAGCACTCTGATTCTAGACGGCAAACTTTAATGATGAAAAATTTTCTTTTTTTTTTTTTGTTTAAAAATTCTATTTAACTGACTGTACTGATCCTCTTTTCTTCGTTTTTCTTTCATGTGCGCATAACTTGGGTGATGACAAAGCAGAGGAAGCAGGAGACTTTGTGGCGAGCACGAGAACAATAGAAGTTTAGGCTTAGACTTTTAACTTAGATAGGTTTTCCATTAATTGTAATAATTTATTTTTTCAAGTACTATAAGTTGTAAAATCTACAGTGTTGTACCCCAAAATTTGCCCTCCTTTTTTCCACAAGAAATCACAGCTTCAGGCTTTTCCTGATTTTTCAGATTGCCTTGAGAATCGGTCAAACTGACTTTTCTCATCAGTCAGACAAAATTAGGGTTTCCATTGATTTTGAATCAGTTCAAGCAGATTGTTAGGGTTTGGTTGAGTTTGGCTCAAGGTTTGATCAGGCAGACATTTCTTTGACAATAAATCAAGAATTAGGGTTTGCACGCGCATTTTCAGAAGAATTTGAATCCAGTGTCTTAATTGGCTGTTACACTGCTTTGACGCTTGCTCAAGATTTCAGTTTGTTTCTCAAAAACCTGAACCTCTGGGTTAGAAGTTGAGGTTCTGGTTGAAAATTTGCAGTGTTTGGTTTAATTAGTAAAGGAAAGGCATATGGACGTTTGTTTGATTAATTGTGCATTGCTTATGTTTAATTGGAACGTCGGGTTTATTATTGGTTAATGCGAAGTTGCAAGACTACAGTGTTTATTAATTATTTATTTTATCTAAGTTAAAATAATTGGAATGCATTTCCAGTCGTTTTAATTCAAGAGACTTAAATAAATAAATAAACAGTGAAACAAGGAATTATCTGACAAAAAGACTTTTATTTATTTTTAATTATTGGTACAAGTGTTATTTAAATACGGTAATTTCCTTTACAGTATTTATAATAATGTTTATTACAAATGATTAAAATAAAATAAAATTACATCCTAAAGTTTCCTAAGTCTTCATCTTCTACTGATGCTCCCCATTGCTCAGCTGATTTTATCTGCAAAGATAAAAAAAAGAGAGAAGTCAAACACAGATGAATTAAAAGGACATTCTCAGACAGATAATTAAAACTCATCATTAAAAGTTTTGGCCGGAATCAGTTTGTTCGTCCTCTCTGCAAATCGCAAGAAGATGTCTCTTCTTGGTTCACAAAGAGGGAAATTAAATGTTTACAAGCATGAATTAATCAAATACAAAAATGCACAAATTCAAACAAGCTGCACATGGACAAATGAATATGCCAAACAATTACAAAGTCCAAAATGTCAACTAAACTGAATTGCACTATCAAACAAAGCAAACCAATTGGTCAAAGAGGCAAACTAAGTCACAAATGCAGAACTGCCCAAACTAAGCTGTCAACCAAACTGTCCAAAAACTATCAAAAACTGTCAACAAGTACACAAAAAGCAAAAGGCAGAAAATCTGGAAAGATGCAGAGGAAAGCAAAAGATGCAAGCAAGCTTGTGAGAGTACATTATCATCATTTCCCAGCCAAACACTTTTTTCAGAGAAAAGTACAGTCTAAGTAATATAATATACTTATTTGTGGAGAGAGAAAGAGAGGGAGAAGAGAGGCTTACAATTTGCAGGCTTAAGGCTTAAGAGATATAAAAAAACATAATCAACATTGTAAATAGGGGGCAGAGAACACATAGAAAAATATAACTGTCTCAAGTTTAGAAACCAGTTACAAAACCACAAAACTGTATCCAAGCAAACCTGCATAAACCTTCAATAAACCTGTCCAAAGCACAACCCAAAAATATGCCTCAAACTCAGTAAACATCAAGTCCTGAAGCCTGCATAAGCATAACCTGCAAACTTGCTTCAAACATGTGTTAAGAACACCACAAGCCTGCTCTAACTACCTTAAACCTGTCAAAACCAGAAACCCCTCCAAACCTGTGTTGTAATACAACAAACCAGCCCACAAGCCTTTCAAAGCCTAAGCTCCAAACAAGCCTGCATAAACCTGACAAACACGAGTCTAGCTTACAAACTGCATAGCATTCAAAGCCAAAATGCCTCAAAATCAAAATCAATATAGGCTAAACAATATCCAAACTCTCAGAACTAAGGTTCATCATTGAGTAACAACAGCATCAAGAGAAGAAAAATCAGAAGCATAACAATAGGCAACTCAGATATCATAATCATCAAAAGCAACATACTGAGGCAAAAGCAACAACAAACGGGCCAGCAAACAGAAGAAGAAGAGAGAACTAAAAGCTAGGGTTTTCAGAAGCATGATGCTCATCATTAAACCAAAGCAAGGTTAAAGATACTGAGTACCAGCAAGCAAGACATCACAAGCTCCCACGCCTTGGCCACCGGGGAACGCCTCCTATCCGGATCCTCCACTCCTTCGTCTCCAAAACTCTAAAGGTAGTAATTCCTCCTCCCTTTTTACACACCTCAAACAGAAACTAATAACACAAATTAATAACATGCAAGAGACAAGAGATTGAAAACCCTAAAAAATGCGTTAAGACAGAAATTACTACCTTTTTCATCATTGCCTGAATGACCGTGAAGAAGAGGAGGATGGAGGTTGCGTCCGGCGGCTGAGGCGAGTGGTTCATTCAGAAGCTTGGCTCAAGAAGGATAAAGGGAACGACGAAGAAGGAGAAGGGGACGGTGCCGCTCATCAAAACTGTAAACCCTTGTTCTGGACAAACTAATTCCAACCCTAACAAAAACACTAGCAGATACGTTTAAGCCTGCCCCCTTGACCAACGCTTAAGCCCAACTGAGTTCTGGCGCACCCCCCTTCTTTGAGTCTGTTTGCTTGTTTGTTTGGGCCAAACACAAAACATTAGGCCCATTCAACCTTTTTATTCTTTTTATTTTCTTAATACTTATAAACCAATACTTTTTTTTTACTTATCACTTTACTTTTTTCCTTTTTTATATATATAACATAACTCCTTTTATTAAATAGAATAATATATTGACCTTTTTTTTGTACAAAAACTTTTCTTTATGTTTATTATATTTTACAACCTAATGTAAATAATAGATTTCTTTTATTAAGTTAAAAATATTTTTTAAGAACTTCTTGTACCTAAAAACATTAACTAAAATGTATAAGTATTAGTTTTCTCTAAACTTAAAACATTTTTCTTTTCTTTTCTTTAAAACCCTTTTGTATATAAAACATTAACAAAAACACAAATAACAATAAAACTTAATAATGCATTAGGTTAACATATTTTTCCCATTTGTAAAATGATTACATACACTTTCACTAATACTTTTATTTCTCTTTGATTCTTATACTTTGCTATATTTTACATTGAGAATGCGATTCGATTTGGTTGTAAATAACATTTGGACACTACTATCCTGATAAGACTCATCCCCATTTGTAAACATTTGTACCCCCATCCCCGGATGCTTATTTGTAATAGCTTAGACTTTAAATTCCCGCAATTTATCGCTTTTCTATATACTGTATAGTAATTAGGGTTTGTATGCGAAGATTCAAAATCAACCGCTAGATAACCTAATACAAGACAAATGCATGACAATCAATACACAATTCACACTTGCACCCCTAGGGTAATCCCGCTTGTTGCCTTCTAAAATGGGCCATGTTTGCATGTTGAGTTCTTTGGCAAAACAAAAACAAATCAAATGATCATAGTCCCTCGATGACGCTTTCTCAATTTGCCTAAAAAATGATCAAGTCCCTTCAAGCAAATTACCAAAGATACTTGACACTATTGCTTTCATGGTCTAAACGATGACCCGCGCCCGTCCCGTTAACATCCTAACACAAGATTGTCCACCAAATACAATGGTGGAACAATACTGTTAAAAGGGTTAAAACATGAGAAAGACCTTTGAGTATAATAGGGTAGACAACTCTTAGTTACTCGATCAAACTTGCAAAACACACTTGCCTACTTTCAAAACACACCCCACAACACAACTTTTCAAAACAACTTTAAAAAACATTGAAACATCTTTTCAAAAAGACAAACACCTTTGTAAAATATTCGAGTAAAGAATTGTTACAACGGTTGCCTAGACAAGGCATCTTTTTTCAAAACATTTTCAAAACCACACACACAAAGCACAATTTCACACAATTGAAAATCAAGGCAAGTGATCTAAAACAAGTAACTAAGAGCCCATGGATAACCATGGATGAAATGGGTGCTAGCACCTTCCCTTTTCATAATCTACCCCCCGAACCCACGAAAACATCTCAAAGGTTTTTCCTGTGCTTTTTAACCTTTCCTTTAGGATAAAATAAAAAGTCGGTGGCGACTCTTGCTAAACCGAACAAGTGCGAATACAAATGCAAAACCTCAAGTCAGTTCTCCCACCGTATCACAGAACTGGCGACTCTGCTGAGGAAAAATTTAAAAGTGGGGTTACCTTAGGGTTTAGATCACCTTTACATACTTTGTCTGCTTTGATTGCTTTACTTTTGGGTTCCTTGTTTGGGTTTGTTGTAAATCCTACACCCGAATTTTTGGGGCACCTTTTTTAGGTAAATAGCAATAAAACTGTGAGGGAACTGTGTGGGGTATACCAACATGGTTGAAGCAGTAAGCTATGTTAGTGTGACATATTTGTGAGTACTGGTAACCCTTGAGTTCAATCAAGGAGATTACGGGGCCGCTGAGTGATGTCATGAAACACTAACGAACTCTTAGAACCTTACTTGACCATCTTAGCCTTTTTAAGGGTTGTGAGATGACCGACTTTGGTGCAGTCCGAAGTTGGTAGATACTCGATACTACACTCATTGAGGGTTGTTTTCTTGGAATATTTTGGTCGCCAGTTAAGTGGCTAAACCAAAACAATGAACACAGAAAATAATCCAGTGATATTGAGCTCCTTAGAACCCGGTTTCTATTTTAGGACAGGATGAGCCAACTAACTTCAAGAGGGTACTTACCTACGAACCCCATGCAAGCCTAAACCTAAGGACTTGTTTGCTTTGTGTGAATATGATTACCTGTATATACACTTACTTGCTTTTGCATACATGTACATAACATCATGACATCATACCATAGCATTTTGTCAATAACCATTTCAAGGATATCGAGGGTCTTTTGATGCAGGGTCACGTTGAACCAGACGTCTACCAAGGGGCAAGGGGTTTTCTCCTCTAAACAAATGCCATAAAAGATCAAGTGCAACAACTTGAATCAGGGGCTATGACCCACTTGACATGGTGAGCTTGATTCTCGTGGAAAGACATCCACCGGTGCAAAGTTCTCCAATCAAAGATCGAAGTTCAACCTCTAACATTTTCTTGTGTTTACCCCAAGAGATCCTTGAAAACATTGCATCCACATATCATGCATCGCATCATGACAGGTTTCTCCCATACAGGTCTCCTTATCCTTCTACTGTTTATTTCAGTAAGATGGAACAAACGGTGAAAGATATCCAAGCTCAAAACGCTCAATTCCAACAAATGCTTATGGCTATGGGTAAAGGGCAAGAGGATCTGAAAACTCTCCTTCTCAAAGACAAGAAGAAGAAGTCCAAGAAGGCAGCGAGCATCCTGAACTTGAGAAGAAGACCTAAAACCCTTGACCTTGCAACTCCATCCAACATGGGGCCAGTCTTGAAGAAGACCACAATTTGGAGATTGATGAAGCTGACTACTCCGAAGAACAATATCCTCCTGCTGACGACAAGTACAAACAGTTGGAGGATCGCCTCAATGCTATGGAGATTCAACAAATACCTGGCTTGGATTTAGGAGACATGGGTTTAGTTTCTGGATTGGTCATCCCTCCAAAGTTCAAAGTCCCTACCTTGGCCCTGTATGATGGAGTTTCTTGCCCTAAGATGCATCTAAAGTCTTATGTCTGCAAGATTCAACCATACACAACCGATCCAAAGCTTTGGATCCATTTCTTCCAAGAAAGCCTGGTAGGGACTCAACTCGAGTGGTTCTATCAATTGGAGAGTTCTCGCATCCACACCTGGGAAGATTTAGCTATGGCTTTTTACAAACAGTATCAATACAATGCTGATCTTGCACCAACTCGTGTGCAATTGCAGAACATGACCATGGGTCCCGACGAGAGCTTCAAAGGATACGCTCAAAAATGGAGAGATTTGGCTGGTAGGGTGCAATCCCCTTTAACTGACAGAGAGCTGATTGACATCTTCATGGGAACTTTGGCAGGGCCTTTCTTCAATCACTTAACTGGAAGCTCCTCAACCGGGTTCACCGAGCTCATACTGACCTGCGAAAGGGTCGAAGCTGGCATCAAAAGTGGAAAGATCCAAGGAGCTACACCCTCCGATGCTCAGAAAATTCCCCACAATGGGAAGAAAGAGTCCAATGCAGTGACTGGTCAAAAGGGTCACCATGACAAACACGTAGGAGCAATCTTGATCTCTAATCATACGCCTGCTCAACAAAGACAGGGGCATCAGCGTAAGGAGGTCGCACCTAAAAGACAATTCACCAAGATCAACATGTCACTGGGTCAAGCGCTACAACGCATGTTGCAGGCAGAGCTGATTACATTGAGGGCTCCCCTCCGGAACCCAAATACTTCTGCTCCTACCTATCATCCCAATGAAAGGTGTGCATACCACTCTGACAGTCCGGGACATGACACAAACAACTGTTGGCCTCTGAAGAACAAGATCCAAGACATGATTGATGCCAAGGAGATCGAGTTTGACCCTCCGGAGACTCTAGCATAATCACTGCTCCTATGCCAAATCATTGAGAATGTCTTTGTTTCATTTGAATTTTCAAGTTGTAATTTCTTTTGTTATTCAAACATTTATCTGTTGATGTCAAACTCTGTTTCATTAATGCATTGCATATGTTTGTCTTGAATTCATCCATTCGTTTTCACTACTCTTATGCTTTCTTTATGATATTTAACTCTTGATAAAAAGCTACAAGCCTTTAGAGGGAGGATGACGAAACAATACCATAATCTTATATAGTATGCTTTTGAACAGACCTTGCTGATGATGTACAAGCATTTCTTTCAATTCCCAAACACTGGAGTTATAAGGAAGATAATCCCTAGTCAACCCCTTCGAGCCAAAGAAGTAGGAGTTTTCTGTTCTAAACAAATTGAAACCTTTGATTTAAACCTGGGGCAGGGTAGTCTCTCAGTTAATTCAAAAAAGATGCGCATTGAAGTCGCAAACTCTCAGTTCGTAATACAACGAACGACATCAAAAAAGAAAGAAATTCCTTTGGAATCAAAAGACGGTGATAGTTCTTTATCTCATAGGCAGTCATTATCTCTCAAAAGAGAAAAGCCCACTGAGCCAAAAGCTATAAAGGAGGCTTAAGAAAGTTGGGGCATCCCGCTGACTGTAATCTCGAAAACAGGAACAGTCAGGCAAAAGTTAGGGATAACAAATCAAGAAAGAGGTCATTACAAATCCTCAACAACATGAAAAATGTTGCAAAAAAAAAAGGAGATGATGACTGCCCTCCAAATTCAACTTGTGTGAACCATCACCAAAAACAAAAAAAAGTCGTTCCAAATTCGAATAGAGTTTGACGCACAATTAACTGAGTTTAGGATTGAAGAAAATCACGAAGAACGGGTGGGTACAAATATACTTTGAGCCGTTATCCTTTGTTTCTTAAACCGTGAACCAAGACACGTTACAACCTTTCAAAAGTCCTAATTGAAGCATGGGTTAGTTCGAAAGCATACTGTTACAAAAGGTATCCTGACTCCTGTAAGGCTTTGCCCTAAATCTTGTGTTGAATTTGTCTTATAAAAAGTTTTCTGCTAAAAAAACGCATTTTTCAAAACTTCGAGACAGACATAAACTTTGCATTACCTGAATATCATTGTTTGCATTTGGCTATTTGTTTGACAGCGGAGAAATTCACACAACGAATATCCGATGAACGAAAGCTCTCTCAGTGAACAAAATCACTTCAAAAAGGATGACACTTCCATTACAAAAATCTCCTATCAACAAGGGGCATGACATGTCACTATCCAGCACACCTGGGGCAGTCCAGTCAAGTTTTCAACAGATCTTTCAAAATCCATTTAACCTGGGGCAGTCCAGTCAAGGTTTCAACAGATCTTTCAAAGCTCAATTAACCTGGGGCAGTCCAGTCAAGGTTTCAACTGATCTTTCAAAATCCATTTAACCTGGGGCAGTCCAGTCAAGATTTCAACAAATCTCTCAATTTGCAGAGTAACTTGGGGCAAGTCTCCCTCATCATCACTTGGGGCATTCGAATGTCAATCCCAAGGTCGTTCAAAATTTCCATCATCACCTGCTGGAAGTTGCAACCACCAACAGAATAACAGACAATTGAAGCTCCTAAAAACCTGTTTCTCTCAAGAATGAAGACTCTCATCCTTAAAACCTCAGAAGATTGGTATACTCCCAGTTTCTGACCGTTAACAGAATGAAGATTCTCATCACCTCAGAAGATTGGTATACTCCTAATTTCTGACCCTTAACAAAATCAAGATCAACATCTTCCGAAATTTCCTTCATCACCTGCTGGAAGTTACGATCAACATCAGATTCCCTTCTAGAGATAGTTCAGATGTGACCCAGGTTTGGCGACATTCTGATACTTATTCCAGATTTCCTTCTAGAGATAGTTCAAATGTGACCCAGGTTTGGCGACATTCTGATACTTATTCCAGATTTCCTTCTAGAGATAGTTCAGATGTGACCCAGATTTGGCGACATTCCGATGCTTATTCCAGATTTCCTTCTAGAGATAGTTCAGATGTGACCCAGATTTGGCGATATTCCGATACTTATTCCAGATTTCCTTCTAGAGATAGTTCAGATGTGACCCAGATTTGGCGACATTCCGATACTTATTCCAGATTTCCTTCTAGAGATAGTTCAGATGTGACCCAGACATGGCGACATTCTGATGCTTATTCCAGATTTCCTTCTAGAGATAGTTCAGATGTGACCCAGATTTGGCGATATTCCGATACTTATTCCAGATTTCCTTCTAGAGATAGTTCAGATGTGACCCAGATTTGGCGACATTCCGATACTTATTCCAGATTTCCTTCTAGAGATAGTTCAGATGTGACCCAGATTTGGTGACATTCCGATACTTATTCCAGATTTCCTTATAGAGATAGTTCAGATGTGACCCAGATTTGGCGACATTCCGATACTTATTCCAGACTTCCTTCTAGAGATAGTTCAGATGTGACCCAGATTTGGCGACATTCCGATACTTATCCCAGATCAATACCTACAGCAATCAAAAGATTCTTGCAATCCCCAGCGGAGCTAAAACTTCCGACTATCAATCCCCAAGCAGAATGAAGACTCTCATTTTCAGTTCCTCACAGGATATTCAGATATTACCCAGTGAAGATCTCATCAAGACAGGAATCCCCAGTAGATTGGCATACAACCCAAACTCCTGATCCCCCAACAGTGGTTCCAAGACTTCTCATTTCCAACAATCCCCTGTAGCAGTCAAGGATTTACTTTCCCCAGCAGCAGTCAAAGATTTCATTACCCAGGATTCGTCTTCCTCAGCAAGACAGCTACTCAGCTTACATGCACATACATTCATATCATAAACATTGATGAAGTACAATTCATTACATCATGACATTGCATACAACTAACTCTTTACCTTTTCAGGAAAGATCGATCAACAGACAAAGATCATCATCTTCCTAGATTCCTTCTAGAGATAGTTCAGTTGTGACCCAGACATGGCGACATTCTGATACTTATTCCAGATACCTTCCAGAGACAGTTCAGATGTGACCCAGACATGGCGACATTCTGATACTTATTCCAGATTCATTCAAATACAGTCCGGATATGATCCAGATTCGGATGTAATTCTGTCACTCATCCAAAAGAAATTCAACAATCATTTCTCAATGGCATCTGTAAGCCCATTCCCGACATTACAATACCTGTAGAGATTGAAGATCAATACCTGTAACAAGCCAGGAAAACTATCTTTCTTTCTCAGGTCAGAGATCAATACCTGAAACCAGACAGGGCAATTATCTACTTGACCATCACGAGGAAACCCTACACCGGTTCCTTCTTTCCAAGATGCAGTTTTACACGGACTCATCATTAGGCAACCCTACACCGGTTCCTTCTCAGTTCTAAGACCTCTGAAAACAGTTTACGGGTTCTCCAGATACGGATGTTAACCTATCGCTTGTTCAGATTCCAAGACTACTGAAAACAGTTTACGGATGATTCCAAACATGGATGTCAATTCATTGCTTGTTCAGATCCCCAGTTCAGAGATGCTCCAAACATGGATACCTTTCTGATACTCACCCACTCACCAACGACATACGGTTCAACAAATATTTCCAGATGGCATCTCTAAGCCCATCCTCCTACCAGCAACCTTCAGATGGCATCTCTAAGCCCATCCTCCTACCAACAATTTCCAGGTGGAATCTTTAAGCCCATCTCCAAATGGCATCTTTAAGCCCATTCCCTCAATCACATCACCGAGTGCAAATTTTTTGGGCACCCTAGTGTCCAATCTCCTTTTACCTTCGAGTCGCGAAAGGCAAACCTGCCAATATAACTCTTCAGGTTCAAGAAGATTGAACAGGGGCAACTGTTGTACCCCAAAATTTGCCCTCCTTTTTTCCACAAGAAATCACAGCTTCAGGCTTTTCCTGATTTTTCAGATTGGCTTGAGAATCGGTCAAACAGACTTTTCTCATCAGTCAGACAAAATTAGGGTTTCCATTGATTTTGAATCAGTTCAAGCAGATTGTTAGGGTTTGGTTGAGTTTGGCTCAGGGTTTGATCAGGCAGACGTTTCTTTGACAATAAATCAAGAATTAGGGTTTGCACGCGCATTTTCAGAAGAATTTGAATCCATAGTGTCTTAATTGGCTGTTACACTGCTTTGACGCCTGCTCAAGATTTTAGTTTGTTTCTCAAAAACCTGAACCTCTGGGTTAGAAGCTGAGGCTTCTGGTTAAAAATTTGCAGTGTTCAGTGTAATCAGTAAAGGAAAGGCATATGGACGTTTGTTTGATTAACAGTGCATTGCTTATGTTTAATTGGAACGCCGAGTTTATTATTGGTTAATGCGAAGTTGCAAGACTACAATGTTTATTAATTATTTATTTTATCTAAGTTAAAATAATTGGAATGCATTTCCAGTCGTTTTAATTCAAGAGACTTAAATGAATAAATAAACAGTGAAACAAGGAATTATCTGACAAAAAGACTTTTATTTATTTTTAATTATTGGTACAAGTGTTATTTAAATACGGTAATTTCCTTTACAGTATTTATAATAATGTTTATTACAAATGATTAAAATAAAATAAAATTACATCCTAAAGTTTCCTAAGTCTTCATCTTCTACTGATGCTCCCCATTGCTCAGCTGATTTTATCTGCAAAGACAAAAAAAAAAAGAGAAGTCAAACACAGATGAATTAAAAGGACATTCTCAGACAGATAATTAAAACTCATCATTAAAAGTTTTGGCCGGAATCAGTTTGTTCATCCTCTCTGCAAATCGCAAGAAGATGTCTCTTCTTGGTTCACAAAGAGGGAAATTAAATGTTTGCAAGCATGAATTAATCAAATACAAAAATGCACAAATTCAAACAAGCTGCACATGGACAAATGAATATGCCAAACAATTACAAAGTCCAAAATGTCAACTAAACTGAATTGCACTATCAAACAAAGCAAACCAATTGGTCAAAGAGGCAAACTAAGTCACAAATGCAGAACTGCCCAAACTAAGCTGTCAACCAAACTGTCCAAAAACTATCAAAAACTGTCAACAAGTACACAAAAAGCAAAAGGCAGAAAATCTGGAAAGATGCAGAGGAAAGCAAAAGATGCAAGCAAGCTTGTGAGAGTACATTATCATCATTTCCCAGCCAAACACTTTTTCAGAGAAAAGTACAGTCTAAGTAATATAATATACTTATCTGTGGAGAGAGAAAGAGAGGGAGAAGAGAGGCTTACAGTTTGCAGGCTTAAGGCTTAAGAGATATAAAAAAACAGAATCAACACTGTAAAGAGGGGGCAGAGAACACATAGAAAAATATAACACAGCTTGTAACCTCAAAACTGTTTTGAAGGAAGCAAACTAAGAAGCCTAACAGATCCTGCATCAAAGCCTCCCCAAAACAAACAAATTTCAAACTGTCTCAAGTTTAGAAACCAGTTACAAAACCACAAAACTGTATCCAAGCAAACCTGCATAAAACTTCAATAAACCTGTCCAAAACACAACCCAAAAATATGCCTCAAACTCAGTAAACATCAAGTCCTGAAGCCTGCATAAGCATAACCTGCAAACTTGCTTCAAACTTGTGTTAAGAACACCACAAGCCTGCTCTAACTACCTTAAACCTGTCAAAACCAGAAACCCCTCCAAACTTGTGTTGTAATACAACAAACCAGCCCACAAGCCTTTCAAAGCCTAAGCTCCAAACAAGCCTGCATAAGCCTGACAAACACGAGTCTAGCTTACAAACTGCATAGCATTCAAAGCCAAAATGCCTCAAAATCAAAATCAACATAGGCTAAACAATATCCAAACTCTCAAAACTAAGGTTCATCATTGAGTAACAACAACATCAAGAGAAGAAAAATCAGAAGCATAACAATAGGCAACTCAGATATCATAATCATCAAAAGCAACATACTGAGGCAAAAGCAACAACAAACGGGCCAGCAAACAGAAGAAGAAGAGAGAACTAAAAGATAGGGTTTTCAGAAGCATGATGCTCATCACTAAACTAAAGCAAGGTTAAAGATACTGAGTACCAGGAAGCAAGCCAGCAAGCAAGACATCACAAGCTCCCACGCCTTGGCCACCAGGGAACGCCTCCTATTCGGATCCTCCACTCCTCCGTCTCCAAAACTCTAAAGGTAGTAATTCCTCCTCCCTTTTTACACACCTCAAACAGAAACTAATAACACAAATTAATAACATGCAAGAGACAAGAGACTGAAAACCCTAAAAAATGCGTTAAGACAGAAATTACTACCTTTTTCATCATTGCCTGAATGACCGTGAAGAAGAGGAGGATGGAGGTTGCATCTGGCGGCTGAGGCGAGTGGTTCGTTCAGAATCTTGGCTCAAGAAGGATGAAGGGAACGACGAAAAAGGAGAAGGGGACGACGCCGCTCATCAAAACTGTAAACCCTTGTTCTGGACAAACTAATTCCAACCCTAACAAAAACACTAGCAGATACGTTTGGGCCTTCCCCCTTGACCAACGCTTAAGCCCAACTGAGTTCTAGCGCACCCCCCCTTCTTTGAGTCTGTTTGCTTGTTTGTTTGGGCCAAACACAAAACATCAGGCCCATTCAACCTTTTTATTCTTTTTATTTTCTTAATACTTATAAACCAATACTTTTTTTTACTTATCACTTTACTTTTTTCCTTTTTTATATATATAACATAACTCATTTTATTAAATAAAATAATATATTGACCTTTTTTTTGTACAAAAAATTTTCTTAATGTTTATTATATTTTACAATCTAATGTAAATAATAGATTTCTTTTATTAAGTTAAAAATATTTTTTAAGAACTTCTTGTACCTAAAAACATTAACTAAAATGTATAAGTATTAGTTTTCTCTAAACTTAAAACATTTTTCTTTTCTTTTCTTTAAAACCCTTTTGTATATAAAACATTAACAAAAACACAAATAACAATAAAACTTAATAATGCATTAGGTTAACATATTTTTCCCATTTGTAAAATAATTGCATACACTTTCACTAATACTTTTATTTCTCTTTGATTCTTATACTTTGCTATATTTTACATTGAGAATGCGATTCGATTTGGTTGTAAATAACATTTGGACACTACTATCCTGATAAGACTCATCCCCATTTGTAAACAATTGTACCCCCATCCCCGGATGCTTATTTGTAATAGCTTAGACTTTAAATTCCCGCAATTTATCGCTTTTCTATATACTGTATAGTAATTAGGGTTTGTATGCGAAGATTCAAAATCAACCGCTAGATAACCTAATACAAGACAAATGCATGACAATCAATACACAATTCACACTTGCACCCCTAGGGTAATCCCGCTTGTTGCCTTCTAAAATGGGCCATGTTTGCATGTTGAGTTCTTTGGCAAAACAAAAACAAATCAAATGATCATAGTCCCTCGATGACGCTTTCTCAATTTGCCTAAAAAATGATCAAGTCCCTTCAAGCAAATTGCCAAAGATACTTGACACTATTGCTCTCATGGTCTAAACGATGACCCGCGCCCGTCCCGTTAACATCCTAACACAAGATTGTCCACCAAATACAATGGTGGAACAATACTGTTAAAAGGGTTAAAACATGAGAAAGACCTTTGAGTATAATAGGGTAGACAACTCTTAGTTACTCGATCAAACTTGCAAAACACACTTGCCTACTTTCAAAACACACCCCACAACACAACTTTTCAAAACAACTTTCAAAAACATTGAAACATCTTTTCAAAAAGAAAAACACCTTTGTAAAACATTCGAGTAAAGAATTGTTACAACGGTTGCCTAGACAAGGCATCTTTTTTCAAAACATTTTCAAAACCACACACACAAAGCACCATTTCACACAATTGAAAATCAAGGCAAGTGATCTAAAACAAGTAACTAAGAGCCCATGGATAACCATGGATGAAAAGGGTGCTAGCACCTTCCCTTTTCATAATCTACCCCCCGAACCCACGAAAACATCTCAAAGGTTTTTCCTGTGCTTTTTAACCTTTCCTTTAGGATAAAATAAAAAGTCGGTGGCGACTCTTGCTAAACCGAACAAGTGTGAATACAAACGCAAAACCTTAAGTCAGTTCTCCCACCGTATCACATACAGTATTCAAATAATAAATTATTTTTGTATCAACATCTGAAAAATCTTTGTGAGGCAATTGTTTACAGTGATCTCTAGTAAACAACCGCTAGTCTTCTAATTTGCTAATTATTATTGGTTACTTGCAGGATCGACTAGATTGATCCTAGAACACATGTGTCATAACTTATTTCCATGTTCATATCTATTATATTGACAGACTTATATTGTATGTTAAGTTCGAATACGAGATTCTTAGGAAAGATTTCTAAAATGGTCTATAGGAATAAACTAACTGAATGTAGGCAGGAAAGGCTTCGAATTAGACTTGGGCTTGAATGTAAAGATAAGTGTTTGACTAAAAGGATAAAGTAGAAGTAAAGTTTCTAACGAAGTGACGGTGTTTAAAGGCAAGTAAAACAAAGGAATGCAAGGAAATCGAAAGATTTAAAGGGCAGAAATACTATCTAACGAAGTGACTGTGTTTAAAGGCAAGTAAAACAAAGGAATGCAAGGAAATCGAAGGATTTAAATGGCAGTTCGAATTAGACTGTGTTTAAGGCAAGTAAAACAAATAAATGCAAGGAAATCGAAGGATTTAAAGGGCAGAAATACTGTAATGGCAAACTAAATATAACAAGACTTGTATTGAAATTGTAAAAAAGTAATGATGTTCAACACGTACATTGTATCTTCTGACTCGTTTTCCTTAATTCATGGTAGTTTGAGTATTTTGAGATCTTTTAGTACATAAAAGTGAACATTTTAAATCTAACATAAGAACACCTATTTATAGTGTCTTGACCCTAACGGCCCTAATCTAAAATCACGCCACGTTCGAAGCATGCAGGCTTCCTATGTTTGCTGACTTCCACGCGTCTTCTAGAATGACGCTCTTTATTTAAAATTCGAAATTTGTACCAATCGAAGCATCTTGTTTCTTTGTTGCTTTCGAAATAACCCAATTACCTGGACCGTTTCCAACTTCTGGCACCCTTGCATAAATGAGCTCCTTTATAATTCGAACACCAAAACAAGTCCAAATCGAAATCTGCTGGAAATTGAATAATCCTTCAACATAATGACTCCATATCTCCCACCAATATCCAATAATGATATAAAACTCCTTGGGTACTTTATTCGAAATATTATTTTGATAGTGGTTTCCTCCTTATTCGAAATAGCCAGCTAACAAATTGCCCCCCAAGAACATGTATTTTGACAGATATAAAGAAATACTTGTTCTTGAAAACATACTATTTCTTTTTTGTCTATGGCTTCGACAACCATGTTTTGTATTTCGACTTCGAGAGCCGTTCTTCGTTTGTTCTCAGCTAAATAGGCCGAAATCTTTTGGTAGTAATCTGATTCAGTCATAATAACTTTCGCTTGCCCAGTCAGTTGGCCGTATCATCGAAGTCTCTCCATCTTTCTCAGTCACCTGCCCATTGCACATGATTTCCCTATCCCATTGGAATCCATTGGGACGCAAGGTTAGGGAATAATAAGCATTCTCATTTGGCTCTAAAGATTCCTCAGGTGGGTGACATGGCCCTATGTTGGCCATATTTCTGTCGAAATTTCTTTTGTCCACATTGTTGATTTCTGCCATATAGTAACTTTGGTCTGCTTCTATATTTTCAACAATTCCATCATCTCTCCATAACACCAACCTTTGATGCATTGAAGAAGGTACAACTCCAACTCCATGGATCCATTCCCTGCCAAGCAACAGATTGTAATTTGCTTTTGCAGCAATGACCATAAACATTGTTGGCCTTGTGAGGGAACCAACTGTCAGGTTAACTTGTATTACTCCCAAAGTCTGGCCAACCTTCCCTTCATAATTCGAAAGTACCATGTTGTGAGGTCTAACATCCGAATCCTGCATTCCTATTCTCTTCAGCATGAATTGGGGCATCAGATTGACAGCAGCTCCACCATCTACCAGAACCTTGTTCACACCATATTGTTCCACCTTTGCCATGATGAATAAGGGTTTGAGCTGGTTTTTCATTCCTTCGTCTGGCTTTTCAAAGAAAGCATTATGCTCTTCGATCGCTCCATTGTTCATCACATAATAGCATACTGGCCTATGTCTGGCCATTTCGTCCTCATCAGTCTCCTCATCAGCATAAACCTCTGTTTCCTGATTGTACTCACAAGGCAGCACCGAAACTACATTGCAGTTTGTATTGAAGAAGGATTCCCCCTCAGATTCGAAGGCATCAGTCATCAAGTCCTCTTCGTTCGCAGCTTTCTTCTGAGTCTTATTTTCTTTAGTGTCCTTCTGTGGAGAAAAAAGTTTCCTGGACACTGGGGGTTTGCCCCCAGTCTGGTTCAGTGATGTTGGGTTATTAGTACTGGATTCTCCTACTCCTGTAGGTTTCGAATCCCTTGCTGCTTTTTGGTTTCTTTGGTGTCTGCGCCACTGAGAGCGAGACATTGGGTTTTTGCCTTTATAATTCTCCAATCTCATTTCTTCCCTCCTGTTTGAATTGAATTGCCTCCTATAAGCCATTGCAGTCCTACCTCCTCGATCGAAGCTGCGCCACTTCCCTTTTCCCTTATCAGCATTCACTTGCAGCCATCTATCAGTGGGGATTTCTGCAGGTAGTTTAAAGGAAACTCTCTTTTCTCCCCTGGGATAAGGGCTATCTGGCCTCCTTGGCATACTTCTGGCTGTGCTAACAAGATTCGAAGGCATTCCGCCTTGGTGCCCCCAGCCTGACGCAAATGGAATTCTCTCGAATTCTTCAGCCATTTCCTCATCATACACTGCTACACATCTGTGACATATCAAGCATTTTGTTCCAATCTTGTGGCAACGAACCAAGAATTCGAGCAGACTTTCATCAGCTTTTGGATAGAATTTGTATAGTTGGTTGTCTTGCCTCCAGTTGACTCCTGTTCGTTCACGCTGGGCCCTTTCGAATTCAGCAGCAATTCTGGGGTTGCAGATGATACTGCACCTTGGGCATAACAAATTTTCCTAATTTTTCTTATAACAGTGGAAGAGGTATTCACGCAAACCTGCGTCCTTTCTAGGTGAGCTCTCTCTTCTCTGTTCTCTTTCCCTCTCTAAGCAGCGTTCCACTTCTTCCATTTCAGCGTTAGGCTGTTCGAAGTCCACCATATTCACTCCCAGCATTTGGTCATCAGAAATTTCGACTTCTTCAAATTTTATCCTAAGACCTTCAGTGGCCTCAGCTAATTTTCTATCACTTAATATCTTTGATTTGAGCACCTTTGGGAGGCCATCAGTAGCCTCTATTTCGTTTTTGATCAATAGGAGGCCATCAGTAGCCTCTCTTTCGTTTTCGATTAAGATGAAGTCCCCATCCTCTTCGAATTCCTCCTTCGACTCAACTTTCCCCTCAGCAATTTCCACCACATTGATGTCTAGAGGTTCAGCATAGTTAGTCTCCGCCATCAGCAACGGATCAGTATCAACTTTCATTGGATTCTTTCCCTTGTCTGAGAACTTCATCCTGCCATCTTTGATTGCATTCTGTATCAGATCCCTGAAAAGAAAACATTGTGAGGTTTTATGGCCTAAAAAGTTGTGATATTTACAAAAGCCCCTCTTTTTCCTTTGTTCCAATGGAGGAACCTTAAGGTTAGGAGGAACCATTAACTGACCATCTTTAACAAGTAGATCAAATATCTCATCACATTTAGTTATATCGAAAGTATAGATTTTCTTGGGGAATTTATCATTCCTTTCACTTTCGAGAGAACCCTTTCCATTGGAAGGAAGTAGAACTTTTCAAGCATAAGGGGGTGCTTCTTTTAGTTCTGCAAGGTCTATTTCGAACTGATCAAAATCATAAGGGTCTTGAGAATCATCTATGTTTTCCTCTTCAGTCTCTATGTAGGCTATTCTCTCTTTCTTATAATTTTTACTAGCCCTGGCTTTTTCAGCTTTTAACCTTTCGACCTGACGCACTCTGTCTGCTAGTTGGGCCATATCTCTAAGATACTGTGTATCCAATTTCTTTCGAATGGAATAATCTAAGCCTCTAGCAGCCATTTCGACCAATTCATGTTCAGGGACCACTGTGAAGCATCTAGATTTTAATAAACGGAATCTATTCAAATATTCATCTATTGGTTCCGTGAATTTTCTCTTAATGCTTTCTAGTTCCTTGAGACTGATTTTAGACTGACCCATATAAAATTGTTCATGGAAAAGTCTTTCTAAATAAGGCCATGTGTCCACAGATCCAGGGGGCAAGGTGGTGAACCAAGTGAACGCGTTCTTTGTCAAAGAACTTGGGAAGTATTTTATCCTAAGATTTTCATCATTTGCTAAATCTCATGCTTCTGTTAAATATCTTGCTATATGTTCCACCGTTGATTCACTTGTATCTCCAACAAATTTCGTGAATTTAGGAACTTTCAAGCCCCTGGCTAATTCTGTTTGCAAAATATAATCCACAATAGGAGATGTGTAATTTGGCCTCCTAAATCCTGAATTTAAACCATTCTGGGCCATTATTCTTTCAATCATGGTGGTGAGGTTATTTTCTGCCACTAAATTGTCATTCCTAATTCTATGAACAATTTCGTCTGCATTTTGGTCCCTATTCACCATCAGTATAGGTCTAGGCTGTTCATTCTGAACTTCCTGAATTCCCTGATCTCTTAATCTCACCCCTATATTTCTCTCTTCGACCACTTGTACAGGGGGTCGAATTCGTTCGATTATGGGTTCTTCATTTCGAATTTCCACTAGGTTTTGCCTACGCCTTGCAGGCGCATTAGGGGCACCAAAGAAATCTGCTATTCTGGCCATGTGGGCTGCATTTTCTTGGTTTGTTCTATTTATATTCTGGATTAGGGGATTGAAAATAGCATTCATTTCGCGGGCTAGGATGCCTACCATATCATGATTGCTATCATCCATCTGTTGCCTAAGCGCTGCCTGACTATTAGTTGTAAGAGTAGGCATTTGGGCAAAGTTTCCTATATTCTGGAAATTTGTACCCAAATGGTTCATTCCTGAACCAGATCCTTGGAGTGGGGACGAAGTTGTTGTATTTTGTAACCCTGCCATAAACGAAGTTGGCATCCCATACTGAGGATTTCTGGGTCTCAAAGGTTCAAAACCTGGAGGCCTAGGGGGGGTCGAATACTGTTGATTCCCTATGTGTGGCACAGTTTGCACCGAAGACACGTTTGATGGCATGTCTAATGTACTTACTGGGATCGTATTCGAACTGCCAACAGGAATGGCATTGGAGGCATCAATCGAACTTGAAACGATTGTTGCATCCCCCTGTGGGGGATTCTGTACCCCATCTTGGTTGGTTGTATTAACCATTATTTTGGTACGTTGTTTTCTGGGTATATGTGGATTGTTATTCTTTATTTTTCCGCTTCGAAGGTTCATGTACCGAAATGCGCTCCACACTCAGAAAATCCTAAAACTTCTCTAATATGTTTGATAAAACTTTTTGTTATGACACTGTCCCACCAGGTGTGCCAATTTGTTTACAGTGATTTCTAGTAAACAACCGCTAGTCTTCCAATTTACTAATTATTATTGGTTACTTGCAGGATCGACTAGATTGATCCTAGAACACATGTGTCATAACTTATTTTTATGTTCATATCTTATTATATTGACAGACTTATATTGTATGTTAAGTTCGAATACGAGATTCTTAGGAAAGATTTCTAAAATGGTCTATAGGAATAAACTAACTGAATGTAGGCAGGAAAGGCTTCGAATTAGACTTGAGCTTGAATGTAAAGATAAGTGTTTGACTAAAAGGATAAAGTAGAAGTAAAGTTTCTAACGAAGTGACAGTGTTTAAAGGCAAGTAAAACAAAGGAATGCAAGGAAATCGAAGGATTTAAAGGGCAGAAATACTGTCTAACGAAGTGACTGTGTTTAAAGGCAAGTAAAACAAAGGAATGCAAGGAAATCGAAGGATTTAAAGGGCAGTTCGAATTAGACTGTGTTTAAGGCAAGTAAAACAAAGAAATGCAAGGAAATCGAAGGATTTAAAGGGCAGAAATACTGTAATGGCGAACTAAATATAACAAGACTTGTATTGAAATTGTAAAAAAGTAATGATGTTCAACACGTACATTGTATCTTCTGACTCGTTTTCCTTAATTCACGGTAGTTTGAGTATTTTGAGATCTTTTAGTACATAAAAGTGAACATTTTAAATCTAACATAAGAACACCTATTTATAGTGTCTTGACCCTAACGACCCTAATCTAAAATCACGCCACGTTCGAAGCATGCAGGCTTCCTATGTTTGCTGACTTCCATGCAGGCTTCGTTGTTTTCGAAATAACCCAATTACCTGGACCGTTTCCAACTTCTGGCACCCTTGCATAAAGGAGCTCTTTTATAATTCGGACACCAAAACAAGTCCAAATCGAAATCTGCTGGAAATAGAATAATCCTTCAACATAATGACTCCATATCTCCCATCAATATCCAATATTGATATAAAACTCCTTGGGTACTTTATTCGAAATATTATTTTGATAGTGGTTTCCTCCTTATTCGAAATAGCCAGCTAACAGCAATCTGAATAGAACCTTCTACTGTCCAATATCTTGCAATTCTTTCTTTGCATCTTCACTTAATCCTTTAAGATTCTCATATCAAAATAATTGAAATTGCATTCCAACAATTCTAATACAGATAACTTAAACTTTAAGTAATCCAATAACTTTGTAGTCTCGTAACCTTACAACAACATTCCAATCAAAATGCGCACTGTGCATTCCAATAAACAAACAAACATTTTATTCCATTAACAAGCAAACATCTTAACAGACGCACATCATCTGGTTAACCTGGATCAGACAAAACCTGAATATTCCAAATGACCATCTCAGCTCCTATCTCTTATCCCAGATAAAACAAGCCTTGAGAACAACTAGTAACCTTTCAGCAAACTCGAAAAAGTGTGAAAACATGTGACAGTTAATTTGAATTTCTGAGAATTTAGTTTCTTCTGAGAAATGCGAGAGAAATCCTAATTCTTGATTTATTGCCAAATAAAATATGTCTGATCGATTCCTGAGCCAAGTCTTTGAAAATCTGAGAAAAACCCTAGGGTTGTGATTTCTTGTGAAAAAGGGAGGGCAAATTTTGAGGTACAACACAAACATTTAACCTTGTTTTTAATTCTTCGGACTGCTTGAGAATGTTTATCAGTCCAAGGGCCGGGATTTTTTCTAAGCCTAGCATGTAATATACTAGTATCACTAGCAAGATTCTCATAGTAATCGGCAATATAATTAAGACTACCAAGAAATCTTTGTAATTGTTTCTTATCAGTAATGATATCAGGGAACTTAGAAGCAAATTCAATACTTCTTTGAATAGGAATAATAGTTCCTTGATCAATTTCATGTCCTAAAAATCTAATTGTAGTTTGAAATATTTTCATCTTAGGCGCGGATATAACTAATCCATTATGCTTAATTAAACCTTTGAATATTTTCAAATGTTTCATATGTTGATCAATTGTTTTAGAAAAAACTAAAACATCATCAATGTAAACAATTATAAATTCCGTATAAGGAATAAAAATATCATTCATAATATTTTGAAATTCGGAAGGGGCGTTCTTTAACCCAAACGGGAGGACATTCCATTCGAAATGTCCAAAAGGCACAGTGAATGCCGTTTTATACTTATCATCTTCTTTAATCTGAATTTTCCAATAGCCAGATTTCATATCGAATTTCAAAAAGATTAAAGCAGTGTTTAATCTATCTAATACATCTTTTTTATTAGGAATAGGATATCTAATCCATTTTAACACCTTATTAAGGGGTTTATAATTGATAACAAGTCTAGGGACGCCGCCGCGTTCTCTTTCAGCAGCATTATTAACATAAAAAGCAGTGCAACTCCAATGAGATTTAGATTTTCTAATTAAACCTTTCTCTAAAAGAGAATTTATTTCTTCCTTACATAGGTTTAAATACTCATGATTCTTCTGGGCTGGTCTGGCTTTAGTGGGAATCTGACTTTCATTAAAGTCATCAAGATAAGGTAAAGAAATAACATGTTTCTTTCTATCCCAAAAAGCGTTTGGCAAATCATTGCAAACTTCATCTTTAAATTGTTGATCAATTATATTAATTTGTCCTTTTATCTCATCTTTATTAAGTTGTTCATTAATATTTAATAAAGTAACTTCTTCTTTAAGAAAACCTAATTGTTTTTCTTTATTTAAGAGAATACTTTTAACCTCATTAAGCATTTTAATATGAGGATCAGTAATGAATTCAAAAGTGACCTTCTTACTATTAATCATGGCGGTGATGCATTTAGTGTCAACATTTATTAAAGGCATAGTGCTATTTAAAAAAGGAGTTCCAAGAATAACCATGTGAGTCATGTTTTTAACTAATATAAAATGGGTAGGTAAACAAATATCTTGATTGCAAACGTAGGTATTAGGTCATTTATAATTAACCGTTAATTTGTCACCACTAGTCTGAGCAAGGGTTTGAGTGGTTTTGGTATAATATTTGGTAGGAACAATTCCTTCCTGAAGCAATTAAGGTCAGCGCCGCTATCAATAAGGGCGACTTCATTCTGTAATATAAACGTTTTGTTAATAACTAAAGTTATTCTAACAAATTATTTTTGAGAAATTACTTTGTCAATCAGAGTGAGAAATCTATCATTAGTGGAAAGACTGCTAGTAGAAGATATTTCTTCAACTTCAGGAGTACCCGTTTCAAGTAAGGAAACCCTTTGAGATAATTTTTTATTATCTTTATTTATCTGAGTAATTTCAGATTTTAAAAGATTAATTTCTCTGTTTAAATCAGTAAGGGAAACATGAGTTTCACGGATATGGGACTGTTGAAATCCGGATAAAACCTCACTTAATTGGTAAGGGGCTTCAATAATAATATGAGATTCTTTTTTAGATTTTTCTTGAATTAAAACTTCAATCATTTTTCTTTTAAGATTATTATCAAAAATAGACTCAATAGCTTTTATAGCTTCATCTTGTTCTGCAGTAAGAACATTAAGACCGTTCATGTCAACAATAGACTTTTAATAATCTATTTGATTACATTGACAATTATTATTGTCATAACTATCAGAGGAATAATCTGATGATGATTCATAGATCATGTCAATATCTTCATTAGAAGAATTGGTTTATGAGTCAGATTTAAGTAAACAAACTTTCTCAAGTTGGGAGCGTAATTGCTCATCCTCGATTTCATTGAGAGATTTTTTGGTCCAACATTGGTTTGCATAGTGACTAACTTTACCACATTTGTGGCAAGATACATCAATCATTTTAGCTTTTCTTTTGCCTTTACGATTAAAAGTCTTTTCTTTTGGTCTACTTTTATTAAAGTGACCCTGTTTCTTATTCTTCTTATAAGAGTTTTTATAATTATCCTTATTTTTATGAGGTTTATTCCTGAAAATTTTTCCTTTTCTCTTTTTATTCTCAGGAGATCTTCCCAGATCAAAGGCGAACTGGTCGCAGAATTCACCCATTTGGTGTTTTTCAGAAAGTTTCTGTTTTTTAAGCTGATTTCTAAGCTTAATATCATTACATAAGGTTAATCCTTCATTAACACAAGTACTAATAATTTGGCCATAAGTAAGATCAGGATAATTAATATTTATCCCATCATTTTTACTTCTTAAAGAATGTCTAACTTTTTCAGAAAAGAAATGAGGTAATCCATCAATAAATATGGCTTTCCAGTGGATAGAATTAGGGTTTTTTAATTGATAAACTCTAGATAAAAAGGTATCTTTGTACCATCTAAAATGTGTAAGGGAGGGACATCTTAGATTCTGAAGTAGAGTTTGAATTTTTTTCTCCAATAGGGATATTGGTTCCAACAAAATGTTGAAGGATAGAGAGACACAATGTATAAACCACATCTTCTTCTCCTGTGGTGGCAATACCACTTGTTCTGATTCCAGGAACGTCGGACTTAACTATTTTCTTATGGTTAAAAATATATTTTTCTGACTATCAGTGAGATAATTATCCCACCAGCCTCTTAATTGACCAACAAATCCAGTTGATATAAAGGAGGCAATATCTTTGTCAGAATTTCCGTACTGTTTACAAACAGTAGAATACATAATCATTCTATGTATGGCATCAAGGATTTGTTTTTCATTTAATCCATCAACGTTCCATTCGTAAATGGCTTTTCCAAAATATGAATTTTGGAAGGGTTCGGGTTCCTCAAAAAGTAAATCTTGAGGAGAGGGGCGCTTATAATAGTATTTCTCTAAAGGTTTAGAGTTATAAATAAGGTTTATTTCATTAGTATTTTGATTACTAATGTCTAAGTCAGCAAACATATTTGCTAAATCATTAATGTCTTCTTCATTAGAGGAGTCTTGATTAGACATAACCGTTAAATGTTAATCTTTAAGCTTTTTCTCAAGAATACGAACAAACTCATCTTCGTTGGTTTCCATTTTAAATCCTTCTATAGGAATAAGAGGTTGAATTATAGGAACATCTGAAATGTTGGAGGTAGAAGCTTGTTCTTGAAATTTAGGCTTATTAATAAGGTCAATAATAACATTTTGACGAGCTATTCGTTTGTCTAAAAGGTCTTTTACGGATAAGAGCTCTTTTTTTGGAGAAATAAATTATTCTCCTAGACAAACAAGGTAGGCATTAGTATAATTATTGGATTTAATTATGGAATTTAACTCCTTAAGAGTAACTTGATTTTATTCAACTCTTTGTAATTGAAGGGTAAGATAAGGTGTAGCCTCAGTATGAGGACCCAAACTTATGGTTTGCTCTGGGGGAAAAGGAGATTCCATTTTTTCTCCTTTAATATTTTCCCATGGTTTTTGTAGAACTAAAAGTTCGTCTTTTTTCATAAAAACTAACTTTTCTTTTTGTTTACTTATAAAGTAACTAATGAACCATTTGACAAAAGGAATGAAATCCTGGTTCATAGACATCTGAGTATAGTACTCATCCTTAAAGTTAGCTAACACTGGAGCAGGAAAAGTTTTAAAAAACCATTTTCTAAATTGAGCTTATCTTTCATGTTGAAACTCGTCATTGATAAAGTTTCTTAGATTACTACTTGGGGAATAATCTAACATTATAACGGGAAGTCCATATCTGAGGGAGTAGGTGATTTTACTCTAGGAGGATTTCGTTTTTGATATATACCATGGGGAATTTTGTTTTCGCTACTTATATTCTCAACGACTTCTATTTCTTCTCTTAATTGAGAAATTGAAGGTCTAGCTAATTGACTAGGAGCAGTGTAAAACTCATCTACAAAATTTACAGAATGTCTTCCAGACATAGATCTAGGTATTCTAATCATTCTTTTAGAGTTAAAGTTTATCTCCAAATCTCCTTCATTAGTCTGGATTATTTGATCAACATCCTTATTAAGGATGGGTTCAGGTTCTATGGCCTGAGGAAGATTCCAGGTTTCTGGAAAATTAATTTCATCCTATTTTAGCAACCTATTAGTTGCAACATTGGATGTTAATAAATTAGTTTGAACTAAAGTAGTTGTTCCAAGAAACGATATTTGTTTAGATTTAGGGTTTAAAGTGGTAAGAACTTTGTAATAAATCCTGTAACATATAGCCATAATTTCACTTCCAGGTTTAAAATTGTAACCATTGGTATGAATAGTTAATTGAAGAGCATCTAATAAATTTTTATCAGACATAGATAAGCTTATATTGGGAGAGACATCAAAATAAACTGGTCCATGACACAGGCTTGTCTCAATTAAAGCAGCTAAAGATTGTTTAAAATCTTTACATCTACCATCTCTAATATATCCCAGGATGCTAGTATTTAATCCTAGCAAAGTTAAAGGTTTAACAGCCACTTGTATTAAATCAACATGGATATAATTATAATTTTTAAAAGGAAGTAAATCCTTTTTTGTTAAAAGTTTGATTGTTTGAGTACTTTCAGAAATTTGAATAGTCAGTTCTAAGCTTTTAACGGAAAAACGAGATGATATATCTATTTTGCCAAATTTATAAATTTGGTTTGAAGGTACTGATGGAATTGTCCATTTGTTAAGTTTATCCAATTTTTTTGGATACTCCATAAGTTCTTCATGTTTAATCAAACCGTTTTGATGATTATCATCATCAGAATCCATAAATATGACAGGCTAAGGATGTTGTGGCTGATTAGCTATCTTAGGTAAAACTAAGTAGGTAAATATAACTCTTTATCTTAATACAAATATATCTAAGCAACAACTGATAAGTCATCTTTGCAAACAAAACGTTGTTTAACTATCAACCCTAAGAGATAAAAGAATCTCTCCTAAATCAAAGATGTCCAATATTTTTTAGCAAAAAATTTCTTTTCAAATTCATTTTGACACTCCCTTCTCTAGAAAAACGATGAGTATAAGAAAACACTAAAAAAACCTCTTTAGTTTTAAAAAAAAACCTTATTACTTGTTGCCATGATATATATATATATATATATATATATATATATATATATATATATATATATATATATATATATATATATATATTGAATCCATATTTCAATCTTTGGACCCACCTACAATATAACTAATGGGTAAATTCATATTTTAATATCGCGACAAATCCTTGAAACTCTAATGTATTATGTGTATATGTGATATCATGGGATGGATATGAATTTTAGTCTATAGATAAATCAACACATGGACAATAGTCTACATATGCCATTATACATACATTGGTCACACATTCATATATTATTCACACCATAAACCATACATAAGTTATTCTGATGTAGGAAGACTGATCTTTTGTATCAAAAATAAAATCGTGCATCAGAAAACATTTTTATATTTAAGCAATTTTTTATTTTAATATTTAAGCAATTTTTATTTTGTTTAATTTTATTTTGGATTAAACGTCCACAAGGCCCAATAGGGTTTCTTTGCTTATTGTATTTAAATATCTTTGGTGTGACCATAAGGATTATCTTTCATATAATAAAATTTGAAGTTTTCTTTGTTTTGGTGGATTCCAGCATATGTGACAGGTTTTGTGCTTGTAACCCTGTATTTTTATTCTAGGTTTAGCGCTTGTTATTCCCTAATGCTTCTGATTGCGTCAGCTGGCATCAATGTAGGTTTTATCATGTTCTTTTTCGTAACTTGACAACCATGATAGATCAACCAGTGACCAGAGCAGATCTTGAGGGAATTACTACGACTTTTATTACGACTCTAACTGCTTTGATCGAATAGATGGAAAATTTAGCAAATCAGGTGAATAATGCCAACAATAACAGGAATTAGCAAAGAGACAATAGAGAAAAACTAATTAGGGTTCCACAGGTGGAAACAACCGTTTTGAATATTCGAGTTTGAAAGAATAACCTTACGAGGAAGAGGTTGATCATGAGAATAAAGAAACCAGGCATGATTGTTGAGTGAAGAACGATATTCCATTGTTCTAAGGAACAATAGGAGTGGAGGAGTTTCTTGATTGGTAGATCGACGTCGACAGGTTCTTCGACGTTATGGGTGTCCCTGAGAACAAGCAAGTTAAGATGGTTGTTATTAGACTTAAAAATACTGTAGTTTTATGGTGGGGTAAGCTTGTTGTTCCAAGGACGAGGCAAAGGAAGGGGTCGATCAAAACTTGGCGAAGAATGAAACAATTGATGCTGAAGCAGTTTTTACCTAAGGATTATGAACAAATTCTTTATAAGATGTACATCGAATATGTTCAGGGAAAGAGAACAGTGTGTGCACAATGGAGTTCCTGCATTTTTCTAAGCACATTGAACTGGGAGAATCAGAGAGTCAAAAAGTGGTTTGATACATTAGTGGTCTAAACGGATCCTTACATGAGAAGATGGGTTTAGAGACTGTATGGACCATAGTTGAAGTAACTAGTTTAGCTTTTGAGGCATAATTAATGGAAAAAATCCCTCAAAAATCTCGTTTAATAGAAGGTACTCACCCTAAAATAACTTAGAATCAGTAGGTGAAAAGGAAAAGAGTGCAACACCCTGGGATTCCAACCCTGGGAGTAATGAGGCTAACAACTCTAGCGGTATGCAGTATAGTAAAACACCAATTCAGAGGCAGAATAATCCATATGTTAGACCCATTATAGACACATGTTATTATTGTAACGGAAGAGGCCATAAATTGAATGTTTGTCTGACGAGGATAGTCGCTTCTGTTGTGGAATAAAGGGAAGAAGACGAGGAAAGAGAAGATATTACAATTGAGAATGATGAATATGTCAGTGTTAAGTTTGCAGAGGAAGAATCTGATGAGAGGGTAAATTTTTTATTGCAATGAATGCTACTAGCATCCAAAGACGAAGGGTGTCGCAAGAATTTGTTCAAAACACATTGTTCTATCAAGAACAAAGTGTGTAATCTAATTATTGATATTGGCAACATGGAGAATCTGTTGTCACATAAATGAGTATATTATTTAAAGTTATCCACAGAACCCCATGAGAAGCCATACACCCTCGGTTGGGTAAGCAAAGGTTCCCAAGTTCGAATAACACTAGCATGTAGAGTTCATATCTCCATCGAGAAATATTATAGAGAATAAGTACTTTGTGATGTTCTTGATATGTATGTTTCTCATATTTTACTTGGTAGACCTTGGCATTTTGATAATGATATCACCTTTCGAGGACAGGATAACACGACGATGTTACATGGGGCATACATAAAATTGTTATGGCTCCTCTTTTGCACTTTGATAAAAATCCAGGAGGAAAAAGTATAATTTCTTGGGATGATGCAGAGTGAAAAAGAGCTTGATAAGGCTAGGGATGACAATGGATACCATTTGAGTCAGGTACCATAGTGTTTGTCCCCATACTGATATTTTAAAAAAATGCCCATACCCGAGCCCATACCCTAATGGGCAACAATTTTAAAGTTTGTCTCCATGCCCTTTGGACATCTTAGTGCATGTACTCGTACCCATTACTCACACTTTAACAAAAAAAAACAATAAATAAATAAATAAGAAAAGGTATTGCTACTATGAATTAGTAGCATTGCATATTTGTATAATTCATACACGGGATGGATATAATTGGCAATAAAGTGAAAGAAATTATAGATTCTTAAAGTAAAGTAGAGAAAATCATTTTATATTCTCAAAATAAGAGCAAAGCAACTACAACAATATATATATATATATATATATATATATATATATATATATATATATATATATATATATATATATATATATATATATATATATATATATATATATATATATATATATATATATATATATATATATATTATGCTGAAAGAGAAATACTCAAAATCAAATCAAAAGCTTGTTACCTGTGTAACTGTGTTAGGTTATTAGGCAAGGATTGAAAATATGACGTTAGGATAGAACAGACAGGTTTCGTAGATAAAATATATTTGTCTTAAGAAACCTTTAGATTTAGGTTTTAATATTTATAGCAATAATTTATATTTTAATATACCAATTATAATTATAATAGTAAATAAAATTATATATATATATATATATATATATATATATATATATATATATATATATATATATATATATATATATATATATATATATATATATATATATATATATATATATATACTTGTGGGTTGGATACTATAATGTCTATGCTCGTACCTATCCCCATTTAAATTTGTGGGCAATTACCTGAGCCCGCACTCATGCCCAATAAAGTGGGTATTTATCTCCCATTGAGGGTAATTTTTGCGGGTGCCCAATGGGCTTGGATCTAAGTGTTATCCCTATATGAGGCTGTAAAAGAAATTGAATGTTTATGTCTAGTGGTGATCAAAGGGTTGATGAATGATGTAAATGAGGAAACAACGATTCCAAAAGAAGTATTAGAGATCCTTGAGGATTTCAAAGAGTTGACTGTAGAGGAATTACCAAATGATTTGCCTCTCATAAAATTGACCTCATATTGGGGTCTAGCTTAACAAACCTTCTTCACTATTGTATGAGTTCTAAGGAGAAAGAGATTTTAAAGGAGCAAATTGAAGATTTGTTGAAGAATGGGTTTATTCGTGAGGGCATGAGTCCATGTGTAGTACCAATCCTTTTTAGTCCCTAAGAAAGGAAATCAGTGGCGAATGCATGTTTACAACCGAGCCATTAATATGATAATTATCAAGTATCGATTCTCAATTCCCTGTTTAGAAGACATGCTTAATGAGTTGGCTGATTCTAAGGTGTTCTCGAAGATAAATTTGCATATTGGCTATCATCATATTAGAATTAAACCTGGAGATGAATGGAAAATAACTTTCGAGAGCAAAGATGGATTGTATGAGTGGTTGATGAGGTCATTTGGTTTGTCAAACGCCCCTAACATATTCACGTGGTTGATGAATTAGAATATGTGCCTGCTTACTGGTTCTTTTGTATTGATTTATTTTGATGATATTCTGATTTACAATAAGACCAAGACAACATTTGTAGCATGTGAGACAAGTGTTGCAAGTCTTATAGGAGAATCAGTTGTACATTAATTTGAAAAAATGTATATTCAGCACCAACAAGTTATTTTTTCCAGGCTTTGTTGTTGGTGAGTAAGGGGTTCGGGTTGATGAAGATACGATTAGTGCTATAAAGGAGTAGTCTGCACCTAAATTTGTGACTGAGGTCTGTAGCTTTCATGGTCCGACTACCTTCTATAGGCGGTTTATCAAAGATCTAAGTATTAACACTACACCAACTACTGAATGTATGTAGAAAGGGAAGTTCAATTGGGGTTTGAGCAAGGGCATAGTTTGCAGTGATTAATGAGAAGTTATGTACCATACTGATATTAGCACTTCTCGATTTTAATAAGGTGTTCCAAGTTGAATCTGATGCTAGTGGAGTGGGAATAGGTGTTGTGTTATTGCCGGAGAAGAAACATGTAGCCTTTTCAGCCAAAAATTAAGCGATACCCACCATAATTATAATACTTATGACCAGAAATTCTCCGCAGTCTTTATATGGGAACATTATTTGGTTTAAATGGAGTCCATTCTATTCATTAACCATCAATATTTGAAGTTTATTCAAAGATAAAAGGTGATAAATAAGATGCATGCTTGGTGGGTGAGTTTTCTGCAAAAAAAATCCTTTTATTATTCAGCATAACTCGAGGGCTCTTAACAAGGTAGCAGATGCATTGATAGGAAGGCTTCCTTACTAATTTTTTGTTTTAATATTTAATAAATTTCTATTTTATTTGTTTTATTTAATTATGTTTTGGATTAAAGGCCTATAAGGCCCAATAGTGTTTCTTTATTTCATGTACTTAAAGACCTTTGGTGTGGCCATAAAGATTATCTTTCATTTATTAAAATTTGAAGTTTTCTTTGTTTTGGTTGATTATAGCTTATCTTACAGGTTTTGCACTTGCAACCCTGTATTTTTATTATAGGTTTATTGCTTGTTATTCTGTAGGGCTTCAGACTGCCTCACATTCATTCATAAAGTTTACGTCAAAACATACATTATTTAAACATCAGTCATAAATCATGCATAATTCATAACTCAATCATTAAAAATGTTTATAAAAAAAACAAATAAAAACACAACTATTTGGTATATTTAACACCCATGTTCCTCTTTTGCCTCCTATACTGTATAGTAAACCGTGTCTCTTATAATATTGCTTAGAAAATGTCCCTCTTAATACTTTCTTGTAGATATGGAATTTCTTCCAATAGAAACCATATGGTGACATGTAGGCAAAACATCCATGACATGATTTGTCCCTGTATGTTCCTCTTCTATCAACTTATAATGAGTTGACCTACATGGAACTCCTTCTTTCACTGGTGTCATACAAGGATGAGAAGCTCTAAAAAATCATGGGATGTATCTGTATGATGTAATCCATGCATGAGGAAGTGACATGCTACTTATATCTTATGCCACCATATGCTTACAGTTAGGGGTGGCAAACGGGCATGCCTGCCCTGTTTAGGCCTGCAAAATCCTGCTAAAAATTGGGCGGGCCGAATTGAGTCGGGCATAGTTGAGGATGAGGGCCTAAAACCTAGGGCCGCCCTGCAAAAAATGAGTGCAGGGCGGGGAAAACCCGCGGGCACTTCACTTTTTAAACCTAAAAATACAAAATTGTATGCTAATTTTCATGCCCGCAAAAGCCCACGAAGAAAACAAGGCGGGGTAGAGCAGTCACATTAGAGGGTGAGGGCTTAAATTCTTGACCCTACCCGCACTAAAGTGCGGAAAAAATGAGCATGTCCAATGGGCCAGGGGCGTTTTGCCACCCCTACTCATAGTAGTCAATAAATATCTGTAATACGGTGAAAGAACTGACTTTACTGGTTTTGCATTTTATCGCAATGTTGCGGTTAACAAGATTCGCCACTGAATTTTCTTTTATCCAACAAAGAAAAGGGTGAAAAGAACAGTAAAGACCTTTCAAGATTATTTTCTGAGTAAGGGGGTAGGTTAAGGAAAGGGAAGGTGTTAACACCCTTTCCATTTATAGTTATCTACATGCTCTTAGTTGCTAGTTCACTTTGAAAATGCTTTTTTGTGTAAGTGTGTTTAGAAGATATTTTGAAAAGACGCCTTAGTGCGGCAAACTTTGTAATGTTTCCCGTTTCGGTGAGAACGTATATGAAGTGTTTTTTGTCTTTGAAAATATTTAGGAAAGAGTTTTTGTATGTGTGAAAAAATGGTTTTTGATTGTTTTTATGAGCAAGCAACTAAGATCTATCTACCTACTTGAAAGGTTTGTTCTTTTCCTCTTTTCCTTTAGACAATGCTATCCTATGATTAGTGAGTAGATAGCCCTATCGTTGGATTTTTGAGGGACGGGCGAGGGTCATCGTACAGTCACGAAAGCAACTAGTAAGATACTTTAGTAATTACCCTAAGGTTTTAAGATCATATACCGAGTCAAAATCTAAAGGGTCATCGAGGGACTTATGATCTTTAAGCCAAAGGGTCGTCACTAAAATCTCTTACGTTCGAGAGTTGTGACTGTTTGTTTTTCCGAAGGCAACAAGTGGTGGTACCTTAGAGCTGCACGTGTGCGAGTGTGTTGTGTTTCAATTATTTTTCTTGGATGTTAGGTTTTGCTAGCGTTTGCTTTTAGTCTTTCCATACTGTTGTACCCCAAAATTTGCCCTCCCATTTTCACACAAGACATACTCCTAAAGGTTCTCAATTGCTCAAGGTTGACCAAGAATTGACCAGACAATTCTCCTCCTAAGGCAATGAACCCCTAGTTAGGGTTTCAATTTTCATCAAGATGGTTGTGCTCCAAGGATCCCAAATGTCCTTCATTGTCCTAATATGTCCTCAAGATCATCCATGCCAAATTTCATGCCTTGTACAATAAGTTTGCTCAGTCAATTGCTCAAGTATTGGAAAATCAACTGTGCTAGGTCAAAAGTCAACGGTGGTCCATGTACAGTCAAACTTCAAGATTTTTGGTCAACATCAACATTTTTGAAGTAATATCCATCATTTGATCAAGGGTTAATCATGATTCCTCAAGAAATGCTCCTAACCCATCAAAAGTCAAAAATGGCAAATTAGGATTTCTATAGGAAAAGTCAACCAAACTTTGACCAAGCATAACTTTCTCATACTTTGTTATAAATTTTCCAATCAAAGCTCATTTTGAACAGAATCCAATTCCCTACAATTTCTCTTCAGCCCTCAAGTCCAAGAAATGCACCATTTGAAAGATACAAGTTCATACATTACATGTCATTTTTAGAAAGTCAATAAAAGCCACTTTTTTCCAAGACCTTTTACATCAAGATAAAATCTTCAAATGCAAAATTGATTAAAATAGGGGTTGAATTAGACATATTGGGATTTCCAAAAAGTCCAATATCATCATCATGAGATAAAAATTGAGCAAGTTATTGCTTGCCCAAGTTGGGAAAATTTGGGAATTTTCAAGAATTATGCATTGAGCAAATTTGAAGTTTTAAGGAAAGGCCTCAATTTCTTGGACTTCAAGCATCTTCCTAAGTTCATAGAGGACCTCTAAAATTATTATTGCCATGCCTTTCATTTTCTAACCATTTTATTCATATTTATTTTAATTTATTTCAAATAAATAGAAAATAAAATGTATAAAATAATTGGAAATGGGCTTTGAGCTTTGGGTTGATGTTTTGGATAGCCTAGGCCCATAAAATTTCGTGCAACATATGTCCACATTCATTCGAATTAAAAAAGGACAAGATTCCATGTCTTTGGCAAAGTTACAAAATATCATTCATGGCTTTAAAAACACATGTTTATGGTTGTTATTACCTCTGTTCTCTTGTCTCCTCCCTCCTCTCTATATAATGGATACACTAGCAAGCTTCAATACATGATATACAGCCTGAAAAAGCTCTACAAATTTTGCAAAAAATATCAAAGTTGTAAAATTCGCATTTTAGGTTCCAGTCTTCCTCAGTCCAAACAAAAGATCCAAATACATTCTTGGAGGCTCCCTAAAGCTTTTGCAATCATTACCAAGCCTTGAAACATCACAAAAAGCCTCAGTAAGCTCCATTTTTATATTTTCTAACTTGTTTCATGCAGATCCAGTGCTCCTCGTAGCTAGATGTGCATTATACACCACCAGACATGTGCCATCAGATGTCCATCTGATAAGATCTAGCGCACTTCATCTATGGGCTCACCATGTGCCATCAAGACCAATCCACATTGGATCCAGAAGCAAATCTGGGCCTCTCCCTTCATGGGCCAGCAAATTCAACAACCACACCCCCACTTTTTTTTACTATCTCAGGCCCATATAGTTTTTTTTTTGTTTGTAATGTTTTAATTTCTTTTATCTTCTTTACTTAACTAAGCAAATAATAAATAAAAACTCACAAAAAAATTAGGCTTAGACTTTTTTTTTAAATTAAAATAATGAATTGCTTTAATTAATTAATTAATTAAATTTTAACTACTTTCTTATTTTAAATGAAATAGAATTTAGGATTTAATTTATGTTTCAAATGTTTTCTTAATAAAAAATGCAAAAATATTATAATTAGATTAACTTCATTTAATATTTATTTTCTTAAATTAAATTTAGATTTAGTTTAATTATTTTTCTTGAAATAAATAAAAATAAAACCAAAAAGATTTTTCTTGTTTACTTAGAATTTTTCTTAGGATTTTTAGACGTAATATTTATTTCGCGCGCGTTATTTTTATTCTCGCATTTTTTATAAATAATGTAACTGATTATGGGATGTAATAGATGATAAATAGACTCTTTTTATTGCTTTATTTTCTTTTTCCCAATTGCTTTGGAATGTAAATCCCCCTCCTCGAAGCCATGTAATAGTCTAAATTTATACTTTCCGCGTTTTATTTTTCTGTATATATTACTGTTAGTAACTAAGCGTGTATAGAAAGACTAATAATCAAACGTTAGCTAACCTAACAAAAAGACAAAAAATAACTGAATCTCAACACACTTGCACATGCGCACCTCTAAGGTATCTCTCGCTTTGGTTGCCTTTAAATAAAACTGTCATGAGGCAGGAAGCTTTAGTAAAGACCCGTAAATTAAAAAAGACCATAGTTCCTCGATGACCCTACAGTTGTCTTTCGGTAAATGATCTAGTCCCTAAAAGAAAATTGCTAAAGCGTCTCCACAAGTTGCCTTCGTGATTGTAAAAAGTCCCTTCGATTGTCCCTTAACATCCGACGATAGGGTTACCTACTCACTAATAGTAGGATAACACTATCTAAAGGAAAGGAGGAAAATATCATCCTTTTTCGAGTAGGTAGACTGTTCTTAAGTACTTGCTCAAATCTGAATTTTTCACACTTACACACTTTTCAAAAAATATTTTAAAAACGCTTTATCACAGTCTTGAGGACTGATACAAGAGTTACCATAAAGCAAACAAAAATCTTTCAAAACACACAAATACAAACAGTTTTCAAAAATGAGCAAGTACCTAAGAGCCCGTGGAAAACCACAGATGGAAAGGGTGCTAACACATTCCCTTTCCATAATCTACCCCCTTACTCAGAAAATCTTGAAAAAAGGTATTTTTCTGTTCCTTTAACCCTTTCCTTTCTTGGATAAAAGAAAAGTCGATGGCGACTCTTGCTTACTGTAACATTTGCAAACAAAAAATGCAAAAACCAGTATATAACCGTCGGTTCTGCCACCGTATCACACATACAATCCTATTAGCATTCATCTAACCGTTAATATCAGTATGAAAAATATAATGCGGAATTTGAATCTACGATGTTACATGGCTTCGGGGTGGGGGGATTACAAACCAAAACGGGGAAATAAAAATTCCTAATTAAAACTATTACATCCCTTATACAGTTACATAATTATGAAAAACAATGCGTATAAATAAATAAATGCGTGGGGAAGAAAGAAAGAAAAATGAAAGGATAGAGAAAAACCTAAGAAAAATTTCTAAGTGATAAAAGAAATGTTTTTGTTGTTTTTATTTGTTTTAGGAAAATATTTAAATTAAATTAAGAAAAAGAAAACCTAATTCTAATTGATTAATTATTTTTTTTTAAAAAGTGATTACAAATGATTAATTAAAATTAATTTAATTAATGAAAATCTAAGTCTAATTATTTTTGTGATTTTGATTTTATGATTTTTAGGGAAAAGAAATTAATTGAAATAAAAGAAAAACAAATAATAAAAGAAAAAAGACAAAAAATTAAATTGGGCCAAGCTGCAAAACAAGTGATTAGGGGGTGCAGAGATTTGAAATCCCCTAAGCCCAATAACATTTGCCTAGGCGCTGTAGTAATACATAGGGGAGAAACAACATCTGCTCCGATGATGTATTTTTTTGAAAACCTGCAAAACAAAAAAACAGCTAGAATCCTTGGACCTAAATTGCATGCCGCGAGTTCAAATATGGCATTAGTTTAGCCTGAAACGGCCTGTAGAGTGAGATTTGAAACTCAATGGTTCTTGAGCCCTAACAATGGCATTTTAGTGTTTTTGTACCAAACATTACATGTGACACGTTCGATCCATTCTAAATATTGATAACAACATGGATGTGTGCATATAATTACTTTAAATCACATGATTAGAGAGTTCGAGGAATTAAAACCTTACCAAACTGGTATTATCAGATGTGGGTTTTTTAGACTTGGAAGGGCTTGGTTATCGGCTCGGTCCAACTCCTGGGAGCCTCAGGGATATGATTTGATCACTAGTTTGGACTGATCACGCCCGGGAATACAATTATGAATTTTGCAACTTTGAGAATTTTTTCTTGAGAATTTTGTGAAGCTTTCTTTGCAATGTTTTTTTCGTCCCCTTTAGGCTTGCAATGTTGTGTATTTATAGAGGAGTAGGAGACTAGATCAATATGGTAAAGAATCACACCATCAAAGCCACTAACATGGCAAGGAATCACACCATTAAACCATGGTTTAAAACAAAAATCAAGTTTTGAAAAGTTTCCAAACTTCATGATCCTTTCCATTTTCGTTTGCTACATGAACCTGGTTATTTGTGATGTACGTTGCACAAATTTGGGTCTCTTTAATGATCCAAATGAAGCCCACTCAAGCCTTGATCCATTTGTTTGATATTTCACTTGATTTCTTTTATATTTAAATGAAAAAAAATCAAATAAATAGAAATAAAAATCAAAATAATGCATGGATAGTTTTATATGATCTTGGATATGTCATTAGTATGTTTGAACTCTAAAAAGTTAGGCCCAATAACTTAAAATCACAAATTTGTTCAATTGAGATTTCATGCATTTCTTGAAAATTGTCCAACTTGTGTAACTCACAACTTACTCAATTTTTGTTTTTTGAAGATTATTTTGGACTTTTTGGAAAGCTCAAAATGTCCTCTACACTTTCTCTTTTAATCATTTTTGCATTTGGAGACATTATCTTGATGTAAGTTGTCTTGACAAAAAGTGTCTTTTGTTGACTTTTTGAAAATGACCTATAACATATGAGATCATATCTTCCAAATGAAGCATTTTTTGGACTTGAGAATAAAAACAAAGTTGTAGAGAATATAATTTTCTTCAAAATGGGCTTTTGTTGGAGAAAAGTTGATGAAGCATGAGAAAGTTATGCCTGGTCAAAGTTCAGTTGACTTCTTCTAAGGATAACCCTAATTTGGCAATTCTTGACTTTTGATTATCTGAGGACTTTCCTTGGGGAATCATGATAAACCCTTGATCAAATGATGAATATAACTTCAAAATGTTGATGTTGACCAAAAATATTTAAGTTTGATTGTGTGTTGACCATAGTTGACTTTTTTATCAATACAATTGATTTTCAAGCATTTGAGCCATTGACTGAGAAAACTTGTGATGTAGTGCTTGAAACTTGACATGAACCTTGTTGAGGACATATGAAGAACCATTGAATCCATTTGAGACCTTTGCGAACCAAATTTCCTTGATAAATTCCAAACCCTAGTTATGGGTCTTTGGTCTAGGAGGAACACCTTGACTAATAAAACCTTGAGTGTTTCGACCATTTGAAGAGCCTTGAAAGAATGATTTAAAGGAAAATGGGAAGGAAAATTTTGGGGTACAACAGCTGACCTTGTTCAATCTTCTTAAACCTGAAGAGTTAGATTGGTGTGTCTACCATTCATGACTTGAAGGTAGAATATGATTGAACACTTAAGTGCCCATAAATTTGCACTCGCATGTGCAAGAAGTAATAATGTTGGTTAAGTATTGGGAATGGGCTTATAGATGACATTTGGATAAATAACGAAGAGTTTTCGGAGATGGGCTTATAGATGCCATCCTAAATAACTGTTGACTTCAACTGGAAGAAATATCAGAATAAATCTTCAAGCGACTTTAACTAAACCAGAGGAAGCGTCTACCGAAAACAAATCAGGATAAATCATTGGTCGATTTAAATTAAACCAGCGGAGAAAGTCTACCAGAAAAAAAAAATCAGGCTAAATCATTGATTGATCTAAACTGAACCAGCAGGGGTCTCGAATCATCTTTAATTGGAAACAAAATCAGTAAAATCTTTGAGTCGATTTAGCTGAACTAGAGAAAGAAGTCTACTGTAAAACAAATTAGGATAAATTATTGATCAATTTAAACTGAACCAGTAGAGGTCTTGAATTATCTTTAACTTATAAGGAAAATGCTGAAATAGCCCTTTGTCAGATGCAGCTTTCGAGAAGACTGTCAGGTCATATACGTAGTTGATGATATTTGTTGACTTATCTTTCCTGAAAAGGTAAAGAGTTAGCGGTATGCAATGTCATGATGGATGAGATGAATTGCGTAATGATGTTCTCAAAATAAATGGGATTGTGCTATATGCGTTTTATATGCATATGCTATGACATTTGGTAAATGATTTATGGATGTGCAATGTTAATGAAGCGCATTCGCAAATTTGAGCAACATCTTAGTCTGGGGAAAATAAATCCTTGACTGTTGTTGTGGATGAAGAGTACGTGTATCTTCAATTTTGTCTTGAATACTTCTGTTGTGGATTCTTGTTTGCTTTGAGGAAACTCTGCAGGGGATGTCGATTTCTGCTTGGGGAGTAGAGTTCGGGAACCTTTGGTTGTCCATCGCTTTACTGGGGAATTTAGTTCTTATTTACCCTGACTGGGGATAAAAGAGATGGTTAAAATTTCATCTTGGAGAGGACGGTTGACTGGTATCTGGTTGAAATCCAGGCTTTACAGTAACTTTCTGGGGAGGACGAAGTTAACTGTTATCTGGTCGGATTCCAGGCTTCACAACAACTTTATGAGGAGGATGAAGTTAACTGTTATCTGGTCGGATTCCAGGCTTCGCAACAACTTTATGGGGAGGATGAAGTTAATCTATTATCTGGTCGGAGTCCAGGCTTCGCAACAACTTTCTAGGAGGATGAAGTTAAACTGTTATCTGGTCGGATTTCAGGTTTCGCAACAACTTTCTGAGGAGGGTGAAGTTAATTGTTATCTGGTCAGATTCCGGGCTTCACAATAACTTTTTGAGGAGGATGAAGTTAACTCTTATCTGGTCGGATTCCAGGCTTCGTAACAACTTTCTAGGAGGATAAAGTTAAACTATTATCTGGTCAGATTCCAGGCATCGCAACAACTTACTAGGGAGAATGAAGTTAACTGTTATCTCGTCGGATTCCAGGCTTCGCAACAAATTTCTAGGATGATGAAGTTAAACTGTTATCTGGTCAGATTCCAGGCTTTGCAGCAACTTTCTAGGAGGATTAAGTTAAATTGTTATCTGGTCGAATTTCAGGCTTTGCAACAACTTTTTGAGGATGAAGTTAAACTGTTATATGGTAGGGTTCCAGGCTTCGCAATAACTTTCTAGGAGGATGAAGTTAAATTGTTATCCGGTCAGATTCCAGGCTTTGTAGCAAATTTCTAGGATGGAGTTAAACTGTTATCTGGTCGGATTCCAGACCTCGCAACAACTTACTGAGAATAGTATCAATTCTGCTAAGGACAAGGGGTTTTGTCTGTTGATTTGTAATAGTCTGAGAAAAGACTCATGGTGGGGAATCTGGAGCTTGTTGGGGAAATAAACCCTAGCGATAGAGGAATATCCTGCTGATGGAAGCTCTTTGTCAAAGAGAATGCGCTCTGCTAGAGAGAAGTAATCTGCAGGGGCTTTTACAGTTTTGAAAACTCAGTTGGGTAGAGGAATTCCCATGGACTGTAATGTTATGGATCCTGTATGTTGGTGACATTGCTGGGGAGAAGATCATACTCCTTTATCAGCCAGAGTGATATGCCGGAGAAATTGTGGGGAATGTATGAACTTGTGAAGATTACCTCGTGGGGATAATCTCATCGCAGTGGCTCTGTGGGGGATTCATGGAGACTTGAACATATATCAACTTCTAAATCCTTTGGTGAATGTTGATCAGGGTGATAAGTCTTCTACTGATAGACAAGTAACGAGATGACGGGAAATAGTCATACACTTTAATCTATAACTTTTACATGGACTATCCTTTCAGATTTTCAATCCACCGAGATACCCTTTTTTGCCCAAGTTGCCTTTTCAGGTTTTCGACTTGCCGGGTGTACAGTTTTATTTATATATCCCTAATTTTTTCCCGAACTTTTTTGGTTTGTCGGGATTCCCTTATTTTTGCCTAGGTCAGTCAACCTAGCGGGTGTTTTTTTTCTTCATGTGTATATTTTCTGACTATGTCCGTGTTCACAGGGTGCAAAGAACTGTCACTGTCCATAGTAGTAAGTGTTATAGCACTTCCAGAAAATGTTTGCTTGATCCCACGTGATCCTTTGCTGGAATTCATGTTCAATTTCCCAAGTGATTCAGATGGAGATTTACCCCTAGTTATTCAGGACTTTTAAGAGATTCCTTGAATCTTGACTCAACTGCCCCCAAATCAGCTAGACACCATGTCATGCCCCTTGATTATGAAAGACATGTTACTGGAATGTCTTTCCATCTGAGGTGATTTTGTCCATTGAGAGGATTTCTATTCATTGAATTTTTGTCGTGCAAATTTCTCTGCTGTCGAACGATTAGTCATATGTAAACAATGGCATTTAAAGAATGTAAAGCTTATGTCTGTCTTGAAGTTTTAAAAATGCATTTTTAGTAAACAAACAGAATTTTGTAAGAATATAAATTCTAGTCAGGATTTATAGTAGACCTTACAGAAGTCAGGATACCTTTTGTAACAGTATGCTTTCGAACTAACCCATGCTCCAGCTAGGACTTTTAAGGGTTGTAGTGTGGCCTTGTTCACGATTTAAAAAACAAAGGATAAAGGCTCGAAATTTATTTGTACCCAACCTGTTCTTCGTGATTTTCTTCAGTCCTATACTCAGTTAATTATGCGTTTAAATCCCAATTGAGTCTGGAATCTTTGCCCTGATATTCTGGTGATGGTTCAGATACTGAAAGTTTATTTGAGAAGGCAACCATTTTTGTAACCTTTTCTTTTTGTTGAGGATTTATAGAGGCCTCTTTTTTTAAATTTTATTATCCGTACCTTTTTCCTGAACTGTTTCTTTTGTGATTACAGTCAGCGGGATGCCCCCGTTTTTTTCTTAAATCTCCTTCATAGGTTTTGACTCAGCGAGCTTTTCTTTTGAGATATGATGACTGCCTGTTTTAATAATTATGCGAAACCATCACCATCTTTTTATTTTGGAAGGATGCTTCTGACACTACTTATCGTGTACGAAGGGAAAGCTTGTGATTGAATGCACCATTGAATTAACTAAGAAACTACCCTGTCCCAGGTTATGATTAAAGGTTTTAATTTGTATGAAAAAGAAAACTCCTACTTCTTATGCTCAAAGGGGTTGACTAGGGATTATCTTCCTTATAACTCCACTGTTTAGGATTTGAAACAACGCTTGTACATCGTCAGCCAGGTCTGTTCAAAAGCATATTGTAGAGATTGTGGTATCTTTTTTGTCATCCTCCCTCTAAAGGTTTAAGCTTTTAATCGAGAGTTGAATATCACAAAAAGGAAGTAAAAGCATAGTTTTAGTATAGGGACAACAAATGGATTAATTCAAGACAAACATATGCAATACATTAATGTAATAGCAAAGTTTGACATGAAATAAGTGTTCGAACAATCAAAAGAAAATTACAATTTGAAAATTCTAAAGAACAAAAAGCCTCTTTGTCTGAATTTGTTACTTCAGATGGCGTTCCTTTGAGGTATGGCAGAAGAATTCAGTCTAACCATCTTGTGTGAACTCCAACACCCCTTCATCGATCAAATCTTGAATCTTATTTTTCAATGTCCAACAACTATTAGTGTCATGCCCTGGACTATTAGAATGATAAGTGCATATCACATTAGGGTTGTACCGAGGAGAGGTGATGTTGGGATTATGAGGAGGACCCTTCAATGTTATCAACTCTATCTTCAACATGTGTTACAATACTTGAGCCGATGACATGTTGATTTTGGTGAATTTACTTTTGGGTGCATCCTGCTTACACTGATTGCCTTGTCGTTGTTGTTGCATCAGTGCTAGATTAGAGATCCGCACTGTCCCCACATATTGGTTGAGATCACTCTTATTACGACCCTTCTGGTCGTACATGGTACTGGACTCCATCTTTCAATTGTATGATCTCTTTTGAGTACTTGAAGACGTAGTCCCCTTAATTTCACCGCTCCTGAGTTTATTTTCAACATGTTCCCGCATGAACATGTCACCCAATTCCCTGTCTGCCAAGAGAAATTGATCATTGATTAGGCCCCAAGCTCAGGCAGTTTTCCCCAAATGGTCGTATCTATCTTAATGAAGCTTGCTAATAAGAATCCTTAAATCTTCTTGTTCCCTAGATAAACTTTAGATAAGAGCCATCTGATTACTCATCTGGATTCTCACCATTTCCATCTCAGCTTGTAGTTGTTCCAACTGGTCATCCTTGTTGTTTTTAGGATTTTTCTTGGTTATGTTCCCAACGAGGAGTGTTTTCAATTCTTCTTGCCCATTGAATATATTTAGGAATATTTCCTCGAACTGAGCATCTTGAGCTTGGAAACCTACGCCATTCTGTTTGAGAGCCATTTTTCTACTGAAATAAGCAGCGAGAAAAGAGAAACCTGTATTGGAAGACCTGTTATGTAATGACATGCATGCAATGTTTTCAAGGATCTTGTGGGGTAAACACAAGAAAATGTTAGCAACTGAATTTGACTGCAGCTTCAATTAAAGAACTTTGTATCTTTGAATGCCCTTCTACGAGAATCAAGCTCACCATGTCGAGTGGGTCATAGCCTCTGACTCAAGTTATCGTGCTTTGACGGTGTTGGCTAGAGGAAAAAAAATCCCCTTGCCCCTTGCTAGACGTCCAACTCATCATAACTTGCATCACAGACCCTTGAGATCCTTGAAATGGTTAAGGAAATGTTATGGCATGATGTTATGATGTGTATGTTATGCACCAAACAAAAGTGTAATGGGACGAAGACAAGTAAGTCTTGCAGGAAATCTAAGTTATTGGATAATCACTACAAACAAGTCCTGCAAGGAGTACAAGCAAAGCCCCGCAACGAGTTTAAGTTATTAGATAATGAAAGCAAACAAGTCACACAAGTAGCCTTAGGTTTAGGCTTGCATGGAGTTTGTAGGTAAGTACCCTCTTGAAGTTTTAGTTGGCTCAACCTGTCCTAGCAATAGTAATCGGGTTCTAGGGATCTCATATCATTGATCTTTCTCCCAGGCATTGCTTCAGCTCAAGCATTTGAATTTCGGCCGAAATATCCTAAAAGTCCAATCACAATGAGTGTAGTATCGAGTATCAACCAACTTTAGTCTACACCAAAGTCGGCCATCTCACTACTTTCTAATGGCTAAGACGAGTTAATTTAAGGTTCTAAAGGTCAGTTAGTGCTTAATGACACTATGTGGAAGCCTAACGTTATCCTTGACTGACTCAAGGAACATTAGTACAAGTCAGAGTATCACACTAACGTAGCTATCATATCATCCATATTAGTCTACGCCGTACAACCTCCATGATTTATTGCTACTTACCTAAAAGGTGCCCCAAATTCGGGTATATGATCTTTAATAATAACCCAAACATAAACCTGAAAGATAAAGCACACAAATCAAGCAAGTAAAGCATTTTTTATGTGATCTAGCTCTAAGGTAACCCTACTTTTAGTTTATGTCTCCCCAGCAGAGTCACCCGTTTTATAATACGGTGGGAGAACTGACTTTATTGGTTTAACGTTTTACCATAATATTGCGGTTAGCAAGAGTCGCCACGATTTTCTTTTATCCAACAAAGGAAAGGGTGAAAAGAACAATAAGGACCTTTCGAGATTATTTCCTGAGTAAGGGGGTACGTTATGGAAAGGGAAGGTGTTAGCACCCTTTCCATCCATAGTTATCTACGAGTTCGTAGTTGCTAACTCACTTTGAAAATGCTTTTTTTGTGTAAGTGTGTTTTGAAGATATTTTGAAAAGAGGCTTCAGTGCGGCGAACTTTGTAATGTTTCTCGTTTCGGCGAGAACGTATACAAAGTGTTTTTTTGTCTTTGAAAATATTTAGAAAAGAGTTTATGTATGTGTAAAAAAAATGGTTTTTGATTGTTTTTATGAGCAAGCAACTATGAGATATCTAACTACTCGAAAGGTTTGTTCTTTTCCTCTTTTCCTTTAGACAGTGCTATCCTACTATTATTGAGTAGGTAGCCCTATCGTTGGATTTTTGAGGGACGGGCGAGTGTCATCGTACAATCACGAAAGCAACTAGTAAGATACTTTAGTAATTACCCTGAGGTTTTAAGATCATAAAACGAGGCAACATCGAAAGGGTCATCGGGTGACTTATGATCTTTAAACTAAAGGGTCGTCACTAAAATCTCTTACGTTCGAGAGTCGTGACTGTTTATTTTTCCGAAGGCAACAAGTGGAGGTACCTTAGAGGTGCACGTGTGCGAGTGTGTTGTGTTTCAGTTATCTTTCTTGGATGTTAGGTTTTTCTAGCGTTTGATTTTAGTTTTTCCATATAATCCTATTAGCATTCATCTAACAGTTAATATCAGTACGAAAAATAAAATGCAGAATTTGAATCTACGCTATTACATGGCTTTAGGGTGGGGGAATTATAAACCAAAACGGGGAAATAAAAAGTCCTGATTAAAACTATTATATTCTTTATACAGTTACATAATTATGAAAAATAATGTGAGTAAATAAATAGACACACACGGAAAGAAAGAAAGAAAATGAAAGGATGGAGAAAAACCTAAGAAAATTTTCTAAGTGATAAAAGAAATGTTTTTTTTTTAAAGAAAAATATTTAAGTTAAATTAATAAAAAGAAAACCTAATTCTAATTGATTAATTAATTTTTAAAAAAAAGTGATTACAAATGATTAATTAAAATTAATTTAATTAATGAAAATCTAAGTCTAATTATTTTTGTGATTTTGATTTTATGATTTTTAGGGAAAAGAAATAAATTGAAATAAAAGAAAAACAAATAATAAAAGAAAAAAGACAAAATTAAATTGGGCCAAACTGCAAAACAAGTAATTAGGGGGGTACAGAGATTTGAAATCCCCTAAGCCCAATAAAATTGGCCTAGGCGTTGTAGCAAGACATGGGGGAGAAACATCATCTTCTCCGATGATGTATATTTTTTTAAAACCTACAAAACAAAAAAATAGCTGGAATCTTTGGACCTAAATCGCATGTTGTGAGTTCAAATATGGCGTTAGTTTGGCCTGAAACGGCCTGTAGAGTGAGATCTAAAACTTAATGGTTCTTGAGCCCTAACAATGTCATTTTAGTGTTTATGCACCAAACCTTACATGTGACACGTTAGATCCATTATAAATATTGATAACAACATGGATGTATGCATAGAATTACTTTAAATCACATGATTAGAGAGTTCTAGGAATTAAGACCTTACCAAATTGGTATGATAGGATGTGAGAGTTCTAGGAATTAAGACCTTACCAAATTGGTTATCAGCCTGGTTCAACTCCTAGGAGCCTCAGGGATATGATTTGATCACTGGTTTGGACTGATCACGCCTGGGAATGCAGTTATGAATTTTGCAACTTTAAGAATTTTTTCTTGAGAATTTTGTGAAGCTTTCTTTGCAATGTTTTTTCGTCCCTTTTAGGCTTGCAATGTTGTGTATTTATAGAGGAGTAGGAGGCTAGACCAATATGGTAAAGAACCACACCATTAAAGCCACAAACATGGCCAGGAATCACACCATTAAACCATAGTTTAAAACAAAAATCAAGTGTTGAAAAGTTTCTAAACTTCATGATCCCTTGCCATTTTCGTTTGCTGCATGAACTTGGTCATTTATGATGTACCTCGCACGAATTTGGGCCTCTTGAATGATCAAAATGAAGCCCACTTAAGCCTTGATCCATTTGTTTGATATTTCACTTAATTTATTTTATATTTAAATGAAAAAATTCAAATAAATAGAAATAAAAATCAAAATAATGCATGGATAGTTTTAGAGGCTCTTTGATATGTCATGAGTATGTTTGAACTCTAAAAAGTTAGGTCCAATAACTTAAAATCACAAATTTGCTCAATTGAGATTTCATGCATTTCTTAAAAATTTTCCAACTTGTGCAACTCATAACATGCTAAATTTTCATTTTATGAAGATGATCTTGGACTTTTTGGAAAGACCAAGATGTCCTATATACTTTCTCTTTTAATCATTTTTGCATTTGGAGACATTATCTTGATGTAAGTTGCCTTGACAAAAAGTGTCTTTTGTTGACTTTTTGAAAATGACCTATAATGTATGAGATCAAATCTTCTAAATGAAATATTTTTTGGACTTGAGAATAAAAACAAAGTTATAGAGAATAGAGTTTTCTTCAAAATTGGATGTTGTTGGAGAAAATTTGATGAAGCATGAGAAAGTTATGCCTGGTCAAAGTTCAGTTGACTTCTCTTGAGGAAAACCCTAATTTGGCAATTCTTGACTTTTGATGATCTGAGGACTTTCTTTGGGGAATCATGATCAATCCTTGATCAAATGATGAATATTACTTAAAAATGTTGATGTTGACCAAAAATCTTGAAGTTTGACTGTATGTTGACCATAGTTGACTTTCTGATTAATACAGTTGATTTTCAAGCATTTAAGCCATTGACTGAGCAAACTTGTGATGTAGGGATTGGAACTTGACATGAACCTTGTTGAGGACCTATAAAGAACCATGGAATCCATTTGAGAACTTTTCAAAACAAAATTCCTTGATAAATTCCAAACCCTAGTTATGGGTCTTTGGTCTAGGAGGAGCACCTTGACTAATCAATCCTTGAGTGTTTCAACCATTTGAAGAGCCTTGAAAGAATGATTTAAAGAAAAATGGGAGGGAAAATTTTGGGGTACAACAATATCCCATCAACATTTTGAGTGCACAACAACAGGAGCAGTAATTATAAGGTCCTTAGGTATATCATACATGTGGATATGTGCATATATGTCGAGGCCCACAAGTCACTCATCAAGAGTACCAACATACACTACAACATTTTGACTTTACAACAACGAATAATTTTTTAGAGGTAAAAAAATAGTTCTCGTAGAACGTAAAAGGCAACAAATCTTATATTATATTGCGGTAGTGTTTTAAATGTGCCTTAAAACCTTTATTGATAAAGAGAAAGAAAATATTTTTCGAGATTACAAAAATTAGAAAATCGAAAAGTAATCTGGTCTGAGCGATTTACGGGTATCAGATTCGGTAGATTTGGTTCACTGATCCATTAATTAATGTTAGAATATTTTATATTAATTTATAAATCATATAAATTAATATAAAAAAGATATTATAAGATATATATATATATATATAATATTAGAATGTTAGAATATATATATATATATATATATATATATATATATATATATATATATATATATATATATATATATATATATATATATATATATATATATATATATATATATATATATAATAGTCTATGAGATATTATAAGATATTTATAATATTTGAGAGATATTATAAGATTATAATAATATTTTTTATTCTAACAATTAAGATATGTTTTGGGATTTGTTATGGATTTGTTGGATTTTGGTTATTATAAAAATATATGTCTTCTGTTATTATATTGTGACAATCTTAGAGCTTACAGCAACAAGGGAGAATAAGGGTTTAAAGGTATAACATATGGTTTTTGTTACTCTCAAGGGAAACCTTAGAAAGACTAGGGTTTTGGAAACCTTGGAGTTATCTAAGGTTATTGGGAATTGGGAAGAAATTGTTTACATCTTAGATTTGAGTTATTCATATATTAAAGATTTAAGAGTTTGGGAAACACTTGGGTAGAAAATAGGGTAATTCTTGGGAGCCTTCGGGGTTGTTCTTGGGAATTTGAAAGCAAAGACTATTTTCTTGTAAATCATATGTAATCTCTTGTAATAACTTTACGAGTATAATAAATTGGAGAGTTGCTCTTTCCCCTAGAGTATATCGTTTGATCGAATTGGGTAAACAAATTGTTTTGGACTGGCCCAATGGCTAAGCAGGGCCCAACTCACTTTTGCGTGTAGGATGACCCAATAACCTTGGCCCAATAAAACATGAAGGATAAAGGACATTATCCCTTATGCCCGACTACCGAGGAGTCCTAGCCACTAGATCTTCCACATTTACTTATGCCCGCTCATACAAGTTATTCCTCATCCTACCCGGCCACACGGGGATAACCACCCATGAATGACCAGAAATCACGCTTGCCCGTGAGACACTTCTCTGCCTGTTGTAACGGCTAGTTACGAGCACCTCTGACCGACATAACAGCTAGTTCATAGCAGTTACCTATTTTTAGAGAACCTGATATTCAGGCCCAAAAATAGTAACTAATGGCCAAGCGCCGGTGACACTATATAAACCCTCACACCTTTGAGGGCCATGTATCCAATATTCACTCTAAAAAACCCTAATCTCATTCCTGTATCTCTTTGTAACCTTTATTACTTGATCGTCAGAGCGCCTTGCAGGTACACCCCATTCTCTCCTCAAATTTCCAGCCTAACAGACGTCATCTTTCGGTCCACTTTCAGGTTCTGATCAACCGATAAGATCAATGGTGCCGTCTGTGGAAATTTTGTCTTCCCCATCTTTATTTCCTCTAAACTAAAGATCAAAGTAACATTAAAAGACTTATATCATGGTTGATCATGATGACAACCACCTTTTTGGAAAAAAATATACTTTCCCATGTCTGCAAGACAGACAGAAATGAAGAGCCACCTCACCTCGAGGATATCCCTGACACCAGAGACTGTTGAACCACGTCTCTGGACTCAATTGATACTGACCATGATGAAATTCAATTCCTGGAAAATTAAAAGTCAAATAAATCTACCGAGGAGCCACCAACAATCCTCCAACTAGTTCTAATTCCACCCAACATTGACCCGACCATAGCAACTCTGTTGGTTGCCCTCAATCAAACCAACACTCTGATCCTTAAACAAAGCAACATGATTGGATCCTAGGAAAAGAAACACCAGTCAAGATCTCCTCATGTAGATACCAACAACGTAACTCCCGCAGTCCATCACCATTAAGGCGTGGCTACCGTCCCATATACGAGAAGCAAGAGGTTTTGTTTCTCAAGAAACGAGGTCACACCATCCTTATAAAGATCGACGCTCCTTGATCACCAAGAAGACAAAGGGTAATCACCGGCTAGATGACGACCGTTCACCATTACCCAAGCTGAAGCACCACCAAAGGAGTATATCTCCTAGTCTGGACGACAACCCCCGACGATGAAGAAACAACTACTCTCCGCCAGCATCTCTTAGTCGTAGTGATGATGACGATCCATGCGGCCCGTTATCCAGAGAAATCATAGAGACTCCACTTCCTATCGTCCCGGAGAAACCCCTAAACCCGGGGACATACGATGGGACTGCAGATCCAAACGAGCACATCGAGAACATCAATGGTTTTCTCGACTACAGAGGATGCCGAGGAGCAATCAAATTCTGAATCTTCATGACAACTCTCAGAAAGGGAGCCATGGCTTGGTACAAGAGCCTCCCCGATAAGTCCATCACATATTGGAAGAACTTGGGGAGACAATTTTCCAGGCATTTTATGACATCTCACCGACACCCCAAATCAGAAGCTTCACTGGAGGCCATCATCCATGAGAAGGATGAGTCCCTCCGAGTGTATATTGAAAGGTTCAACAAGGAAGCTGTCCAAGTCTCCACGTCTGACAGGATGAAGAAATACCTCCTCGAGCAAGGCTTACACTCTCACAGTAACTTTGCAAAAGCAGTTGGAATAAAAACTCCTACAACGTTAGATTCCCTCATGCTCAAAGCACAGGCGTACATCCAATAGGAGGAGAAAGAAGCTGCTAACAACGTGCGAGACTCGCGGCATCGTGAGAATGCAAAAGTTTCAAAGAATGACGAACCCTCGACATCAAATCGGGGAGTAGAAAATAAAGGGGAAGAAAAATCACATGATTCAAGAGACTACAAGGGGACCACTGATCGCTTCCATAATTACACCCCTCTATGCTCCACGCGAGCGTATTCTGACCGAATGCGTGAACTTGAAGTTCCGACAAGCTGGAGTTCGCTTTCCCCGAAAAACACCATCCAAACTAGGGACGAACAAAAGCAAGTACTGCCGGTTTCATACAAGTCACAGGCACAATACAGAAGACTGCATCCACCTGAAGGATGCCATAGAGATCCTCATCCGAGATGGGCATCTCAAACAATATAAAAAGAATAAAGTTCCCTGCAAGGAGGCCCAGGAGTCCAAGAAAGTCAAGGAGTAGAAGCTCTTCTCCAACTAAAGCCTCATGCATGTTGCCTTGATCATAACCCGACCATAAGACTTCTACTTCCCCAACCTGGACGAGGTCTCCTTGTACTTCGCAACCCACAATCCGTGGGAGACATTCCCATCATTAATGGTTATATCTAGTGGGGGATTCAACAAGTGTATGGCGGGCTCAGTCAAGAGAAGATTCTAACAACTTATGGACGCTAGCTCATACAAGAATGCCACCCTCGATAAGATCAGTGGAAGCTTCATCCCCATTGTGTTTTATCGAGAGGAGCTTCTTGGTGGAGCTCCCAATTCTAGTATTCCACTGCTCGTACGAGCACGAATGGTCAATTTCGACATCAGGCATATTTTGGTCGATCAAGGTAGCTCAGTTGATATAATATACTCCCAGTTGTTTTCTACCTTACAGCTCAACGAGACTCACTTGACCCCTTACGTAGGCTCTGACCTCCAGGGATTCAACGACTTTGTCACCAAAACTTGGGGATATGTCGAGCTGATTGTCACATTCAGGGCGGAAAAATGGCCTGGAAATCAAGACGCAATTCCTTGTAGTGGACTACCCATCATTATATCAATGCATTTTCTAAAGGCCTACCCTGGCCAAACTGATAGCGGTTGTAACACCTTATTTCCCCATCAGGTAAATTATATGAAATCAAAGTAATTTAATTTCTAAAATACAACATCAAAATAGGATGTCACATTCTTCATACATCACACATGGTCATTAAGTGAGATACATAACCCGAAATCATAAAATTCAAGTCTTAAACTTCATTGCATCATTCGCAGCGGAAAACATTAATAAAGTAAAATCAATAACAATGGAGTTATTAAAAGTTTACTCCCAACATGGTAAGATAAACGCAAAACCCCTAAGTGTTACGTATCAGAGCAGACACCAACTAAATCTGCGCAACTGAAGGAACTCCTTGGCTAAACTTCGATCGCTAGCTACTTCGGATCATTTGCACGTTACCCACATGGAGGTAACATTCAAATAGAAAGGGTGAGATATCATAACAATATAAGAGGAAACATAATAATGAACAAGTAGAGATTTAAGTACACAATCAACACATAGCATCCATCATAATATAATACATACTTTCATCAATATTCACCCATCTAATTATTAATCATAATATGATGCAAAAAGACCAACACTGACTCAATGCAATTGGTACCAATAGGGTAAAACCCTCATTGCAATAATGCCAATTTAGGGCAATTAACTTCGCTCGCCAATACAGGCCTTCGCTCACCAATACATGCCTTCGCTTTATGAATGCATGAGACACTGTCATGCAACAACATACTTCACATTTATCATTCTTACTCATTGCAATTTTGTCAATTACATGCATCATTATCATCATCATTATCGTGTATATCATGTCACACAATCAAAACAATCATCGTACTTAACCACAACATAAATCATGGCATATAAATCAAAAACACACCCTCAGATAGGTATCAATGTCGGTGAAATAATTAAATACTGCATTATAAGTCATTTTCATAAGATAGGAAATTATTTTATCTTTCCAATGATCCAAACAATGTGTCAAACGGACACCCGAGGAAAAAGTTATGAGTTTTAGAATTTTTTCAAAATTTCCTCGTGGTAACCGGTTACCCACTTACGGTAACCAGTTACTGCAAGTCAGTAGCTATTGGTTTCCCAACTTTTCATATGGTAATTGGTTACCATATATAGGTGACCGGTTACCCTGCGATAACCAAGGAAAATTCTGCAATTTCCAGTTACGATCCTCCCACGTTTCAACACCAAAAAATCATAACTTTTTCATTAAAATTTACCTTTTAAGCATGTTAATTATTCACCAACCATTGTCTATTAATCCTAAACAATTCACATCATTCAATTCCATCAAAATACACCAAAATCACCAAAAATTTATCAATAGGGAAAAACCCCAAAACAACCAAATAAAGAGAAATCAAAACATACAACCTAGATCCTACCATACCACATCACTAGGCAACCCTTTATAAAGTTAGAATTCCCCTTACCTTAGATTCTTGGTTTATTCTTGATTTCTAAGGTGAAATTCTTGCCCTAGCTTCCTAGTGCCTTTCTCCTCTTCTAATTTCTATGTTTTCCTTTTATTTTTCACGTTCTGACTTATTCTCTGTAATCTCACCTCTTATAAACCAATAATGATATAATTATCCCAATTAATTAATTATTTAATTATTATTATAAAATAATAATAATAATAATATAATAGTAATCTATATTATTCCACACACCCCCGTGTTTCTACGCATTTAGCCATACATCCACATAACTACACTGTATCATCTTATTATTTAATTAAAAATAATTCTAATTAAATCAGGGTGTTATAACTCTCCCCACTTAGAATATTTTCGTTCTTGAAAATTACCTGAAGCAAATAACTCTGGATAAGCCTCCCGCATCTTGCTCTCTAGCTCCCACTTCAAATTCTCTCTGGCAGCTCCCCCTAGATTACTTTCACAAGGGTGATCTCTTTGCCACTAAACTTCTTTATTTCGCGATCCTCGACCCCTCACAGGTACAGTCTCAACAGTAATATTATCCTGCACTTGTACATCATCTATCGAAATTACATGTGACGGATCTGAAATATACTTCCGAAGTTGCGACACATGGAACACATCATAAAAATTCGATAGATCGGGTGGCAAGGCCACTCTATACACAACAGTCCCCACCTTTTATGAAATATGATACTGACCAATAAATCGAGAAGTCGACTTCCTTGACTTCAAAGCATTTCCCATATCGGTCACCGACAATACTCTCAAGAATACATGATCTCCTCCTTGAAACTCGACGTATTTTCTTCTCTTATCATGGTAACTTTTCTGCCTATTCTACGAGGCTCTCATCTTCTCTTGGATCATTTTCACTTTCTATGTATTTTCTCGTACAATTTTTGGTCCAAGTACTGCATTTTCACCAAATTCATACCAATATAATGGCGTCCTGCACCTCCGACCATATAACACCTTGAAAGGTTCCATACCAATACTAGAATGGAAACTATTGTTATAAGTGAACTTAATCAATGAAAGGCAACTATCCCATATACCTCCTTGTTAAAGAACACAAACTCTCAACAAATCTTCTAGCGACTGAATAGTTCTCTCTGTCTGACCATTCGTCTGTGGATGATATGCTAAACTCAATCTCAGCTTTGAACCCAACGCATCCTGAAAACTCTTCCAAAAATCAGAAGTAAATCTCGGAGCTCTATCTGACACCACACTGGACGTAACACCATGCAGCTTTACAATCACCCAAATATAAATCTCTGCCAACTTCAGTACAGGAAAATTAATACCGATCAGAATAAAGTGAGATGATTTTTTTAATCTATCGATAGTCACCAAAATTGCATCATGCCCTCTTGGAGCACTTGACAGCCCTCTCACAAAGTCAATAGATATACTATCCCATTTTCACTCTAGAACGACTAAAGGCTCCAACATCCCTGCAGGTTTTTGATGTTCAACTTTCAACTTCTGACAAGTTAAACATGCATACGCGAACTGTGCCACATCTTGCTTTAACCCGAACCACCAAAGTAACTCGTTTAGGTCGTGATACATATTGGCAGCTCCCAGATGAATACTCAAACTGCTTATATGGACCTCTTTTAGAATCATCCTTCACATTTCAATGTTATCAGGGATGCAAATCCTGTTTCGAAATCTCAACACACCCTAGGCATTATTGTACCCCAAAATTTCCCCTCCCATTTTCTTCAAGACATTCTTTTAAGGGTTTCTTAAATGCTTAAAAATCTCAAGAGTTGACCAATCAAAACCTCATTCTAAGCAAAAGGTTTACAACTAGGGTTTTGTGATTCTTAAGTAAGATTAGGTTGTAAGGGTCCCATGTGATTTCCATGGTTCTCCATAGGTCTCTAACAAGGTTCATGTCAATTGTATTGGGTAAAGAGTCAACTATGGTCAACATACAGTCAAACTTCGGGATTTTTGGTCAACATCAACATTTTGAAGTTATATTCATCATTTGATCAAGGGTTGATTATGATTCCTCAAGGAAAGCCCTCAAATCATCAAAAGTCAAAAGTTGCCAAATTAGGGTTTCCTTAGGAGAAGTCAACTGAACTTTGACCAAACATAACTTTCACACGCTTCATAAAATTTTCCCCAATCAAATTGCATTTCGAAGGAAATTAAATTCTCTACAACTTTGTATTTATTATCAAGTCCAAAAAAGGCTTCATTTAAAAGATATGAGCTAATACATTACATGTCATTTTTAAAAGTCAACAAAAATACACTTTTTTTCAAGGCAACTTACATTAAGATAAAGTCTTCAAATGCAAAAATGATCAAAAGAGAAATTGTTGAGGACATCTTGATATTTTCAAAAATCCCAATATCACCTCCAAAAGATGAAAATTGAGCAAGTTATGAGTTGCACAAGTTGGGAAATTTTGAGGAAATGCATGAAATGCAAAATGAGCAAACTTGAAATTTTGAACTAGTGGAACTAACTTTTGATATTTAAACATGTTCGTAAGGTGTTAGAGGACCTCTAAATCCATTCACATTTTTTTAATGATTTTTATTTCTTTTATTTGAATTTTTATTCATTTAAATACAAATAAAATCAAAATAAATATGAGATAATGGCACAAGGGCTTGGGCCTTTTGGTTTCAATCATTTACATGCCCATACAACTCATGACAACCATATAAGACATGCCAAAATCATGCAAGCTTAAATAAGGCAAGAGATATTTCAAGATTTTAAAGTTTTAAAAGTGTTTGATCTTGTTTGATTAAAGCCATCATGGCTTGATTTTATTCTATCTTGGATGAGCCATTCCATTCCTCTATATAAATGCAAGACAATTAGATGCAAAGGATATGCAGAGATTGACTAGAGAACCACTTGAAAATTCCATAAAAATTCAAAAGAAGTGCAAAATTTGTAACCTAAGTTCCAGCCACTTTCACTCGAAACCAAGGCCAGTATTCACCTCCCGAGTATCTACTGAGTAGGTATAGTCGTTTTTCAAAGTTCTCCCATGCTTGAAATGACAATATTTATCATCTCCGGTCACAAAATTTTCCATTAATCATATTTTTAATACTGTGCATTTTTGGATTTTTCTAACCATCTAGATCAATGCATATGAATGTTTAGAACATGTTACAGCCATCGCATGAAGTTGGTAACGTCCAAACCCGGATTCACCATTTTTGAATTGGGTTAGGGTTTTTTATTTGAAACCCATGTTACAAGGTCTTTTAGCCCAAACAGATCCCAGATTCGAATTCAAGAGGAAATTTTAAGGGGGATAGCATGTTTGGTTCGCCTTGATTTTTTGTGTTTTACAAGTTTTGAAAATCTCCTCATCGGAGAAGAAGGTGGAAACCACCATGGACGGTGGTTTGACAATGTTGAATGATCGTGTGGCATATTTGAACATTATGGTTGGTCCATTTAAACCCCATGGGTCCACTTGTGTGCGTGTGTTTTTTGCTTGCTGACATTAGCACATATTTTATATTATATTTGTTTCATTTGATTCATAATACCCGATGTAATGACCGCCCCAGCGGTAGAACAAGTGTAGTGAAGGCATTAGTATTCCAAGGTAGGGGTTCGATCCCTGCCTCTGACATATTTTTTTTTCAATGTTTTCATTGCATATCCAGTGTAAGCTAGATTCAAGCACTCACCATGCGTCCTCATCTAACAACCATCTGATTTCAATCCATCCAGATCTGATGTTGCCGGTGGTCTCCCCACGGTGCACCCCAAAGAATTATTCTCACCAGATCTCACAAGGCGCCTGGGCCCCCCTGAATTGGGCCTAGGGATTTATGATTCCCCCCCCCCCCCCCCAATTTGCTTCTATCTCATGCCCATTTAATCTCCTTTTTTATTGTTTTAATTAACTTTTTTCCCTTTTTTAATCATTTTATTTAATCAGGAAAAAAATCATAAAATCATAAAAAAATTAGATTTAGGTTTTTTTAATTAATTAATTTAATTTTTATAAATAAAATTAATTTAATCACACCTTGATTTTATTTCATTAATTAAATTGTAAATTAACTAGAATTAAGATTAATCACTAAAAATATTTTTTCTAAACAAAAACAAAAAACAACAAAAATATTTTCTTAAATGGTTAGAAATTTTTTAGGGTTTTTATATCGTTCCCTTTTCAATCTTCGTGCGTCTATTTATTTTTTGCATTATTATAAATATTGTAACTGTCAACGGTATATAATAGATAAACTAGGATTTCTTTACATTTCCCCCCCATTTTATGGTTTGTAATTCCCCATCCCCGAAGCATTGTAATAGTGTAGATTATTTCCCGCACTTGTATATATTTAACTGTTAGTAATAGGATTGTATGGCAAAAGACTAAAAGTAAATGTTAGATAACCTAATCTCAAGACAAATAACTGAAACATAACGAACTTCGCATATGTGCACCTCTAGGGTGACCCTCACTTATTATCTCGGATAAACAACAATCATGTCCCTCAAATGTGGGACTATTTAGCGAAGATCCTTCGGTTAAAAGATCGTAGTCCCTCGATGATCCTTCGATGCTGCCTCGATAAACGATCTTAGTACCTTATGATAATTGCTAAAGCATCCCACGAGTTGCCTTTATGACTGTAGGATGACCCAAGCTCGTCCCTCAAACATCCAATGATAGGGCTATTTACTAACTAATGGTAGGATAACATTATCTAAGGGAAAGGAGAAAAAAACAAAGACTTTTTGAGTAGGTAGATAACTCGTAGTCGCTTTCTCATAAACAAAACTTCTCTCACACATACACTCTTTTCTAAAATATTTTCAAATATAAACACTTCGTATGTGTTCTCAACGATACGAGAATCATTACAAAGTTTGCCGCACTTAGGCATTTTCAAAATATTTTCAAACACACGACACAAAATATTTTCAAACTAAGTGAGCTAACGATTAAGAGCCCGTAGATAACTACAGATGAAAAGGGTGTTAACACCTTCCCTTTTCATAACCTACCCCCCTTACTCATAAAATTCTCAAAGGTCTTTCATGTTCTTTTCACCTTTTCCTTTATTGGATAAAAGAAAATTCAATGGTTACTCTTGCTATCCGCGACATTTGTGATAAAATACAAAACTTAAAAGTCAGTTCTCCTACCGTATTACAGAACTGGCAACTCTATTGGGGAGAATTAAAAGTGGGGTTACCTTAGAGGTAGATCACCTTTAATTTTCTTTACTTGTTTGATTTGCCTAATTTACTTTTAAGAGTTTTTTGTGTTATTCTTGTAAAGATCCCATACCCGGATCCAAGGCCTTTTAGGTAAGTAGCAATATATCATGAAGATTGTACGGTGTACACAGATACGGTTGAAGCGATGGCTATGTTAGTGCGACATATTGGTTGGTGCCGATGTCCCTTGAGTTAAGTCAAGGATAATGCTGGTGTTGTACCCCAAAATTTGTCCTCCCATTTTTCTTTAAAGAATTATTTTAAGGCTCTTCAAATGGTCAAGGCACCCAAGGGTTGACTAGTCAAGATGCACCTCCTAGACCAAAAGCCTATAACTAGGGTTTGGAGTTTCTCAAGGAAATTTGGTCTGCAAAAGTATCAACTGGCTCCCATGTTTCTTCATAGGTTCTCAACAAAGCTCATATCAAGTTCCAAGCCCTACATCACAAGTTTGCTCAGTCAATGGCTCAGATGCTTGAAAATCAACTGTATTGATCAAAAACTCAACTATGGTCAACATACAGTCAAACTTCAAGATTTTTGGTCAACATCAACATTTGAAGTGATATTCATCATTTTATCAAGGGTTGATCACGATTCCCCAAGGAAAGTCCTCAGATCATCAAAAGTCAAGATTTGTCAAATTATGATTTCCTTGGGAGAAGTCAATTGAACTTTGACCAAGCATAACTTTCACATGCTTCATCAACTTTTCTCCAACCAAAGCTTATTGTGAAGAAAATTCAGTTCAATACAACTTTTCTTTTGTCCTCAAGTTCAAAAATGCATCATTGGAAAGATATGAGCGAATACATAACAGGTCTTTTTGAAAGTCAACAAAAAGGCATTCTTTGTCAAGGCAAGTTACATTAAGATAATTTCTCCAAATGCAAAAATGGTCAACATAGAGATTGTAGGGGACATATTGAGCTTTATAAAAAGTCGAATATCATCTCTAAGATATGAAAATTGAGCAAGTTATGAACAGTGCAAATTGGGGAAATTGGTGAAAATGCAAAAAGTCAACTTTGAGCAAAAATGCATTTTAAGCTCATGGACCTAATTCTTGAGATTCAAACATGTTCAGGTCATACCTAAGGACCTATAGACCCATTCATGCATGAGATTGGTTTTTATTTAATTTATTTTTTATTTTTACTCAAATAAATTCAAAATAAATTAAATAAATGCAAGATTAATGTATGATGCGTGTAGGGCTTGAGAATTGACCATGTTTGAGGCCCAAGAAGCTCAAAAATAGCTGGAAAAAACGCATAAGGCAAGATGAGGGAAATATATTCTTGTTTTAGAAATTTTTGATCAAATCTTCATGTCTTTAAAGACATGATTATATTTGATCCCATGGATGGAATTCTGACCTAATCTTGTCCACTACATGTATACAACAAAATCAGAAGCAAAAGACAAGCAAGCTGCCTCCACAAACCCTAAATTTTTTTCCAAATTTTCAAAGAGAAAGTGAAACTTGTATCATACAATCCGGCCTTCCTCAGTCCCTTCTAGGCATACCATCATCACCTGAAGGTTCCCAAGAGTTTATTCTAACCCTCTCTCAAGCCAAATCGTGCCCATAATCTCTCCCTCGAGTGTCACCGGTTTGGTATATCTTCTTGAACTTAAATCTTTCTATTTTGCAATATAAATGAATTATGCATACATATACGTGTTCATACTGATGATTGTGACTGTTTAGAACCACTGCATGAGAAGTTTAACACATGGATGAAGGTTTGTCATTGTTAGGGCAAAGCTTCAGCCAAGCTTCATATCTCAAAATACAGGCCTCCTTAGGTAAACCAACCACACCATCATGTTCGTAAGGGTCTAATTAGGCTAGTAAGATCCTTTCCATGTTTGTTTTCATGAGATTTTGCAGGTTTGGAATTTTGACCAACCAGAAGGGATGACCGGAGCCACCACTCCCGGTGGCTTGACCGGTGTTGAGATTCGCATGGAGGGACATGACGTTTTGATTGGTTTATTCAAAATATCCAGGCCCCACTAAAGCGTGCATGTTTGACAACTCATCAACTTAACTCATTTTACCTTATATTATTATTGATTGGGATATACTCCCGGATGTAAAGTCGTCCTAATGGTTGAGTGTGTGTGTGTTAAGGTGTTGTGTGTATGCATGGGCAGGGGTTTAATCTCTGCCTCTTGCACATTATTTTTCTAATTATTCTTTGCAGATCTAGTGTCCCAAGGTTGAACGCGCATACGATGCACCATATGACCATCACCATCAGATCTCAAGAGTCTAGATCCAAAGGCCTCAGGCGCGCAGTCCACGCAGTACCTCCGAGAGACTCCCCTCACCAGATCCAGCATAGCAGGTCTGAGCCTTGTCCAGCTTGGGCCTCACAAATTCTTGAGACACCCCCAGTTTGCTTCATAACATCAGGCCCAATCATTTTCTTTTCTTTAATTATTTTATCTTTTTAATTGTTTTATATTTTGAAACTAATTTTATTTTAATTATAAAAATCAGAAAAAATCATAAAAAATGTAGATTTTTAGGTTTTTAATTAAATTTTAATAAATTAATTAATTTAATTATTTTGACTTTTTATTTCATTTTAAAATCAATTAGATTTAGGTTGCAAATCTTTTTCTTAATAAATACAAAAACATGTAGAATTAACTTTCTTTTATTAGTTTTCATTTTCATTAATAATCAATTGTTTTGTTAATTAATTAAGATTAGGTTTAGTTTATTTAATTAATTTTTAATTCAAATATTTTCTTAAAATAAACAAAAACAACCAAAAAAAAAGAATTATCTTAATTTGCATAGATTTCCTTAGGGTTTTAAACAAACGTCCTTTTTAATTCTCGCACGTTCATCTTACTTCCCTCTTTATTACTTTCTTATTATTGTATCTGCCCATGGATTGTAATAGACTAATTAGATTTTCTTTACTAATTTTACCCCTATCTTAGACTTGTAATTTTTCCCCTCCCCAAAGCCATGTAATAGCTAGTTTAAATTCCGCACTTTAATTTTCTGCACTGATATTGAACTGTTAGATGTATGCCTAATAGGACTGCATGACAAGAATTAAAAACAAAACATTAGCAAACCTAACATCAAAGAAAAATAACTGAATACAACGCACTCGCACATGCGCACCTCTAGAGTACTCTCACTTTGGTTGCCTTCGGAATAAAACACTCACAACTCTCGAACGTAAGAGATTTTAGTGGCTACCATTTGGTTTAAGAGATCGTAAGTCCCTCGATGACCCTTTCGACGTTGCCTCGGTAAAATGATCTTAAAACCCTAGGGTAATTACTAAGATATCTTACTAGTTGCCTTGGTGACCGTATGATGACACTCGATTATCCCTCAAACATCCGATGATGGGGCTACCTACTTACTAATAGTAGGATAGCATTGTCTAAAGGGAAAGAGGAAAAGAACAAACCTTTTCGAGTAGGTAGGTAGTTCTTAGATGCTTGCTCAAGTAAAACAATTTTCGATACATATGCTCATTTCTAAAAATATTTTCAAAGATACTTTGTATATGTTCTCCACGACACGAGAAATATTACAGAGTTCGCCACACTAAGGCGTCTTTTTAAAATACTTTTTCAAACACAAGGCATTTTCAAATGAGTTAACAACTAAGAGCCTGTAGATAACTACGGATGGAAAGGGTGATAACACATTCCCTTTCCATAATATACCCCCTTACTCAGAAATAATCTCGAAAGGTCTTTTTCTGTTCTTTTCACCATTTACTTTGTTGGATAAAATAAAAGTCAGTGGCGACTCTTGCTTACCGCAATATTTGCGAATAAAAAATGCAAATCCAGTATAATAGTCGGTTCTGCCACCGTATTACAGAACTGAAGACTCTGACGGGGAAGATAAAAAGTGGGGTTACCTAGAGTTAGATCATTTTAATTGCTCTCATTGTGTGTTTTGTATGCTTTATTTCTAAAGGGGTTGTTTGGGTTATTGTTAAAGATCTTACACCCGGATCTGGGGCACCTTTTTAGGTAAGTAGCAATAAATCATAGATGTTGTACGGCATAGACCGATATGGACGAAGTGATGGCTATGTTAGAGTGATACTCTGGCTTGTACTAATGTTCCTTGAGTTAGTCAAGGATAACATTAGACTTCCTCATCGTGTCATTAAGTGCTAACTGACCTTTATAACTTCTAATCGACTCATACTAGCCATTAGAAAGTAGTGAGATGGCTGGATTTAGTTCCGACCAAAGATTGGTTGATACTCGATGCTACACTAATTGAGATTGGTATTTTGGCTGCAATACTTCGGTGCTTGAGCCGAAACAATGCCTAAGAGAAAGGTCAATAATATGAGACTCCTTAGAACCCGGTTACTATTAGTAGGACATGTTAATCCAACTAAAACTTCAAGAGGGTACTTACCTTTAAAACCTTGTGCAAGCCTTTAAACCAAAGGTCTTTTTTGTGACTTGTTTGTGTTTGATATATTTGTTTTTAAGCATAATCATAACATCATGAACATCATAACATATCATTCACACTAACCATTTCAAGGACTTTGGGATTTATCTCTTCTCTGTTTTGTAGGTTATGGATTCCGCTCGCAGAAAAACCATCTGGATCAACTTCGTACAAATTCCTTCCAAGCTTAGGGATTTTGTCTTAAAAGTTCCCGAAAGCTCACCATTAAACAAAATATAGTCACTTGCTCAGTTTGGTTACTACCGATTTTGATGAGGGTTTGATGAGCGTCATATTCCAGTTCTTCGATCCTAAGAACCATTACTTCACATTTCCATATTATCAGTTGGTGTCCATGATGGAAGAATTCTATAAGCTACTTGGTTTTCCTATATTGGAGCAGATATCTTTCACCGGTTTAGAACAAGATCCAACTACTGAAGATGTTGCGATAGCCTTGCACTTGAAGCCATCTGACATTGAATCCAAGTGAAGTGAAGTTAAAGGTCTTCTTGCAAAGTTTCTGATGAAGAAAGCTTAGGTATTCCTAGACACCATGAGTTACCATGCTTTTAAAGATATCTTGGCTCTCTTGATCTATGGGTTAGTTTTGTTCCCTAATTTAGACCAACTTATAGACGTAAATGCCATCAACATTTTCCTTACTCACAATCCAGTACCTACATTGCTCGGGGATATTCTGCATTCACTCCACACCCGTACTATGAAGAAACGAGGAACTCTTATGTGTTGTATGCCTCTGCTCTATAGGTGGTTTATTTCGCACCTTCCTCGATCAGTAATGAAAAATGAGTTAGGCTTAAGGTGGAATCAAGGGTTAATGTCTCTCTCTCACTCTGATATCTATTGGTGTCCTCGCTCTCAAGAAGACATCTCTTTTATTGATCGTTGCGGAGAATTTCCTAATGTGTCACTCCTTGGAATTAGAGGAGGCATCACCTATAACCCTTCTTTAGCCCTACGTCCGTTTGGTTACGCACGGAGAGACAGTCCTCCTAATATGCTCATCCAAGGTATTATGTTCGCTTATTTAAATGATCTACAAGGTTGTCGTCAGAGGTTCATCCGTGCTTGGGGCATGGTTAAGAAGACTAATAGTAAGACTTTAGGGCACAAGAACTCCATCCATTTGGAACCTTATCTCAAATGGGTGTGAGCTCGTGCTCAAAGTCTTATGATGCCATATACTTCCATCTTACCAATGATCTTAGAGCCTATTGTTCAAGGGGACGAGTCTCACGTCATTCTTCATCCTGATATTCCAATAAACTTCGAAGAATTGCAAACGTCTTGGATCCAACTCCAAGAATAACGGGACACCTTTGAGACCCAATTCTATGCCAGTGAGAAGAAAGTGTTGGAACTGACAAAGCAACTTCACAAAGAGAAGAATCTTAATGCATATATCAGCACCAAAAGGAAGCGTCCATGGGAGACTTATGAGTTTTATGAAGTATCTTTTAATTGTTATTTCTTTGTAAACTTTTGTTTCGTTTGAACTTGTTAATAAAAAGCCTTTATTTCTGTTTTGGTTAAAAGAGTTTAAATCCTACGAGGTCCTTGAAAACATTGCATAAGCATATCATGCATATCATCACATAAGCATATATTTCAAGACAAGTTTCTTATCTTTTTTTCTGTTTATTTCAGCAAAAAGAAATGGCTCTTGAACAAACAGTTAAGGATCTTCATGCACAAAATGCTCAATTCCAATAGATGTTCCTGACTTTGGCTAAAGGACAAGAAGATCTAAAAGCTCTCATTGTAAAAGAGAAGACAAAGAAGGCAAAGAAACCGAATGACGTCCTGAATATGGGAAGAAGATTTAGAGGGCCAGCCAAGTGAGCTCTAGAATTTGCAACTCTATCAAATGAAGCGGATAATCAGGAAGAGGATGCCAAAAAGACAAAAGAAGAAGATAACAGCCCAAGGACTGATGAAGAGGAATCAAACTATGCTAAAGAACAATATCCTCCTGCTGATGATAAGTATAAGCAGTTGGAGGACCGTCTCAATACTATGGAGATTCAGAGAGTACATGTTTTAGACTTTGAAGAGCTAGGGTTGGTCTCGGGAGCGGTTATCCCACAAAAGTTCAAAGTCCCTGCCTTTGCAAAGTATGACGGAGATTCTTGTCCCAAGTTGCACCTGAGGTCTTATGTTAGGAAGATTCAACCCCATACAGCTGATAGGAAGTTATGGGTTCATTTCTTTTAGGAGAGTTTGTTGTGGACACAGTTAGAGTAGTTCTATCAATTTGAAGGAACTAATATCTGCAATTGGGAAGATTTAGCTACTACTTTTTACAAGTAGTATCAGTACAATCCTGACCTCGCTCCAACCCGTACACAACTCTAAATCATGTCTATAGGTTCTAGTAAGAGTTTCAAAGATTATGCCCAAAAGTGGAGGGATCTCGCCGGAGAGTCCAGCCTCCCGTATTTGATAGGGAGTTGGTGGACATGTTCTTGGGTACTCTGACAGACCCATTTTTCAACCATTTGATTGGAAGCTCTTCAGCCGGACTCACCGAGCTGATACCGACAGGAGAACGAGTGGAAGCTTATATCAAGAGTGGTAAAATCCAAGGGGTTGCATCTTTGAGTATTATGAAGAAGCCATTCAGTGGGAAGAAAGAGGTTAGTGCTACACATGGTCAGAGAAATCAGGGTAAACTGAACACTGTCCAACGGTATGGGCTGTAATGATCTCCAACCCTACACCAACTCAACAACAAAATAATCAGCACATGCAGGATGCGCCTAGAAGACAATTCACCAGAATCAACATGCCTTTGTCTCAGGCATTGCATTATTTGTTGAAGGCTGACCTGGTCACTCTGAAGGATCCTCCCCAAAACCCAAAGACTTCTTCTCCCCGCTACAATCCAAATGCACGGTGCACTTACCACTCCAACATTTCGGGGCATGATACGAATGATTGTTGGGTGTTGAAGAAAAAAGTTCAAGACCTTATTGATGCAAAGGAGATTGAATTTGACCCTCCTGAGACCCCCAATGTAATAACTGTATCAATACCCAAGCATGACATGGGTATTAATGATGTTGATGATGTTTTGTTTATTTCTTTTATGGATGAATTAGCTAATCCTCTTCCAATTGTTAAGAAGAACCTTCTACGAGCCGGTTTATTTTCGGGTTATAATGAGGATTTCCACCTTTGTGCATCCCTGCCTAATGGTTGTATATTGCTGAAGATAGGTGTCCAACGCCTGATGAACGACAAGGAGATTTTGTTTGAGAAGACTCCCTCTATGAAAAGTCTATATAAAGATGTAAGATGTGTCAATTATTACTGTTGTACCCCAAAATTTGCCCTCCCATATTCTTCAAGGTCTATCAAGAATCATCTTCAAATGCTTCAAGATTCCTCAAGGGTTGCACAGTCCAATTGCCTCCTAACACAGTCAAAACTAGGGTTTTGGTTCTTGCAAGAAAGTTGAGGTTTTCAATGGCTCAATAAAGTCCCATAGGCCTATATACATTGTCAAGCATCTATATGTCAAGTCTCAAGACTCACAGAGGCAAATTGCACAGTCAAAAGCTTCATTTGCTTCACAGTCAACTGTAGGGGTAAAATGGTCATTTTGCAGTCAAAGGTCAAAAATTTTGGTCAACATCTTATTTTGAGCTCACAATCATCATTTGATCAAGTCTTGATCATGATTCCACAAGAATGGTTCAAAAATCATCAAGATGCAAAAGTTTCCATTTTAGGACAGTTGAAAAGTCAACTGTAAATTGACCAAGGCATAACTTTTTCATGGTTCATCAGAAAAATCCCATCCAATGCTCATTTTTAAGGGGATGACATTTCCTACAACTCATCTTAACATTCCAAGTCCTAGAAATGCTCTCACAAAAAGTTATCAATTTCTACATTATAGGTCAATTTCAAAAGTCAACAAAAATGCACTTTAAGTCAAAGACCATAACTTGAGATTGGTAAATCAAAATGACATGGGACCAAAGTCATTGGTTAGAGGACTTCAAGACCTTTTCAAAATGTCCAAAAACATGTTCATAGGATCAAAATTGAGCAAGATATGCATTGGAGAAGTTGGGAAATTTTTGGGAATTTGCAAAAGTCAACTTTGCCTAAAACACCTTGTTTTTGCTAATGGGCCTCAAATTCTTTCTTGAAACATTGTCCAAGGCCTATGCACGACCCATTGAGCTTAAATTGATTTATTTTATTATTTTTAATTAATTAATTAAATTTTTATTAATATTAATTCATTTAATTCATTTAATTGTAGGAAAATTCAAAAGATATTATTTTCAAATCTTTTGTGGAGCAAATATGACCAACACATGCTGAAGATTTCGTTTGCCAATCAAGGGGACCAAAATATCCAATTTTAGCAAGTTTTATCAATAAAAAATGTGCAAAAAGATTTGATTGAAATCAAAGATGCAAAACATAATTTCATGGATTCTTGGACAAAGATTGAACCCTAAATCCATTCTACTATAAGAGCATAACCAAACCCTAAAGCCTTGGACGTGCAAGCTGCTGCAAAAACACCATTACCATATTGAAAAAAAGCCAAGAAAGTTCAAAACTGAATTCCACCTTCCAGCACAATTCAAAGCCTTAGAGTGATTCCAATACATTGCTGGGACACTCAGGAACGCATTGCAATCAAAATCAAGTGTTAACACCCAAGGAATCCTAAGAACAGTCGTACGGTTTGCCCATTCTTTTTCATAATTGAAACTCACTCTCTATGCATCATTAACATGATATAATTGTTGCTTTGCATTGCTATGACCTTTCTGAAGCTGATGGTATAGGTGAATTGAGTTATAGAGCCTTAAATCAAAAGACACCATTGGAGAAATCTAGGGTTTCGAAGCTTTGATTTTAGGGCTTTGCTGCACAAGTAAAATCAGAACCAATGATACCCATGGTTGAATTCAGAAAGACAAGACGAACTTAAACCAACCCTCGCGCCCTATTTATATAGCCTAGGGAGCTAGTCGCTATTTTTGGTCGTTTCACTTTGTGGGGGTTAACAACCCCCGCTATCTGTTGTGTTTTGTTGCAGGAAAACAAAGAAGACGGTGAGCTGGCAATACCCCAGTGGTTCATTCAAACACGCGCGCCTTTTTTTGTGTTTCAGCATGTGACTTGTTTTTCTTATAATATATTTGTTTGTTATTATAATATCAAAGGCATTCAGCTGGCGTAGTGGAGGATGAGTTGTCTGGCAAGCATTGGGACCTGGGTTCGATTCCCAGGTCCACCAAAATCTCAATATTATTTTTTCTAATGTGTTCCTATGCAGGCTTCCAAACAGCGTCCATCATACATCTCAAGCAATCAGCTTGCCAAGTGTCTCACAATGCCAATCTAATGGTCAGAAGATGAAGACCATGGTACGTTCCAGTCAATGAGCACGCACCTGATTCAGGAAGGTCAACAAAGGCTTTGTGCTATTGGGCCTGAAATTTCCAGACAAACCTCCCTTGGGTCCATCACCCCCCCTGGTTTTACTACTTTTTATTTTTTCTTCTTTTCCTTTTATTTTCTTTAATAACTATTAATATTATTTAATTAACTAACAAATTAATATTTTTAATAAATTCAGAAAATAAAAAATGTGAATATTTTTATTAATTATTACTCTTTTTTATTTATTAATTCATTTTGTAAATAAATTCTAATTAATCAACTTAGTTTAATTTAGGTTTAATTTAAACCTTTTTCTCAATAAATAAAAATCATGTAGAATTAGGGTTTGACAATTTTCAATCATATTTTCTTATTATCATTATTATTTTTACTAATTATTATTATTTTTTGTAAATAAAATACTAACAAATTAATTAGTTTAAATTAGTTAACTTTAACTTTTTTACAATAAATAAAATAAACTTAGAATTAGGTTTCACTAACTTTTAATTTTAATTCCTTTTCTTTTTATTTTCATTAAAATATTAAAAAAAAACACAAAAACATTTTTTCTTGTAAATAATTAAATAATTAATTAGTAAATTAGGTTAAATATTCAATTAGTTGCAAAAAAGGACAAGTTACTATTATTTTCTCAAAAAAAAAGGGTTAAAACCCTAAGGACGTCCCGATTTAATTTCTTTTCGCACATTATTCTTATTTTGATTATTTATGTATGTGCTCAAAGGATGTAATAGTTAATCAGGTTTTACCGCTTTCTTTATTTTCCGCATTTTTTTCCAAACGGGTTTTTGTTTTTGGCGATGTATAGACCCGCGCCTTGTAATAGCGTAGCTTTACCTTTCCGCAATTTATTTTTCGCACTCTTAACTGTTAATATGCATGAAAGACTGGATGACAAATAAAATCAATCCGTAGCTCACAAATGCATGATCAAAGGTAAACATAAACTGAAAAACAACACACATGCACATGTCACTCCTAGGGTACGCCTCACTGGTTGCCTCGAAGTGGTCATCAAGTATAGGGTGTTTTAGAGGTCGCCCTCCTGTCTAAGATCCAGTTGCCTCGAAACGGTTGCCTCAGATAAAAAGGATCTAGGACATTAGGGTTACCACTAAGACGTCCTACCATTGCTTTGGTAACCACATTGTCCCTATAATCGAATTGACCCGAATACCTCCAACGACGGTGCTACCTACCTCTCAATGGTGGGATAGCACTATCTAAAGGACTCTTACACAGCCTAATTCCTTAGAGTAGGTAGATTTATCATGGGTACTTGCTCTTTTCAAAAACAAAAACAAACTTTTCGCACTCACACTTTCTAAAAGTTTTCAAACAAATTTTTCATACACTCTTGAGGACAGATACAAGAGTTACCTAGAAATTTTTCAAACGAAACTTTCTTCAAAACCCACACACACACTTGAAAATCAAACAAATTTTGAAAACATAAGAGCAAGTACCTAAGAGCCCGTGGATAACCACGGATAGAAAGGGTGCTAACACCTTCCCTTTCTATAAATCTACCTCCCGAACCGAGAGACATCTTGAAAAAGGAATTTTGCTGTGCTTTTGTCCTTTCCATATTGGAGAACATAAAAGACGGTGGTGACTCTTGCTTACCGCGACATTTCGCAAACCAGCTTTAAAACAGTCAGTTCTATTTCCACCAATCACAGAACTGGCGACTCTGCTGGGGACTATTAAAATAAGTGAGGTGTACCTTAGGATTAGACCACTCTTATGTTTTCAATTGTATGTCTTGATTGCTTTTACATTTGGGGGCTTGCATCGGAGTTTCATAGATCCTAACTCGGATCTGGGGAATACCCTTTAGGTAGCATAAGCTGTGAGGGACCTGTCCGGCGTATACCGACACAGGTGAAACAGTGGCTACATTGGTGTGACACCTTGGTCTGTACCGATATCCCTTGTGTTGCAACGAGGAGAATATGGGTCTTCTAAGGAGTCATTAAGCACCAACCGACCTTAGAACCCTAAATTGACCCAACTTGGCCATAGAATAGTAGCAGTATGCTACACTCATTGAGGCTAAACTCTCGCGATGGTTCTGGCCGCAAGAAAAGATTGCGATGCTGGAGTTATGACCGATTGAGGGTAGTCAATGATATTGAGATCCTCTAGAACCCGGTTACTATTTTCTAGGACAGGTCTTAACCAACCAACTGAAAGAGGGTAGTACCTAAACTTCATGCTGGCCTAAAATCTAAGGGCTGTCTTGTGTGACTTGTGTGCCTTACCATGTTTGCCTTTGTGAATACTTGTGGTGTTCTTTACCATAACATCATACCATCATAACATTGCATGCATCCTACATAAGGACTGACCCATTTCAAAGACAAGAGGGTTTCATCTTTGCTCTGTTTTGTAGGATATTATGATGCCCATGCGAAGGAATAGTATCCGCCTCAACTTTGTTCACCCACCTGATTTGCTTAAAGAATTGGTTGACAGAATTCCAAATACTACTTCCTTCATCCAAAGGCATGGTTCTCTTCTCGGTTTAGTCACTTCAAAGTGGGACCAACAGCTGATGAGTGTCCTGACCCAGTTTTATGATCCCCTGTATCATTGCTTCACCTTTCAAGACTTCCAGATGGTCCCTACCCTGGAAGAATTCTCTGATTTGCTTGGTATCCCTATCTTGGAGCAGACTCCATTCACTGGCTGGGAAAAGACTCTTAGACTTGAGGAGATTGCTGCAGCCCTTCCTTTGACCAACAAAGAGGTAATGGATAACTGGGTGACTAGAAGCGGAGTTAAGGGCTTTTTGGCAAAGTTTCTGATTGGTAAGGCTAATAGTTTCTGGAATGACTTAGACTTCAGGGCGTACAAAGACATTCTGGCTCTCTTGATCTATGGTATGGTTCTGTTTCCAAATCCTGATACCTTTGTTAATGTCAATTCCATAAGGATCTTCATGTCTCGGAACCCTGTGCCCACTCTCTTGGGCGATATCCTGCAACAACTCTATGCTCGTACCGCTCGAAGACGGGGAACTCTGTGGTGTTGTGCTCCTTTGTTAGTGAGGTGGTTTATTTTGCACCTCCCTAAGTTCGTGCTGAAGAACAAAGAAGGAAGGGGCTGGGCTCATAGGTTAATGTCTCTCACTGATAATGACATCATTTGGACTCTCAGAGGTTTGGATGAGGTAGCTGTTATTGATCGTTGCAGAGAATATCCTAATGTTCCATTGATCGGTACTCAGGGAGGAATCTCTTATAATCTATGTTTAGCTCTCCGTCAGTTTGGAAGAGCCAGAAGAGCAGGGCCTCATGAGATGTTGGTACCTCACATCAGTTTTGAGTTTCAGGTTGATAGTGACGAGCTGCGTCGTAGATTCATCAAGGCTTGGGACAGAATTCATAAAGCTGACCCACATGAGTTGGGACCGAAGACTTCTCTACCAATGGAATCCTACTATAGATGGGTCCGTATTCATGCTCAGAAGTTAGGTATGCCATACGAAGCTGTCAGGCCTATCATTCTTGAATTTCCTGATAGAGACGGGGTTCCTCCAACTATACTCCCTCCTCAGATACCCACTGATGTTGATACGCTAAAGAGGTCTTGGGCGCAACTGCAAGAAGAGCGGGATTCTTATCGGGAAAGGTTCAATGAGCAGGAACAGAAAATCTAGAAGCTGACCAAGCAATTGGAGAACGAGCGGATCCTGAATGACTATATCCGTACTGAGAAGAAGAGGCCATGAGAGCACTGATAGACTTTGGATGTTTCTTTTATAGCTTTTATTTCCTTTTCAGTATTTTCATTCTTGTAATGCCTAAGGGAAATTTGTTGAACAGTTTAAATTCCGAAGTTTAATCTAATAAAGTGTGTTTCCTTTTTGTCTACAAAGTTGAATCCCGATTGTCTTTGAAAACATAAAACATACGCATTCCATGCATCATATGCATAACAAGTACTCTTTTTCTACAGGTTGCTTAATCTTCTTCGCTGTTTATTTCAGTAATCACCATGTCTTCTGAGCCTACTACTGAACAAGCTATCAAGGCCCTCCAGGCCCAGAACGCCCAGTTTCAAGAGCTGGTCATGAGTTTAGCCCAGGGTCAACAGGAATTGAAGACTCTGCTTTTGAATAAGAAGAAGAAGAGGACTGTGTTGTTCAACGCTGGACGGAGGTTTGGGAATGCACTGCAAAATGAGGCTGATCTGGTTACTTCCTCTGTAGGAAAAGATAGTCCCCAAGGGGGAAGGGTTCCTAGTCCCGTGGTCTCCGACAACAAGACAGATTACAATGATGAGCAGTATCCTCCTGCCGAGGACAGATACAAACAGCTAGAGGACTGCCTAAGTGCTATGGAGATTCAACACGTGCCCGGGTTGGATTTTGGAGATCTAGGTTTATCTTCTGGGGTGGTGATCCCACACAAGTTCAAGGCACCTGCCTTTGCAAAGTACGACGGGGCTTCCTGTCCTAAGCTGCATCTCAGATCATATGTAAGGAAGATCCAACCTTACACTGCTGCCAAGAATCTATGGATCCATTTCTTCCAGGATAGTCTTTCAGGGACTCAACTCGAATGGTTCTATCAGCTGGATGAAGCCAGTATTAGAAACTAGGAGGACTTGGCTACTGCATTTTATAAGCAGTATCAGTACAATTCCGACCTCGCTCCTACGCGTACCCAACTCCAGGGTATGTCACTAGGGACGGGTGAAGGTTTTAAGGAGTATGCGCAAAAGTGGAGAGACCTGGCTGGAAGGGTGCAGCCACCTTTGACGGACCGTGAGCTCGTTGATATGTTCCTGGGGACCCTTTCTGGTCCGTTCTTCAACCATCTGATTGGGAATTCTTCTGCTGGGTTTAAAGATCTGATCTTGACTGGTGAGAGAATACAAGCTGGTATCAAGTATGGGAAGATACAGAAAGGGGCCTCCTCGAGCTCTGAAAAGAAGCCTTTCAAGAAGGAATCTAGTGTTGTTTATGGTCCAAGGAGACAAAATAAACCGGAACGCCGCCAAGCTGTCAACGCGGTGGTTATTTCTAAGCCTGCTGCTGCTCCTCAGCAATATAACCAACCAAGGGGTGAGAGACCCAAAAGGCAGTACACTCGGCTCAATATGACCTTGTCTCAGATATTGCTGCAACTACTGTCAACCAAGCTGGTAACTGTCAAAGAAGCTCCAAAGGTTGTGAATACAACATCTCCAAAGTACAATCCCAATGCCCGCTGCGCTTATCACTCTGATAGCCCGGGGCATACTACGGATGATTGTTGGGCTCTGAGGAATAAGGTTCAAGACCTTATTGATGCTAAAGAAATACAGTTCGAAGCGCCTGAAAGGCCCAATGTTGTGACTGCTCCCATGCCCCAGCATGGAGTGAATGCTGTGGAAGAAGACCTGTACGTAGCCTCCGTGGATGATATTGTTACTCCGTTGTTGACTGTCAAAAGGAACCTGTTGCTAGCCGGTTTATTTTCGGGATGTAGTAAAGGTTGCCATCTATGTTCTGTTTCACCTGCTGGTTGTCCTTTGTTGAAGTCAGGCGTCTAAAACCTGATGGATAACAAAGAGATCTTGTTCGAGAAGATTGTTGTTCCTACTATCCCTGCTGAAGAAGTGTCCATTGTTACTATTTTCAACAACCCTCCTAAGGCTCCCTCAAAGAAGCCTGTCAAAATCATGTCTATTCAGAAGATTGCTCCTATCATCATCACTGTTCCGGGGCCCATCCCCTATAAATCTGACAAAGCTGTCCCTTGGCACTATGGGGCAGATGTTTATGTGCTTGGAGTTAAACAAGAGTTTGATACTAGTACCGGCATCACCAACATCACCGGGCCTGCTAAAGTCACTCGCAGTGGCAGACTGTTCTCACCAGATATTGCGCCACCAGCTATTCAGAGACCTCTTGTCATCACACCTGCAAGTGTGCCTGCTTCCCTTCCTGACCAAGTTCCTATGTCTTCATTGAACGTATTACCCAAGAAGGCCCTAGACAGGTTGGATTGTGAGGGTTTAGAGCTCAAGCCTAGTAACATTATTGTCCGGGCCTTTGACGGGTCGAAGAGGATGGTACATGGTGAAGTTGACATCCCAATCAGGGTTGGTTCACAGGTCTTTGATTCAACATTCTATGTGAAGGACATCCGACCATCCTATTCTTGTTTGCTCGGTCGTCCATGGATCCACAAGGCTGGAGCTATGACCTCCACATTACATCAGAAGCTTAAGTACCCAGTCAGAGGGAAGATCGTAACAGTTCAAGGGGAGGAAGAATACATGGTCAGCCACCTCAACTCGTTTCGATACGTAGAGATGGATGGGGAGTTCATTGAGACCATCTTTCAACACTTTGAAGAGGTGCCCCAGACATTGGCAGCAGCAGAGACAGTGGCTGAAGAAGACTCTCCTTTGAAGATGGCTTCCTTGAAAGATGCCCGGGCTGTGATCGAGAAGGGTGAGTGCGCAAACTGGGGCCGACTTCCTGATTTCACTCCAAAGATTGACAAATTTGGCTTGGGTTTCACTGCAAAAGCTCAGAGGGCTGTTCGCAAGGCAAGGATTGGAAGACCTCCTGTATTCATCACCAACTCGAGAGTAAATGCTATTGAGGACGAAGCCGAAGAATCTGAGTTCGATAGCTGGATCTACCCAACGATCGACGGTGGACCAAGCAACTGGACGACGAAAGATTTCATACCTATTACTTTTGTCACTCAGTAATGAACTCTTTTGTTTTAAAGTTGTAACGAACAATAATTTGAAACTTTATGGCCCGGTGTCTTACCCGGGGCACCGTGGCTTCATTTGTGAGGGCTCTTGTGTGTCACTTTCATATATCATTAATAAAAGCATTGGACGTTTTTTTACATTTCAAATCTTGAGCTCCTTGTCTTTCTTTATTATATATTGCAAAACAGCTATATTTACACACTCACTTATACAGGTTCCAATCCACTCTGGATCCCACTGGTAACAACTCTGCTACTGCCAGTTATGACTTCGAAAATCCGATCAACTTAGCCGAAGACGAAGGTGAAGATGATTGTGAGGTGCCTGGTGAACTTGCTAGACTGTTACTCTAGGAAGAGAGGGCCATTCAGCCACATGAAGAGCCAGTGGAAACAGTAAATCTGGGTACTGAGACAGACAGAAAGGAAGTCAAGATTGGTGCCAATCTGTAGTCTAGTGTGAAACAACGGTTGATTCAGATGTTGCATGACTACATGGAAATCTTTGCCTGGTCTTACGAAGACATGCCTGGGTTGGATACTGACATTGTGGTTCATCACCTGCCTACCAAGGAAGAATGCCCTCCGGTAAAACAGAAGGTCCACCGTATGCGTCCAGAGATGTCCGAGAAAATCAAAGCGGAGGTTATGAAATAATTCGACGCCGGTTTTCTAGCAGTGACTTCTTACCCTCAGTGGGTTGCCAACGTGGTTCCAGTACCGAAGAAAGATGGTAAGGTCAGAATGTGTGTTGATTACAGGGACTTGAACAGGGCGAGCCCTAAGGATGATTTCCCTCTGCCTCACATTGACGTTCTGGTTGACAACACTGCTCAGCATAAAGTATTCTCCTTCATGGACGGGTTCTCCGGATATAATCAAATCAAGATGGCTCCTGAAGACATGGAGAAGACCACTTTTGTTACTCAGTGGGGCACCTTTTGCTATAAGGTCATGCCTTTTGGGTTGAAAAATGCTGGGGCAACCTACCAACGTGCCATGGTTGCTTTGTTTCATGATATGATCCATCATGAGATAGAAGTATATGTCGATGATATGATTGCAAGGTCCCAAACTGAGGAGGAACACCTTGACCATCTACAGAAGTTGTTCGATCGTCTGAAGTTGTACAAGCTGAGGTTGAACCCAAACAAGTGCACCTTTGGGGTAAGATCTGGAAAACTACTAGGTTTCGTCGTGAGCGACAAAGGTATTCAAGTGAACCCTGCCAAGGTGAAAGCCATACAAGAGATGCCAGTTCCCAAGACAGAGAAAGAAGTCAGAGGCTTTCTAGGACGGCTGAACTACATTGCCCGATTCATCTCACACCTAACTGCTACCTGTGAACCAATCTTCAAGCTACTGAAGAAAGATCAAGTAGTACGTTGGAACGATGAATGTCAGGCCGTTTTCGAAAAAATCAAAGAGTATCTCCAGAAACCACCCATTCTTATGCCACCGGTTGAAGGGAGACCTCTAATCTTATACTTGACAGTACTTGACAGCTCAATGGGGTGTGTGTTGGGGCAGCATGACGAGTCTGGCCGAAAAGAGCACGCCATTTATTACCTTAGCAAAAATTTTACCGACTGTGAGACCCGATACTCACTGCTCGAGAAAACTTGCTGCGCTTTGGTATGGGCTGCTCGCCGGCTGAGACAGTATATGTTGACTCACACTACCTTGTTGATTTCAAAAATGGATCCAATAAAGTACATCTTCGAAAAGCCTGCCTTGTTCGGAAGAATAGCAAGATGGCAGATGATCTTGACAGAATACGACATCTAGTACACGACTCAGAAAGCAATCAAGGGAAGTGTGTTGGCAGACCATTTGGCACACCAGGCAGTGGACGACTACCAATCTATGAACTTTGAATTTCCAGACGAGAACATCATGGTAGCGACTGATTGTGAAGTACCTGGACCGGATGAAGGACCTGAGGAAGGATCCCGATGGTCTATGCACTTTGACGGAGCCTCAAACGCTTTGGGTAATGGTATCGGCGCTGTGATCATATCCCCTAAAGGCACTCATACTCCACTTACTGCCCGACTATGTTTCAACTGCACCAACAACATGGCGGAGTATGAAGCGTGCATCATGGGTCTTCAGGCTGCAATTGACTTAAGGATCAAGTTTCTGAGTGTCTTCGGAGATTCCGCTCTCGTGATCAGTCAGATCAAAGGCGAGTGGGATACGAAACACCCAAACCTTATTCCTTACAAGGAGTATGTGTTGACATTGATCCCCCATTTCACGGAGATAACTTTTGAACACTTCCCAAGAGAGGAGAATCAGTTGGCGGACGCACTGGCTACGATGTCTTCTATGTTCAAAGTCAAATGGGACAACGAGGCTCCCCGGATCATTATCTGGAAATTGGATGAACCTGCACATTGCTGCGATCTTGAGGCTGAAGAGGTAACTGAAAAACCTTGGTATCATGAAGTGAAAAGGTACTTGGAAGCTCAAGAATACCCCGAGGGTGCATCTGTTAATGACAAAAAGTTCCTAAGAAGGTTCGCGGCAAAGTTTTTCCTCAGCAATGGCATTCTATACAAGCGAAACCATGATTCAACCTTACTGCGTTGTGTGGATAAGACTGAAGCAGAAAGGATCATGGCGGAGCTGCATGAAGGTACCTTCGGAATGCACTCCAACGGACATACCATGGCAAAGAAAATCCTTCGGGCAGGATATTTCTGGTCCACAATGGAAGCTGACTGTTACCAACATTCTCGGACGTGTCATAAATGCCAGATCTATGTTGATAAGGTGCACGTTCCTCCAGTTCCTCTGAACGTTTTGACAGCACCTTGGCCTTTTGCAATGTGGGGCATTGATATGATCGGCGAGATCAGACCTACGAAATCTAACGGGCATCGCTTCATCCTGGTAGCGATTGATTACTTCACAAAGTGGGTTGAAGCAGCTTCCTATGCTACAGTAACCAAGAACGTCGTGGCACGGTTCATTCGGCATAACCTGATCTGTCGGTACGGCGTCCCAGAAAGGATCATTACAGACAACGGTACCAATCTTAACAATAAGATGATCACTGAGCTCTGCGAGCAATTCAAGATACAACACCACAACTCTTCTCCTTACCGGCCGAAGATGAATGGGGCTGTAGAAGCAGCTAACAAGAATATTAAGAAGATTGTGCAGAAGATGACAGTGACCTACAAAGATTGGCACGAGATGTTACCGTTTGCTCTTCATGGGTACCGTACCTCAACAAGGACATCAACAGGGGCAACACCCTTTTCCTTGGTCTATGGCATGGAGGCAGTCTTGCCTATTGAAGTCCAGATACCCTCTCTCCGGATAATGAAGGATGCAGGTTTGAGCGAAGATGACTGGATCCGGACTCGGCTTGATCAATTAAACCTAATTGACAAAAAGAGACTCACCGCTATTTGTCATGGTCAAACGTACCAAAAACGGATGATCAGGGCATTTAACAAGAAAGTCAGACGACAAGAGTATCAAGTCGAAGACCTGGTAATCAAGCGCATCATTCTTCCTCAAAGTGATCCCAGGGGCAAATGGATCCCTACGTACGAAGGGCCATTTGTGGTTAAGCATATCTTCTCAGGAGGAGCTATGATTCTAACCACCATGGATGGTGACGACCTTCCTCACCCCGCCAATGCAGACATAGTAAAAAGATACTACGCATGAATTAAAGACCCGCTAGGTTGACACACCTAGGCAAAAATAAGGGCTTCCCGGCGAACCAAAAGGGTTCGGGCAAAAATAAGGGATGAAATGAAAAATCTGTACACCCGGCAAGTCGAAAACCTGAAAAGGCGGCTTGGGCAAAAATGGGTATCCCGGTGGATTGAAAACCCGAAAGGGCAGTCCAGGAAAAAGTTAGGGATAAGCGTAATACTATGTCTCATTGGATCACCTTGCATCCAGAATTTGGCATCAACTATCAGGTTCAGATGACATCAATCAATCAACTTCATCTTCAACTAAGCAGCCAAGTGATGAGACGCTTGAAGACATGAAGGCGATAGCAGAGTTGGAACCCAGTGGGGTTTTTCACATAGCTGTTTTATTTCCTTTTCACAAAATTGTATAAACTCTGTTGTTCGGCGGTGTTCTCTTACTAGGACGTCAGCCTCTTGTACATAAACGCCTATTTACAGGAAAATTCAAAAATTAATACAAATTCACTTTTCCAGACAAACTGTCAATAGTTTTTTCCTTTATCTGTTTTGTTTTGCAAAGAACGTCCAATGTTCATTTTTGATATATGCATTTGACATTAATTGCTGATCATAAATAGTTGCATACGAAACAAAGGATTAATTACAGGTGACATTAGAAACAGGGGCAATAAAGAGTTGTCTAAGCGATCTAGTTGCTCTGTCCACCAAGGTACCAAGGTAAGTTCGGCTGAAGAATGTAACCAAGATACCTTCACTCCGCGCAGAGTATGACAAGATCCAGCAATATACTCCATCCAAGTATAGTTGGTCTTCCGTCAGCCCCGATAAGGCACAGTATCTCCAACAAGTCAGCAACACTCTCCCCAAGCAGAGTTAGTCTACTGTCAGCCTTAAGGAAGTTGGGTATCCCCAGAAGATCTCAACATTCCCCAGCGGAGTATACAGATGGTCCTAAGCAAGCGTCCCCGACAACCTTAATATAAGATTGTTCCCCGGCGGAATACAGACATCCAGTGGAGCCACTTCCCAATGCAGTCCAAAGTCTCCCCAAGAGAGTTGAATCAATCTCCCCAGTAGATTCTTGAAGCTTATCCCCAGTAGATTCTGGAAGCTTATCCTCTGCAGAGTACGCATATCTCTCCCCGACTTTATTCAGAAGGTTATTCCCCACCAGAGCTTATAACTGGGTTATCCTCATCTAATTACAACGGAAAGAGCGTCCTCGGCGAAGTTCTTCCTATCCCCCGACAGAGTTCATCTAATTCCCCAACATAACTTATCAACGGAATCCCCAACGGAGTTCTCATCAAAAACTCAGTGAAGTATCTCTTCCCACAGAGTAATCTCCTCAACAAGTTTTATTCCCCAACGGAGTCATCTTCTCCTACCGGTTTATTCTTGCAACCATCATCCCCAGCGGAAACGAAGAACTCTACTCTTCAACATCATCCCAGGATTTAACTTCTCGGCATTCGTCAAGGATTTATTTTCCTAGACGAAAATACATTCATAAGACATTTCACATTTCATACATCCTGCTTACATACATAATGCATGCATATACGCATCACATCACACGATCTCATTTATTTTTGAGAACATCATGACATCAGGCATTTCATACATCATGACATTGCATACGACTAACGTTTTGCCTTTTTCAGGAAAAGGTCAATGAAAAGATATTACTATCAACTGTCGCAATTCCAGATTTGATACCTGTATCTAGCCATGGCATATCTGTGAGTAACTGATTGTAGATTCGATACTTGTATCCAGCCAGGGCATGTCTGCATGAAGAGTTTAGAGATTCGATACCTGTATCCAGCCAGGGCATATCTGTAGACGACCAATTCCAGATTCGATTCCTGTATCTAGCCAGGGCACATCTGTGAGTAACTGATTGTAGATTCGACACCTGTATCTAGCCAGGGCATATCTGCATGAAAAGTTTAGAGATTCGATACCTGTATCCAGCCAGTGTATATCTGTAGACGACCAATTCCAAATTCGATTCCTGTATCTAGCCAGGGCACATCTGTGAGTAACTGATTGTAGATTCGACACCTGTATCTAGCCAGGGAATATCTGCATGAAAAGTTTAGAGATTCGATTCCTGTATCTAGCCAGGGCATATCTGTAGACGAAGAATTCCGGATTCGATTCCTGTATCTAGCCAGGGCATATCTGTGAGTAATTGATTAGAGATTCGATACCTGTATCCAGCCAGGGCATATCTGTAGACGACTAATTCCATATTCGATTCCTGTATCTAGCCAGGGCATATCTGTGAGAGACTGATTATAGATTCGATACTTGTATCTAGCCAGGGCACATCTGTGAGTAACTGATTGTAGATTCGATACCTGTATCCAGCCAGGGCATATCTGCATGAAGAGTTTAGAGATTCGATTCCTGTATCCAGCCAGGGCATATCTGTGGATGACCAATTCCAGATTCGATTCCTGTATCTAGCCAGGGCATATCTGTGAGTAATTGATTGTAGATTCGATACCTGTATCTAGCCAGGGCATGTCTGCATGAAGAGTTTAGAGATTCGATACCTGTATCCAGCCAGGGCATATCTGTAGACGACCAATTCCAGATTCGATTCCTGTATCTAGCCAGGGCATATCTGTGAGTAATTGATTGTAGATTCGATACCTGTATCCAGCCAGGGCATGTCTACATGAAGAGTTTCCAGATTTGATTCCTGTATCTAGCCAGGGCATATCTGTGAGTAATTAATTGTAGATTCGATACCTGTATCTAGCCAGGGCATGTCTGCATGAAGAGTTTAGAGATTCGATTCCTGTATCCAGCCAGGGCATATCTGTAGACGACCTAATTCCAGATTCGATTCCTGTATCTAGCCAGGGCATATCTGCATGAAGAGTTTGAAGATCAACCCCTGTAACAGGCCAGGAAATTATCTTTCATCTCGACCAACCTTCTGAAGTTTCATATTCGATACCTGTATCTAGCCAGGGCATATCTGCATGAAGAGTTTGAAATTCCAGATTCGATACCTGTATCTAGCCAGGGCATATCTGTGAGTGATTGATTGTGGATTCGATACCTGTATCTAGCCAGGGCATATCTGCATGAAGAGTTTAGAGATTCGATACCTGTATCCAGCCAGGGCATATCTGTAGACGACCAATTCCAAATTCGATACCTGTATCCAGCCAGGGCATATCTATAGACGACCAATTCCAGATTCGATACCTGTATCCAGCCAGGGCATATCTGTAGACGACTAGTTCCAGATTCGATACCTGTATCCAGCCAGGGCATATCTGTAGGCGACTAGTTCCAGATTCGATACTTGTATCTAGCCAGGGCATATCTGTGGGCGACTAATTCTGGATTCGATACCTGTATCTAGCCAGGGTATATCTATATGAAGAGTTTAAAGATCAACACCTGAAACAGGCCAGGAAATTATCTTTCTTTCTCAAAGTATGCAAGTTCTCGCTAAGGAATCTCTTACGCGATCAACACCTTCAGATGGCATCTATAAGCCCATCTCCACAACTATCCACTACATTTCCAAATGACATCTATAAGCCCATTCCCGACAAGGTTCTGTCACATCTCCCGATGGAATCTATAAGCCCATCATCCTATCCACCATCTCTCCAAATGGCGTCTGTAAGCCCATTCCCGCTGTCACACTGTTGATACTCTACTATGCGAGTGCAAATTTCTGGGCACTTTAGTGTTCAATCATCTTCCACCTTCGGATCACGAAAGGCACGCAAGCCAATCTACATCCTCAGGTCTAAGAAGATTGAACAGGGGCAACTGTTGTACCCCAAAATTTTCCCTCCCATATTCTTCAAGGTCTATCAAGAATCATCTTCAAATGCTTCAAGATTCCTCAAGGGTTGCACAGTCCAATTGCCTCCTAACACAGTCAAAACTAGGGTTTTGGTTCTTGCAAGAAAGTTGAGGTTTTCAATGGCTCAATCAAGTCCCATAGGCCTATATACATTGTCAAGCATCTATATGTCAAGTCTCAAGACTCACAGAGGCAAATTGCACAGTCAAAAGCTTCATAGTCAACTGTAGGGGTAAAATGGTCATTTTGCAGTCAAAGGTCAAAATTTTTGGTCAACATCTTATTTTGAGCTCACAATCATAATTTTATCAATTCTTGATCATGATTCCACAAGAATGGCTCAAAAATCATCAAGATGCAAAAGTTTCCATTTTGGGACAGCTGAAAAGTCAACTGTAAATTGACCAAGGCATAACTTTTTCATGGTTCATCAGAAAAATCCCATCCAATTCTCATTTTGAAGGGGATGATATTTCCTACAACTCATCTTCACATTCCAAGTCCTAGAAATGCTCTCACAAAAAGTTATCAATTTCTACATTATAGGTCAATTTCAAAAGTCAACAAAAATGCACTTTAAGTCAAAGACCATAACTTGAGATTGGTAAATCAAAATGACATGGGACCAAAGGCATTGGTTAGAGGACTTCAAGACCTTTCCAAATGTCCAAAAACATGTTCATAGGATCAAAATTGAGCAAGATATGCATTGGAGAAGTTGGGAAATTTTTGGGAATTTGCAAAAGTCAACTTTGCCTAAAACACCTTGTTTTTGCTAATGGGCCTCAAATTCTTTCTTGAAACATTTTCCAAGGCCTATGCACGACCCATTGAGCTTAAATTGGTTTATTTTCTTATTTTTAATTAATTAATTGAATTTTTATTAATATTAATTCATTTAATTCATTTAATTGTTGGAAAATTCAAAAGATATTATTTTCAAATCTTTTGTGGAGCAAATATGACCAACACATGCTGAAGATTTCGTTTGCCAATCAAGGGGACCAAAATATCCAATTTTAGCAAGTTTTATCAATCAAAAATATGCAAAAAGATTTGATTGAAATCAAAGATGCAAAACATAATTTCATGGATTCTTGGACAAAGATTGAACCCTAAATCCATTCTACTATAAGAGCATAACCAAACCCTAAAGCCTTGGACGTGCAAGCTGCTGCAAAAACACCATTACCATATTGAAAAAAAGCCAAGAAAATTCAAAACTGAATTCCACCTTCCAGCACAATTCAAAGCCTTAGAGTGATTCCAATACATTGCTGGGACACTCAGGAACGCATTGCAATCAAAATCAAGTGTTAACACCCAAGGAATCCTAAGAACAGTCGTACGGTTTTCCCATTCTTTTTCATAATCGAAACTCACTCTCTATGCATCATTAGCATGATATAATTGTTGCTTTGCATTGCTATGACCTTTCTGAAGCTGATGGTATAGGTGAATTGAGTTATAGAGCCTTAAATCAAAAGACACCATTGGAGAAATCTAGGGTTTCGAAGCTTTGATTTTAGGGCTTTGCTGCACAAGTAAAATCAGAACCAATGATACCCATGGTTGAATTTAGAAAGACAAGACGAACTTAAACCAACCCTCGCGCCCTATTTATATAGCCTAGGGAGCTAGTCGCTATTTTTGGTCGTTTCACTTTGTGGGGGTTAAAAACCCCCGCTATCTGTTGTATTTTGTTGCAGGAAAACGAAGAAGACGGTGAGCTGGCAATACCCCAGTGGTTCATTCAAACACGCGCGCCCTTTTTTGTGTTTCAGCATGTGACTTGTTTTTCTTATAATATATTTGTTTGTTATTATAATATCAAAGGCATTCAGCTGGCGTAGTGGAGGATGAGTTGTTTGGCAAGCATTGGGACCTGGGTTTGATTCCCAGGTCCACCCAAATCTCAATATTATTTTTTCTAATGTGTTCCTATGCAGGCTTCCAAACAGCGTCCATCATACATCTCAAGCAATCAGCTTGCCAAGTGTCTCACAATGCCAATCTAATGGTCAGAAGATGAAGACCATGGTACATTCCAGTCAATGAGCACGCACCTGATTCAGGAAAGTCAACAAAGGCTTTGTGCTATTGGGCCTGAAATTTCCAGACAAACCTCCCTTGGGTCCATCACACCCCCCTGGTTTTACTACTTTTTATTTTCTTTAATAACTATTAATATTATTTAATTAACTAACAAATTAATATTTTTAATAAATTCAGAGAATAAAAAATGTGAATATTTTTATTAATTATTACTTTTTTATTTATTAATTCATTTTGTAAATAAATTCTAATTAATCAACTTAGTTTAATTTAGGTTTAATTTTAACCTTTTTCTCAATAAATAAAAATCATGTAGAATTAGGGTTTGACAATTTTCAATCATATTTTCTTATTATCATTATTATTTTTACTAATTATTATTATTTTTTGTAAATAAAATACTAACAAATTAATTAGTTTAAATTAGTTAACTTTAACTTTTTTACAATAAATAAAATAAACTTAGAATTAGGTTTCACTATCTTTTAATTTTAATTCCTTTTCTTTTTATTTTCATTAAAATATTAAAAAAAACACAAAAACATTTTTTCTTGTAAATAATTAAATAATTAATTAGTAAATTAGGTTAAATATTCAATTAGTTGCAAAAAAGGACAAGTTACTATTATTTTCTCAAAAAAAAGGGTCAAAACCCTAAGGACGTCCCGATTTAATTTCTTTTCGCACATTATTCTTATTTTGATTATTTATGTATCTGCTCAAAGGATGTAATAGTTAATCAGGTTTTACCGCTTTCTTTATTTTCCGCATTTATTTCCAAACGGGTTTTTGTTTTTGGCGATGTATAGACCCGCGCCTTGTAATAGCGTAGCTTTACCTTTCCGCAATTTATTTTCCGCACTCTTAACTGTTAATATGCATGAAAGACTGGATTACAAATAAAATCAATCCGTAGCTCACAAATGCATGATCAAAGGTAAACATAAACTGAAAAACAACACACATGCACATGCCACTCCTAGGGTACGCCTCACTGGTTGCCTCAAAGTTGTCATCAAGTATAGGGTGTTTTAGAGGTCGCCCTCCTGTCTAAGATCCAGTTGCCTCGAAACGGTTGCCTCGGATAAAAAGGATCTAGGACATTAGGGTTACCACTAAGACGTCCTACCATTGCTTTGGTAACCACATTGTCCCTATAATCGAATTGACCCGAATACCTCCAACGACGGTGCTACCTACCTCTCAATGGTGGGATAGCACTATCTAAAGGACTCTTACACAGCCTAATTCCTTAGAGTAGGTAGATTTCTCATGGGTACTTGCTCTTTTCAAAAACAAAAACAAACTTTTCGCACTCACACTTTCTAAAAGTTTTCAAACAAATTTTTCATACACTCTTGAGGACAGATACAAGAGTTACCTAGAAATTTTTCAAACGAAACTTTCTTCAAAACCCCCACACACACTTGAAAAGCAAACAAATTTTGAAAACATAAGAGCAAGTACCTAAGAGCCCGTGGATAACCACGGATAGAAAGGGTGCTAACACCTTTCCTTTCTATAAATCTACCTCCCGAACCGAGAGACATCTCGAAAAAGGAATTTTGCTGTGCTTTTGTCCTTTCCATATTGGAGAACATAAAAGACGGCGGCGACTCTTGCTTACCGCGACATTTCGCGAACCAGCTTTAAAATAGTCAGTTCTATTTCCACCGATCACAATTACCATCTCTAATATTCCTACAAAGGTCTCCTCCAAAAGGCCTATAAGAATTATTGACAACCTTAAAATTGCTCCCCTGATCATTACCTCTCCATGGCCCATACCATATTCCTCCGACAAAGTCGTTCCTTGGAATTATGGAGCTGACGTTTATTATCATGGCGTCAAGAAAGACCTATTGGCCGTCAAGAATAAAGTTACTGAAGATATTGATCCTAACATTGACAACATTGTTGGAACCAATAAAGTTACCAGAAGTGGAAGGATTTTCTCTCCTGAAATCTCTCCAAAGACTATTGCCACTCCTTTTGTTATTCCTGTTAATACTCCTGTTGCTACTCCTGTTCTTACTCTTGTTGTTACTCCTGTTTCTACTCCTATTGTTATTCTTGCTACTGAGTCAGCTGAGACTCGGGGCAAAGAAGTATAGATTAAGCCTGCCCGGACGGAGGCACCTAAAGAAGCCATTCTCGAGGCCTCCAAGCAAGAAATGAAGGAAATTTTAAAAATCATACGGAAAAGTGACTACAACATTATGGAACAATTGGGGCAGACCGCCTCAAAGATTTCAATGTTAGCCTTGTTGTTATGCTCCGAAGCCCATGCTAAAGCTTTGGTGAAGTTCCCAAAGTCCGCTCATGTGCCACAAGAGACTTCCACTGACCAATTTGAAGATAGTGTTGCTAGTCCAATTGCCGACAATGGACTAGGCATCTCCGATGCTGATTTGACCCCTAAGGGAAGAAAACATAATGATGCCCTGCATGTCTCTATTGAGTGCAGGGGCACTACTATGGATCATGTTTTAGTTGATACAAGTTCGTCTCTGAATGTGCTACCCAAGGGTGCTTTAGATAGGTTGGATTGTGAAAGACTTACATTGAAACCAAACAATATTATGATGAGGGCTTTTGATGCTTCAAAGAGAATGTTACACGGGGAGGTGGACATTATAATTAAAGTGGGTTTCCAAACTTTTGACTCCACTTTCTACGTGATGGACATTCACCTGTCTTACTCTTGCTTACTAGGACACCCTTGGATTCACGGGGCCGAAGTTGTCACTTCCATTTTGCATCAGATGTTAAAATACCTGGTTAATGGAAAGATTTTTACAGTCTATGGTGAAGAAGAGTATATGGTAAGCCACTTGAACTCTTTCAGATATGTCGAGACGGACGGTGAGTTCATTGAGACCCCGTGTCAGAATTTTAAAGAGATTCCTCAAACGATTTTTGTTACCAAGGTTGCTGCTATTGCTCCAAATATTACCAGACCTCCATTGAAAATGGCTTCTTTAAAAGATGCTAAGGCTGTAATTGAAGAAGGTGGGTGTACTATTTTGGGCCAACTCCCTGACATCCCCTACAAGTCTGAACAATTTGATTTGAGTTTCACTTCAGGAGTTCAAAAAGCTGTTCGTCGTGCTCACGCTGGAGGACCACCACTACGCATCAATAACCATGGAATCAATGTTGTAGAAGACGCTGACAATGACTGTGACCTGGACAATTGGATCTTCCCTACTATCAATGGTGGACTCAATAATTGGACGGCTAGAGACTTTGTGCCTATCTCTTTTATCCATGAGTAATTGTTTTTCTATTTCTAAGGATATGCAATTTTTGAACAATTTAAACTCTAAAGCCTTGTGTCTTACCTGAGGCACAATGGTGTATTTGTGAGGGTTATCGCACTTCATTTTCATATGTCATTAATAAATCATTGGACTTTTTTTCATTCAAATTTTGTGCTATCTGTTTTTCTTTTACTTTATTTTGTCAAAAATAGCTATGTGCCCTTACACACACCCACATATCAAATTGCAGATCCACATCCACCCAGATCCCATTGGTAACCATTCTGCTATTTCCAGTTATGACTTTTAAAACCCGATCTACCAGGCCGAGGATGGAGGTAAGGAAGATTGTGAAGTACCTGGAGAACTTGCTAGACTACTACAGCAAAAGGAAATAGCAATACAACCCCATGAAGAGCCGTTCGAGACAGTAAACTTGGGTACTTAAGAGAATAAAAAGGAAGTCAAGATAGGTGCTAACTTGGATAATGGTGTTAAAGAACGGTTAATTCAGATGTTACATGACTATGTTGAGATCTTTGCTTGGTCATACAAAGACATGCCGGGGCTTGACACTGATATTGTGGTTTATCGTCTGCCAACAAAAGAAGACTGCCCTCTAGTGAAGCAAAAGGTTCTTCGTATGTGCACTGAGATGTCAGAAAAGATCAAGTCTAAAGTCATGGAACAATTCAATGCCAGATTCTTAGTTGTTACTTATTATCTATAATGGGTTGTGAACATGGTATCGGTACCTAAAAAGAACGGTAAGGTGCGTATGTATGTGGATTACAGATATTTGAATAGGGCAAGCCCCAAGGATGAATTTCCACTTCCCCATATTGATGTTCTGGTTGACAACACCGCACAACACAAGATCTTCTCTTTCATGGATGGTTTCTCCGGTTATAATCAGATCGAAATGGCGCCTGAAGACATGGAGAAAATAACTTTCGTCATACAGTGTGGCACTTACTGTTACAAAGTCATGCCATTCGGGTTGAAGAACACCGGGGTAACCTATCAGCGGGCTATGGTAGCTTTGTTTCATGATATGATATGTAATACGGTGGGAGAACTGACTTGGGTGTTTTTTGTTTGATCGCAATTGTTGCGGATAACAAGAGTCGCCACCGACTTTTCTTTTATCCAATAAGGAAAGGGTGAAAAGAATAGGAAAGACCTTTGATATATTTTCTTGAGTTCGGGGGGTAGATTATGAAAAGGGAAGTTGTTAGCACCCTTTTCATCCATAGTTATCTATGGGCTCTTAGTTTCTTGCTGGATCACTTTGAAAATCCTTTGTTTGAAATGTGTTTGTGGTGGGTTTTGAAAGTATTTTTGAAAAGTGCCTTCTTTTAGGCAAACTTTGTGATGATTCTCATCTCTATAAGAATGCATACAAAGTGTTAGACTTTTTGAAAATATTTCATGTTTTGAAAGTGTTTGGTGTATTTTAAAAGTTTTTTGTTTTGAATATGGATTGTGAGCAAGCAACTAATAATGTTCTACCTACTCAAAAGTCTTTTGTTCATTCCTTCCTTTGATGTTACTGTCTTACCATTGATTGGTAAGAAGCCTTATCTTTGGATGTAAAAGGACGGACGTGGGTCATCGTATAGTCATTAATAGCAATGTTTATAAGATATCTTAGCATTTATCTTGAGGGACTAAGATCATTTGTAAGGCAACATTCAAAGCGTCATCGAGGTACTATGATCTTGTATTTTTTGCTAAGACGTCTTACATGCATATTATGACTTTTTTCTCAAGGCAACAAGTGGAGTTAACCCTAGAGGTGTAAATGTGCAAAGTGTTTGTATTTCATGCTTTATTTTGTCTTGGATTATGGTTTTCTAAGCATTAATTTTATCTTTCCATACAAACCCTAAGTTACTAGCATTTATATGAAAGCGATAAATTGCAGAAAGTAAATTTACTACGCTATTACATCATTTGGGGGGTAAGATGTACAAATTTACAAATGGGGATTGCAAGAAATTAAATCCTAATTATCTATTACAACCATATTGAATTTGAATAATGTACTAGAATTGGAAGGAATATAATGTACAAGACATGAATGAAAAGAAAATGAATTTGTTTTGATTTTGTTAAAGGAAGATTTTGGCCTATTTAACTAAAAGAAAATTTAATTAAACTAAAGAACAATTAAGATTAAATTAAAGAAAAGAAAATAAATAGGAAAATGTTTTTTTTGGTCTTTTCATTGTAAGAAGTTAAATAAACTAAATAATTTAAATATATTTTTGGTGTTTTTGTGTAGAAAACAGTTTTTGTGTTTAAAATAGTTTTTGTGTTTAAAACAGTTTTTGTGTAGAAAACAATTTTATGTTTGGGCCCAGGGCATGTTTATTTATCAATAAGCAGGGGGGTTCAGAAAATGAAAATGCCAAGGCCCAACCAATGGAGGCCCAGGCGCGCTTCCTGTAAACAACAAGAAGTGAGAAAAATTGGAAAAAAATGACAAAAGGTCTCGCTGGGGCTTGAACCAAGGACCTTCTATATGACAAGGCTTTAGCGTGCGCTGTTTGTACCACTGGGGTGGTCTGTTTCATCCATTGGTTATACAACTTGCACTAAATATAAAATGAATTCATTTCTGAACGTTTAAACATGGATTCATCTTCTTCCTTCGAGCGCATGGATGCATGACTCCAATGTTAAGCTTCGAAAGGCTTCATGTCTCAGCCAAATCGAAAGATTTTAAACATCAAACCTGCGTAAAATCTTAATATGAATATAACCATATAACTTTTAAAATCTATGGTTAGAAGGTTAGCATGAGATACCAAAACTAAGACCTTACTGTTCAAAGATGAACTTTTTAACGTACAAGCAATGATAATCAAAACTAATGGACATGGTCAGCTTCTTAGACATGATATCTATATTTTTCCTTCACAAAGTATATACAAATGATGTTTGAATGAAGAGTTCCAAGTTTAAGAAAACTTACCTCTTGGAGTGAAACTTGAGGGACTTCGATAGAACCTTCAGGAACAGTTTGATGATGAATTAAGCCTGCTTCGACCTTCTTGAGCTAGTCGGATCACTTCCTTGAGAGGGTTTTTTGAGGGCTTTGGGAGTGAATCGAAAGGCTGGTATGTGGAAGCTGGGAGTGAATTGAAAGGTTGGTATATGGGAGATAGGGGGTGAATTGAAAGGCTCACTAACATATGAAGGGATTTGAGATTTTTGTGTGTGAAGTCAGGAGGTGCCAAGTTTTATGCTTAACTTTATGCTTGTGTGCAGGTTCTGAGTTTTTGAGAGTTTGAGAGTGTTTGAGGATTTTTTTAACACAACAAAGAATCTGGACCTTTAGCTTGCAAATGGTCTCTCTATTTATAGAGAAAAGGTTTTTGACATCATGAGAAAACATGTTATGGTTTTATTAAAAAAATGAAGAAAAAAATCAAGTTGAAAGGATTTTTATGGTTCCAAAGTTCAAGTACAAGCATGGCCTGATGTTTGTTGGGTGCAGGAGACTTGAACCATGCCTTTGATATTGCTTGAAATCAGAGATAAAGGGCACAAGGCTCAACGTATTGACAATTTGCATAAAGCTTGCTGTATGGAAAGATCTTTTGGACAATGGCTTAATAACTTAGGTAAGAGCTTAATTCATTATATAAACAATTAATTATGGAGTGAAATACAAGCATTGGGGCCTGCAAAGCAAGATCATGTAGCATGGCCTATGGATTTGATCAGTGTTCTTTCAAACTTTTGTCTTAAATTTGTGTGTCGAAGGATTTTAGAGGTGGGTTGAAGCAGGTTGCTTCGAAGGGAGCCAAATGCCCAATAGAAGCTTATGAACCAAGCTTGCTCGAAGGAAGCCAATGCCCAATCGAAGCTTGTGAACTAAGCTTGCTCGAAGGAAGCCAGTGCCCAATCGAAGCTTATGAACCAAACTTGCTCGAAGGAAGACAATGCCAAATCGAAGCTTGTGAACCAAGCTTGCTCGAAGGAATCCAAATGCCCAATCTAAGCTTATGAATCGAGCTTGCTCGAAGGAAGCCAAATTCCCAATCGAAGCTTGTGAACCAAGATTTCTAGAAGGAAGCCAAATGCCCAATCGAAGCTTATGAATCAAGCTTGCTCGAAGGAAGCCAAATGTCCAATCGAAGCTTATGAACCAAGCTTACTCGAAGGAAGCCAAATGCCCAATCGAAGCACATGAACCAAGCTTGCTCGAAGGAAGCCAAATGCCCAATTGAAGCTTCTGAACCAAGCTTTCTTGAAGGAAGCCAATGCCCAATCGAAGCTTATGAATCAAGCTTGCTCGAAGGAAGCCAAATTCCCAATCGAAGCTTCTGAACTAAGCTTGCTCGAAGGAAGCCAAATGCCCAATCGAAGCACATGAACCAAGCTTGTTCGAGGGAAGCCAAATGCCCAATTGAAGCTTATGAACCAAGCTTGCTCGAAGGAAGCCAATGCCCAATCGAAGCTTATGAATCAAGCTTGCTCGAAGGAAACCAATGCCCAGTCGAAGATTATGGATCAAAGTAAACTTACTCTTCTTTGATTTTATGCTTGAGAGCCCAATATGATCCACGAAAACTACATGGGGCATTAAAAGTCCAATTATACTTGTGCAAAGTCAAACTCTAGTTTTGAGTCATCAATTTTGAGGAAGTATCTTGAGTTGATAAAACCTTATGTAGTTTTGACCCAATAGAAATCTTGTGAGAAAATTATTGAGAAATGAGAGGGAAAATTTTGGGGTACAACAGCTACCCATGTTCAATCTTCTTGAACCTGAAGAGTTAGATTGGTGAGTCCGCCATTCGTGACTTGAAGGTGGAAGATGATTGAACACTAAAGTGCCCAAAAATTAGCACTCGACTATGTGTTAGTTGATTGTGTAGGGAATGGGATTAAATATGCCATTTGGAGAGATTATAGAGAGTCTATCGGGGTGGGCTTAGAGATGCCATCCAGAGTAACTGTTGGTAAGTATAAAGCTTGACTACGACATATAATGAAAGAATCTGACAACTACTACTTCAGCAGGTAATGAAGGAATCTGACGACTACTACTTTAACAGGTAATGAAGGAATCTTATGACTACTACTTCAACAGGTAATGAAGGAATCTGACGACTACTACTTCAATAGGAAATGAAGGAATCTGACGACTACTACTTCAACAGGTAATTAAGGAATCTTACGACTACTAATTCAACGAGCAATAAAAGAATCTGACGACTACTACTTCAACAGGCAATGAAGGAATCTAACAACTACTACTTCAATAGGTAATGAAGGAATATGACGAATACTACTCCAATAGATAATGAAGGAATCTTACGACTACTACTTCAACAGGTAATGATGGAATCTGACGACTACTACTTCAACAGGTAATGAAGGAATCTTACGACTACTACTTCAACAGAAAATGAAGGAATCTGATGACTACTATTTCAACAGGTAATGAAGGAATCTGATGACTACTACTTTAACATGTAATGAAGGAATCTTACGACTACTACTTCAACGGGTAATGAAGGAATCTTACGACTACTACTTCAACAGGTAATGAAGGAATCTTAGGACTACTACTTCAACAGGTAATGAAGGAATCTGATGACTACTACTTCAATAGGTAATGAAGGAATTTGATGACTATTACTTCAACAGGTAATGAAGGAATCTTACGACTATTACTTCAACAGGTAATGAAGGAATCTTATGATTACTACTTCAACAGGTAATGAAGGAATCTGACGACTACCACTTCAACAGTCATTGAAGGAATCTTACGACTACCACTTAAACAGGTAATGAAGGAATCTTACGACTACTACTTCAATAGGCAATGAAGGAATCTTACGACTACTACTTCAATAGGTAATGAAGGAATCTTACGACTACTACTTCAATAGCAAATGAAGGAATATTACGACTACTACTTCAACAAGCAATGAAGGAATCTTATGACTACTACTTCAACAGGTAATGAAGGAATATTACGACTACTACTTCAACAGGTAATGAAGGAATCTTATGACTACTACTTCAACATGTAACGAAGGAATCTGACGACTACTACTTCAATAGGAAATGAAGGAATCTGACGACTACTACTTCAACAGGTAATTAAGGAATCTTACGACTACTACTTCAACAGGCAATAAAGGAATCTGACGACTACTACTTCAACAGGTAATGAAGGAATCTGACGACTACTACTTCAACAGGTAATGAAGGAATATGACGACTACTACTTCAACAGGCAATGAAGGAATCTGATGACTACTGCTTCAACAGGTAATAAAGGAATCTGACGACTACTACTTCAACAGGTAATGAAGGAATCTTACGACTATTACTTCAACAGAAAATGAAGGAATCTGACGACTACTACTTCAACAGGTAATGAAGGATTATTATGACTACTACTTCAACAGGTAATGAAGGAATCTTACAACTACTACTTCAATAGGTAATGAAGGAATCTGACGACTACTACTTCAACAGGTAATGAATGAATCTTAGGACCACTACTTCAACAGGTAACGAAAGAATCTGACGACTATACTTCAATAGGTAATGAAGGAATCTGATGACTACCACTTCAACAGGAAATGAAGGAATCTTACGACTACTACTTCAACAGGTAATGAAGGAATCTTATGACTACTACTTCAATAGGTAATAAAGGAATCTGACGACTAATACTTCAACAAGTAATGAAGGAATCTTACGACTACTGCTTCAACAGGTAATGAAGGAATCTGACGACTACTACTTCAATAGGTAATGAAGGAATCTTACGACTACTACTTCAATAGGCAATGAAGGAATCTTACGACTACCACTTCAATTGGGAATGAAGGAATCTTATGACTACTACTTCAACAGGTAATGAAGGAATCTTACGACTACTACTTCAACAGGCAATGAAAGAATCTTACGACTACTACTTTAACAGGTAATAAAGGAATCTTACGACTACTACTTCAACATGAAATGAAGGAATCTTACGACTACTACTTCAACAGGTAATGAAGGAATCTTACGACTACCACTTCATCAGGTAATGAAGGAATCTGACGACTACTACTTCAACAGGCAACAAAGGAATCTTACGACTACTACTTCAACAAGTAATGAAGGAATCTGACGACTACTACTTCAATAAGAATCCAAGCTTGATTTTATCTCAGAGAAGTTTACAGATTGTTGATGATATTCATCTATTGATTGATATTTTCCTGAAAAGGTAAAGGGTTAGTTGTATGCAATGTCATAATGCATGCATTGCGTAATGATATTCTTAAAATAAATGAGATTGCGTTATATGTGTTTTGTATGCATATGTCATGATATGTGAATGTGTAATGTTGTTGAAATGTATCTATGTATTGGAAAATAAATCCCTGTCAAGCTGGGGAGTTTTGGGAAGTTAAATCTCGGACTGCTGTTAGGGATGAAGAGTATGCACCGCTTCAGACCTTATTTTAGAATGTTTCTGTTGGGGATTCCTTTTCTGTTGTTGAGAAGAATTCCACTGGGTAATGTTGATTTTTCTTAAAGGAAACTCCATGGAGAGTGTTGATTTCTGCTTGGGGAAAAGAGTTCAGGAGTTCGAGTTGTCCATTGCTCTACTGGGTAGTTATCTCTTGATTGGATAGAATGGAAGTTAACAACTTGTTAGGGATAAAGAAGTTAACTGTTATCTGGTCAGATTCTAGGCTTCGCAGCAACTCACTAGGGATAGTGGCAAAATCTACTGGGAGAGAAGGAGTTTTGCTAGTGATCTGTAAGAAGTTAAGCTAATATCTGGTCGGGTCCATGCTTTAGTAACTGTTTGGCGACTTCATCGGGGATTAGGAGTTATGGTCCCTTCATTTGTAATAGTCTGAGAGGCCAACTCAAACTGGGGAATCTGTAGTTTGTTGAGGAAATAAACCCAGTTGAAGAGAATATTTGACGAACTATCGGGGAGGTGTTTTCTTTTGGTAGAACTCCTCGAGGATTCTTGAGATCAACTCAGCTGGGGAGAGGTTTTCCGAAGACTGAAACTCTGGTTGGGGATTACATGGAACCAACCTTGTGGGGACATCCATGAATTTTGGCCTTGTGGGGTTTGTACCCTTATCCGTGAAGATTATTCTGTGGGGATATCCTTATAGATGTGACTCTGGCGACTTCAATGAGGATCACCTTATGAAAGGGACTTTGTGGGGATTTATTGTTATCCATAGTAATAAGTGTTGTAACACTTCCATAAAATTTGTGCTTGGTAGTACGTGACCCTTTGCTGGAATTCATGTCCAATGCCCCAAGTGATTCAGATGCAGACCTGCCCTTGGCTATTCAGGACTTTATGAGAGATTTCTTGGAATCTTGACTTGACTACCCCAAATAAGTTGAAAAGTAACCTGTCATACCCCATTGATTATGGTAGACTTGTCATTGGAAGCGTCTTCCAATTTTGAAGTGATTCTGTTTCTTGAGAGAACTTCCGTTCATTGGATATTCGCCGTGCGAATTTCTTTGTTGTCAAACAAATAGCCATATGCAAACAATTGTATTCAAACAATGCAAAGTTTATGTTTGTCTTGAAGTTTTGAAAATGCATTTTGGGAAATAAAAGAATTTTATAAGAATATGAATTCAACTTAGAATTTACAGTAAGCCTTACAGGAGCCAGGATACCTTTTGTAACAATATGCTTTCGAACTAACCCATGCTTCAATTAGGACTTTTAAAAGGTTATAACGCGACTTGGTTCACGGTTTAATAAACAAAGGATAAGACTCAAAGTTTATTTGTACCCACCCGTTCTTAATGATGTTATCCAATCCTAAACTCAGTTAATTGTGCGTTTGAATTCCTATTGAATATGGAGTTTTATTTTGGGTGATGGCTCAGACAAGTTAAGTTTATTGGAAAAGGCAATCATTTTGCAACATTTTTCTATTGTTGAGGATTTGTAGCGACCTTTTTTTATTTATTTATTGTCCCTATTTTTTTCCTAACTATCTTGAGATTATAGTCAGCGGGATGCCCCAGTTTTTTTCTTGAGTCTCCTTCGTAGGTTTTGACTTAGTGGGCTTTTTCTTTTGAGATATAATGACTGCCTATTTTACGGGGAACCATCACCGTCTTTTGATTCATAAGAATGTTTTTGATGTCATTCATTGTGTATGGAGTGAAAGCTTGCGACCGAATGCGCATTTGAATTAACTGAGAAACTACCCTGCCCCAGGTTTTGATTAAAGGTTTCAATTTTTGTGAAAAAGAAAATTCCTACTTCTTTGGCTCAAAGGGGTTTAACTAGGGATTATCTTCCTTATAACTCCACTGTATAGGGATTGAAAGAACGCATGTACATTGTCAACAAGGTCTGTCCAAAAGCATACTGTATGAGATTATGATATTATTTTCGGCATCCTCCCTCTAAAGGCTTACAACTTTTAACGAGAGTTGAATATCACAAAAGGGAGTAAAAAGCACAATTTTAATATAGTGAAAACAAATGGATTAACTCAAGACAAACATATGCAATGCAATAATGAAAATAACCAAAGTCTGACATAAAGATAAGTGTTTAAGGAAACAAAGAAATTACAACTGAAAATTTGAATGAACAAGAATTTTTCCGCCTAAACTTTGTCACTTCAGATAGTGCATCTTTGAGGGATGACATAAAAATTCAATTTGGCCATCTTGTGCGAATTCCAATGCTCCTTCATCGATCAGGTCTTGAATCTTATTCTTCAATGCCCAACAATGGTTAGTGTCGTGCCCATGACTATTAGACTGGTAGGCGCACCCTTCATTGTATTTGTAGTTAGGAGCAAAAGTGTTATGTTTTTGAGGGGGCTCCCTTAATGTAACTAGATTGGCTTCCAACATATGATGCAATGCTTGAGACAATGGCATGTTGGTCTCAGTAAATTGTCTTTCTTGCTTACGTCGACTACCTTGTCGTTGTTGGCGAGGTTGTTGTTGGGCTCGTGATGTGGTAGCCCTCTTGAAGTTTAGTTGGCTCAACCTGCCCTATTAATAGTAACCAGGTTCTAAGGAGTCTCAATATCACTGGTCTTTCTTTATCGGGAATTGTTTTAGCGTAAGCCTCTTTATTAGCGATCAAAAAATCCTGAAAGTCCAATCTCAATGAGCGCAACATCGAGTATAAACCAATCTTCAGTCGGAACCAAAGCCAACTATCTCACTACTTCCTAATGGCTTAGGATGAGTCAAGTAAAGGTTCTAAAGGTCAGTTAATGCTTAATGACACTATAAGGAAGCCTAATGTTATCCTTGACTGACTCAAGGAACATTAGTACAAGCCAGAGTATCAAGCTAACATAGATATCACTTCATCCATATCGCTATACCCCGTACAACTTCCATGATTTATTGCTACTTACCTAAAATTTTCCCCAGATCTGGGTGTAGGATCTTTTAGTAACAACCCAAACAAAACCCTCAAAAGTAAAGCATACAAATGAAAAAATGAAAGCAATTAAATTTTATCTAACTCTAAGGTAACCCCACTTTTTAAGTTCCCCAGCAAAGTCGTCAGTTCTGTAATACGGTGTAAGATCTGACTTGGGTGTTTTGCGTTTGATCGCAATTATTGTGGATAGAAAGAGTCGCCACCGACTTTTCTTTTATCCAATAAGGAAAGGGTGAAAAGAACATGAAAGACCTTTGAGATATTTTATTGAGTTCGGGGGGTAGATTATTAAAAGGGAAGGTGTTAGCACCCTTTTCATCCATAGTTATCTATGGGCTCTTAGTTGCTTGCTGGATCACTTTGAAAATTCTTTGTTTGAAATGTGTTTGTGGTGGGTTTGGAAAGTATTTTTGAAAAGCGCTTTCGTTTAGGAAAACTTTGTAATGATTCTCATCTCTATAAGAATGCATACAAAGTGTTAGACTTTTTGAAAATATTTCATGTTTTGAAAGTGTTTGGTGTATTTGAAAAGATGTTTGTTTTGAAGATGGATTGTGAGCAAGAAACTAAGAACGTTCTACCTACTCAAAAGTCTTTTGTTCATTCCTTCCTTTGATATTGCTATCTTACCATTGATTGGTAAGAAGCCTTATATTTGGATGTAAATGGACGGACGTGGGTCATAGTATAGTCATGAACAACAATGTTTGTGAGATATCTTATCATTTCTCTTAAGAGACTAAGATCATTTGTAAGGCAACATTCGAAGCGTCATCGAGGGACTATGATCTTGTATTTTTTGCTAAGACATCTTACATGCATATTATGACCATTTTCTCAAGGCAACAAGTGGAGTTAACCCTAGAGGTGTAAGTGTGGAAAGTATTTGTATTTCATGCTTGATTTTGTCTTAGATTAGGGTTTTCTAAGCATTCATTTTATCTTTCTATACAAACCCTAAGTTACTAGCATTTATATGAAAGCGATAAATTGCAGAAAGTAAATTTACTACGCTATTACATCATTTGGGGGTGAGGTGTACAAATTTACAAATGGGGTGATTGCAAGAAATTAAATCATAATCATCTATTACAACCATATTGAATTTGAATAATGTACACGAATTGGAAGGAATATAATGTACAAGACATGAATGAAAAGAAAAATGAATTTGTTTTGATTTTGTTAAAGGAAGATTTTGGCCTATTTAACTAAAAGGAAATTTAATTAAACTAAATAAAAATTAGGATTAAATTAAAGAAAATAAAATAAATAGGAAACTGTTTTTTGGTCTTTTCCTTTTAAGAAGTTAAATAAACTAAATAATTTAAATATATTTTTGGTGTTTTTGTGTTTAAAACAGTTTTATGTTTGGGCCCAGGGTTTGTTTATTAGTAAGCAAGGGGGTTCAGAAAATGGAAATGCCAAGGCCCAGCCAATGGAGGCCCAGACGCGCTTCCTGCAAACAACAAGAAGTGAGAAAAATTGGAAAAAAATGACAAAATGTCTCGCTGGGGCTTGAACCCAGGACCTTCTACATGGCAAGGCTTTAGCGCGCGCTGTTTGTACCACTGGGGTGATCTATTTCATCCATTGGTTATACAACTTACACTAAATATAAAATGAATTCATTTCTGAACGTTTAAACATGGCTTTATCTTCTTCCTTCGAGCGCAGGGATGCATGACTCCAATGTTAAGCTTCGAAAGGCTTTATGTATCTCCCAAATCGAAAGATTTTAAACATCAAACCTGTGCAAAATATTAATATGAATCTAACCATATAACTTTTAAAATCTATGGGTAGAAGGTTAGCATGAGATACCAAAACTAAGACCTCACTGTTCAGAGATGAACTTTTTAATGTACAAGCAATGATAATCAAAACTAATGGACATGGTCAGCTTCTTAGAGACAATATCTACATTTTTCCTTCACAAAGTATATACAAATGATGTTTGAATGAAGAGTTATAAGTTTAAGAAAACTTACCTTTTGGAGTGAAACTTGAGGGACTTCGATATAACCTTCAGGAACGGGTTGATGATGAATTAAGCCTGCTTTGACCTCCTTGAGCTAGTGGGATCACTTCCTTAAGAGGGTTTTTTTAGGGCTTTGGGAGTGAATCGAAAGGCTGGTATGTGGAAGCTAGGATTGAATCAAAAGGTTGGTATATGGGATCTATGGGGTGAATCGAAAGGCTGGTATATGGAAGCTAGGAGTGAATCGAAAGGTTGGTATATGGGAGCTAGGGGGTGAATCTAAAGGCTCACTAACGTATGAAGGGATTTGATATTTTTGTGTGTAAAGTCAGGAGGTGCCAAGTTTTATGCTTAACTTTATGCTTGTCTGCAGGTTCTGAGTTTTTGAGAGTTTGAGAGTGTTTGAGGATTTTTTCAACACAACAAAGAATATGGACCTTTAGCTTGCAAATGGTCTCTCTATTTATAAAGAAAATGTTTTTGACATCATGAGATAACATGTTATGGTTTTATTAAAAAAATGAAGAAAAAAATCAAGTTGAAAGGATTTTTATGGTTCCAAAGTTCAAGTACAAGCATGGCCTGATGTTTGTTGGATGCAGGAGACTTGACCCATGCCTTTGATATTGCTTGCAATCAGAGATAAATGGCACAAAGCCCAATGTATTGACAATTTGCATAAAGCTTGCTATATGGAAAGATCTTTTGGACAATGGATTAATAACTTGGGTAAGAGCTTAATTCATTGTGTAAGCAATTAATTATAGAGTGAAACACAAGCATTGAGGCCTGCAAAGTAAGATCATGTAGCATGGCCTATGGATTTGATTAGTGTTCTTTCAAAATCATGTCTTCAAATTTCGTGTCGAAGTATTTTAGAGGTGGTTCGAAGTTGGTTGCTTTGAAGGGAGTCAAATGCCCAATCGAAGCTTGTGAACCAAGCTTGCTCGAAGGAAGCCAATGCCCAATTGAATCTTGTGAACCAAGCTTGATCGAAGGAAGCCAGTGCCTAATCGATGCTTATGAACCAAACTCGCTTGAAGGAAGCCAATGCCCAATCGAAGCTTGTGAACCAAGCTTGCTCGAAGGAAGCCAAATGCCTAATCGAAGCTTATGAATCAATCTTGCTCGAAGGAAGCCAAATGCCCAATCGAAGCTTGTGAACCAAGCTTGCTCGAAGGAAGCCAAATTCCCAATCGAAGCTTATGAATCAAGCTTGCTCGAAGGAAGCCAAATTCCCAATCGAAGCTTATGAACCAAGCTTACTCGAAGGAAGCCAAATGCCCAATCGAAGCTTCTGAACCAAGCTTGCTCAAAGGAAGCCAGTGCCCAATCGAAGCTTATGAATCAAGCTTGCTCGAAGGAAGCCAAATGCCCAATCGAAGCTTATTAACCAAGCTTGCTTGAAGGAAGCCAAATCCCCAATCGAAGCTCATGAACCAAGTTTGCTCGAAGGAAGCCAAATGCCTAATCGAAGATTCTGAACCAAACTTGCTCGAAGGAAGCCAATTTGAGAAATGAGAGGGCAAATTTTGGGGTACAACAACTGCCATTGTTCAATCTTCTTACACCTGAAGAGTTAGATTGGTAAATAAAAGAAAAAAATGTGCGATATGCACGATTTGGGAAAGGTTGGACAAGACATGATCAAATTCCATTAAATTCATAAAGCGACTTCTAACGTTTTCATTCTTCCGTGGCTTTTCAAACATAATCAGCTCTTGACTTGTAAAGAAAAGTTGTATATGTTGTCAAGGGGAATCATATGTAAAAGAAACACTAAAAAAATCGAAATTTGAAGAAGTTATGAATTTTTTAAATCTGACTCAAGAAATGGCAAAAATAGGTCGAATTGCTTGTCAATGCTTGCTATGTAATGATACAGATGGGAGGTGGTATCTTAGGTCAAAAATTGGGGTATGACAGCTGCCCCTATTTAAGTTTATTCTATCCGGAGATATGAAGATTGGAATCTTCATTTCCACGAGATCGAAGGGACTTAAGCATAAAATACACAATTTTTGGCCTTAAGATACCACAATTATGTTTATGATCTAATATGAGTGTAATATTTTGAATTTAATGAGGAAGGATGCCGCATGAGACAAACTAATACTGGAGAAACCAAGCACATTATACAGTAATCCCACAGGGGAAGAGATTATAACTCCACAAGGGAACAGAGCCACATACTTAAAATAAGAGACTCTTATTAGAGAATAACTTTGAGGGAAGAAATGAATGATTTACATCAGTATTGAGACTAGAAAAGAAATGATTTACATCAATACGGAGACTGGAGAAAGGAAATGATTTACATTAGTACTGAAACTGGTAAATTCAGTACTGATATTGGTAACAAATGATTGACATCAGCACTATGACTGGAAAAGGAAATGATTGACATCAGTACTGAGACTGGCAAATGATTGGAATCAGTACTAAGACTGGAAAATGATTGGCATCAGTACTGAGACTGGAAATAAACATCTCTGACTTATGAATTTCACCAAGAACGGTAACACATTTCTTCTTTAACCAAGATATCGCTTGAAAAGGATAAAATACAAACTTCCCCACGAGACTTTTCTGAAGAGATGTCGTTTACTGAGTAAACATTATTGTTGGGGATACACAAGCTGCTCAAATAAAGAAGCTGCCACTTGTTATCTTTCAAAGGTGTAAACAACATACAAGTTGATCATGAAGAGACCGCCGCTTTTTGTTTTTTCAAAGGTAACAATAACACACAAGTTACTTATGAAGAGACCGCCGCTTGCTGTTTTTTTAAAGGTATCAATAACACACAAGTTGCTCATGAAGAGACCGTCGCTTGCTGTTTTTTCAAAGGTATCAATAACACACAAGTTGCTCATGAAGAGACCGCTGCTTGCTGTTTTTTCAAAGGTATCAGTAACATACAATTTGCTCATGAAGAGACCGTCGCTTGCTGTTTTTTTTCCAAAGGTATCAATAACACACAAGTTGCTCATGAAGAGACCGCCTCTTGTGTTTTTTCAAAGGTATCAATAACACACAAGTTGCTCATGAAGAGACCGCCGCTTGCTGTTTTTTCAAAGGTATCAATAACATACAAGTTGCTCATGAAGTGACCGCCGCTTGCTGTTTTTTTCAAAAGTATCCATAGCACACAAGTTGCTCATGAAGAGACCGTCGTTTGCTATTTTTTCAAAGGTATCCATAACACACAAGTTGCTCATGAAGAGACTGCCGCTTGCTGTTTTGTCTATATTCCAAAAGGATATTATGGAAACACTACTAAGGAATAAAGTTCTTCTTTAAAGGGAACCATGAATATGTCCTTCCTGAGGATACCAAGTATGTTAATGCGCAAAATAAATGCGCTCTTCATCCAGGTTTCACAGCCTAGAGAACACCACGGGGTAGCCTATGCAAGAGACAAAGCTCAATCCAGGAATAAAACGGAAAGAAAACAATCAAACAAGACTCCACCCAATGAGGAAATGACTCAATTGGGGATTCATCTTATCCAGAGATGGACAAGGAAGGCTAAGAAAAATTCTTCCATGAGGATTAACTCCGTAGGGAATTAGAAAGGAGGCACACTTTCTGCTTAAGTTGACACTCTATTTGGAAAGAGCAAATACACTATTTGAATAGACATAACCAAGGTATACGAACCCAATAACATCAGCAAATACAAATGTGCATGCATGATGCAAGTGTGGATGAATAAATGAATAAATGAATGTCATGTATATGATTGACAAAACAGATAGAAAAGATAAACTGGAGATGACAAGATATCACAGTACAACTCGACACTCGGCTAATCTCAACAAGATGGGAACATTACTGGAGATAGAACAAAAGCCATCATTGGAGTAAAGTCCTTTTACAAGGCTTAAAATCTCTCTGGAGAGGAAGTTATTTTTCGGTAGAAAACCCAAAGTCCAGTCTTCTATCGTCAATAATCCATTAACAGGATAACAACACGAACAATGCTTCAGCTGGAAAAAGTATTGCTTAGCCGGAGATACTGGGAACACCGCCCTTTGATAATGTGTACAAAACATATCACATATCTTGACAAATTTGGATTGCCCCTGGAACTAATTTTGGATGCCCCAAGTTTACTGCTGATAAGCTGCATGATGCACGACAATTCTTGCGAATAACTTCACTTCTAAAATGTCCCAAGAAATCATATCAAGAGGTTTTTACAAAATACCTGGCATCCTCAATGCTCTAGTGTCTTCAAACTCTTAGAGAGATTCGTCGAATCTTGACGTGATTGCCCCAGATTGACTGTACTTGGCACAACAAAGTCTTCAAATTTTGCCCCAAAAGGGTAAACAAGTTAGGGAAGCATTAACTAGGAGAAGCAACATGTCCGTGCTTAAGGTCTTCATGTGACATGCCCCTGGATATGATTTTTCTTGAAATGATTCGCCAATTACTCAACAGAGTTTCAGGCCTTAAAAGAATAAACTCATCGCTAGTGCTTATATATGAGCTTCCTTGATATCAAACAAATGTTTTGCAGTTAGAAAAAGTTTATTATGAGAATGAAAATTCTAATGCAACAGTTATGTAAGTCTTGAAGATTTTGAAAAGATATCGCACAAATTTTGCGAGTTAGAGCAACATTTAATTTTGTATAGCAAAAGCATATGATACCAACATAACTATTTAGCAAACATTCATGGGAGTTAGGAATACTATCTTATTGATGTATGCTTTCAAAATAACCTTGCTTCAATTAGGACTTTTGAAGGTTGTAACGTGGCCTGGTTCATGGTTTTTAGAAAAAATATATTTAAGGCTCAAAATTTATAGGTGCCCACCCATTCTCCGTGATGTTCTCCAACCCTATGTTCAGTTAATTCAACATGAGTGTTCATCTCAAAAGTATTTTGTGACGGTTAAGGAAACGACGAGGCTTTCGGAGTAGCAACCACCCTTATGTCTTCGCGCTCGTAGTCTCCAATTTGTTCTTTGTTGAGGATTCCTTTCTTTGCAATTTTTTATTTTCCCTAACTTTTGCATGAACTAATTCTTTTGAATTGATAGTCCAGCAGGATGCCCTAATTTTTGCCTAAGTCACACATTTTCAAGTTTTTGACTTAGCAAGCTTTTTCTTTTTTTCTTGATTTTTGATTTTTTAAGAAAAATGTGTGACACTAGTTTGTCTTTAATTGTTGAGAGGATTGTGACTTCCTCGTTTCTTGATGAATGAGGGATAACATTGTGGTTCCACATCTTCTGGCTTCATTATACATGAAGGATAGCCCTTGCAGTTTCTCTTCAGAAATATCTTCCTTATGAATTTTGAACACTCAATCAGATTAACTGAAAACTACCATGCCCCAAGTTAAAATTCGAGGGTTTTTTCGTATAGAAAAGAAACTCCTACTTCAAGGCTCAAAAGGGGTTAGCAAGGGATTATCTTCCTTATATCTCTGGTGTTTAGGGATTTGAAACAATGCATGTACATCGTCAACAAGGTTTTATTCAAAAAGCATACAACCAGAGATTTTGTGTTTTTTAGATCATCATCCTCCCTTTGATCTCTGCCTAGGCAAGAGAATGGGCAACAAGTTGGTATCATAACGAAAAAAACAATTTAAAATTTGAAAACAAATACGAGTGAAACAAATGAATTTCTTCAAGACAAACATACTCATTGTATTAAGATAATCATTCAAATGCAAATAAGTTCTTACATGCAAACAGTGCAATGATAAACAAGAAAAATTACAAATGAACAAGCAAGAAAAATGTTAATTAAACTGAGAAGACTCTCTTCTTTAAACTCTAAGGTATCCTTCAATCATGTTTATTCTTTGGCAAAGATTTGACTTGAACCTCAATACTAATATCCTTAAATGACAAGATACTATTTCTGACCAACTTCTGAACCTCAATCTTCAAAGAAAAGCAACCCTCTAAGTCATGCCCAAGAGCACCTTGATGAAAGGCACAAGTCAAATCAGCTTTGTAGTACCAATGCATCTTCTCAGGAACCTTCGGTGGAGGTCGGGTCTGAACCAAATTCCTCTGCCTCAGGACAGGAAATAACTTCGTATAGGTTGTTGGAATTGGATCAAATTGAGATTTCCTATGATTAGGAACTTGTTGATTCTGTTGATGAACTGAAGCTGCAGAAGGTAAATTGAATGCAGGGATGATAGGAGGAACATGGTGATTCTGGTGATGATTATTTCTTCCTCTAACTCTCTTCTTAGAAAAGTTATTATTAAACTTCTTCACACCACTAGCTGAGCTACCATCTTCATATAAACATCCCTTTCAGACATCTTCTTCTAGACACACTCCCATATTTACCTTGTTAAGAAAGTCATTAGGTGCATTAACCATCGCCTTCTCATGAAATACTTTAGAGTTTCACCGAAGACTTTTACCATCGCTTCTTTCTTCCTAGAAGGATTGACTTGGGCGCCAACCAAAATTTCAACCCAGCCAGTTAAGTGCTCCATACTAGCTTTCAAATTAGTCATCTCCCTACGGAGTTAAGAAACCTCTTGTTTGATATTCTCCATTGTTCTCTTAGCGCGAGTGTTTTACTGGTGAGACCAAAGGAAAAATTAAGACTTGGAAATGACTTTTGAAAGTGAAACAAAAAAATGTATAATGATGTATGATATGCAAAAGAGAGTTTTTATTTGACTTTCAAGGGACTCAAGATATTAAGTTGTAAACATCAAAGTATGAAGATAGAAGATGAATTTTAAATTGGATCAAAGCGTTGATCAAGTTATCATCAAGATCAATCATCCATTTTGGTGGATTAGGGTTTTCACCCCCATCAACACCCAAGATCCATCGAGCTTGACGAAAATTGTGATGTTTACAAAGAAAAACTTCCAAATTCCTTGAAAATCGAGTGAAAAAGGTTTTATGAATGCATGAAGGCATGGATATGCAACAACCACAAGAAAGGTCATAAACAAAGTCGAAAGGTTCAACGTCACGAGCATGGAGTCAAAGGTAAAGACCATCCACAAGGTATGTACTAAAGGTTTAATCACACCTGTAAAACAAGGTTCTAAAAGTTCCAAGAGTCTACATTCCTCCTTCGGATATTACCAACGTCCCGATTACTTGGTAATTAGCAATATTCTCAAGAGAAACTCGTATGAGTGCAGCATCGCGTGGCAACTACTTCCGGATTACTCTGTTATAGTCTCTGCACTACACCTAAGAGGCCAAGATGGGTTAGGGCTCTACGGTTCTCAGCTTCTCTGGCTCCCAGGTCGAAAGCAATAATGTCTTCCCAATTACTCGGTAAATAAATACTATGTTCAAAGGGGCTTCCACTGAGTGGGGGATTTCATGTCTCCTTCTTCTGGATTACTCCCTCAAAGTTAACATGACTATACCATATGCCATATTCCTAAGTGTAACTTAGTCCGGGTATATGACTTGTCCTTTGTAAATATTATCAACACCCAAATAATCACAATATATCACATATAATTAAATAAACAAGTAATAACAACAAAAATAGATATTACAAATTAGGCTTAACCCACTTACGTATGGACCAGCAAGAGGTCAATCTTTCCCCAGCAGAGTCGCCAATTCTGTAGCGGTGAAAATCAGAGATCAAGCTATTAATTAACTTGACTCGCAAATAGCAAGAGTCGCCACCGCACTTTATTATTTCCAAGTGAAAAGGGAAAAGAGCGAAATAAAACCTTAAAATATGCAATGTAAAATAATACTTAAAAGTAATGAAAATACAACGCGTTTTTGAAAGAGATCTAGAGTTTGGGGGTTGATTATGCAATAGGAAGGTATTAACACCTAATGCATCTGCGGTACTCCACATGAACCTTTTGAAATATCTGTTTTTTTTATATAAATCATTTGTTTGATTAAAATGGTTTATTTGGCTAACAATGGGTGTGGACGAGATTTTGAAGATACGACGACCTAATGTCGAAGTTTTGACTTAAAAGGTGTGAGTTTGAAAATTGAGTTTTTTGTCTTAATGAATTAAAAAAAAGGAATAAATTAAAAGGAAAATATTTTTATGTCTTTTTATGTTAATATTAAAAATTATGAAAAGGAAAATAAATGAAAGATAGAAACAGCGCTGCTGCAAGCAAAACAACAAGGATCAGAAGTTCTGAAGTCAGGCGTGTGGTGACTCAGAAGGAAGCGTCAGTGGGTATCAAAAGTTCTGAGTTGGTGAACTCTGAGGTCCTGCAAGAAATGTTAGAGGGAAAACACAGAAATTCCGGGTGGTATTCAGACAGTGGGCCAAAGTCAGAAGTTCTGTATTACACTAAACAGTAAGTAAACTTCAGAAGCTCAGTGTATTGTCAGCATGTGAAAATCAGAAAATCTAAGTGTTTGGAAACAACGAATGGAAACATCATAAGTTCAGTGTATTTGACATGTAAGGAGAACTCTGAAGTTTTGTGCTGTGTTAGAAAAGTGAGTGAATCATCAGAAGTTCAGTGTGCATTAGCAGTGAGTGAATATTAGAAGTTCAGTGTGTTTAAACAGTGAGGAGAACTCAGAAGTTTTGTGCGTGTTAACAGTGAGAAATCATAGAAGTTCTGCATGTTAAAACAATGAGGAGAACTCAGAAGTTCTGTGTTGTACTAAAACTGTAAGTGAACATCAGAAGTTCTATGCCATATTTCAACTCTTAATCAGCACATCAGCAATTTATTCAGTTTTCAACAAACATCAAATTAGAAGGATAAAAAGCACAACAGTTTACAGAAGTTCTAATCCTGATCCTGAGCCTAGCCTTAATCAAGAAGTTCTGATCCACAGTTTTTCTACTTATGCAATGATATGGACAACATTAATACTATGATATTTACATGTTAATGATGTTCAGAATGAAAAACAAGCAAAGTCAGAAAGGACTTACCTTGAACCTGGAGCGTGTTTGGAGCTTTGAGTTGCTGCCTTTGGATGTTCTGGAATCAGCAAGACTAACGGAAGAGGAAGTGCCAAGCTTTTTGATTCAAAAGGAAGAACAAAGGTTTGGTTTTCTGTTTGGGATTTCTGGATTTTTTATGAAGTTTTCAACTTCCTTTTCTCTCCCTTTTTTACCAATCTCTCTTCCAAAATCCAGCCCCTTAAACGTGTGATGGAGCAAAGTATTTATAGATGGGTTTGTTGTGGTTTTTGGGAGGAAAACAAATGGGATTCAAACCTTTTTGGTATATTGTTCCAATGCTTTTTTAATCACAGTTTCCGTATGCTAATTTGATGCAAATACGGGGTTTGAGAAAGTGCAGGCGTGGACTGGGTCAGCAGTTGACTGCAGCACTGTAATGTAGCAGGGAAGCAGGTTACTGAAACGAGGTTTTGGGATTTGGTGATTGTTGTACCCCAAAATTTGCCCTCCCATATTCATCAAGAAATTGCAAAGTCAAGGTCACAAAATTCACCAAGGATTATGCAGCTCAACTGTCTCCTATACAGTCAAAACTAGGGTTTGAGTTCTGGTCAAGCAAATGAACTTTTCAAAGGCCCAATCAAGTCTCATATGCCTATAAATGTGGTCAAGCATCCTCATGTCAAGTCTCAAGGCATTCAGCTCAAAATTGCACAGTCAAAACCCTAGATTGCACTACAGTCAACTGTAGGGGCAAAATGGTCATTTGACAGTCAAAAGTTCAAATTTTTGGTCAACATATCCTTTTGAAGCCACAAACATCATTTGATCAATGCTTGATCATGATTCTCAAAATTTGGCTCAGAAAATCATCAAGATGCAAAAGTTGCTATATTTGGACAACTGAAAAAGTCAACTGAAATTGACCAGGGCATAACTTTCACATGGATTATCAGAAAAATTCCATCCAAAGCTCATTTTGAAGAGAAAGACATTTCCTACAATTCATCTTCATGTTCCAAGTCCAAGAAATGCTCTCACAAAAAGTTATCAATTTCAACATTATAGGTCATTTTCAAAAGTCAACAAAAAGTGACTTTAAGTCAAAGGCCATAACTTGAGATTGGTAAATCAAAATGACATGGGACCAAAGGCATTGGTTAAAGGATTCAAAGACCTTTCCAAAATGTCCAAGAACATGTGAAAAGCTTAAAAATTGACCAAGTTATGCCTTGTAGAAGTTGGGAAATTTTTGGAAATTTTTGAAAGTCAACAATGATGCAAAAGGCCTAAAAATGCAAATGGGCCCAATTATCTTCCAAATTTCTTCATGCCAAGCCTATGCACGACCACTAGGCCCAAAGGGAAGTATTTTCATATTTTTTAATTATTTATTTGAATTAATATTAATTTATATTCATTTAAATCATTTTAATTCATGAAAAATATAAACCTTAACCTAAAAAATCTTTTTGGGCACATTCTAATCTCTATAATTCGTGCATATCTCAAATAGGCAAGCTTTAGTGCTAATTGATCAGATTTGGTACAAGAACCATGAAAAAAAGATATGAAAAAGATTTTCCAAAATCAAATATGTGAAATCATAATTGCAAGAGATTTTTGTTGAAATTGTTGACCTAAATCATTCCTTACATATACTAGATGAGAACCCTAATGCTACAAGACTGCAAGCTGCGCATACTCAAGCTTTGGCATATTGAAAAATTCACAAAAAAACTCAAACATTGAAATCTAGCTTCTAGGACGATTGAAGCTTTGATTTTTGTTTCATTCGCATCCTGAGGCATTCTTGAACCTTTCTCAATCATTAACAACAAGCAAAACCCCTTGAAACGGTATCACGAAGTCAAACTGAACCAAGAAAATTTTGAATTCGCATAGCACGATTTAAGCATCCTCATGCATTTTTCTTTATGGATTATTGTTTGTCATGATGTTCTAAAGCTAACCAACGTGTTCGATTTTGTTTTTGTGCCATATATTCAATTTCACCATTGACGGATTTCTAGGGTTACAGGTTGTAATTTTGGGGCTTTTGCCAAGAGGAAAAATCACAGCTTTAGACCTTGGCCATTGGACTCAGTGTACCTAGACGGAGAGATTCCAACCCTCGCGCTCAATTTATGAGCGTCGAGGGTCTAGTCGCTATTTTCTCATAGCCCCCCTAAAGCCACGATCAAAAACCGTTGCCCATAAGTTTCTTGTTTCAGGAAAACGAAGAAGATGACCCCGTGTCCATGGGTGATTGGTCCGTTTAAAGTTCGCGCGCTTTTGATCCATTAGCGTTATGTTTTATTTATTATATTTGCGTATTATTATATATTAAATGAAATGCATGTGGTTCAGTGGTAACGTGTTAGGCTTGTGACTTCAAAGACCTGGGTTCAAGTCCCAGGTCTTGCATAAATTCCATATTATTTTTCTATATTAAATCCCATGCAGATTCCTCACTAGAGTACACCATACACAGTCAAAATCCAATGAACACGCGTCCAGCTGCTTACAAATCAAGGGCCATGATCAAAGGAGTATACTAAGTTCCAGTCAACGCGTTGTATGGGATTCAAAAGGTCAACCAACGTCCAGCTTATTGGGCCAGGCTTTTCACAAAAACACCTCCTTATTTGGGGCAACACCCCACCCTGGTTTGCATTTTATTTTTTTTTTCTCACTTTTATTTTTATTGTTTTATTTATTTTATTGTCTTAATTCGATTAATTAATTTTCTCCATAAAATATAAAAACATTATAAAAATCAGAAAAATACAAAAAAATTAATAAATATTTATATATTAACTATTTTCATGAATAAATAAAAATGTAGATTATTTAGTTTAATTAGGTTCTAATATTAATTTCTTTTTAATAAAAATCCAAAAAAATGTAGAATTAGGTTAATTGCTATTTTTTATTCCTTTTGATATTTTTCCCTTCTTTTTTAGAACAATAATTATTATTTATTTATTTATTTTCCTACTTAAATTGTACATAAATGAATTAGGTTTAATTTAGGTCATATTTTAATTCTTTCATAATAAATAAAAAAACATTAGAATTAGGGTTTGCCGTTTAATTTAATCTCAATTAATTTCTTTTTTTCATTAAATCTAAAAAACACAAAAAATATCATTCTCATTTAATTTTAATTTTAATTTTAAATCCTTATTAATTTTAATTATTTGCAAAAAAGGGTCCAACGCCCGTCATTAATCATCTAATTGCGCATTTACTTTTTTTTTCGTTTATATAATTTTGTAAATATCCCAAAGCCATGTAATTTAAACTTTTCGCACTTTATTTTATCGCTTTATTTATTTTCCGCTAAATCGGGTCCGGTTTAATTTTGGCGATGTGGACCCGCGCCTTTGTAATAGCCTTAGATTTATCTTTTCCGCAAACTTTATAACTGTTAAATATGCATGCAAGAATGAATGGACAAATTAAAATCAAGCGTAGAACACGACGAACATGACAAGACAAATGAACTGAAACATGACACACAATTCGCACACACCACCCCTAGGGTACGCCTCACTGTTGCCTTTCGAAAGGTGATCGTCGAGTAGAAAACGTCTTAGTAAGTCCTCATGATCCGGGAACCTGGCATGAGGGTAGCTTCTAAGGTGTCTTCCTATTGCTCTGGTGATCACCACGTCCCGAATATCGAATTGACCCGAACACCTCCAACGGTGGTGCTACCTACCTCTCAATGGTGGGATGGCACTACTTTTAAGGACATCTACACAGACGAATTCCTTAGGGTAGGTAGGTTCTCAAGGATACTTGCTCTAATCTCAAAACAAACTCAAAAAGACTTTTCACACTGACACTTTTCAAAAGCTTTCAAAACAAACTTTTCAAACACTCTGACGTATGAGTCGAACTGAAATTTTTCAAAGAAACTTTTTAAACCCACATTGAAAAGCACAAAACAATTTTGAAAACATATGAGCAAGTATCTAAGAGCCAATGGATAACCATGGATAGAAAGGGTGCTAACACCTTCCCTTTCTATAACCTACCTCCCGAACCGAGAGCAATCTCTTTAAGGAATTTTTCTGTGCTTTTGTCCTTTCCATTTGGAGAAAATAAAAGACGGTGGCGACTCTTGCTTCCGCGACATTTCGCGAACCAGCGTTAAACAGTCAGTTCCAGATCCACCGATCACAGAACTGGCGACTCTGCTGGGGACCCTTTATAAAGTGAGGTGTACCTTAGGGCTAGCTTATAACTATGTTTTCAATTGTATTGCTTTGTGTGCTTTAAATTGTGGGTTGCTTGGGAGTTCTATAGATCCTAAACCCGGATCTGGGGGATACCTTTCTTAGAAAGTAGCAACAAGGCTGTGAGGGAACTGTGCGGGGTATACCGACGCGGTTGAAACAGTCTGCTACGTTGATGTGGCACTTTGGTGTGTACCGGTAACCCTTGAGTTCAGTCAAGGAGAGTACGGGGCCTCCGCGTGGTGTCGTGAAGCATCAACAGACCTTAGGAACCTTAATTGAACTATCTTGGCCTCTTTAGGGTAGTGAGATAACTGACTTTGGTGCAGTCCGAGGTTGGTTGATACTCGATACTACACCCAATTGAGGGTTGCTTTCCTGGAATATTTCGGTCGCCAGTTCAGTGGCCAAATCGAAACGATGAACAATGAAAGCAATCCCGTGATATTGGGATCCTTAGAACCCGATTACTTCTAATAGGACAGGTTGAACCCACCAACTTCAAGAGGGTAATACCCAGACCCCATGCCGGCCTAAACTCTAAGGGTTTCTCTTGTGTGACTTGTGTGCCTTTGTACTTGCCTACTTGCGTACTTGTTACCTGACACTTGTTTCTTGCAGGTGTTGTTCATAGTCCTTAATTGGGACTTATAACAGGGTGTACTAACCAATTGCAGGTCTGTTTATAGTCCTTAACTAGGACTCATGACAGGGTTTGCCAAATTACTTGCAGGTCTTGTTTATAGTCCTTAACCAGGACTCATGACAGGGTTTACCAAATTTCTTGCAGGTGTTGTTTATAGTCCTCAACTGGGACTCATAACAAAGTATACTGAATTTCTTGCAGGGTTTGTTTATAGTCCTTAATTGGGACTCATAACAGGGTTTACCTACATCACCCCATGCATAGCATGACATCATACCATTGCATACCATTGCATACATCCTAACCCATTTCAAGGATCTCAAGGGCTTGTGATGCAGGTTATGATGAACAACTATCCCAGCAAGAGGCAAGGAGGATTTATTTTCCTCCAGCCAAAGTTGTCAGAGGCTATGACCCACTGGATATGGTGAGCCTTTGACCCTTGAAGGAGGGCTCTCTACAACAGGAAGTTCCTTCAATCAAGTTGCCAGTTTCCAATTCTAACAAGTTTCTCTGTTTACCCTGCGAGGTCCTTGAAAACATTGCATGCATACATACACATCATTGCATTACAGGTACCCCTTTTGCAGGTCACTTACCCTTCTCGCTGTTTATTTCAGCAATGGCTTCCCAACAAGATAACCAGGACCTTCACGCTCAAGAGTCTCAGTTCAAGGAAATCTTCTTAGGTCTATCCAAGGGGCAGGAAGAGTTGAGGGCACTCCTCATGGGGAATATGATCAGAAAAAGTCCCGAAGATGACAAGGACGAACAGCTGAAATGTCTACAAGCTGAAGTAGACACATTGAAAATCCAGATGCTGGGGCAAAGGGCCCTCATTCAAGGTTTAGCTCAGGAGCAAGGAGAGCTGAGGACCATGATCAGTCAACTCCACCAAGGCAAATCCAACACGAAGCTACCAGTCCAAGTCAAGGACCAAGTCTTTTATCAGCTACCAAGAGGACAACAGTCTGGTATGGTGAAGAATGAACCTCTCCAAATTGCTACTACTTCACAAGCTCAGTATCAACGGGGTAATCGACTCAAGCGATACACACCTGGAAGACATTTCACTGAGACTGGCATACCACCATCTCTAATGCTGGAACACTTGTTGGAGGTCAATCTGATTACTTTAAAGGGTCCTCCCCAGAATCCTGACATCTCTGCTCCTACTTATAACCCTGATAAAAGATGTGCCTACCATTCTGACAGTCCTGGACATGACACCAATGACTGTTGGAGCTTGAAGAACAAGATCCAGGACTTGATCGACGGAAGGGTGCTGGAGTTCATGCCGGGTGGCCAAATGAAATGCTTCTGCTGAGAATCTCCCATCTGAAGTGACTAATTCAAACTAGGAAACTTTTGTTCATTCGAATGTTCAAGTTGCATTTTTCTTTGATTGTCGAAACATTTATTCATGTCAAACGTTGTTATTTCATTAATGCATCGCTTATGTCTGTTTTGAATCAATATATTCGCATTCACTATATGCAAACTGTTTTCATATTTTTTCTGATGTCAACACTTGATTTTTAATTCTAAGCCTCTTGAGGGAGGATGACGAAAACGATACCGCGATCATTACAGTATGCTTTTGAACAGACCCCGCTGATGAGGTACAGGCATTGTTTCAATTCCTAGACACTGGAGTAATAAGGAAGATAATCCCTCGTTAACCCCTCTGAGCCAAAGAAGTAGGAGTTTTTATTTTCGAAAATCAAAACCCTTAATCATAACCTGGGGCAGGGTAGTCTTCTCAGTTGATCCAAGTGCATAACGAATAACACCAAAGAGATCCTTACGGAAAAAAAAACAGTGATGGTTCAGAACAATCAAAAGGACAGGCAGTCATCATCAATTCATAAATGAAAAGCCCAAAAAGTCTAAACCTACAAAGGGGACTTATGAAACTGGGGCATCCCGCTGACTGAAATTCCAAAAAAGGGAACAGCTCAGGCAAAAAAAAAAAAAAAGAAAAAAAGAAAGGGATAACAAAAGTCAGACAAGGAAGAGGTCCTACAAACCCTCAACAAAAAGAAATGACTGCCTATTCAAATGAAATCATCAACATCTGAACCATTATTGGAACATCAAAGCAAAGACTCAAGCAAGGTCTAACGCACGATCAACTGAGTTTAGGTTTGGAGAACATCACGAAGAGCGGGTGGGTACAAATAATTTGAGCCTTTATCCTTTGTTTCTTAAACCGTGAACCAGGCCACGTTATAACCCTTAAAAGTCCTAGCTGAAGCATGGGTTAGCTCGAAAGCATACTGTCACGAAAGGTATCCTGACTCCTTAAGGCCTACGGCAAATACGGAGTTGACATCACGTTTTACAAACATTCACTTGTTTTATGAAAAAGAATGCATCTTCAAAATCTTCAGGACAGACATAAGCTTTGCATTTTTAACATAACTTTGTTTGCATATGACTTTTTGTTTGAACAGCAGGGAAATTCGCACGAGAAATACCTAGTGAACAAAAGCACTCCCAATCAAGGGGCACGGCATGACTATTGTCCATCATCTGGGGCAGTCCAGTCAAGATTCGGAGAATCTCTCAATAGGCCAAATAGCCTACCTCTGCCTGAGTCACTTGGGGCACTCCAGCAACGAATCTGGCCCGATCAGACATCTTCTGGTAACATGGCAACACAAGCAGCCAGGGGCACCTCCCTACATCCTGAGAGCATGGACACAGTTGGAAAAATACTACGCAAAATCAAAGACCCGCTAGGTTGACATACCTAGGCAAAAATAAGGGCTTCCCGGCGAACCAAAAGGGTTCGGGCAAAATGAGGGATGAAATGAAAAAATCTGTACACCCGGCAAGTCGAAAACCTGAAAAGGCGGCTTGGGCAAAAATGGGTATCCCGGTGGACTGAAAACCCGAAAGGGCGGTCCAGGCAAAAGTTAGGGATCAAAGCGTACGACTATGTCCTGTCATCTTATCACCTGCCTACCAGAAGTAGGTCTGTCCATCAGCAAGCTATCAGCATCTCTCAGGTCTTCTTCTCCACCTCAGAAACAGGGGCAATAAAGAGTTGTCTGAGCAGTCTAATTGTTCTATCCTCCAAAGAACCAAGGTAGATTCAGCTAAAGAAAATGACCAGACACCTTAATTCCCCAGAGAGTGGTTCAACAAAACAATACATGTCTCTCCAAGCAAATCATCAAATATCAAGGAAATTGAGTATCCTCCCGTAGATCTCAATACCTCCCCAGCAGCACGCATTCTTAACAAGCATCCCCGGCAGTCTTGGTCTAAAGATTGTTCCCCGGCGGTATCTCAACATTCAAAGGAATCACTTCCCTGCAATTCAAACCTCCCCAAGAAGAGTCCAATCCAGCTTCCCCAACAAAGTTGGAAGTCATATCCCTCAAGCAGTAAGCTTATCCCCAGTAGATTCTGGAAGCTTATCCCCTCGCAGAGCACGAACGCGTCGTCCCGGCTTGATTTAAAGAGTTATGTCCGTAACAGGATATAACTGGGTTATCCTCAGCCAAAAGCCACGGAAAGAACGTCCTCGGCAAAGTATCTTCCTACCCCCAGCGAAGTCTATCAACACTTCCAGCACAACAAGGGTATCCCCAGCATAACTCATCAACGGTATCCCCAGCGGAGTTATCTTCATCAACTCAGCAAAGCATCGCTATCCCCACAGAGTAGCACTCCCCAGCATGATCGCTAGAGTATCGCTTCTCCCGCAAAATTATTTCATTTGCCAAGTTTATTCCTCAACAGAGTTATATTCTCCTACCGGTATTCTTGCAACAATCATCCACAGCGGAAGCAAAATCTCTTCCTCAACATCAGCCCAGGATATGACTTCCCGGCACCCGTCAAGGATTCACTTTCCTAGACAAAAACATACATAAAACATCCCATACATCATTATAGCATGCATAACGTATTGCATCATACAAGTCTCATTTATATTGATAACATCATTGCTTGATCCATATCATGCATTGCATATGACTGACTTTTACCTTTCAGGAAAGATGCAGTTGAAATTCTCAAACATATTTCAAGGACTTCTCTAGTCCAGTTAAATCAACTCCAAACAGATTTTTCTGATAAAGACTCAGTGAAAGTTCTCTTATGGTCCCCTCTCCAACGGCGTGTGAGGTGGTAATTCCTTCTTCAGATGTTTCCCTCTCCGGCATGAGCGTGAGGTGATATTCTCTTATGGTCCCCTCTCCAACGGCGTGTGAGGTGGTAATTCCTTCTTCAGATGTTCCCCTCTCCGGCATGAGCGTGAGGTGATATTCTCTTATGGTCCCCTCTCCAACGGCGTGTGAGGTGGTAATTCCTTCTTCAGATGTTCCCCTCTCCGGCATGAGCGTGAGGTGATATTCTCTTATGGTCCCCTCTCCAACGGCGTGTGAGGTGGTAATTCCTTCTTCAGATGTTTCCCTCTCCGGCATGAGCGTGAGGTGATATTCTCTTATGGTCCCCTCTCCAACGGCGTGTGAGGTGGTAATTCCTTCTTCAGATGTTCCCCTCTCCGGCATGAGCGTGAGGTGATATTCTCTTATGGTCCCCTCTCCAACGGCGTGTGAGGTGGTAATTCCTTCTTCAGATGTTTCCCTCTCCGGCATGAGCGTGAGGTGATATTCTCTTATGGTCCCCTCTCCAACGGCGTGTGAGGTGGTAATTCCTTCTTCAGATGTTCCCCTCTCCGGCATGAGCGTGAGGTGATATTCTCTTATGGTCCCCTCTCCAACGGCGTGTGAGGTGGTAATTCCTTCTTCAGATGTTCCCCTCTCCGGCATGAGCGTGAAGTGATATTCTCTTATGGTCCCCTCTCCAACGGCGTGTGAGGTGGTAATTCCTTCTTCAGATGTTCCCCTCTCCGGCATGAGCGTGAGGTGATATTCTCTTATGGTCCCCTCTCCAACGGCGTGTGAGGTGGTAATTCCTTCTTCAGATGTTCCCCTCTCCGGCATGAGCGTGAGGTGATATTCTCTTATGGTCCCCTCTCCAACGGCGTGTGAGGCGGTAATTCCTTCTTCAGATGTTCCCCTCTCCGGCATGAGCGTGAGGTGATATTTTCTTCCAGATTATAATTTCCTATAGTTCCCTCTCCAACGGTGAGTGAGGTGACTCCCTTTGAGATTATAATATCCTTTGGTTCTCTTCCTGACACTACGAAGATGGTAATCCTCACCAAGATTTTTCTCAACGAGCGTTGTTGAAGTTAAAATCACCCAAAGTTCTCTTACCATTCATGATTAAGGCAGTAACCATTCCTGGTTCATTCATCAGCGTTTGAAGCTCCAGACTCAGCTCCTGTAACCAGTCAGGACATATCTATATCAAGCATCTAAAATCAGCTCCTGCAACGTGTCAGGTATTCATTTTTCTGTTTTGTAGGTATGCAGGTTCTCGCTAAGGATTCTCCTACGCGATCAACATCCAGATGGCATCTATAAGCCCATCATCCTATCCAGCAATCTCTAAATGGCATCTATAAGCCCATTCCCCCATCACCGTCACTATGTGAGCGCAAATTTCTGGGCACTTTAGTGTTCAATCATCTTTTACCCTCGGATTACGAAAGGCACGTCAGCCAATCTGCATCCTCAGGTCTAAGAAGATTGAACAGGGGCAACTGTTGTACCCCAAAATTTGCCCTCCCATATTCATCAAGAAATTGCAAAGTCAAGGTCACAAAATTCACCAAGGATTATGCAGCTCAACTGTCTCCTATACAGTCAAAACTAGGGTTTGAGTTCTGGTCAAGCAAATGAACTTTTCAAAGGCCCAATCAAGTCTCATATGCCTATAAATGTGGTCAAGCATCCTCATGTCAAGTCTCAAGGCATTCAGCTCAAAATTGCACAGTCAAAACCCTAGATTGCACTACAGTCAACTATAGGGGCAAAATGGTCATTTGACAGTCAAAAGTTCAAATTTTTGGTCAACATATCCTTTTGAAGCCACAAACATCATTTGATCAATGCTTGATCATGATTCTCAAAATTTGGCTCAGAAAATCATCAAGATGCAAAAGTTGCTATATTTGGACAACTGAAAAAGTCAACTGAAATTGACCAGGGCATAACTTTCACATGGATTATCAGAAAAATTCCATCCAAAGCTCATTTTGAAGAGAAAGACATTTCCTACAATTCATCTTCATGTTCCAAGTCCAAGAAATGCTCTCACAAAAAGTTATCAATTTCAACATTATAGGTCATTTTCAAAAGTCAACAAAAAGTGACTTTAAGTCAAAGGCCATAACTTGAGATTGGTAAATCAAAATGACATGGGACCAAAGGCATTGGTTAAAGGATTCAAAGACCTTTCCAAAATGTCCAAGAACATGTGAAAAGCTTAAAAATTGACCAAGTTATGCCTTGTAGAAGTTGGGAAATTTTTGGAAATTTTTGAAAGTCAACAATGATGCAAAAGGCCTAAAAATGCAAATGGGCCCAATTATCTTCCAAATTTCTTCATGCCAAGCCTATGCACGACCACTAGGCCCAAAGGGAAGTATTTTCATATTTTTTAATTATTTATTTGAATTAATATTAATTTATATTCATTTAAATCATTTTAATTCATGAAAAATATAAACCTTAACCTAAAAAATCTTTTTGGGCACATTCTAATCTCTATAATTCGTGCATATCTCAAATAGGCAAGCTTTAGTGCTAATTGATCAGATTTGGTACAAGAACCATGAAAAAAAGATATGAAAAAGATTTTCCAAAATCAAATATGTGAAATCATAATTGCAAGAGATTTTTGTTGAAATTGTTGACCTAAATCATTCCTTACATATACTAGATGAGAACCCTAATGCTACAAGACTGCAAGCTGCGCATACTCAAGCTTTGGCATATTGAAAAATTCACAAAAAAACTCAAACACTGAAATCTAGCTTCTAGGACGATTGAAGCTTTGATTTTTGTTTCATTCGCATCCTGAGGCATTCTTGAACCTTTCTCAATCATTAACAACAAGCAAAACCCCTTGAAACGGTATCACGAAGTCAAACTGAACCAAGAAAATTTTGAATTCGCATAGCACGATTTAAGCATCCTCATGCATTTTTCTTTATGGATTATTGTTTGTCATGATGTTCTAAAGCTAACCAACGTGTTCGATTTTGTTTTTGTGCCATATATTCAATTTCACCATTGACGGATTTCTAGGGTTACAGGTTGTAATTTTGGGGCTTTTGCCAAGAGGAAAAATCACAGCTTTAGACCTTGGCCATTGGACTCAGTGTACCTAGACGGAGAGATTCCAACCCTCGCGCTCAATTTATGAGCGTCGAGGGTCTAGTCGCTATTTTCTCATAGCCCCCCTAAAGCCACGATCAAAAACCGTTGCCCATAAGTTTCTTGTTTCAGGAAAACGAAGAAGATGACCCCGTGTCCATGGGTGATTGGTCCGTTTAAAGTTCGCGCGCTTTTGATCCATTAGCGTTATGTTTTATTTATTATATTTGCGTATTATTATATATTAAATGAAATGCATGTGGTTCAGTGGTAACGTGTTAGGCTTGTGACTTCAAAGACCTGGGTTCAAGTCCCAGGTCTTGCATAAATTCCATATTATTTTTCTATATTAAATCCCATGCAGATTCCTCACTAGAGTACACCATACACAGTCAAAATCCAATGAACACGCGTCCAGCTGCTTACAAATCAAGGGCCATGATCAAAGGAGTATACTAAGTTCCAGTCAACGCGTTGTATGGGATTCAAAAGGTCAACCAACGTCCAGCTTATTGGGCCAGGCTTTTCACAAAAACACCTCCTTATTTGGGGCAACACCCCACCCTGGTTTGCATTTTTTTTTTCTCACTTTTATTTTTATTGTTTTATTTATTTTATTGTCTTAATTCGATTAATTAATTTTCTCCATAAAATATAAAAACATTATAAAAATCAGAAAAATACAAAAAAATTAATAAATATTTATATATTAACTATTTTCATGAATAAATAAAAATGTAGATTATTTAGTTTAATTAGGTTCTAATATTAATTTCTTTTTAATAAAAATCCAAAAAAATGTAGAATTAGGTTAATTGCTATTTTTTATTCCTTTTGATATTTTTCCCTTCTTTTTTAGAACAATAATTATTATTTATTTATTTATTTTCCTACTTAAATTGTACATAAATGAATTAGGTTTAATTTAGGTCATATTTTAATTCTTTCATAATAAATAAAAAAACATTAGAATTAGGGTTTGCCGTTTAATTTAATCTCAATTAATTTCTTTTTTTCATTAAATCTAAAAAACACAAAAAATATCATTCTCATTTAATTTTAATTTTAATTTTAAATCCTTATTAATTTTAATTATTTGCAAAAAAGGGTCCAACGCCCGTCATTAATCATCTAATTGCGCATTTACTTTTTTTTTCGTTTATATAATTTTGTAAATATCCCAAAGCCATGTAATTTAAACTTTTCGCACTTTATTTTATCGCTTTATTTATTTTCCGCTAAATCGGGTCCGGTTTAATTTTGGCGATGTGGACCCGCGCCTTTGTAATAGCCTTAGATTTATCTTTTCCGCAAACTTTATAACTGTTAAATATGCATGCAAGAATGAATGGACAAATTAAAATCAAGCGTAGAACACGACGAACATGACAAGACAAATGAACTGAAACATGACACACAATTCGCACACACCACCCCTAGGGTACGCCTCACTGTTGCCTTTCGAAAGGTGATCGTCGAGTAGAAAACGTCTTAGTAAGTCCTCATGATCCGGGAACCTGGCATGAGGGTAGCTTCTAAGGTGTCTTCCTATTGCTCTGGTGATCACCACGTCCCGAATATCGAATTGACCCGAACACCTCCAACGGTGGTGCTACCTACCTCTCAATGGTGGGATGGCACTACTTTTAAGGACATCTACACAGACGAATTCCTTAGGGTAGGTAGGTTCTCAAGGATACTTGCTCTAATCTCAAAACAAACTCAAAAAGACTTTTCACACTGACACTTTTCAAAAGCTTTCAAAACAAACTTTTCAAACACTCTGACGTATGAGTCGAACTGAAATTTTTCAAAGAAACTTTTTAAACCCACATTGAAAAGCACAAAACAATTTTGAAAACATATGAGCAAGTATCTAAGAGCCCATGGATAACCATGGATAGAAAGGGTGCTAACACCTTCCCTTTCTATAACCTACCTCCCGAACCGAGAGCAATCTCTTTAAGGAATTTTTCTGTGCTTTTGTCCTTTCCATTTGGAGAAAATAAAAGACGGTGGCGACTCTTGCTTCCGCGACATTTCGCGAACCAGCGTTAAACAGTCAGTTCCAGATCCACCGATCACAGTGATGTTCTGATCACAGAAGATCAGAAGCGTAACCTCTATATGCTGAAGAGTCACGTTCTGATGGAAGATTGTGTTCTGAACCACGTTTGTAACTTCTGACTGCACTTGCATGGAGGCTGAAGAGCCATGTTCTGATTGAAGGCTATGTTCTGAACCAAATTTGCAACTTCTGACTGCACTTGCATGGAGGCAGGCTCAGAAGTTCTGAAGTATCACATACTCTTAACACTTAAAAAAATTTCTAAATGTTTAGAAAATTTGATTTTTCCAAAGTAACTTCTGACTCCTGATTTTTTGATGAACCAATCTCATGTCTTGATGAAATAAAATTGTTGAAACTTGATTTGATCTGAAAGTCAAAGTTTGAATTTTCAGTGTGTTTTTGACCATTTTGCCCTTGCGGATGACTTTCTTGAAAAATTGTAGTTCAAGGCTTAGATTTGGATGGAAGCAAACCAGGGTGATTCCTTGAGAAATGAGAGGGGAAATTTTGGGGTACAACAGCTACCCCTGTTCAATCTTCTTACACCTGAAGAGTTAGATCGGTAAATAAAAGGAAAAAAATGTGTGATATGCACGGTTTGGGAAAGGTTGGACAAGACATGATCAAATTCCGTTAAATTCATAAAGTGACTTCTAACGTTTTCATTCTTCCGTGGCTTTTCAAACATAATCAGCTCTTGACTTGTAAATAAAAGTTGTAGATGTTGTCAAGGGGAATCATATGTAAAAGAAACACTAAAAAATATCGAAATTTGAAGAAGTTATGAATTTTTTAAATCTGACTCGAGAAATGGCAAAAATAGGTTGAATTGCTTGTGAACGCTTGCTATGTAATGATACAGATGGGAGGTGGTATCTTAGGTCAAAAATTGGGGTATGACACCGCATGCAAAAGCCTTGGTAAAATTCCTGAAAATTGCCCATGTACCCCAAGAGACATCTGCCGATCTGTTCCAAGACTGCGTAGCTAGCTTAACTGCAGATAATGGTCTAGGTTTTTCAGATACTGATTTAACGCCAAGAGGAAGGAAGCATAATGAGGCATTGCATGTCTCAGTTGAATGTAGGGGCACAACCTTGGCTCATGTTTTGGTGGACACTGGCTCATCTCTGAATGTATTGCCTAAAAAAGCTCTTGATAAGCTTGACTGCGAGGGATTGACATTGAAGCCAAGTGACATAGTAGTAAGGGCTTTTGACGGCTCAAAAAGGATGGTGCATGGGGAAGTGGATAACCCCATAAAGGTTGGAACCCAAACATTTGATTCAACTTTTTTTGTAATGGATATCCGTCCCTCATATTCCTGCTTGCTAGGCCGACCATGGATTCACAGTGTTGGCGTTGTCACTTCTACGTTACACCAAATGCTGAAGCATCCAATTCAAGGGAATATTATCACCATTCATGGAGAAGAAGAGTATATGATCAGCCATCTCAATTCCTTCAGATATGTAACACTTTGAAGAAGTCCTGCAAGATGTGGCAGTAACCAAAGTTGTTCCCAAGATCACAAGGCCTCCACTCAAGATGTCATCTTTGAAGGATGCAAAGGCAGTAATAGAAGAAGGTGGGTGAACTATCTGGGGACAACTCCCGAATATCCCATAGAAGTCAGATAAGTTCGGTTTGGGTTTCTCTTCAAGTGCTTAAAAGGCTGTATGTCACGCTCGTGCCTGAGGACCACCCCTGAAGATCAGCAACCGTAAAGTCAACGCAGTAGAGGATGATGAAGATGGTTGTAACCTGGAGGATTGGATCTTCCCAACTGTCAATGAAGGGCTCAGCAATTGGGAGGCTAGAGATTTTGTCTCGATCACTTTTATCCCACAGTAATTGGTCTTTACATTTTGTTGGATCTGTAATATTAAAACAATTCAAACTCTTAAAACCTCGTGTCTTACCCGAGGCACAACGGTCCATTTGTAAGGGTTATTATTTCATTTCCATATGACATCAAAGAATCATGGACGTTTTGCATACAAACTTTGTGCTCATTGTTTTTTATTTTTACATTTTAATTTCTTTCAAAGATAGTTATACCCTTACACACACTCACACTCACAATGCAGGTCTACATCCATTCGGGATCCCATGGGTAACGGTTCTGCTATGGCTTTCTGGGATTCTAAAAATCTAATCTACCAAGCCGAAGACGAAGGCGAGGAAGATTGTGAAGTACCAGGGGAACTTGTCAGATTACTACTGCAAGAAGAGAGAACCATTCAGCCTCACGAGGAACCTGTGGACACAATCAACCTAGGTATCAAAGAAGACAAAAAAGAAGTCAAGATGGGTGCCAATCTAGAATCGAGTGTCAAGGAGCGTCTAATTCAGTTGCTACACGAGTATGTTGAGGTCTTTGCCTGGTCATATGAAGACATGTCGAGACTTGATGCAAATATTGTGGTACATCGTCTGCCTACAAAAGAGGATTTCCCACCAGTAAAATAAAAGGTTCGTCGAATGCGACCAAATATGTCCGAGAAGATTAAAGCAGAAGTCATGAAACAATTTAACGCTGGATTCTTGGCCATCACCTCCTATCCGCAATGGGTTGCCAATGTTGTTCTCGTACCCAAGAAAGACGGCAAGGTACGAATGTGCGTGGACTATAGAGATTTGAATAGGGCAAGCCCTACGGATGATTTCCCACTTCCCCATATTGACATCCTAGTTGACAATACGGAACAACACAAAGTGTTTTCCTTCATGGACCGATTCTCATGTTACAACCAAATCAAAATGGCGCATGAGGACATGGAGAAAACAACGTTTGTCACACAGTGGGGTACTTTCTGCTATAAGGTGATGCCATTCAGACTAAAGAATGCTGGGGCAACCTATCAGCGTGCCATGGTAGCTTTATTTCATAACATGATACATCATGAAATAGAGGTCTACATGGACGATATGATAGCTAGATCTCAAACAGAAGAAAAGCATCTTGATCACTTACAAAAACTGTTTCAGAGACGAAGAAGTACAAGCTGAGGTTGAATCCAAACAAGTGCACATTTGGAGTAAGGTCTGGTAAACTCTTAGGCTTTGTCGTCAGCAACAAAGGTATCTAGGTCAATCCTGCCAAAGTTAAAGCGATACAAAAGATGCCTTTTCATCGTACTGAGAAGGAAGTCAGAGGATTCTTGGGGCGTTTGAACTACATTTCCAGATTCATCTCACCTGACAGCTACTTGTGAGCCAATCTTTAAATTGTTGAAGAGAGATCAAGTAGTCAAATGGAATGACGTGTGCCAAGTTGCTTTTGACAAAATCAAAGAATACTTACAAGAGCCTCATGTATTGATGCCACCAGTCGAGGAAAGACCATTGCTCATGTATCTGACTGTTTTAGAAAACTCAATGGGGTGTGTGTTGGGGCAGCATGCGAGTCTGGCCGAAAAGAGCATGCTATTTACTACCTGAGCAAAAATTTTACTGACTATGAAACCAGATATTCACTACTTGAGAAAACTTGCTGCACTCTAGCATGGGCTGCTCGCCGGCTAAGACAGTATATGCTGACTCATACTACTTTGTTGATATTTAAAATGTGTGATATGGTGGAAGAACTGACTGTTTTCGAAACGTTGGTTTGTGTTTTGCGTTTGTTTTTGCAAAATGTCGCGGTAAGCAAGAGTCGCCACCGTCTTTTATTTTATCCAACAAGGAAAGGAAAAAAGCACAGAAAAATTCCTTTTTCGAGATATTTCTGAGTACGGGGGGTAGGTTGTAGAAAGGGAAGGTATTAGCACCCTTTCTATCCGTAGTTATCTACGGGCTCTTAGGTACTTGCTTATCATTTTCAAAATTGTTTTCTTTGTGTTTGTGGGTTTTGAAAAGTTTTTGTTTTAACTTCGATTTAACTGTTGCTTCTGTCTTCAAGAGTGTAATGAAGTGTTTTTGAAAAAAACTTGTTTGTAAAAGGAGTGTAAGTGTGAAAAAGTTTTGTTTTGGATGAGCAAGTATCTAAGAACTAATCTACCTACTCGAAAAAGGAATCGTTCTATGTTTGTTTCCTTTAGACAACGCTATCCTACTATTAGTGAGTAGGTAGCACCATCATTGGAGTTTTGAGGGTCAATTCGAAATAGGGACATACGGTCACTAAAGCAATGTTATGACGTCTTAGCGGTAACCCTAATGTCTTAGATCATTTATCCGAGGAAACGATATTCGAGGCAGCTTATTATCTTTTAGACAAGAGGGCGACCTCTAAAACAACCTATACTCAATGACCGTTTACGAAGGCAACCAAGTAGGAGTGTACCCTAGGAGTGCGCATGTGCGAATATGTTGATTTCAGTTATTTTTATCTTTGCACAATTAAGGGTGATCTAACTGTTTTAAATTTAGTCATTCATTCTTGTCATGCAAACCCTATTATCAAACATCTAACAGTTGAATATTTGCAGAAATTAAAATGCGGAATTTAAACTAAACTATTACAAGGCTTCGGGTATTTACATAGCCAAAAACAAACCCTTTGAAACTAAAAACGGAAAAATAAATAAATGTCCTAATTTAAATATTACAAACCGGGAGCAGATACAATAATTTGGATAAAGGAAAATAAGGCGCGCGGGGAAATTAGATCGAATGCGAAAACTAGGGTTTTGACCCTCTTAATTAAAAGAAAATGTTTTTTTATATTTTTTAATATTTTTTAAGAAAAGAAATTAAGTCCTAAAATTAAATACTAAATTAATTAGTTATTAAATTAATTAATGAAAAATAATTAAATGACATATTTTTGTTTTTGTTATTTTGTGAAAGAAATAAAATAATTAAGTTAATGTTAAAAACCTATTGATTCTAATTGATTTTAATTATTTGCAAAATAAATTAAAGTCATCTAAAATTAACCTAATTAAATTAATTGATTTTTTTACTAAAAATAAATACCCTAAATTTAATTTATGGAAAAATACTATTTTTTATGATTTTTTGATAAAAAGAAAATAATTTTTTGTTAATAATAAAATAAAATAAATAAATGAAAAAAGAGAAAATATAAAGAAAGATAGAGATTGGGCCTGATTAAAGGGCGTGTGAAAAGCAAGAATCTGGGCCCAATTGTGCTGATCCACATTGACTTTTTTGATCCTATGCGCTGCGTTTGACTGACTTGTGCACCCTCAATGATGGCCACCAAATTTGGCCATCTGGCGCGTTGGATGATGAGGGAGTATGATGGACGCCTAGCTTATGCGCGCACTGGATTTCCTGAAATAACAATGAAAAATAGCAAATGCCGGAGGCAGGGATCGAACCCCTGACCTCCAGCCTTCCAAGACCTTAACGCTTAGCTGGCTTCCGCTGGGACACTTGTTTTCATTTGTTATCATATTAAAAAATAATAATAATATAAGAAGACAATTGTTAGTGGAAAAATAAAAGAAAAATGCGCTGGAATTTGAATTGGCCTATGGGGGAGTGACACGCAGTCATCCCCTTCCTCTCTCTGTGGGTAAAAGTAGAATACTTTTACCTACAGACATTTTATCCGTTGTTACAAGCAGGGGTCCTTCCAAAATCCTCTACATGCCACATAAATGGAAAATAACGTCGTGGTTGAATTCGTCTCACCCTCCTGATCACAACCGTATCCATTACTAAGGCCAATTGTCCCTGAAATTGAAAACCCTAAAAACAACTCCAAAAACCTAACAATGGTGATTTACAGCACAAGCCATATAAATGAAATTGAGTAATGCCAAAAGTTTGCAAATGATTCATAGGTTAAGAATATGCCATTAATTCAGGTTAACAATGCTTAAATTCCAAAATGCGAATTCAAGAACAGGGTGAGGTTATGAACGACTTACAATGCGATTAGGGACCGGAACGGGCTTGTTCTTGATAGCTTGAGGTTCCTGAGAGTGCCAGTAAATGATTGGAATCAATAGCAAGCCTTGAGGATGCCTTTAAGTGGGATTTCAATCTCACACTTTTCTCTTGATTTTTCCAATTCTGTTCTTCTTCTCACGCTTGCTTCTAACCTTCCTTTTGATCTGCACGCAGTCCTTATGTATTAGTGAAGGAATTAGGGTTGCAAATTGCATCCAAATCTTCTTCTTTCAATGCTTTTTGATTTGATTTGATTTGCTTCTTTAAAGCTTTCCAAAATTGGTCCAAATCCAATCTCTTTGTACACATATGCCTTAATACGAGTTTGATTGATCCTAGCTGTGTAATAAGACCTGAAATCATCACAAAATCCCTTGTTATCAATGTTTTGGATTTTTACTTGATTTAAATTGAATTAATTCAAATAAAAACCAAATTAAATACTAAAAATAAGATATGGACAAGTGGTAAAGGCTAGAGCACGTGGGCTATGTTGCCAACTTAAAACAAGTGAAAAAGATTGGGTCCATTTGGCAAAATTTCAAGTTTTGGGCATAGTTGACTTTTGGCAATTTTGCAAAAAAGGCTAACTTCAACAATGCATAACTTCCTCAATTTTGACTCTTTGGAGGTGTTATTGGACTTTTTAGAAATATTGAGATGTCCTCTAATCAACCCCTTTGGTCTCATCTCATTTTGATATTACATGCTCATGTATGAAGCTTTGACAAAAAAAAGGTGTTTTTGTTGACTTTTCAAAATGACCTATAATGTCCAAATTCATAACTTCTTGTAAGTGCATATTTTGAACTTTGGAGATGAATATGGATTGTAGGGAATTGAATCCTCTTCAAAATGAGATTTGGATGGGTCATTTCTCATAAAGTATGAGAAAGTTATGCTTGGTCAAAGTTGGGTTGACTTTTCCTACAAAACCCTAATTTAGCAACTTTTGAGTCTTGATGAATTATGAGCAATCCTTGATGAATCATGATCAACCCTTGATCAAATGATTAAATATACTTCAAAATGAGGATGTTGACCAAAAATCTTGAAGTTTGACTGTATTTGGGTCACAGTTGACTTTTGCCCTAGCACAGTCGATTTTTGGGCCTTTTGAGCAATTGACTGAGCAAACTTCCTATGCAAGGCTTGAAACTTGACATGGATGATCTTGAGAACATATTAGGACATTGGTGAGCACTTGGGGTCACTTGGACTCAAGGATCTTGATGCAACATGAAACCCTAGTTTGGGGTAGATTGTCTTAGGAGAGAGCTTGTCTGACCAACCCTTAGACTACTTTGAGCAACTTGGAGATCTTTCTTGCAATGTTTTGAGAAATGTGAGAGGGAATATTTTGGGGTACAACAGCTTCCCCTGTTCAATTTTCTTAAACCTGAGGATGTAGATTGGCTTTTGTGTCTTTCGTGATCTGAAGGTGGAAGAGGATTAAACACTAGAGTGCCCAGAAATTTGCACTCGCGTGAAGTGATAATTGTCTTGTGATGTCGGGAATGGGCTTATAGATGCCATTTGGAAATTGCTGACGAGGGGATGGGCTTCAAGATGCCATCTGAAGGAGTGTCGATTGCATAAGAGATTCCTTAGCGAGAGCTTGTACACCTGTTGTTGAGGAAGATTCCGCTGGGGAAGTCTGATCTTTGTTGAGAGAAGTAGAATTTTAGGAGCTTCGTCGTCCGTTATTCTGCGGGTGAGTCGTCTCTATTGATATTTAGGAACTTCGATCATCCTTACTCAACTGAGGAATCATCTCTGTTGATATTTAGGAACTTTGGTCGTCCGTACTCAACTGAGGAAACAACTTTGCTGAGATTTAGGAGCTCGTCCGTAATTCAACTAAGAAACCATCTCTGCTGAGATTTATGAACTCGTCCGTAATTCAACTGAGGGAACATCTCTGCTGAGATTTAGGAGCTTGTCCGTAATTCAATCGAGGAAACAAGTTTTGTTGAGATTTAAGAGCTCGTCCGTAATTCAACTGAGGAAACATCTCTGCTGAGATTTAGGAACTCGTCCGTATTTCAACTGAGGTAATATCTGCTGAGATTTAGGAACTCGTCCGTAATTCAACTGAGGTAATATCTACTGAGATTTAGGAACTCGTCTGTAATTCAACTTGAGAAATAACTTTGCTGAGATTTAGGAACTCGTCCGTAACTCAACTGAGGAAATATCTTTGTCGAGATTTAGGAACTCGTCCATAATTCAACTTGAGAAACAACTTTGCTAAGATTTAGGAACTCTTCCGTAATTCAACTGAGGAAATATCTTTGTCGAGATTTAGAAACTCGTCTGTAATTCAACTTGAGAAACAACTTTGCTGAGATTTAGGAACTCGTCCATAATTCAACTGAGGTAATATCTGCTGAGATTTAGGAACTCGTCTGTAATTCAACTTGAGAAACAACTTTGCTAAGATTTAGGAGCTCGTCCGTAATTCAACTGAAGAAACATCTCTGTTGAGATTTAGGAACTCGTCCGTAATTCAACTGAGGAAATATCTTTATCGAGATTTAGGAACTTGTTTGTGATTCGACTGAGGTAATATTTATGCTGAGATTTAGGAACTCGACCGTAATTCAATTGAGAAAACATCTCTGCTGAGATTTAGGAGCTCGTCCGTAATTCAACTGAAGAAACATCTCTGTTGAGATTTAGGAACTCGTCCATAATTCAACTGAGGAAATATCTTTGTCGAGATTTAGGAACTTGTCCGTAATTCGACTGAGGTAAAAGCTTCGTAGCTTGAATTTTGTGAGAATCTTTCCTGAAAGGTAAAGGTTGGTTGTATGTAATGCATGATATGTATCAAGCAATGATGTTCTCAAAATAAATGAGATTGTGTTGTATGATGCGTATGCATGTCATGATGTATGAAAATGTGATGTTTTTATCTGGGGAAAATAAATCCCGTATCACTGCTGGAGAAAAGAATTGGATTCTTTGTTTCCGCTGGAGATAATGAATGACGATGATTGTGAGAATAAACCCGCAGGAGAGGATAACTCCGTTGGGGAATAAACTGATGAGAGAATGACTCTGTAGGGAAGAGATGCTCTGCTGAGGATTTCGCAGATAAATTCAGCTGAGGATGAATTACCGTTGCTGGTGATAATGAAACCTGTTGGGGATTGAATTCCTGTTTTGTGAAAGGAAAGAACTCCGTTGGGGATGATCTTCCAGTTGCGACTTCACGGGGAATAATCTTTTATATTCTACTGGGGATAATCTTCCAGAGTCTACTGAGGACAATTCTTCAAACTCCACTAGGGATATTTTTATACTCCGCTGGGGATGATAAGACTTTTTAGTGTTGATGGTAGATAAACTCTGCTTGGGGAGAATATTACCGATTCATTCACAATTGTGAGTCTCAGCTGGCGAGAGTTAACGCCACTATCTTTCTCTTACTCTGCAGGGAATGAATGTACTTTCAATTGTTTCCTCCAGCTAGGTCTATCCTTATACCTTGTGGACAGAGCAATTGTACGGTTTAGACATTTTTCGTTCGCCCTTGTTTCTGATATTACAAGTAATTGTATTTTGTTTCGCATGTAAATATTTATGAGCAGCAATCAATGTCAAATGCATATATAAAAAATGAACATTGGACGTTCTCGCAAAATAAAACAGAAAAAGGAAAACAGTTTGAAATTTATTTGTGAACATGACTTGTATTGATTTTTGAAGTTAGCCTGTAAATAGGCGTCTTTTGTACAAGAGGCTGACGTCCTATTAAGAGAACGCCGCCGAACAAATAGAATTTATACAATTTGTGAAAAACAAAGAAAAACAGTTATGTGAACAATCCCACTGGGTTCCAACTCTGCTATTGCCTTTATGTCCTCGAGCATCTCATCACTTTGCTACTTGGTTGAAGGTAGATCAGATTGATTAGTGTCGTCCGAGCTTGATAGTCGATACCGAAGTCTGGTTGCAAGGTGATCCAATGAGACATAGTGTTACGCTTTGATCCCTAATTTTTGCCTGGACCGCCCTTTTGGGTTTTCAGTCCACCGGGATACCCTTTTTTGCCCAAGTCGCCTTTTCAGGTTTTCGACTTGGCGAGTGTACAAATTTTTTTATTTTCATCCCTTATTTTTGCTCGAACCCTTTTGGTTTGCCAGGAAGCCTTTATTTTTGCCTAGGCCAGTCAACCTAACGGGTCTTTGATTATGCGTAGTATTTTTTCACTATGTCTGCATTGACAGGGTGAGGAAGGTCGTCACCATCCATGGTGGTTAGAATCATAGCTCCTCCTGAGAAAATGTTCTTAACCACAAATGGCCCTTCGTAAGTAGGGGTCCATTTGCCCCTGGGATCACCTTGAGGTAGAATGATGCGCTTGATCACCAGATCCCCAACTTGATACTCTTGTCGTCTAACTTTCTTGTTAAATTCCTTAATCATCCGCTTTTGATACGTTTGACCATGACAAATAGCAGTAAGTCTCTTTTCGTCGATTAAGTTCAGCTGATCAAGCCGGGTCTGGATCCAGTCATCTTTGCTTAAACCTGCATCCTTCATAATCCGAAGAGAGGGTATCTGAACTTCAACGGGCAAGATGGCCTCCATGCTATATACCAAGGAATAGGGTGTTTCCCTTGTTGACGTCCGCGCTGAAGTACGGTACCCATGAAGAGCAAATGGTAACATCTTGTGCCAATCTTTGTATGTCACCGTCATCTTCTGCACAATCTTCTTAATGTTCTTATTAGCCGCTTCTACAGCCCCATTCATCTTCAGCCGGTAAGGAGAAGAGTTGTGATGTTGTATCTTGAACTGTTGGTAGAGCTCGATGATCATCTTATTATTGAGATTTGTACCATTGTCCGTAATGATCCTCTTTGGTACACCATATCGACAGATTAGATTGTGCCGAATAAACCGTGCCACGACGTTCTTGGTCACTGTAGCAAAGGAATCTGCTTCAACCCACTTTGTAAAGTAATCAATCGCTACCAAGATGAAATGATGCCCGTTAGATGCCGTAGGTCTGATCTCTCCGATCATATCGATGCCCCACATTGCAAAAGGTCAAGGTGCTGTCAAGACATTCAGAGGTACTGGAGGTATGTGCACCTTATCAGCATAAACTTGGGACTTATGACAGGTCCAAGAATTCTGATAACAGTCGGCTTCCATGGTGGACCAATAGTATCCTGCCTGTAGGATTTTCTTCGCCATGGTGTGTCCACTGGAATGAGTTCCGAAAGTACCTTCATGTAACTCTACCATAATCCTTTCTGCTTCGTTCTTATACATACATCGCAGTAGGGTTGAGTCATGGTTACGCTTGTAAAGGATACCATTACTGATGAAGAACTTTGCCTCGAACCTCCTCAGAAACTTCTTATCATTAACAGATGCACCCTCAGGGTACTCCTGAGCCTCAAAATACCTCTTTACCTCGTGAAACTAGGGTTTATCTGTTACCTCTTCAGTCTCAATGTCACAGCAATGTGCATGTTCGTCCAACCTCTCAATGGTAATCTGGGGAGCCTCATTGTCCCATATGACCTTGAACATAGAAGACATCATAGATAGCACGTCCGCTAACTGATTCTCCTCTCTAGGGAAATGTTCAAAGGTTACCTCCTCGAAGTGTGGGAGAAAAGTCAACACATACTACTTGTAAGGAATAAGATTTGGGTGTTTCGTATCCCACTCGCCTTTGATCTGACTGATCACGAGAGCAGAATCTCCGAATACACTTAAGAACTTAATCCTTAGGTCAATAGCTGCTCGAAGACCCATAATGCATGCTTCATACTCCGCCATGTTGTTGGTGCAGTTGAAACATAGCCGTGCGGTAAATGGAGTATGGGAGCCTTCAGGAGATATGATCACGGCGCCAATGCCATTACCCAAAGCGTTGGAAGCTCCATCAAAGTACATAGACGATCAGGATCCTTCCTCAGGTCCTTCATCCGGTCCAGGTGTTTCACAGTCAGTCACTAACATGATATTCTCATTCGGGAATTCAAAGTTCATAGACTGCTAATCGTCCACTGCCTGATGTGCCAAATGATCTGCCAACACACTTCCCTTGATTGCTTTTTGGGTTGTGTATTGGATGTCGTATTCAGTCAAGATCATCTGCCATCTTGCTATTCTTCTGGATAAGGCAGGCTTCTCGAAGATATACTTGATTGGATCCATCTTTGATATCAATAGAGTAGTGTGAGTCAGCATATACTGTCTCAGCCGACAAGCAGCCCATGCTAAAGCGCAATAAGTTTTCTCTAGCAACGAGTATCGGGTCTTGCATTCGGTAAACTTTTTGCTAAGGTAATAAATAGCATGCTCTTTTCGGCCAGACTCGTCATGCTGCCCCAGCACAAACCCCATTGAATTGTTGAGTACTGTTAAGTATAAGATCAAAGGTCTCCCTTCAACTGGAGGCATCCGAATAGGTGGCTCTTGGAGATACTCTTTGATCCTTTTGAAAGCGGTCTGACATTCATCATTCCATCTTACCACTTTATCTTTCTTCAGTAACTTGAAGATCGGTTGACAAGTAGTAGTCAGGTGTGAGATGAATCGGGTAATATAGTTCAGACGTACCAAAAAACCTCTTACTTCCTTTTCTGTTCGGGGAGCTGGCATTTCCTGTATAGCCTTCACCTTTGCAGGATCCACTTGAATACCTTTATCACTTACGACGAAACCCAACAGCTTCCCAGACCTTACTCCGAAGGTGCACTTGTTCGAGTTTAGCCTCAGTCTGTACAACTTCAACCTGTCAAATAGCTTCTGAAGGTGGTCAAGATGTTCTTCCTCAGTCTGGGATCTTGCAACCATGTCGTCGACGTATACCTCAATCTCATGATGAATCATGTCATGGAACAAAGCGACCATGGCACGCTGATACGTTGCCCCAACATTTTTTAACCCAAACGGCATGACCTTGTAGCAAAAGGTACCCCATTGAGTAACAAAGATTGTCTTCTCCATATCTTCGGGAGCCATTTTAATCTGATTATAACCGGAGAAACCATCCATAAAGGAGAAGACTTATGCTGTACGGTGTTGTCAAACAAAACATCGATATGAGGCAGATGGAAATCATCCTTGGAGCTTGTCCTGTTCAGATCCCTATAGTCAACACACATTCAAACCTTACCATCCTTCTTCGGCACCGGAACCACGCTGGCCACCCACTGTGGGTAAGAAGTGACTGCTAGAAAACCAACATCAAATTGTTTCATAACTTCAGCCTTGATTTTCTCGGACATTTCTGGGTGCATTCGGTGGACTTTCTACTTCACTGGAGGACAGTCTTCCTTGGTAGGCAATCGGTGAACCACGATATCAGTATCCAACCCAGGAATATCTTCATAAGACCAGGCAAAGATCTCAACATAATCACGCAGCATCTGAATCAACCGTTGCTTGACACTAGACTCCAGATTTGCATCGATCTTGACCTCTTTCTTGTCTACTTCTGTACCCAGATTTACTGTTTCCACTGGCTCTTCATGCGGCTGTATGGCCCTCTCTTCCTGAAGTAACAGTCTAGCAAGTTCACCAAGCACTTCACAATCATCCTCGCCTTCGTCCTCAGCTTGGTTGATCGGACTTTCGAAGTCATAATTGGTAGTAGCAAAATCGTTATCAGTGGGATCCAAAGTGGATGTAGACCTGTATATATGAGTGTGTGTAAAATAGCTGTTTTTCAAGATAGAAAAGAAAAACAAGGAGCGCAAAATTTATAATGCAAGAAAATGTCCAATGCTTTTATTAATGATATATGGCAATGACACATAATAAGCCCTCAAACAAAGCCACAATGTCTCGGGTAAGGCACCGGGCCGTAAAGTTTAAAATTGTTTGTTACAAATCCAAAACAAAAGTCTATTACTGTGTAATAAAAGAAATTGTCACGAAGTCCTTTGTCGTCCAATTGCTCAAGCCGCCATCGGTAGTTGGGTAAATCCAGCTGTCAAACTCAGACTCTTCATCATCGTCCTCAATCGCATTCACTTTAGGATTAGTGATACGCATGGGAGGTCTTCCAATCCGTGCACGCCGAACAACCCTTTGAGATTCTGCAGTAAAACCCAAACCAAATTTGTCAGTCTTGTGTGAAAAGTTAGGGAGTTGACCCCAATTCGCACCCGCACCTTTCTCAATAACAGCCCGGGCATCCTTGAGGGAAGCCATCTTCATTGGAGGATCTTCAGCAACAGTTTCGGTCGACGCCAGCGTCTGGGGGACTTCTTCAAAATGTTGGCACGGGATTTCAATGAACTCCCCGTCCATTTCCACATACCAGAATGAGTTGAGGTGGCTTACCATGTACTTCTCTTCTCCTTGCACCGTAATAATTTTCCCCTTTACTGAGTATTTCAGCATCTGGTGGAGCGTAGAATTTACTGCCCCAGCTTTATGGATCCATGAGCGACCCAACAAACAAGAATAAGACGGTTGAATGTCCATCACATAGAATGTAGACGCGAAAATCTGAGAACCAACCTTAACTGGAATATCCATCTCTCCATGTACCATCCTCTTGGACCCGTTAAAGGCCCTAACCACAATGTTGCTTGACTTCAGCACCAACCCTTCACAGTCTAACCAATCTAACGCTTTCTTGGGTAAAACATTCAACGAGGACCCAATATCCACCAATACGTGAGCTAGAGTAGTGTCCCTGCACTCAATGGAGACATGCAGAGCGTCATTGTGATTCTTCCCCTTGGCGGTCAAATCTGCGTCAGAGAAACCCAACCCGTTATCTGCTGTCAAACTAGCCACACAGTCCTTGAACTGATCAGCTGATGTCTCTTGCGGCACGTGCGCAGTTTTCAGGAAAGCAATCAGAGCCTTAACATGGGCCTCTGAGCATAGCAATAAAGACAACATAGAGATCTTTGACGGGGTTTGCCCCAGCTGTTCGACTATATTGTAGTCGCTTTTCTTGACGATCTTTAAAATTTCCTCTATCTCCTGTCTAGAGGCTTCAACAGTAATCTTCCCCGGTGCCTCTGTCTGGCAGGCCCACCGGTGATTCCTTTGCCCCGAGTGTCAGATGACTCGGCGACAGGGGTAAGGATTGGAACATGAACAGGGATAGTAGCAGATGTATTGGCAGGTGTAATAACAACAGGCTTCTGAACAATTGGTGGAGAGATCTCAGGGGAGAAAAGTCTTCTGCTTCGGGTGACTTTACTAGATCCAACAATATTGCTGACATCAGTATCAGCCTCTTCATCCTCTAAGTCTTGTTTAATCCCATGATAATACACATCGGCCCCATAATGCCATGGGACAGCCTTATCCGACGTGTAAGGGATAGGTCCAGGAACAGTAATGATCAATGGAGTAATTCTCGGAACAGATGTAATTCTAACAGGCTTTCTCGAGTAAGCCTTGGAAGAATTGGCGAAAATGGTGATTATGGAAACATCTTCAAAAGGAATTAATGGAACCAAAGTTTTCTCAAACAAAATTTATTTATTATCCATCACGCATTGGACACCTGACTTCAATAGATGACAACCAGTAGGTAGGACGGAACACAGATGGCAACCTTCACCACAACCCAGAAATAAACCGACTAACATAAGGTTCTTCTTCACAATCATCAATGGAGTAACAATGTCTTTTACGGAAGTCACAAACGAGTCATCATTTACAGCATTCACTCCATGCTTGGGCATAGGAGCAGTCATAACATTAGGCTTTTCTGGCGCTTCGAACTCAATCTCCTTAGTGTCAATCAGATCCTGCACTTTATTCTTCAAAGCCCAACAACTATTAGTATCATGCCCTGGGCTATCAAAGTGATAAGCATAGCGGGCGTTCGGATTATACAGAGGCGATGTGGTGTTGGGATTCTTTGGAGCTTCCCTCGGAGTCACCAAGTTGGTCTTCAACAACTGTGGCAGAATTTGAGATAGAGTCATACTGAGTCGAGTAAACTTCCTTTGAGGCCTCTCTACTCTTTGTTGATTATTGCATTGTGGGGCAACAGTTGGTCTTGAAATAACTACCGCATTAACCGCTTGGCGGAGCTCAGGTCGGTTTTGGCTCCTCGAGTTGTAAACTGCACTAGATTCCTTCCTGAAAGGCTTCTTCTCTGTGCTTGACGAAGCACCCTTCTGTATTTTGCCTCTCTTGATACCGGCTTCAACCCTCTGGCCAATCATAATCAATTCGGTGAAACCATACGATGAACTTCCGATCAAATGGTTGAAATACGGACCAGACAAGGTCCCCAAAAACATATCCACCAACTCCCTATCAGCCAACAGGGGTTGGACTCTACCTGCAAGATCTCTCCATTTTTTAGCGTAATCTTTAAAACCTTCGCTCTCACCCATAGACATACCCTGAAGTTGGGTACGCGTGGGAGCGAGGTCGACATTATATTGGTACTGCTTGTAAAAAGCAGCAGCAAGGTCCTCCCAATTACGGACGTTAGCTCCTTCTAGCTGATAGAACCACTCAAGTTGAGTCCCTGAAAGACTATCTTGAAAGAAATGAATCCAGAGGTTCCTGTCAGCAGTATATGGTTGAATCTTTCTAACATACAAACAAAGGTGTAACTTCGGACAGGAGACCCCATCGTACTTAACAAAGACATGCGCTTTGAACTTGTGGGGAATCACCACCCCAGATGCCAAACCCAAATCTCCAAAGTCCAACCCAGGTATCTTCTGGATCTCCATCGCACTTAACCGGTCTTCGAGTTGCTTATACCTATCCTCGGCAGGAGGATACTGGTCTTCATCAAAGTCAGTGTCATTGTCAGAAACCACAGGGCTATGAGCCCTCCTTTCTTCTTGATTTTCTCCCCCTCCAGATGAGTGAGACAAATCAACTTCCTCTCGCAACCTGTTTCCAAACCTGTGATCCATGTTCAAGAGGACTGTCTTCTTCTTCTTCTTCTTCTTCTTCTTCTTCTTCTTCTTATCCTTCAAGATAAGAGTCTTCAGATCTTTCTGTCCCTTGGCCAGATTCATGAACATTTCCTGGAACTGAGCGTTCTGAGCTTGTAGAGCCTTGATAGCTTGATTAGTGGATGTTTCAGAAGACATGATGCTGAAATAAACAACGAAGAAGATAAAAGACCTGTAAGGGTACCTGTAATGAGGTGCATGGAAATGGAATGCGTATGATATGATTTCAAAGACTTTAGGGAGATTCAAATTCGTAGACCAAAATGAAACACACTTTTATTAGATAAAAACTTGAAATCAATGTTTAACAAATGCCTTTAAGGCGTTACAAAAAGAAAAACTAAAAAGTAAATCAAAACTAGAAATAGCAAAAGACATCAGCGCTCCCATGGTCATTTTCCTCCTGTGCTGACATAATCGTTGAGGACCTTCTCATTCTCCAGCTGCTTTGTAAGCTTTAGGATCTTTAGTTCCTGCTCATAATACTTTTCTCTGTAAGTATCCCGTTCTTCTCTCAACTGGATCCAAGACCTCTTTAATTCCCCAATGTCAGTAGGCATGTATGGATGGAGGACAGTATGAGGAACCCCTTCTTCATCAGCACTCTCAACAATTACCGGTAAGACAGCTTCGTACGGCATTCCCAGCTTTTGAGCACGGGCTCGAACCCACCGGAGATACGGTTCCATCGAAAGAGAAGTCTTCAATCCTAGCTCATGTGGGTCAGACCTGTTAACCCTATTCCAAGCTCGTATAAATCTGCGATGATGTCCCTCAACATCTCCCTGGAATTCAAAGACAATGCTTGGAATTAGCAACTCATGAGGACCGTCCTTTTGAGCTCGCCCAAACTGTCGTAAGGCTAGACAAGGATTATAGGTTATTCCTCCCCTAATTCCAAGCAGAGGAACATTGGGGTATTCTCCGCACCGGTCAATAACAACTATTTCTTCCATGTCTTTAGTGCTCTAGATGATGTCCGTATGAGCAAGGGACATAATTCTGTAGGCCCAACCCATACCTTCCTTGTTCTTCAAAACAGATTTGGGGAGGTGAGAAATAAACCACCTCGTCAGCAATGGTGCACAACACATAAGGGTTCCCATTTTCCGAGTAGTACGGGCATAAAAGCATGTAGAATGTCACCTAAGAGAGTGGGCACCAGATTACGGGACATGAAGATCTTCACTACATTCACGTTGACAAAAGAATATGAATTATGGAACAGAACCAGGCCATATATGAGAAGTGCCAGGATATCTTTGAATGCTTGAAAGTCCAAACTGTCACAAAACTGTTGAGCCTGATCAATCAAGAACTTAGCCAGGAAGCCTTTAACCCCACTTCGAGTCTCCCAGTTAAACATTACATAAGCCTTTGTCAGATGTAGGGTTGTAGCAACATCCTCTGGCCTAAGAGCTATCTCCCAACCTGTAAATGGCATCTGCTCTAGAATAGAAATACCAAGTAAATCAGAGAACTCCTCCAAAGTAGGGACCAACTGATAGTCTGGGAAGGTGAAACAGTGGTGCAATGGGTCGAAGAACTGGAACAAGACGCTCATCATTTGCTCATCCATATTAGAAGTGACCAAACCAAGGAGGTGACCATGTCTTCTGACAAAGGAAGAAGTATCTGGAACTTTAGAAACCAACTCTCTAAGTTGAGCAGGGATTTATACGAAGCTGATGCGAATAGTATTTCTGCGCATAGATGCCATGATCTGCAAAACAGAACAAAGATGAATCCCCTCGGTCTTTGAAATGGGTTAGTCTGATGAAATATGCATGCAATGTCATGATGCATGATGTCATGATAGAAACACACCACAAGTATTCACAGATAACAAACATGGTAAGGGCAAACAAGTCACACAGTAGCCCTTAGATTTCAGGCTGGCATGGAGTTTAGGTATTACCCTCTTTCAGTTTAGTTAGTTCAACATGTCCTAGTAATAGTAACCTAGTTCTAGAGGGTCATAATCATCGCGAGAGTTTAGTCTCAATGAGTGTAGCATACTGCTACTTTTCTATAGACAAGTTGGTCAATTATAGGTTCTAAGGTCAGTTGGTGCTTAATGACCCCTTAGCAGCCCCATATTCTCCTTGTTCCTCCACAAGGGATATCGGTACTAACTAAAGTGTCACACCAACGTAGCTACTACTTCAACCGTATCGGTCTACGCTGTACAGTTCCCTCACATTCTATTGCTACTTACCTAAAAGGTATCCCCCAGATCCGGGTTAGGATCTATAGTAACTCCAATTCAAACCCACAAAAATAAAGCATACAAATCAAGCAATTGAAAACATTATGATGAACTAATCCTAAGGTACACCCCACTTATTAATTCCCCAGCAGAGTCACCAGTTTTGTGATACGGTGGAAGAACTGACTATTTTTGGAATGCTGGTTTGCGTTTTGCGTTTGTTTTTGCAAAATGTCATGGTAAGCAAGAGTCGCCACCGTCTTTTATTTTATCCAACAAGGAAAGGAAAAAAGCACAGAAAAATTCCTTTTTCGAGATATTTCTAAGTACGGGGGGGGGGGGGGGGGGGGTAGGTTATAGAAAGGGAAGGTATTAGCACCCTTTCTATCCGTAGTTATCTACGGGCTCTTAGGTACTTGCTCATCATTTTCAAAATTGTTTTCTTTGTGTTTGTGGGTTTTGAAAAGTTTTTGTTTTAACTTTGATTTAACTCTTGCTTCTGTCTTCAAGAGTGTAATGAAGTGTTTTTGAAAAAAACTTGTTTGTAAAAGGAGTGTAAGTGTGAAAAAGTTTTGTTTTGGATGAGCAAGTATCTAAGAACTAATCTACCTACTCGAAAAAGGAATCGTTCTATGTTTGTTTCCTTTAGACAACGTTATCCTACTATTAGTGAGTAGGTAGCACCATCGTTGGAGTTTTGAGGGTCAACTCGAAAGAGGGACATACGGTCACTAAAGCAATGTTAGGACGTCTTAGCAGTAACCCTAATGTCTTAGATCATTTATTCGAGGCAACGATATCCGAGACAACCTTTCCGAGGCAACATATGATCTTTTAGACAAGAGAGCGACCTCTAAAACAACCTATACTCAATGACCGTTTACGAAAGCAACCAAGTAGGAGTGTACCCTAGGATTGCGCATGTATAAATATGTTGATTTCAGTTATTTTTATCTTTGCACAATTAAGGGTGATCTAACTGTTTTAAATTTAGTCATTCGTTCTTGTCATGCAAACCCTATTATCAAACATCTAATAGTTGAATATTTGCAGAAATTAAAATGCGGAATTTAAACTAAACTATTACAAGGCTTCGGGTATTTACATAGCCAAAAACAAACCCTTTGAAATTAAAAACAGAAAAAATAAATAAATGTCCTAATTTAAATATTACAAACCGAGAGCAGATACAATAATTTGGATAAAGGAAAATAAGGTGCGCGGGGAAACTAGATTGAATGCGGAAACTAGGGTTTTGACCCTCTTAATTAAAAGAAAATGTTGTTTTGATATTTTTAAATATTTTTTAAGAAAAGAAATTAAGTCCTAAAATTAAATACTAAATTAATTAGTTATTAAATTAATTAATGAAAAATAATTAAATGACATATTTTTGTTTTTGTTATTTTAGGAAAGAAAAATAATTAAGTTAATGTTAAAAACCTATTGATTCTAATTGATTTTAATTATTTGCAAAATAAATTAAAGTTATCTAAAATTAACCTAATTAAATTAATTGATTTTTTTACTAAAAATAAATACCCTAAATTTAATTTATGGAAAAATACTATTTTTTATGATTTTTTGATAAAAAGAAAATAATTTTTTGTTAATAATTAAATAAAATAAAATAAGATAAATAAATGAAAAAAGAGAAAATATAAAGAAAGATAGAGATTGGGCCTGATTAAAGGGGGTGTGAAAAGCAAGAATCTGGGCCCAATTGTGCTGATCCACATTGACTTTTTTGATCCTATGCGTTGCGTTTGACTGGCTTGTGATGCACCCTCAATGATGGCCACCAGATCTGGCCATCTGGCCATCTGGCGCATTGGATGATGAGGGAGTATGATGGACGCCTGGCTTATGCGCGCACTAGATTTCCTGAAATAACAATGAAAAATAGAAAATGTTGGAGGCAGGGATTGAACCCCTGACCTCCAGCCTTCCAAGACCTTAACGCTTAGCTGGCTTCCGCTGGGACACTTGGTTTCATTTGTTATCATATTACAAAATAATAATAATATAAGAAGACAACTGTTAGTGGAAAAATAAAAGAAAAACACGCTGGAATTTGAATTGGCCTATGGGGGAGTGACACACAGTCATCCCCTTCCTCTCTCTGCGGGTAAAAGTAGAATACTTTTACCTACAGACATTTTGTCTGTTGCTACAAGCAGGGGTCCTTCCAAAATCCTCTACAGGCCACATAAATGGAAACTAATGCTGTGGTTGAATTCGTCTCACCCTCCTGATCACAACCGTACCCATTACTAAGGCCAATTGTCCCTGAAATTGGAAACCCTAAAAACAACTCCAAAAACCTAACAATGGTGATTTACAGAACATGCCATATAAATGAAATTGAGTAATGCCAAAAGTTTGCAAATGCTTCATAGGTTAAAAATATGCCATTAATTCAGGTTAACAATGCTTAAATTCCAATATGCGAATTCAAGAACAGGGCGAGGTTATGAACGACTTACAGTGAGATTAGGGATCGGAACAGGCTTGTTCTTGATAGCTTGAGGTTCCTGAGAGTGCCAGGAAGCGATTGGAATCAATAGCAAGCCTTGAGGATACCTCTAAGTGGGATTTCAATCTCACACTTTTCTCTTGATTTTTCCAATTCTGTTCTTCTTCTCACGCTTGCTTCTAACCTTCCTTTTGATCTGCACGCAGTCCTTATGTATTAGTGAAGGAATTAGGGTTGCAAATTGCATCCAAATCTTCTTCTTTCAATGCTTTTTGATTTGATTTGATTTGCTTCTTTAAATCTTTCCAAAATTGGTCCAAATCCAATCTCTTTGTACACATATGCCTTGATACGAGCTTGATTGATCCTAGCTGTGTAATAAGACCTGAAATCATCACAAAATCCCTTGTTATTAATGTTTTGGATTTTTATTTGATTTAAATTGAATTAATTCAAATAAAAACCAAATTAAATACTAAAAATAATATATGGACAAGTGGAAAAGGCTAGATCACGTGGCTATGTTGCCAACTTAAAACAAGTGAAAAAGATTGGGCCCATTTGGCAAAATTTGAAGTTTTGGGCATAGTTGACTTTTGACAATTTTGCAAAAAAGGCCAACTTCAACAATGCATAACTTCTTCAATTTTGACTCTTTTGAGGTGTTCTTGGACTTTTTAGAAATCTTGAGATGTCCTATAATCAACCCTTTTGGTCTCATCTCATTTTGATATTCCATTCTCATGTATGAAGCTTTGACAAAAAAGGTGTTTTTGTTGACTTTTCAAAATGACCTATAATGTCCAAATTCATAACTTCTTGTGAGTGCATATTTTGAACTTGGGAGATGAAGATGGATTGTAGGGAATTGAATCCTCTTCAAAATGAGCTTTAGATGGGTCATTTATCATAAAGTATGAGAAAGTTATGCTTGGTCAAAGTTGGGTTGACTTTTCCTACAAAACCCTAATTTACAACTTTTGAGTCTTGATGAATTATGAGCAATCCTTGATGAATCATGATCAACCCTTGATAAAATGATGAAATATACTTAAAAATGAGGATTTTGACCAAAAATCTTGAAGTTTGACTGTATTTGGGTCACAGTTGACTTTTGCCCTAGCACAATCGATTTTTGGGCCTTTTGAGCAATTGACTGAGCAAACTTCCTCTGCAAGGCTTGAAACTTGACATGGATGATCTTGAGAACATATTAGGACATTGGTGAGCACTTGGGGTCACTTGGACTCAAGGATCTTGATGTAACATGAAACCCTAATTTGGGGTAGACTGTCTTAGGAGAGAGCTTGTCTGACCAACCCTTGGACTACTTTGAGCAACTTGGAGATCTCTCTTGCAATGTTTTGAGAAATGTGGGAGGGAAAATTTTGGGGTACAACAAAATGGATCCGATAAAATACATCTTCGAGAAACCTGCTCTTTATGGGAGAATAGCAAGATGGCAGATGATCCTAACAGAGTATGACATACAGTATACCACCCAGAAGGCAATAAAGGGCAGTGTATTAGTTTATCACCTTGCTCACCAAGCCGTGGAAGACTACCAATACATGAAGTTCGAATTTCTGGATGAAGACATCATGATGTTAGACAACTGTAAAGAATTCAGGCCACATGAAGGACCTGAACAAGGTCCTGATGGACCCCGTTCTTTGATGGGGCATCCAACGCACTTGGAAATGGTATCAGTGTTGTACTCATATCTCCTGAAGGGTGTCATACTCCCTTTACTGTCAGACTCTGCTTCAATTGTACAAACAACATGGCGGAATATGAAGTGTGCATATTTTGTCTCAGAGCTGCCATAGACTTAGGGATCAGATCTTTGAGTGTGTTCGGAGATTCAGCTCTGGTCATCAGTCAAATTAAAGGGGAATGGGACACAAAACACTCTAACCTTATCCCTTACAAAGAACATGTTTTGGAATTGCTACCACATTTTGAGAAGATTACCTTCGAGCATTTCCCGCGAGAAGAAAATCAGCTAGCAGACACACTAGCCACAATGTCATCCATGTTTAAACTTAACGAGGCTCCTCAAATCACCATCGAATGAATGGATGAACCAACACACTATCACAAGATTAATATTGAAGAAGTAGGGGACCAGCCCTGGTTTCACGAAATCAAGAGGTATCTCGAGGCTCAAGAATATCCGGAAGGAGCTTCAATTAATGACAAGAAGTTCTTAAGGAGATTCTCCGCTAAGTTCTTCCTTAGTAACAACATCCTGTACAAATGCAATCATGACTCTGTGTTACTTCAGTGTGTAGATAAGGTTGAAGCTGAAAGGATCATGGCTGAATTGCATGAAGGCACTTTTGGCACCCATTCCAGTGGGCATACGATGGCAAAGAAAATTCTACGAGCAGGCTATTACTGGTCTACCATGGGAGCAGATTGTTATCAACACTCTCGAACCTGCCGTAAGTGTCAGATTTATGCTAATAAGGTGCATGTACCCCCGGTTCCTCTGAATGTCTTAACGGCTCCTTGGCCCTTTACTATGTGGGGAATTGATATGATTAGGGAAATCAAGCCAACATCTTCCAATGGACACCGCTTCATCCTAGTGGCCATTGACTATTTTACAAAGTGGGTTGAAGCAGCCTCATTCGCCTCCGTTACCAAGAATGTTGTTGCCCGTTTCATCAAGCAAAATCTCATTTTCCGGTACGGTATCCCGAAAAGGACCATCACTGACAATGGTACAAATCTCAACAACACTATGATCACCGCCTTGTGCGAGCAGTTCAAGATTTAACATCAAAATTCTTCTCCTTACCATACGAAGATGAATGGTGTTGTTGAAGCTACAAATAATAACATTAAAAAGATCATACAGAAAATGACAGTCACATACAAAGACTGGCATGAGATTCTACCATTCTCTCTCCACGGGTATCGTACCACAACTCGCACATCAACCGGGGCAACACCCTATTCTCTAGTTTACGGCATGGAGGTTGTCTTGCCTATCGAGGTCCAGATCCCCTCTCTGAGGATTATGAAGGATGCAGGGCTGAACGAAGATGATTGGATCCAGACCCGACTTGATCAACTGAACTTGATTGATGAGAAGAGACTTACTGTTGTTTTCCATGGTCAAATGTATCAAAAACGGATGATCAAGGCTTTCAACAAGAAAGTCAGACGCCAAGTGTATCAAGTTGGGGATCTAGTGATCAAACGCATCATACTGCCACAAGGTGATCCCAGGGGCAAATGGAATCCTACCTATGAAGGACCATTTGTGATCAAAAACATATTCTCTGGTGGGGAAATGATCTTGACCACCATGGATGGTGACGACCTGCCTCACCCTGCGAACGCGGACATAGTCAAAAGATATTACGCATAAGAGACCCGCTAGGTTGACATACCTAGGCAAAACAAAGGCATCCCGGCGAAGCAAAAAGGTTCGGGAAAAAATTAGGGATAAAACAAAAAAATTTGTACACCCGGCAAGTTAAAAATCGAAAGGCGCGACTTGGGCAAAAAAGGGTATCCCAGTGGACTGAAAACCCGAAAGGGCGGTCTAGGCAAAAGTTAGGGAATTAAAGCGTATGACTATGTCCCGTTGGATCACCTTACGGACAACTTGCAAACTCGACATTTCCGACCAATTCAATCATCTTCGGACAAGGCAATAAATAGACAAAATGCTTAAAGATACAAAGGCTATAGTAGAATGGGAACCCCATGGGATGATTACACATAGCTATCTTTTCTTTGTATTAAAATTTTCATTTTTCATGACGGCGTTCTCCTATTAGAATGTTTGTCTCATTGTAAAAAAATGCTTACTCAAAGTCAATACAAAGATATTCCTTTGAAAGTGCAAAACTATCTGTTTTTCTTTACTCTTGTGTTTTGTTTACAAAATCATCCAATGATTCATTGTTGAACATATGCATTTGAACATAATTACTGTTTACAAATAAACAAAATAAAAGACAATTACCGATGTCTTTAAGGGATATGGAAATCTCTCCAAGTTATTTTCCATAAAAAAAATCCCCGCAGTGTACAGTTTAATCCCCAGCGGAACAAAACTTCCAATTATCAATCCCCGGTAGAAATCATCCAATTTCTCCAAGTTCCCCAAACATAATTTTTAACTAGTACTTGGCATTTCCCTTATAACAAAGTTTATTTCTCTAAACGGAAATTCATCAACACTTCGACTTCAAGACATGAAGACTTACATATCCTCAACAACATTCAGGGATTTATTTTCCCCAATCTAACAAACAGCGCAATAGACTAGCTCACATACGCATACATTGCATCCGTATATCATAAACATTGACAAACGAATGCATTATATCATACATTTCATACAACATGACCCTGCATTTTAGCTAACATTTTATCCTTTTCATGATAAGATTAACAACTATCATTAACAATGTTCAGAGTTCTCAGATACAATTCAGATACGCTCCAGACACGGATGCCATTATGATACTCATTCAGATTCAACTCTCAGATACAATTTAGATACGCTCTAGACACTGATTCCATTCTGATACTCATTCAGATTTAACTCTCACATACAATTCAGATACGCTCCAGACACGGATGCCATTCTGATACTCACTCAAATTTAACTCTCAGATACAGTTCAGATACGCTCCAGACACATATGCCATTCTGACACTCATTCAAAACGAGTTTTCATATATAGTTCAGATACGCTCCAGACACGGACGCCATTCTGATAATCATTCAAAATCAACTCTCAAATACAGTTCAGATACGCTCCAGACACGGACGCCATTCTGATACTCATTCTTTCAGCTTACAAATTACAACACAAACAACCACTTTTGTGGCATCTTTAAGCCCATATCCTACAACTTTCTATCACCTCTCTAAATGGCATCTTTAAGCCTATTCCTTCTACCATCACATCAATGAGTGCAAATTTCTGGGCACTCCAGTGTCCAATCATCTTCCACCTTCGAGTCACAAATGGCAAGGCATGCCCATATAACTCTTCAGGTTTAATAAGATTGAACATGGGAATCTGTTGTACCCCAAAAATTTCCCTCTCACTTATCAAGAATTTGCTCACAAGATCTCCTTGGGCTCAAGACTGTACTAGGGTTTGATCAGATCAAGACACCTCTTTAGGTACTGATGACCAAAATTAGGGTTTGAGTTTGCACAAGGATTTTTGAACTATCAATGCTTCATATGAATTTCATGGACCATTATGGACCCCCAAGATTACTCATGTCAAGTTTCAAGCCTTGGATCACACTTTTGATCAGTCAATTGAACAATGGACCTAAAAATCAGTTGTATTGGGGAAAAAGTAAAACATGGCCAATTTACAGTAAAATCTCATAATTTTTGATCCACATAAACATTTTAAACTCATATGTATCATTTGATCAAGTTTGGACCACAATCCCTCAAGAAATTTGACCAAATCTCCAAAAGGGCAAAATGGTCAAAATTAGGATTTTGACTGGGAAAAGGCAATTTCTGATTTTTTACCCAGAAAATGGTCAATGGTTTAAGGCATGATATCAAGAGTCCAATTGCATCATTTTCACCTATTGACAAGGTTCAAAACATTGCAAATCCATTGGGTTGACAGATGAATTTTGCAGTCAATTGATCAAAAGTCAACTAGATACTGAAAAGTCAAACTTTGACTTTTTGGTTAAATTCAAGTGCCAAATATCATAATTCATCAAAACATGTCAAAATATGAAAATTATTCATCAAAAAATCAAAAGTCAAGATTTCATTTTGAAAAGTCAAAATTTCTAAACTTAGAAATTTTTCTAAGTGTTGGAAATTTCATGTTTTTTCATAACTTTGAGCCAAATTTTCACCATGATGCAAGATGATTCAAGAGAAACTTCCAACATGAAAGTTGAATATATCTATGAAATCTACAACTTTTATTCACACAACTTCTTCCAAAAGTGCTTGGATATCAATTTATAATTTCAAGAACATAGGATCATCAAACTAAACACTTAGTGAAATTTTGCCCTAATTTGGTCAGAATTTTGACTCAAATTCATGGCACTTTTTCATATAGTTCCAAGGTGAATCTTCAAAAGCAATTCAAATATTGGTTGTATATCACATTTCAAGCTTTCCAAAATGTCCAAGAACTCCTTGAGATCATTCTTGAGTAGGGAGAATCGAAGAGATGAAGTTGGTGTTTTGTCACTTGAATTACAAGGCATTTTGTGATGAACAAGAATCCAATTTCAAACCTAGGCTGCATAATCTTGCTTTGCAGGCCTCCTAACTTGTGTATCTATCCATCATTAATGGATTACAAAAACTTTTGAGCTTTAATCCAAGTGGTTTAAGCTTTATCCAATCCATATTTCCATTAATGGCACAAAGTGAACACTTCCATTTTAGAAAAGCAAGCTTTTGTGTAAAGTCAATTATTGAGCCTCTAACTTGTTCCCTCTGATCACACTCCATCCACAAAGTCAGAAGCAAGCTTGTTTAAAGCATAACCACTCTATCTTAGCAAGTACGCAATGCTTGGAAACTTGAAATTCTCAAAAATCACATGTTATGCATAAACTTGTGATTTTGAATTCTGATAAACAACAAGTCTCCAAACTTGTTGCTTACAAATAGAGGCACTATTTTTGAGCTAGAGGATGAGCCTGAGTACCCTTAAATACACCAAAACTCTCTCAAATCAGAAATTGCCCAAAAACTCCATTGTTGCACAATTTTTGACCTTGAACCTCAAACTCACATTTCCCTCGTGCGTTTCTTGGACTTTTAGTTTCTAAAGCTTCCTTGCATCAAGGGTAAGTCATCCTTGTACCTGTTTCACTTCTGTAACACCATTTTCCCTGTCTTCCATAACCAAAAACAGAGCATTACAGTTGGACTTCTCCAGACCATTCCAGCCACCCTCAGCTCAAGCCAGCCATTGCATTAGCTTCCTAGAGGTCCAAGGAAGCTAACCTAATCATCAACACTGCCTGAAACAAGCTCAAATCCATTTCACGATTTCCAGTTTTGAGGTATTTTTCTTGAACTTCTATCTCGTTACTTAGGCATTGTTAGGCTTGCATTTGTGAAGATAAAATGTAGACATCATAGCCCTGAAGCTGTACATGTCCATAGATTTCATTTGTTTTGATTGAGCTAGGAGAATTTTGAGTTTGAACTTTCTGAAATATTTAGGTCAGAATCTGGTACTTTTAAAAATTCTCATTCATCTTTGATTTATAGGTTATGATATTTATATGGTTGGATTCGTGTGACAAAATGGAGCAATTTTCATGTTTACATTTTTGCAAATGGTTGAGAAATGAGCAAGTTACAAATCCTTTAGCTGGAGGTTGAAGATGAAGTATAGTCAGGGCGTGTTTTGTGTTATGTATTTATCATTTCATACAAGTTAACAGATGTATAGCCACCCCAGTGGTAAAGCGCACGCCTGTTCACCCCATGGTCCTGGGTTCAAGCCCCAGCGTGACCATTTTGTTATTTTTACATTTTCTGACTCATTTTTTGTTCTTTTTTGGCAGCATTTGGGCTCTTCATTGGGCTTAGTTTATTTTTGCTCATGAGTACTCTTTTGTTTACTAATGAATCCCCCTGACTTTTTATTTATTTTATTTCCTTTTCCTTTTTATTTATTAATATTAATATTAATATTTATTTTATTGACAAAAAAAATATTAAAAAAAGAAATTTTTATTTATACTATGTACATTTATTTTATTTTCTAGACTAAAACATCAAAAATATTTTTGTTACAAACTTCACTTTTTTTAATTAAATAGATTTAGGCTTATTTTATTTTCTTAAAATAAACATAGAATTTATATATTTCCTAATTTAATTAATTTTCATACTATTTAGTTTAATGTTAAAATCTTGTTCATAAAACTTAAAAATATTTTCTCTTTTAAATTAAATTATTTTTTTTATTAAACATTTTTTTAGTTCATTAGGTTAAGAGTAAAAACTTTTTTAACAAGGACAAAACTAAATAAAATCCATTCTTTTTTTATTTATTACTTTATACATCATTCCTTTTCATATTTTGTACATTTATTTATTCAATTTAATATGGTTGTAATAGATGAATTAGGGTTTAATTTCTTGCAATCCCCATTTATACTTTGTACACCCCCTTCCTACAAATCATGTAATAGCTTAGTATTTTTATCTTTCGCAATTTAAATGCTTCATACTCACATGCTAGTAATTAGAGTTTGTATGGAAAGAATAAAATCAATCAAATAGAAAACTCTAATTCAAGATAAAAACAAGCATGAAAACAATACACTTGCACACAAGCACCCCTAGGGTAAAATCCACTTGGTTGCCTTACAAAATGGCCATATTACGCATGTGAGGTATCTTAGCAAAAACAAACGAATACAAGATCATAGTCCCTCGATGACGCTATCTAAGTTGCCTTACAAATGATCTTAGTCCCTAAAAGATAATTCTAAGATGCCTTATAACATTGCTAATCATGGTTATACGATGACCCACGCCTGTCCCGTTTACATCCAAAGATAGGGTTACTTACCAAATCAACGGTAAGATAACAATGTCAAAGGAAAAGGAAATGTACAAGAAAGACTTTTAAGTAGGTAGAATGCTCCTAATTACTTGCTCCATTTCAAAACAAACATCCTTGCTATTTTCAAAACAATCACATACACTTTCAAACATCTTACAAAATTGAAAACATTTTCAAAAGACCAACATCTTTGTATATATTTTTACGAACGAGAATCATTACAAAGATTGCCTAAACAATGGCCTCTTTACAAAATACTTTCAAAAACCACACTAAGCACAATTTCAAACAAAAGCAAGTGATCTAGAAAGTAACTAAGAGCCCATGGAAAACCATGGATGAAAAGGGCTCTAATACCTTCCCTTTTCATAATCTACCCCCGAACTCAAGAAATAATCTCAAAGGTCTTTCCTGTGCTTTTTCACCTTTCTTTTGGATAAAAGAAAAGTCGGTGGCGACTCTTGCTAACCGCAACATTTGCAATCAAACGCAAAACCTTAAAGTCAGTTCTCCCACCGTATCTCACATTGCGTAATGATGTTCTCAAAATAAATGAGATTTATGTTCTATGTATTTTGTATGCATATCCTATGAATGTTGTTGAAATGTAATTTTGTCTTGGAAAATAAATCCTTGACAAGTGTTGGGGAGTCATTAAATCCCGGACTACTGTTTAAGAGTAGGTGTGTCTTCAAAATTTGCTTAGAATGTTTCCACTAGGGATTCTTGTTTTGTTATTTAAGGAGAACTCTGATGGGGAATATTGACTTTGTTTGAGGATACTCTGTTCGAGAGTGTTGATTCCTACTTGGGGAAAAGAGTTCAGGAGTCTCGGTTGTCCGTTTCTTTACTGAGGAATTATATCTTAAAAGTTAGCTGTTATCTGGTTGGGTCCATGTTTCAGAAACTCAAATTATTATCTGGTCGGGTCCAGGCTTCACAATGACTTGATTGAAGAGATAAAGTTGAATTGATATCTGGTCGGGTCCAGGCTTCACAATAACTTGAGAATTTAACTATTATCTGGTCGGGTCCAGGTTTCAGAAACTCAAACTGTTATCTAGTTGGGTCCAGGCTTCACAATGACTTGATTGAAGAGATAAAGTTGAACTGATATCTGGTCGGGCCCAGGCTTCACAATAACTTGAGAAGTTAACTGTTATCTGGTCGATTTCCAGGCTTCATGGTAACTTACTAAATTTGATCATTATCTGGTCGGATTCCAGGCTTCATAACAAATTCTTGAAAGGATGAAGTTGAACTGATATCTGGTCGGGTCCAGGCTTCACAGTAACTTGCTGGGGATTGTAGAGTAGTCTACTGGGGAGGAGGAGTTGTGGTCTTTGATTTGTAGTAGTCAGAGAGGTAAACTCAAGCTAGGGAACCCGTAGTTTGTTGGGGGAAATAAACCCTGTTGTTAGTCTGTTGGAGAGATAGAGACTTCACTGGGGAAATCCCTGAGGATTCTTGAGGTCGACTCAGTTGGGGAAAAGTTTTCAGAGATTGAAACTCTAGCTGGGAGTCATCCTATGAGAAGGATTTTTGGGAGATTTGTAACTGCCCCTAGTAGCAAGTGTTTGTGGCACTGCCAGGAATTAATTGACTGTAAGTAACCCTTTGTTGGGATTTGCGTTCAATGCCCCAAGTGATGGAGATGGAGACCTGCCCCAGGTGTGCTGGATAGTGACATTTCATGCCCCCTTGTTTATAGGAGATTTATCATTGGAAATGTCATACCGCTTGAAGTGATTTTGTTCACTGAGAGAGCTTTAGTTCATCGGATATTCATTGTGTGAATTTATCCACTGTCAAACAAATAGCCATATGCAAACAACGATATTCAAATAATGCAAAGTTTATACTTGTCTTGAAGTTTTGAAAATGCGTTTTAGCAAGTAAAGAGTTTTGTAAGAATAAGAAATCAACTTAGAATTTAGAGTAAAGCCTTACAGGAGTCAGGATACCTTTTGTAACAGTATGCTTTCGAACTAACCCATGCTTCAATTAGGACTTTTGAAGGGTTGTAACGTGGCTTGGTTCACGGTTTAAGAAAAAAAGGATAAGGCTCAAAGTGTATTTTTACCTGCCCGTTCTTCGTGATGTTCTTCAGTCCTAAACTCATCTAATTATGCGTTCGAACTCCAATTGAGTCTGGAATGACGTCTTGGTGATGATTCAGAAAAGTTAAGTTTATCAGAAGGCAATCATTTCTTGTAACATTTTTCATGTTGTTGAGGATTTGTAGTGACCTCTTTCTTTTGATTTGTTATCCCTAATTTTTTCCTGACTGTTCTTGTTTTGAGATCACAGTCAGCAGGATGCCCCAGTTTTCTTAAGTCTCATTTGTAGGTTTTGACTTAGTGGACTTTTCTTTTTTAGAGATAATGACTTCATATTTGATAGGGAACCAGCACCGTCTTTTGATTCCATAGGAATGTTTTTGATGCCATTCATTGTATTACGAAGTGAAAGTTTGTGACTTGAGTGCGCATTTGAATTAACTAAGAGACTACCCTGCCCCAGGTTTTTATTTAAAGGTTTCAATTTGTGTAAAAGAAAACTTCTACTTCTTTGACTCAAAGTGTTTGACTAGGGATTATCTTTCTTATAACTCCAGTGTTTAGGATTTGAAAGAACACTTGTATATCGTCAGCAAGGTCTGTCCAAAAGCATACTGTAAGAGATTATGGCATTGTTTTCGTCATCCTCCCTCTAAAGGCTTGTAACTTTTAGCAAGAGTTGAATGTCATAAAGAGATTAAAAAGCATAGTTTAAATGAAATGAAACTGAATGAATCAATTTAAGACAAGCATATGCAATGCCTTAATGAAACAAAGTTTGACATTAATACATAAGTGTTTGAACAAGCAAAAGAAATTACAACTGAAAATTCGAATAAACATAAAATTTCCTCGCCCAGACCGTCGATTCACATGGATGCCCTTGAGGGGTGATAAAAGAGTTCCAGTTGATCGTCTTATGTAAACTCCAACATTCCTTCGTCAATTAGGTCTTAAATCCTGTTCTTCAGAGCCCAGCAATTGTTCGTATCATTCCCAGGACTATCAGAATGGTATACACACCTCTCATTGGGATGGTAACTAGGAGCAACAGTGTTAGGATTATGGGGAGGAGCATTTAATGTAATTAGCTCTGCCTTCAACATGTGTTGTATCACCTGAGTTAACGACATGCCAATCCTGGTAAATTGTCTCTTAGGTGCGACCTCCTTGTGTTGATTCCCTTGTTGTTTTTGGCGAGGTTGTTGTTGGACTCGAGACATGGCGGCAATTTGGAACGATCTACTCTCCATCAAACCGGCTTCATGTCTCATGGGCGGATGAGTAGTGACTTGATCCCCAATCTTGACCGTTTGTTTCATACAATTGCAATCATCTTGATGAAGTTAGTTTACAAGAATTTTCAGCTCTTCTTGTCCTTGAGCTAGATTTTGGATAAGAGCCATTTGGCCCACTAGTTGTCCCATCATTTGGACCTTCATTATGGCTATCTCGGTTTGTAGCCGCTCCAGCTGGTTATCCTTGTTGTCCTCCGGATTTCCCATGATCATGCCCCTGGTGAGGAGCGCCTTCACCTCTTCTTGTCCCTTAGATAGGTTCAAGAACATCTCTTGAAGTTGAGCATTTTGAATCTGAATGCTCTTGATGGTCTGTTCTAGGGCCATCTCTACTGAAATAAACAGTAGGAAGATAAGGAGACCTGTATGGGAGAAACCTGTCATGATATGATGCATGATATGTGGATGCATGTTTTCAAGGATCTCGTAGGGTAAATGTTAGTAGTCACTTACAACTTTGATTGGAGAACTTTGTATCGGTGGATTTCCTTCCACGAGAATTAAGCTCACCATGTCAAGTGGGTTGTAGCCCTTGACTCAAGTTTGTTGTACTTGATTTTTATGGTGTTTTGGTTAGAGGAAAATGAATCCCCTTGCCCCTTGATAGATGTATGGTTCAATGTGACCCTGCATCATAGACCTTTGAGATCCTGGAAATGGTTATTGAAAATGCTATGGTATGATGTCATGATGTTATGTACAAGTATGCAAAGTAAGCAAGTTGTTATGTACAAATAGTCATATACAAACAAAGAAGACAAGTCCTTAGGTTTAGGCTTGCATGGGGTTTGTAGGTAAGTACCCTCTTGAAGTTTAGTTGGCCCAACCTGTCCTAGTTAATAGTAACTGGGTTCTAAGGGATCTCATATCACTGACCTTTCTTTTAGACATTGTTCTACCTCAAGCACCAAAGTATTGCGGCCAGAATATCCCAAAAGTCCAATCTCAATGAGTGTAGCATCGAGTATCAACCAATCTTCAGTCGGAACCAAATTCGACTGTGATACGGTGGGAGAACTGACTTGAGGTTTTGCGTTTTGTGTTCGCAAATGTTTCGGTTTAGCAAGAGTCGCCACCGACTTTTTATTTTATCCTAAGGAAAGGTCAAAAAGCACAGGAAAGACCTTTGAGATATTTTCTTGGGTTCGGGGAGTAGATTATAGAAAGGGAAGGTATTAACATCCTTTCTATCCATGGTTATCCATGGGCTCTTAGTTACTTGCTTAGATCACTTGCTTTTCATTTCTATTGTTTGAAATGGTGCTTTGTGTGTGATTTTGAAAGATGTTTTGGAAAGAGTCCATCATTATAGCAACCTTTATAATGATTCTTGTTTGAATGTATACAAAGGTGTCTTTGTCTTTTGGAAAGTTTTCAATATTTGAAAGTAGGGTTTTGAAATTGTGTTGTGAAGTGTGTTTTGAAAAATAGCAAGGATGTTTTTTGCAAGTTTGATCAAGTAACTAAGAGTTTGTCTACCCTATTTTACTCAAAGATCTTCCTTATGTTTTAACCCTTTTAACAGTGTTGTTTCACCATTGTATTTGGTGAACAACCTTGTGTTAGGATGTTAATGGGACAGGCGCGGGTCATCGTATAGACCATGATAACAATGGTGTCAAGTATCTTTGGCAATTTTCTTGAGGTACTTGATCATTTTGTTTAGGCAACTCAGATAGCGTCATCGAGGGACTATGATCTTTTTGTTTGTTTTTGTTTTTGCCAAAGTACTCAACATGCAACCATGGCCCATTTTTGAAGGCAACAAGTGGATGAAACCCTAGGGATGCCAGTGTGCATTGTGTTTGTTTTTCATGCATGTTTATCTTGGATTAGGTCAAGCTAGTTATTGATTTTATTTTCAATACAAACCCTAAGTCTAAGCATGGCATAATTTGGGAGCTTTTAAATGTGCGAGAATTTAAATGCTACACTATTACAACATGATATAGGGAGGGGGGTACAAATTTGAATTGGGAGTATTTGACAAGAAAATAAATTCTAAGTTATTACAACCATATTGAATGTATAGGTAATATTCAAATGTACAATAATTGAAATAAATACAAATAAATAAAAGTCAAATAAAATGTACTATGCAAAAAAAGAAAGTTTTATGTATGTAAAAAGTATATTTTTTAATGTGAAATGCAAATAAATAAAAAAAGTTAATTTTTATTATTTTTGTTAATTAGGGCAAAACCTAATTCTTAAATAAATAATATTATTTATTAATTATACATAATACCATATTAATTTATACAAAAAATAAAAGTATATTATAAAAATGATATTTTTAGTACAAAATATTAATAAATATGAAAATATAGTATTTTTGTATTTTTGTCCTAATTTTTTAATAAAGTAAAAATATAAGTATATATATATATTAAATATATTAACTATGTAAAAAAGGAAAATAAAAATTAATTTATATAAAAAAAATGTGTATATTCAAGAAAAATGTTTTTAAGTATATAAAAAATAATAAATAAAAATAGGTATATTTTTTATATTATTTTTGAGTTTTTAATAAAAGAAAAATAAACTATTTATATATTTATACTAGTAAGATAAAAAATAAATATCAAATAAATATGAAAAATATAGAAAATAATTTTTTGGCATTTTTTATATTTAGACAAGAAATAATAAAGTCAGAATAAAAAATAAAAATTACAAAATGACAAATATTCAAATAAATGGGCCAGGGGGGTGTAAACTGAATAAAGGGGTGTCAAAAGCAAAAGGAACCAGGCCCAGCCCAGAATCCACTTCTTCTTCTTCCTTTGAACAACCTGCACGCGTGCTATGTACAAAACTGTAACTCCTAATTCTTTGATTTTTTGACAAAACTCATAACATGAACATTGTAGAGAATTAAACAACGAATCCAACCATATAAAAAACTTGGATTAACTCTCAAAGACCAGAGAGAATTTCTCTGGCCCTAATTTCTAACCTAGTTTTTTTCAGAAAGTTCATGAGTGAAATTCTCTTAGCACAATTAATGTAAATGAAAACTAAGCATATATATGGCTTCAGGGATATGAGTACCACATATTTCATTCACAAACCTAAGCCTAACCATTCCTAAATAGAGAGATAGAAGTCCATGAAATACCTGTCTCAGTTGACTTCGAGCTGGACAATGTAGCGACATTCAATGGTGTTTGAGCTTGCCTGAAGTCCAAGGAAGCTTTTCCAATGCTTGGCTTGTTTTGAAACAATTTGAATCGTGCTGTAGAACTCAACCTGCAGAGCTTTGAAACAAAAATGGCAAAGTGTGTTAGAGGTGTTACAACTTGCAATGGTGGCCTGGGATAGCTCAAGTGAGTTGATTGGAAGGTGTTTGAACTATCTTTGGACAAAATGCACGATGGAATTTGGATAGGGCTTGAAGTTTGCAGAACTGACTCTGTTTTGTAGAAAAATGGAGGTTTTGAGTAAGAGGAGGTTTTAGTGATGAAGGAGTCGTGTTTCTGGCTTGTTGGGATGTGTGGAACTTGTCTACAATGTTCTTGTAAGCCAATTTTTTCAGATGTGTCTTGTGTCTTGTATTTTGCAAGTTTCTTCTACTTGAAGCAAAAGAATGGAAGTGATGTTATAGCCCTGTACAGGCCCTCCTATCAACCTGCACACAACACTCTTGGCCCCTCCAATTCATGGATTTGGTTTGCAGTCTCAGATTTTGTCCAAGGCTCAATGCTTAGTGTTTTGACATAAAGTAACTTTTGCAAAAATGGCAATATACTTTTTACCATTTAGAGCTTAATTTTGTATGTAATGTCCACATGAAAAAGATAATCCCTTAAATCAATGGTTATGCATTAAATTATGGAGTATAAACTGGTTTTGAGGCCTGCAAGCTAGCACCAAACATGCTGATTTAAAAATGCAAATTTGTATGAACATGCATTGGCCATGGACAAAAGTGAGTTTTTGCCAACTTTAAGCATTCGATTCTCTCTAACCACAAGGGTGTTTTAGGAGTTCTTGGACAATTTGGAAAGCTTGGAACATGTACTATAATCCATATTTGAAATGCAACTTGAAATTCCAAGTGGAACTATGTGAAAAGTGGCCAAGAAGATGAGTCAAAATCCTGCCTAGATTAGGGCAAATTTTCTCTAAGTTAAAAGTTTTAGGTACCCTTGTTCCAAAAATCATAACTTGAGATAAAAGATTCTTTTGAGAAAACTTTGTGAATCAAAGTTGTAGACTTTGTGATGGACTACAACTTTCATGTTTCAAGTTTTGTTTGAATCCACTTGCATCTTAGTGAAACAAATGGGACAAAGTTAGGAAAAAATAAGAAAATTTCATAACTTAGAAAATTTCTAAGTTATGAAAATTTTCCATTTTAAACCCTAATTTACATTTTTGGGTTTCTTGATGAACAAGTTTCATAATGTGACATGTATTGATAAAAAATAACTCTTGGCATTTGATTTTGACCAAAAAGTCAAAGTTTGACTTTTCAGTATACAGTCAAATTTTGATCAGTTGACTAAAAAATTCATTTGTCAATCCTATGCATTTGAGATCTTTTGAACTTTTTGAATGGGTCAAGAGAATGTCATTGAGTCCTTGAGTCCACATGTGATCTTGGTTTGCCATTGGTTAGGTCAAACAGTCAAAAGTTGCCTTTGTGCAGTCAAAACCCTAAAAATGACCATTTTACCCTTTTGGTGATCTGATCAAATTTCTTGTGGAATTGTGATCCAAACTTGATCAAATGGTTCATATGAGTTCATAATGTTGATGTGGGTCAAATTTCATGAGGTTTGACTATCAATTGGCCACAGTTGACTTTTTCCCCAATACAACTGATTTTAGGTCAACTGTCCAATTGACTGGGCAAAAATTTGAATCAAGGCTTGAAATTTGGTATGGAAAAACTTGTGAATCCAACATGAAGTATGAAAGTAAATTTGGGCATTGTAGGTCAAAATATCCCTGTGCAAACTCAAACCCTAATTTGGGTCAGCAATGCAAGGAGGTGTCTTGAGCAGAGCAAACCCTAACTTGATCTTCAGTTTCAAGAGTTTGGTGATGAGAAAATGTTGATGAAATGGGAGGGCAAATTTTGGGGTACAACACCGACCATCTCACTACTTTCTAGTGGCTTAGGATGATTCAATTAAAAGGTTCTAAAGGTCAGTTAGCATTTAATGATACTAAGGAAGCTTAATGTTATCCTTGACTGACTCAAGGAACATTAGTACAAGCCAAAGTATCACGCTAACGTAGCTATCACTTCGTCCATATCGGTCTATGCCGTATAGCTTCCATGATTTATTGCTACTTACCTAAAAAGGTGCCCCAGATCCGGGTGTAGGATCTTTAACAATAACCCAAACAAGGACCCAAAATGTAAAGCAAGCAAGTCAAACAATGAAAAGCAAGTAAAGGTGATCTAGCCCTAAGGTAACCCCACTTTTAAGTATTATCCCCAGTAGAGTCGCCAGTTCTGTAACACGGTGGAAGAACTGATTTGGGTGTTTTGTGTTTGATTGCAAATATTGTGGTTAGCAAGAGTTGTCACCGACTTTTCTTTTATCTAATAAGGAAAGGCTGAAAAGAACAAGAAAGACCTTTCGAGATTATTTCTTGAGTTTGGGGGGTAGATTATGAAAAGGGAAGGTATTAGTATCCTTTTCATCCGTAGTTATCTATGGGCTCTTAGTTGCTTGCTAGATCACTTGCTTTTGTTTGAAAGTGTTCTTGTGATATGGGTTTTGAAAGTATTTTGAAAATGTCTTTGTAATGGTTCTTGTTTCTATAAGAATGCGTACAAAGTGTTGTTTTGAAAATAGTTCAAAGAGGTGTTGGTGGAATGTGTTTTGAAAGTTATTTTGAAAAGGTGTCTTTGTAATGGCTCTCGTTTCTATAAGAATGCATACAAAGGTTTGTCTTTTGAAAATGTTTCAAATGAGAGTGTTGGTGTATAAAATGTTTTTGTTATGAGCAAGCGAGCAACTAGGAGCAAAAATGCCTACTCAAAAGGTCTTAGATGTTCTTTTCCTCCTCCTTTAGATGTTGCTATCTTACCATTGTTTTGGTAAGTAGCCCCATCGTTGGATGTGAATGGACGGGTGTGGGACATTTGTATAGTCATAGAAGGAAACATATGGATGTTTTAGTAATGTCGTTTTAGGGACTAGATCATTTACCGAAGGCAACATTGAGGGTTATCGAGGGACTACGATATTTTATCGAGGGTCTTTGCTAAAATGCCCATGTTCGAGGGACAAGACTATTTTTCCGAGACAACAGGTGAGATTACCCTAAGGGTGCATGTGTGAAAAGTGTGTTTGATTGCATGCATTTTGCCTTGATTAGGGGTTGTCTACTTGTTGGTTTTATCTTGACATACATCCTATTTACTAGCATTTGTATAAAGCAATAAAAATGCAGAAAAGAAAAATCCTACACTATTACAACCATATTGAAAGGCAAGAAAAATGTAAAGGCAAAAAATAAAATAAAAAGAAGAAAAAAGAGGGTCTTTCGGTTGGGGCAGGAGAGCCCTTCGATTTGCATTTCTTGGCCTCCTTCGATTGGGCCTGGAGTCAGCAAATTCATGTCTTTGGATTGGGCAGGCACTAGCAGGGGAATGGCCTTCGATTGGGAGTTTGCGCCAGTGAGGTCATGGCCTTCGATTGGGAGTTTGCGCCAGTGAGGTCATGGCCTTCGATTCTGGCTGTCTGGGGCTTGGGAGTCAGCAGTTTGTGCCTTTCTATTTGGCCTAGAATCAGTGTAGGCATGCTTTTCGTCTGGGTCTGGAAGAAGCAGGTTGTGCCTTTCGATTGGGCCTGGAATCAGTGTAGGCATGCTTTTCGTCTGGGCCTGGAAGTCAACATGGTTTTCCTCCTGGTTGCCTCTTTCGTTTGACCTGGAGAAATGGGGTAGAAGCCAGAAGCTTCATTTCCTATTTCATGTTCCTTGTTCCTTTCGTTTGAGATGTTAAATAGCAACATGGCCTAAAGCCATGCTAGCACTGCCTTAGGGCCAAGTTAAACCTTAAAATATTTATAAGAAACCAAAAGAAAAAACCAAAAGGCAATAGAACAAAACTATAAGGGTGTAAACGAAAAAGGAAAAAAACAACAATATGTACATGCTTGAAAACGAAAAGGAGTTGTATTTACATGTGCTGGAAACGAAAGATGCAAGGGTAAGAGTAACTTACCTTACTGCAGCCTTGAAGGTGAACTGGACTTTGAGTGGTGGCCATGGGCTCTTCTGGATTCGAAGGGAGGGGCCTGACAGTTGGGCTTTGAATGCTGGATTCGAAGGAAGAAAGAAACAAGTCTTATGTTTCTTTTCAAACTGGATGCGGAGGAATGTAAAGTGTTTGTTCTTCAGAATCGAAAAAAGTGACAAAAAGGGATTATGGGTTTGTTCTTCACAAGTGTTTAAGGACTTGGGAGGTTTTTTTTGTGTTTGAGAAAATTTGGGAGATTCGTTCCTCTGGTCCAAAGATCCTCTGTTAGCTTTGCAAAAATTCCTCTATTTATAGAGAAAAAGAATGGACATGTTTTTAATAACCAGCCTTGCAAAACAATAAAATATGAAGCATGGAGGGTACAAGTGGGGGGTTGTTGGCAGTTGGGGTGCAAAGGATATGACTTATGCTTTTCATTTTGACTTCGCTTCTGCTCAGACAAAATAAATTTTGGGGCCTCAAGGAGATGACTTGGTGATTAAAACAACCTTTATGAAAATAGATAACATAGCTTTTCGTCATTTCCTCCAAAAATAATAATATATAATGGATAAAGCTTCAATTATGTGTGTAAAACTCTGATCATGTGAAGATTTGGAAGTAACATAGCCTGTCAAGTAGCTGGTTATGAGATTTTCCTCAGATTTTCTTCAAACGAAAACTGCTTGGAATGTGTCAGCTTGGATTCGAAGCAAGCTGATTCGAAGGGGATCCACATTCCAATCGAAGCTTTACGTGCAGGTACCTGTGTCCAATCGAAGGCTTGTGTTCGAAGGAAGCATATTTCCCAATCGAAGCATGTGGATCGAAACAAACATAAAAGCAGTCATTGTCTTGTGTCTGTTTAGCATGAGGGAAGTTCCTGACTTCTGAATCAAAAGGCGCTCTTTCAAGGGAAGCAAGAACTTAGTCAAATCTTGTATGAAGATATTTCTTGGCTCAAACGAAACTTGTGAGAGGCAAAGTCTGCAAGAGTCCATTTGGTGCAAGTGGATTTGAAGGATGCATAGAGATGGTTACTTTGTTCCAACGAAGCTTGTCCAAACGAAACAAATATGCATGCAGCATGTGCCCAATCGAAGTAGGCTTGCAAGCAGTAAACTTGTCCAAATCGAAGCAGGCTTGTAGGCAGCTATTTTGTCCAATCGAAGAGTTTTCCTTGTAGGGGGCACATATGGCCAGCAAGTCAAGGCCTTCGATTGCAAGCATGCAGGCAGCACACTTGTCCAATCGAAAGGCTGAATCGAAGGAGGCATATTTTCTCCAAATTTGTCAAAATGTTATTTTTATCTATTTTCTCCCTTTTTAACAGTTTCCTTTTAATTGTGGTATTGGAAAATCCCAATGCACTTGTGCAAGCTTGGATCCTGAGAATCTTTGTGAGAAAACCCTTGAGAATTGAGAGGGCAAATTTTGGGGTACAACACAACCCATTGAGGATAAGATGTCACAACTAGGAATCCTGCATCAAATTGTTTCATCACTTCAGCTTTTATTTTTTCAAACATGTCAGGCCGCATTCGACAAACTTTTTGCTTAACAGGAGGACAATCTTCCTTTGTTGGCAGACGATGAACTACAATGTCGGTATCCAAACTTGGCATATCTTCATATGACCAATCAAACACTTCCATGTAGTCATGTAAAATCTAAACCAATCTGCTTTTGACACTGCTTCCTAGGTTGGAGCTGATCTTGACCTCTTTCTTGTCTGTCTCGATACTTAGGTTAATGACTTCAACTGACTCTTCATGCGGCTGAATAGATTTTTCCTCTTGCATTAGAAGTCTGGCTAGTTCTCTCGGTATTTCACAATCTTCCTCGCTTTTGTCTTCGGCTAGGTTAATTGGATGTTCGAAATCATAGTTGACAATAGTAGAGTCATTGGCGATGAGATCCATCCAAAGTGGACAAGAACCTGCAAGAGTGTGTGTGTGTGTGTGTGTGTGTATGTGTGTGTGTGTGTGTGTGTGTGTGTGTGTGTGTGTGTGTGTGTGTGTGTGTGCATGTAAGATACATGGCTATTTAAAAAGTGTATTGAATAAAAGGAAAGACAATGAGCTCAAAAATTTGAATGCAAAAGTCCAATGGTTTATATTGAATGATCATATGATAAAATGAACATAAATAAAACCCTTAACAAATGGACCATAGTGCCTCGGGCCAGACATATGGCTTAAAAGTCATTGTTTAATATTACAGATAAAAGGCTCTTGAATTAATAGAAAGCAATAAACAAGTAATTACTCCTCAAAGAATGAGATGGGAACGAAGTCCTTTACGCGCCAATTGTTGAGCTCTATCGTAGTAGGGTATATCCATTCTTCAAAAGAACACTCATCATCAGAATCCTCCATATCTTTTACTTCATGATTTCCAATACGGAGAGGGGGATTTCCTGCGCGAGCACGCCTCACTTCTTTCTGAGCCTTGATAGTGAAACCCAACCCACATTTATCTGCTTTGAACGGGATCTCGGGGAGTTGTCCCCAGGTAGCACAACTTCCATCTTTGACTGCGGCACGAGCATCCTTAAATGAAACCATGTTTGGCATGACCTTATCAGCTTTGGGCCTGTTAGAGGAAATTTTGGCAGTAGTAACCATGGGCAGAACAACTTCAAAAGCCTGGCACAGGGTTTCTGTAAATTCACCATCCATCTCCACATATTTGAAAGAGTTGAGATGGCTTACCATTAATTCCTACTCACCGTAAACAGTGACGATCCTCCCCTTGACTGGGTATTTTAGATTTTGGTGAAGGGTAGATGTTACTGCCCCTGCTCCATGGATCCAAGGGTGACCCAGCAAATAGGAGTATGCAGGACGGATGTCCATGATGTAGAAAGTAGAGTTTAAAATCTGTGATCCAACTTTAATTGGGAGATCCACCTCTCTATGAACCATCCTTTTGGACCCATCGAAATCCCTCACGATAATATCACTTGGCTTTAACACCAGTCCTTCATAATCTAAACAATCTAAAGCGCCCATGGGTAGCACGTTTAAAGAAGAGCCAGTGTCAACCAGAACATGTGCTAGGGTAGTCCCCTTACATTCAACAGAAACATACAAAGCTTTGTTATGGTTCTTTCCAAGTGGTGTCAGATCAGCATCCGAGAACCCCAATCCATTGTCGGCCGTCAAGCTCGCCACACAATTTTCGAACTGATCAGTTGTGGTCTCATGAGGGACATGATCCTTATTTAAGAATTTGATTAATGATCGAGCATGAGAATCAGAACAAAGTAGCAAAGATAACATGAAGATCTTGGAAGGAGTTTTCCCCAGTTGCTCTACTATCTTGAAATTACTCCTCTTTATAATTTTCAAGATTTCATCCATTTCTTAAGCGGAAGGTTCCTCAACAGCAACATCTTTCGCAGGTGTCTCTGTCTCAGCAGGCTTAACCACTTTCTCTTTACCTCTAATGCCAGCACCAGGCTTAGCAGCGGTGATGCAGACAGGTGTCATTGTAATAGTCGAGGGTGAAATGTTGGGCGAAAAGATTCTCCCAGTTCTGGTTACCTTACTAGAGCCGGTAATATTACCAATATCATCAGCCTTGCTTTCTTCAATCCAAGTGTGATACGGTGGCCAGAACCGGGACTGTTTTTAGGAATTGCTGGTTTGCATTTTGCGTTTGTGTTTGCAAAATGTCGCGGTAAGCAAGACTCGCCACCGACTTTTATTTTATCCAACAAGGAAAGGAAAAAAATCACAAAAAAATTCCCTTTTTTTCGAGATTTTGAGTGCGGGGGGTAGATTATAGAAAGGGAAGGTATTAGCACCCTTTCTATCCGTGGTTTTCCATGGGCTCTTAGGTACTTGCTCATCATTTTCAAAATTGCTTGTGTATGTTTGATTTGAAAGAAGTTTTGACTTCGATTTAACTCTTGCTTCTGTCTTCAAGAGTGTTACGAAGTGTTTTTGAAAGCTTTGTTTGAAAAGAGGAGTGTAAGTGTGAAAAAGTTTGTTTGGATTGAGCAAGTACTTAAGATTCTACCTACTCGAAAAAGAGAATTGTTCTACGTTTTTTTCCTTTAGACAGTGTTATCCCATTATTAGTGAGTAGGTAGCATCGTCGTTGGAGTTTTAAGGGTTAATTCAAAAGGGACGTACGATCACTAAAGCAATATTAAGACGTCTTAGTGGTAACCCTAATGTCTTAGATCAATTATCCAAAGCAAAAATTCTGAGGCCCATTCCGAGGCAACTTTTCCGAACGGGACTTTGATCTTTGTTTAGACAGGAGAGCGACCACTAAAATATCCTATACCTAATGACCGTTTACCGAAGGCAACCAAAGTGAGAGCATACCCCAGGAGTGTGCATGTGCGAGTGATTCAATTTCAAGTTATTATCTTTGCACATTTAGGGTTAGCTAACTGTTTTAAAATTTACATATATTCTTGTCATGCAACCCTAATTCATACATCTAACAGTTAATATTTGTGGAATTTAAAGGTGCGGAAAATAAGATACGCTATTACAAGGCTTCGGGTATTTACATAGCCAAAAACAAACCCTAAAAAAAAACGATAAATGAAAGTAAAAGGTCATAATTAATCTATTACAACTTGTGAGCAATTACATTAATATGGTAAAAATAATATAATAATGCGTGCGCGAGGAAATTAAGAACGATAAGAAATTAGGGTTTTGACTCTTTCTAACCTAATTAAAAGAAAAAATGTTTTTTTTGTTTTTAATATTTTTAAGAAAAAGAATTAGGTTTTTTAAAATTAAATACAAAATGAATTAGTTAATTAAATTAATTAAAGAAAATAATTAAATGGCCTATTTTTGTGTTTTTGTTATATTTTAAGAAAAAGAAAATAGAATTAAATTAAAACCCTAATTGTTCTAATTAATTTCTAATTTATTTACAAAAAACAATTTAAGTTACCTAAAATTAAATAACCTAATTAAATTAATTAATTTTTTGACAAAAAATAAACCTAAATCTAATTGGATAAAAAATATTAATTTGTGATTTTTTGAATAAAAGAAAAAATTAATTTGTTAGTAAAGACAAATAAATAAATTAAATAAAACAAAATATAAAAAGAAAAGATTAAAGAGATTGGGCCTGAAATAGCAATCTGAGGGGGGTGTGGATAGCCAAGTCTGGGCCCAAAATAGGTTGGTCCATGTTGATTGGCCAGATTCCCCATTATGCGTTGACTAAGGCTTTTGTGCTCCTTCATCTAATGGCCCTTAGATCTGGCCATCTGGACACTTGGCTAGTTGGATGTTGATGGACCATGATGGTCTCCACGCCTTGTATGCATGTGATCACTGAAAGAAAAATATGTGAAATAATTGGGGGGACTTGGGATACGAACCCAGGCCCTGAAGCACTTTCCAACGCCTGGTTACCAACTGCGCTAGCTGTTTGATTTGTACATAACATAAACAACAATTATTATATTATAAACAAGCAAAATAATGAAATATTCGCGCGAATTTTCAAATGGACGAGTAAGGTGATGCCACGCCATCATCCCCGTCCTCTCTCTGTGGCTAAAAGGTATGAAGACCTTTACATATGGACAACGTCCGTTGCTACAAACCTGCAATTTCTTAAAATCAAGCCCAAGCAAGATAAATGAAATATAAGGCCATTAATCAGTTCGTTTGGACCTGCTGAGCACAATGGTGCTCCTTTTATAGCCCAATTTTACCTGTGTAAAAAGATCCTAAAACGAAGCATAAAACCCTAATAATGGCAAATCTAGATTCAATCCACAAAAATGCAATTGAATGATATGGATAGCTTGCAAATGTTCCAAGGATCAAGAATATATAATTATTTTGTGCTATAAGTGCCAGAATGATGCAATTCGATTTCAAAAATAAATCAAAGTCGTGGCTGACTTACAGTGGGTTTCAGGGCCTGGAAGTGCTTGTTCTTGATTGGTTTTGCTTGCTGGTGATCCCAAGAAGCGATTGGGATGGTCAGGAGGCTTTTTAAATTCCTGGAAGTATGAATTCAACTCAGCACTTTTTGTGATTTTTTTCAAGTTTGGTTCTTGTTCTTGCGCCTCTCTCTAGCCTTGTTTTAGGTCTGCAAATGTTCAATATATATCAAGGATTGGATTAGGGTTTAAAACATGATCTCAATCTTCCTCCATTATTGATTTTGATTTGGATTTGATTCACTTGAAAATCTTGCTAAAAATAGGTCAAACTCAATCCTTTTGTGTACACAAAGGCCTTGCACGAATTCAATCTCTTACCAACTGGATATATGACCTGAAACAAGCACAATATCTTGAGATTTCAATGTTTTGGATTTTTCCATGATTTGTTTTGATTAAAATTGATTTAATTCAAATAAAAATCAAAGTAAATAATAAAAATAATATAATGAAAAGTGGAAAGAGCTAGGGCTCGTGGACCATGCTACCAACTCAAAACAAGTGCAAAAAGTTAGGCCCATTTAGCAAAAATTACAATTTGAGGCATAGTTGACTTTTAGCAATTTTGCAAAAAGGTCAACTTCACCAATGCATAACTTCCTCAATTTTGACTATTTGAAGTTGTTCTGGACTTTTTTGAAAGCTTGAGATGTCCTATAAGCAACCCTTTTATTCTTATCTCAATTTTGTATTCCATGTTCATGTATGAAGCTTTGACAAAAAAGGTGTTTTTGTTGACTTTTCAAAATAACCTATAATGTCCCAATTCATAACTTCTTGTGAGTGCATATTTTGAACTTGGGAGATGAAGATGGATTGTATAGCATTGCATCCTCTTCAATATTAGATTTGGATGGGTCATTTCTCATAAAGTATGAGAAAGTTATGCTTGGTCAAAGTTAAGTTGGCTTTTCCTACAAAACCCTAATTTAGCAACTTTTGGTTCTTGATGAATTAGGAGCAATCCTTGATGAATCATGATCAAACCTTGATCAAATGATGAAATGTACTTAAAAATGAGGATGTTGACCAAAAATATTAAAGTTTGACTGTATGTGGGCCACAATTGACTTTTGCCATAGCACAGTCGATTTTCAGGCCTTTGAGCAATTGACTGAGCAAACTTTCTCTGTAGGGCTTGAAACTTGGTATGAATGATCTTGAGAACATATTAGGACAATGGTGAGCATTTGGGATCCCTTGGACTCAAGTATCTTGATGCAACATGAAACCCTAATTTGAGGTAGACTGCCTTTAGGAGAGAGTTTATCTGGTTAACTCTTGGACTTCCTTGGGCAATTTGAGGATCTTTCTTGAAATATTTTGAGAAATATGGGAGGGAAAATTTTGGGGTACAACACCAAGCTTATTGCTTTAATCCATGGTGTTATACTTCAGCACCGTAGTTCCATAACACTGCTTTGTTGGAAGAGTACGGAATTAGCCCAGGGGCAGCAATTATTAGAGGAGCAACAGTCAGTTCATTCGAAATCCTGATAGGACCTTTTGAGGAGATCCTAAGAGGCTTGTTTGAAATTGTTATGATGGAGAGGTATTCAATCTTATCGGTCAAACTTTTAATAGACAAAGTTCTCTCAAATAGGATCTCATGACTATTCATCAGGCGTTGAACACCTTATTTTAGCCATTTGCATCCATTAATTTGTTTGGCACATCAATCACAGTCTTTCAAACAGCCAGGGAAAACCCCGACTCTCAGCAAATTCTTTTTGACAATGGTTAACGGGGTAGTTAAGTCTTTGACGGAGGAAACAAAAATAGTGTCTTCAATTGCATTGACACCTTTGCCATGGTTTAACATTAGTGTCGTTATCACATTGGGAATTGTAGGCGGATCAAATTCGATTGTCTTGTTGTATACTAGATCTTGAATTTTGCTCTTCAGTGCCCAGCATTGATCGGTCTCATGCCCGAGACTATTTGAATGATATGCACACTTGGTATTCAGATTCTATTTAGGTGGGGAAGTGTTCGGATTGGGCGGAGGATCACGCAGTGTCACCAAGTTGGCCTTTAACAGGTGTTGTAAGGCTTGGGATAGCAACATGCCTATCCCTGTGAACTGTCTTCGTGGAGCCTCAAATCATTGATGATTGGAAGATTGTCTTTGAACAGGAGTAGGGTTGGAGATCATAATAACATTAACGGACAAACATTTATCCTTCTTGGTATAGGCCCTTGCTCCGTACACAACATTCATTTCTTTCTTCCTAGTGAAGGGTTTTTTACGGGGTTAGTGGTGGAAGCAAACGCCATGGGGATTTTCCCGCTCTTGATACCACTTTTGACCCTTTCACCGGTTAGGATAAGCTCGATGAAACTGGAAGAAGAACACCCAACAAATAAGTTGAAAAATGGACCAAATAACATACCCATAAACATATCAATATGTTCACTATCTATTAACGGTGGTTGGACCCTACTGGCAAGATCCCTCCACTTTTGGGCGAACTCTTTTAACCCCTCATTTTTACCCATCGTCATGTCTTGTAGTTGAACTCTAGTCGGCGCCAGGTCGGAATTATATTGGTATTGGTGATAGACAGCAATGGCCAAGTCTTCCCAGGTATGGATACGGGAACCCTCCAATTGGTAAAACCACTCTAGTTGAGTCCCAGCCAAGCTTTCTTGAAAGAAATGGACCCAGAGTTTCTTGTCGGTGGTGTGCAGTTGTATTTTGTACACGTAAGACTTTAGATGAAGCTTTGGGAAGGAAACCCCAACTTTGTATGTGCGGTTGGATCTGGTGATGCGTTTGATCACCAGATCCCCAACTTGATACTCTTGTCGTCTGACCTTCTTGTTAAATGCCTTGATCATTCGCTTTTTATACGTCTGACCATGACAAATAACAGTAAGCCTCTTTTCGTCGATTAAGTTTAGCTGATCAAGTCGGGTCTGGATCCAGTCGTCCTCTCTCAAAACTGCATCCTTCATAATCCGAAGAGAGGGTATCTAAACTTCAATGGGTAGGACTGCTTCCATGCCATACACCAAAGAGTAGGGTGTTTCCCCTGTTGAAGTCCGTGTTGAGGTTCGGTACCCATGAAGAGCAAATGGTAACATCTTATGCCAATCTTTGTATGTCACCGTCATCTTTTGCACAATCTTCTTGATATTCTTATTAGCCGATTCAACAACATCATTCATCTTTGGCTGGTAAGGAGAAGAGTTGTGATGCTGTATCTTGAACTGCTTACAGAGCTCGGTGATCATTGTATTATTGATATTTGTACCATTATCCGTAATGATCCTCTCTGGTACACCATATCTACAGATCAAGTTGTGTCAGATAAATCGTGCTATGACGTTTTTGGTTACTGTAGCAAAGGAAGCTGCTTCAACCCACTTTGTAAAGTAATCAATAGCCACCAGAATGAAACGATGCCCGTTAGACGCAGTAGGTCTGATCTCGCCGATCATATCGATGCCCCACATTGCAAAAGGCCAAGGAGCTGTCAAGACATTCAGAGGAACTGGGGTATATGCATCTTATCAGCATAGACTTGGAACTTATGACATGTTCGAGAATGCTGATAACAGTCGGCTTCCACAGTGGACCAATAATATCCTTCCCGAAGGATTTTCTTTGCCATATGTCCACTGGAATGAGTTCCAAAAGTACCTTCATGTAACTCTGTCATGATCTTTTCTGCCCCGTTCTTATACACACATCGCAGTAAGGTTGAGTCATGGTTACGCTTGTAAAGGATGCCATTACTGATGAAGAACTTCGCAGCGAACCTCCTCAGAAACTTCTTATCATTAACAGATGCACCCTCGGGGTACTCCTGAGCCTCAAGATACTTCTTTACCTCGTGAAACCAAGGTTTATCTGCTACCTCTTCAGTCTCGATGTCACAGTAATGTGCGGGTTTGTCCAACCTCTCAATGGTAATCTGGGGAGCTTCATTGTCCCACCTGACCTTGAACATAGAAGACATGGTAGCTAGCGCGTCCGCTAACTGATTCTCTTCTCTGGGGAAATGTTTAAAGGTTATCTCCTCAAAATGTGGAAGCAACGTCAATACATACTCTTTGTAAGGAATAAGATTTGGGTGTTTCATATCCCACTCGCCTTTAATCTGACTGATCACGAGGGTGGAATCTCCGAATACACTCAAGAACTTAATCCTTAGGTCAATAGCTGCTCGAAGGCCCATGATGCATGCTTTATACTCTGCCATGTTGTTGGTGCAGTTAAAACATAATCGGGTGGTGAACAGGGTATGACAGCCTTCAATAGATATAATCACGACACCAATGCCATTTCCCAATGCGTTTGAAGCTTCGTCAAAATACATAGACCATCGGGATCCCTCCTTAGGTCCTTCATCCGGTCCAGGTATTTTAGAGTTGGTTACTAACATGATGCTTTCATCTGGAAACTCGAAGTTCATAGACTGGTAATCATCCACTGCCTGATGTGCCAAATGATCTGCCAACACACTCCTCTTTATTGCTTTTTGGGTTGTCTATTGGATGTTGTGATACGGTGGGAGAGAACTGACTGTTTTTTGGAATGTTGGTTTGCATTTTGCGTTTGTATTCGCAAAATGTCACGGTAAGCAAGAGTCGCCACCGTCTTTTATTTTATCCAACAAGGAAAGGAAAAAAGCACAGAAAAATTCCTTTTTCGAGATATTTCTCGGGTTCGGGGAGTAGATTATAGAAGGGGAAGGTGTTAGAACCCTTTATATCCGTGGTTATCCACGGGCCCTTAGGTACTTGGTCATATTGTTTTCCAAATTTTGCTTTCTTTGTGATTGTGGGTTTGAAAAAAGTCTTTGTTAGAAAAGGAGTGTAAGTGTGAAAATTTTGTTTTGTTTTGAAAGAGCAAGTATCTAAGAACCATCTACCTACTCGAAAAAGGAATCGCTCTATGCAATTTTCCTTTAGATAATTCTATCCTACTATTGATGAGTAGGTATCATCGTCGTTGGAGTTTAAGGGTCAATTCGAATTTAGGGACTTACGATCACCAAAGCAATGTTAGGATGCCTTAGCGGTAACCCTAATGTCTTAGATCATTTTTTTTGAGGCAACAATATCCGAGGCAACCGTTTCGAGGCGACTATGATCTTTGGACAAGAGGGCGACCTCTAAAGTGACCTATACTTAATGACCGCGTACGAAGGCAACCAAGTGGGGTGTACCCTAAGAGTGCGCATGTGCGAGTGTGTCGTTTTCAGTTTATTTTTATCTTTGTACATGTCAATGGTGATCTAAGTTGATTTTAGGTTAAACATTCATTCTTGTCATGCAAACCTATTATCAAACATCTAACAATTATAAGTTGCGGAAAATAAATTACGGAATTTAAATTACAAGGCGTCGGGTATTTACATCGCCAAAAACAACCCTTTGAAATTTAAACGTGGAAAAATAAATAAAGCGATAAAAATAATTAAATGGTCCTAATTATCTATTACATTCCGGGAATAAGTACAATATTGAATAAAAAGACCGCGTGTGGAAAATTAAATCGAGCGCGAGTAGGGTTTTGACCCTTTAATATTAAAGAAAAGATTTTTTTTTAATTATTTTTGAATTAAGAAAGAAATTAAACTAAGTTAATTATTAAATAAATAAATAAGTTAATTAATTAATGAAAATAAATATTTTTGGATTTTTTGATATTTAAAGAAAGAAAATAAAATCGATCAATGTTACTAAAAACCTAGTTATGTCTAATTGATTTTAATTATTGAAAAATATATTAAAGTTATTCTAATTAAAGCTAAATTAATTAATTGATTTGTTAATAAAAAGAAAATAATAAAATTTAAATTAATAAAGAATATTTTTTTTTGGTTTTTATTTTATAGAGAAAATTATTTGATTGGTTAGTTAATAATAAAAGTAATAACAATAAATAATTAAAAGAAATAATAAAATTAAAAAAAATAGAAAGAGTTAGGAGGTTTGGGCCTGTTTAGGGGGTTAGAATGGCAAATTCAAGGCCCATTAGGCACTGACCTGGCTGACTTTGAGAGATTCAATGTGCGCCTTTGACTTGGTTCCATGGTGGACGTTCCATCTGGGTCACCAGATCTGGCCTGGGGCCATCTGTCCATTGATTGAATGAGGGAGTATAGTAGGTGTGATACGGTGGGAGAACTGACTTGAGGTTTTGCGTTTGTGTTCGCAAATGTTTCGGTTGAGCAAGAGTCGCCACCGACTTTTTATTTATCCTAAGGAAAGGTCAAAAAGCACAGGAAAGACCTTTGAGGTTTTTTCGTGGGTTCGGGGAGTAGATTATAGAAAGGGAAGGTATTATCACCCTTTATATCCATGGTTATCCATGGGCTCTTAGTTACTTGCTTAGATCACTTGCTTTGCATTTTCAATTGTTTGAAATGGTGCTTTGTGTGTGTGGTTTTTGAAAATGTTTTGAAAAAGATGCCTTGTCTAGGCAACCTTTGTAATGACTCATGTTTGAGTATATACAAAGGTGTATGTCTTTTTGAAAAGATGTTTCAATGTTTTTTAAGAGTTGTTTGGAAGTTGTGTTGTGGTGTGTGTTTTTAAAAATGGCAAGTGTGTTTTGCAAGTTTGATCAAGTAACTAAGAGCTATCTACCCTATTTTACTCAAAGATCTTTCTTATGTTTTTAACCCTTTTAACAGTGTTACTTCACCATTGTATTTGGTGAACAACCTTGTGTTAGGATGTAAACGTGACAGGCGCGGGTCATCGTATAGACCATGAAAGCAATAGTGTCAAGTATTTTGGCGATTTTCTTGAGGGACTGTGATCATTTTTTTAGGCAACTAGATAGCGTCATCGAGGGACTATGACCATTTTGTTTGTTTTTGTTTTGTTTTGGCCAAAATACTTGACATGTAAACATGGCCCATTTTTTAAGGCAACAAGTGGATGTAACCCTAGGGGTGTAAGTGTGCAAGTATGTTTTGTTGCATATAAGAGTTTATCTTTGAATTAGGATTTTCTATTTCATTGATTTTATCTTGCCATACACATCCTAATTACTAGCATTTATATTTGAAAGCAATAAAAAGCAGAAATATAAAATCCTACGCTATTACAGCAATTAGGGGGTGGGGATACATATTTGTACATGGGGTGGTTCAATGAGAAAAATAGATAAGAAAAGAAAATAACAAAGGTAAGATATAGAGAAAGAGAGAGAGAGCCGGCGCGCTGCTGAGAGGCCATCAGATGTTCTGACTCAGGCCTGTTGCCAGATTATCAACCTTTTGGTTAAACTGTATGAGTCAGAACTTCTGACTCTGGCACCTGCAAAACAGAAACCTGTTAGTGGGAAGATCAGAAGTTCTGACCCCCATGCGCTGCAAGACAAAAATTTGTTAGTGGGGAGATCAGAAGTTTTGATCCTGCTGGAGATACAATAATCTTCAGAAGTTCTGATATTATTGACAGCAAAACAGGCATCAGATGTGCTAACGTCAAAGTCAGCACTTGGCTTCTCCCTGTGCTAGTCAGAACATCTGCAGTTTTGTTATTGTTCCACAAAACAGAAAACATGTTTGGGACAGCTTCAGCAAATGTCAAAGTGTTTTAGGAGACAGAACCAACAAGGTCACATGAAGGTTCTACGCTGATTTACTTCCTACTCAAACATTCTGAGGTATGAAAATCCTCAGAACGCAAACAACAGCAACATGATATTTACATTATGTTTATTTGAGCATGCAAAGCTGATGATGCTTAGCAGCGTGATGAAGGTCAGCAGGTGCTTACCTGGCTGTTGGAAAAGTTTGTGAGTGAGAGCTAGCTTTTAGCTCTGATGGTTTTCTGGATAGGTTCTTTTTTGAAGGGATGGATGGAGAGTATATGTGGTCAGAAGCTGTAGGGGCGTATTTCTTTAATCAAGAAGCAATCTGGGTACGAATGAGGTTTTGAGACAGGAGATTCAAAGTTATGTTTGAGGCTCTTGAGACACCAAGATTTTTTGACAGAGTTTCAAAGTATTTTCTTGCTAAAAATTTATGTTTCTCTTCTAGCAATTTTTTCTGGTTTCTGGACCGCTTCTTAGTGGTCAATGGTGCTCTATTTATAGGCAAAGCTCTTGTGGATTCTTGAATGTTAAAGGCGCCAATAGAGGTTAAATTGTTTTTTTTAAAGAAGTTCATGGAAAGTTGTGATAATGTACAGCTTTTCAGCCTAGGCTGGAACAACAGGCAAGGATTGAGGAGAAGTGACCTCTATAGGTGGAAGGTGGCGCGTAGACCCATGCCTAAGCCTGCATAAAGGTGTTTACCAAGCCACACGTGAAGAGACCTCTTGGATGAATGTTCAGGAGTGGTTGGGAGCATTAATGAGCATTAAATGGTGATGAGACTTATCAACACCAAAATTCTTGTAATAGGAGAAAACCTAAACCAACAGTTCTGTTTTACCAAAAACAACGTGAACCAAGCTCTGATCTTGGCCTCTTGCTGTCTCAGCAAATTCTGGGGATTCTCCTGACTTTCTAACATGTTCCTTGGATTTGCTTCTGGAAATCCCGGACTTAGAGATTCTGTGTCAGTGTAACACCCACTCTTCTGACCCTTTTATCTTCTGATTCCAGCATGTTCTGAAGGAGCCTTCAGACTTCTTTGCTTCCTTTGCATTCCTCTAGCAAACTCTGGCTGAACTTGCATAATTGCTGAAAGAGCCATGTTCTGTTTGAGGCTTACGTGTTGAACCACGTTTGCAACCTCTAACTGAGTTAATGTAGCTGCTGAAGAGCCAACTTCTGACTGCGTTGAGCCAAGCTTGCAACTTCTGACCGTTTCTATCTGGAGGCTGGTCCAGAAGTTCTGAAGTGCTATTTTCTTCTTAAACACCCATTTTTAGAGAAAAATTCCAAATGTTTAGAATTTAATTTTTCAAGGTAAAAGCGTTGCCTTTAGAGCTTGTGTGATCATTTTGCTCTTGTAAATGGTTTGCTTGGGAAGAAATGATAATTCAGGACTTGGATTTGTTTCAGAGAGACTCTGAGAATCCAGGATGATTTCCTGAAGAATGAGAGGGAAAATTTTGGGGTACAACAGCTGCCCCTGTTCAATCTTCTTGAACCTGAAGAGTTAGATTGGCAAGTTTGCCTTTCGCGACTCTAAGGTAAAAGAGGATTGGACACTAGAGTGCCCGTAAATTTGCACTCGTCCAAAGCATAGTTGAGGGAATGGGCTTAAAGATGCCATTTGGAGATGGTAGAATCTTGCTGGAGATGGGCTTAAAGATGCCATCCAAGAATCTTTGTTAACTTGCAATGTTGTAAGTCAAAAGAATGAGTATCAAAATGGTATCCGTGTCTGGAATGCATTCGAACTGTATCTGGAGACTGAATTTGTATGAGCAAAAGAATGGCCTCCGCGTCTGGGGTGTATCTGAGCTGTAACTGTGTTTGAATGTAGAATGAATATCAGAATGACTGCCGTGCCTGGAGTGTATCTGTATTGTATGTGGATGACAGAGGAATATCTGTGTATGGAGCAACTGTGTGATGGGGATAAACTCTGAATGAGTGACAGAATGGCAACCGTGTCTGGAGCATATCTGGACTGTACCTTGGATTTGAGATCTGTATGAGTAGTAGAATGACCGCCGTGTCTGGGGTGTATCTGTACTGTAACTGGGATCTGAATAAGTGACAGAATGGCAACCGTGTCTAGAGCGTATCTGGACTGTACCTTGGAGTTAAGATCTGTATGAGTAGTAGAATGACCGCCGTGTCTGAGGTGTATCTGTACTGTATTTGACTTGAAATTCTGAATGAGTAATAGAATGACCGCCGTGTCTGGGGTGTATCCATACTGTATCTGACTTGAAATTCTGAATGAGTAATAGAATGACCGCCGTGTATGGGGTGTATCCATACTGTATCTGACTAATTGTTAGCGATAGCCTTTTAATCTTATCCTGAAAAGGATAAAATGTTAGCTAAAACACAAAGTTATGTTGCATGATATGTATGATGCAATGAATTGCGTTTCATCAATGTTTATGATATATGAATGTAATGATTATGCATGTAAGCCGAGTAGCTGTCTTGCTGAGGAAGATAAATCCTGGACTGCTGCCGGGGATTTAAAAATCCTTTGATTGTTGTCGGGGAAAATAAATCCATGACCGAAGCTGGGGATTCCAAGGATCTTTGATCACTGGAGATGAGAAATCCTTGCTGACTGTTGATTGCTGACTGCTTGGGGAGCAAGATCTTCAATTGTTGAGGGATCTTAGGACCACTGCTGGGGATTGAAAATCCTTGGTGACTTGTGGGGAATGAGAATTCTGACGATCGTTACTGGGGAATTTAAAACCTGGGAGACTTATGCTGGAGAAGTGAGACTGAGAATCTTCAATCTGATGGGAAGTATCTATGTGGGGAGAATGTTCACTGATCTGGTTCTGCTGGGGATTGATAGTTGGAAGTTTTAGCTCCGCTGGGGACTATCAGTCTTGGCTCCACCGGGGATCTTGAAACTCAACTCTGAGGGGAATTAAGTTCTGGAAGGCTCTCTTAGCTGGGGAAATCAGCTTTTAGAAAGCTTTTGCTCTGCTGAGGATCCTGAAGTTTAACTCTGTTTGGGGAATTAAGTTCTGGATTTTAACTTAGTTGAGGAACTTGGAGTTTAATTCCGCTGGGGGTTTCTTTTGAAAGGGCCTCAAGATATCTGTCTGTACCTTCAACCTATCAGCAATCATCTTTTCTTGATTTGTAAGCAAATGATTATGTTCAAATGCATATGCCTATTTAACAAAACATTGGACGTTTCTCAAATAAAACATAGGTGTAAAAAGAAAAGGAAGACAAAGCAAAATTTCTGTACTTGGAAAAGTATTTGTATTAACTTTTTATGAGTATCTTTGTACAAAGGAGACAGACATCCTAGTAAGAGGATGTTGTCGTAAACATTGAAAAATTTATACAAAAGAAAGATCTATGTGTAACAATTCCATGGGATTCCCATTCTGTTATAGCCTTCACAACTCTGAATATCTTATCCATTCATTGCTTCGTCCGCCGATGATTGGATTGATCAGAAGCTCGGAGCTTGTTGATGAAGAGATTGTTCTTTAAAGTGATCCGACGAGACATAGTCATACGCTTTAATTCCCTAACTTTTGCCTGAATCGCCCTTTCGGTTTTTCGATCCACCGGGAAACCCTTTTTTGCCCAAGTCGCCCTTTCGGGTTTTCAACTTGTCGGGTGTACAGATTTTTGTTTTATCCCTAATTTTTGCCTGAACTGCCCTTTCGGGTTTTCAGTTCACCGGGATGCCCATTTTTTGCCCAAGCCGCCCTTTCGGGTTTTCGACTTGTCGGGTTGTTTCATGCGTAGTATCTTTTGACTATGTCTGCGTTCGCAGAGTGTGGCAAATCGTCGCCGTCCATGGTGGTCAGAATCATTGCACCACCAGAAAAGATGCTCTTGATTACAAATGGTCCTTCGTAAGTAGGAGTCCATTTGCCCCTGGGATCACTTTGCGGCAAGATGATCCGCTTGATCACAAGATCTCCGACTTGATATACTTGACATCTGACTTTCTTGTTGAAAGCCTTGATCATTCGTTTTTGGTAAGTCTGACCATGGCAAACAGCAGTGAGTCGCTTCTCGTCGATCAAATTGAGTTGATCAAGTCGGGTCTGAATCCAATGGTCTTCACTCAAACCAGCGTCCTTCATAATCCTTAAAGAAGGAATCTGAACTTCCATGGGTAGGACATCTTCCATGCCATACACCAAAGAAAATGGGGTTGCCCCTGTTGAAGTACGTGCCGTTGTACGGTATCCATGCAGAGTAAACGGTAACATCTCATGCCAGTCCTTGTAGGTGACTGTCATTTTCCGGATGATCTTCTTGATGTTTTTGTTTGAAGCTTCAACAACACCGTTCATCTTCGGCCGATAGGGAGATGAATTATGATGATAAATCTTGAACTGTTCGCATAGAGCAGTGATCATGGTATTGTTCAGATTTGTACCGTTGTCTGTGATGATCCTGTCGGGGACACCATACCGGCATATGAGGTTCTGCTTGATGAAGAGGGCAACCACATTTTTTGTAACAGAGGCAAAGGAAGCTGCTTCGACCCACTTGGTGAAATAGTCAATATCGACCAAGATGAAGCGATGTCTGCTGGATGTCGTGGGCTTAATCTCTCCAATGTCAATGCCCCACATTGCGAATGGCCAAGGAGCTGTCAAAACGTTGAGAGGGACAAGAGGAATATGAACCTTGTCGGCGTAGACTTGACATTTGTGGCAAGTACGGGAATTTGATGGCAATCAGCTTCCATGGTAGACCAGTAATAGCCTGCCCTTAGAATCTTCTTAGCCATCGTATGTCCGCTCAAGTGAGTGCCAAATGTGCCACTGTGTATCTCAGTCATGATCAACTCTGCTTCAGCTTTATCCACATAACATCATAAAACACAATCATGGCTGCGCTTATAAAGGACGTCATTGCTTAGGAAGAACTTGGCGGCAAATTTCCTTAAGAACTTCTTGTCATTTACTGAAGCTCCTTCAGGATATTCTCTAGTCTGGAGATACCTTTTGATTTCATGAAACCAGGGTTGTTCCACTACTTCTTCAGTATTAATCTCATGACAATGCGCAGGTTCGTCCATTCGCTCGATGGTGATTTGGGGAGCCTCTTTATCCTAGTTGAGTTTAAACATGGAAGACATTGTAGCCAGAGCATCTGCTAACTGATTTTCTTCTCGCGGGAAATGCTCGAAGGTGATCTGCTCGAAATGAGGCAGCAATGTCAAAACATGTTCTTTGTATGGGATAAGATTAGGATGTTTGGTGTCCCACTCTCCTTTGATTTGACTGATAACCAAAGCTGAGTCCCCAAATACGATCAAAGATTTGATCCCCAAGTCTATAGCAGCCTTGAGACCAAAGATGCAAGCTTCATATTCGGCCATGTTGTTGGTACAGCTGAAACAAAGTCGGGCAGTGAAAGGTGTGATCGGTGGAAATAGAACTGACTGTTTTGGAATGCTGGTTCACTTTTGCGTTTCGCAAAATGTCGCGGTAAGCAAGAGTCGCCACCGTCTTTTATTTTCTCCAACAAGGAAAGGACAAAAGCACATCAAAATTCCTTTTCGAGATGTTTCTCGGTTCGGGAGGTAGATTATAGAAAGGGAAGGTGTTAGCACCCTTTCTATCTGTGGTTATCCACGGGCTCTTAGGTACTTGCTCACTATGTTTTCAAAATGTTTTTCTTTTCTTGTGTTTGTGGGTTTTGAAAAAGTTTGTTTGGAAACTTCAATTTTTAACTCTTGTATCAGTTCTCAAGAGTGTATGAAGTGTTTGTTTGAAAACTTTTGTCAGAAAAGTGTAAGTGCGAAAAGTATTTTTTTGTTTTGAAAGAGCAAGTACCTCAGAACCTCTACCTACTCAAAAGAAATTAAGCTGTGTAAATGTCCTTTAGACAGTACTATCCCACTATTGAGAAGTAGGTAGCACCGTCATTGGAGTTTTCGGGTCAATTCGATTATAGCGACATGTGGTCACCAAAGCAATAGTAGGACACCTTAGCGGTAACCCTAATGTCCTAGATCCTTTTTATCCGAGGCAACCGTTTCGAGGCAACTTGGATCTTTAGACAGGAGGGCGACCTCTAAAACACCCTATACTCAATGACCACGTCGAGGCAACCAAGTGAGGCGTACCCTAGGAGTGGCATGTGCGAGTGTGTCAGGTTTCATGTTAAGTTATCTTTGCACATGTTATGGTGAGCTACGTTTTGATTTTAATTTTCAGATAAGTCTTGTCATGCATAGCCTAGTTAACATACATCTAGCAGTTAATATTTGCGGAAAGTAAATTGCGGAAAGTAAATCTAAGCTATTACAAGGCGTCGGGTATTTACATCGCCAAAAACAACCCTTGAAAAGTAAATTGCGAGAAAATAAAGAAAGCGATAAAAAGTCCTAATTAACGTTATTACATCCTCAGAACAATTACATAATAATGATAAAAAATTAATAGAACAAACATACGCGCGAGAGAAAATTGAATCAGAAAAGTCCTTAGGGTTTTGACCCTTTTTGAGAAAGAAAGAGATTTGATTATTTATGAATTAAATTAAATTAAACCTAATTAATTAATTAACAAAAGGAAATATTTTTGGTTTTTTTAATGTTTTAAGGAAATAAATAAAAAAATAGTCAAAAGTTAGTAAAAACCCTAATTCTAATTTATTTTATTTATTGCAAAAAAAGTATAAATTAACCTAATTAACTAAACTAATTACATTAGAATTTATTTACAAAAATAATAAATTAAAGGTGAAATTAATAAATAATAATAAAAAGTATTATATTTTAGTTTTCTGAATTTATTATAAAAATAATTAATTTGGTTAATTTAAATAATAATAATAGTTAATAATAAAAATAGTTAAATAAATAAATAAAAAATATAAAGAGAAAAAAAAAAAAAGAACCCAGGGGGGTGTTGGCCCATTTAGGAGGTAAGTTTGGAAATTCTGAGGCCCAATTGTTTCCAGCCTCTTTGACTTTCTGGCTCCTCCATGCGCATGGTTGACTGGGAGTATGATGATCATCATCTCATGGCCATTAGATGTGAGCTAGAAGACACCTGGCACGTGGATATTTGAGGTACATGGTAGACCACAAGGCATAAGGTATACTGGATAAGCTGCAAGAAAATAGCAATAATAATTTTGGGGGGACATGGGATTCGAACCCAGGTCCCAGTGTTCATTGGTTCATCACTCAACCACTACACCACCTGCGCCTTTTTGTTATTCAGATAATATGCAATTATTATATTAAGAAACAATCAAATATGCTGTAACACAAAAAACACGCGCGCTTATTTTCAAACTATCCAATGGTGTATTGACAGCTCATCGTCTTCCTTGCTATACCTGCAAAATAAACATTAGATAGCGGGGGTTTTTAACCCCTGTTGTACCCCAAAATTTGCCCTCCCATATCCTTCAAGAAATTACCAAGTCATGCTTCAAGTCTCCCCAAGGGTTGCACAGTGTATGAGCCTCCTAAGCAGTCAAAATTAGGGTTTTCATTCTGATCAAGAAAATGAAGTTTCCAAAGGTCCAATCAAGTCTCATATGCCTACAAATATGGTTAAGCATCCTCATACCAAGTTTCAAGACATTCAGCTCAAAATTGCACAGTCAAAACCCTAATTGCACTACAGTCAACTGTAGGGGCAAAATGGTCATTTGGCAGTCAAAAGTTCAAATTTTTGATCAACATCTCATTTTGAAGCCACAAACATCATTTGATCAATGCTTGATCATGATTCTCAAAGCTTGGCTCAAAAATCATCAAGATGCAAAAGTTTCCTTATTTGGACAGTTGGAAAAGTCAACTGTAAATTGACCAGGGCATAACTTTCACATGGATTATCAGAAAAATTCCATCCAAAGCTCATTTTGAAGAGAAATACATTTCCTACAACTCATCTTCATACTTCAAGTCCAAGAAATGCTCTCACAAAAAGTTATCAATTTCAACATTATAGGTCATTTTCAAAAGTCAACAAAAAGGGACTTTAAGTCAAAGACCATAACTTGAGATTGGTAAATAAAAATGACATGGGACTAAAGGCATTGGTTATAGGACTCAAAGAACTTTCCAAAATGTCCAATAACATGAGAAAAGCTTAAAAATTGAGCAAGTTATGCCTTGTAGAAGTTGGGAAATGTTTGGATATTTTGAAAAGTCAACATTGATTCAAATGACCTAAAATTGCTAATGGGCCCATTTTTCTTCCACAATTCATTGTCCCAAGCATGTGCACGACCATTAGGCCCAAAAGGAAGTTTTTATCCATTTTTATTTATTTATTTGGATTTTTTATCATTTATAATTCATTTAATTAAATAAAATGCATGAAAAATACAAAACTAATGAAATAAAATCTTTTTGTGCAGAAATTATTCTCATTGGACATTCAAGATTCGTGCATGATTATTTGTGGAAAGTTTTGGCATGATTTGGTATCAAATTGCATGGAAAGATATGAAAATATTTTGCCATAAAAATCAAATATCCCTTTATCAAATCTTTGATTCTTTGGACAAGGAACTTGACCTAATTCACTCAGTATATGAGCCTGATCACAAACCTAATAATTCTAACCAATAAGCTGCGCAGAAGAGCATAAACAAACTGGCATTTTTTTCAAGAAAACTCCAATTCTGAAAACTTGTTTGCAGGACGTTTCAAGCCACAAAACCCCTCCCATTGCATTCCTAGGACGCCAAGCAACGTGCCTGAATCAAGAACACGGTCCCTAAGCCCTTGAAACATTATTAGGGTTCGTGAAGCTTGAAATTGGGGGTTTCCAAACGCGGTAAAATCAGACCACCATAGTACCATGACTCAAATCAGCAAGCCCAGACGATTATGAACCCACCCTCGCGCTCAATTTATGAGCATCCAATGGCTATTCGCTATTTTTCAGTAGAGTGCCTAAGAGAACAGTTGGAAAACCGTGGCCTATGTTTGTGTTTCAGAAGAAAAAATAAAACACAATGAAGAAGATGAACTCGTGGCCAGCAGCCATTGGCTCTTTTAAATTTCGCGCTAAAACATTATCAATGTGTGTTTTTATTTTATATTAATTGTTTGATGTTTAGTATACAAGCGCGTTGGTTGGATCAGATGGCAAGCGAAGTTGTTGGTAAAGTTAGTGACCTGGGTTCGAGCCCCAGGTTTTCACTTTCTCAATATTATTTTCCAATTAACAATCACATGCAGGTTCAACGTTATTGTTCCATGATACACCTTCAGAATCCAGCGTCCACGCGTTCAATAGAATCCAATCAAAGGCCAAAAATTGAGGAACATGATGCATCTTGGTCAACGCCTCTGCACGTGAGTAAAAAAGTCCACAAGGCCAGGAATTGAAATGGGCCTGAATTGCTTGGGCCATACCTCCATATTGGGGACTGACACCCCCCTAGGTTTGCTTTTTTTATATTTTCTTTTTGCATTGTTTCTACTTTTATTTTAATTATTATTTGTTTGATTAATTAATTATTTTCATAAATATAAAAAACACACATAAAAATCAGAAAAGAATTAAAATAATAAATATTTTTATTTCTAGTATTTTCATAAATAAATGCATATAATTAAATTTAGTGTAAATTAGGCTTAATTTTAATACTTTTAATAAAAATATAAAAAACATAGAATTAGGGTTTAATTAATTAATTTTCATCCTTTTATTTTTTCTTTCATGGTAATCAAGTATTTAATATTATTTATTTTATTTATTTTTATAATTAAATTTGTATATAAAAATTAGGGTTAATTTAGGTTAAAATTCAATGTCTTCTTAATAAATTAAAAGCCATTAGAATTAGGGTTAGTATTTTTAATTAATTCTTTTTTCATATTAAATCCTAAAATACTAAAAAAAAAATACCAAAAAGCAAATTCTTTCTTTCTTTTAATTTTAATTAATTCCTCATTAGTTTAATTTGGCAAAAAGGGTCCAACGCCCTCGTTTTTAATTCGTATTAATTCGCATATTTATTTTTATTTCGTTTAAATATTTATGTATCTCTCCCGAAGCCTTGTAAATAATTTTCTCGCACCTTTCTTTTAATTCTTTATTTTTCTGTCAAATCGGGTCCTGGTTAATTTTGGCGATGTGGACCCGCGCCTTTTGTAATAGCCTAGAATTTACTTTTCTCGCAACTTTTTAACTGTTAACAAATGCATGCAAGAATGAATGGACAAAATAAAAACAAGCGTAGAACACCAATAACATGACAAGATAAATGCAAATGAAAACGACACACAAATCGCACACACCACCCCTAGGGTACGCCTCACTGTTGCCTTGCCTCGAAAGGTGATCGTCGAGTAGAGGATGTCTTAGTAAGTCCTCATGATCCGGGAACCTGGCATGAGGGTAGCTTCTAAGGTGTCTTCCCATTGCTCCGGTGATCACCATGTCCCGAACCTCGAATTGACCCGAACACCTCCAACGGTGGTGCTACCTACCTCTCAATGGTGGGATGGCACTACTTTAAAGGACATTTACACAGACGAATTCCTTAGGGTAGGTAGACGACTCTAGATACTTGCTCTAATTTCAAAAACAAATTCAAAAAATACTTTTCACACCAACACCTTTTCAAAAAGCTTTCGAAAGCAATTTTTCAAACACTCTTGAGGACCGATACAAGAGTCGAACTGGAATTTTCAAAGAAACTTTTTTAAAACCCACATTGAAAAGAAAACAAACCATTTTGAAAACACATTGAGCAAGTATCTAAGAGCCCATAGATAACCATGGATAGAAAGGGTGCTAACACCTTCCCTTTCTATAATCTACCTCCCGAACCGAGAGCAATCTCTATAAGGAATTTTTCTGTGCTTTTGTCCTTTCCATTTGGAGAAAATAAAAGACGGTGGCGACTCTTGCTTCCGCGATATTTCGCGAACCAGCGTTAAACAGTCAGTTCCAGATCCACCGATCACAACCCCCACTATTCATCTTGACGAAAAATAGCGAATAGAGATACAAGGGATATAAATATTTCACGAGGATAGAATCATGTTCGTCTGGTCCTAACGGTTCCAACCATGTGCCTTAGTGGTCTCAATTTTTCCTGGTTTAGGAATCCCCAAATTCAAGGTTCAGGAACCCTAGAAATCGTCCATGGCAACTTTTGATTTATGGCGTTTTAATCCAATTAAGTTATATCATTAGCTTCGCATGGCCCCTATCAACATTAACCAATCACAAAAATGTGTTAAATATGCATGAATCAATGTTTACGATTTTGGAAAAAAGCTTCAAACTGTGGTTCTGTTTAGGACGATTCTTTGAGCTTCAAGGCTTGAATTTGATTGCCACACACTCCTGGGAACTCCTGTAAGATGTTAGAATCAACAAAAACCTTTGAATCGCCCTGGAATATGGAAATCAGTTTTTAGTTTTTCTCCAATTTTCTTGAATTGCTATGGCTTTTGTCTACAGCTTTCTCACGTGTATGGCATTAGGGTTGGCTTGCATATTTATAGAGGAATGGAATTAGGTCACAATCTTGCACAAAAATCCATTGAGTTGATGATTGAATATTTGATTGAAAATCAAATCTTTTTGCATTTTCATGATTGAATAAAGTTGCCAATTTTGGAGATTTTGCATCTTTGACTTGGTGCACGAAATTTCCAGCATATCTTGACCATATTTGCTTCACAAAAAGATTGAAAAACCAAATCTTTGTATTTTCCTACAATTTAAATTAATTAAATGAATTAATATTGATTAAAAATACAATTAATTAATAAAAAATAAGAAAATAAATTTAATTAAGCTTGATGGGTCGTGCATAGGCCATGGATGAAGTTTCAAGAATAGATTTGAGGCCCATTAGCAAAAATAAGGTGTTTTGAGCAAAGTTGACTTTTGCAAATTCACAAAAATTTCCCAACTTCTCCAATGCATATCTTGCTCAATTTTGATCATATGAACATGTTCTTGGACATTTTGGAAAGGTCTTGAAGTCCTCTAACCAATGCCTTTGGTCCCATGTCATTTGTATTTACCAAACTCAAGTTATGGCCTTTGACTTAAAGTGCATTTTTGTTGACTTTTGAAATTGACCTATAATATAGAAATTGATAACTTTTTGTGAGAGCATTTCTTGGACTTGGAGTGTGAATATGGATTGTAGGAAATATCATCCCCTTCAAAATGAGCATTGGATGGGATTTTTATGATGAACCATGAAAAAGTTATGCCCTGGTCAAGATACAGTTGACTTTTCTGTTGTCCAAAAATAGTAACTTTTTGCACCTTGATGATTTTTGAGCCATTCTTGTGGAATCATGATCAAGACTTGATCAAATGATGATTGTGGACTCAAAATAAGATGTTGACCAAAAATTCTGACTTTTGACTGTAAAATGACCATTTTGCCCCTGCAGTTGACTATGGGTCAAATGAGGCTTTTGACTGTGCAAATTGGCACTGTGAGTCTTGAGACTTGGTATGTAGGTGCTTGAGAATGCATATAGGCCTATGAGACTCGATTGAACCATTAAAAAACCCTCAATTCCTTGAAAGAACCAAAACCTTAATTTCAGCTGGCTTAGGAGGTGGTTTGACTGTACAATCCTTGAGCAATTTGAGAATTATTCTTGTCAAATCTTGAAGAATATGGGAGGGCAAATGTTGGGGTACAACAGTTGCCCCTGTTCAATTTTCTTAACCTGAGGATGTAGATTGGCGTTAGAGCCTTTCGTGATCCGAAGGTGGAAGATAATTGAACACTAGAGTGCCCAGAAATTTGCACTCGCATAGCGTGGTATCAGCAATGTGATGTCGGGAATGGGCTTACAGATGCCATTTGGAAAGGTGATGGATAGGAGGATGGGCTTATAGATGCCATCTGGAGATGTAACAGAATCTTGTCGGGGATGGGCTTATAGATGCCATCTGGAGATTGTTTGTTGAATTGTAACTTGGTAGGTTGAAAGAAGGAACCTGTGTAGGGTTGCCTGATGATGAGTCCGTGTGAAACTGCATCTTGGAAGAGAAGGAACCGGTGTAGGGTTGCTTCATGATGGTCAAGTAGATAGTTGTCCTGTCTGGTTTCAGGTATTAATCTACGATCCGTCGTCCATAGATATTTCCTGGCTAGTTACAGGTGTTGATCTGGAACTTAAGAGAGGTGGGTCAAGGAGATAGTTTTCCTGTCTGGTTTCAGGTATTAATCTCTGACTTGAGAAAGAAAGATGGTTTCCTGGCTTGCTACAGGTATTGATCTTCAATCTCTTCATATAGATAACTTTCCTGTCTGGTTTCAGGTATAGATCTACAATTAGTTCATATAGGTGGTTTTCCTGTCTAGTTACAGGTGTTGATCTGGAACTTAAGAAAGGTTGATGGTAGGTAGTTTTGTCTTTGTTGACAGGTTGTCTCTATTGACGGGATGATCATCAGAAAAATCTTTAGGAATCGATTTAACTGGTTTTGTCTCCATTGACATGCTTGGCTTCAGAAAAATCTTTAGGAATCGATTTAACTGGTCTTATCTCCATTGACTGACTGGCCTCAGAAAATCTTTAGGAATCGATTTAACTGGTCTTGTCTCCATTGACGGCGTTCGCATCAGAAAAATCTTTAGGAATCGATTTAACTGGTTTTGTCTCCGTTGACATGCTGAGCATCAGAAAAATCTTTAGGAATCGATTTAACCGACTTTGTCTCCATTGACTGGTTTTGCATCAGAAAAATCTTTAGGAATCGATTTAACTGGTTTTGTCTCCATTGACATGCCGAGCATCAGAAAAATCTTTAGGAATCGATTTAACCGACTTGAGAAGGCCTTTGACTGGATCGGCATCAGAGAAATCTTTAGGAATCGATTTAACTGGACCAGGCAAGGTCTTGGAATCTTCAACTGGGTCTGCATCAGGAAAATCTTTAGGAATTGATTTAACTGGACCAGAGAAGGCCTTTGACTGGATCGACATTAGAAAAATATTTAGGAATCGATTTAACTGGACCAGGCAAGGTCTTGGAATCTTCAACTGGATCGGCATCAGAAAAATCTTTAGGAATCGACTTAACTGGACCAGAGAAGGCCTTTTGATATGGTTGAGAATTTAACTGCATCTTTCCTGAAAGGTAAAGGTCAGTCATATGCGATGCATGAGATGGATCAAGCAATGATGTTCTCAACATAAATGAGATTGTATGGTATGATGCGTATATGCATGTATCATGATGTATGAAAATGTGATGCTTTAGCTGGGGAGAATGAATCCCGGATCTGTTGGAGAATAGTGTTGAGTTCTTCATTTCCGCTGGGGATGATGAACGAAGATGATTGCAAGAATAAACCTGTAGGAGAAGATGACTCCGTCGGGGGATAAACCTGGTGGAGAGACTACTCTGCGGGGAATTACTCTGTGGGGAGGAGATGCTTTGCTGGGATTTTAACGATAACTCCGCTGGGGATTCCGTTGATAAGCTTTGTTGGGGATTTCGATGAACTCCGCTGGGGGATAGAAAGGACTTCGCTGGGGACGATCTTTCCGTTGCAATTTGCTGAGGATAACCCAGTTAGACTCTGGTGGGGGATAACCTTCTGAATATGGCTGGGGAGAGATGCATTTGTACTCTGCAGGGGATAAGCTTCCAGAATCTACTGGGGAAGATAATTCAACTTTGTCGGGGAAACTTTTCAGACTGTGCTGGGAAATGGCTCCTAATGGGGTATCTTGTATTCCACCGGGGAACAATCTTATATTTCTGTCGAGGAATATTAAGACTGCCGGGGATGCTTGCTGAGGAATATCTGTATACTCTGCTAGGGAATATTAAGATCTTCTGGGGAAACCCAACTTTTTCAGGACTGATGGTAGACCAACTCTGCTTGGGGGAGAGTATTGCTGACTTGCTAGGGATACTGTGCCCTTTTGGGATTGATGGGAAACCAACTCTGCTTGGGGAGAGTATTGCTGAATCTTGCCTTACTCTGCGGGGAGTGAAGGTATCTTGGTCATATTCTTCAGCTGAACTTACCTTGGTACCTTGGTGGACAGAGCAGCTTGTACAGTTCAGACAATTCTTATTGCCCCAGTTTCTGCGGGAGAAGAATGCCTATGAGGAGCTTGATAACTGCCGATTGACAAATCTTCTTCTGGTAGGCAAGTGACAAGATGACGGGACATAATCGTACGCTTTGATCCCTAATTTTTGCCTGGACCTCCCTTTCGGGTTTTCAGTCCATCTGGATACCCTTTTTTTGCCCAAGCCGCCTTTTCAGGTTTTCGACTTGCCGGGTGTACATATTTTTCATTTTCATCCCTTATTTTTGCCCGAACCCTTTTGGTTCGCCGGGAAGCCCTCATTTTTTCCTAGGCCAGTCGACCTAGCGGGTCTTTGATTATGCGTAGCATTTTTTTGACTATGTCCATGCTCTCAGGATGTAGGGAGATGTCACTGTCGGTAGTATTGTGTTGCCATACCACCAGAAAATCTTCGTTTGATCATGCAAGATTCGTTGCTGGAATTCATGTCCAATGCCCCCGAGTGACTCAGGCGGAGATTTGCCCCTGGCTATTTGGCATTTTGAGAGATTCCTTGAATCTTGACTTGACTGCCCCAGATGATGGACAATGATCATGCCGTGCCCCTTGATTGGAAGTGTTTTTCCACTTGAGGTGATCCTTGAGAAGATTTTTGTTCACTAGATATTCGTCGTACGAATTTCTCTGCTGTTTGAACAAATAGTCATATGCAAACAATATTATTTCAAGAATAAAAGCTTATGTCTGTCTTGAAGTTTTTTTAAAATGCAGTTTTCAACAAAACAAGTGAATTTTTGTAAAATGTGATGTCAACTCAAAATTTTTACAGCAAGCCCTACAGGAGTCAGGATACCTTTGGTAACAGTATGCTTTCGAACTAACCCATGCTTCAGCTAGGACTTTTAAGGGTTATAACGTGGTATGGTTCACAGTTTAATAAACAAAGGATAAAGGCTCAAATTTTATTTGTACCCACCCGCTCTTCGTGATGTTCTTCAAACCTAAACTCAACTGATCGTGCGTTAGACCTTGTTTGAGTCTTTGCTCTGATATTCCGGTGATGGTTCGGATACTGATAGTTTATTTTGAACAGGCAATCATTTTCCTTTTTTCTGTTGAGGGTCTGTAGGACCTCTTTCTTTTTGATTTTATTATCCCTGTCTTTTTGCCTGAACTGTTTCTTTTGTGATTACAGTCAGCGGGATGCCCCAGTTTTGTAAGTCTCCTTCATAGGTTTTGACTTATTGGGCTTTTGTTTTTTGAAAGATAACGACTGCCTGTCCTTACGCTTATAGGGAACCATCACTGTCTTTTGTTTCAGAAGGACTTCTTTGATGCCATTCATTGTGCACCTGGATCAACTGAGAGAACTACCCTGCCCCGGGTTGTGATTAAGGGTTTTAATTTGTGAAAAGAAAAACTCCAACTTCTTTGGCTCAAAGGGGTTGACTAGGGATTATCTTCCTTATTACTCCACTGTTTAGGATTTGAAATAATGCCTGTACCTCATCAGCGGGGTCTGTTCAAAAGCATACTGTAAAGATCGTGGTATCGTTTTCGTCATCCTCCCTCAAAAGGCTTAGAATTTTCTAATCGAGAGTTGAACATCAAAAAATGAAAGCAATTTTAAGCATAGTGAAAACAGTTAATTCAAAACAGACACGTGTGATGCATTAATGAAATAAGAGAGTTTGACATGATAATTGTTTGAATAAGCAAAGAAAAATACAACTTGAAAATTCAAATGAACAAAAGTCTTTCAGTCCTAGCCATGTTTTGGCAAGGGAGCAGTGATCATATTGGGAGTCTCGGGCGCCTCAAACTCAATTTCCTTTGCATCGATCAAGTCTTGGACCTTGTTTTTCAGACTCCAACAATCATCTGTATCATGCCCCGGGCTCTCAGAGTGATAAGCGCAGCGGGCATTGGGGTTATGTTTTGGCGACGTTGTATTTTCATTCTTTGGAGCTTCTTTTAGAGTCACCAGATTGGTCTTCAGCAACTGTGGCAACATCTGGGACAAGGTCATGCTGAGCCGAGTGAACTGCCTCCTAGGTCTCTCTTTCCTTTGTTGGTTGTGACGCTGAGGAGCGCCAGCATGTTTTGAAATAACCACCGCGTTGACAGCTTGGCGGTGTTCAGATCTATTTGGTCTCCTTGAACCATAGACAACACTAGATTCCTTCTTGAACGGTTTCTTTTCAGTACTCAAGGAGGCTCCTTTCTATATCTTCCCAAACTTGATACCAGCTTCAATTCTCTCACCAGTCAAGATAAGGTCTGTAAACCCGGCTGAAGAATTTCCAATCAAATGGTTGAAGAATGGACCAGACAGGGTCCCCAAGAACATATCAACAAGATCACGGTCAGTTAGAGGTTGCTGCACCCTTCCAGCCAGGTCTCTCCACTTTTAGGCATATTCCTTAAATCCTTCATCCGTCCCTAGTGACATACCCTGGAGTTGGGTACGTGTAGGAGCGAGGTCGGAATTATACTGATACTGCTTATAGAACGCAGTAGCCAAATCCTCCTAGTTACGAATACTGGCTCCATCCAGCTGATAGAACCATTCGAGTTGAGTCCCTGAAAGACTATCCTGGAAGAAATGGATCCACAAATTCTTGTCAGATGTATAAGGTTGGATCTTCCTTACATACGACTGGAGGTGCAGCTTAGGACAGGAAGCTCCGTCGTATTTGGTAAAAGTAGGTGCCTTGAACTTGTGGGGAATCACCACCCCAGAGGATAAGCCTAGGTATCCAAAGTCCAACCCGGGCACGTTCTGAATCTCCATAACACTTAAGTGGTCCTCCAGCTGTTTGTACCTGTCCTCAGTAGGAGGGTACTGTTCATCATCATAATCCGTCTCGTTGTCGGAGACCACGGGACTAGGAACCCTTCTCTCTTGTGGGTTGTCTTTGCCTACAGATGAGGTAGTCAGCTCAACCTCGTTCTGCAGTCTGCGTCCAGTGTTGAACAAGACGGTCCTCTTCTTCTTCTTCTTCCTCTCTTTCAGAATCAGAGTCTTCAAATCCTGTTGACCCTGGGCTAGGCTCATAACCAACTCTTGGAACTGGGCATTCTGGGCCTGGAGGGCCTTGATAGCTTGTTCAGTGGTAGGTTCAGAAGACATGATGATTGCTGAAATAAACAGCGAAGAAGATAAGTGACCTGTAAAAGGGTACCTGTAATGCAATGATATGTATGATATGCATGCAATGTTTCCAAGGATCTCGCGGGGTAAACAGAGAAACTTGTTAGAATTTGAATATGGTAGCTTGATTGAAGGAACTTCATGTTACTGAGAGTCCTTCTTCAAGAGTCAAAGCTCACCATATCGAGTGGGTCATAGCCCCTGACTCAAGTTATCATATTTTGATCTCCGAACAACCTTGGATAGAGGAAAATAAATCCCCTTTGCCCCTTGCTAGACAGTTGGTTCATCATGACCTGCATCACAAACCTTTGAGATCCTTGAAATGGGTTAGTCCTTATGCAGGATGCATGCAATGTTATGATGGTATGATGTCATGATAAAGGCACGCCACAAGTATTCACAAAAGGCAAACATGGTAAGGCACACAAGTCACACAAGAGCCCTTAGATTTCAGGCCAGCATGAAGTTTAGGTACTACCCTCTTTCAGTTTCAGTTGGTTAAGACCTGTCCTAAAAATAGTAACCGGGTTCTAGAGGATCTCAATATCATTGACTACCCTCGATCAGTCATAACTCCAGCTTAGCAACCTTTTCTTGCGGCCAAAACCATCGCGAGAGTTTAGCCTCAATGAGTGTAGCATACTGCTACTGTTCTATGGCCAAGTTGGTCAATTTAAGGTTCTAAGGTCAGTTGGTGCTTGATGACTCCTCAGAAGACCCATATTCTCCTCGTTCCAACACAAGGGATATCGGTACAGACCAAGGTGTCACACCAACGTAGCTACTGCTTCACCCGTGTCGGTCTACGCCGGACAGGTCCCTCACAGTTTATTGCTACTTACCTAAAGGGTATTCCCCAAATCCGGGTTAGGATCTATAAAACTCCGATGCAAACCCACAAAATTAAAGCATATAAGGCATACAATTGAAAACATAGTGGTATAATCCTAAGGTACACCTCACTTATAAATCCCCAGCAGAGTCGCCAGTTATGTGATCGGTGGAAATAGAACTGACTGTTTTGGAATGCTGGTTCGCGTTTGCGTTTCGTAAAATGTCGCGGTAAGCAAGAGTCGCCACCGTCTTTTATTTTCTCCAACAAGGAAAGGACAAAAGCACAACAAAATTCCTTTTCGAGATGTTTCTCGGTTCGGGAGGTAGATTATAGAAAGGGAAGGTGTTAGCACCCTTTCTATCCGTGGTTATCCACGGGCTCTTAGGTACTTGCTCACTATGTTTTCAAAATGTTTTGCTTTTCTTGTGTTTGTGGGTTTTGAAAAAGTTTGTTTGGAAACTTCAATTTTTAACTCTTGTATCAGTCCTCAAGAGTGTATGAAGTGTTTGTTTGAAAACTTTTGTCAGAAAAGTGTAAGTGCGAAAAGTATTTTTTTGTTTTGAAAGAGCAAGTACCTCAGAACCTCTACCTACTCAAAAGAAATTAAGCTGTGTAAATGTCCTTTAGACAGTACTATCCCACTATTGAGAAGTAGGTAGCACCTTCGTTGGAGTTTTCGGGTCAATTCGATTATAGGGACATGTGGTCACCAAAGCAATAGTAGGACGCCTTAGCGGTAACCCTAATGTCCTAGATCCTTTTTATCTGAGGCAACCGTTTCGAGGCAACTTGGATCTTTAGACAGGAGGGCGACCTCTAAAACACCCTATACTCAATGACCACGTCGAGGCAACCAAGTGAGGCGTACCCTAGGAGTGGCATGTGCGAGTGTGTCAAGTTTCATGTTAAGTTATCTTTGCACATGTTATGGTGATCTACGTTTTGATTTTAATTTTCAGATAAGTCTTGTCATGCATAGCCTAGTTAACATACATCTAGCAGTTAATATTTGCGGAAAGTAAATTGCGGAAAGTAAATCTAAGCTATTACAAGGCGTCGGGTATTTACATCGCCAAAAACAACCCTTGAAAAGTAAATTGCGAGAAAATAAAGAAAGCGATAAAAAGTCCTAATTAACGCTATTACATCCTCGGAACAATTACATAATAATGATCAAAAATTAATAGAACAAACATACGCGCGAGAGAAAATTGAATCGGAAAAGTCCTTAGGGTTTTGACCCTTTTTGAGAAAGAAAGAGATTTGATTATTTATGAATTAAATTAAATTAAACCTAATTAATTAATTAACAAAAGGAAATATTTTTGGTTTTTTTAATGTTTTAAGGAAATAAATAAAAAAATAGTCAAAAGTTAGTAAAAACCCTAATTCTAATTTATTTTATTTATTGCAAAAAAAGTCAAAATTAACCTAATTAACTAAACTAATTACATTAGAATTTATTTACAAAAATAATAAATTAAAGGTGAAATTAATAAATAATAATAAAAAGTATTATATTTTAGTTTTCTGAATTTATTATAAAAATAATTAATTTGGTTAATTTAAATAATAATAATAGTTAATAATAAAAATAGTTAAATAAATAAATAGAAAATATAAAGAGAAAAAAAAAAAGAAGAACCCAGGGGGGTGTTGGCCCATTTAGGAGGTAAGTTTGGAAATTCTGAGGCCCAATTGTTTCCAGCCTCTTTGACTTTTTGGCTCCTCCATGCACATGGTTGACTGGGAGTATGATGATCATCATCTCATGGCCATTAGATGTAAGCTAGAAGACACCTGGCGCGTGGATATTTGAGGTACATGGTAGACCACAAGGCATAAGGTATACTGGATAAGCTGCAAGAAAATAGCAATAATAATTTTGGGGGGACCTGGGATTCGAACCCAGGTCTCAGTGTTCATTGGTCCATCACTCAACCACTACACCACCTGCGCCTTTTTGTTATTCAGAAAATATGCAATTATTATATTAAGAAACAATCAAATATGCTGTAACACAAAAAACACGCGCGCTTATTTTCAAACTATCCAATGGTGTATTGACAGCTCATCGTCTTCCTCGCTGTACCTGCAAAATAAACATTAGATAGCGGGGGTTTTTAACCCCCACTATTCATCTTGACGAAAAATAGCGAATAGAGATACATGGGATATAAATATTTCGCGAGGATAGAATCATGTTCGTCTGGTCCTAACGGTTCCAACCATGTGCCTTAGTGGTCTCAATTTTTCCTGGTTTAGGAATCCCCAAATTCAAGGTTCAGGAACCCTAGAAATCGTCCATGGCAACTTTTGATTTATGGCGTTTTAATCCAATTAAGTTATATCATTAGCTTCACATGGCCCCTATCAACACAAACCAATCACAAAAATGTGTTAAATATGCATGAATCAATGTTTACAATTTTGGAAAAAAGCTTCAAACTGTGGTTCTATTTAGGACGATTCTTTGAGCTTCAAGGCTTGAATTTGATTGCCACACACTCCTGGGAACTCCTGCAAGATGTTAGAATCAATAAAAAGCTTTGAATCGCCCTGGAATATAGAAATCAATTTTTAGTTTTTCTCCAATTTTCTTGAATTTCTATGGCTTTTGTCTGCAGCTTTCTCACGTGTATGGCATTAGGGTTGGCTTGCATATTTATAGAGGAATGGAATTAGGTCACAATCTTGCACAAAAATCCATTGAGTTGATGATTGAATATTTGATTGAAAATCAAATCTTTTTGCATTTTCATGATTGAATAAAGTTGCCAATTTTGGAGATTTTGCATCTTTGACTTGGTGCACGAAATTGCCAGCATATCTTGACCATATTTGCTTCACAAAAAGATTGAAAAACCAAATCTTTGTATTTTCCTACAATTTAAATTAATTAAATGAATTAATATTGATTAAAAATCCAATTAATTAATAAAAAATAAGAAAATAAATTTAATTAAGCTTGATGGGTCGTGCATAGGCCATGGATGAAGTTTCAAGAAGAGATTTGAGGCCCATTAGCAAAAATAAGGTGTTTTGAGCAAAGTTGACTTTTGCAAATTCACAAAATTTTCCCAACTTCTCCAATGCATATCTTGCTCAATTTTGATCATATGAACATGTTCTTGGACATTTTGGAAAGGTCTTGAAGTCCTCTAACCAATGCCTTTGGTACCATGTCATTTGTATTTACCAAACTCAAGTTATGGCCTTTGACTTAAAGTGCATTTTTGTTGACTTTTGAAATTGACCTATAATGTAGAAATTGATAACTTTTTGTGAGAGAATTTCTTGGACTTGGAGTGTGAATATGGATTGTAGGAAATGTCATCCCCTTAAAAATGAGAATTGGATGGGATTTTTCTGATGAACCATGAAAAAGTTATGCCCTGGTCAAGATACACTTGACTTTTCTGCTATCCAAAAATAGTAACTTTTTGCACCTTGATGATTTTTGAGCCATTCTTGTGGAATCATGATCAAGACTTGATCAAATGATGATTGTGGACTCAAAATAAGATGTTGACCAAAAATTCTGACTTTTGACTGTAAAATGACCATTTTGCCCCTGCAGTTGACTGTGGGTCAAATGAGGCTTTTGACTGTGCAAATTGGCACTGTGAGTCTTGAGACTTGGTATGTAGGTTCTTGAGAATGCATATAGGCCTATGAGACTCGATTGAACCATTAAAAAACCCTCAATTCCTTGAAAGAACCAAAACCCTAATTTCAGCTGGCTTAGGAGGTGGTTTGACTGTACAATCCTTGAGCAATTTGAGAATTATTCTTGTCAAATCTTGAAGAATATGGGAGGGCAAATTTTGGGGTACAACAAAAGGTGTATGGAAACCTTCTGGGGAAATGAGTACCGCACCGATACTGTTTCCAAGTGCATTTGAAGCACCATCAAAGTACAGGGTCCATCGGGATCCATTTTCAGGTCCGTCATACAGTCCGTTACCTTCAATGATGTCCAATGTCATGATGTCCTCGTCCGGGAAGTTGAATCTCATGGATTGATAATCTTCGATAGCTTGATGAGCCAGATGGTCAGCTAGTACACTCCCTTTTTTAGCTTTTTGGGTAGTATACTGGATGTCATACACAATCAGGATCATTTTCCATCTAGAGATTCTTCCAGATAAAGCAGGCTTCTCGAAGATATATTTGATCGGGTCCATTTTGGAAAGCAGCAAAGTGGTATGAGTCAACATATACTGTCTTAGTCGGCGAGCAGCCCATACCAAAGCGCATCAAGTTTTCTCGAGCAGTGAGTAACGAGTCTCACAATCGGTAAACTTTTTGCTAAGGTAATAAATGGCATGCTCTTTTCGACCAGACTCGTCATGCTGGCCCAATACGCACCCCATTGAGTTGTCCAAAACAGTCAGATACATGATCAATGGCCTTCCTTCGACGGGTGGCATCAGAATAGGAGGTTCTAGCAAATACTCCTTGATCTTATCAAAAGCAAATTGACAATCTTCGTTCCATACAACTACCTGATCCTTCTTCAATTGTTTGAAAATTGGCTCACAGGTAGACGTCAGATGAGAGATGAATATGGCAATATAGTTCAAGCGTCCCAATAACCCTCTAACCTCCTTTTCAGTACGGGGGGCAGGCATTTCTTGTATAGCCCTTACTTTTGCTGGATCGACCTCAATGCCTTTGTTGCTGACAATAAATCCCAGAAGTTTACCAGACCTAACTCCAAAAGTGCACTTACTTGGATTCAGTCTGAGTTTGTACTCCTTCAGCCTGGAAAACAACCTCTGCAAGTGTTCAAGGTGTTCTTCCTCTGTTTGTGATCGAGCTATCATGTCGTCTACGTAAACTTCGATCTCATGATGTATCATATCATGAAACAAAGCTACCATGGCGCGTTGATAGGTTGCCCCTGCATTCTTCAGTCCGAACGGCATCACCTTATAGCAGAAGGTACCCCATTGTGTAACAAAGGTTGTTTTCTCCATGTCCTCGGGGGCCATTTTGATCTGGTTGTAGCCCGAGAATCCATCCATGAAAGAAAATACTTTGTGCTGAGCCGTGTTATCAATCAAAATGTCGATATGTGGTAGTGGAAAATCATCTTTAGGGCTAGCCCTGTTCAAATCCTGGTAGTCCACACACATTCTGACCTTGCCGTCTTTTTTGGGAACGGGCACAATGTTAGCAACCCATTGCGGATAGGATGTAACAGCCAGAAAGCCAGCGTTGAATTGCTTCATTACTTCAGCTTTAATCTTCTCGGACATGTCAGGCCTCATTCGGCGGAGTTTTTGCTTTATCAGTGGACAATCTTATCTCGTAGGGAGACGGTGAACCACGATGTCTGCGTCTAACCCTGGCATGTCTTCATAAGACCAGGCAAAGATTTCAACGTATTCACTCAACAACTGTACTAAGCGCTCCTTGATACCTGGCTCCAAGTTGGCACCCACTTTTACTTCTTTCCTGTCTTCCTGTGTTCCTAAGTTGACAATTTCCAACAACTCTTCATGAGGTAAGATGTCCCTCTCTTCTTGTTGTAGAAGTCTGGCTAACTCTCCCGACACTTCACAATCTTCGTCGTCTTCGTACTCAGCCGGATTGACCAAATCTTCAGAGTTTTTGAAGGATACAACAGAATAGTCACCCATGGAATCCGGAGTGGATGGGTACCTGCATTTGTGAGTGTGGGTGTGTGTAAGGGATAGCCATCCTTAAACAAACAAAAATGCAAAAGGAAAGAAAATGAACACATCAGTTTATAAATGAAAAACGCCCAATGATTCATTAAACATGGCATATGATAATGAAGAGAATCAAGCCCTTACAAATGGACCTACATGCCCCGGGCAAGGCATGAGGTGAAAACTAGTGTGCGAATTGTTTAAGAGTAATTATTACAGACCAACAGGAAATGTTCAGAAGATAAATTACTGATTGATGAAAGTAATGGGAACAAAGTCCTTCGCCTCCCAGTTGTTCAGCCCTCCTTCAATGGTTGGAAAGATCCAATCTTCAAAGTTAGCCTCTTCATCATTGTCTTCTAAAGCATTGATTCCATGAGGAGAAATCTTGGTGGGTGTCTTTTCAATTTTGGAGCGACGCATAGCCTTTTGCCCCGCAGCAGTAAATCCCAAACCAAACTTGTCTGTTTTGTGAGGAAAATCAGGCAACTGTCCCCACACTGTGCTCTTTCCCTCCTTCATTGCAGCCTTTGCGTCTTTCAGAGATGCCATCCTGGCCACCTGCTTGGGTACCTCAGCTGCTGCCTTCGCTATTGCAACCTCGGGAGAAACTTCCTCAAAGTGTTGAAAAGGTGTTTCAATGAATTCGCCATCCACTTCCATATACCGAAAGGAATTCAGATGACTGATCATGTACTCCTCCTCACCGTGTACAATTATGATTCCATGGTCTTCCTAGCAAGCAAGAGTATGATGGGCAGATGTCCATCACATAGAAGGTTGAGTGGAACACTTCAGTGCCTACCTTGATGGGAATGCCGACCTCCCCATGTACCATCCTTTTAGACCCGTCAAAGGCCCTGACAATGATATTACTTGGTTTCAGCTCCAAACCTTCACAATCCAACCGGTCGAGAGCCTTCTTAGGCAGCACATTTAAGGAAGAACCAGTATCGACCAAGACATGGGCGAGAGTGGTTCCTCGGCATTCAACTGACACATGCAGTGCGTCATTGTGCTTTCTTCCCTTCGGAGTCAGGTCGACATCAGAGAAACCCAGTCCATTGTCGGCGGTAAGGATGGCTACACAATCCTAGAATTGATCGGCTGAGGTTTCTTGAGGCACATGGGCCGTCTTCAAAAACTTAATCAAGGCTTTGGCATGAGCCTCCGAACAAAGCAGCAAGGCTAACATGGAGATCTTCGAGGGGGTTTACCCCAGTTGCTCCACCACATCATAATCACTCTTCTTGATTATTTTCAGAATCTCCTCCATTTCTTTTTTAGAGGTTTCGGGGAGGACCAATGGCTGAGCCCTCGTCCTAACGAGCTCCTCTTGGATCCCTTTCCCCTTATCAGCAGCAGTAGGAGGGACAACCACAGGAGTAACAACTTTTTCAATCATTGGCGTTCTTGCAGATAGTTTTACCGGTGCAGAGGTAACCTTGGGAACAACTGAGGGTCCAAAGATTCCCTTTGGAGGGGCAATCTCTAGAGAGAAAATTCTTCCACTTCGGGTAATTTTGCTCGTTCCGACAATGTTTCCAATGTCGGCAGTTTCTTCGTCAGAGCTCCCTTCAGTTATCTCAATTTGTTTAACACCATGGTAGTAGATTTCTCCACCGTAATTCCACGGTATTGATTTGTCAGATTTGTAGGGGACATGCCCAGGCATGGTTATTTTCAGAGGTACTATCTTCGGAGCGGATGTAATATTAACAGGTCTTTTGGGGACCTTAGAAAGATTGGCGGAAATGGTTATTATTGAAACTTCATTGATAGGAGTTGGAGTAACGGGAGTCTTTTCAAAAATAATTTGTTGGTTGTCCATTAGGCGTTGGATGCCTATCTTCATCAATGGACAGTCGGTTGGTAGGGCAGAACAAAGGTAGCAGTCTTCTTTACAACCTGGGAAAATCCCAGCCTTCAACAGATTCAACTTGATTGTCAGTAGTGGAGTTATCAGATCATCAACAACAGCAACATACAAATCTTCTTCAACAGCATGGACATTGTGACCATGCTTCGGCATTTGAGTGGAGATTACATTCAGCTTCTCAGGGGCATCGAACTCAACCTCTTTAGCATCTATCAAATCCTGAATTTTATTCTTAAGCGCCCAGCAATTGTTGGTGTCATGCCCGGCGCTGTCAGAATGATAGGCACATTTAGCATTTGGATGATAGTATGGAGATGTGGTGTTAGGGTTTTTCGGTGCCTCCTTTAAACCAATCAGATTTAACTTCAACAAATGGGGAAGAACTTGTGCAGGCGTCATGTTGATGCGGGTGAACTGCCGTTGTGGCCGTTCTACCCGTTGCTGATTTGGTCTCGACTGATTGTTACGAGGCTGATCATTTGACGAATTTTGAATCATCACGGCCCCTACAGTTGACCGGCGCTCAGTTCTTCCCAATCCTTTTTGAGAGTATATAACAGCCGCTTCCTTCTTTGTTGGGAAAGGTTTTTTAACAGTTGTGGATGCAGAGGCATCCCTTTGAATCTTCCCACTCTTAATACCAACTTCCACCCGTTCGCCAGTCAGAATCAGTTCAGTAAACCCTGCAGAAGAGCTCCCGATCAAATGGTTGAAGAAAGGGCCAGATAGGGTTCCCAAGAACATATCAACTAGCTCCCTATCTGAAAGAGGTGGCTGCACTCTTCTGGCCAAGTCGCGCCATTTCTGGGCATATTCTTTGAATCCCTCATTTGAGGCCATCCCCATACTTTGTAGCTGAGTACGGGTTGGCGCCAAGTCGGCGTTGTATTGATACTGGCGATAAAAGGCAGCTGCCAAGTCCTCCCAATTATGCACTTCTGATCTTTCAAGCTGGTAAAACCAATCTAGCTGTGTACCAGCCAGGTTGTCTTGGAAGAAGTGTACCCAGAGATTTCTATCGGATGAATGAGGCTGAATTTTTCTGACATACGACCTCAGGTGCATCTTTGGGCAAGACAGACCGTCATATTTTGAAAAAGTTAGTACCTTGAACTTGGGAGGTATAACAATCCCAGCAATCAATCCCAAATTTTCAAAATCTAGCCCGAGAACCCTTTGCAGCTCCATAGCTGCCAGTCTATCCTCCAGGTTTTTGTATTTGTCGTCCGCTGGCGGGCACTGCTGCTCTGAGTAATCTTCATCTTCCTCAACCTCTTCTTCTTCATCCTCAGACTCAGAGGGTAATGAAGCTCCTTTTCCCTTACCGGCCCCCTCGTCAGATGTGGAGGGGAAATCAAGAACTCTCCTAGCTTCATTCTCAAATCTTCTTCCCAGTGTAGCTACCCCAACTCTTTTCTTTTTCTTTTTTCCTTTTTCTTGCTCTTTATTCCCTAACAGTGCTTTAAGATCCTCCTGACCCTTTGCTAAGGTCATGAGAAGCTGTTGAAACTGCGAGTTTTGTGCCTGCAGATCTTTGACCGTCTGCTCAATATCCATCTTACTGAAATAAACAACAGAAAGATAAGGAAACCTGGTGTGAAGACCTGTTTGTGCATATGATGAATGATATGTTTATTCATGAAATGCATTCAAGGGTTTAGAAGTTCAAAGTTGTTGCAAACAAAAATAACACCCGTCATAAGAAGAAATTTTGTCAGTACATAAATGCCCCATGGGCCAAATATTACAAAAACTTCTTAAGGTAAAAAGACGTTGCGCATCCTCTTTGGTGCGATGTAAGTGTTGAGGGTCTCCTCCTCATGAAGTTGGCGGGTAAGTTCCAAAACCTTCTTCTCACTGGCGTAGAAGCTGGCTTCGAAAGTATTTTGTTCTTCCTTGAGTTGGATCCAACTCTTCTGCATTTCCTCCCATGATGTTGGCATGTCAGGATGTAGGATGGTGTATGGAACCTCTCCTGCCTTAACATGCTCTTTGATCAAAGGGAGAATGTGAGGGTAAGGCATCATAAGACTCTGGGCGCGGGTTCGTACCCACTTGAGGTAAGGCTCAAGAGGGATGGAGTTCTTGTGCCCCAATGTCTTGCTATCTACCTTGTTAGGCATCCTCCAAGCTCTGATGAATCTTTGGCGAAGTCCTTGTGCATCATTGTCGAAGTCAAAAACTAGGTCAGGAATTAGCATGTCATGAGGGCCATCCCTACGAGCGTATCTAAACTGTCTTAAAGCCAGACATGGGTTGTAGGTAATACCTCCCCTAATGCCAAGTAATGGGACATTAGGGAACTCACCACAACGATCGATGATGATGACATTTTCTTTGGACCGAGAACACCAATGTACATCAGAATGTGTGAGGGTCATCAATCGTTGTGACCACCTTGAACCCTGCTCGTTCTTCAAGACTGATTGTGGAAGATGAGAAATAAACCACCTTGCAAGGAGAGGAGTACAACACATGAGAATACCTCTCTTCCTCATTGTTCGTGTGTAAAATGAGTGGAGGATGTCCCCAAGCAATGTAGGTATGGGATTCCTGGATATGAAGATCTTGACAGCATTCACATCTATAAGTTGGTCAGGATTTGGGAACAAGACCAACCCATAAATAAGGAGTGCCACAATCTCTTCAAAGGCTTGTAGATCCAGGGAATTCCAACACTCTTGTGCCTTCTCAAACAAGAACTTTTCCAAGAAGCCTTTGACACCACTTCTAGTTTCCCAATGCCCCTTGATGTCAGATGATTGCAAGTGTAGTGCTTGAGCAATATCTTCAGATTTTGGTTCTTTTTCCGTACCGTTGTAGGGTAGTTGATCAAGAATAGGAATTCTCAGGAGTTGAGAAAATTCCTCCAAAGTAGGCACCAATTGGTAGTCGGGGAATGTGAAACAATGGTGAAGGGGGTCAAAGAATTGGAACAACACTTTCACCATGTCTTCTTCAATGCTGGTGTTGACTAGGTTGAGAAGTCTACCATGTCTTTCACTGAAGAGAGAACTTTCCAGAATTCTGGATGTAAGCTCCTTGAGTTGAGGAGGGATTCTCACAAGGTTGACTTGGATAGTTTTCCTGCGAAGAGTTTCCATGACCTACAAAACAAGAACAAAGATGAAGATCCAAACCCTTGAAATGGTTAGTGGATGCATATGATGCTTTATGATGTTCATGATGTATGCACAAACACATGTACAGGCAAGTCACACAAAACCCTAGTTTCAGGCTTGCATGAGGTTTCATAGGTAAGTACCCTCTTGAGTTTAGTTGGCTTAAAAACCTGTCCTATAAATAGTAACCGGGTTCTAAGGAGCTCAATATCATTGGATTGTTTTCCATGTTCATTGTTTTGGTTTAGCCACTTAACTAGCGACCAAAATATTCCAAGAAAACAATCCTCAATGAGTGTAGTATCGAGTATCTACCAACTTCGGACTGCACCAAAGCCGGTCATCTCACTACCCCTAATAAAAGGCCAAGATGGTCAAGTAAGGTTCTAGGTCATTAGTGCTTAGTGACATCACTCAACGGCCCCGTACTCTCCTTGATTGAACTCAAGGGTTACCGGTACTCACAAATATGTCGCACTAATATAGCTATTGCTTCAACCGTGTCGGTATACCCCGCACGGTTTCCACAACGTATTGCTATCTATGAATGTTTCCCAAATCCGGGTGGAGGATTTCAAGCCCAAACAAGAGAACCAAAATGTAAAGCAATCAAAACAAATAATTAATCATGCAAAAAGGGTGATCTAGGCCCTAAGGTTACTCCACTTAAAAGTCGTCCCCAACAGAGTCGCCAATTCTGTGATACGGTGGGAGAACTGACTTGAGGTTTTGCATTTGTGTTCGCAAATGTTTCGGTTGAGCAAGAGTCGCCACCGACTTTTTATTTATCCTAAGGAAAGGTCAAAAAGTACAGAAAAGACCTTTGAGATTTTTTCGTGGGTTCGGGGAGTAGATTATAGAAAGGGAAGGTATTAGCACCCTTTCTATCCATGGTTATCCATGGGCTCTTAGTTACTTGCTTAGATCACTTACTTTGCATTTTCAATTGTTTGAAATGGTGCTTTGTGTGTGTGGTTTTTGAAAATGTTTTGAAAAAGATGCCTTGTCTAGGCAACCTTTGTAATGACTCATGTTTGAGTATATAGAAAGGTGTATGTCTTTTTGAAAAGATGTTTCAATGTTTTTTGAGAGTTGTTTGGAAGTTGTGTTGTGGTGTGTTTTTTGAAAAATGGCAAGTGTGTTTTGCAAGTTTGATCAAGTAACTAAGAGCTATCTACCCTATTTTACTCAAAGATCTTTCTTATGTTTTTAACCCTTTTAACAGTGTTACTTCACCATTGTATTTGGTGAACAACCTTGTGTTAGGATGTAAACAGGACAGGCGCGGGTCATCGTATAGACCATGAAAGCAATAGTGTCAAGTATTTTTGCGATTTTCTTGAGGGACTATGATCATTTTGTTTAGGCAACTAGATAGCGTCATCGAGGGACTATGATCATTTTGTTTGTTTTTGTTTTGTTTTGGCCAAAATACTTGACATGCAAACATGGTCCATTTTTTAAGGCAACAAGTGGATGTAACCCTAGGGGTGTAAGTGTGCAAGTATATTTTGTTGCATATAAGAGTTTATCTTTGAATTAGGATTTTCTATTTCATTGATTTTATCTTGCCATACACATCCTAATTACTAGCATTTATATTTGAAAGCAATAAAAAGCAGAAATATAAAATCCTACGCTATTACAACAATTAGGGGGTGGGGATACATATTTGTAGATGGGGTGGTTCAATGAGAAAAATAGATAAGAAAAGAAAATAACAAAGGTAAGATAGAGAGAAAGAGAGAGAGAGCCGGTGCGCTGCTGAGAGGCCATCATAAGTTCTGACTCAGGCCTGCTGCCAGATTATCAACCTTTTGGTTAAACTGTATGAGTCAGAACTTCTGACTCTGGCACCTGCAAAACAGAAACCTGTTAGTGGGAAGATCAGAAGTTCTGACCCCCATGCGCTGCAAGACAAAAATTTGTTAGTGGGGAGATCAGAAGTTTTGATCCTGCTGGAGATACAATAATCTTCAGAAGTTCTGATATTATTGACAGTAGAACAAGCTTCAGATGTGCTAACGTCAAAGTCAGCACTTGGCTTCTCCCTGTGCTAGTCAGAACATCTGCAGTTTTGTTATTGTTCCACAAAACAGAAAACATGTTTGGGACAGCTTCAGCAAATGTCAAAGTGTTTTAGGAGACAGAACCAACAAGGTCACAGGCAGATTCTATGCTGATTTACTTCCTACTCAAACATTCTGAGGTATGAAAATCCTCAGAACGCAAACAGCAGCAACATGATATTTACATTATGTTTATTTGAGCATGCAAAGCTGATGATGCTTAGCAGCATGATGAAGGTCAGCAGGTGCTTACCTGGCTGTTGGAAAAGTTTGTGAGTGAGAGCTAACTTTTAGCTCTGATGGTGTTCTGGATAAGTTCTTTTTTGAAGGGGTGGATGGAGAGTATATGTGGTCAGAAGCTGTAGGGGCGTATTTCTTTAATCAAGAAGCAATCTGGGTACGAATGAGGTTTTGAGACAGGAGATTTAAAGTTATGTTTGAGGCTCTTGAGACACCAAGATTTTTTGACAGAGTTTCAAAGTATTTTCTTGCTAAAAATTTCTGTTTCTTCTTCTAGCAATTTTTTCTGGTTTCTGGACCGCTTCTTAGTGGTCAATGGTGCTCTATTTATAGGCAAAGCTCTTGTGGATTCTTGAACGTTAAAGGCACCAATAGAGGTTAAATTGTTTTTTTTTAAAAAAGCTCATGGAAAGTTGTGATAATGTACAGCTTTTCAGCCTAGGCTGGAACAGCAGGCAAGGATTGAGGAGAAGTAACCTCTATAGGTGGAAGGTGGTGCATATACCCATGCCTAAGCCTGCATAAAGGTGTTTACCAAGCCACACGTGAAGCGGCCTCTTGGATGAATGTTCAGGAGTGGTTGGGAGCATTAATGAGCATTAAATGGTGATGAGACTTATCAACACCAAAATTCTTGTAATAGGAGAAAACCTGAACCAGGAGTTCTGTTTTACCAAAAACAACGTCAACCAAGCTCTGATCTTGGCCTCTTGCTGTCTCAGCAAATTTTGGGGATTCTCCCGACTTTCTAACACGTTCCTTGGATTTGCTTCTGGAAATCCTGGACTTAGAGATTCTGTGACAATGTAACACCCACTCTTCTAACCCTTTCATCTTCTGATTCCAGCATGTTCTGAAGGAGCCTTCAGACTTCTTTGCTTCCTTTGCATTCCTCTAGCAAACTCTGGCTGAACTTGCATAACTGCTGAAAGAGCCATGTTCTGTTTGAGGCTTACGTGTTGAACCACGTTTGCAACCTCTAACTCAGTTAATGTAGCTGCTGAAGAGCCAACTTCTGACTACGTTGAGCCAAGCTTGCAACTTCTGACTGTTTCTGTCTGGAGGTTGGTCTAGAAGTTCTGAAGTGCTATTTTCTTCTTAAACACCCATTTTTAGAGAAAAATTCCAAATGTTTAGAATTTAATTTTTCAAGGTAAAAGCATTGCCTTTAGAGCTTGTGTGATCATTTTGCTCTTGTAAATGGTTTTCTTGGGAAGAAATGATAATTCAGGACTTGGATTTGTTTCAGAGAGACTCTGAGAATCCAGGATGATTTCCTAAAGAATGAGAGGGCAAATTTTGGGGTACAACAGTAGGCTACACGCTTGGGGTTGCACTGGAATACCTGAAGAAAAATAACAAATGCAGTTTGGAGGACCTGGGATTCGAACCCAGGTCCTGTTGGTCATTGGATGTACACGCCCACCACTCAGCCACTTTACTCTGCTTGTCAATATAGTAATCAATAATAATAATATGGGATAATGGATTAATATGCTAGAACAAAAAATAAAAATGTGCGAATTATGAATTGGCCACTCAGAGGGAGACACGTTTGTCGTCCCTGGCCTTCAAACCCTGTAAATTTACCTGCGGATTTAGATCCGCAGCTAAATGCGTAGGTGCACTCTAAAATCCATTCCAGTCCATGAAAATCAATTCCAAGCACATGGTTAAGTCTGTCTGGGCATCCTGAGTAAACCTATACCCTTCTTGAATCTTGATTTCCCCTGGGAAAAAAAACCCTAAAACACAAACGAAGAACCCTAGCTATGGGGGTTCTTCATCTAGGCCAGAAAAATGCAATTGGCTAATGCAGAATGCTTATAAATTTGACGATAATTATGAATGTGCAAAGAGTTTGTAAGAAAGGTGTAAGAATAAGGATCCACGAATTCAAACGAAAAGCGGTTTTTTGAGACACTTACAAAGCTTTTGAGCGTGTATGGGAGCTTTCTAGGGGTTGGTTCTGACTCAGTGAACCTCCAACAATTGATTGAGGTTGAGTTTTGCTTCTGAATTTGCTTCCAAGGATGATTTCGATTTCACACTTTTTTGTCAAATTTGCAAGTTTGGTTCTTAGTGTTCTTGCAGTCTCTAGGTACCAATTTCGTGTGCTTTGACTTGTATATGTAATATGCAATGCATTAGGTTAACATTTGTGGATTGAATCCTTGCACATCAATGCCATGGGATTAGATTTGATCCACCATTGAAAGCTTTCCTAATTTGTCAAAAACTCAATATTTTTGCACATGGAATGCTTGATACAAATTTGACACACTTGATGATGATGATTCAATCCTGAAATAGCCAAAAAGAGATCAAATAATCAATGTTTGGATTTTATTTGATTTAATTTGATTAAAAGTGAAATAATTCATTAAAAAATAAAATAAAATAATAAAATTGATAAATGGACACAAGGCTGAAGCTAAGACACGTGTGTAATGTGGCAAGTCCAAATCAAGTGGAAAAGAATGGGCCTATTTGACAAAATTTGATGTTTCTGGGATAGTTGACTTTTGGCAATTTTGCAAAAATGCCCAACTTCAACAATGCATAACTTCTTCAATTTTGAACTTTTGGAAGTGTTCTTGGACTTTTTAGAAATCTTGAGATGTCCTATAACTAACCCTTTAGGTCTCATCTCATTTTGATATTCCATTCTCAAGTTATAAGCTTTGGCCAAAAAGGTGTTTTTGTTGACTTTCAAAAATGACCTATAATGTCCAAATTTATAACTTCTTGTGAGTGCATTTTCTGATCTTGGGGTATGAAGATGGACTGTAGGAAATTTCATTCTATTAAAAATGAGCTTTGTATGGGTCATTTCTCATAAATTATGATAAAGTTATGCTTGGTCAAAGTTGAGTTGACTTTTCCTGCAAAACCCTAATTTAGCAACTTTTGAGTCTTGATGAATTTTGAGTAATCCTTGATGAATCATGATCAACCCTTGATAAAATGATGAAATATCCTTCAAAATGAGAATGTTGACAAAAAATCTTGAAGTTTGACTGTTTATAGGTCACAATTGACTTTTGCCCTAACACAGTCGATTTTGGACCCTTTGAGCAATTGACTGAGCAAACTTCCTCTGCAAGGATTGAAATTTGACATGGATGAACTTGAGAACATATTAGGAAATTAGGTAGAATTTGAGGTCATTTTGACTCAAGGATCTTGATGCAACACAAAACCCTAATTTGGGGTTGACTGCCTTAAGAGATGATTTGACTGTCCAACTCTTGAGCAATCTTGAGCCACTTGGAGATTTTTCTTGCAATGTTTTGAGAAATATGAGAGGGCAAATTTTGGGGTACAACAGCTGCCCCTGTTCAATCTTCTTAAAACTAAGGATGTAGATTGGCTTTCGTGCCTTTCGTGATCCGAGGGTGGAAGATGATTGAACACTAGAGTGCCCAGAAATTTGCACTCGCATGAAGTGGTATCAACCTAGTGATGTCGCGAATGGGCTTACAGATTCCATTTGGAGACTGTTGATAGGAGTCCTGAACTTCGACTGGAATAAGAATCAGGGAGATCTTAGTGTCGATTTAACTGGACCAGAGAAAGTCTTGGATTAACTTTGACTGGATAAGAATCAGAAAAATCTTAGAATCGATTTAACTGAACCGGACGAAAGTCTTGGAATATCTTCAACTGGAATAAGAATCATGGAGATCTTAGCGTCGATCTGACTGAACCAGAGAAGGTCTTGGATTAACTTTGACTGGATAAGAATTAGAAAAATCTTAGAATCGATTTAACTGAACCAGATGAAAGTCTTGGAATATCTTCAACTGGAATAAGAATTAGGGAGATCTTAGTGTCGATCTGATTGAACCAGAGAAGGTCTTGGATTAACTTTGATTGGGTAAGAATCAAAAAAATCTTAGAATTGATTTAACTGAACTGGACGAAATTCTTGGAATATCTTCAATTGGAATAAGAATCAGGGAGATCTTAGCATCGATCTGACTGAACCAGAGAATGTCTTGGATTAACTTTGACTGGATAAGAATCAGAAAAATCTTAGAATCGATTTAACTGAACCAAACGAAAGTCTTGGAATATCTTCAACTGGAATAAGAATCAGGGAGATCTTAGCTTCGATCTGACTAAACCAGAGAAGGTCTTGGATTAACTTTGACTGGATAAGAATCAAAAAAATCTTAGAATCGATTTAACTGAACCAGACGAAAGTCTTGGAATATCTTCAATTGGAGTAAGAATCAGGGAGATCTTAGCGTCGACCTGACTGAACCAGAGAAGGTCTTGGATTAACTTTGACCAGATAAGAATCAGAAAAATCTTAGAATCGATTTAACTGAACCAGACGAAAGTCTTGTGAGAGCATCTTTCTGAGGAATCCACTGAAACAGCCCTCAATAGATGTAGTTTTTTTAGGGGACTACCAGGTCATATAAGTAGTCAACGGTGTTTATTGATTCATCTTTCCCTGAAAAGGTAAAGAGTTAGTCATATGCAATGTCATGATGTATGAAATGCATGATATATACCAAGCAATGATGCTCTCAAAATAAATGAGATTGTGTGGTATGATGTGTATATGCCTGTATCATGATGTATGGAAATGTAATGTTTCTAGGTGGGGAAAATAAATCCCGGATAGTTGCTGCAGAATAGGGATGGTGTTGTACCCCAAAACTTGCCCTCCCATATTCTTCAAAGTTTTGACAAGCATCATCTCAATTTGCTCAAGTCTACTCAAGGGTTGCACAGTTCAAACACCCTCCTAAGCCAGCCAAATTAGGGTTTTGGTTCTTGCAAGGAAGTTGAGGTTTTCAAGGGCTCAATCAAGTCCCATAGGCCTATACACATTGTCAAGCATCTACATGCCAAGTTTCAAGGCTCACAAGGTCAAGTTGCACAGTCAAAAACCCTAATTGCTTCACAATCAACTGTAGGGGCAAAATGGTCATTTGGCAGTCAAAAGTCAAAATTTTTGGTCAACATCTTATTTTGAATCCACAATCATCATTTGGTAAAATCTTGACCATGATTTCACAAGAATGGCTCAAAAATCATCAAGATGCAAAAGTTTCTATTTTTGGACAGCTGAAAAGTCAACTGTAACTTGACCAAGGCATAACTTTTCATGGTTCATCAGAAAAATCCCATCCAATGCTCATTTTTAAGGGGATGACATTTACTACAACTCATCTTCACATTCCAAGTCCAAGGAATTCTATCACAAAAAGTTATCAATTTCAACATTATAGGTCATTTTCAAAAGTCAACAAAAAGGCATTTTAAGTCAAAGACCATAACTTGAGATTGGTAAATCAAAATGACATGGGACTAAAGGAATTGGTTAGAGGACTTCAAGACCTTTCCAAAATGTCCAAGAACATGTTCATATGATCAAAATTGAGCAAGATATGCATTGGAGAAGTTGGGAAATTTTTGTGAAATGGCAAAAGTCAACTATCCTTGAAACATCAATTTTTGACAAAAGGGCCCACTTTCTTCCACTTGATTCAGCCTTGTCATGCCACCCATGTGTCCCATGATCAATTTCAAGATTAAACATTAATTTTTCTATTTTTATTTAATTTTATTTGATTTAATTCATTTTAAATCCATAAAATTCAAATAAAAAAAAAAATTAATTCAATAACATCTTTTGATTTGAATGGCTTTCATGTGTCATAATACACCTACCAAATTCGTTCCAAGCTCATTTTAAGCATGAAAATTCAAATTTGAACAAAATTGGAAAATGCTTTAATGGTGGTTATGAAGAAATCCAAAAACATCAATGCAATGGATCATTGGCTTTTTATGTGACTGATTCTCATTCATACATACATATGCAAATGTTCCAGACCTCAGGCACGACCTAGAGCTCATTGAAACGACCAAACCAAATTCCAAAAACTTGAAGAAAAGTTGAAAACCGAAATCAATCTTCTAGGCGAATTCAAAACCTTTTCTTGATTCAAACACCTTGCATAAGTCTCCAGAAACAATTTGCAACCAAGAACGAGCTCTAACACTCAAAGAATCATCCACAACAAGTCCCACGGTTTGAATATTTTTCCATAATCGCATATCCTTATTCATGCATTTTTAACCTCTTTTTTGGATTGATTTGTGTTAATAGGACCATTCTGAAGCTATTGGTATGATTCAATTTGATTATGGTGCTCTGAATTAAAAAACACCATTGAAGCAACCTAGGGTTTCGAAGCTTGGATTTTAGGGCTTTGCACATACAGAAAAATTGGACCTTGAGACGTATATGGTTGAATTCGTCAAGGCCAGACGAATTCAACCCAACCGTCGCGCCTTTTTTATATTACCTGTAGCCTTAATCGCTATTTTTGACGTTTGCATTTTGTGGGGGTTTAAAACCCCCGCTATTTGATTATTTTTATTACAGGCCAGGTGAAGAAGATGATACGTGGAAGCATGTGACTGGGGCATTCAAACTTAGCGCGCGTTTTTTCTGATTTCCAGCATAGTTATCATTATTAATATATTATATTTGTTGGTTATTACGTTAACAAAGACAACGCGATGGCTCAGTGGTTGATGATGTGCTTGGCAATTGTTGGGACCTGGGTTCGATTCCTAGGTCCACCCAAAACTCTATGTTATTTTTCATAATGTGTTCCTATGCAGATTCACAATAATGTTCCACCATGAACCTTCAGCGCTCCACATGCCAAGTGGCCATGATCATCAATCCAATGGCTACAAGGGAAGGAATATCATGTTCTCAGGTCAAAGCAGGCATAGGCGATTCCCAAAGTCAACAAGGCTTGGAGTGTTCTTGGGCCAGAATTTCTAAATCAAACCTCCATCTGGGCCTTCAAACCCCCCCTGGTTTGCTATTTTATTTTATTTTCTTTTTTCCCTTTTAATTATTTCATAACTAATTATTATTATTTATTAACTAACAAATTAATTTTCATAATAAATTCAGAGATCACAAAATTGTAAATATTTTTATAATTTATTATTTTTACTATTAACTATTATTTTTGTAAATAAATACTAACAATTAATTAGTTTAAATTAGGTTCAATTTTGATTCTTTTTTTTTTTTTTAAATTAATTTAGAATTAGGACTTTCAACTTTTAATTTTTATTTTATTTTATTAAAAACCTAAAAAAACACAAAAATATCATTTTCTTAATTAATTAATTAATTAACTATTAGTTTTAATTTCATTAATTACAAAAAAGGACAAAAATTCAATTCTTATTCAAAAAAGGGTCAAAACCCTTAGAACGTTCCCGATTATATTTCCATTCGCGCGTATTTATTTATTCTGATTATATTTATGTATCTGTACAGAGGATGTAATAGTAATTAGGATTTTATTGCTTTCCTTAATTTTCTGCATTTACTTAACAAAAACAGGTTTTTTGTTTTTTGGCGATGTATAGACCCGCGCCTTGTAATAGTTAGAATTTACATTTCTGCAATTTATTTTCCGCACTCCTAATTGTTAACAATGCCTGCAAGAATGTATGTAAATAAAATCATTCCGTAGCTCACAAATAACATGTACAAGATAACCTTAACTGAAAAACAACACACAAAGCACATGCCACTTCTAGGGTACGCCTCACTGGTTGCCTCAACATGGTCATCAAGTATAGGGTGTTTTAGAGGTCGCCCTCATGTCTAAGATCCAGTTGCCTCGAAACGGTTGCCTCGGATAAAAGGATCTAGGACATTAGGGTTACTTCTAAGGTGTCCTTCTATTGCTTCGGTGACCACACTGTCCCGATAATCGAATTGACCCGAATACCTTCAACGATGGTGCTACCTACCTCTCAATGGTGGGATAGCACTATCTAAAGGACTTCTACACAGCCTAATTCCTTAGAGTAGGTAGATCTCATGGGTACTTGCTCTTTTCAAAACAAACAAAAATACTTTTCACACTCACACTTTCAAAAGTTTTCAAACAAATTTTTCAATACACTCTTGAGGACAGATACAAGAGTTACTTAGAAATTTTTCAAACAAAACTTTTTTCAAAACCCACACACACTTGAAAAGCAAACAAATTTTGAAAACATAAAGAGCAAGTACCTAAGAGCCCGTGGATAACCACGGATAGAAAGGGTGCTAACACCTTCCCTTTCTATAAATCTACCTCCCGAACCGAGAAACATTCTCAAAGAAGGAATTTTGCTGTGCTTTTGTCCTTTCCATGTTGGAGAACATAAAAGACGGTGGCGACTCTTGCTTACCGCGACATTTCGCGAACCAGCTAAAAAACAGTCAGTTCTATTTCCACCGATCATAGAACTGGCGACTCTGCTGGGGATCCTAAAAGTGAGGTGTACCTTAGGATTAGATCATACTTATGTTTTTAATTTCTTTTCTTTGATTGCTTTATATTTGTGGGCTTTGCATCGGAGTTTCATAGATCTTGACCCGGATCTGGGGATACCCTTTTAGGTAGCATAAGCTGTGAGGGACCTGTCCGGCGTAGACCAACACGGGTGAAGAAATGGCTACATTGGCATGGCACCTTGGTTTGTACCGATATCCCTTATGTTGCAACGAGGAGAATATGGGTCTTCTGAGGAGTCATTAAGCACCAACCGACCTTAGAACCCTAATGTGACCCAACTTGGCCATAGAACAGTAGCAGTATGCTACACCCATTGAGGCTAAACTCTCGCGATGGTTCTGGCCGCAAGAAAAGATTGCGACGCTAGAGTTATGACCGATTGAGGGTAGTCAGTGATATTGGGATCCTCTAGAACCCGGTTACTTTTGATAGGACATGTCTTAACCAACGAAACTGAAAGAGGGTAGTACCTGAACTTCATGCTGGCCTAAACTCTAAGGGCTGTCTGGTGTGACTTGTGTGCCTTATCATGTTTGCCTTTGTGAATACTTGTGGTGTGCTTTACCATAACATCATAACATCATACCATTGCATACATCTTGCATAAAGACTAATCCATTTCAAGGGTCTCAAGGGTTTGTGATGCAGGTCATGATGGACCAAATGTCTAGAAAGGGGCAAAGGGGATTTATTTTCCTCTAGCCGAGATTGTCAGGGGCTATGACCCACTCGGTATGGTGAGCCTTGACCCTTGAAGAAGGATTCTCAACAACCTGAAATTCCTTCAATCAAGCTACCTGATTCTAACAATGTTTGTTTCTTGTTTACCCCGTGAGATCCTTGAAAACATCGCATGCATACATACATATCATTGCATTACATGTACTCTTTTCTACAGGTTGCTTAATCTTCTTCGTTGTTTATTTCAGCCATCATCATGAATCCTGAATCATCCAATGAACAAGCTATCAAGGCCCTCCAGGCCCAGAACGCATAGTTTCAAGAATTGGTAATGAGCTTGGCCCAGGGTCAACAAGAGTTGAAGACTTTGATACAGAAGAAGAAGAAGAAGAGGACTGTTTTGTTCAATCCTAGACGCAGATCTGGGAATGGATCACAAAATGAGGCTGAGCTGACCACCCCATCTGCTGGGAAGGACATCTCACAAGTGCGAGAGGTTCCCAGTCCCGTGGTCTCTGACACCGAGACAAATTTCAATGACGAACAGTACCCTCCTGCCGAGGACCGGTACAAACAGCTGGAGGACCGGTTAAATGCTATGGAGATTCAACGTGTGCCTGGGTTGGACTTTGGAGACCTAGGTTTATCTTCTGGGGTGGTGATCCCACACAAGTTCAAGGCACCTGCCTTTGCAAAATACGACGGGGCTTCCTGCCCTAAGTTGCACCTCCGTTCATACACAAGGAAGATCCAGCCCTACACGGCAGACAAGAATCTATGGATCCATTTCTTCCAGGAAAGTCTTTCAGGGACTCAGCTCGAATGGTTCTATCAGCTGGATGGAACCAGTATTCGTAACTGGGAGGACTTGGCAACTGCTTTTTATAAGCAGTATCAGTATAATGCCGACCTCGCTCCTACGCGTACCCAACTCCAGGGTATGTCACTGGGGACGGGTGAAGGTTTTAAGGAGTACGCGCAAAAGTGGAGAGACCTGGCTGGCAGGGTGCAGCCACCGTTGACTGACCGTGAACTCGTCGACATGTTCTTGGGGACCCTGTCTGGTCCTTTCTTCAACCATCTGATTGGGAATTCTTCTGCTGGGTTCACAGATCTGATCTTAACTGGTGAGAGGATACAAGCTGGTATCAAGTCCGGGAAGATACAAAAGGGTGACTCCTCGAACACTGAGAAGAAACCATTCAAGAAAGAGTCCAATGCTGCGTACAGTCAGAAGGATCGTCGTGACTAACATGTAGGGTCAATCCTGATCTCTGGTTCTACACCACGCCGACAACAGCAGAAGGGAAATCAGCGAAGGCCGGACGAGCCTAAAAGACAGTTCACCAACATCAATATGCCGTTGTCACAAGCATTGCAGCACATGTTGAAGATGAACCTGATTGCAGTGATCAACCCTCCTGCGAATCCTAAGACTTCTTCTCTAAGCTACAACCCAGATGCGAGGTGTGCTTATCATTCTGGTAGCCCGGGGCACGATACTGAGGATTGTTGGGCGCTGAAATACAAGATTCAGAACATGATTGATGCCAAGGAGATCGAATTCGAGCCTGCCGAGACTCCTAACATGATCACTACTCCCTTGCCAAAACATGGCTAGGATGGAGAGGCTCTTGTTTCATTTAAATTCTGATATTGTATTTTTCTATGCTTATTCGAACAATTATCATGTCAAACTCTATTATTTCATTAATGCATTACACGTGTTTGTTTTGAAGTAGTTATGTTTACTATGCTTAAAATTGCTTTCATATTTTGTGAAGGTTCAACTCTCAATTAATATTTCTAAGCCTCTTGAGGGAGGATGACGAAAACGATACCACGATCTTCACAGTATGCTTTTGAACAGACCCCGCTGATGAGGTACAGGCATTGTTTCAATTCCTAAATACTGGAGTCATAAGGAAGATAATCCTTCGTCAACCCCTTTGAGCCAAAGAAGTAGGAGTTTTTCTTTTCAAAAATCAAAACCCTTAATCATAACCTGGGGCAGGGTAGTTCTCTCAGTTTGATCCAGGTGCACAACGAGTGGTACCAAAGAAGTCCTTACAAAACAAAGATATGATGGTTCCGAATAATCGTAAAGACAGACAGTCGTAATATCTCAAACTAAAAGCCCAATAAGTCAAAACCTATGAAGGAGACTTGCAAAACTGGGGCATCCCGCTGACTGTAATCACAAAAGGAACAATTCAGGAAAAAATAGGGATAACGAAATCAAAAAAGAAAGAGGTCCTACAAACCCTCAATAAAAATGACTGCCTGTTTCAAAATAAACTGTCAATGTCCAAACCATCACTGGAACATCAGAGCAAAGACTCAAACAAGGTCTAACGCACGATTAGCTGAGTTTAGGTTTGAAGAACATCACGAAGAGCGGGTGGGTACAATTACATTTTGAGCCTTATGTGATCGGTGGATCTGGAACTGACTGTTTAACGCTGGTTCGCGAAATGTCGCGGAAGCAAGAGTCTCCACCGTCTTTTATTTTCTCCAAATGGAAAGGACAAAAGCACAGAAAAATTCCTTGTAGAGATTGCTCTCGGTTCGGGAGGTAGGTTATAGAAAGGGAAGGTGTTAGCACCCTTTCTATCCATGGTTATCCATGGGCTCTTAGATACTTGCTCATTGTGTTTTCAAAAATGGTTTTTTGCTTTTCAACTGTGGGTTTTAAAAAGTTTCTTTGAAAATTCCGGTTCGACTCTTGTATCAGTCCTCAAGAGTGTTTGAAAAATTGCTTTCGAAAGCTTTTTGAAAAGGTGTCGGTGTGAAAAGTATTTTTGATTTGTTTTGAAATTAGAGCAAGTATCTAGAGTCGTCTACCTACCCTAAGGAATTCGTCTGTGTAAATGTCCTTTAAAGTAGTGCCATCCCACCATTGAGAGGTAGGTAGCACCACCGTTGGAGGTGTTCGGGTCAATTCGAGGTTCGGGACATGGTGATCACCAGAGCAATGGGAAGACACCTTAGAAGCTACCCTCATGCCAGGTTCCCGGATCATGAGGACTTACTAAGACATCCTCTACTCGACGATCACCTTTCGAGGCAAGGCAACAGTGAGGCGTACCCTAGGGGTGGTGTGTGCGATTCGTGTGTCGTTTTCATTTGCATTTATCTTGTCATGTTATTGGTGCTCTACGCTTGATTTTATTTTGTCCATTCATTCTTTCATGTCATTTGTTAACAGTTAAAATATTTGCGGGAAAGTAAAAGATTCTAAGCTATTACAAAAGGCGCGGGTCCACATCGCCAAAAATTCCAGAACCCGATTTGACAGAAAAATAAAGAATTAAAAGAAGAGTAGTAATTTACATGGCTTCGGGAGAGGTACATAATTATTTAAGCAAAATAAAATAGATGCGAATTAATAAGAATTAAAACGAAACGAGGGCGTTGGACCCTTTTGCAAAGATTGAATTAACGAGGATTTAATTAAAATAAAAAGAAATGTTTTTGGTATTTTATGATTTAATATAAAAGGAAGAATTAATCAAAATACGACGCAAACCCTAATTCTAATTATTTTTTTTAATTTATTAAGAAAAATATTGAAGTTTTTTTTTTAACCTAAATTAAACCTAATTTTTATGTACAAATTTAATTATGAAAATAAAATAAATAATATTATTGTGAAAAAGAAAAATTAAAAAGGAATAAAACATTAATTAAACCTAGTTCTATATTTTTTAGATTTTTGTTAAAGGTATTAAAATTGCAAACCTAATTTAAAACTAATTTTATTTACATGCAAATTTATTTAAGAAAATACTAAAATAAAAATTATTTATTGTTTTTAGTCTTTTCTGATTTTTATATGTATTTTTTATATTTATGAAAATAATAATTAATTTAAACAAATAATAATAGAATTATAAAAAATATAAAGAAAGTGAAAAATATGCAAACCTAGGGGGTTCAGACCCCAATATGGAGGTATAATCTTTCAGCAATTTGGCCCATTTAAGCATGGCCTGGTGGACTTTTTTGCTCACGTGCTGGCATGTTGACTCAAGCTTAGGGTGTTCATCAATTCTAAGCCTTTGATCTGATCTCCAGGGGCACGTGGCTGTTGGATTCTGGAAGGCGCATGGTGAACCACAACGCTGAAGCTGCATGTAAACGTACATAGAAAAATAATATTGAGATAATGCAGACCTGGGACTCGAACCCAGGTCTTGGACGTTAACGCGCACAACGCTTGCCAGCTGAACCACCTTGTACATGTTAACATATAATAACAAATAAATAATATAAAAGAAAAATACGCATGGATAATGTTTTTAGCGCGAAATTTAAAAGACCCTATCACGTCTCGCCACGAGGTCATCTTCTTCCTCGTTCATGAAATACAAACAGATAGGCCACGGTTTTCCAACTGTTCTCCTAGGCATGCTTTGGAAAAATAGCGATTAGGCCTAGGAGGTCCATAAATTAGGCGCGAGCATGGTATCTTCTTCGTCCAGCCATGCTGATTCTAATGGTGGTGGCCAAGGGTTCCAATTTTTCCTCGTTTCAAAATCCCCAATTAAAAACTCTGCAAACCCTAAAACTCAAACATGGCATAATCGCGTGTAGCACATAAAAAGACAATTAAATGTATTGGTTAGCTTCAGAACTTCACAATGAACATGAATCAAGTATTAGAAATTACAAAGGATGCGTAAGTCATGATGCACGATTATGAATTTTTCTTGATACAGTCTGCACTCGTGTTACCAATTCTTGAGGTTCTGATGAGTATTCTTGCTTGAGAATCGTTCAGTGGACCTTGAGGAAGCTAATGGAAGAAGTCTTGAGACCTGAATCGCCTTGCAAAGGTGTTTTCAGAATTGACTTTTTTTGAGAAAAATTTCAAGTTTGGTTATGGCTTTGTTGAGCAGCTGTGCGTGTATGAACATTAGGGTTGTGTTTAGGCTTTTGTACTGAATGCATTAGGTCAAGAAACTTGCTCAAAATCTCTTGCAATCATGGTTTGAAGATTTGATTTTTTTCACCATGATTTCCATATCTTTTTCCATGTGTTTTTGGTTCAAATCATATCCAATTGCTCCAATTCTTTCCATATTGACTTATGCACGAAATCTTGAGAATAAAACAAGTATAAAAAGATTTGTTAGGTTAAGTTAAATATTTTTCCCATATTTAATTGATTTAAGTGAATTATTATAAATAAAAATTCAAATAGATAAATAAAAAATGAGAAAATACTTCCCTTTGGGCCAAGTGGTCGTGCACATGCTTGGGTTAATGAATTGTGGAAGAAAAATGGGCCCATTAGCAATTTTAGGTCATTTGAATCAATGTTGACTTTTCAAAATATCCAAAAATTTCCCAACTTCTACAAGGCATAACTTGCTCAATTTTTAAGCTTTTCTCATGTTCTTGGACATTTTGGAAAGGTATTTGAGACCTCTAACCAATGCCTTTGGTCCCATGTCATTTTGATTTACCAATATCAAGTTATGGCCTTTGACTTAAAGTCCCTTTTTGTTGACTTTTAAAAATGACCTATAATGTTGAAATTGATAACTTTTTGTGAGAGCATTTCTTGGACTTGAAGTATGAAGATTAGTTCTAGGAAATGTCTTTCTCTTCAAAATGAGCTTTGGACGGAATTTTTCTGATAATCCATGTGAAAGTTATGCCCTGGTCAATTTTAGTTGACTTTTTCAACTGTCCAAATAAGGAAACTTTTGCATCTTGATGATTTCTGAGCCAAATTTTGAGAATCATGATCAAGCATTGATCAAATGATGTTTGTGGCTTCAAAATGGTATGTTGACCAAAAATTTGAACTTGTGACTGTCAAATGACCATTTTGCCCCTACAGTTGACTGTAGTGCAATTAGGGTTTTTGACTGTGCAATTTTGAGCTGAATGTCTTGAAACTTGATATGAGGATGCTTGACCATGTTTGTAGGCATATGAGACGTGATTGGACCTTTGGAAACTTCAATTTCTTGATCAGAATACAAACCCTAATTTTGACTGCTTAGGAGGCCTTTGCACTGTGTAACCCTTGGGGAATTTTGAAGCTTGACTTGGCAATTTCTTGGAAAATATGGGAGGGCAAATTTTGGGGTACAACAGTTGCCCCTGTTCAATCTTCTTAGACCTGAGGATGCAGATTGGCTGACGTGCCTTTCGTAATCCGAGGGTGGAAGATGATTGAACACTAAAGTGCCCAGAAATTTGCGCTCACATAGTAGCAGGGATGGTGGAATGGGCTTATAGATGCCATTTGGAGATTGATGGATAGGATGATGGGCTTATAGATGCCATCTGGATGTCGATCGCGTAAGAGATTCCTTAGCGAGAACCTGTATACCTGCAAAAATAGAAAAAATGAGTACCTGACACGTTGCAGGAGCTGGTTTTCAGATGCTTGGTATAGATATGTCCTGACTGGTTACAGGAGCTGGATCTGGAGCTTCACAAGATGATGAATGAACCAGGGATGGTTGCTACCTTAGCATGAATGGTAAGAGAACCTTGGGTGACTTTAACTTCAACAACGCTCGTTGAGAAAATCTTGGTGGGAATTACCACCTTCGCAGGATCGGGAAGAAAACCAAAGGAAATTATAATCTGAAAGGGAATTATCACCTCACTCACCGTCGGAGAGGGAACCATAGGAAAAGGAATTATCACCTCACTCACCGTGGGAGAGGGAACCATCTGAAAAGGAATTATCACCTCACTCACCGTCGGAGAGGGAACCATCTGAAAAGGAATTATCACCTCACTCACCGTCGGAGAGGGAACCATAGGAAAAGGAATTATCACCTCACTCACCGTCGGAGAGGGAACCATCTGAAAAGGAATTATCACCTCACTCACCGTCGGAGAGGGAACCATCTGAAAAGGAATTATCACCTCACTCACCGTCGGAGAGGGAACCATAGAAAAAGGAATTATCACCTCACTCACCATCGGAGAGGGAACCATCTGAAAAGGAATTATCACCTCACTCATCGTCGGAGAGGGAACCATCTGAAAAAGGAATTATCACCTCACTCACCGTCGGAGAGGGAACCATCTGAAAAGGAATTATCGCCTCACTCACCGTCGGAGAGGGAACCATCTGAAAAGGAATTATCACCTCACTCACTGTCGGAGAGGGAACCATCTGAAAAGGAATTATCACCTCACTCACCGTCGGAGAGGGAACCATAGGAAAAGGAATTATCACCTCACTCACCGTCGGAGAGGGAACCATCTGAAAAGGAATTATCACCTCACTCACCGTCGGAGAGGGAACCATAGAAAAAGGAATTATCACCTCACTCACCGTCGGAGAGGGAACCATCTGAAAAGGAATTATCACCTCACTCACCGTCGGAGAGGGAACCATCTGAAAAAGGAATTATCACCTCACTCACCGTCGGAGAGGGAACCATCTGAAAAGGAATTATCGCCTCACTCACCGTCGGAGAGGGAACCATCTGAAAAGGAATTATCACCTCACTCACTGTCGGAGAGGGAACCATCTGAAAAGGAATTATCACCTCACTCACCGTCGGAGAGGGAACCATAGGAAAAGGAATTATCACCTCACTCACCGTCGGAGAGGGAACCATCTGAAAAGGAATTATCACCTCACTCACCATCGGAGAGGGAACCATCTGAAAAGGAATTATCACCTCACTCACCGTCGGAGAGGGAACCATAGGAAAAGGAATTATCACCTCACTCACCGTCGGAGAGGGAACCATCTGAAAAGGAATTATCACCTCACTCACCGTCGGAGAGGGAACCATCTGAAAAGGAATTATCACCTCACTCACCGTCGGAGAGGGAACCATAAGGAAAGGAATTACCACCTCACTCACCGTCGGAGAGGGAACCATAAGGAAAGGAATTACCACCTCACTCACCGTCGGAGAGGGAAACATAGGAAATTATAATCTGGGATAACTTCTACTGAGTCTTTATCAGAAAAATCTGTTAGGAGTCGATTTAGCTGGACTAGAGAAGGCCTGGGACTGGATAAGAAATATTTGGAGTCGATTAACTGAACCGGTCTAGGTCTTGAAATATGATTGAGAATTTCAACTGCATCTTTTCTGAAAGGTAAAGGTCAGTCATATGCAATGCATGATATGGATCAAGCAATGATGTTCTCAACATAAATGAGATTTGTATGATATAATGCGTCTATGCATGCTATAATGATGTATGTGATGTTTTATGAATGTATGTTTTCGTATAGGAAAGTAAATCCTTGACGGGTGCCGGGAAGTCATATCCTGGGCTGATGTTGAAGAATAGATTTTGTTTCCGCTGGGGACGATAACTGCAAGAATACTGGCAGGAGAAAATGATTCCGTTGAAGAATAAACTTGGCAAATGGAAGATTCTGCGGGGAGAAAAATACTTTAGCGACCATGCTGGGGAACATTACTCTGTGGGGAGAGGGATGCTTTTGCTGAATTGATAATAATGATTTGCTGGGGATATCCTTGTTGTGTTGGAAGTGTTGATAGACTTCGCTGGGGGTAAGAGAATTTCGTCGAGGACGCTCTTTCCATGGCTTTTGGTTGAGGATAACCCAGTTATATACTGTTAAGGAAATAACTCTTTGAATAAAGCCGGACGACGCGTTCGTGCTCTACGAGGATAAGCTTCCAGAGCTTATTGCTTGGGGATATGAATTCCAACCTTCCTGGGGAACTGGATTGGACTTTCCTGGGGAAGTTTTGATATGCGGGGGAAGTGATTCCTTTGAATGTTGATATATCGCCGGGGAACAATCTTTAGACCAAGACTGCCGGGGGTGCTTGTTATGAGTATGTATGCTGCTGGGGAAGGTTGAGATCTGCTGGAGGATACCCAACTTCCTTAAGACTTGATAACTCTGCTTGGAGAAGAATGCACTGGCTGCTGACTTATTCTCTGGGGAATTAAGATGGCTTGGTCATGTTTTTTTTCAACCGAACCCACCTTGGTACCTTGGTGGACAGAGTAATTAGATCTCTTTAGACAACTCATTATTGCCCCTGTTTCTGATGTTACCTGTGGAGGATAGAACAACTAGCTTGCTTGGACAGCTCATCATTGCCCCTGTTTCTAATATTGGAGAGGAAGACCTGTAAGGTGCTGATAGTTGTTGATAGACCAAGCTTCTTCTGGTAGGCAGGTGACAAGATGACAGGACATAGTCGTACGCTTTGATCCCTAACTTTTGCCTGGACCGCCCTTTCGGGTTTTCAGTCCACCGGGATACCCATTTTTGCCCAAGCCGCCTTTTCAGGTTTTCGACTTGCCGGGTGTACAGATTTTTTCATTTCATCCCTTCATTTTGCCCGAACCCTTTTGGTTCGCCGGGAAGCCCTTATTTTTTCCTAGGTGTGTCAACCTAGCGGGTCTTTGATTATGCGTAGTATTTTTTCGACTATGTCCATTCTCAGAAAGTAGGGAGTTGCCCCTGTTAGAAGTGTTTTGTCATGCCACCAGAAGGTGTTTGATCAGGTCAGATTCGTTGTTGGAATGCCCCAAGTGACTCAGGTGGAGATTTGCCCCAGGCTATTTGGCCTTTGAGAGATTCTCCGAATCTTGATTGGATTTCCCCAGATAATGGACCATGGTCATGTCTGCCCCTTGATTGGAGGTACTTCTGTTCATTAGGCATTCGTCGTGCGAACTTCCATGCTGTTCAAACAAAAAGTCATATGCAAACAAAGTTATGTTAAAAATGCAAAGCCTATGTCTGTCTTGAAGATTTTGAAAATGCATTCTTTTTTCATAAAACAAATGAATGTTTGTAAAACGTGATGTCAACTCCGTATTTACCGTAGGCCTTAAGGAGTCAGGATACCTTTCGTAACAGTATGCTTTCGAACTAACCCATGCTTCAGCTAGGACTTTTAAGGGTTATAACGTGGCCTGGTTCATGGTTTAAGAAACAAAGGATAAAAGCTCAAATTATTTGTACCCACCCGTTCTTCGTGATGTTCTTCAAACCTAAGCTCAGTTGATCGTGCATTAGACCTTGATTGACTCTTTGTCCTGATGTTCCGGTGATGATTCGAATATTGAACGTTTATTTTGCATAGGCAGTCATTCCTTTTTTGTTGAGGGTTTGTAAGACCTCTTGATTGATTTTGTTATCCCTTTCTTTTTTTGCCTGAACTGTTTCCTTTTTTGGAATTACAGTCAGCGGGATGCCCCAGTTTTGTAAGTCTCCTTCGTAGGTTTTGACTTAATGGGCTTTTTGATTTTGGTAATGACTGCCTGTCTTTATGACTGTTCTGGACCATCACTGTCTTTCTTCGTTTTGTAAGGACCCTTTGGTGTCATCCATTGTGTGCTTTGGATCAACTGAGAAGACTACCCTGCCCCAGGTTATGATTACGGGTTTTAAATTTCGAAAAGAAAAACTCCTACTTCTTTGGCTCAGATGGGTTGACGAGGGATTATCATCCTTATAACTCCAGTGTTTAGGGATTTGAAACAATGCATGTACCTCATCAGCGGGGTCTGTTCAAAAGCATACTGTAAAGATCGTGGTATCGTTTTCGTCATCCTCCCTCAAGAGGCTTTAGAATTTTAAATCAAGAGTTGACATCAGAAAAAATATGAAAACAGTTTGCATATAGTGAATGCGAATATATTGATTCAAAAATAGACATAAGCGATGCATTAATGGAATAACAATGTTTTAACATGAATAAATGTTTAAACAAAAGAAAATCGCAACTTGAACATTCGAATGAACAAAAGTCTCAATCCTAGCCATGCTTTGGCAAGGGAGCAGTGATCACGTTGGGAGTCTCGGCGGGCTCGAACGCGATCTCTTTAGCATCGATCATATTCTGAATCTTGTACTTCAGTGCCCAACAGTCCTCAGTATCGTGCCCCGGGCTACCAGAATGGTAAGCGCACCTTACTTCTGGGTTGTAATTTGGAGAGGAAGTCTTTGGATTTGCAGGAGGGTTGATCACCGCAATCAGGTTCATCCTTAACATGTGCTGCAAAGCTCGTGACCATGACATGTTGATGTTGGTGAATTGTCTTTTAGGCTCGTCTGACCTGTTCTGATCAACCCGCTGTTCTTGGCGAGGTCGTTGTTGGACCTGTGAAGTAGTAGCAACTCGGAGAAGTCTATTCATTGGACCCGACCTTTGTCTTCTTGGGAGCTGTTCCATGACCTGGTCTCTGATTTGGGCTGGTTGCTTCATGCCTTGAGGAAGCTGGCTGATCATGGCCCTCAGCTCTCCTTGCTCCTGAGCTAAGCCTTGAATGAGGGCCCTTTGCCCCAGCATCTTGGTCTTCAATGTGTCTACCTCAGCTTGTAGACGTTTCAGTTGTTCGTCCTTGTCATCTTCAGGACTCTTTCTGATCAGATTCCCCATGAGGAGTGTCCTCAACTCTTCCTGCCCCTTGGATAGGCTTAGGAAGATTTCCCTGAACTAAGTCCCTTGAGCGTGAAGGTCCTGGTTATCTTGTTGTGAAGCCATTGCTGAAATAAACAGCGAGAAAGGTAAGTGACCTGCAACAAGGATATCTGTTATGCAATGATGAGTATGACATGCATGCAATGTTTTCAAGGATCTCGCGGGGTAAACAAGAAATTTGTTAGAGCTGGGATCCAGTAGCTTGATTGAAGAAACTTCAGGTTGTTGAGAGTCCTTCTTCCAAGGTCAAAGGCTCACCATATCCAGTGGGTCATAGCCTCTGACTTTAGTCCTCATGTCTGGTTTTGATTTCCAAACAACCTTGGTTAAGGGAACTTTCTTCAAGAGTCAAAGCTCACCATATCAAGTGGGTCATAGCCCCTGACAACTTTGTCTAGAGGAACATAAATCCTCTTGGCCCCTTGCTGGGATAGTTGATTCACCATGACCTGCATCACAAGCCCTTGAGATCCTTGAAATGGGTTAAGATGTATGCAATGGTATGATGTTATGCTATGCATGGGGTAATGTAAGTAAACCCTGTTATGAGTCCCAATTAAGGACTGCAAACCAAAACCTGCAAGAAACTTAGCAAACTTTATTATGAGTCCTAATTAAGGACTATAAACAAAACCTGCAAGCAAACTCAGTAAACCCTGTTATGAGTCCCAATTGAGGACTATAAACAAAACCTGCAAGAAACTCGAGTGTCAGTTAACAAGCATGCAAATAGTCAAGTTGGAAGGCACACAAGTCACACAGGAGAAGCCCTTAGAGTTTAGGCTTGCATGGGGTCTGGGTATTACCCTCTTGAAGTTGGTGGGCTCAACCTGTCCTATTAGAAGTAACCGGGTTCTAAGGGTCCCAATATCACGGGATTGCTTTCATTGTTCATCGTTTCGATTTAGCCACTGAACTGGCGACCGAAATATTCCAGGAAAGCAACCCTCAATTGGGTGTAGTATCGAGTATCAACCAACCTTGGACTGCACCAAAGTCAGTTATCTCACTACCCTAAAGAGGCCAAGATAGTTCAATTAAGGTTCCTAAGGTCTGTTGATGCTTCACGACACCACGCGGAGGCCCCGTACTCTCCTTGACTGAACTCAAGGGTTACCGGTACACACCAAAGTGCCACATCAACGTAGCAGACTGTTTCAACCATGTCGGTATACCCCGCACAGTTCCCTCACAGTCTTGTTGCTACTTTCTAAGAAGGTATCCCCCAGATCCGGGTTAGGATCTATAGAACTCCCAAGCAACCCACAATTTAAAGCATACAAGGAAAACAATTGAAAACACAGTTATGAACTAGCCCTAAGGTACACCTCACTTTAAGTTTAAGGGTCCCCAGCAGAGTCGCCAGTTCTGTGATCGGTGGATCTGGAACTGACTGTTTAACGCTGGTTCGCGAAATGTCGCGGAAGCAAGAGTCGCCACCGTCTTTTATTTTCTCCAAATGGAAAGGACAAAAGCACAGAAAAATTCCTTGTAGAGATTGCTCTCGGTTCGGGAGGTAGGTTATAGAAAAGGAAGGTGTTAGCACCCTTTCTATCCATGGTTATCCATGGGCTCTTAGATACTTGCTCATTGTGTTTTCAAAAATGGTTTGTTTGCTTTTCAACTGTGGGTTTTAAAAAGTTTCTTTGAAAATTCCGGTTCGACTCTTGTATCAGTCCTCAAGAGTGTTTGAAAAATTGCTTTCGAAAGCTTTTTGAAAAGGTGTCGGTGTGAAAAGTATTTTTGATTTGTTTTGAAATTAGAGCAAGTATCTAGAGTCGTCTACCTACCCTAAGGAATTCGTCTGTGTAAATGTCCTTTAAAGTAGTGCCATCCCACCATTGAGAGGTAGGTAGCACCACCGTTGGAGGTGTTCGGGTCAATTCGAGGTTCGGGACATGGTGATCACCAGAGCAATGGGAAGACACCTTAGAAGCTACCCTCATGCCAGGTTCCCGGATCATGAGGACTTACTAAGACATCCTCTACTCGACGATCACCTTTCGAGGCAAGGCAACAGTGAGGCGTACCCTAGGGGTGGTGTGTGCGATTCGTGTGTCGTTTTCATTTGCATTTATCTTGTCATGTTATTGGTGCTCTACGCTTGATTTTATTTTGTCCATTCATTCTTTCATGTCATTTGTTAACAGTTAAAATATTTGCGGGAAAGTAAAAGATTCTAAGCTATTACAAAAGGCGCGGGTCCACATCGCCAAAAATTCCAGAACCCGATTTGACAGAAAAATAAAGAATTAAAAGAAGAGTAGTAATTTACATGGCTTCGGGAGAGGTACATAATTATTTAAGCAAAATAAAATAGATGCGAATTAATAAGAATTAAAACGAAACGAGGGCGTTGGACCCTTTTGCAAAGATTGAATTAACGAGGATTTAATTAAAATAAAAAGAAATGTTTTTCGTATTTTATGATTTAATATAAAAGGAAGAATTAATCAAAATACGACGCAAACCCTAATTCTAATTATTTTTTTTAATTTATTAAGAAAAATATTGAAGTTTTTTTTTAACCTAAATTAAACCTAATTTTTATGTACAAATTTAATTATGAAAATAAAATAAATAATATTATTGTGAAAAAGAAAAATTAAAAAGGAATAAAACATTAATTAAACCTAGTTCTATATTTTTTAGATTTTTGTTAAAGGTATTAAAATTGCAAACCTAATTTAAAACTAATTTTATTTACATGCAAATTTATTTAAGAAAATACTAAAATAAAAATTATTTATTGTTTTTAGTCTTTTCTGATTTTTATATGTATTTTTTATATTTATGAAAATAATAATTAATTTAAACAAATAATAATAGAATTATAAAAAATATAAAGAAAGTGAAAAATATGCAAACCTAGGGGGTTCAGACCCCAATATGGAGGTATAATCTTTCAGCAATTTGGCCCATTTAAGCATGGCCTGGTGGACTTTTTTGCTCACGTGCTGGCATGTTGACTCAAGCTTAGGGTGTTCATCAATTCTGAGCCTTTGATCTGATCTCCAGGGGCACGTGGCTGTTGGATTCTGGAAGGCGCATGGTGAACCACAACGCTGAAGCTGCATGTAAACGTACATAGAAAAATAATATTGAGATAATGCAGACCTGGGACTCGAACCCAGGTCTTGGACGTTAACGCGCACAACGCTTGCCAACTGAACCACCTTGTACATGTTAACATATAATAACAAATAAATAATATAAAAGAAAAATACGCATGGATAATGTTTTTAGCGCGAAATTTAAAAGACCCTATCACGTCTCGCCACGAGGTCATCTTCTTCCTCGTTCATGAAATACAAACAGATAGGCCACGGTTTTCCAACTGTTCTCCTAGGCATGCTTTGGAAAAATAGCGATTAGGCCTAGGAGGTCCATAAATTAGGCGCGAGCATGGTATCTTCTTCGTCCAGCCATGCTGATTCTAATGGTGGTGGCCAAGGGTTCCAATTTTTCCTCGTTTCAAAATCCCCAATTTAAAACTCTGCAAACCCTAAAACTCAAACATGGCATAATCGCGTGTAGCACATAAAAAGACAATTAAATGTATTGGTTAGCTTCAGAACTTCACAATGAACATGAATCAAGTATTAGAAATTACAAAGGATGCGTAAATCATGATGCACGATTATGAATTTTTCTTGATACAGTCTGCACTCGTGTTACCAATTCTTGAGGTTCTGATGAGTATTCTTGCTTGAGAATCGTTCAGTGGACCTTGAGGAAGCTAATGGAAGAAGTCTTGAGACCTGAATCGCCTTGCAAAGGTGTTTTCAGAATTGACTTTTTTTGAGAAAAATTTCAAGTTTGGTTATGGCTTTGTTGAGCAGCTGTGCGTGTATGAACATTAGGGTTGTGTTTAGGCTTTTGTACTGAATGCATTAGGTCAAGAAACTTGCTCAAAATCTCTTGCAATCATGGTTTGAAGATTTGATTTTTTCACCATGATTTCCATATCTTTTTCCATGTGTTTTTGGTTCAAATCATATCCAATTGCTCCAATTCTTTCCATATTGACTTATGCACGAAATCTTGAGAATAAAACAAGTACAAAAAGATTTGTTAGGTTAAGTTAAATATTTTTCCCATATTTAATTGATTTAAGTGAATTATTATAAATAAAAATTCAAATAGATAAATAAAAAATGAGAAAATACTTCCCTTTGGGCCAAGTGGTCGTGCACATGCTTGGGTTAATGAATTGTGGAAGAAAAATGGGCCCATTAGCAATTTTAGGTCATTTGAATCAATGTTGACTTTTCAAAATATCCAAAAATTTCCCAACTTCTACAAGGCATAACTTGCTCAAGTTTTAAGCTTTTCTCATGTTCTTGGACATTTTGGAAAGGGCTTTGAGTCCTCTAACCAATGCCTTTGGTCCCATGTAATTTTGATTTACCAATCTCAAGTTATGGCCTTTGACTTAAAGTCCCTTTTTGTTGACTTTTAAAAATGACCTATAATGTTGAAATTGATAACTTTTTGTGAGAGCATTTCTTGGACTTGAAGTATGAAGATGAGTTGTAGGAAATGTCTTTCTCTTCAAAATGAGCTTTGGATGGAATTTTTCTGATAATCCATGTGAAAGTTATGCCCTGGTCAATTTCAGTTGACTTTTTCAGCTGTCCAAATAAGGAAACTTTTGCATCTTGATGATTTCTGAGCCTAATTTTGAGAATCATGATCAAGCATTGATAAAATGATGTTTGTGGCTTCAAAATGGTATGTTGACCAAAAATTTGAACTTGTGACTGTCAAATGACCATTTTGCCCCTACAGTTGACTGTAGTGCAGTTAGGGTTTTTGACTGTGCAATTTTGAGCTGAATGTCTTGAAACTTGATATGAGGATGCTTGACCATGTTTGTAGGCATATGAGACGTGATTGGACCTTTGGAAACTTCAATTTCTTGATCAGAATACAAACCCTAATTTTGACTGCTTATGAGGCCTTTGCACTGTGTAACCCTTGGGGAATTTTGAAGCTTGACTTGGCAATTTCTTGGAAAATATGGGAGGGCAAATTTTGGGGTACAACACCTTATCCTTTGTTTCTTAAACCGTGAACCAGGCCACATTATAACCCTTAAAAGTCCTAGCTGGGGCATGGGTTAGTTCAAAAGGCATACTGTTACAAAGGTATCCTGACTCCTTAAGGCTTGCTATACATCCTGAGTTGACATCACATCTTTACAAAATTTGCTCGTTTTACTGAAAAATACATTTTCAAAAACTTCAAGACAGACATGAGCTTTGCATTTTTAATATAACATTGCTTGCATATGACTATTTGTTTGAAAAACATAGAAGTTCGCACGACGAATGTCTAAATGAACAAAAGCACCCCCAATCAAGGGGCACGACATGATCATTGTCCATTATCTGGGGCAGTTAAGTCAAGATTCGGAGAATCTCTCAAAAGGCCAACCAACTTAGGGCAAATCTCCATCTAGATCACTTGGGGCATTGGACGATCAAACGAAGATCTTCTGGTGATATGGTAACACTGCACTACTGACAGTGACAACTTCCTGTATCCTAAGAGCGTGGACATAGTCGAAAAAATACTGCGCATAATCAAAGACCCGCTAGGTTGACACACCTAGGCAAAAATAAGAGCTTCCCGGCGAACCAAAAGGGTTCGGGAAAAATAAGGGATGAAAATGAAAAAAATTTGTACACCCGGCAAGTCGAAAACCTGAAAAGGCGGCTTGGGCAAAAATGGGTATCCCGGTGAACTGAAAACCCGAAAGGGAGGTCCAGGCAAAAGTTAGGGATCAAAAGCGTACGACTATGCCCCGACATCCCGTCACTTGTCTACCAGAAGAAGATTTGTCAATCAAGACCTCCACAGGTACTTCGTCCCGCAGAAACTGGGGCAATAATGAATTGTCTAAGCAATCTAGTTGCTTTGTCCACCAAGGTACCAAGGTAGGTTCGGCTGAAGAACGTAACCAAGATACCTCCACTCCCCACAGAGTAAGACAAGATTCTAAAATTCTCCCCGAACAGAGTTGGTCTCCAATCAACCCCGAAGAGGCACAGTATCCCTAGCAAGTCAGCAACGCTCTCCCCAAGCAGAGTTAGCCTACTGTCAGCCTTAAGGAAGTTGGGTATCCCCAGAAAAACTCAATATTCCCCAGCGGAGTATACAGATGTTCCTAAGCAAGCATCCCCGAAAGTCTTGATCTAAGATTGTTCCCCGGCGGAATACAGACATCCAGTGGAGCCATTCCCCAATACAGTTCAAAAGTCTCCCCTAGGAGAGTTGAATCAATCTCCCCAGTAGATTCTGGGAGCTCATCCCCTTTAGATTCTGGAAGCTTATCACCGGCAGAGTACGAACGCTTTTCCCCGGCTTTATTCAAAGTTATTCCCCACCAGAACTTATAACTAGGTTATCCTCAGCTAATTACCACGAAAAGGTCGTCCTCGGCGACGTTCTTCCTATCCCCCAGCGGAGTTCATCAAATCCTCCAGCATAACTTATCAATGGAATCCCCAGCGGAGTTCTCATCAAAATCTCAACGAAGTATCTCTTCCTACAGAGTGACTCCCTGCAGAGTAATATCTTCACCAGGATTATTCCCCAACGAAGTCATCTTCTCCTACCGGTTTATTCTCGCAATCATCATCCCCAGCGGAAACGAAGAACTCTACTCTTCAACATCATCCCGGGATTCAACAAACTCCCGGCATTCGTCAAGGATTTATTTTCCCATACGAAGATACATTCATAAACATCACATCTTCATACATTATAGCATGCATACGCATCATACAACACAAATCTCATTTATTTTTGAGAACATCTTAAAATCATGCAGTTCATGCATCATGACATTGCATACGACTAATACTTTGCCCTTTTCAGGAAAAAAGTCAATCAAAAGATGATTACCATCTACCTTCACAGTTCCAGATCAACACCGGTAACAAGCCAGGAAAATTCTGTGGACGACTGATCGTGGGTTAATATCCGAAACCAAACAGGACAATCATCTACTTGATCATCCTCAGGCAACCCTACACCGGTTCCTTTTCTTTCATAAGAAGTCTTACACAGACTTATCTCAAGATGACCTTACCCCGGTTCATCAAGAAGTTTTACACGAACTTATCCTGCAGTAACCTTACCCCAGTTCATCCAGAAGTGTTACACGAACTTATCCTGCAGTAACCTTACCCCGGTTCCTCCAGAAGTCTTACACGGACTTATCTCAAGATGACCTTACCCCGGTTCATCCAGAAGTTTTACACGAACTTATCCTGCAGTAACCTTACCCCGGTTCCTCCAGAAGTCTTACACGGACTTATCCCGAAGTAACCTTACCCCGGTTCCTCTGGAAGTTTTACATGAACTTATCCCGAAGAAACCCTACACAAGTTCTCTCTCTCCAGACGTAGTTTTACACGGGCTCATCGTCAAAGAAACCCTACACAGGTTCTCTCTTTCCAAAGATGCAGTTTTACACGGACTCGTCATCAGAAACCCTACCCATGTTTTACTTCTTCCAGGATGCAGTTTTACACGGGCTCATCATCAAAGTAACCCCACACAGGTTCCCTTCTCAAACTCCAGACATAGTTTTACACGGACTCGTCATCAGTAAACCCTACACAGGTTTCCTTCTCAGCTCTAGATGCGGTTCTACACGGACTCGTCATCAAAATAACCCTACACAGGTTCCTTCTCCATTTCAGATGCAGTCTTATACGGACTCATTATCAGTAAACCCTACACAGGTTTCCTTCCTCCAAAGATGCAGTTTTACGCGAGCTCATCATCAGTCAACCCTACACAGGTGTCCTTCTTTCCAAGATGCAGCTTTACACGAGCTCATCATCAGGCAACCCTACACAGGTTCCCTCTTTCAACTTACAAAAATTACAGTTCAACAGACCACCTCCAGATGGCATCTATAAACCCATCCACCTATCAACAGTCTCCAAATGGCATCTATAAGCCCATTCCTGACAAGGTTCTGTCACATCTCCAGATGGCATCTATAAGCCCATCCTCCTATCCACCATCTCTCTGAATGGCATCTGTAAGCCCATTCCCGACATCACATTGCTGATACCACACTATGTGAGTGCAAATTTCTGGGCACTCTAGTGTTCAATCATCTTCCACCTTCGGATCACGAAAGACACACAAGCCAATCTACATCCTCAGGTCTAAGAAGATTGAACAGGGGCAACTGTTGTACCCCAAAATTTTCCCTCCCATATTCTTCAAAGTTTTGACAAGCATCATCTCAATTTGCTCAAGTCTACTCAAGGGTTGCACAGTTCAAACACCCTCCTAAGGCAGCCAAATTAGGGTTTTGGTTCTTGCAAGGAAGTTGAGGTTTTCAAGGGCTCAATCAAGTCCCATAGGCCTATACACATTGCCAAGCATCTACATGCCATGTTTCAAGGCTCACAAGGTCAAGTTGCACAGTCAAAAACCCTAATTGCTTCACAATCAACTGTAGGGGCAAAATGGTCATTTGGCAGTCAAAAGTCAAAATTTTTGGTCAACATTTTATTTTGAAGCCACAATCATAATTTGGTAAAATCTTGACCATGATTTCACAAGAATGGCTCAAAAATCATCAAGATGCAAAAGTTTCTATTTTTGGACAATTGAAAAGTCAACTGTAACTTGACCAAGGCATAACTTTTTCATGGTTCATCAGAAAAATCCCATCCAATGCTCATTTTGAAGGGGATGACATTTCCTACAACTCATATTCACATTCCAAGTCCAAGGAACACTCTCACAAAAAGTTATCAACTTCAACATTATAGGTCATTTTCAAAAGTCAACAAAAAGGCATTTTAAGTCAAAGACCATAACTTGAGATTGGTAAATCAAAATGACATGGGATCAAAGGCATTGGTTAGAGGACTTCAAGACCTTTCCAAAATGTCCAAGAACATGTCCATATGATCAAAATTGAGCAATATATGCATTGGAGAAGTTGGGAAATTTTTGTGAAATGACAAAAGTCAATTATCCTTGAAACTTCAATTTTTGACAAAAGGGCCCACTTTCTTCCACTTGATTCAGCCTTGTCATGCCACCCACGTGTCCCATGATCAATTTCAAGATTAAGCATTAATTTTTCTATTTTTATTTAATTTTATTTGATTTAATTCATTTTAAATCCATAAAATTCAAATAAAATCAAAAAAAATTAATTCAATAACATCTTTTGATTTGAATGGCTTTCATGTGTCATAATACACCTACCAAATTCGTGCCAAGCTCATTTTAAGCATGAAAATTCAAATTTGAACAAAATTGGAAAATGCTTTAATGGTGGTTATGAAGAAATCCAAAAACATCAATGCAATGGATCATTGGCTCTTTATGTGACTGATTCTCATTCATACATACATATGCAAATGTTCCAGACCTCAGGCACGACCTAGAGCTCATTAAAACGGCCAAACCAAATTCCAAAAACTTGAAGAAAAGTTGAAAACCGAAATCAATCTTCCAGGTGAATTCAAAACCTTTTCTTGATTCAAACACCTTGCATAAGTCTCCAAAAACAATTTGCAACCAAGAACGAGCTCTAACACTCAAAGAATCATCCATAACAAGTCCCACGGTTTGAATATTTTTCCATAATCGCATATCCTTATTCATGCATTTTTAACCTCTTTTTTGGATTGATTTGTGTTAATAGGACCATTCTGAAGCTATTGGTATGATTCAATTTGATTATGGTGCTCTGAATTAAAAAACATCATTGAAGCAACCTAGGGTTTCGAAGCTTGGATTTTAGGGCTTTGCACATACAGAAAAATTGGACCTTGAGACGTATATGGTTGAATTCGTCAAGGCCAGACGAATTCAACCCAACCGTCGCGCCTTTTTTATATTACCTGTAGCCCTAATCGCTATTTTTGACGTTTTCATTTTGTGGGGGTTTAAAACCCCCGCTATTTGATTGTTTTTATTACAGGCCAGGTGAAGAAGATGATATGTGGAAGCATGTGACTGGGGCATTCAAACTTAGCGCGCGTTTTTTCTGATTTCCAGCATAGTTATCATTATTAATATATTATATTTGTTGGTTATTACGTTAACAAAGACAACGCGATGGCTCAGTGGTTGATGACGTGCTTGGCAATTGTTGGGACCTGGGTTCGATTCCCAGGTCCACCCAAAACTCTATGTTATTTTTCATAATGTGTTCCTATGCAGATTCACAATAATGTTCCACCATGAACCTTTAGCGCTCCACATGCCAAGTGACCATGATCATCAATCCAATGGCTACAAGGGAAGGAACATCATGTTCTCAGGTCAAAGCAGGCATAGGCGATTCCCAAAGTCAACAAGGCTTGAAGTGTTCTTGGGCCAGAATTTCTAAATCAAACCTCCATCTGGGCCTTCAAACCCCCCCTGGTTTTGCTATTTTATTTTCTTTTTTCCCTTTTAATTATTTCATAACTAATTATTATTATTTATTAACTAACAAATTAATTTTCATAATAAATTCAGAGATCACAAAATTGTAAATATTTTTATTATTTATTATTTTTACTATTAACTATTATTTTTGTAAATAAATACTAACAATTAATTAGTTTAAATTAGGTTCAATTTTGATTCCTTTTTTAAAAAAAAAATTAATTTAGAATTAGGACTTTCAACTTTTAATTTCTTTTTTTATTTATTTATTAAAAACCTAAAAAAACACAAAAATATCACTTTCTTAATTAATTAATTAATTAACTATTAGTTTTAATTTCATTAATTACAAAAAAGGACAAAAATTCAATTCTTATTCAAAAAAGGGTCAAAACCCTTATAACGTTCCCGATTAAATTTCCATTCACGCGTATTTATTTATTCTGATTATATTTATGTATCTGTACAGAGGATGTAATAGTAATTAGGATTTTATTGCTTTCCTTAATTTTCTGCATTTACTTAACAAAAACGGGTTTTTTGTTTTTTGGCAATGTATAGACCCGCACCTTGTAATAGTTAGAATTTACATTTCTGCAATTTATTTTCCGCACTCCTAACTGTTAACAATGCCTGCAAGAATGTATGTAAATAAAATCAATCTGTAGCTCACAAATAACATGTACAAGATAACCTTAACTGAAAAACAACACACAAAGCACATGCCACTTCTAGGGTACGCCTCACTGGTTGCCTCAACGTGGTCATCAAGTATAGGGTGTTTTAGAGGTCGCCCTCCTGTCTAAGATCCAGTTGCCTCGAAACGGTTGCCTCGGATAAAAGGATCTAGGACATTAGGGTTACTTCTAAGGTGTCCTTATATTGCTTCAGTGACCACACTGTCCCGATAATCGAATTGACCCGAATACCTTCAACGATGGTGCTACCTACCTCTCAATGGTGGGATAGCACTATCTAAAGGACTTCTACACAGCCTAATTCCTTAGAGTAGGTAGATCTCATGGGTACTTGCTCTTTTCAAAACAAACAAAAATACTTTTCACACTCACACTTTCAAAAGTTTTCAAACAAATTTTTCAATACACTCTTGAGGACAGATACAAGAGTTACTTAGAAATTTTTCAAACAAAACTTTTTTTCAAAACCCACACACACTTGAAAAGCAAACAATTTTGAAAACATAAAGAGCAAGTACCTAAGAGCCCGTGGATAACCACGGATAGAAAGGGTGCTAACACCTTCCCTTTCTATAAATCTACCTCCCGAACCGAGAAACATTCTCAAAGAAGGAATTTTGCTGTGCTTTTGCCCTTTCCATGTTGGAGAACATAAAAGACGGTGGCGACTCTTGCTTACCGCGACATTTCGCGAACCAGCTAAAAAACAGTCAGTTCTATTTCCACCGATCACAACTGGATTCTTCGTTTCCGCTGGGAATGGCGAACGAAGAGAATAAACCTGCAGGAGAGGATGACTCATTTGGGGGAATAAATTGATGAGGAGATTGCTCTGTGGGGAGAGATGTTCTGCTGAAGATTCCACTGATAAATTCCGTCGGGATGAATTATCGTTGCTGGTGATATTGAATCCTATTGGGGATTGGATTCCTGTTTGTGAAAGGAAGGAACTCCGCTGGGGACGATCTCTCAGTGGAGACTTCACTGGGGATAACCTGTTAGACTCTTATGGGGATGATCCTTTGAGTTCTGCTGGGAATGATCCTTTGAACTCGGCTGGGGAGATTTATTTTTGTACTCCGCTGGGGATAAACTTCCAGAGTCTACTGGGAATGATTCTTCAACTCCGTTGGGGAAGCTTTTTCAGACTGCGCTGGGAAAATTTTAACTCTACTGGAGATATCTTGTATTCTGCCAGGGAATATTCTTATACTCCGTTGGGGAATATTAAGACTGTCGGGGATATCAAGCCTTTTTAATGCTGATGGTAGATAAACTCTGCTTGGGGAGAATATTACCGATTCATTCACAATTGCAAGCCTCAGCTGGGGAGAGCTATCATTATTGTCTTACTCTGCAGGGAGTGAAGATATCTTAGCCATATTCTTCAACTGAATCTACCTTGTACCTGGTGGACAGAGAAACTATATAGTTTGGACAACTTTTATTGCCCCTATTTCTGATGTTACCCGTAATCGTCTTTTGTTTCGTATGTAAATATTCATGAGCAACAATTAATGTCAAATGCATATACCAAAAATGAACATTGGACGTTCTTTGCAAATCAAAACAGATAAAGAAAAAACAGTTTGAAATTTCTTTGAAAATGAATTGTATTGATTTTGAAGTTTGGCCTGTAAATAGGCGTTTTTGTACAAGAGGCTGACGTCCTAGTAAGAGAATGCTGCCGAACAGATAGAATTTACACAATTTGTGAAAAACGAAATAGCTATGTGAACAATCCCACTGGGTTCCAACTCTGCTATTGCCTTTATGTCCTCGAGCATCTCATCACTTTGCTACTTGGTTGAAGGTAGATCAGATTGATTGGTGCCGTCCGAGCTTGATAGTCGATACCGAAGTCTGGTTGCAAGGTGATCCAATGAGACACAATGTTACGCTTTGATCCCTAATTTTTTCCTGGACCGCCCTTTCGGGTTTTCAGTCCACCGGGATACCCTTTTTTTGCCCAAGTCGCCTTTTCAGGTTTTCGACTTGCTAGGTGTACAGATTTTTTTCATTTTCATCCCTTATTTTTGCCCGAACCCTTTTGGTTCGCCGGGAAGCCCTTATTTTTGCCTAGGCTAGTCAACCTAGCGGGTCTTTGATTACGCGTAGTATCTTTTCACTATGTCTGCATTGACGGGGTGAGGAAGGTCGTCACCATCCATGGTGGTTAGAATCATAGCTCCTCTTGAGAAAATGTTCTTGACCACAAATGGCCCTTCGTAGGTAGGGGTCCATTTGCCCCTGGGATCACCTTGAGGTAATATAATGTGTTTGATTACTAGATCCCCAACTTGATACTCTTGTCGTCTGACTTTCTTGTTCAATGCCTTGATCACCCGTTTTTGATACGTCTGACCATGACAAATAGCAGTAAGTCTCTTTTCGTCGATTAGGTTCAGTTGATCAAGCCGAGTCTAAATCCAGTCATCTTGACTCAAACCTGCATCCTTAATGATTCGGAGAGAGGGTATCTGAACTTTGATGGGCAAGACAACCTCCATACCATATACCAAGGAATAGGGTGTTTCCCCTGTTGACGTCCGTGCTGAGGTACGATACCCATGAAGAGCAAATGGTAACATATCGTGCCAGTCTTTGTATGTTATTGTCATCTTCTGCACAATCTTCTTAATGTTCTTATTATCCGCTTCTACAACCCCATTCATCTTCGACCAGTAAGGAGAAGAGTTGTGATGTTGTATCTTGAACTTCTTGCAGAGCTCAGTGATTATCTTATTGTTGATATTGGTACCATTGTCCGTAATGATCCTCCCTGGTACACCATATCGACAGATCAGATTGTGCCTAATGAACTGTGCCATGACGTTCTTGGTTACTGTAGCAAAGGAAGCTGCTTCAACCCACTTTGTAAAGTAATCAATAGCTACCAGGATGAAACTATGTCCGTTAGATGTCGTAGGTATGATCTCGCCGATCATATCAATGCCCCACATTGCAAAAGGCCAAGGTGTTGTCAATACATTCAGAGGTACCAGAGGTATGTGCACCTTATCAGCATAGACTTGGCACTTGTGACATGTCCGAGAATGCTGATAACAGCCGGCCTCCATAGTGGACCAATAATATCATGCCCGTAGGATCTTCTTTGCCATGGTATGTCCACTGGAATGGGTTCCGAAAGTACCTTCATGTAACTCTGTCATGATTCTTTCTGCTTCATTCTTATCCACACATCGTAGTAAGGTTGAATCATGGTTACACTTGTAAAGAATGCCACTGCTGATGAAGAACTTCGCCGCGAACCTCCTCAGAAACTTCTTGTCATTAACAGATGCACCCTCAGGGTATTCTTGAGCCTTAAGGTACCTTTTTACTTCATGAAACCATGGTTTATCTGCTACCTCTTCAGTTTCAATGTCACAGCAATGTGCAGGTTCGTCCAATCTTTCAATGATAATCCTAGAGCTTCGTTGTCCCAATTGACTTTGAACATAGAAGACATCGTAGCTAGCGCGTCTGCCAACTGATTCTCCTCTCTAGGGAAGTGTTCAAAGGTTATTTCCTCGAAATGTGGGAGCAACGTCAATACATACTCCTTGTAAGGAATAAGATTAGGGTGTTTCGTATCCCACTCTCCTTTGATCTGACTGATCACGAGAGAGGAATCTCCGAAGACACTCAGAAACTTAATCCTTAGGTCAATTGCTGCTCGAAGACCCATGATGCACGCTTCATACTCCGCCATATTGTTGGTGCAGTTGAAACATAGTCGGGCGGTAAACGGAGTATGAGAGCCTTTAAGAAATATGATCACAGCGCCAATGCCATTACCCAAAGAGTTTGAAGCTCCATCAAAGTACATAGACCATCAGGATCCTTCCTCAGGTCCTTCATCCAGTCCAGGTGTCTCACAATCAGTTACCAACATGATATTCTCGTCTGGAAATTCAAAGTTCATAGACGGGTAATCATCCACTACCTGATGTGCCAAATGGTCCTCTAACACACTCCCCTTGATCGCTTTTTGAGTCGTGTATTGGATGTCATACTCAATCAATATCATCTGCCATCTCGCTATTCTTCCAGACAAAGCAGGCTTTTTAAAGATATACTTGATTGGATCCATCTTCGATATCAATAGAGTAGTGTGAGTCAGCATATACTGTCTCAGCCGGCGAGCAACCCATGCCAAAGTGCAGCAAGTTTTCTCGAGCAACGAGTATCGGGTCTCGCAGTCGGTAAACTTTTTGCTAAGGTAATCAATAACATGCTCTTTTTGGCCAGACTCGTCATGCTGACCCAGCACACACCCCATTGAGTTGTCGAGTACTGTCAAGTATAGGATTAAGGGTCTCCTTTCAACTAGAGGCATCAGAATGGGTGGCTCTTGGAGATACTCTTTGATCCTTTCGAAAGCGGCCTGACATTCATCGTTCCAACGTACTACTTGATCTTTCTTCAGTAACTTGAAGATTGGTTCACAAGTAGCGGTCAGGTGTGAGATGAATCGAGCAATGTAGTTTAGTCATCCCAGAAAGCCTCTGACTTCTTTCTCTGTTTGGGGAGCTGGCATCTCTTGTATGGCCTTCACCTTTGCCTAATCCACTTGAATACCTTTATCGCTTACGACGAAGCCCAACAACTTACTAGATCTTACCTCGAAGGTGCACTTGTTCGGGTTTAACCTCAGCTTGTACAACTTCAACCTGTCAAACAGCTTCTGAAGGTGGTCAAGATGTTCTTCCTCAGTCTGGGATCTTGCAATCATGTCGTCGACGTATACCTCAATCTCATGATGGATCATATCGTGGAACAAAGAGACCATGGCACGCTGATACGTTGCCCCATCATTCTTCAATCCGAACGGCATGACTTTGTAGCAAAAGGTACCCCATTGAGTAACAAAGGTTGTCTTCTCCATGTCTTCGGGAGCCATTTTAATCTGATTATAACCGGAGAAACCATCCATAAAGGAGAATACCTTATGCTGAGCAGTGTTGTCAACCAGGACGTCGATATGAGGCATAGGGAAATCATCCTTGGGGCTTGCCCTGTTCAGATCCCTATAGTCAACACACATTCGAACTTTACCATCCTTCTTCGGTACAGAAACCACGTTGGCCACCCACTGTGGGTAAGAAGTAACTGCTAGAAAACCGGCGTCAAAATGTTTCATAACTTCAGCCTTGATTATCTCAGACATCTCTGGACGCATTCAGAGGACCTTCTGTTTCATTGGAGGACAATCTTCCTTGGTAGGCAGGCGGTGAACCACAATATCGGTATCCAACCCAGGCATATCTTCATAAGACCAGGAAAAGATCTCAACATAGTCACGCAACATCTGAATCAACCGTTATTTCACACTAAGCTCCAGATTTGCCCCGATCTTGACCTCTTTCTTGTCTATCTCTGTTCCCAGATTTACTGTTTCCACTGGCTCTTCGTGTGGCTGAATGACCCTCTCTTCTTGAAGTAACAGTCTAGCAAGTTCACCCGGCACTTCGCAATCATCTTCACCTTCATCTTCAACTAAGTTGATCGGACTTTCGAAGTCATAACTGGCAGTAGCAGAGTCGTTACCAGTGAGATCCAGAGTGGATGTAGACCTGTATATGTGAGTGTGTGTAAAATAGTTGTTTTGCAATATGTAATAAAAACAAGGAGCGCAAGATTTGAAATGCAAGAAACGTCCAATGCTTTTATTAATGATATATGTAAATGACACACATAAAGCCCTCACAAATGAAGCCACAGTGCCCCGGGTAAGACACCAGGCCGTAAAGTTTGAAATATTGTCTGTTACAAATTCAAAACAAAAAGTCTCATTACTGGGTAACAAAAGAAATAGGGATGAAGTCCTTTGCTCTCCAGTTGCTTAGTCCTCCATCAGTAGTAGGATAGATCCGACCGTCGAACTCAGACTCTTCCACATCGTATTCAATGGCATTCACTCCTGAATTGCTGATGAATAGTGGAGGTCTTCCGATCCGTGCATTCCGAACAGCCCTTTGAGCTTCTGCAGTGAAACCCAAACCAAACTTGTTAGTCTTCTGTGCAAAATCAGGGAGTTGGCCCCAATTCGTACACCCACCTTTCTCAACAACAGCCCGGTCATCTTTGAAGGAAGCCATCTTCATAGGAGGATCTTCAACAACAGTCTCAACTGATGCCAGTGTCTGGGGAACCTCTTCAAAATGCTGAAACGGGGTCTCAATGAACTCCCCATCCATCTCTACATATCGGAAAGAGTTGAGGTGGCTCACCATGTACTCCTCCTCTCCTTGTACTATCACAATCTTCCCTTTCACTGGGTACTTCAGCTTCTGGTGGAGCGTAGACGTTATTGCCCCCGCCTTGTGGATCCATGGACGACCCAGCAAACAAGAATAAGATTTCCGAATGTCCATCACATAGAATGTAGAGGTGAAAACCTGAGAACCAACCTTAATCGGAATATCTACTTCTCCATGCACCATCCTTTTAGACCCATCGAAGGCCCTGACGACAATGTTGCTTGGTTTCAACTCTAACCCTTCACAGTCTAACCGATCTAGAGCTTTCTTAGGCAAGACGTTCAATGAGGAACCAGTATCCATTAATACATGAGCAAGAGTAGTACCCCTGCATTCAATGGAGACATGCAGGGCATCGTTGTGATTCTTCCCTTTAGCAGTTAAGTCGGTGTTAGAGAAACCCAACCCATTATCAGCAGTCAGACTAGCTACGCAATCTTTAAACTGATCAACTGATGTTTCTTGCGATACGTGCGCAGTCTTCAGGAAGGCAATCAGAGCCTTGGCATGGGCTTCTGAGAATAGCAACAGAGATAACATAGAGATTTTGGATGGGGTTTGCCCCAGCTGCTCGACTACATTGTAGTCACTCTTTTTTATGATCTTTAAAATCTCTTCCATCTCTTGTCTAGAAGCTTCAACAGTAATTTTCTTTGGTGCCTCCGTCTGGGCAGGCTCATCAATGGTCCCTTTGCCCCGAGTATCAGATGACTCGGCAACATGGGTAAGAATGGGAACTTGGACAAGAATAGTAGCCGGTACACTGGCAGGTGTGATAACAACAAGTTTCCGGGCAGTTAGTGGAGAGATAACAGGGGAGAAAATTCTTCCACTGCGGGTGACTTTAGCAGGTCTAACAATATTGTTGACGTCAGTACCAACATCCAACTCTTGTTTAACTCCATAAAAATAAACATCAGCCCCGTAGTGCCAAGGGACAACTTTATCAGACGTGTAAGGGATAGGCCCAGGAACAGTGACGATCAATGGTGCGATTCTTGGAGCAGATGTAATTCTAACAGGCTTTCTCGTGGAAGCCTTGGAAGAATTGTCGAAATGGTGATTATAGAAACTTCTTCAGTATGAACTAAAGGAACAACAGTCTTCTCAAACAAAATTTCCTTATTATCCATCAGGCATTGGACACCTGACTTCAAAAGATGGCAACCGGTAGGTAGGACAGAACACATACGGCAACCTTCGTCACAACCCAGAAATAAACCGGCTAACAAAAGGTTCTTCTTCACAGTCATCAAAGGGGTAACAATGTCATTCACAGAAACCACAAACAAGTCTTCATCTATAGAGTTTACTCCGTGCTTGGGCATAGGAGCAGTCACAACATTAGGTCTTTCGAGCGCCTCGAACTCAATCTCCTTAGAATTAATTAAGTCCTGTATTTTGTTCTTCAAAGCCCAACAATCATCTGTAGCATGTACCAGGCTATCAGAGTGAAAAGCACAGCGGGCATTAGGATTGTACTTAGGCGATGCAGTGTTGGGATTCTGCGGAGCCTCCCTTGGAGTTACTAAATTGGTTTTCAATAACTGCGGCAGAATCTGAGACAAAGTTATGTTGAGATGGGTGAATTGCCTTCAAGGTCTCTCGGCCTTTTGTTGATTGTTGCGCTGAGGAGCATCAGCAGGTCTTGAGATGACCACCGCATTAACAGCTTGGCGGTGTTCAGGTCTATTCTGAATTTTTGAACTGTAAACAGCATTGGACTCCTTCTTAAAAGGCTTTTTCTCGGTGCTCAATGAAGCACCCTTCTGTCTTTTACCAGACTTAATACCAGCCTCAATCCTTTCCCCGGTCATAATTAGCTCCATAAACCCGGACGAAGAACTTCCAATCAGATGGTTGAAATACGGACTAGACAAGGTCCCTAGAAACATATCAACTAGCTCCCTATCAGCCAAGGGTGGTTGCACTCTTCCAGCGAGATCCCTCCATTTCTAAGCATAATCTTTGAAACCTTCGCCCGTTACCATAGACATACCCTGGAGTTAGGTACGCGTAGGAGCGAGGTCAACATTGTATTGGTACTGCCTGTAGAAGGCAGCAGCCAAATCTTCCCAACTGCGGATACTGGCTCCTTCTAACTGGTAAAACCACTCAAGCTGAGTCCCTGAGAGACTGTCTTGAAAGAAGTGGATCCATAGGTTCTTATCAGCGGTGTACGACTGAATCTTCCTTACATACGACCGGAGGTGCAGTTTCGAACAAGAAACCCTGTCGTACTTAGTAAAGGCTGGTGCTTTGAACTTGTGGGGAATCACCACCCCAGATAATATACCCAGGTCACCAAAGTCCAGACCAGGCACTTTCTGAACTTCCATCGCACTCGAACGGTCTTCCAGTTGCTTATATCTATCCTCAGCCGAAGGATACTGGTCTTCGTCGAAGTCCGTCTCGTTGTCTGAAACCACAGGGCTAGGAGCCCTCCTTTCTTCCTGACTATCTTTCCCTCCAGATGAGGTGGTCAAATCAACTTCGTCCCGTATCCTATTTCCAAACCTGTGACCTGTGTTAAACAAGACTGTCCTCTTCTTCTTCTTCTTCTCTTTCAGAATAAGGGTCTTCAGATCTTGCTGACCCTTAGCTAGATTCATGAACAACTCTTGGAATTTGGCATTTTGAGCCTGCAGAGCCTTGATTGCTTGCTCATTGATGGTTCGGAAGACATGATGCTGAAATAAACAGCGAAGAAGATAAGTGACTTGTAAGGGTACCTGTTATGAAGTGCATGGGATGAAATGCGTATGATATGATTTCAAAGACATCGAGAGATTCAAATTCGTAAACTAGAAATGAAACACACTTTTATTAGATAAACTTGAAATTCAAATTGTTCAACAAATTGCCCTTAAGGCGTTACAAGAAAGGAAATACTAAAAAGGAAATAAAAACTGGAAAGTAAATAATCAAAGGACAATCAATTCTCCCATGGTCGCTTCTTGTCGGTGCAGACATAGTCATTGAGGATCCGCTCGTTCTCCAGCTGTCTTGTCAACTTCTGAATCTTTTGCTCTTGCTCGTTAAACTTTTCTGGATAAGCATCCCGCTCTTCTCTCAGCTGCATCCAAGACCTTTTCAGTTCCCCAATGTCAGTGGGCATATGAGGATGGAGGATGGTCGGAAGAACCCCTTCTTCATTAGCAACTTCAACAATGATAGGCAAGACGGCTTCATACGACATTCCCAACTTTTAGGCACGGATGCGAACCCATATGAGATATGGCTCCATCTAAAGTGAAGTCTTTGGGCCCAGCTCATGTGGATCAGATCTGTGTACTCTATCCCAAGCCCTTATGAATCTGCGGCGTTGCTCGTCGCTGTCCCCTTGAAAATCAAAGATGATACTAGGCATTAGCAGCTCGTGAGGTCCTTCCCTTCTGGCTCGCCCAAACTGACGTAGGGCCAAGCAGGGATTAAAAGAAATTCCTCCATGGGTTCCTATCAGTGGAACATTGGAGTATTCCTCACAGCGATCAATAATAGCCACCTCGTCCATACCCTTGATAGTACAAATGATGTCATTGTGAGAGAGAGACATAACTCTATAAGCCCATCCCATGCCTTCTTTGTTCTTCAAAACTGATTTGGGAAGGTGAGAAATAAACCACCTTGCCAACAATGGAGCACAACACATCAAGGTTCCTCGCTTCCGAGCAGTACGGGCATAAAGCTGATGAAGAATGTCACCCAAGAGAGTGGGTACAGGATTACGAGAGACGAAGATTTTCACAGCATTCACATCAACAAAGGAGTCGGAGTTAGGAAACAGTACCAAACCATATATCAGAAGAGCCAAAATATCTTCGAATGCCTGGAAGTCTAGACTATCCCAGAAGTGATTAGCCTTACCAACCAAGAACTTAGTCAGAAAGCCCTTTGCTCCACTTCTAGTCTCCCAATTAGCCATTACCTCATCCTTTGTCATATGAAGGGCTGAAGCAATCTCTTATGGCCTAAGGATCTTCTCCCAACCTGTGAACGGGGTCTGCTCCAGAATATAGATACCAAGCAGATCAGAGAATTCTTCTAAGGTGGGGACCAATTGGTAGTCCTGAAAAGTAAAGCAATGGTACAGTGGATCATAGAACTGGACTAGGACACTCATCACCTGCTCGTCCAATTTGGAGGTGACCAAACTAAGAAGATGCCCATATCTTCTGATGAAAGAAGTAGTATCTGACATCTTTACAACCAACTCTTTAAGCATAGTGGGAACCTGGACAAAGTTGATCCGGATGGTGTTCCTACGCATAGGTGCCATGACCTACAAAACAGAACAAAGATGAATCCATCCTATCTTTGAAATAAGTTAGTCCAATGCAAGATGTATGCAATGTTATGATGTCATGATAAAAAGCACATCACAAGTATCCACAAATAGCAAACATGGTAAAGGCACACAAGTCACACAGAGAGCCCTTAGATTTCAGGCTGGCAAGGAGCTTAGGTACTACCCTCTTTCAGTTCAGTTGGTTCAAACCTGTCCTAAAAATAGTAACCGGGTTCTAGAGGATCTCAATATCACTGACTACCCTCAATCGGTCATAATTCCAGTTTAGCAACCTTTTCTTGCGGCCGAAATCATCGCGAGAGTTTAGTCTCAATGAGTGTAGCATACTGCTACTGTTCTATGGCCAAGTTGGTCAATTTAAAGGTTCTAAGGTCGGTTGGTGCTTAATGATCCCTTAGAAGACCCATATTCTCCTCGTTCCAACACAAGGGATATCGGTACATACTAAAGTGCCACACCAACGTAGCTACTGTTTCAACCGTATCGGTCCATGTCGTACAGTTCCCTCACAGTTTATTGCTACTTACCTAAAGGGTATCCCCCAGATCCGGGTTAAGATCTATAGTAACTCTGATTCAAGCCCACAAATATAAAGCATACAAGTCAAGCAATTGAAAACATTATGAACTATTCCTAAGGTACACCCCACTTATTAAGATATCCTCAGCAGAGTCGCCAGTTCTGTGATACGGTGGGAGAGAACTGACTGTTTTGGAATGCTGGTTTGCGTTTTGCGTTTATATTTGCAAAATGTCGCGGTAAGCAAGAGTCGCCACCGTCTTTTATTTTATCCAACAAGGAAAGGAAAAAAGCACAGAAAAATTTGTTTTTCGAGATATTTCTCGGGTTCGGGGGGTAGATTATAGAAGGGGAAGGTGTTAGCACCCTTTCTATCCGTGGTTGTCCACGGGCTCTTAGGTACTTGCTCATATTATTTTCCAAATTTTGCTTTCTTTGTGATTGTGGGTTTGAAAAAAGTCTTTGTTTGAAAAGGAGTGTAAGTGTGAAAATTTTGTTTTGTTTTGAAAGAGAAAGTATCTAAGAACCATCTACCTACTCGAAAAAGGAATCATTCTATGCAATTTTCCTTTAGACAATGCTATCCTACTATTGATGAGTAGGTAGCACCGTCGTTGGAGTTTAAGGGTCAATTTAAATTTAGGGACTTACGGTCACCAAAGCAATGTTAGGATGCCTTAGCGGTAAACCTAATGTCTTAGATCATTTGTTTTGAGGCAAAAATATCCGAGGCAACCGTTTCGAGGCGACTATGATCTTTGGACAAGAGGGTGACCTCTAAAGTGACCTATATTTAATGACCGCATACGAACGCAACCAAGTGGGGTGTACCCTAAGAGTGCGCATGTGCGTGTGTGTTGTTTTCAGTTTATTTTTATCTTTGTACATGTCAATGGTGATCTAAGTTGATTTTAGGTTAAACATTCATTCTTGTCATGCAAACCTATTATCAAACATCTAACAGTTATAAGTTGCGGAAAATAAATTGCAGAATTTAAATCACAAGGCGTCGGGTATTTACATCGCCAAAAGCAACCCTTTGAAATTTAAATGCGGAAAAATAAATAAAGCGATAAAAATAATTAAATGGTCCTAATTATCTATTACATTCCGGGAACAAGTACAATATTGAATAAATAGATCGCGTGCGGAAAATTAAATCGAGCGCGAGTAGGGTTTTGACCCTTTAATATTAAAGAAAAGATTTTTTTTTTGATTATTTTTGAATTAAGAAAGAAATTAAACTAAGTTAATTATTAAATTAATAAATAAGTTAATTAATTAATGAAAATAAATATTTTTGGATTTTTTGATATTTAAAGAAAGAAAATAAAATCGATCAATGTTACTAAAAACCTAATTATGTCTAATTGATTTTAATTATTGAAAAATATATTAAAGTTATTCTAATTAAAGCTAAATTAATTAATTGATTTGTTAATAAAAAGAAAATACTAAAATTTAAATTAATAAAGAAAATATTTTTTTTGGTTTTTATTTTATAGAGAAAATTATTTGATTGGTTAGTTAATAATAAAAATAATAACAATAAATAATTAAAAGAAATAAAAAAATAAAAAAAATAGAAAGAGTTAGGAGGTTTAGGCCTGTTTAGGGGGTTAGAATGGCAAATTCAAGGCCCATTAGGCGCTGGACTGGCTGACTTTGAGAGATTCAATGTGCGCCTTTGACTTGGTTCCATGGTGGACGTTCCATCTGGGTCACCAGATCTGGCCTGGGGCCATCTGTCCATTGATTGAATGAGGGAGTATAGTAGGCTACACGCTTGGGGTTGCACTGGAATACCTGAAGAAAAATAAAAAATGCAATTTGGAGGACCTGGGATTCGAACCCAGGTCCTGTTGGTCATTGGATGTACACGCCCACCACTCAGCCACTTTGCTCTGCTTGTCAATATAGTAATCAATAATAATAATATGGGATAATGGATTAATATGCCAGAACAAAAAATAAAAACGCGCAAATTATGAATTGTCCACTCAGAGGGAGACACGTTTGTCGTCCCTGACCTTCAAACCCTATAAATTTACCTGCGGATTTAGATCCGCAGCTAAATGCGTAGGTGCACTCTAAAATCCATTCCAGTCCATGAAAATCAATTCCAAGCACATGGTTGAGTCCGTCTGGGCATCCTGAGTAAACCTATACCCTTCTTGAATCTTGATTTCCCCTGAAAAAGAAAACCCTAAAACACAAACGAAGAACCCTAGCTATGGGGGTTCTTCATCTAGGCCAGAAAAATGCAATTGGCTAATGCATAACGCTTATAAATTTGACGATAATTATGAATGTGCAAAGAGTTTGTAAGAAAGGTGCAAGAATAAGGATCCACGAATTCAAACGAAAATAGGTTTTTTGAGACACTTACAAAGCTTTTGAGCGTGTATGGGAGCTTGCTAGGGGTTGGTTCTGACTCAGTGAACCTCCAACAATTGATTGATGTTGAGTTTTGCTTTTGAATTTGCCTCCAAGGATGATTTCGATTTCACACTTTTTTGTCAATTTTGCAAGTTTGGTTCTCAGTGTTCTTGCAGCCTCTAGGTACCAATTTTGTGTGCTTTGACTTGTATATGTAATATGCAATGCATTAGGTTAACATTTGTGGATTGAATCCTTGCACATCAATGCCATGGGATTTGATTTGATCCACCATTGAAAGCTTTCCTAATTTGTCAAAAACTCAATCTTTTTGCACATGGAATGCTTGATACGAATTTGATACACTTGATGATGATGATTCAATCCTGAAATAGCCAAAAAGAGATCAAATAATCAATGTTTGGATTTTATTTGATTTAATTTGATTAAAAGTGTAATAATTCATTAAAAAATCAAATAAAATAATAAAATAGATAAATGGACACAAGGATGAAGCTAAGACACATGTGTAATGTGGAAAGTCCAAATCAAGTGGAAAAGAATGGGCCCATTTGACAAAGTTTGAAGTTTTGGGGATAGTTGACTTTTGGCAATTTTGCAAAAATTTCCAACTTCAACAATGCATAACTTCTTCAATTTTGAACGTTTGGAAGTTTTCTTGGACTTTTTAGAAAGCTAGAGATATCCTATAACCAACCCTTTTGGTCTCATCGCATTTTGATATTCCATGATCAAGTTATAAGCTTTGGCAAAAAATGTGTTTTTGTTGACTTTCAAAAATGACCTATAATGTCCAAATTTATAACTTCTTGTGAGTGCATTTTATGATATTGGGGTATGAATATGGATTGTAGGAAATTTAATTATCTTCAAAATGAGATTTTGATGGGTCATTTCTCATAAAGTATGAGAAAGTTATGCTTGGTCAAAGTTGAGTTGACTTTTCCTGCAAAACCCTAATTTAGCAACTTTTGAGTCTTGATGAATTTTGAGCAATCCTTGATGAATCATGATCAACCCTTGATCAAATGATGAAATATCCTTCAAAATTAGAATGTTTACAAAAAATATTGAAGTTTGACTGTTTATAGGTCACAGTTGACTTTTGCCCTAACATAGTCGATTTTGGACCCTTTGAGCAATTGACTGAGCAAACTTCCTCTGCAAGGCTTGAAATTTGACATGGATGAACTTGAGAACATATTAGGACATTAGGTATCATTTGAGGTCATTTGGACTCAAGGATATTGATGCAACACAAAACCCTAATTTGGGGTTGACTGCCTTAGGAGATGATTTGACTGTCCAACTCTTGAGCAATCTTGAGCCACTTGGAGATTTTTCTTGCAATGTTTTGAGAAATATGAGAGGGAAAATTTTGGGGTACAACAGATGTCATACTCGGTTAAGATCATCTGCCATCTTGCTATTCTTCCGGACAAGGCAGGATTTTCGAAGATATACTTGATTGGATCCATCTTTGATATCAACAGGGTAGTGTGAGTCAGCATATACTGTCTCAGTCGGCGAGCAGCCCATGCCAAAGCGCAACAAGTTTTCTCAAGCAGTGAGTATCTGGTCTCACAGTCGGTAAGCTTTTTGCTAAGGTAGTAAATAGCATGCTCTTTTCGACCAGACTCGTCATGCTTCCCCAACACACACCCCATTGAATTATCGAGTACTGTCAAGTATAAGATCAAAGGTCTTCCCTCAACTGGAGGCATCAGAATAGGAGGATCTTGGAGATATTCTTTGATCCTTTCGAAAGCGGCTTGACATTCATCATTCCATCTTACCACTTGATCTTTCTTCAAGATCTGGAAGATTGGTTCACAAGAAGCAGTCAGGTGAGAAATGAATCGGGCAATGTAGTTCAGACGTCCCAAAAAGCCTCTGACTTCCTTTTCTGTTCAGTGAGCTGGCATTTCCTGTATAGCCTTCACCTTTGCAGGGTCCACTTGAATACCTTTATCACTAGCAACGAAACCCAACAGCTTACCAGACTGTGATACGGTGGGAGAACTGACTTGAGGTTTTGCGTTAGTGTTCACAAATGTTTCGGTTTAACAAGAGTCGCCACCGACTTTTTATTTTATCCTAAGAAAAGGTCAAAAAGCACAGGAAAGACCTTTGAGATGTTTTGTTGGGTTCGGAGAGTAGATTATAGAAAGGGAAGGTATTAGCACCCTTTCTATCCATGGTTATCCATGGGCTCTTAGTTACTTGTTTAGATCACTTGCTTTGCTTTTCAATTGTTTGAAATGGTGCTCTTCAATTGTTTGAAATGGTGCTTTATGTGTGGTTTTGAAAGATGTTTTGAAAAGAGGCCATCGTTGTGGAAACCTTTGTAATGATTCTTGTTTGAATGTATACAAAGGTGTTTTTGTCTTTTGAAAAGTTTTCAATGTTTGAAAGTTGGATTTTGAAATTGTGTTGTGAAGTGTGTTTGAAAATAGCAAGGATGTTTTTGCAAGCTTTGATCAAGTAACTAGCTATCTACCCTATTTTACTCAAAGATCTTTCTTATGTTTTTAACCCTTTTAACAGTGTTGTTTCACCATTGCATTTGGTGAACAACCTTGTGTTAGGATGTTAAACGGGACAGGCGCGGGTCATCGTATAGACCATGATAGCAATTGTGTCAAGTATTTTTGGCAATTTTCTTGAGGGACTTGATCATTTTTGTTTAGGCAACTCAGATAGTTTCATCGAGGGACTATGATCTTTTGTTTTGTTTTTGTTTTGCCAAAGTACTTAACATGCATACCATGGCCCATTTTTGAAGGCAACAAGTGGATTGTAACTCTAGAGGTGCAAGTGTGTATTGTGTTTGTTTTTTCATGCATTTTTGTCTTTGATTAGGTCAAACTATTTGTGGATTTTGATTTTGGCATACAAACCGTAATTCTCTAATCATGGCATAATTGAAAATATTTAAATGCGTAAAAATAAATCTAAGCTATTACAACTTTGATATAGGGATGGGGGATACAATTTTGAATAGGGGATTATTTGACAATAAATTTAAACCCTAAGTTATTACAACCAAATTGAATTTACAATGCATAATATTTAAATATACAATATTTAAATAATCAAAATAAATAAATATTAAATACAATGTAATTATGCAAAAAGGAGTTTTTATGTATGCAAAGTATTTTTTAATGTGAAAAAGGTGTAAAGAAATAAAAAAAAATTGATTTTATTTAATTAAGGGGTAAACCCTAATTTTCCTTAAAGAAAATAATATTACATTATTTATATACAAAAATATATTAATATGTACACAAATAAAAATATATTGAAAAAAAGTGTTTTTTAGTATAAAATAACAATAAAAATAAAAATGTACTATTTTTGTATTTTTATTCTATGTTTTTAATAAAATATATATATATATATATATATATATATATATATATATATATATATATATATATATATATATATATATATATATATATATATATATATATATATATATATATATATATATATATATATATATATATATATATATATATATATATATATATATATATATATATATATATATATATATATATATATATATATATATATATATATATATATATATATATATATATATATATATATATATATATATATATATATATATATATATATATATATATATATATATATATATATATATATATATATATATATATATATATATATATATATATATATATATATATATATATATATTAAATATATTTAATATGTATAAAATAAAATAAAATATTTACAAAAATAAAATATATTCAAGAAAATATTTTCAGTGTGAATAAAAAATAAGAAATAAAAATGAAAATATTATTTACATTATTTTTCAAGTCTTAATAATATATAAAAAGTAATTAATATGTTTTCTATATTAGAAAAAATAAAATAAAATGCCAAATAAATGTAAAAAAATTATAAAAATATTTTTGGAGCATTTTTTATGTTTGAAAATAAAATATCAAAGTCAGAAATGAAATAAAAATGCAAAAATAATAAAAATACAAGAAGTTGGGCCAGGGGGTGTGAAAAGCAAGCATAGGGGTGCAAAAAGTAGGAAATAGCCAGGCCCAGCCCAACTACTTCATCTTCAACCTTCGTCCAACAGAAACACGCGCGTTCTTAGTTCACACTCGTATCTCCTGTTTCAGTGCTTAAAAAAACTTGTAACATGAAAGTTGTAGAGCATAATCACACGATTCCAACCATATAAAAAACTTAACCTAACTCTCAAAGACCAGAGAGAATTTCTCTGGCCCTAATTCTTAACCTAGGTTTTTCAGAAAGTTCATGGATGAAATTCTCTCAACACACTTAACTTAAATGAAAACTGAGCATATGTACAGCTTAAGGGCTATGAGTACTACATTTTTCATTCACAAACCTAAGCCTAATGATTCCTAAATAGAGAGATAGGAAGTTGCAAAATACCTGTTTCAGTTGGACACGAGTATGGCAATGTAGAGCTTTTCAGTGAGGCCTGAGATGTCTGGTAGCTTGCCTGAAGTTCACTTGGTCTTTTCCAATAGCTAGTTTGCTTCGAATGTTCCTGAATCAGCCTCCAGAAGTCAACCTGCACAAGCTTGAAATGAAAATGGTGAACACTGTAAATGGAGTTACAGTTGGCAATGGAGGTTTGGGATAGCTTGAGTGAGTTGAATGGAAGGTATTGGAACTGATTGCAAGCAAAACGCACGAGTGGAATGTGATTTGGCTTGTGATTTGCAGGTCCTGCCCTGTTTTGGCAGAAAATAGTGTTTTTGGTGTACAAGGGTGTTTGAGAGGTTGCTAGCTCGTGTTTCTGGCTTAGTGTAATGTGAGAAACTTGTTTGAAATGTTGGCTTGAGTTGAATATATTAGATGTGCCAGTTATGGACTTTTGGCACAATGACTTGGTTTTGAAGCAAAAAGTGAGAGTTGACAATGCAAGGGCTGTACTGGCTTGTAACCTAGCTGCATAAAGTTGTTGAACTTTGCCTGACATTAGGGAGCCTCGTTTGCAGCAAAGGGCTTGGTGTATGGCTCAAGAAATGAAACTTGACATAAAGCATGTTTTATGTAAATGGAAGTGTTATCTTTATGCCCAAAATGGAATTATTCATTGTGCCAAGCTCTAATGAACAAAATAACACCAATGTCCAATATATTTGCATTCAATTTTTTAGTGTAAATTGGTTTAGAGACCTGTAATCAAGTACAAAGCTAGTTTGGTCAGATTTTGCAACTTGTATGAACATGTATTGGCCATGGTTACAAAATGAGTTTTTGCCAACTTCAAGCATTCGATTCTCCCTAACCACAAATGTGTTTGAGGAGTTCTTGGACAATTTGGAAAGCTTGCAACAAGTACTATAATCCATATTTGAAATGAAACTTGAGAATCCAAGTGGAACTATGTGAAAAATGGTCAAGAAGATGGGTCAAAATCCTGCCTAAACTAGGGCAAAACTTTTCTAAGTTAAAAGTTTTAGGGACCCTTGTTCCAAAAATCACAACTTGAGATCCAAGCTTCTTTTGAGAAAACTTTGTGAATCAAAGTTGTAGACTTTGTGGAGGACTACAACTTTCATGTTGTAAGTTTTGTTTTAATCCATTTGCATCATGGTGAAAATGTGGGGCAAAGTTAGGAAAAATTAAGAAAATTTCATAACTTAGAAAATTTCGAAGTTATGAAAATTTTCAATTTCAAACCCTAATTTGCAATTTTGGGTTTCTTGATGACCAAGTTTCATATTTTGACACATCTTGATGAAAAATGACCCTTGGCACTTGATTTTGACCAAAAAGTCAAATTTTGACTTTTCAGTGTACAGTCAAATTTTGATTAGTTGACTGAAAAATTCATCTGTCAATCCTATGCATTTGAGATCTTTTGAACTTGTTGAATAGGTCAAGATAGTGTAATTGAGTCCTTGAGTCCATGGTTGAGCTTAAATTGCCTCTGGCTAGGTCAAACAGTCAAAAATTGCCTTTGTGCAGTCAAAACCCTAAAAATGACCATTTTGCCCTTTTGGTGATCTGATCAAATTTCTTGTGGAATTGTGGTCCAAACTTGATAAAATGGTTCATATGAGTTCATAATGTTGATGTGGGTCAAAATTCATGAGGTTTGACTGTCAATTGGCCACAGTTGACTTTTTCCCCAATACAACTGATTTCTAGGTCAATTGTCCAATTGACTGGGCAAAAATTTGATTCAAGGCTTGAAACTTGGTATGGGAAAACTTATGAGTCCAACATGAAGTATGAAAGTAAATTTGGGCATTGTAGGTCAAAACATCCCTGTGCAAACTCAAACCCTAATTTAGGTCAACAGTGCCAAGAGGTGTCTTGAGTAGGGCAAACCATAGCTTGGTCTTGAGTTCCAAGAGCCTGGTGATGGAAAATGTTGATAAAATGAGAGGGTGAATTTTGGGGTACAACAGTTGCCCCTGTTCAATCTTCTTGAACCTGAAGAGTTAGATTGGCAAGTTTGCCTTTCGTGACTCGAAGGTGAAAGAGGATTGGACATTAGAGTGCCCATAAATTTGCACTCGTCAAAAATATTGTTGAGGGAATGGGCTTAAAGATGCCATTTGGAGATGGTAGAATCTTGCTGGAGATGGGCTTAAAGATGCCATCTAATATTTGTTTGTTGAACTGCAATGTTGTAGGTCAGAAGAATGAGCATCAAAATGGTATCCGTGTCTGGAATGCATTTGAACTGTATCTGGAGACTGTGTCTGGAGCGTATCCTAGTTGTAACCGTATTTGAACTTTGAATGAATATCAGAATGATTACCGTGTCTGGAGTGTATCTGTATTCTAAATGGGTAACAGAGAAACATCTGTATATGGAGCAACTGTGTGCTAGGGATAAGTTCTGAATGAGTGACAAAATGGCAACCGTGTCTGGAGCGTATCTGGACTGTATCTGAAATTGAGATCTGTATGAGTAGAAGAATAACTTCCGTGTCTGGAGTGTATCTGAGACTGCAACGGGGATCTGAATAAGTGACAGAATGACTTCCGTGGCGACTGCACTGGGGAGAATCAAACTTCTGGTGTAAGGGCCAGAATGGCATCCGTGTTTGGAGCGTATCTGAATTTGAAGTTGATAATTGAATCTGAATGAGAGATAGAATGGCCGCAGTGTCTGGAGCGTATCTAGTCTGTATCTTATTGCTGAAGTCTGAATGAATAGTAGAATGACCGCCATGTCTGGGGTGTATCCATACTGTATTTTGACTTGAAATTCCGAATGAGTAATAGAATGACCGCCGTGTCTGGGGTATATCTATACTATATCTGAAATCTCTGAATAGTTGTTAATGATAGATTTTTAATCTTATCCTGAAAAGGGTAAAATGTTAGCTAAAACACAAAGTTATGTTGCATGATATGTATGATGCAATGAACTGTGTTTCATCAATGTTTATGATATATGAATGTAATAGATGTGCATGTAAGCTGAGTAGCTGTCTTGCTGAGGAAAATAAATCCTTGGTAACTGGAGATAATGAAATCTTTGACTGATGCCGGAGGAAGTAAATTCCTGACCGATGCTGAGGATTCAAAAATCTTTGATTGTTGAAGATGAGAAATCCTTGCTGACTGCTTGGGGATTAAAGATCTTTGATTGTTGAGAATGAGAAATCCTGGGACCACTGCTGTGGATTAAAAATCCTTGGTGACTGGTGGGGATTTACAAGGGCTTTGACAACTTCTGCGGGGAATGAGAATCCTTCATGACTTTCCTGGGAAATAAGGAAAACTCTGAAAATCTCTACTGGGGAATTAAAACCTGGGAGGCTTCTGTTGGAGAAACGAGACCGAGAATCTTCGATCTTCTGGGAAATAACTCTGTGGGGAGAATGTTTACTCGGCCGGGGAAATCAGAAGCTTGGGTTGTACGCCAATCTACTGGGAAAGTTGGGGAAAAATGAATGGTTCCTAATGGGGATTGATAGTTGGAAATTTGACTTCGCTGGGGAATAAGGTTTTAGAATATTCTAGCTCCGCTGGGGATATGTATTTCAGGGTTTTCGGGCTCCACTGGGGATCGGGAGTTTAGACTCTGATAGGAGCTTTGAAACTTAACTCCGCTGAGGAATAAAGTTTATAATACACTGGCTCCGCTGGGGATCTTGAAGCTTAACTCCGCTGGGGACATGTACTCCAAGGTTTTAGCTTGTTGAGGATCTGAATGACATATTGTAGGGGATTTCTTCTGGAATAGCACAAGGATATCTTCCTACACCTTCAACCTATCAGTAACTATCCTTTCTCAATTTCGTTTTATTTGTAAGCAGTGATTATATTCAAATGCATATACCTATTTAACAAAACTTTGGACGCTTTCAAATAAAACACAAGTGTAAAAAGAAAGGAAAGGCAAACAAATTTCTGCACTTTGAAGTATCTTTGTATTAACTTTTGTAAGTATCTTTGTACAAAGGAGACGGACATCCTAGTAAGAGAATATTGTCGTAAATTAAGAAAAAATTTATACAAAAGAAAGATGGCTATGTGCAATAATTCCATGGGGTTCCCATTCTTCTATGGTCTTCACAACTCTGAGTATCTTGTCCATTTGCTGCTTCGTCCGCCGATGATTGGTTGATCAGAAGCTTGGAGCTTGTTGGTGAAGAGATTGTCCTTAAAGTGATCCGACGAGACATAGTCATACGCTTTAATTCCCTAACTTTTTCCTGGACCGCCCTTTCGGGTTTTCGATCCACCGGGAACCCTTTTTTGCCCAAGTCACCCTTTCGGGTTTTCAACTTGCCGGGTGTACAGATTTTTTTTAGTTATCCCTAATTTTTGCCTGAACCGCCCTTTCGGGTTTTTGATTCACCGGGATGCCCATTTTTGCCCAAGTCGCCCTTTCGGGTTTTCAACTTGTCGGGTCGTTTTATGCGTAGTATCTTTTGACTATGTCTGCGTTCGCAGGGTGCGACAAGTCGTCGCCGTCCATGGTGGTCAGAATCATTGCCCACCCGAAAAGATGCTCTTGATCACAAATGGTCCTTCGTAAGTAGGATTCCACTTGCCCCTAGAATCACTTTGCGGCAGGATGATCCGCTTGATTACAAGATCTCTGACTTGATATACTTGACGCCTGACTTTCTTGTTGAAGGCCTTGATCATCCGTTTTTGATATGTCTGACCATGACAAACATCAGTAAGTCGCTTCTCGTCGATCAAATTAAGTTGATCAAGCCGGGTCTGAATCCAATCGTCTTCACTCAAACCGACATCCTTCATAATCCTTAAGGAAGGAATCTGAACTTCCATAGGTAAAACAACTTCCATGCCATATACTAAAGAAAAGGGGGTTGCCCCTGTTGAAGTACGTGCCATGGTACGATATCCATGCAGAGCAAACGGTAACATCTCATGCCAGTCCTTGTAGGTGACTGTCATCTTTTGAATGATCTTCTTTATATTTTTGTTCGCGGCTTCAACATCACCGTTCATCTTCGACCGATAGGGAGATGAATTATGATGATAAATCTTGAACTGCTCGCACAGAGCGGTGATCATAGTGTTGTTCAAATTTGTACCGTTGTCCGTGATGATCCTGTCGGGGATACCATACCGGCATATGAGGTTCTGCTTGATGAAGCGGGCAACCATACTCTTTGTAACTGAGGCGTAAGAAGCCGCTTAGACCCATTTGGTGAAGTAATCAATAGCCACCAGGATGAAGCGATGTCCGTTGGATGTCGTAGGCTTGATCTCTCCAATCATGTCAATGCCCCACATTGCGAATGGCCAAGGAGCTGTCATAACATTGAGAGGAACAGGAGGAATATGTACCACTTGTCAGCATAGACTTGGCATTTGTGGCAAGTATGGGAATGTTGATGACAATCAACTTCCATGGTAGACCAGTAGTAGCCTACCCTTAGAATCTTCTTGGCCATCGTATGTCCGCTTAAGTGGGTGCCAAATGTGCCACTATGTATCTCAGTCATGATCAACTCAACTTCAACCTTGTCCACACAATGAAGTAGAACACAATCATGGCTGCGCTTATAAAGGATTCCATTGCTTAGGAAGAACTTGGCAGCAAATCTCCTTAAGAACTTTTTGTCATTGACGGAAGCTCCTTCAGGGTATTCTCGAGTCTGGAGATACCTTTTGATTTCATGAAACCAGAGTGGTTCCACTACTTCTTCGGTATTAATCTCATGATAGTGCGCCGGTTCGTCCATTCGCTCGAAGGTTATTTGGGGAGCCTCGTTATCCCATTTGAGTTTAAACATGGAAGACATTGTAGCCAGAGCATCTGCTAGCTGATTTTCTTCTCGCGGGAAGTGCTCGAAAGTAATCTGCTCGAAATGAGGCAACAATGTCAAGACATGTTCTTTGTATGGGATAAGATTAGGATGTTTAGTGTCCCACTCTCCTTTGACTTGACTGATAACCAAAGCCGAGTCCCAAAATACGACCAAAGATTTGATTCCCAAGTCTATAGCAGCCTTGAGACCAAAGATGCAAGCTTCATACTCAGGCATGTTGTTGGTACAGCTAAAGCAAAGTCGGGCAGTGAAGGGTGTATGGCAACCTTTCGGAGAAATGAGTACCGCACCGATACCGTTGCCAAGTGCATTTGAAGCACCATTAAAGTACAGGGTCCATCGGGATCCTTGTTCAGGTCCGTCATACGGTCCGCTACCTTTAATGTTGTCCAATGTCATGATGTCCTCGTCAGGGAAGTCGAATCTCATAGATTGGTAATCTTCGACGGCTTGATGAGCTAGATGGTCAGCCAATACACTCCCTTTTATAGCTTTTTGGGTAGTATACTGGATATCATACGCAATCAGGATAATTTGCCATCTAGCGATTCTTCCAGATAAAGCAGGCTTCTCGAAGATATACTTGATCGGATCCATCTTGGAAATCAACAGAGTGGTATGAGTCAACATATACTGCCTTAGCTGGCGAGCAGCCCATACCAAAGCGCAACAAGTTTTCTCGAGCAGTGAGTAGCGAGTCTCATAGTCGGTAAACTTTTTGCTAAGGTAATAAATGGCATACTCTTTTCGGCCAGACTCGACATGTTGGCCCAGTACGCACCCCATTAAGTTATCCAAAATAGTCAGATACATGATTAACGGTCTTCCTTCGACGGGTGGCATCAAAATAGGAGGTTCTAGTAAATACTCCTTGATCTTATCAAAAGCAATTTGACAATCATTGTTCCATTCAACTACCTGATCTTTCTTCAACAGTTTGAAGATTGGCTCACAGGTAGATGTTAGGTGAGATATGAACCTCGCAATATAGTTTAAGCGTCCCAAGAAACCTCTAACCTCCTTTTCAGTGCAGAGGGCATGCATTTCTTGTATAGCTTTGACTTTAGCAGGATCAACCTCAATGCCTTTGTTGCTGACGATAAATCCCAAAAGTTTACCAGACCTGACTCCAAAAGTGAACTTGCTCGGGTTCAGTCTGAGCTTATACTCCTTCAACCTGACAAATAGCTTTTGCAGATGATCGAGGTGTTCCTCTTCTGTCTGTGATCGGGCTATCATGTCATCTACGTAAACTTCAATCTCATGATGTATCATATCATGAAACAAAGCTACCATGGTGCGTTGATAGGTTGCCCCGACATTCTTCAGTCCGAATGGCATCACTTTGTAGCAGAAGGTACCCCATTGCGTAACAAAAGTAGTCTTCTCCATGTCTTCAGGGGCCATTTTGATCTGGTTGTATCCCGAGAATCCATCCATGAAGGAAAATACCTTGTGTTGAGCTGTGTTGTCAACCAAGATGTCGATATGTGGCAGTGGAAAATCATCTTTAGGGCTGGCCCTGTTTAAATCTCGATAGTCCACACACATTCTGACTTTGCCGTCCTTCTTAGGCATGGGCACGATGTTAGCAACCCATTGTGGATAGGAAGTAACAGCCAGAAAGCCAGCGTTGAATTGCTTCATTACCTCAGCTTTGATCTTCTCAGACATGTCGGGTCTCATTCGGAGGACCTTTTGTTTGATCGATGGACAGTCTTCTCTTGTAGGGAGACGATGAACCACGATATATGTGTCTAATCCCAACATGTCTTCATAGGGCCAGGCAAATATCTCAACATATTCGTTCAACAACTTCACTAAGCGCTCTTTGACACCTGGTTCCAGGTTGACACCCACCTTAACCTCTTTCTTGTCTTCCTCTGTTCCCAAGTTTATGGTTTCTAGCAACTCTTCATGAGGCAAAATATCCCTCTCTTCTTGTTGCAAAAGTCTGGCTAACTCTCCCGGTACTTCACAGTCTTCGTCAACTTCGTACTCAGCATGATTGACCAAATCTTCAGAGTCACCGAAGGCTAAAGCAGAATAGTCACCCATGGAATCCGGAGTGGATGGGTACCTGCATTTGTGAGTGTGGGTGTGTGTAAGGGATAGCCATCCTTAAACAAAACAAAATGCAAAAGGAAAGAAAATGAACACAACAGTTTATAGATGAAAACGTCCAATGATTCATTAAAACATGGCATATGATAATGAAGAAAATCAAGCCCTTACAAATGGACCTATATGCCCCGAGCAAGGCATAAGGTGAAAATAGTGTACGAATTGTTTAGTTATTACATACCAAAATATGAAATTGTTCAAAGATAAATTACTGGTTGATGGAAGTGATGCGAATAAAGTCCTTTGCTTCCCAGTTGCTTAATCCTCCTTCGACGGTTGGAAAGATCCAATCTTCAAAGTTGTCTTCTTCATCATCATCTTGTAAGGCATTAATTCCACGGTGAGTGATTTTTACGGGTGGTCCTCCAGCCTTGGAGCGACGCATAGCTTATTGGCCAGCAGCAGTAAAACCTAGTCCGAACTTGTCCGTCTTGTGGCGAAAATCAGGCAGTTGCCCCCACACCGTACTCCTTCATTCTTTAATTACAGCCTCTACATCCTTGAGAGATGCCATCCTAGACACATGCTTGGAAACGATAGGCACATCAACCATTGTCTTCGCAACTACGACTTCAGGAGAAACTTCCTCAAAATGTTGGAAAGGCGTTTCTATGAATTCGCCATCCAACTCCACATAGCGGAAGGAGTTGAGGTGACTTATCATGTACTCTTCCTCACCGTGCACCGTTATAATCTTACCCTGAACAAGATACTTTAGCATTTGGTGTAAAGAGGAGGTAACTTCCCCAACATAGTGGATCCACGGCCATCCCAACAAACACGAATATGAAGGACGGATGTCCATCACATAAAAGGTGGAGTTGAAAAATTTTGTGCCCACTTTGATAGGAATGTCAACCTCTCCGTGAACCATTCTTTTGGACCCATCAAAGGCCCTAACCACGATATTACTTGGCTTTAGCACTAACCCTTCACAGTCCAAATGGTCTAACGCTTTCTTCGGTAGCACATTCAGGGATGAACCGGTATCAACTAGGACATGGGCAAGGGTGGTTCCCCTGCATTCTACTGAGACATGCAGCACGTCGTTGTGCTACCTTCCCTTGGGGGTCAAATCAGCATCAGAAAAACCAAGACCGTTATCAGCAGTGAGGCTAGCCACGCACTCTTGAAACTGGTCAGCCGAAGTTTCTTGAGGCACGTGTGCCATCTTTAAAAATTTGATTAAGGCCTTAGCATGGGACTCAGAGCAGAGTAGGAGGGCCAACATGGAAATTTTGGAAGGGGTCTGCCATAGCTGTTCCACGACGTCATAGTCACTCTTTTTGATTATCTTTAAGATTTCTTCCATTTCTTTCTGGGTGGTTTCGGGGATTACCACAGTCTGAGCCTTCATCCTGACAGGCGCTTCTAGTATCCCCTTACCCTTATCGATAGTATCAACAGAGGGTCTAACTTCAGGTACCTCAATTTCTTAAATTATCGGGCCTTGCACATATGGATTAACAGGCACAGAAGCTTTCGAGGGTCCGAAGACTGCTCGTGGGGGAGCAATCTCAGGAGAGAAAATCCGTCCGCTACGAGTTATCTTGCTGGTTCCCGCAATGTTCCCTATATCAGGGCTTTCATCATCAGAATTCTCTTGGACTGATTCAATCTGTTTGATACCATGATAGAAGATTTCTCCTCCGTAGTTCCATGGTATCGTCTTGTTGGATTGATACGGGACAGGCCCCGGCATGGTAATTTTTAATGGTAGAAATTTAGGATCAGGCGTAATCTTGACAGGCCTTTTGCAAGACTTGGGAAGATTTTCGGAGATGGTTATTATTGCAATGTCATTGGTTGAAGTAGCAAAATTAGCAGGAGTAACAGGAGTGAAGGTATCAACAGGAGTCTTTTGGAAGAGTATCTCTTGGGTATCCATCACGCGTTGGATACCTGATTTCAACAGTGGGCAGTCAGCTCGTATGTTTAAACAAAAGTAACAGTCTTTTCCACAGCCTGGGAATATCCCGGCTCTCATCAAATTCACTTTAATCACTGGTAACGGAGTCAAGAGGTCAGCAACATTGGTAACATGAAGGTCTTCCATAACGGCATGAATATTATGACCGTGCTTGGGCATTGGGGCAGAAATCACATTTGGCTTTTCGGGCGCATCGAATTCTACCTCCTTGGCGTCGATCATGTCTTGGATTTTGTTCTTAAGAGCCCAACAGTTGTTGGTATCATGCCCTACACTGTCAGAGTGGTAAGCACATTTTGCATTGGAGTGGTAATATGGAGAAGAGGTGTTAGGGTTCTTTGGCGCTTCCTTCAAATTGGTGAGATTCAACTTTAGCAAATGAGGGAGTACTTGAGCCGGTGTCATGTTGATTCGGGTGAATTGTCGTTGTGGCCTTTCTACCCTTTGCTGATTAGATCTTGGCTGATTGCTGCGAGGTTGATCATTTGAAGAGTTTTGGATCATCACAACCCCCACAGTTGGCCGATGCTCGGTTCTTCCTTGGCTTTTCTAAGAATAAACAGCAGAAGCTTCCTTCTTAGCTGGGAAGGTCTTCTTAATAGCAGTGGACGCGGAGGCGTCTTTTTGAATCTTACCACTTTTGATGCCAGGCTCGACCCTTTCACCGGTCAAAATTAATTCGGTGAATCTTGCAGAGGAACTCCCGATTAAATGATTGAAGAAAGGGCCAGACAGGGTCCCTAAAAACATGTCAACCAACTCTCTATCCGACAATGGTGGCTGCACCCTTCCAGCCAAATCACGCCACTTCTGGGCATACTCTTTAAATCCTTCATTAGGAGCTGTGATCGGTGGATCTGGAACTGATTGTTTAACGCTGGTTCGCGAAATGTCGCGGAAGCAAGAGTCGCCACCGTCTTTTATTTTCTCCAATATGGAAAGGAAAAAAGCACAGAAAAATTCCTTATTGAGATTAGTTCTCGGTTCGGGAGGTAGATTTATAGAAAGGGAAGGTGTTAGCACCCTTTCTATCCATGGTTATCCATGGGCTCTTAGATACTTGCTCATTGTGTTTTCAAAATTGTTTGTTTGCTTTTCAACTGTGGGTTTAAAAAAGTTTCGTTTTAAAATTTCAGTTCGACTCTTGTATCAGTCCTCAAGAGTGTTTGAAAAGTTGTTTTTGAAATCTTTTTGCAAAGTGTCGGTGTGAAAAGAAGTTTTTGATTTGTTTTTGAATAGAGCAAGTATCTACGAGTCATCTACCTACCCTAAGGAATTCGTCTGTGTAAGTGTCCTTAAGATAGTGCCGTCCCACCATTGAGAGGTAGGTAGCACCACCGTTGGAGGTGTTCGGGTCAATTCGAGGGTTCGGGACATTGTGGTCACCAGAGCAATGGGAAGACACCTTAGAAGCTACCCCCATGCCATGTTCATGGACATGAGGACTTACTAAAACATCCTCTACTCGACGACCACATTTCGAGGGGCAAGGCAACAGTGAGACGTACCCTAGGGGTGGTGTGTGATTTGTGTGTCGTTTTCAGTTATATTTGTCTTGTTCATGCATTGGTGATCTACACTTTGTTTTTATTTTTGGCATTCATTTTTTCATGCAAGTTATTAACAGTTAAAAGATGCGGAATTTAAAAGTCCTACGCTATTACAAAGGTGCGGGTCTACATCGCCAAATTAATCCAAGACCCGATTTGACTAAAATGCGGAAAGTAAATACCCTAATTAATCTATTACAAGGCTTTGGGATAAATACATTATATTCACAAAAAGAAATAAAAGTAAATGCGAAAAGAAATAAACTCGAGAATGCGAGGGCGTTGGACCCTTTTAAAGAAATTAAATTGAAATTATGAAATTAATTAAGTGAAATAAAAGAAAGAATTTTTTTGGAGTTTTTTGTATTTATGGAGTTTAATGAGAAAATTAAATTGGAATTAAAAACCCTAATTCTAAACTATTTTTAATTTATTAAAAAAAAATGTTTAAGTTGTACCTAGTTTTAACCTAATTATTTAATGATAAATTTATTTACAAAAATAATTAATTATTAATAATAATAAGAAGAAATTTTAATTATTGAAAAAAGAATAAAAAGCTAGAAGCCCTAATTTCTATGTTTTTTTAATTTATTTAAGAAAGGAAGTTAAAGTTAAAACCTAAAATTAAAACTAAGTAAATTATTAAATTTATTTACAAAATAAACATTAGTGAATAAAATATATTTTTATTTTGACTTTTCTGATTTTTTTTATATTTTATGAAAATTAATTTTGATGAATTAACTAAAATAAATAAAACAAATAAATAGGAAAAATGAAAAGAAAGAAAATAATATGCAAACCAATGGGGGGTGTTGACCCCAATTTTGGAGGTATGATCAGCAATCAGGCCCAATGAATTCAAGCCCTTGGTTGACTTTTCTGGGATGCGTGTGGAGCGTTTGACTGATGTCCATGGTGGACTCCAGATCCTGACCTTCAGATCCATCTCCTGAGACGTGTGGCAAGCTCCAGCGCTGGATGTTTGGTGGACTTCTGGACATGTTGAGTACCTAATCACGTTGCAAGAAAAAATAGAAAGGAATATGGGGGACCTGGGGATCGAACCCAGGTCCCAACGTTCATCACAATTGCCTTCAACCACTACACCACTCAGCGCGTTTGGAATATATATTGCAAAATAAATAACATAACGTAAAACAATGATTAATGGTAAAAAACGCGCCAGAATATGAATGACCCTATCAAGTGAGGACACCTAATCTTCTTCTCCGTTTTCCTGTAACAAAACACGTTAGATAGTGGGGGTTTTAAACCCCCACTAAATGAAGCCACGAATAATAGCGAATAGGGCCTGGTTCATCATAAATTGGTCGCGAGGCATGGCTTTGAATCGTCATGAGCTTCTGGTTTCAATGGTGCCCTTTAGGTTGGCCAATTTTTCCTCAAGCATAAAGCCCCAAATTGTGGTTCCTGAAACCCTAAAAAATAGCCATGGCAATTTTCTATACAAGCAATGTTAATTCAATTCAATGATACCACGAGTTTCAGTGAGTCCATATTAGTGTAAAACAAGCATTAGAATGTATGAATATGGCATATAAATTAAAACACGAATATGAGAAATATTAAGAACAGGACGATTTCGTTCTACCGATTCTTAATGTTAGAGGTTGTGGTTTTGATTGGAATAGATCCCTGGTGACCTTGGCAAGCTATTGGAATGGTTATCTTGCCTTGAAACGCACTGAAACTGTGTTTTCAGTTTTGAATTTTTGATGAAAAATGCCAAGTTTGTATTTGCTTTTGAGCGCAGCTTTTAGGTCCCTGTGACTAGGGTTGTGTTCTGGCTTTTATGAGGAATGAATTAGGTTTGTAAAACAAGTCCAAAATCTTTGTAATCAATGCTTTTGAGATTTGATTTTCATGTAATCTTTTCCAATCTTTTTTCATGTCTTTTGATACCAATCATGGCCAAATCTTTCCATATTGAGTGAGCACGAAATCTTGGAGTTATGATAGACCTATTAGCTGCATAAAAAGATTTAAAATGCATGCTTGAGTATTTTTGTCCTATTTTATTTAATTAAATGAATTAATGGTGATAAAAATTCAAATAAATAATAAAAAATGATGAAATAACTCCCCTTTGGGTCAATGGGTCGTGCATAACTTTTGGATAATGATTCTTGGAAGAAAATGTGGCCCATTAGCAATTTTGAGGCATTTGAAGCAAAGTTGACTTTTCAAAATTCCCAAAAATTTCCCAACTTCCACAAGGCATATCTTGCTCAATTTTTAAGCTTAGATCATGTTCGTGGACATTTTGGAAAGGTATTGAAGTACTCTAACCAATGCCTTTGGTCCCATGTCATTTTGATTTACCAATCTCAAGTTATGGTCTTTGACTTAAAGTCCCTTTTTGTTGACTTTTGAAAATGACCTATAATGTTGAGATTGATAACTTTTTGTGAGAGCATTTCTTGGACTTAAAGTGTGAAGAGGAGTTGTAGAAAATGTCTTTCTCTTCAAAATGAGATTTGGATGGAATTTTTCTGATAAACCATGTGGAAGTTATGCTTTGGTCAAGTTACAGGTTACTTTTTCAACTGTCCAAATATGGAAACTTTTGCATCTTGAGACTTTTTGAGCCATACCTTGAAAATCATGATCAAGAATTGATCAAATGATGTTTGTGGTTTCAAAATAAGATGTTGACCAAAAATTTGAACTTTTGACTGTCAAATGACCATTTTACCCCTACAGTTGACTACTGAGCAATTAGGGCATTTGACTGTGCAATTTTGTGTTGTGAGTCTTGAAACTTGACATGAGGATACTTGAGAATGTTTGTAGGCATGTGGGACTTGTTTGGACCCTTGAAAACTTCAACTTCTTTGCCAGAACCAAAACCCTAGTTTTTGACTGTTAGGAGGCCCTTGAACTGTGCAACCCTTGGGGAGATTTTGAAGCATGTTCTTGGCAAATCTTGAAGAATATGGGAGGGAAAATTTTAGGGTACAACAGTTGCCCCTGTTCAATCTTCTTAGACCTGAAGATGTAGATTGGCTGGCGTGCCTTTCGTAATCCGAGGGTGGAAGATGATTGAACACTAGAGTGCCCAGAAATTTGCACTCACATGGTAGTGTGATGATGGGAATGGGCTTACAGATGCCATTTGGAGATTGATGGATAGGAAGATGGGCTTACAGATGCCATGTTGAGAGATGGTGGATAGGTGGATGGGCTTATAGATGCCATCTGGGTGTCGATCGCGTAAGAGTTTCCTTAGCGAGAACTTGCGTACCTGAAAAAGAAAATGAGTATCTGGCCTGTTACAGGAACTGGTCTTCAAACTCTTTGTATAGATGCACCCTGGTTGGTTACAGGAGTTGGGTCTGGAGCTTCAAACAGTGATGAATGAATCAGGGATGGTTACTACCTCAACGGGATGATGAGAGAACCTTGGGTGATTACTACCTCAACAGGAACGCTGAGAGAACCTTGGACAATTACTACCTCAACAGGAACGCTGAGAGAATCTTGGAGCGATTACTACCTCAACAGGAACGCTGAGAGAACCTTGGATGTCTTCTACTAGGATAAGAATCAGGTAGATCTTAGGGTCGATCTGACTGAACAAGAGAAGGCCTTTGACTGGATAAGAATCAAGAAAATCTTAGGGTCGATTTAACTGAACCGGGCAAGGTCTTGGAATATCTTCAACTGGATAAGAATCAGGGAGATCTTAGGGTCGATCTGACTAAACCAGAGAAGGCCTTTGACTGGGTAAGAATCAGGAAAATCTTAGGGTCGATTTAACTGAACCGGGCAAGGTCTTGAAATATCTTCAACTGGATAAGAATCAGGGAGATCTTAGGGTCGATTTGACTGAACCAGAGAAGGCCTTTGACTGAATAAGAATCAGGAAAATCTTAGGGTCGATTTAACTAAACCGGGCAAGGTCTTGGAATATCTTCAACTGGATAAGAATCAGGGAGATCTTAGGGTCGATCTGACTGAACCAGAGAAGGCCTTTGACTGGATAAGAATCAGGAAAATCTTAGGGTCGATTTAACTGAACCAGACTAAGGTCTTGGAATATCTTCAACTGGATAAGAATCAGGGAGATCTTAGGGTCGATCTGACTGAACCAGATAAGGCCTTTGACTGGATAAGAATCAGGAAAATCTTAGGGTCGATTTAACTGAACCGGACTAAGGTCTTGGAATATCTTCAACTGGATAAGAATCAGGGAGATCTTAGGGTCGATCTGACTGAACCAGAGAAGGCCTTTGACTGGATAAGAATCAGGAAAATCTTAGGGTCGATTTAACTGAACCGGATAAGGTCTTGGAATATCTTCAACTGGATAAGAATCAGGGAGATCTTAGGGTCGATCTGACTGAACCAGAGAAGGCCTTTGATTGGATAAGAATCAGGAAAATCTTAGGGTCGATTTAACTGAACCGGACAAGGTCTTGGAATATCTTCAACTGGATAAGAATCAGGGAGATCTTAGGGTCGATCTGACTGAACCAGAGAAGGCCTTTGACTGGATAAGAATCAGGAAAATCTTAGGGTCGATTTAACTGAACCGGACAAGGTCTTGGAATATCTTCAACTGGATAAGAATCAGGGAGATCTTAGGGTCGATCTGACTGAACCAGAGAAGGCCTTTGACTGGATAAGAATCAGAAAAATCTTAGAATCGATTTAACTGAACCAGACTAAAGTCTTGAAATATAGCTGAGAACTTAACTGGATCTTTCCTGAAAGGTAAAGGTCAGTCATATGCAATGCATGATATGGATCAGGAAATGATGTTCTCAACATAAATGAGATTTGTAAGATATGATGCATATATGCATGCTACAATGTATGGAAATGTGATGTTTATGAATGTATGTTTTCGTCTTAGGAAAATAAATCCTTGACGGGTGCCGGGAAGTCACATCCTGGGCTGATGTTGGAGAATAGTGCTTCGTTGTCTCCGCTGGGGAAGATAGTTGCAAGAATACCGGTAGGAGAAGATAACTCCGTTGGGGGCATAAACTTGGCGAATGGATTGCTCTGCGGGGAGAAAATTACTCTAGCGACCTTGCTGGGGAACAATACTCTGTGGGGAGAGAGGTACTTTGCTGGAGTGTTGATGGTAACTTCGCTGGGGATACCATTGTTATGTTGGAAGTGTTAATAGACTTCGCTGGGGATAGGAAGACCTTGTCAGGGACGATCTTTCCGTGGCTTTTGGCTGAGGATAACCCAGTTATATCCTGGTAGGGAAATAACCTTTGAATAAAGCCGGGGGACGCGTTCGTGCTCTGCGGGGGAGAAGCTTCCAGAATCTACTGGGGATAAGCTTCCTGCTGGGGAGATGACTCCAACTTTCCTGGGGAAACTGGATTGGACTCTCCTGGGGAAATTTTGAACTATATTGGGGAAGTGACTCTGTTGAGTGTTTGATATACCGTCGGGGAACAATCTTTAGGTCAAGACTGCCGGGGATACTTGTTTAAGAATATCTGTATATCGTGCTGGGGAATGTTGAGATCTGCGGGGGTACCCAACTTCCTTAAGGCTGATAATAGCTTTGCTTGGGGAGAGTGCACTGACTTGCTGGTTCACTCTCTGGGGGGTTGAGACATACTGGTTGTGTTCTTCAGCCGAACTTACCTTGGTACCTTGGTGGATAGAACAATTAGATCGCTTAGGCCACTCATTATTGCCCCTGTTTCTATGGGAGAAAGGCACTTGTGGGGTGCTGATAGTTGTTGAAGGACAAACCTTCTTCTGGTAGGCAGGTGACAAGATGACGGGACATAGTCGTACGCTTTGATCCCTAATTTTTGCCTGGACCGCCCTTTCGGGTTTTCAGTCCACCGGGATACCCATTTTTTCCCAAGCCGCCTTTTCAGGTTTTCGACTTGTCGGGTGTACAGATTTTTTTTCATTTCATCCCTTCATTTTGCCCGAACCCTTTTGGTTCGCCGGGAAGCCCTTATTTTTACCTAGGTGTGTCAACCTAGCGGGTCTTTGATTATGCGTAGTATTTTTCGACTATGTCCACGCTCTCAGTGTGTAGGGAGTTGCCCTTGTTAGAAGTGTTTTGCCATGCCACCAGAAGATCTTTGTTTGATGTTCCAACGCTCCAAGTGATCCAGATGGAGATTTGCCCTAGGCTATTTGGCCTTTGAGAGATTCTCTGAATCTTGATTGGACTGCCCCAGATAATAGACCATGATCATGTCTGCCCCTTGATTGGAAGTGCTTCTTCCATTTGAGCTTTTGTTGAGAAGATTTTGTTCACTGGATATTCGTCGTGCGAATTTCTCTGTTGTTCAAACAAAAAGTCATATGCAAACAAGGTTATGTTAAAAATGCAACGCTTATGTCTGTCTTGAAGTTTTTTTGAAAATGCATTTTTTCCATAAAAAAAAAAACAAATGAATTTTTGTAAACTGTGATGTCAACTCGTTGTTTTACTGCAAGCCTTAAGGAGTCAGGATACCTTTCGTAACAGTATGCTTTCGAACTAACCCATGCTTCAGCTAGGACTTTTGAGGGTTATAACGTGGCTTGGTTCACGGTTTAAGAAACAAAGGATAAAGGCTCAAATTATTTGTACCCACCCGTTCTTCGTGATGTTCTTCAAACCTAAGCTCAGTTGATCGTGCGTTAGACCTTGTTTGAGTCTTTACTTTGATATACCAGTGATGGTTCAGATTCTGACAATTTATTTTGAGTAGGCAGTCACTTCTTTTTGTTATTGAGGGTTTGTGTGACCTCTTTCCTTTTTTTTTTTGATTTCGTTATCCCTGTTTTTTGCCTGAACTGTTTCTTTTGTGATTACAGTCAGCGGGATGCCCCAGTTTTGTAAGTCTCCTTCATAGGTTTTGCCTTAATGGGTTTTTATTTTGAGAAGTAATGACTGCCTGTCTGTATGATTGTTCAGAACCATCACTGTTTTTTTTTGTTTTGTAAGGACCTTTTTAGTGCCATTCGTTGTGCACCTGGATCAACTGAGAGACTACCCTGCCCCAGGTTATGATTAAGGATTTTAATTTTCGAAAAGAAAACTCCTACTTCTTTGGCTCAGAGGGGTTGACGAGGGATTATCTTCCTTATAACTCCAGTGTTTAGGAATTGAAACAATGCCTGTACCTCATCAGCGGGGTCTGTTCAAAAGCATACTGTAGTTTGTGGTATCGTTTTCGTCATCCTCCCTCAAGAGGCTTAGCATTATTAATCGAGCGTTGATCATCAGAAAAAATATGAAAATAATTTGCATATAGTGAATACGAATATATTGCTTCAAAACAGACGTATGCGATGCATTAATGGAATAACAACGTTTAACATGAGTAAATGTTTGAACAAAAGAAAATTACAACTTGAAAATCCTAATGAACAAAAGTCTTTTCATCTTCAGGGCTTGTTACTTCAAATGGTGAGCCTTGGAGGGATGGTAGAAAAACTCAGCCTGACCATCTTGTGTGAACTCCAATGCTCCTTCATCAATCAGGTCTTGGATCTTGTTCTTCAGAGCCCAACACTCATTTGTGTCATGTCCTGGACTGGCAGAGTGGTAGGCACACCTTTTATTGGGATGATAGGTAGGAGCTGTTGTGTTGGGGTTTCGGGGATGAGCCTTTAATGTGATCAGATTCAATCTCAACAGGCGTTGTAGAGCTTGAAACAGCGACATATTGAGCTGGGTGAATTGCCTCCTGGGCTTGTCTGGCTGAAGCTGGTGAGATTGATGCTGAATTTGTGACACTGGAGCCATTTGAAGAGCTCTCCCCTTATCTCCTTGCCTCAAAGATGGTTGAATGATGACTGGCTCTTTGCCCTTAGACGTTTTCCCCAGTTGGTTACCCTGAAGCAGTTGGTTGATGAGAACTCCGAGCTCTTCTTGTCTTTGAGCTAAACCTTGAATGGAAGTCACCTGCCCCAGCATCTGGGCTTTCATTGCATCCACTTCAGCTTGCAGACGTTTCAGCCGTTCGTCCTCAGCGCTGTTCCTGACCAAAGTCCCCATGAGAAGTGTTCTCAGCTCCTCCTGCCCCTTGGATAGATTCAGGAGGATTTCCCCGAACCGAGTCTCTTGAGCAAGAAGGTCCTGGTTATCTTGTTGGGAAGCCATTGCTGAAATAGACAGCGAGAAAGGTAAGTGACCTGCAACAAGGGTACCTGTTATGTAATGATGTGTATGATATGTATGCAATATTCTCAAGAATCTCGCGGGGTAAACAAGAAGATTGTTAGCATTTGAATTTGTAGCTTGATTGAAGGAACTCCATGTTGCCGAGAATCCTTCTTCAAGGGTCAAGGCTCACCATATCGAGTGGGTCCTAGCCCCTGACAACCTTGTCTAGAGGAAAATAAATCCCCTTTGCCCCTTGCTGGACAGTTGGTTCATCATGACCTGCATCACAGACCCTTGAGATCCTTGAAATGGATTAGTCCTTATGCGGGATGTATGCAATGGTATGATGTTATGCTATGCATGGGGTAACGTAGGTAAACCCTGTTATGAGTCCTAATTAAAGACTATAAACAAAACCTGCAAGAAACTCGGTAAACCCTGTTATGAGCCCCAATTAAGGACTATAAACAAAACCTGCAAGAAACTCAAGTGTCAGATAACAAGCATGCAAGTAGTCAAGTTGGAAGGCACACAAGTCACACCAGAGAAGTCCTTAGAGTTTAGGCCAGCATGAGGTCTAGGTATTACCCTCTTTCAGTTTGTTGGTTCATACCTGTCCTATCAAAGTAACCAGGTTCTTAGAGGATCCCAATATCATTGACTACCCTCAATCGGTCATAACTCTAGCATCGCAATCTTTTCTTGCGGCTAGAACCATCACGAGAGTTTAGCCTCAATGGGCGTAGCATACTGCTACTGTTCTAATGGCCAAGTTGTGTCATTTAAGGTTCTAAGGTCTGTTGGTGCTTAATGACTCCTCAGAAGACCCATATTCTCCTCGTTGCGACACAAGGGATATCGGTACAGACTAAGGTGCCACACCAACGTAGCCACTGTTTCACCCATGTCGGTCTACGCCGGACATGTCCCTCACAGCTTATGCTACCTAAACAGGGTATCCCCAGATCCGGGTTAGGATCTATGTAACTCCCATGCAACCCACAATTTTAAAGCAGACAAGTCAATACAATTGAAAACACAGTTATGAACTATCCTAAGGTACACCTCACTTTAAAAAGAGTCCCCAGCAGAGTCGCCAGTTCTGTGATCGGTGGATCTGGAACTGACTGTTTAACGCTGGTTCGCAAAATGTCGCGGAAGCAAGAGTCGCCACCGCCTTTTATTTTCTCCAATATGGAAAGGACAAAAGCATAGAAAAATTCCTTATTGAGATTAGTTCTCGGTTCGGGAGGTAGATTTATAGAAAGGGAAGGTGTTAGCACCCTTTCTATCCATGGTTATCCATGGGCTCTTAGATACTTGCTCATTGTGTTTTCAAAATTGTTTGTTTGCTTTTCAACTGTGGGTTTAAAAAAGTTTCGTTTTAAAATTTTAGTTCGACTCTTATATCAGTCCTCAAGAGTGTTTGAAAAGTTGTTTTTGAAATCTTTTTGCAAAGTGTCGGTGTGAAAAGAAGTTTTTGATTTGTTTTTGAATAGAGCAAGTATCTACGAGTCATCTACCTACCCTAAGGAATTCGTCTGTGTAAGTGTCCTTAAGATAGTGCCGTCCCACCATTGAGAGGTAGGTAGCACCACCGTTGGAGGTGTTCGGGTCAATTCGAGGGTTCGGGACATTGTGGTCACCAGAGCAATGGGAAGACACCTTAGAAGCTACCCCTATGCCATGTTCATGGACATGAGGACTTACTAAAACATCCTCTACTCGATGACCACATTTCGAGGGGCAAGGCAACAGTGAGACGTACCCTAGGGGTGGTGTGTGATTTGTGTGTCGTTTTCAGTTATATTTGTCTTGTTCATGCATTGGTGATCTATGCTTTGTTTTTATTTTTGGCATTCATTCTTTCATGCAAGTTATTAACAGTTAAAAGATGCGGAATTTAAAAGTCCTACGCTATTACAAAGGCGCGGGTCTACATCGCCAAATTAATCCAAGACCCGATTTGACTAAAATGCGGAAAGTAAATACCCTAATTAATCTATTACAAGGCTTTGGGATAAATACATTATATTCACAAAAAGAAATAAAAGTAAATGCGAAAAGAAATAAACTCGAGAATGCGAGGGCGTTGGACCCTTTTAAAGAAATTAAATTGAAATTATGAAATTAATTAAGTGAAATAAAAGAAAGAATTTTTTTGGAGTTTTTTGTATTTATGGAGTTTAATGAGAAAATTAAATTGGAATTAAAAACCCTAATTCTAAACTATTTTTAATTTATTAAAAAAAATGTTTAAGTTGTACCTAGTTTTAACCTAATTATTTAATGATAAATTTATTTACAAAAATAATTAATTATTAATAATAATAAGAAGAAATTTTAATTATTGAAAAAAGAATAAAAAGCTAGAAGCCCTAATTTCTATGTTTTTTTAATTTATTTAAGAAAGGAAGTTAAAGTTAAAACCTAAAATTAAAACTAAGTAAATTATTAAATTTATTTACAAAATAAACATTAGTGAATAAAATATATTTTCATTTTGACTTTTCTGATTTTTTTTATATTTTATGAAAATTAATTGTGATGAATTAACTAAAATAAATAAAACAAATAAATAGGAAAAATGAAAAGAAAGAAAATAATATGCAAACCAATGGGGGGTGTTGACCCCAATTTTGGAGGTATGATCAGCAATCAGGCCCAATGAATTCAAGCCCTTGGTTGACTTTTCTGGGATGCGTGTGGAGCGTTTGACTGATGTCCATGGTGGACTCCAGATCCTGACCTTCAGATCCATCTCCTGAGACGTGTGGCAAGCTCCAGCGCTGGATGTTTGGTGGACTTCTGGACATGTTGAGTACCTAATCACGTTGCAAGAAAAAATAGAAAGGAATATGGGGGACCTGGGGATCGAACCCAGGTCCCAACGTTCATCACAATTGCCTTCAACCACTACACCACTCAGCGCGTTTGGAATATATATTGCAAAATAAATAACATAACGTAAAACAATGATTAGTGGTAAAAAACGCGCCAGAATATGAATGACCCTATCACGTAAGGACACCTAATCTTCTTCTCCGTTTTCCTGTAACAAAACACGTTAGATAGCGGGGGTTTTAAACCCCCACTAAATGAAGCCACGAATAATAGCGAATAGGGCCTGGTTCATCATAAATTGATCACGAGGCATGGCTTTGAATCGTCATGAGCTTCTGGTTTCAATGGTGCCCTTTAGGTTGGCCAATTTTTCCTCAAGCATAAAGCCCCAAATTGTGGTTCCTGAAACCCTAAAAAATAGCCATGGCAATTTTTTATACAAGCAATGTTAATTCAATTCAATGATACCATGAGTTTCAGTGAGTCCATATTAGTGTAAAACAAGCATTAAAATGTATGAATATGGCATATAAATCAAAACACGAATATGAGAAATATTAAGAACAGGACGGTTTCGTTCTACCGATTCTTAATGTTAGAGGTTGTGGTTTTGATTGGAATAGATCCATGGTGACCTTGGCAAGCTATTGGAATGGTTATCTTGCCTTGAAACGCACTGAAACTGTGTTTTCAGTTTTGAATTTTTGATGAAAAATGCCAAGTTTGTATTTGCTTTTGAGTGCAGCTTTTAGGTCCCTGTGACTAGGGTTGTGTTCTGGCTTTTATGAGGAATGAATTAGGTTTGTAAAACAAGTCCAAAACCTTTGTAATCAATGCTTTTGAGATTTGATTTTCATGTAATCTTTTCCAATCTTTTTTCATGTCTTTTGATACCAATCATGGCCAAATCTTTCCATATTGAGTGAGCACGAAATCTTGGAGTTATGATAGACCTATTAGCTGCATAAAAAGATTTAAAATGCATGCTTGAGTATTTTTGTCATATTTTATTTAATTAAATGAATTAATGGTGATAAAAATTCAAATAAATAATAAAAAATGATGAAATAACTCCCCTTTGGGTCAATGGGTCGTGCATAACTTTTGGATAATGATTCTTGGAAGAAAATGTGGCCCATTAGCAATTTTGAGGCATTTGAAGCAAAGTTGACTTTTTAAAATTCCCAAACATTTCCCAACTTCCACAAGGCATATCTTGCTCAATGTTTAAGCTTTGATCATGTTCTTGGACATTTTGGAAAGGTCTGGAAGTCCTCTAACCAATGCCTTTGGTCCCATGTCATTTTGATTTACCAATCTCAAGTTATTGGCTTTTACTTAAAGTCCCTTTTTGTTGACTTTTGAAAATGACCTATAATGTTGAGATTGATAACTTTTTGTGAGAGCATTTCTTGGAATTAAAATGTGAAGAGGAGTTGTAGGAAATGTCTTTCTCTTCAAAATGAGCTTTGGATGGAATTTTTCTGATAAACCATGTGGAAGTTATGCTTTGGTCAAGTTACAGTTGACTTTTTCAACTGTCCAAATATGGAAACTTTTGCATCTTGATACTTTTTGAGCCATACCTTGAAAATCATGATCAAGAATTGATCAAATGATGTTTGTGGTTTCAAAATAAGATGTTGACCAAAAATTTGAACTTTTGACTGTCAAATGACCATTTTACCCCTACAGTTGACTGCTGAGCAATTAGGGCATTTGACTGTGCAATTTTGTGTTGTGAGTCTTGAAACTTGACATGAGGATACTTGACAATGTTTGTAGGCATGTGGGACTTGTTTGGACCCTTGAAAACTTCAACTTCTTTGCCAGAACCAAAACCCTAGTTTTTGACTGTTAGGAGGCCCTTGAACTATGCAACCCTTGGGGAGATTTTGAAGCATGTTCTTGGCAAATCTTGAAGAATATGGGAGGGCAAATTTTGGGGTACAACAGGAGCCATACCCATACTCTGTAGTTGAGTACTAGTAGGTGCTAAATCAGTGTTGTATTGGTATTTCCGGTAGAAAGCAGCAGCTAAATCTTCCCATTTATGAACCTCAGACCTCTCAAGTTGATAGAACCAGTCCAATTGTGTGCCTGACAAACTGTCTTGGAAAAAATGGACCCAAAGATCTTTATCAAATGAGTGGGGTTGGATCTTTCGGACGTAGGATCTTAGATGCGTCTTTGGACATGACAGACCGTCATACTTAGAAAAAGTAGGAACTTTGAACTTGGGAGGAATAATGATCCCAGCGACCAACCCTAGTTCTTCGAAATCTAAACCAGGTACCCTTTGCAACTCCATGGCTGCCAACCGATCCTCAAGATTTTTAAATTTAACATCCGCCGGGGGATATTGCTGTTCGGAGTAATCTTCGTCTTCTTCCTCTTCCTCTTCTTCTCCTTCAACTTCATATTCAGAAGGCATTGCAGTTCCTTTTCCTTTACCAGCCCATTCATTAGACGTCGAGGGGAATTCGAGAACTTTTCTAGCATTGCTTTCAAACCTTATTCCCATGATGACTACACCAAGTATTTTCTTCTTTTTCTCTTTATATTTCTCCAACAGTGCTTTAAGGTCCTCTTGACCCTTTGCTAAAGTCATGAGGAGTTGCTGGAATTGAGAGTTCTACGCTTGCAGATCCTTAACCGTCTGCTCCAAATCCATCTGGTTGAAATAAACAGCAGAAAGATAAGGAAACCTGGTGTGAAGACCTGTTTATGCATATGATGAATGATATGTTATTCATGTAATGCGTTCAAGGATTCAGAAAATTCAAATTTATTGCAAACAAAAAGAACACACGTCATACTAAGAATAAATTTGTTAGTACATAAGTGCCCCATGGGCAAAAAATTACAAAATTCTTAATGTAAAAAGACATTGCGCATCCTCTTTGGTGCGATGTAAGTGTTGAGAGTTTCCTCCTCATGAAGTCGGCGGGTAAGCTCCAAAACCTTCTTCTCACTGGCATAGAAGCTGGCTTCAAAAGTATTCTGTTCTTCCTTGAGTTGGATCTAACTCTTTTGTAATTCTTCCAATGATGTCGGCATGTCAGGATGTAGGAGGGTGTATGGAACCTCTCCTTCCATAACAGGATCTTTGATCATGGGGAGAATGTGAGGATATGGCATCATAAGATTCTGGGCGCGGGTTCGCACCCACTTGAGATAAGGATCAAGGGGGATGGAATTCTTGTGCCCCAGTGTCTTACTATCCACCTTGTTAGGCATCCTCCAAGCTCTGATGAACCTTTGTTGAAGTCCATGCGCATTGTTATCGAAGTAAAAAACCAAGTCAGGAATCAGCATGTCATGAGGGCCATCCCTCAGAGCATATCCAAACTGTCTTAGAGCTAAACATGGATTGTAGATAATGCCTCCCCTAATGCCAAGTAGTGGGACATTAGGGAATTCCCCATAACAATCAATGATGATGACATTTTCTCTGGACCGAGAACACCAACGAACATCAGAATGTGTGAGGGTCATCAACCGTTGTGACCACCTTAAACCCTGCTCATTCTTCAAAACTGACTGTGGAAGGTGAGAAATAAACCACCTTGCTAGGAGAGGAGTACAACACATGAGAACACCTCTTTTCCTCATTGTTCGTGTGTGAAATGAGTGTAGGATGTCCCCAAGCAATGTAGACACAGGATTCCGGGATATGAAAATCTTGACAGCATTTATATCTATAAGTTGATCAGGGTTTGGGAACAAGACCAACCCGTAGATGAGAAATGCTACAATCTCCTCAAAAGCTTGTAGATCTAGAGAGTTCCAGCAGTCTTGTGCCTTCTCAAACAGAAACTTTGCCAAGAAACCCTTGACACCACTTCTAGTTTCCCAATGTCCTTTGATATCAGATGGTTGCAAGTGTAATGCTTGAGCAACATCTTCAGGCTTTGGTTATTTTTCCGTACCATTGTAGGGTAGTTGATGAAGAATAGGAATTCTCAGGAGTTGAGAAAATTCCTCCAAAGTAGGTACTAGTTGGTAATCAGGGAATGTGAAATAGTGCTGTAGGGGGTCAAAGAACTGGAAGAGAACTTTCACCATGTCTTCTTTAATGTTGGAGTTGACCAAGTTGAGAAGTCTACCATGTCTTTCACTGAAGAGAGAATTCTCTGGAATCCTGGAAGTAAGCTCTTTGAGTTGAGGAGGGATTCTCACAAGGTTGACTTGAATTGTTTTCTTGCTAAGAGATTCCATGACCTACAAAACAAGAACAAAGATAAAGATCCAAACCCTTGAAATGGTTAGTGGATGCATATGATGTTTTATGATGTTCATGATGTATGCACAAGCACATGTACAAACAAGTCACACAAGATCCTAGTTTCAGGCTTGCATGAGGTTTCATAGGTAAGTACCCTCTTGAGTTTAGTTGGCTCAAACCTGTCCTATAAATAGTAACCGGGTTCTAAGGAGCTCAATATCACTGGATTATTTTATGTGTTCATTGTTTTGGTTTAGCCACTTAACTGGCGACCAAAATATTCCAAGAAAACAACCTTCAATGAGTGTAGTATCGAGTATCTACCAACTTCGGACTGCACCAAAGCCGGTCATCTCACTACCCCTAAAAAAGGCCAAGATGGTCAAGTAAGGTTCTAAGAGTTCATTAGTGCTTCATGACATCACTCAGCGGCCCCGTATTCTCTTTGATTGACTCAAAGGCTACTGGTACTCACAAATATGTCGCACTAATATAGCTATTGCTTCAACCATGTCGGTATACCCCGCACAGTTTCCACAACGTATTGCTATTTACCTATGAATGTTTCCCAAATCCGGGTAGAGGATTTCAAGACCAAACAAGAGAACCAAATGTAAAGCAATCAAAGCAATCAAGATAAGCATTCAAAGGTGATCTAAGCCCTAAGGTTACTCCACTTTAAAAAATTTCCCCAGCAGAGTCGCCAGTTCTGGTGATACGGTGGGAGAACTGACTTGAGGTTTTGTGTTAGTGTTTGCAAATGTTTCGGTTTAGCAAGAGTCACCACCAACTTTTTATTTTATCCTAAGGAAAGGTCAAAAAGCACAGGAAATACCTTTGAGATGTTTTCTTGGGTTCGGGGAGTAGATTATAGAAAGGGAAGGTATTATCACCCTTTCTATCCATGGTTATCCATGGGCTCTTAGTTACTTGTTTAGATCACTTGCTTTGCTTTTCAATTGTTTGAAATGGTGCTCTTCAATTGTTTAAAATGGTGCTTTGTGTGTGGTTTTGAAAGATGTTTTGAAAAGAGGCCATCGTTGTGGTAACCTTTGTAATGATTCTTGTTTGAATGTATACAAAGGTGTTTTTGTCTTTTGAAAAGTTTTCAATGTTTGAAAGTTGGATTTTGAAATTGTGTTGTGAAGTGTGTTTGAAAATAGCAAGGATGTTTTTGCAAGCTTTGATCAAGTAACTAAGAGCTATCTACCCTATTTTACTCAAAGATCTTTCTTATGTTTTTAACCCTTTTAACAGTGTTGTTTCACCATTGCATTTGGTGAATAACCTTGTGTTAGGATGTTAAACGGGACAGGCGCGGGTCATCGTATAGACCATGATAGCAATTGTGTCAAGTATTTTTGGCAATTTTCTTGAGGGACTTGATCATTTTTGTTTAGGAAACTCAGATAGCGTCATCTAGGGACTATGATCTTTTGTTTTGTTTTTGTTTTGCCAAAGTACTTAACATGCATACCATGACCCATTTTTGAAGGCAACAAGTGGATTGTAACCCTAGGGGTGCAAGTGTGTATTGTGTTTGTTTTTTCATGCATTTTTGTCTTTGATTAGGTCAAACTATTTGTTGATTTTGATTTTGGCATACAAACCCTAATTCTCTAATCATGGCATAATTGAAAACATTTAAATGCGTAAAAATAAATCTAAGCTATTACAACTTTGATATAGGGAGGGGGGTACAATTTTGAATAGGGGATTATTTGACAATAAATTTAAACCCTAAGTTATTACAACCAAATTAAATTTACAATGCATAATATTTAAATGTACAATATTTAAATAAGCAAAATAAATAAATATTAAATAAAATGTATTTATGCAAAAAGGAGTTTTTATGTATGCAAAGTATTTTTTAATATGAAAAAGGTGTAAAGAAATAAAATAAAAAAATTGATTTTATTTAATTAAGGGGTAAACCCTAATTTTCCTTAAAGAAAATAATATTACATTATTTATATACAAAAACATATTAATATGTACAAAAATAAAAATATATTGAAAAAAAGTGTTTTTTAGTATAAAATAACAATAAAAATAAAAATATACTATTTTTGTATTTTTATTCTATGTTTTTAATATGTATAAAATAAAATAAAATATTTACAAAAATAAAATATATTCAAGAAAATATTTTCAGTGTGAATAAAAAATAAGAAATAAAAATATTATTTACATTATTTTTCAAGTCTTAATAATATATAAAAAGTAATTAATATGTTTTTTATATTAGAAAAAATAAAATAAAATGCCAAATAAATGTAAAAAAATTATAAAAATATTTTTGGAGCATTTTTTATGTTTGGAAATAAAATATCAAAGTCAGAAATGAAATAAAAATGCAAAAATAATAAAAATACAAGAAGTTGGGCCAGGGGGTGTGAAAAGCAAGCATATGGGTGCAAAAAGTAGGAAATAGCCAGGCCCAGCCCAGCTACTTCATCTTCAACCTTCATCCAACAGAAACACGCGCGTTCTTAGTTCAAACTCGTATCTCCTGTTTCAGTGCTTAAAAACAAAAACTTGTAACATGAAAGTTGTAGAGAATAATCACACGATTCCAACCATATAAAAAACTTAATCTAACTCTCAAAGACTAGAGAGAATTTCTCTGGCCCTAATTCTTAACCTAGTTTTTTCAGAAAGTTCATGGATGAAATTCTCTCAACACACTTAACTTAAATGAAAACTGAGCATATGTAAAGCTTAAGGGCTATGAGTACTACATTTTTCATTCACAAACCTAAGCCTAATGATTCCTAAATAGAGAGATAGGAAGTTGCAAAATACTTGTTTCAGTTGGACACGAGTATGGCAATGTAGAGCTTTTCAGTGAGGCCTGAGATGCCTGGTAGCTTGCCTGTAGTTCACTTGGTCTTTTCCAATAGCTAGTTTGCTTCGAATGTTCCTGAATCAGCCTCCAGAAGTCAACCTGCACAAGCTTGAAATGAAAATGGTGAACACTGTAAATGGAGTTACAGTTGGAAATGGAGGTTTGGGATAGCTTGAGTGAGTTGAATGGAAGGTATTGGAACTGATTGCAAGCAAAACACACGAGTGGAATGTGATTTGGCTTGTGATTTGCAGGTCCTGCCCTGTTTTGGTAGAAAATGGTGTTTTTGGTGTACAAGGGTGTTTGAGAGGTTTCTAGCTCATGTTTTTGGCTTAGTGTAATGTGAGAAACTTGTTTGAAATGTTGGCTTGAGTTGAATATATCAGATGTGTCAGTTATGGACTTTTGGCACAATGACTTGGTTTTGAAGCAAAAAGTGAGAGTTGACAATGCAAGGGCTATACTGGCTTGTAACCCAGCTGCATAAAGTTGTTGAACTTTGCCTGACATTAGGGAGCCTCGTTTGCAGCAAAGGGCTTGGTGTATGGCTCAAGAAATGAAACTTGACATAAAGCATGCTTTATGTAAATGGAATTGTTATCTTTATGCCCAAAATGGAATTATTCATTGTGCCAAGCTCTAATGAACAGAATAACACCAATGTCCAATGTATTTGCATTCAATTTTTTAGTGTAAATTGGTTTAGAGACCTGTAATCAAGTACAAAGCTAGTTTGGTCAGATTTTGCAACTTGTACGAACATGTATTGGCCATGGTTACAAAATGAGTTTTTGCCAACTTCAAGCATTCGATTCTCCCTAACCACAAATGTGTTTGAGGAGTTATTGGACAATTTGGAAAGCTTGCAACAAGTACTATAATCCACATTTGAAATGCAACTTGAGAATCCAAGTGGAACTATGTGAAAAATGGCCAAGAAGATGGGTCAAAATCCTGCCTAAACTAGGGCAAAACTTTTCTAAGTTAAAAGTTTTAGGGACCCTTGTTCCAAAAATCATAACTTGAGATCCAAGCTTCTTTTGAGAAAACTTTGTGAATCAAAGTTGTAGACTTTGTGGAGGACTACAACTTTAATGTTGTAAGTTTTGTTTTAATCCATTTGCATCATGGTGAAAATATGGGGCAAAGTTAGGAAAAATTAAGAAAATTTCATAACTTAGAAAATTTCTAAGTTATGAAAATTTTCAATTTCAAACCCTAATTTGCAATTTTGGGTTTCTTGATGACCAAGTTTTATATTTTGACACATCTTGATGAAAAATGACCCTTGGCACTTGATTTTGACCAAAAAGTCAAATTTTGACTTTTCAGTGTACAGTCAAATTTTGATCAGTTGACTGAAAAATTCATCTGTCAATCATATGCATTTGAAATCTTTTGAACTTTTTGAATAGGTCAAGGTAGTGTCATTGATTCCTTGAGTCCATGGTTGAGCTTAAATTTCCACTGGCTAGGTCAAACAGTCAAAAATTGCCTTTGTGCAGTCAAAACCCTAAAAATTACCATTTTGCCCTTTTGGTGATCTGATCAAATTTCTTGTGGAATTGTGGTCCAAACTTGATCAAATGGTTCATATGAGTTCATAATGTTGATGTGGGTCAAAATTCATGAGTTTTGACTGTCAATTGGCCACAATTGACTTTTTCCCCAATACAGCTGATTTCTAGGTCAACTGTCCAATTGACTAGGCAAAAATTTGATTCAAGGCTTGAAACTTGGTATGGGCAAACTTATGAGTCCAACATGAAGTATGGAAGTCAATTTGGGCATTGTAGGTCAAAACATCTCTGTGCAAACTCAAACCCCAATTTAGGTCAACAGTGCTAGGAGGTGTCTTGAGCAGGGCAAACCATAGCTTGGTCTTGAGTTCCAAGAGCTTGGTGATGGAAAGTGTTGATAAAATGAGAGGAAAAATTTTGGGGTACAACACAGACCTTACCCCGAAGGTGCACTTGTTCGGGTTTAACCTCAGCTTGTACATCTTCAACCTGTCAAATAGTTTCTAGAGATGGTCAAGATGTTCCTCTTCAGTTTGGGATCTTGCAATCATGTCGCCAACGTACACCTCAATCTCATGATGAATCATGTCGTGAAACAAAGCGACCATGGCACGCTGATACGTTGCCCCAACATTCTTTAGTCCGAACGGCATGACCTTGTAGCAAAAGGTACCCCACTGCGTAACGAATGTTGTCTTCTCCATGTCCTCGGGAGCCATCTTAATCTGATTGTAACCAGAAAAACCGTCCATAAAGGAGAAGATCCTATGTTGTGCAGTGTTGTCGACCAGAACATCGATGTGAGGGAGTGGGAAATCGTCTTTGGGGCTCGCCCTGTTCAGATCCCTATAGTCAACACACATTCGTACCTTACCATCTTTCTTCGGCACCGGAACCACGTTGGCAACCCACTGTGGGTAAGAAGTAACTGCTAGAAAACCGGCATCAAATTGTTTCATGACCTCAACCTTGATTTTCTCAGACATCTCTGGGCGCATTCGGTGAACTTTCTGCTTCACTGGAGGACAATCTTCTTTAGTTGGCAGGCGATGAACCACAATATCAGTATCCAACCCAGGAATATCTTCATAAGACCAAGCGAAGATCTCAACATAGTCACGCAACATTTGTATTAACTGTTGCTTGACACTAGGCTCCAGATTTGCACTGATCTTGACCTCTTTCTTGTCTTCTTTTGTACCCAAGTTCACCGATTCCATTGGCTCTTCATGGGGCTGTATGGCCCTATCTTCCTATAGTAACAACCTAGCAAGTTCCCCAGGCACTTTGCAATCATCCTCACCTTCGTCCTCGGCTTGGTTGATCAGACTTTTGAAGTCATAACTGGCAGTAGCAGAGTCATTATCAGTGGGATCCAGAGTGGATGTGGATCTGCATTATGATATGTGAGTGTGTGTAAGATAATAGTTGTTTTAATAAAATGCAAAATAAAAAATAAAAACAAGGAGCACAAAACTTGTAATGCAAGAAAGCGTCCAATGCTTTATTGATGATATATGGAAATGACACATAATAAGCCCTCACAAACAAAACCATGGTGCCTCGGGTAAGGCACCGGGCCGTAAAGTTTTACATTGTCTGTTACAAAACTCAAAACAAAAGTCTATTACTGTGTAATAAAAGAAACAGGCACGAATTCCTTTGCCGTCCAATTGTTCAAACCACCATCGATAGTCGGGTAAATCCAGCTATCAAACTCTGACTCTTCTCCATCGTCTTCAATTGCATTCACTTCCTGATTACTGATACGCAGGGGAGGTCTTCCAATCCGCGCACGCCGAATAACCCTTTGAGCTTCTGCAGTAAAACCCAAACCAAACTTGTCAGTCTTGTGTGCGAAGTCAGGGAGTTGGCCCCAATTTGCACACCCACCTTTTTCAATAACAGCCCAGGCATCCTTGAGGGAAGCCATTTTCATTGGAGGTTCTTCAACAACAACTTCAGTCGACGCCAGCGTCTGGGGGACCTCTTCAAAGTTCTGAAACGGGGTCTCAATGAACTCCTCATCCATCTCCACATACCGAAAAGAGTTAAGGTGGCTCACCATGTACTCCTCTTCTCCTCGTACTGTAACAATCTTCCCATTCACTGGATATTTCAACATCTGATGGAGCGTAGTAGTTACTGCCCCAACCTTATGAATCCACGGGCGACCCAACAAACAAGAATAGGATGGTCGGATGTCCATCATATAGAACGTAGATGCGAAAGTATGAGAGCCAACTTTAACAGGGACATCCACCTCCCCGTGCACCATCCTTTTGGACCCGTCAAAGGCCATAACCACGATATTACTTAGCTTCAGAACCAACCCTTCACAGTCCAGCCGATCTAATGCTTTCTTGGGTAAAACATTCAACGAGGACCCAGTATCCACCAGTACGTAGGCCAGAGTAGTGCCCCTGCACTCGATCAAAACATGCAGAGCGTCATTGTGATTCCTTCCTTTGGAAGTCAGATCTGCGTTGGAGAAACCCAGCCCGTTGTCAGCGGTCAAACTAGCCACACAGTCTTTGAACTGATTAGCAGATGTTTCCTGCGGCACATGCGCAGTTTTAAGGAAAGCAATTAAAGACTTTTCATGGGCTTCTGAGCACAACAGTAAAGATAGCATGGAGATCTTCGACGGGGTTTGCCCCAGTTGTTCGACTACGTTGTAGTCACTTTTCTTGATAATCTTCAGAATTTCCTCTATCTCCTGTCTAGAGGTTTCTACAACAATCTTCTTAGGTTCCTCCGTCCAGGCAGGCTCACCTGTGATCTCTTTTCCCCGAGCATCAGATGACTCGATGACAGGGGTGATAATTGGAATATGAACTGGGGCAGTAGCTGATGTACTGGAAGGTGGAATAACAACAGGCTTTTGAACAGTTGGAGGGGAAATCTCAGGAGAGAAGAGTCTTCCGCTTCGGTTGACCTTGCTAGACCCGACAATGTTGTTGACATCAGTATTATCCTTTTCAACCTTCAAGACTTGTTTGATATCATGATAATACACATCGGCCCCATAGTGCCACGGGACAACTTTGTCTGAAGTGTAAGGGATAGGACCAGGAATAGTAGTGATCAATGGATCAACTCTCGGAACAGATGTAATCCTAACAGGCTTTCTCGAGGAAGCCTTGGAAGGATTGGCGGAAATGGTTATGACGGATGCATCTTCAACAGGAATCAACGAAATCAAAGTTTTCTCGAACAGGATCTGTTTGTTATCCATCAGGCGTTGAATGCCTGATTTTAGTAAATGACAACCAGCAGGCAGGATTGAACACATGTGGCAACCTTCGCCACAACCCGGAAATAAACCGACCGATAATAAGTTCTTCTTTACTATCAACAACGGAGTAGAAATGTCTTCCACACAGGTCACAAATGAATTATCATCCTCAGCATTTACTCCATGCTTGGGCATAGGAGCAGTCATGACATTAGTCTTTTCTGGCGCGTCAAACTTAATCTCTTTTGCTTCAATCAAATCTTGCACCTTATTCCTCAAGGCTCAGCAGTTGTTTGTATCATGCCCTGGGCTATCGGAGTGATAGGCGCAGCGGGCGTTTGGATTATACAGCGGTGATGTAGTACTGGGATTCTTCGAGGCTTCCCTCAGAGTTATCAAGTTGGTCTTTAATAACTGCGGTAAAATTTGAGACAGAGTCATACTGAGCCGAGTATACTGTCTTTGCGGTCTCTCTACTCTTTGATGATTGTTGTATTGTGGGGCAACAATGGGTCTTGATAGTACTACTTCATTAACCGCTTGGCGTCATTCAGGTCGGTTTTGGCTCCTCGAGCTGTAAACTGCACTATCTTCTTTCTTGAAAGGCTTCCTTTCTGCACTGGACGAAGCACCTTTCTGTATCTTAACACTCTTGATACCAACTTCCACTCTTTCCCCAGTCAAAATCAATTCAGTAAATCCAGAGGACAAACTTCCGATCAAGTGATTGAAAAATGGACCAGACAAAGTCCCAAGAAACATATTCACCAACTCCCTGTCAGACAGAGGGGGTTGGACTCTTCCAGCTAGATCTCTCCACTTCTAAGCATAGTCCTTAAAGCCTTCACCTATGCCCATTGACATACCCTGAAGCTGAGTACGCGTGGGAGCAAGGTCGGTGTTATACTAGTATTGCTTGTAAAAAGCAGCAGCGAGGTCATCCTAGTTTCAGATGTTAGATCCTTCCAATTGATAGAACCATTCAAGCTGAGTCCCTGATAGACTATCTTGAAAGAAATGAACCCACAAGTTTCTATCAGCAGTATAGGGCTGGATTTTTCTGACGTATGAGCGGAGATGAAGCTTTGGACAAGATAATCCATCAAACTTAGCAAAGACAAGAGCCTTAAACTTGTGAGGGATCACCACCCCAGATGGCAGTCCCAGATCTCCGAAGTCCAACCCATGTATCTTTTGAATCTCCATTGCACTCAGTCGGTCTTTAAGTTGCTTGTACCTATCCTCAGCAGGAGGATACTGGTCTTCATCAAAATCAGTGTCATTATCAGAGACCACAGGACTAGGACCCTTTCCTTCCTCTTGATTCTCTCCTCCTCTAGATGAATGAGACAAATCAGTTTCCTGTCGTAACCTATTCCCAAATTTGTGACCCATATTCAAGAGGACCACCTTCTTTTTCTTCTTCTTCTTCTCCTTCAAGATGAGAGTCTTCAAATCCTATTGTCCTTTGGCCAAGTTCAAGAAAATCTCTTGGAACTGAGCATTTTGTGCTTGAAGAGCCTTGATGGCTTGACCGGTAGGTGTTTCAGAAGACATTCTGTGCTGAAATAAACAGCGAAGAAGATAAGAAACCTATGGTGGTACCTGTAATGAGGTGCATGATAATGGAAAGCGTATGAAATTATTTCAAAGACTTTGGGAGATTCAAATTTGTAAAACAAGAAATAAATAAGCTTTATTAGATTCAAACTTGTAAAATATTTAACAATGCCTTTAAGGCGTTACAAAAGAAATAACTGAAAATAAATCTAAACTAGAAACAAGCAGAAATTAGAAATCCCATGGTCTATTTCCCTTCGTGCTGACATAATCATTGATTGTCCTTTCGTTCTCAAGTTGCCTTGTGAGCTTCAAGATCTTCCTCTCCTGCTCATGATACTTCTCCCTGTAGGTATTCCGTTCCTCCTTTAGTTGAATCCAGGATCTCTTCAATGCCCTAAGATCAGTAGGCATGTATGGATGGAGGACCGTATAAGGAACACCTTCTTCATTAGTATGCTCCGCAATCACCGTCAAAACCGCTTTATAAGGCATCCCAAGCTTTTGAGCACGGGCTCGAACCCACTGGAGATAGGGTTGCATAGGGAGAGAAGTCTTTAATCCTAGCTCTTGAGGGTCAGACCTATTCACCATGCCCCAGGCTCGTATAAACCTTCGACGATGCTCATTCACGTCCCCCTTGTAGTCAAAGACAATATCTGTAAGAAGCAATTCATGGGGACCGTCCCTCCGAGCGCGACCAAACTGTCTCAAATCCAAACAAAGACTGTAGGTTATTCCCCCTCTAATTCCAAGCAACGAAACATTAGGGTATTCTCCACATCGATCAATGATAGCTACTCTTTTCATATCCTTAGAACTCCAAAGGATGTCCGTATGAGCAAGGGATATGATTCTGTAAGCCCAACCTACACCTTCCTCATTCTTCAATACAGAATAAGGGAGGTGAGAAATAAACCATGTGATACGGTGGGAGAACTGACTTGAGGTTTTGTGTTTGTGTTCGCAAATGTTTCAGTTTAGCAAGAGTCGCCACCGACTTTTTATTTTATCCAAAGGAAAGGTCAAAAAGCACAGGAAAGACCTTTGAGATGTTTTCTTGGGTTCGGGGAGTAGATTATGAAAAGGGAAGGTGCAAGCACCCTTTTCATCCATGGTTATCCATGGGCTCTTAGTTACTTGTTTAGATCACTTGTTTTTGCTTTTCAATTGTTTGAAATGGTGCATTGTGTGTGGTTTTTGAAAATGTTTTGAAAAGAGGCCATCGTTGTGGCAACCTTTGTAATGATTCTTGTTTGAATATATACAAAGGTGTATTGTCTTTTGAAAAGATTTCAATGTTTGAAAATTTGTTTTGGGAAATTGTTTTGGAATTGTGTTGTGAGGTGTGTTTGAAAATAGCAAGGATGTTTTGCAAGTTTTGATCAAGTAACTAAGAGTTATCTACCCTATTTTACTCAAAGGTATTTCCTACACATTTTTAACCCTTTTGACAGTGTTGTTTTACCATTGCATTTGGTAAACAACCTTGTATTAGGATGTTAAACGGGACAGGCGCGGGTCATCGTATAGACCATGATAGCAATTATGTTAAGTATTTTTAGCAAATTTTCCAAGGGACTAGATCATTTTGTATAGGCAACCAAGATAGCATCATCGAGGGATTATGATCTTTTCTTTTGTTTTTTTGTTTTGCCAAAATACTCAACATGCATAACATGGCCCATTTTTAAGGCAACAAGTGGATGTAACCCTAGGGGTGTATGTGTGCATTGTGTTGTCAATTTACATGCTTTTGTCTTTGTATTAGTCAAGCTATTAGTTTTGATTTTTGATTTTTTTTGCATACAAACCCTAATCTCTAATCATGGCATAATTGGAAGCATAAATGCGTAAAGGTAAATCTACCACTATTACAACATGATTATGGGGAGGGGGATACAATTTTTGAATGGGGATTATTTGGCAAGAAATTAAAACCCTAATTTTACTATTACATCCAAATTGAATCAATGGCATAAATAATAAATGAATAATATTTAAGTAAACAAATTAAATAAATATACAAAATATTATGAATATGCAAAATGTTTATGTTTTTTTTTATGTATATAAAAAATGTTTAGTGTATATACAAAGAAATAAAAGATTATATTTTTATTAAGGGTAAAACCCTAATTTTCCTTTTTTAAGAAGGTAAATATGTTAACTATATTATTTATGTACAATAAAAATAAAAATATATTCAAGTGTAACAAATATATTAGAAAAAAGTATTATTTTTTAATAAGGGTGGGAACCCTAGTTTTTTTTTGTTTTAAGATAATATATATTATATTAATTATTTTATCTACAAAAATAAAATATAAATATACACAAATATTTAGATAAATAATAGTATATGAGAAAAAAATATTATTTTATAAGTACAAATGATAAAAAATAAAAATATATAATATTTCTATAATGTTTAAAAGTTTTGATTAAATAAAGTAAAAGTATATTCTACTTAATAATTATTTTCATGTCTAAAAAAAATAATAAAATAATAAAAATAAATGTGAAAATTTATGAAAATATTTTTGGGTATTTTTTATGTTTAGAAAATATAAAATAAAAATCAGAAAATGAAAATAAATACAAAAATATAAAAGTGTAAAGAAATTGGGCCAGGGGGTGCATTCAGCAAAAGGGGGTGTCAAAAATAAAAAGCCAAAGCCCAGCCCAAAGCCAGACTTATATTCAACCTTTCTTCATAAACGCGCGCGCCCTGTACACAAATGCCAGATCCTGCATACGTGCTCTAATGCAAAAACACATAACATCAAAGTTGTAGCATTTTTCAAGACGAATTCAACCATATAAGAAACTTGTCCTAACTCTCAAAGACCAGAGAGAATTTCTATGGCCCTAAATCTTAACCTAATTTTTTCAGGAAGTTCATGGATCAAATTCTCTTAACACGATTAATTTAAATGAAAACTGAGCATATGTACAGCTTCATGGCTATGAATACTACATTTTTTATTCACAAACCTAAGCCTAATTATTCCTAAATAGAGAGATAGGAAGTTGACAAAAACCTGTTTCAGTTGACTTCGTGTATGGCAATGTGGAGCTTTTCAATGAGGCCTGAGATGTTTGGGAGCTTGCTTGAACTTCCTCTGACCTTCCTCTATGCCTGGCTTGCCTTGGATGTGCTTGAACAAGCCTACAGAACTCAACCTGCACAAGCTGAAATAAAAAATGGCAAACCTTGTAAATGGAGTTACAGTCAGTGTTTAAGGGTTGGGATAGCTTGGATGGGTTATGTGGAATGTGTTTGAACCAGTTTGAGGCAAAACGCACGAGGGATTTGTGTTATGGAAATCAAATTGCAGGGAGTGCCCTATTTTGCCAATGGAAGATGATTTTGTTCTATGGGAGGTTTGAGGGCTCAAAGGCTCGTGTTTCTGGCTCAAGGGGATGTGAGAAACCTGTCTCAAATGCTTTCCAAAGTTGGTTTCTTCTGATGTGTAAGTTGTAGTGTATTTGATATCTTTCTTGTATTTTAAGCAAAAATGAGCAATGATGTAATACAAGCCTGTACAGGCTATCTATCAGCCTGCCCCTTGTGATCTTGGCCCCTAAAGTTTGTGGATATGATTTCTTGCACAAGATATTGTTCAAGGCTCAAGAGATGTGGTTTTGACATAAAGCACATTTTGGCAAAAATGGTAATGTACCTTTTACCATTTATGGATTAATCTTGTGTGCAATGCTCTAATGACCAAAACAAAGCCTTAGTTCAATGGATTTGCATTTAATTATTGAGTATGGAATGGTTTTGAGACCTGTAATCAAGTACAAAGCAAGTTGATTAGAGTTTGCAACTTGTATCACTATGAACATGCCATGGATAAAAAGTGAGTTTTTGCCAACTTTAAGCCTTTGATTCTCCCTAACCACAAATTAGTTTGGAGAGTTCTTGGACATTTTGGAAATCTTGCAACATGCTCTACAATCCATCTTTGAAATGCAATTTGATATTCCAAGTGTAACTATGTGAAAAATGGTCATAAAGATGGGTCAAAATCCTGCCTAAACTAGGGCAAAATTTCACTAAGTTAAAAGTTTCATGGACCCTTGTTCCGAAAATCATAACTTGAGATATAAGCTTCTTTTGGGAAAACTTTATGAATCAAAGTGTTAGACTTTGTGGAGGACTACAACTTTCATGTTAGAAGTTTTGTTTGAATCCAATTGAATCATGGTGAAAATGTTGGGCAAAGATGGGAAGAATTAAGAAAATTTCATAACTTAGAAAAATTCTAAGTTATGAAAATTTTCATCTTAAACCCTAATTTGCAAAAATGGGTTTCTTGATGAAAAAGTTTCATGTTTTGACACATCTTGATGAAAAATGACCCTTGGAACTTGATTTTGACCAAAAAGTCAAAGTTTGACGTTTCAGTGTACAGTCAAATTTTGATCAGTTGACTGAAAAAATTCATCTGTCAATCCAATGCAATTGAGATCTTTTGAACCTTGTGAATAGGTAAAGATTATTCCATTTAGTCCTTGAATCCATGCTTAAACTCAATTTGCCATTGGCTAGGTCAAAAATCAGAAATTTCCCTTGTGCAGTCAAAACCCTAAAAATGACCATTTTGCCCTTTTGGTGATCTGACCAAATTTCTTGAGGAGTTGTGGTCCAAACTTGATCAAATGGTTCACGTGAGTCTATAATGTTGATTTGGATCAAAAATCATGAGGTTTGACTGTAAATTGGCCATAGTTGACTTTTTCCTCAATACAGTTGATTTCTAGGTCAACTGTCCAATTGACTGGGCAAAAATTTGATCCAAGGCTTGGAACTTGGTATGGAAAATCTTATGAGTCCAACATGAAGTATGAAAGTCACTTTGAGCATTGAAAGTCCAAAAATCTCTGTGCAAACTCAAACCCTAATTTAGGTCATCAGTGCAAGGAGATGTCTTGAGCAGAGCAAAACCTTAATCCTATCTGGAGTTCAAAGAGTCTGGTGAGGGGAAATCTTGATAAAATGAGAGGGCAAATTTTGGGGTACAACAAACCACCTCGCCAGTAGCGGTGTGCAACACATAAGGGTCCCCCCTTCTTTGCACAGTACGAGTATAGAGAGCATGTAGAATATCACCCAGAAGAGTAGGCACTGGATTACGAGACAAGAAGATCTTGACCGCATTCACATCTATGAAGGAATCTGGATTCGAGAAAAGAATCAAACCATAGATAAGGAGAGCCAAGATATCTTCAAAATCCTGAAAGTCCAAGTTATCCCAGAACTGTTGAGCTTGATCCATTAGAAACTTAGCCAAGAAACCTTTAACCCTGCTCCGTGTCTCCCAATTAGATACTACATCAGCCCTTTTTAGATGTAAGGCTGAAGCAATATATTTAGGTCTAGGGACCTCCTCCAAACCTGTGAAGGGTGTCTGCCCGAGGATAGATATGCCTAGTAAATCAGAAAACTCCTCCAAAGTAGGGACTAGCTGATAATCCGGGAAGGTGAAACAATGATGCAACAGATCAAAGAACTGGAACAACATGCTCATCATTTGCTCATCCAACTTTGAAGTGACCAGGCTAAGGAGGTGACCATGTCTTCTAACTAATGAAGAAGTATCAGGAACTTTTGAAAATAAATCTCTTAGCTGAACAGGTATCTGTACGAAGTTGACTCGAATGGTATTTCTGCGCATAGAAGTCATGATCTGCAAAACAGAACAAAGATGAATCCCCTCGGTCTTTGAAATGGTTAGTCTAATGAAATATGCATGCTATGTCATGATGCATGATGTCATGATAAAACACACAATAGGTATCGCAGATAGCAGACATGGTAAAGGCAAACAAGTCACACAATAGCCCTTAAGTTTCAGGCTTGCATGAGGTTTAGGTACTACCCTCTTGAAGTTCAGTTGGTTCAACCTGTCATAATAATAGTAACCGGGTTCTAGAGGTTCTCAATATCACTGACCATCCTCCATCGGTCATGATTTTAGCTCACACAATCTTTTCTTACGGCCGGAACTATCTCGAGAGTATGGTCTCAATGAGTGTAGTATCGAGTATCAACCAGTTCCCAGCTCTATGCTGAGGCCGGCTATCTCACTACTTCCTATGGCCAAGTTGGTCAATTATAGGTTCTAAGGTCAGTTGATTCTTAACGACCCATATAACAGCCCCATATTCTCCTTGTTTCTCCACAAGGGATATCGGTACCAACTAATGTGCCACATCAACGTAGCTACTGCTTCAACTGTATCGGTCTATGCCGTACAGTTCCCTCACAGTTTATTGCTACTTAACTAAAAGGTGTCCCCCAGATCCGGGTTAGGATCTATAGTAACTCCGATATAAAGCCCACAAAGATAAAGCAATCAAATCAAACAATAGAAGTAATATGATAAACTAATCCTAAGGTATACCCCACTTATTGATTTCCCCAGCAGAGTCTCCAGTTCTGTGATACGGTGGCCAGAACCGAGACTGTTTTTAGGAATTTCTGGTTTGCGTTTGTGTTTGCAAAATGTCGCGGTAAGCAAGAGTCGCCACCTACTTTTATTTTATCCAACAAGGAAAGGAAAAAAAGCACAGAAAAATTCCCTTTTTTTGAGATTTTGAGTACAGGGGGTAGATTATAGAAAGGGAAGGTATTAACACTCTTTCTATCTGTGGTTTTCCATGGGCTCTTAGGTACTTGCTCATCATTTTCAAAATTGCTTGTGTATGTTTGATTTGAAAGAAGTTTTGACTTCGATTTAACTCTTGCTTCTGTCTTCAAGAGTGTTACGAAGTGTTTTTGAAAGCTTTGTTTGAAAAGAGGAGTGTAAGTGTGAAAAAGTTTGTTTGGATTAAGCAAGTACTTAAGATTCTACCTACTCGGAAAAAGAGAATTGTTCTACGTTTGTTTCCTTTAGACAATGCTATCCCACTATTAGTGAGTAGGTAGCATCATCGTCAGAGTTTTAAGGGTCAATTCAAAAGGGACGTATGATCACTAAAGCAATGTTAGGACGTCTTAGTGGTAACCCTAATGTCTTAGATCAATTATTCAAAGCAACAATTCTGAGGCAACCATTCCGAGGCAACTTTTCCGAACGGGACTTTGATCTTTGTTTATACAGGAGAGCGACCACTAAAATATCCTATACCTAATGACCGTTTACCGAAGGCAACCGAAGTGAGAGCATACCCTAGGAGTGCGCATGTGCGAGTTATTCAATTTCAAGTTATTATCTTTGCACATTTAGGGTTAGCTAACTGTTTTAAAATTTACATACATTCTTGTCATGCAACCCTAATTCATACATCTAACAGTTAATATTTGCGGAATTTAAAGGTGCGGAAAGTAAGCTACGCTATTACAAGGCTTCGGGTATTTACATAGCCAAAAACAAACCCTTAAAAAAAACGATAAATGAAAGTAAAAGGTCCTAATTAATCTATTACAACTTGTGAGCAATTACATCAATATGATAAAAATAATATAATAACGCGCGCGCGAGGAGATTAAGAACGATAAGAAATTAGGGTTTTGACCCTTTCTAACCTAATTAAAATAAAAAATGTTTTTTTTGTTGTTTTTAATATTTTTAAGAAAAATAATTAGGTTTTTTTAAATTAAATACAAAATGAATTAGTTAATTAAATTAATTAAGGAAAATAATTAAATGGACTATTTTTGTGTTTTTGTTATTTTTTAAGAAAAAGAAAATAGAATTAAATTAAAACCCTAATTATTCTAAATAATTTCTAATTTATTTACAAAAAACAATTTAAGTTACCTAAAATTAAATAACCTAATTAAATTAATTAATTTCTTGACAAAAAATAAACCTAAATCTAATTGGATAAAAAATATTATTTTGTGATTTTTTGAATAAAAGAAAAAATTAATTTGTTAGTAAAAACAAATAAATTAATTAAATAAAACAAAATATAAAAAGAAAAGATTAAAGAGATTGGGCCTGAAATAACAATCTGAGGGGGGTGTCGATAGCCAAGTCTGGGCCGAAAACAGGTTGGTCCATGTTGACTGGCCAGATTCCCCACTATGCGTTGACTAAGGCCTTTGTGCTCCTTCATCTAATGGCCCTTATATCTGGCCATCTGGACACTTGGCTAGTTGGATGCTGATGGACCATGATGGTCTCCACGCCTTGTATGCATGTGATCACTGAAAGAAAAAATATGTGAAATAATTGGGGGGACCTGGGATTCGAACCCAGGCCCTGAAGCACTTTCCAACGCCTGGTTACCAACTGCGCTAGCTATTTGATTTGTACATAACATAAACAATAATTATTATATTATAAACAAGCGAAATAATGAAATATTCGCGCGAATTTTCAAGGCTTGAAACTTGGTATGGACAATCTTATGAGTCCAAAATGAAGTATGAAAGTCACTTTGAGCATTGAAAGTCCAAAAATCTCTGTGCAAACTCAAACCCTAATTTAGGTCATCAGTGCAAGGAGATGTCTTGAGCAGAGCAAAACCCTAATCCTATCTGGAGTTCAAAGAGTCTGGTGAGGGGAAATCTTGATAAAATGAGAGGGAAAATTTTGGGGTACAACAACTGCCCCTGTTCAATCTTCTTGAACCTGAAGAGTTAGATTGGCGAGTTTGCCTTTCGTGACTCGAAGGTAAAAGATGATTGGACACTAGAGTGCCCGTAAATTTGCACTCGTCAAAATGTAGCTGAGGGAATGGGCTTAAAGATGCCATTTGGAGACAGTAGAATCTTGCTGGAGATGGGCTTAAAGATGCCATCCAAGACTTGTTTGTTGAAAATCAGGAGAATGAACACCAGACTGGTATCCGTATCTGGAACGTATTTGAGTTGTATCTGGAGATTGGATTTGTATGAGCAAAGGAATGGCGTCCGTGTCTGGAGTGTATCTGAGTTGTAACTGTATTTGATTCTTGAATGAACATCAGAATGACTGCCGCGTATGGAGTGTATCTGTATTGTATCCGAAATCTGAAATCTGAATAAGCGACATAAAGACATCCGCGTCTGGAGTATCTCTGGGCTGGGGAATAGGTTTGAATGTGTGACAGAATAGCAACCGTGTCTGGAGCGTATCTGGACTGTATCTGAAGTTGAGATCTTGTATGAGTAGCAGAATAACTTCCATGTCTTGGAGTGTATCCGTACTGTAATTGGGATCCGGACAAGTGACAGAATGACTTCCGTGTCTGGAGTGCAACTGAACCTGAAGTTGATAGTTGAATCTGAATGAGAAATAGAATAGCTTTCGTGTCTGGAGTGTATCTAGTCTGTATCTGATTGCTGAAGTCTGAATGAGTAGTAGAATGACCGTCGTGTCTGGGGTATATCCATATTGTATCCGAAATAAGAGATCTGAATGAATAGCAGAATGACTTCCATGTCTTGGAGTGTATCCGTATTGTATCTGAAATCTTTGAACATTCGTTAAAGATAGCTTTTAATCTTATCCTGAGAAGGGTAAAATGTTAGCTGAAACACAAAGTTATGTTGCATGATATGTATGATGCAATAAAATGTGTTCTATCAATGTTTATGATATATGAATGTAATGGATGCGCATGTAAGTTGAGTAGCCGTCTTGTTGAGTGAAAATAAATCCTTGATAGCTGGAGACAATGAAATCTTTGACTGCTGCCGGGGAAAATAAACCCTTGACTGCTGCTGGAGATTCAAAACCTTTAATTGTTGAGACTGAGAACATCCTTTGGACTACTGTTGAGGATTGAAAATCTTTGGTGACTTGTGGGGGTGAACAAGAACTTTGACGACTTCTACGGGGAATTGAGAATCCTTCATGACTTTCCTGGGGAATAAGGAAAACTCTGATGATATCTACTGGGGAATCAAAACTTGGGAGGCTTCAACCGGAGGAACGAGATCGAGAATCTTCGATCTGCTGGGAAATAAATCTGTGGGGAGAATGCTTATCCTGTCGGAGAGTTTTCAAAAGCTTGGGTTGTATGCCAATCTATTGAGGAAGCAAGAATGAGAATCTTCATTCTGTTAACGGTATCATGAGCTTGGGAGTATGCCAATCTTCTGAGGTTTTAAGAATGAGAGTCTTCATTCTGTTAAGGGTATCAAAAGGTTGGGAGTATGCCAATCTTCTGAGGTTTTAAGAATGAGAATCTTCATTCTGTTAAGGGTATCAGGAGGTTGGGAGTATGCCAATCTTCTTGGGTTTTAAGAATGAGAATCTTCATTCTGTTAAGGGTATCAGGAGGTTGGGAGTATGCCAATCTTCTAAGGTATTATCCTTGGTTGGGGATAAAACAAAAGTTAACTGTTATCTGGTTGATTTCCAGGTTTTAAGATAACTTGCTGGAGGATCTGGAGAAACTGGACGATTTCCACTGTGGTTTAGAGGTTGAAGTTTTGGACTCTGTTGGGGAAGAAAGTTTCATCTTCACTGGGGATTTGTAGTTCAAAGTCTTTTGGCTCCGCTGGGGATCAGGAGTTTAGAAACTTAATTCTGATGAGGATTTTGAAACTTAACTTCGCTGAGGATGTGTATTTCAAGGTTTTAGCTCTGATGAAGATATGAATGACATACTGCAGGGGATTTCCTCCGGAATAGCATAAAGACGTCTTCCTATACTTTCAACCTATCAGTAATTATCCTTTCTCATTCCGTTTTATTTGTAAGCAGTGATTATATTCAAATGCATATGCTCATTTAATAAATCATTGGACGTTTTCAAATAAAACACAAGTGTAAAAAGAAAGAAAAAGCAAGCAAATTTCTGCACTTTGAAATATCTTTGTATTAATTTTGTGTAAGTATTTTTGTACAAAGAGACAGACATCCTAGTAAGAGAATGTTGTCATAAAAAATGAGAAAAATTTATACAAAGAAAGATGGCTATGTGTAACAATTCCATGGGGTTCCCATTCTGCTATAGCCTTCACAACTCTGAGTATCTTGTCCATTCGTTGCTTCGTCCGCATATGATTGGATTAATCAGAATCTTGGAGCTTGTCCGTGAAGAGATTATCCTTAAAGTGATCCGACAAGACACAATCACACGCTTTAATTCCCTAACTTTTACCTGGACCGCCCTTTCGGGTTTTCGATCCACCGGGAAACCCTTTTTTACCCAAGTCGCCCTTTCGGGTTTTCAACTTGCCGGGTGTACAAATTTTTTTGTTTTATCCCTAATTTTTGCCTGAACCTCCCTTTCGGGTTTTCGATTCACCGGGATGCCCATTTTTGCCCAAGTCGCCTGTTGCACCCCAAAATTTGCCCTCCTATTTTTTCACAAGAAATCACAGCTTTGGGCTTTCCCTGACTTTTCAGAATGGCGTAAGAATCAGTCAAACAGACTTTTTCTTATCAGTCTATCCAAATTAGGGTTTCCATTAACTTTTGAAACAGTTCAAGCAGATTGCTAGGGTTTGGTTGAGTTGGGTCAGGTTTTGATCAGGCGGACGCTTCTTTAACATTTAACCAAGAATCAGGGTTTTGTGCGCACATTCTAAGAAAGGATTAATTCTACAGTGCTTTTCAATTTACTCCGGGATATGGATTGAGGCCTCTGATTGAGAGTTTGCAGTGCTTGATTTAATCAGTAAAAGGGATAAGCATGTGGATGTTTGTTGGACTTGACTGTGCATTGCTTATGTTTGATTGGGACGTCAGGATATTATTGATTGCAAGGCTACAGTGTTTGTTAATTATTTATTTTATCTAAGTTAGAATAATTGGATTTACTTCCAGTTATTTTAATTCAAGAAAGCTTAAATAATTAAATAGACAGCTGAGATAAAAGATATATCTGACAAAAGTGGATTTTATTCATCTTTAATTATTTGTTACAATTATTATTTGTGCACTGTAAATTTATTTACAGATATTTACATTAATAATGTTACAATGATTAAAAGTAAAATAAAGATACATCCTAAAAAATTCCTAAGTCTTCATCTTCTATTTTGCTGCTCCCTGTTGCTCAATTATTTTTTTTACCTGCAAAAAGAAGAAAAAAGAAGTCAATACAGATGAAATAAATCAAAAGCAGACAGTTAAAATTCATCATTAAAAGTAACTGGCCGGAATCAGTTTGTTTGCCCTCTCTGCAAATCACAAGATTGCTCTTGGTTCACAAAGAGGGATGGAAATATGTTTGCAATAAAATATGAAATGCACAAAGTTATAATATTGCACAAATTCAAAATTGTCAAACAGGCTGCATAGTTCATGATTCAAAATTATCAAGCAAAGCTGTCAAAATTCCAAACTAAGTCCAAAAGGCAAACTGAACTACACATGCCTAACCAAAGTCCAAACCGGACAGCAAACTAACCAAACTGTCAAAGGCACAAGAGCTATCAAAAGGCTGTCAAAAAGATAGCACAAAGTACACAAAGATATGCAGAAAATCTTGAAAGAGGAAAGTATGCAGAGCTAAACCAAAGTGAAAGCAAACATTTCAAAATTACATCACTTTCCAAGGCCAGTCACCTTTTTAGAAGTATAGTGTAAGCAATATAAAAATGCTTTTAATCTGTAAAGAGAGGGAGGAGAGAGAAGTATAGGCTTACAGCAGGCTTGAAGACAAATATATAACAAAAGATATCAAAACAGTTTCAAAGGGAGGCAAAAATAACACAAATCAAAGACCACAAAACTGTATCAACAAAAACATACAGAGCTGCCTCCAACCTGCTTCAAACACAAGCTTACAAACCAGATTACATACAAACCTGTAAACACAGAGTGTCACAAGCTCTAAACCTGTAATACAAGCCTCAAACAGAAGCCAACCCTCAAAGCCCTTTTCAAAACCTGCTAATGCATCAAGCTCAAAGCCATTAAACCTGTGTCAAGCAAAAACAAACAGCAAGCCACAAACTGAAGCCTGAAAACCAACCTCAGTTTCAAACATCCAGCATATCACAAGCCAAAGCCAAACCGTATACACCAAAAGCCTAAACCAGCTTCAAACCTCAAACCACACAAAGTCTTGTAAACATGCTAATGCATCAAGCCTAAAGCTTCAACAACATAAGCCTGTAAACTGTCATCAAACCAGAAAAAGCTTTCAACCAACCTAGGAGCCTCACAAAGCCATTCCAAATTCCAACCAAGCCTGCTAACTTGTTTCAAGCTCAGCATCAAAATACACAAAACATTCGAACCAACCACACCCTCTGAATGTTCTCATCATAGGGTTATAAACATACAAGGCAACTCAGCGTATCAAGCATATCAGAGGGGCAAGCATACAAGCGTACAAGTATACAGGAGCTAGGAAAAGAAGTGTTCAGAAACAAATAAAGCTAAGGGTTTTCAGGGGAGCTCATCATAAAACCACAGAGGGTACTAGACAAACCAGGAAGCAAAAGCTCACAGCATCGCGTATCCCTTCGCCTGACCGCCTGAAGCGCCTCCAAATCCGCTCCTCCTCCATCTCCAAAAGCCTCCGTCTCCAAAAGGTATAAAACTCTTTCCTTTCCTTAAAACACCTCACGAGACAAAATAACAAAAATAAAGATCAGAACCAATAACATATGAACTGAAACCCTAATGCGTTAAGACAAGATCACATACCTTTGGTATAACCACCGCCTGGAGCAACCATGTGGAGAGAGGAGAAACGGAGGTGACGCCTGGCAACTGAGACAGAGAAAAGCATCAGAAACGTGGTTCGAGCGAGGAGATGAAGAGGAACAAAGACGAAGAAGCGGCGCCGCTCTCAAGCTTGCAAGCCTAATCTGTTTCCAAATGACACCAAACTCATGAAACCCTAAAAAACAAATGTTGTCACATGCTTGGGCCGGATCCCTTATAACACTGCTTAAGCCCAATCTCAAAACCTGGCGTGCACCCCCTTTCCTAATCCATCTTCAGTGCATTTTGGGCCCGCTTCCCCTTAAAGCCCATAAAATTCTCTTAACCTTTTCTTTTCTTTTTTTTTTTCATAAACTTATATCTTTTTTTACTTATCCTTTTATTTTTCTTTTTTTTAACTAATATATTTTATTTATTTTGTTAAATAAAACAATACCTTATTTTTATACAAAACTTTCTTTTATTTTATTATATTTGAAAAAAATACATAAATATTATATTTAATTAGGTTAATAGGTTTTTACCTTAAAAACTCTATTTAATAAATCTTTTTCATACATAAACTTTAATTTTTTCTTAAACTTAAAACTTTTACTTTCTTTTAATTAAAACTTTGTATATAAACATCAATACATAAAAAAATAGAATTCTTAAGCAATTTCTTTTCTTCTTATTAAACCTTTGTTTGTACATATTTAACAAAAAACACAAAAAAGATAATAATACTAAATAAACAAAATACTTAATAATACATTAAGTTCACATTTTTATCACTTGTAAATAAATCACATACACTTACACTGATACATTTGCTTATCTTTTGTTTTTGTATACATTGCTACATTACATTTTACATTGCGATTGATTCGATTTGGTTGTAAATATATTTGAACACTACTCTCCTAATAAGTCTCATCCCCCATTTGTAAATAATTGTACCCCCATTCCCGGATACTTATTTGTAATAGCGTAGACTTTAAATTCCCGCAATTTATCGCTTTCAAATATACCATGTTTAGACCTAGGGTTTGTATGTAAATAAAATCAAACGCTAGATAACCTAAATACAAGACAAATGCATGACAATCAATACACAATCACACTTGCACCCCTAGGGTAATCCCGCTTGTTGCCTTCCAAAATGGGCCATGCTTGCACGTTGAGTTTCTTTGGCAAAACAATTTAAATGATCATAAGTCCCTCGATGACGCTTTCGAAAGTTGCCTAAACGAAATGATCATAGTCCCTTCAAGCAAAATTGCCAAAGACACTTGGGACCATTGCATTCATGGTCCATACGATGACTCGCGCCTGTCCCGTTAACATCCTAACACAAGATTGTCCACCAAATACAATGGTGGAACAAAACTGTTAAAAGGGTTAAAACATGAGAAAAATCTTTGAGTAAATTTAGGGGTAGACAACTCTTAGTTACTTGATCAACTTGCAAAACACACTTGCCTACTTTTTCAAAACCACACTCCACAAACAACTTTCAAAAACATTTGAAACATCTTTTCGAAAAGATACACACCTTTGTAAAACATTCGAGTAAAGAATTGTTACAACGGTTGCCTAGACAAGGCGTCTTTTTCAAAACATTTTCAAAACACACACACGCCACCATTTCAAGCAATTGAAAATCAAGGCAAGTGATCTAAACCAAGTAACTAAGAGACCATGGATAACCATGGATGAAAAGGGTGCTAATACCTTCCCTTTTCATAATCTACCCCCCGAACCCACGAAACATCTCAAAAGGTTTTTCCTGTGCTTTTTAACCTTTCCTTTAGGATAAAATAAAAAGTCGGTGGCGACTCTTGCTAAACCGAAGAAGTGCGAATACAAACGCAAAAACTCAAGTCAGTTCTCCCACCGTATCGCCAGAACTGACGACTCTGCTGGGGATTACTTTAAAAGTGGGGTTACCTTATGGTTTTAGATCACCTTTACATTCTTGCTTTGATTGTTTTTGATTGCTTTACTTTTGGGTCCTTGTTTGGGTTTGTTGTAAATCCTACACCCGGATTTGGGGCACCTTTTTAGGTAAATAGCAATAAAACTGTGAGGGAACTGTGCTGGGTATACCGACATGGTTGAAGCAGTAAGATATGTTAGTGTGACATATTTGTGAGTACCGGTAACCCTTGAGTTCAATCAAGGAGAGTACGGGGCCGCTGAGTGATGTCGTGAAGCACTAACGAACTCTTAGAACCTTACTTGACCATCTTAGCCTTTTTAGGGGTAGTGAGATGACCGACTTTGGTGCAGTCCGAAGTTGGTAGATACTCGATACTACACTCATTGAGGGTTGTTTTCTTAGAATATTTTGGTCGCCAGTTAAGTGGCTAAACCAAAACAATGAACACAGAAAACAATCCAATGATATTGAGCTCCTTAGAACCCGGTTTCTATTTTAGGACAGGATGAGCCAACTAACTTCAAGAGGGTACTTACCTATAAACCCCATGCAAGCCTAAACCTAAGGACTTGTTTGCTTTGTGTGAATATGATTACCTGTATATACACTTACTGGTTTTTCCATACATGTACATAACATCATAACATCATAACATCATACCATAGCATTTTTTTCACTAACCATTTCAAGGATCTCGAGGGTCTTTTGATGCAGGGTCACGTTGAACCAGACGTCTACCAAAGGGCAAGAGGTTTCTCCTCTAAACAAATGCCATCCAAGATCAAGTGCAACAACTTGAATCAGGGGCTATGACCCACTCGACATGGTGAGCTTGATTCTCGTGGAAAGACATCCACCGGTGCAAAGTTCTCCAATCCAAGAGAAAAGTTCAACCTCTAACATTCTCTTGTGTTTACCCCAAGAGATCCTTGAAAACATGCATCCGCATATCATGCATTGCATCATAATAGTCTTTCCTTTTTCAGGTTTCCTTACTCTCCTACTGTTTATTTCAGTAGAGATGGCTCTAGAGAGGACTGTCAAGGATATCCAGGACCAGACTGCTCAACTTCAGGAAATGTTCTTGAACCTGTCTCTGGGGCAAGAAGAAATGAAGGCTCTCCTCACAAAGGGCTTGGTCCAGGAGAATTCAAACAATGCCAGGAGTGATCAGCTGGGGGAACTGCAGTTTGATTTGGCAACATTGAGGATCCAAGTGATGGGACAACTAGTGGGCCAGATGGCTCTCATCCAGGATTTGTCTCAAAGACAAGAGGAACTCAGAGTTCTCGTCAGCCAACTGCTTCGGGAAAACCAAGTGGGGCAAACATCCGAGGTTGAAGAGCAAGTCACCACTCAACCCCCCTCCAGACAAGAAGACAAAGGGAAGGCTCCTCTGTTTGCTTCAGGGTCACAAGCCCAACAACAACCTCGCCAGCGTCAACGGGGTAATCAGCGTAAGCAAAATACGTCGGGAAGACAGTTCACTGAGACTGACATACTGTCATCTCTAATACTGGAGCGCTTGTTGGAGGTTAATCTGACTGCTTTGAGGGATCCTATTCGGAAGCCCAATACCTCCGCTCCTAACAATCATCCCGACGCATTTTGTGTATACCACTCCTACAGCCCGGGACATGACACCGACGACTGTTGGGCCTTGAAGAACAAGATTCAAGATCTGATTGACATTGGGGTGCTGAGGTTCATGCTAGACGGCGAGATGAAAATCTTCCGTTGAGGAGTTCTCCACCTGAATTGACAAGGCTCAAACTGAGAGGCTTTTATTTCATTTGAATTTCCAAGTTGTAATCTCTTTGTTATTCAAACAATTATCTATTAATGTCAAACTTTGTTTCATTAATGCATTGCATATGTTTGTCTTGAATCCATCCATTCGTTTTCACTACTCTTATGCTTTCTTTATGATATTTAACTCTTGATAAAAAGCTGCAAGCCTTTAGAGGGAGGATGACCAAACAATACCATAATCTCATGCAGTATGCTTTTGAACAGACCTTGCTGATGATGTACAGACATTTCTTTCAATTCCCAAACACTGGAGTTATAAGGAAGATAATCCCTAGTCAACCCCTTCAAGCCAAAGAAGTAGGAGTTTTCTGTTCTAAACAAATTGAAACCTTTGATTTAAACCTGGGGCAGGGTAGTCTCTCAGTTAATTCAAAAAAAATGCGCATCAAAGTCGCAAACTCTCAGTTCATAATACAACGAACGACATCAAAAAAGAAAAGCATTCCTTTGGAATCAAAAGACAGTGATGGTCCCTATCACATAGGCAGTCAATCTCTCAAAAAAGAAAAGCCCATTGAGCCAAAACCTGTAAAGGAAGCTTAAGAAAGTTGGGGCATCCCGCTGACTGTGATCTCAAAAACGGGAACAGTCAGGCAAAAGTTAGGGATAACAAATCAAAATCTAAAGAGCGAGGTCATTACAAATCCTCAACAACATGAAAAATGTTGCAAAAGAAAAAGGAGATGATGACTGCCTCCTAAATTCAATTGGTGAACCATCACCCAAAGGTCGTTCCAAACTCGAATAGAGTGCGACGCACAATTAACTGAGCTTAGGGTTGGAGAACATCACGAAGAGCAGGTGGGTACAAATATACTTTGAGCCTGTATCCTTTGTTTCTTAAACCGTGAACCAAGCCACGTTACAACCCTTCAAAAGTCCTAATTGAAGCATGGGTTAGTTCGAAAGCATACTGTTACAAAAAGGTATCCTGACTCCTGTAAGGCTTTGCTCTAAATCTTGTGTTGATTTTGTCTTATAAAAAGTTTTCTGCTAAAAAACGCATTTTTCAAAATTTCGAGACAGGCATAAACTTTGCATTGCTTGAATATCACTGTTTGCATTTGGCTTTTTGTTTGACAACGGAAAAATTCACACAACGAATATCCGATGAACGAAAGCTCTCTCAGTGAACAAAATCACTTCAAAAAGGATGACACTTCCATTACAAAAATCTCCTATCAACAAAGGGGCATCACATATCACTATCCAGTTAACCTGGGGCAGTCCAGTCAAGGTTTCAACAGATCTTTCAAAGTTCAGTTAACCTGGGGCAGTCCAGTCAAGATTTCAACAAATCTCTCAAAAGTTTAGTGAACTTGGGGCAAGTCTCCTTCATCATCACTTGGGGCATTCGAATGTCAAAACCAAGATCATAAAAATTCCTTCATCACCTGCTGGAAGTTACAACCACCAACAGAATAACGGACAATTGAAGCTCCTAAAAATCTGTTTCTCTCAAGAATGAAGACTCTCATCCTTAAAGCCTCAGAAGATTGGTATACTCCCAGTTTATGACCGTTAACAGCATGAAGATTCTCATCACCTCAGAAGATTGGCATACTCCCAATTTCTGACCCTTAACAAAATCAGGATCATCACCTTCCCAGATTCCAATCTAGAAATAGTTCAAGATGTGACCCAGATTTGGCGATATTCCGAAACTTATTCAAGATTCTCTTCTAGATATAGTTCAAGATGTGACCCAGATTTGGCGACATTCCGATACTCATTCCAGATTCCCTTCTAGAGATAGTTCAAGATGTGACCCAGATTTGGCGACATTCCGTAACTTATTCCAGAATTTCCTTCTAGAAATAGTTCAAGATGTGACCCAGATTTGGCGACATTCCGAAACTTATTCAAGATTCCCTTCTAGATATAGTTCAAGATGTGATCCAGATTTGGCGACATTCCGTAACTTATTCAAGATTTCCTTCTAGAAATAGTTCAAGACCCAGATTTGGCGACATTCCGTAACTTATTCAAGATTTTCTTCTAGAAATAGTTCAAGATGTGACCCAGATTTGGCGATATTCCGTAACTTATTCCAGAATTTCCTTCTAGAAATAGTTCAAGATGTGACCCAGATTTGGCGACATTCCGAAACTTATTCAAGATTCCCTTCTAGATATAGTTCAAGATGTGATCCAGATTTGGCGACATTCCATAACTTATTCAAGATTTCCTTCTAGAAATAGTTTAAGATGTGACCCAGATTTGGCGACATTCCGTAACTTATTCAAGATTTCCTTCTAGAAATAGTTCAAGATGTGACCCAGATTTGGCAACATTCCGTAACTTATTCAAGATTTCCTTCTAGAAATAGTTCAAGATGTGACCCAGATTTGGCGACATTCCGTAACTTATTCAAGATTTCCTTCTAGAAATAGTTCAAGATGTGACCCGGATTTGGCGAAATTCCCTAACTTATCCAAGATTTCCTTCTAGAAATAGTTCAAGATGTGACCCAGATTTGGCGACATTCCGTAAATTATTCAAGATTTTCTTCTAGAAATAGTTCAAGATGTGACCCAGATTTGGCGACATTCCGTAACTTATTCCAGAATTTCCTTCTAGAGATAGTTCAAGATGTGACCCAGAATTGGCGACATTCCGATACTTATCCCAGATCAATACCTGCAGCAATCACAAGATTCTGTCAATCCCCAGTGGAGCTAAAACTTCCAACTATCAATCCCCAAGCAGAGTGAAGACTCTCATTCTCAGTTCCTCACCGAATATTCGAATATTCTCCAGTGAAGATCTCCTCAAGGCAGGAACCCCCAGTAGATTGGCATACAACCCAAGCTCCGGATTCCCCAACAGCGGTCCCAGGATTTCTCATTTTTCAACGATCAAGAGATTCTTGCAATCCCCTGCAGCAGTCAAGGACTCACTTTCCCCGGTGGCAGTCAAGACTCTTTTATCTCCTGCCATCCAGGATTCATCTATCCTTAGCAAGACCGCTCATCAGCTTACATGCGCATTCATCGCATTCATATCATAAACATTGATATAACATACATTGCATCATGCATCAGGACATTGCATACAACTAACTCTTTATCTTTTCAGGAAAGATCAGTCAACAGACAAAGATCATCATCTACCGTAATTCTTCTAGAAATAGTTCGGATGTGACCCAGACATGGCGACATTCTGATACTTATTCCAGATGCAGCTTTACACGGACTCATCATCAGGCAACCCTACACCGGTTCATTCTCCACTTCAAGACCTCTGAAAACAGTTTACGGGTTCTCTAGTAACGGATGTTAACCTATCGCTTGTTCAGATTCTTTAACTTCTGAAAACAGTTCACGGATTCTCCAAATACGGATGTTAATCTATCACTTGTACAGATTTCAGACTTTTGAAAATAGTTTACGGATGCTTCCAGATACGAATGTCAATCTATTGCTTATTCAGACCCCCAGTTCAGAGATGTTCCAAAACATGGATACCTTTCTGATACTCATCCAGTCGCCAATGTCATACAGTTCAACAATCACCTTCAAATGGCATCTATAAGCCCATCCTCCTACAAACATTTCCAGATGGCATCTTTAAGTCCATCCTCCTACCAATAATTTCCAGATGGCATCTCTAAGCCCATCCCCTGACAAGATTCTGTCACATCTCCAGATGGCATCTTTAAGCCCATCACCAGATGGCATCTCTAAGCCCATCCCCCGACAAGATTCTGTCACATCTCCAGATGGCATCTTTAAGCCCATCGCCAAATGGCATCTTTAAGCCCATTTCCTCTACCATCACATCACCGAGTGCAAATTTTTTGGGCACTCTGGTGTCCAATCTCCTTTTACCTTCGAGTCGCGAACGACAAGCTTGCCAATCTAACTCTTCAGGTTCAAGAAGATTGAACAGGGGCAACTGTTGCACCCCAAAATTTTCCCTCCTATTTTTTCATAAGAAATCACAGCTTTGGGCTTTCCCTGACTTTTCAGAATGGCGTAAGAATCAGTCAGACAGACTTTTTCTTATCAGTCTATCCAAATTAGGGTTTCCATTAACTTTTGAAACAGTTTAAGCAGATTGCTAGGGTTTGGTTGAGTTGGCTCAGGTTTTGATCAGGCGGACGCTTCTTTAACATTTAACCAAGAATCAGGGTTTTGTGCGTGCATTCTCAGAAAGGATTAATTCTACAGTGCTTTTTAATTTACTCTGGGATATGGATTGAGGCCTCTGATTGAGAGTTTGCAGTGCTTGATTTAATCAGTAAAAGGGATAAGCATATGGATGTTTGTTGGACTTGACTGTGCATTGCTTATGTTTGATTGGGACGTCAGGATATTATTGATTGCAAGGCTACAATGTTTGTTAATTATTTATTTTATCTAAGTTAGAATAATTGGATTTACTTCCAGTTATTTTAATTCAAGAAAGCTTAAATAATTAAATAGACAGCTGAGATAAAAGATATATCTGACAAAAGTGGATTTTATTCATCTTTAATTATTTGTTACAATTATTATTTGTACACTGTAAATTTATTTACAGATGTTTACATTAATAATGTTACAATGATTAAAAGTAAAATAAAGATACATCCTAAAAAATTCCTAAGTCTTCATCTTCTATTTTGCTGCTCCCTGTTGCTCAATTATTTTTTTTACCTGCAAAAAGAAGAAAAAGGAAGTCAATACAGATGAAATAAATCAAAAGCAGACAGTTAAAATTCATCATTAAAAGTAACTGGCCGGAATCAGTTTGTTTGCCCTCTCTGCAAATCACAAGATTGCTCTTGGTTCACAAAGAGGGATGGAAATATGTTTGCAATAAAATATGAAATGCACAAAGTTATAATATTGCACAAATTCAAAATTGTCAAACAAGCTGCATAGTTCATGATTCAAAATTATCAAGCAAAGCTGTCAAAATTCCAAACTAAGTCCAAAAGGCAAACTGAACTACACATGCCTAACCAAAGTCCAAACTGGACAGCAAACTAACCACACTGTCAAAGGCACAAGAGCTATCAAAAGGCTGTCAAAAAGATAGCACAAAGTACACAAAGATATGCAGAAAATCTTGAAAGAGGAAAGTATGCAGAGCTAAACCAAAGTGAAAGCAAACATTTCAAAATTACATCACTTTCCAAGGCCAATCACCTTTTTAGAAGTATAGTGTAAACAATATAAAAATGATTTTAATCTGTAAAGAGAGGGAGGAGAGAGAAGTTTAGGCTTACAGTAGGCTTGAAGACAAATATATAACAAAAGATATCAAAACAGTTTCAAAGGGAGGCAGAAATAACACAAATCAAAGACCACAAAACTGTATCAACAAAAACATACAGAGCTGCCTCCAACCTGCTTCAAACACAAGCTTACAAACCAGATTACATACAAACCTGTAAACACAGAGTGTCACAAGCTCTAAACCTGTAATACAAGCCTCAAACAGAAGCCAACCCTCAAAGCCCTTTTCAAAACCTGCTAATGCATCAAGCTCAAAGCCATTAAACCTGTGTCAAGCAAAAACAAACAGCAAGCCACAAACTGAAGCCTGAAAACCAACCTCAGTTTCAAACATCCAGCATATCACAAGCCAAAGCCAAACCGTATACACCAAAAGCCTAAACCAGCTTCAAACCTCAAACCACACAAAGTCTTGTAAACCTGCTAATGCATCAAGCCTAAAGCTTCAACAACATAAGCCTGTAAACTGTCATCAAACCAGAAAAAGCTTTCAACCAGCCTAGGAGCCTCACAAAGCCATTCCAAATTCTAACCAAGCCTGCTAACTTGTTTCAAGCTCAGCATCAAAATACACAAAACGTTCGAACCAACCACACCCTCCGAATGTTCTCATCATAGGGTTATAAACATACAAGGCAACTCAGCGTATCAAGCATATCAGAGGGGCAAGCATACAAGCGTACAAGTATACAGGAGCTAGGAAAAGAAGTGTTCAGAAACAAATAAAGCTAAGGGTTTTCAGGGGAGCTCATCATAAAACCACAGAGGGTACTAGACAAACTAGGAAGCAAAAGCTCACAGCATCGCGTATCCCTTCGCCTGACCGCCTGAAGCGCCTCCAAATCCGCTCCTCCTCCATCTCCAAAAGCCTCCGCCTCCAAAAGGTATAAAACTCTTTCCTTTCCTTAAAACACCTCACGAGACAAAATAACAAAAATAAAGATCAGAACCAATAACATATGAACTGAAACCCTAATGCGTTAAGACAAGATCACATACCTTTGGTATAACCACCGCCTGGAGCAACCATGTGGAGAGAGGAGAAACGGAGGTGACGCCTGGCAACTGAGACAGAGAAAATCATCAGAAATGTGGTTCGAGCGAGGAGATGAAGAGGAACGAAGACGAAGAAGCGGCGCCGCTCTCAAGCTTGCAAGCCTAATCTGTTTCCAAATGACACCAAACTCATGAAATCCTAAAAAACAAATGTTGTCACATGCTTGGGCCGGATCCCTTATAACACTGCTTAAGCCCAATCTCAAAACCTGGCGTGCACCCCCTTTCCTAATCCATCTTCAGTGCATTTTGGGCCAGCTTCCCCTTAAAGCCCATAAAATTCTCTTAACCTTTTCTTTTCTTTTTTTTTTCATAAACTTATATCTTTTTTTACTTATCCTTTTATTTTTCTTTTTTTTAACTAATATATTTTATTTATTTTGTTAAATAAAACAATACCTTATTTTTATACAAAACTTTCTTTTATTTTATTATATTTGAAAAAAAATACATAAATATTATATTTAATTAGGTTAATAGGTTTTTACCTTAAAAACTCTATTTAATAAATCTTTTTCATACATAAACTTTAATTTTTTCTTAAACTTAAAACTTTTACTTTCTTTTAATTAAAACTTTGTATATAAACATCAATACATAAAAAAAATAGAATTCTTAAGCAATTTCTTTTCTTCTTATTAAACCTTTGTTTGTACATATTTAACAAAAAACACAAAAAAGATAATAATACTAAATAAACAAAATACTTAATAATACATTAAGTTCACATTTTTATCACTTGTAAATAAATCACATACACTTACACCGATACATTTGCTTATCTTTTGTTTTTGTATACATTGCTACATTACATTTTACATTGCGATTGATTCGATTTGGTTGTAAATATATTTGGACACTACTCTCCTAATAAGTCTCATCCCCCATTTGTAAATAATTGTACCCCCATTCCCGGATACTTATTTGTAATAGCGTAGACTTTAAATTCCCGCAATTTATCGCTTTCAAATATACCATGTTTTGACCTAGGGTTTGTATGTAAATAAAATCAAACGCTAGATAACCTAAATACAAGACAAATGCATGACAATCAATACACAATCACACTTGCACCCCTAGGGTAATCCCGCTTGTTGCCTTCCAAAATGGGCCATGCTTGCACGTTGAGTTTCTTTGGCAAAACAATTCAAATGATCATAAGTCCCTCGATGACGCTTTCGAAAGTTGCCTAAACGAAATGATCATAGTCCCTTCACGCAAAATTTCCAAAGACACTTGGGACCATTGCATTCATGGTCCATACGATGACTCGCGCCTGTCCCGTTAACATCCTAACACAAGATTGTCCACCAAATACAATGGTGGAACAAAACTGTTAAAAGGGTTAAAACATGAGAAAAATCTTTGAGTAAATTTAGGGGTAGACAACTCTTAGTTACTTGATCAACTTGAAAAACACACTTGCCTACTTTTTCAAAACCACACTCCACAAACAACTTTCAAAAACATTTGAAACATCTTTTCGAAAAGATACACACCTTTGTAAAACATTCGAGTAAAGAATTGTTACAACGGTTGCCTAGACAAGGCGTCTTTTTCAAAACATTTTCAAAACACACACACACCACCATTTCAAGCAATTGAAAATCAAGGCAAGTGATCTAAACCAAGTAACTAAGAGACCATGGATAACCATGGATGAAAAGGGTGCTAATACCTTCCCTTTTCATAATCTACCCCCCGAACCCACGAAACATCTCAAAAGGTTTTTCCTGTGCTTTTTAACCTTTCCTTTAGGATAAAATAAAAAGTCGGTGTCGACTCTTGCTAAACCGAACAAGTGCGAATACAAACGCACAAAATCAAGTCAGTTTTCCCACCGTATCACATCGCCCTTTTGGGTTTTCAACTTGTCGGGTCGTTTATGCGTAGTATCTTTTGACTATGTCTGCGTTCGCAGGGTGTGGCAGGTCGTCACCGTCCATGGTGGTTAGAATCATAGCCCCACCAGAAAAGATGTTTTTGATCACAAATGGTCCTTCGTAAGTAGGAGTCCATTTGCCCCTGAGATCGCTTTGCGGCAAGATGATCCGCTTGATTACAAGATCCCCGACTTGATATACCTGTCTCTTGACTTTCTTGTTGAAGGCCTTGATCATACGTTTCTGATACGCCTGACCATGGCAAACAGCAGTAAGTCGCTTCTCGTCAATTAAGTTAAGTTGATCAAGCCGGGTCTGAATCCAATCGTCTTCACTCAAACCAACATCCTTCATAATTCTCAAGGAAGGAATCTGAACTTCCATAGGTAAAACAGCTTCCATGCCATATACCAAAGAAAAAGGGGTTGCCCAAGTTGAAGTGTGTGCCGTGGTACGGTACCCGTGTAGAGCAAACGGTAACATCTCATGCCAGTCCTTGTAGGTGACCGTCATCTTTTGAATGATCTTCTTGATATTTTTGTTCGCAGCTTCGACAACACCATTCATTTTAGGCCGATAGGGAGATGAATTGTGATGTTGAATCTTGAATTGCTCGCACAGAGCGGTGATCATAATGTTGTTCAAATTTGTACCGTTGTCAGTGATGATCCTGTCAGGGATACCATACCAGCATATGAGGTTCTGCTTGATGAAGCGGGCAACCACATTCTTTGTAACGGAGGCAAAGGAAGCTACTTAGACCCACTTGGTAAAGTAATCAATGGCCACCAGGATGAGACGGTGTCCATTGGATGCTGTTGTACCCCAAAATTTGCCCTCCCTTTTTCATAAGAAATCACAACCCTAGGGTTTTCTCGGATTTTCAAAGATTGGCTCAAGAATCGATCAAACAAACTTTTCTTTGGCAGTAAATCAAGAATTAGGGTTTTCTCTCGCATTTCTCAGAAGAAACATAATTCTCAGAAATTCAATTAACTGTCACATGTTTTCACACTTTTTCAAGTTTGCTGAAAGGTTACTGATGGTTCTCAAGGTTTGTTTATCTGAAATAAGAACTGAGATGGTCATGTGGAATATTCAGGTTTTGTCTGATCCAGGTTAACCAGATGATGTGTGTCTGTTAAGACGTTTGCTTATTAATGGAATTCATGTTTGCTTGTTTGTTGGAATGCACAATGCATATTTTTGATTGGAATGCTGTTGCAAGGTTACGAGATTGCAGAGTTATTGGATTACTTAAAGCTTAAGTTATCTGTATTAAAATTATTGGAATGCAATTTCAATTATTTTTATCTGAGAATCTTAAAGGGTTAAGTGAATATGCAAGGAAAGAATTACAAGATATTGAAAGTAGAAGGTTTTATTGGATTATCAGATGATCTCATAAAAGCTTTCTTCATTCATTCCAAATGTTGTTACAAAAATAATTTATTATTTGAATACTGTAGGTTTTACAACTTATAGTATTTGAAAAAATAAATGATTACAATAGATGGAAAATCTATCTAAATTAAAAAATCTAAGCCTAAGCTCCATTGCTCCCATGCTCAAGGTCTCCGGCTTCTTCTGCTTTGTCACCGTCCAATTTGTGTTCACATGAAAAAGACAAAAGAAAAAAAAAGATTAGTACAGTTGATTAATTAGATTTTTCAAACAGAAAAAAAGCGGAAATTGTTCATCATTAAAATTTTCCGTTTGGAATCAGAAGTGCTATTGTTCATCACGTTTTTATTTTCCTCTTTGCAAATCACAAGAAGATTGCTCTTCTTGGTTCACAAAGAGAAAAATAAAAATACACATTGAAGAATGCAAACAAAGCAAATTATTCAAAAAAAACATAGCAAGGCGCCAAACTGGATGCAAGACATGCTGTACAAAGCAAGCATACAAAGGTATAAAGCAAGTTACAAAGGCAAACTGGATGCAAGCAACCAAGTAGTACAGCAAACAGCATTGCAACAAAACTAAACAATGCATCACATAACTGGAACCTACTGTAACAAACAACACAAGCAAGGTGCCAAACTGAGCTACAAAGCATAAGGCGCCAAGCTGCATTTACAAAACATAAGCAAACTGAACAAAACAAATTGGATGCAAACTGTACAAATGCAGCAAGTACAATGCAGCAGGATGGCAGTAAAAGGCAAGAGGTAATCCAAAATCACAAGTCAAAGACTTGTCACAGCTTTTCATCATTTTCCAGTCAAAGGGCAAACTTTTCAGAAAATAAAAAAGACAAAAAGCAAATTTGTTTTGTCAATGAGAGAGAAAGAGAGAAAAGGGAGCACCTTTTTAGTATTTGTACAGTTGTCTAAAAAAATGGATCAAGATATAATACCATAAAAACAGCAAGAAGAAAAGGCCCAACGGTTTCAAGCAAAAACCATAAGTCCCAGCCTGCTAACCAAAGGTAGAGAGAGCTGTTATAAGACAAAACTCCAAGCCAAGCCTAAAGACACACAAGTTAAAAACCTGTAAAACCTTTGAACAAGAAACCAAGCTGAAAAATATATCAAAGCAATTTCACAACTCTCCCAAAGCCAAAGACCTGTTAGCAGTTTCATCACCATCCCAAACCTGTTACCAAACTATAAACCAAACTACCAATCACCAACAACCTGCATTTCTCAAACAGAACCAAGCCAACAAGCACAACCTGCTATCAAACAAACTCAAAGAAACTGCATAACATTTTCAACGAGCCTGCAAAGTTGTAACAAACAAAAAATAAACCATAAACTGCAAACCAGTTTCAAAAACAATCAATCACAAGCCTAACCAAACTGCACAGCCTGAAACCACAAAGTCCAAAACCTGTAAGCAATTCTAAGTTGGACAAACTGTAAGCCAAAACTGTACATCAGTTCACAAACAAACCACAAATACCAAGCCTGAAACTACAATCACAAAAACCCTGTGAATCACAAGCTGCAGAACACAGTCCAAACAACAAAAGCCAAAAAATATTATCCAACACATCAACAACAAGTTTCAGAAATATAATCATCATCAACATTCAAAGAGAAAGGAAGAGAGTTCCAGAAGCAACATCAACAAATCAGTTTCAGAACAAATCATCATCAACATTCAACATTCAAGATAGAGGAAAAGAATTGTCATAGTTTCAGAATCATCATCATTGTAAATCATTCACTAACAACAAACAAACAAGTTTCAGAATAGCTTCATCATAAACCAACATTCAAATTCAAGAGAGAGGAAGAAGTTTCAGATAAATCATCATCAACAAAAGGATTACCAACAAGTCAGAAGCTCGCCGTCATCTCTACCCCTCTGTCTCTAAGCCACTAAGGAGCGCCGCCAGCCCAACCTCTCTCTTTCGTCACAGAGAAAATCCCACAAGTATACTTCTCAAACCTTTTGCTGCGTGTTAAGGCATAAGCACAATAGATTAAAAAATGAAACTGTAAAGTCAAGCAAGCAAATCAAACGAAACATTAAAACTCAAATCAGAGATACGAACCATACCTTTTTGCAACCAAGGCCTTTGAATGTTAGGAAGAGGATAGAGAGTGAGGGGATGGCGCTCTGGAGGCTTAGGTTTAGAGGGAGATCAGAATCGTTGGGTGAGAGATATGAAGAAGAGAAAACGAGAGAGCGGCGTCGCTGTAAAGCAAAACACACGAACCCTAATTTCTTGAAGACCCTAATAAAAATATCACCAACTTTGCCTTGGGCCTGTCCAAACAACCCTAAGCCCACAACGAATTGGCCAGCGCCTCCCCCTCTTCCCTGTTTATTTTTGTTTCAGCAAAATGTTACAAACATTGGGCCACCTAAATGCCATAAGCCCATAATAATCGCTAGTGTACCCCCCCCCCCCCCCCCCCCCCCCCCCACTCTGACTTTTTTGGTTCTCTTTCATTTTTATTTGGGCCTAACACAAACTCTTAAGCCCATCTCCATTTGTTTTAATCCACTTTTTTAAATAAGTTCATAAAAAACTCAATACATTTTATATATAGCAAATTAAATTAATATTTTGGTTAATTTTCTTTTTCTTCTTTTAAATTATTTTTTTTTGTTAAAATAATATACTAACAATTATTTCTAAGACTTTATTTTTTGTAAATAAATTGGTTTTTTTTAAATCATTATGTTTTTATTATCATACATTAATAAAATACAAAAAGAATAATAATAGTATAAATATTTAATCTTTCCTTTTTTAGAATAGTTTTTATTTATTTATTTTCAAGTAAATACATGCATTTTGAACATTATTGATTTCTTCATTTGTTATAACTTTGTATTGAATTGCGACGATTCGATTTGGTTGTAATACTTGATATTTGGACATTATTATTCTTGTGAGACTCATCCCCATTTGTAAAATAATTGTACCCCCATCCCCGGATACTTTTGTAATAGCTTAGATTTTTAATTCTCGCACTTTATGCTTTCAAATATGCCATGATTAGAGATTAGGGTTTGTATGTGAAAATCCAAAATCAATCTCTAGATGACCTAATACAAGACCTAAATGCATGAAAAAGACAAACACAATTCACACGTGCACCTCTAGGGTAACCTCGCTTGTTGCCTCGGAAATGCAATCATGTCCCTCGAATATGAGACACTCTAGCAAATACCCCTTCAATAAACAAAAATCGTAGTCCCCCGATGACCCTCGATGTTGCCTTCGATAAAATGATCTCGTCCCTTACAAAATTGCTAGAGCGTCTCACAAGTTGCTTTCAATAATTGTATGCGATGACCCGCGCCTGTCCCGTTTAACTTCCTAATACAAGGTTGTTTACGAAATGCAATGGTAAAACAACACTGTCAAAAGGGTTAAAAACGTATAGAAAAGATCGTAAAATAGGGTAGACGACTCTTAGTTACTTGATCAAAACTTGCAAAACATCCTTGCTATTTTCAAACACACTTCACAACACAATTTACCAAAAAACAAACTTTCAAACATTGAAATATCTTTTCAAAAAGACAAACACCTTTGTATATATTCACAAGAATCATTACAAAGGTTGCCACAATGATGGCCTCTTTTTCAAAGCATTTTCAAAACCACACACACAAAGCACCATTTCAAACAATTGAAAAGCAAAAGCAAGTGATCTAAACAAGTAACTAAGAGCCCATGGATAACCATGGATAAAAAGGGTGCTTGTACCTTCCCTTTTCATAATCTACCCCCCGAACCCAAGAAAACATCTCAAAGGTCTTTACTGTGCTTTTTGACCTTTCCTTTGGATAAAATAAAAAGTCGGTGGCGACTCTTGCTAAATCGCACAATTGCGAATACAAACGCAAAACCTCAAGTCAGTTCTCCCATCGTATCACAGAACTGGCGACTCTGCTGGGGAAAATTTTTCTAAAAGTGGGGTTACCTTAGGGTTTTAGATCACCTTTACATGCTTATCTTGTTTGCCTTGATTGCTTTACATTTGGTTCTATTGTTTGGGTTTGAAATCCTCTACCCGGATTTGGGAAACATTCATAGGTAAATAGCAATATGTTGTGGAAATTGTGCGGGGTATACCGACATAGTTGAAGCAATAGCTATATTAGTGCGACATATTTGTGGGTACCGATAGCCTTTGAGTTAATCAAAGAGAATACACGGCCGCTCAGTGATGTCATGAAGCACTAATGAACTTTTAGAACCTTTACTTGACCAACTTGGCCTTTTTAGGGGTAGTGATATGACCGGCTTTGGTGCAGTCCAAAGTTGGTAGATACTCGATACTACACTCATTGAGGGTTATTTTCTTGGAATATTTTGGTCGCCAGTAAAGTGGATAAACTGAAACAATGAACACAGAAAATAATCCGGTGATATTGAGCTCCTTAGAACCTGGTTACTATTTATAGGACAGGTTGAGCCAACTAAGCTTCAAGAGGGTACTTACCTATGAAACCCCATGCAAGCCTGAAACTAGGATCTTGTGTGATTTGCTTGTACATATACTTGTGCATACATCATGAACATCATGAAGCATCATTTGCATCCACTAACCATTTCAAGGGTTTGTATGATATGGTGGGAGAACTGACTTGAGGTTTTGCGTTTGTGTTTGCAAATGTTCGGTTGAGCAAGAGTCGCCACCGACTTTTTATTTTATCCTAAGGAAAGGTTAAAAAGAACAGGAAAAACCTTTGAGATGTTTTTGTGGGTTCGGGGAGTAGATTATAGAAAGGGAAGGTATTAGCACCCTTCCTATCCATGGTTATCCATGGGCTCTTAGTTACTTGCTTAGATCACTTGCCTTTGCTTTTCAATTGTTTGAAATGGTGCTTTGTGTGTGTGGTTTTGAAAATGTTTTGAAAAAGATGCCTTGTCTAGGCAACCATTGTAACAATTCTTGTTTGAATGTTTTACAAAGGTGTTTTTCTTTTTGAAAAGATGTTTCAATATTTTTTTGAAAGTTGTTTTGGAGTTGTGTTGTGATGTGTGTTTTGAAAAATGGCAAGGATTATTTTGCAAGTTTGGTCAAGTAACCAAGAGCTATCTACCCTAAATTTCTCAAAGATCTTTCTCATGTTTTAACCCTTTTAACAATGTTGTTTCACCATTGTATTTGGTGAACAACCTTGTGTTAGGATGTTAACGGGACGGGCGCGGGTCATCGTTTAGACCATAGAGGCAATAGTGTCAAGTATCTTTGGCATTTTTCTTAAGGGACTTGATTATTTTGTTTAGGCAACTACGATAGCGTCATCGAGGGACTATGATCATTTGATTTGTTTTTGTTTTGCCAAAGACATTTAACATGCAACCATGGCCCATTTTTGAAGGCAACAAGTGGAGTAACCCTAGGGGTGCAAGTGTGCATTGTTTGTTTTTTCATGCATTTATCTTGAATTAGGTCAAGCTATTTGTTGATTGATTTTTGCATACAAACCCTAAGTCTAAACATGGCATAGTTGAAAGCTTTTAAATACGGAAATTTAAATGCTAAGCTATTACAACAAGATATAGGGAGGGGGGTACAAGTTTGAATTGGGGGATATTTGACAAAGAAGTAAAATCTAAGTTATTACAACCATATCAAATGTATATAAATATTTAATTGTACAATATTTAAGTAAATACAATAAATATACAAAATGTATTATGCACAAAAATGATTTTTGTTATGTATGTAAAAAGGTTTTCATGTTTGAAGTATAAATAAAATAAGAAAAAAGTCATTTTTGATTATTTTTATGGTTTAGGGCAAAACCCTAATTTTCAATTAATAGTATTTATTTATTAATTATGTACAATATATATATTAATTTATACAAAAAATAAAAAGTATATTGTAAAAAAGTATTTTTGATGTCAAATATTAAATAAAAATAAAAATGTATTATTTCTATATTTTTGTCCTAAATATTTAATAAAATAGGTATATGTATATTTATATATATTTAATATGCTAAATATGTACAAAAAATAAAATATTAATTATTTACAAAAAATGTATATTTTAGAAAATGTTTTCAAAATGTAAATAAAAATAATAACTGAAAATAAATATAATTTTTATATTATTTTTTAGGGTTTTAGAAAAAGGTATATATATTTATTTACATACATATGTTAAATAAAACAAATAAATGCCAAATAAATGCAAAAAATGTGGAAAAAATATTTTTGTTAATTTTTATATTTGAGCAAAAAATATTAAGTCAGAATCAAAAAGAAAAATGCAAAAATGACAAGTATTTCACACAATGGGCCAGGGGGGTGCAAATGGAAAAAGGGTGCAAACAACAAGGATGGCTCAGGCCCAGCCCAAGCCATCATCTTCTTCCTCCAGCTTCTGTCAAACGCGCGCTTCCTTGTTCAAAACACAAACTCCTGATTCTTTGATTTTTAGCAAAAACTCATAACACAAACAATGTAGAGCATCAAATCACGATTTCAAATATGTAAAAAACTTGACCTAACTCTAAGAAACCAGGGAGAATTTATTCACCCCCAATTTCTGACTTAATTTTTCTTCAATGTTCATGGCTAAAATTCTCACAGCACGCTTAACATAAATGAAAAGTAATCATATGTATGGCTTCAGGGCTATGAGTAGAGCATGTTTCATTCACAAACCTAAGCCTAACTCTTCCTAGATTGAGAGATAGAAGTTCATGGTTTTGCCTATTTCAGCTTGAATCGAACAGAGCAATGTAGGTATCTTCAATGGAGTTTGAGCTTTGGTTGAGCTTGCCTGAAGTCCAAGGATGCTTCCCAAATGCCTAGCTTGCTTTGAAACCAACTGTATCGTGCTATGGAAGTCCACCTGCACAGCTTGAAAGTAAAAATGGCAAACGTGGTTAGGGGTGTTACAGCTTGAGTTTAGGGCTTGGGATAGTTTCAGTGGATGGTATGGAATGTGTTTGGACAGGCTTGAGCAAAAACACATGAGTGGATATGGTTATGGAGGTCAAGTTGCAGAACTTGCCCTGTTTTGCAGCAAAACAGGGATTCTGAGTATGAGCAGGTCTTAGAGATGGATGAGTCGTGCTTTAGGCTAGTTGGTATGTATGGAAGATGAGAACAAAGTTTGCTTAGGCTTATCCTTGCAGGAAGTGAGAGTTGGATTCAGTTTGCAAGATTTCTTCTATGTGAAGCAAAGAAAGTGTGTTAGTGTTATAGACCTGTCCAAGCCTCTTAAGCATGCTGCAGCATTTGCTCTTGGTAACACAAATTTGTGGACTTGATCTTGTCTCTAAGATCTGGCCCCCATGTCCAAGGATTTTGAATTTGACATAAAGTAACACTTTTCCAAAATGGCAAATTAGCTTTTTCCAAATAAGGATTAATTCTATGTGTAAGGCCCAAATGGATGAAATAATGCATTAGCACAATGGTTAGGCATTTAATTATTGAGTGTGAAGAGGTTTAGAGACCTGCAAGATAGCATAAACTATGCTGATTTGAAAAATGCATTTGTTATGAACATGCCTTGGCCATGAACAAAAGTGAGTTTTGGCCAACTTTGCAAATTTGATTCTCTCTAACCACAAGGGTGTTTGAGAAGTTCTTAGACAATTTGGAAAGCTTGGAATGTGTACTACAATCCATCTTTGTAATGTAGATTGAAACTCCAAGTGGAACCATGTGAAAAATGGCCAAGAAGTTGGCTAAAAATCCTGCCTAGAATAGGGCAAAATTTCTCTAAGTTAAAAATGTTTTGCACCCTTGTTCCAAAAATCATAACTTGAGATACAAGCTTCCTTTGAGAAAACTTTGTGAATCAAAGTTGTAGATTTTACAATGGACTAGAACTTTCATGTTTCAAGTTTTGTTTGAATCCATTTGCATCTTGGTGAAAAAATGGGACAAAGTTAGGAAAAAATAAGGAAGTTTCATAACTTTGAAAAATTCTAAGTTATGAAATTTTCTCATTTTAAACCCTAATTTGAAATTTTGGGTTTCTTGATGAACAAGTTTCATAATTTGACATGTCTTGATGAAAAATAAATCTTGGCACTTGATTTTGACCAAAAAGTCAAAGTTTGACTTTTCAGTATACAGTCAAATTTTGATCAGTTGACTGAAAAATTCATCTGTCAATCCTATGCATTTGAGATCTTTTGAACTTGTGGAATAGGTAAATATAATGCCATTGAGTCCTTGAGTCCATATGTGAGCTTGATTTGCCATTGGTTAGGTCAAACAGTCAAAAATGGCCTTTGTGCAGTCAAAACCCTAAAAATGACCATTTTGCCCTTTTGGTGATCTGATCAAATTTCTTGTGGAATTGTGATCCAAACTTGACCAAATGGTTCATGTGAGTTCATTATGTTTATGTGGGTCAAAAATCATGAAGTTTAACTGTCAATTGGCCACAATTGACTTTTTCCCCAATAGAGTTGATTTCTAGGTCAACTGTCCAATTGACTGGGCAAAGATTAGAATCAAGGCTTGAAACTTGGTATGGATAAACTTGTGAGTCCAACATGAAGCATGAAAGTAACTTTGGGCATTTTAGGTCAAAACATCCCTGTGCAAACTCAAACCCTAATTTGGGTCAACAGTGCAAGGAGGGGTCTTGAGCAGAGCAAACCCTAACTTGATCTTGAGTTCCAAGAGTCTTGTGGTGAGAAAATGTTGATGAAATGAGAGGGAAAATTTTGGGGTACAACAGTTGCCCCTGTTCAATCTTCTTGCACCTGAAGAGTTAGATTGGCAAGTTTGCCTTTCGCGTCTCGAAGGTAAAAGGAGATTGGACACTAGAGTGCCCGTAAATTTGCACTCGTCAAAACATGGATGCGGGAATGGGCTTAAAGATGCCATCTGGAGATGGGCTTAAAGATGTCATTTGGAATGTATGTTGTAGGTGAAAGAAATGAGTATCAGAAAGGTGTCCATGTTTTGGAACATCTCTGAGCTGGGGATCTGAATAAGCAATAGATTGACATTCGTATCTGGAAGCATCCGTAAACTGTTTTCAAAAGTTGAATCTGAACAAGCGATAGATTAACATCCGTGTTTGGAGAATCCACAAACTGTTTTCAGAAGTCTTGAATCTGAACAAGCGATAGGTTAACATCCGTATCTGGAGAACCCGTAAACTGTTTTCAGAAGTCTGAGCTTATCAATCTTATCCTGAAAAGGGTAAAATATTAGCTGAAACACAAAGTTATGTTGCATGAAATGTATGATGCAATGTATGTTATATCAATGTTTATGATATGAATGTAATGAATGCGCATGTAAGCTGATGAGCTGTCTTGCCGAGGAAGACGAATCCTGGATAATGAAATCTTTTACTGATGTCGGGGAAAGTAAATCCTTGACTGCTGCAGGGGATTGAAAATCCTTTAATCGTTGAAAATGAGAAGTCCTGGGATCGCTGTTGGGGAATCAGGAGCTTGGGTTGTATACCAATCTACTGGGGTTTTAAGGATGAGAGTCTTCATTCTATTAAGGGTCAGAAATTGGGAGTATACCAATCTTCTGAGGTTTTAAGGATGAGAGTCTTCATTCTGTTAACGATTAACTGTTATCTGGTCGATCTCTAGGCTTTCACAGAAACTTGCATTGCTATCTGGTCGTAATCCAGGCTTCACTATAACTTGTACTGTTGAGCTGCTATCCGGTCGAATCCGGGCTTCACGGCTTGTGTTAAAGATATACCACTATCTGGTCGACTCCAGGCTTCGTATTATTCTTGGCTGCTGTATGGTCGTAATCCAGGCTTCACAGAAACTTGTATTGCTATCTGGTCAGAATCCAGGCTTCACAATAACTTGTTGAGCTGTTATCCGGTCAAATCCAGGCTTCACGGCTTGTGTTAAAGATATACCACTATCTGGTCGACTCCAGGCTTCGTAGTATTCTTGGTTGCTGTATGGTCGTAATCCAGGCTTCACAGAAACTTGTATTGCTATCTGGTCAGAATCCAGGCTTCATAATAACTTGTTGAGCTGTTATCCGGTCAAATCCGGGCTTCACGGCTTGTGTTAAAGACATACCACTATCTGGTCGACTCCAGGCTTCGTAGTATTCTGACACTGTTATCTGGTCGTAATTCGGGCTTCACAATATGCTGTAGAGATCAAGATACTATCCGGTCGAATCCGGGCTTCATAACTTGAATTTTGTGAGAATTTGATCTTTCACGACCGTAACTTCCAACAGGTGATGAAGGAAATTTTGAACGACCGATCAATTCGAAATGTAATTTGTTTTGGAGAACAAATCCTTGACAAATGTTGGGGAAATAAACCCATAACCGAAGCTGGGGATTGAAAATCCTTGGTGACTTGTGGGGAATGAGAATTCTGATGATCTCTACTGGGGAGTTCAGAACCTGGGAGACTCATGCTGGAGGAGTGAGATTGAGAATCTTCAATCTGAAGGGAAGTATCTCTGTAGGGAGAATGTTCACTAGTCTGGTTCCGCTGGGGATTGACAGTTGGAAGTTTTAGCTCCACTGGGGACTAACAGTTTTGGATCCACTGGGAATCTTGAAACTTAACTCTGAGGGGAATTCAGTTTTGGAAGGCTCTCTTGGCTGGGGAAATCAGCTTTGAGAAAGATTTTGTTCTGCTGAGGATCCTGAAGTTTAACTCTGTTTGGGGAATTAAGTTCTGGATTTTAACTTTGTTGAGGAATTTGGAGTTTAATTCCGTTGGGGATTTCTTCTGAAAGGGCATCAAGATATCTATCTGTACCTTCAATCTATCAGCAATCATCTTTCTTGATTTGTAAGAAAATGATTATGTTCAAATGCATATGCCTACTTAACAAAACATTGGACGTTTCTCAAATAAAACATAAGTGTAAAAAAGCAAAAGGAAGACAAAGCAAATTTCTGTATTTGGAAAAGTGTTTGTATTAACTTTTTATGAGTATCTTTGTACAAAGGAGACATACATCCTAGTAAGAGGATGTTGTCGTAAAAAATTGAAAATTTTATACAAAAGAAAGATGGCTATGTGTAACAATTCCATGGGATTCCATTCTGTTATAGCCTTCACAACTCTGAATATCTTGTCCATTCGATGCTTCGTCCGTCGATGATTGGATTGATCAGAATCTCGGAGCTTGTTGATGAAGAGATTGTTCTTTAAAGTGATCCGACGAGACATAGTCATACGCTTTAATTCCCTAACTTTTGCCTGGATCGCCCTTTCGGGTTTTCGATCCACCGGGAAACCCTTTTTTGCCCAAGTCACCCTTTCGGGTTTTCAACTTGCCGGATGTACAAATTTTTTTTGTTTTATCCCTAATTTTTGCCTGAACCGCCCTTTCGGGTTTTCGGTTCACCGGGATGCCCATTTTTGCCCAAGTCGCCCTTTCGGGTTTTCGACTTGTCGGGTTATTTTATGCATAGTATCTTTTGACTATGTCTACGTTCGCAGGGTATGGCAAATCGTCGCCGTCCATGGTGGTCAGAATCATTGCACCACCAGAAAAGATGCTCTTGATTACAAATGGTCCTTCGTAAGTAGGAGTCCATTTGCCCCTGGGATCACTTTGCGGCAAGATGATCCGCTTGATCACAAGATCTCCGACTTGATATACTTGACGTCTGAATTTCTTGTTGAAAGCCTTGATCATCCGTTTTTGGTACGTCTGACCATAGAAAACAACAGTGAGTCGCTTCTCATCGATCAAATTGAGTTGATCAAGTCGGGTCTGAATCCAATCGTCTTCATTCAAACCAGCGTCCTTCATAATCCTTAAAGAAGGAATCTGAACTTCCATGGGTAGGACAGCTTCCATGCCATATACCAAAGAAAATGGGGTTGGCCCTATTGAAGTACGTGTCGTGGTACGATATCCATGCAAAGCAAACGGTAACATCTCATGCCAGTCCTTGTAGGTGACTGTCATTTTCTGAATGATCTTCTTGATGTTTTTGTTCGCAGCTTCAACAGCACCGTTCATCTTCGGCCGATAGGGAGATGAATTGTGATGATAAATCTTGAAATGTTCGCATAGAGCGGTGATCATAGTATTGTTCAGATTTGTACCGTTGTCTATGATGATCCTGTCGGGGACACCATACCGGCATATGAGGTTCTGCTTGATGAAGCGGACAACCACATTTTTTGTAACATAGGCAAAGGAAGTTGCTTCGACCCACTTGGTAAAATAGTCAATAGCGACCAGGATGAAGCGATGTCCATTGGACGCTGTGGGCTTGATCTCTCCAATCATGTCAATGCCCCACATTTCGAATGGCCAAGGAGCTGTCAGAACGTTGAGAGGAACAGGAGGAATATGAATCTTGTCGGCGTAGACTTGACATTTGTGGCAAGTACGGGAATGTTGATGGCAATCAGCTTCCATGGTAGACCAGTAATAGCCTGCCCTTAGAATCTTCTTAGCCATCGTATGTCCGCTCAAGTGGGTGCCAAATGTGCCACTGTGTATCTCAGTCATGATTAACTCTGCTTCAGCTTTGTCTACACATCAGAGTAAAACACAATCGTGGCTGCGCTTATAAAGGATGCCATTGCTCAGGAAGAACTTGGCTGCAAATCTCCTTAAGAACTTTTTTTCATTGACGGAAGCTCCTTCGGGATATTCTCTAGTCTGGAGATACCTTTTGATCTCGTGAAACCAGGGTTGTTCCACTACTTCTTCGGTATTAATCTCATGACAATGCGCAGGTTCATCCATTCGCTCGATGGTGATTTGGGGAGCCTCGTTATCCCAGTTGAGTTTAAACATGGAAGACATTGTATCCAGAGCATCTGCTAGCAGATTTTCCTCTCGCGGGAAATGCTCGAAGGTGATCTGCTCGAAATGAGGCAGCAATGTCAAGATATGTTCTTTGTATGGGATAAGATTAGGATGTTTGGTGTCCCACTATCCTTTGATTTGACTGATAACCAAAGCCGAGTCCCCAAATACGATCAAAGATTTAATCCCCAAGTCTATAGCAGCCTTGAGACCAAATATGCAAGCTTCATATTCGGCCATGTTGTTGGTACAGCTGAAACAAAGTCGGGCAGTGAAAGGTGTATGGCAACCTTCCGGGGAAATGAGTACCGCGCCAATACCATTTCCAAGTGCATTTGAAGCACCATCAAAGTACAGGGTCCATCGGGATCCATTTTCAGGTCCGTCATACGGTCCGTTACCTTCAACGTTGTCCAATGTCATGATGTCTTCATCCTGGAAGTCGAATCTCATGGATTGATAATCTTCGATAGCTTGATGAGCTAGATGGTCAGCTAGTACACTCCCTTTTATAGATTTTTGGGTAGTATACTGGATGTCATACTCAGTCAGGATCATTTGCCATCTAGCGATTCTTCCAGATAAAGCAGGCTTCTCGAAGATATACTTGATAGGATCCATTTTGGAAATCAACAAAGTGGTATGAGTTAACATATACTGCCTTAGTCGGCGAGCAGCCCATACCAAAGCGCAGTAAGTTTTCTCGAGCAGTGAGTAGCGAGTCTCACAGTCGGTAAACTTTTTGCTAAGGTAATAAATGGCATGCTCTTTTCGACCAGACTCGTCATGCTGGCCCAGTACACACCCCATTGAGTTGTCCAAAATAGTCAGATACATGATCAACGACCTTCCTTCGACGGGTGGCATCATAATAAGAGGTTCTAACAAATACTCTTTGATCTTATCAAAAGCAATTTGGCAATCGTCGTTCCATTCGACTACCTGATCTTTCTTTAATAGTTTGAAAATTGGCTCACAGGTAGACGTCAGATGAGAGATGAATCTGGCAATATAGTTCAAGCGTCCCAAGAATCCTCTAACCTCCTTTTCAGTACGGGGGGAAGGCATTTCTTGTATAGCCTTTACTTTTGCTGGATCGACCTCAATGCCTTTGTTGCTGACAATAAATCCCAGAAGTTTACCAGACCTAGCTCCAAAAGTGCACTTACTTGGATTCAGCCTGAGTTTGTACTCCTTCAACCTGGCAAACAACTTTTGCAAATGTTCAAGGTGTTCCTCCTCTGTTTGTGATCGAGCTATCATGTCGTCTACGTAAACTTCGATCTCATGATGTATCATATCATGAAACAAAGCTACCATGGCGCGTTGATAAGTTTCCCCGGCGTTCTTCAGTCCGAACGGTATCACCTTGTAGCAGAAGGTACCCCATTGTGTAACAAAGGTTGTTTTCTCCATGTCCTCGGGGGCCATTTTGATCTGGTTGTAGCCCGAGAATCCGTCCATGAAGGAAAATACCTTGTGTTGAGCTGTGTTGTCAATCAAAATGTCGATATGTGGTAGCGGAAAATCATCTTTAGGGCTAGCCCTGTTCAAATCCCGGTAGTCCACACACATTCTGACCTTGCCGTCTTTTTTGGGAACGGGCACAATGTTAGCAACCCATTGCGGATAGGATGTAACAGCCAGAAAGCCAGCATTGAATTGCTTCATTACTTCAGCTTTAATCTTCTCAGACATGTCGGGCCTCATTCGGCGGACTTTTTGCTTGATCGGTGGACAGTCTTCTCTTGTAGGGAGACGGTGAACCACGATGTCTGTGTCTAACCCCGACATGTCTTCATAAGACCAGGCGAAGATTTCAACATACTCATTCAACAGTTGTATTAAGCGCTCCTTGACACTTGGTTCCAGAATGGCACCCACTTGTACTTCTTTCCTGTCTTCCTCTGTTCCTAAGTTGACAGTTTCCAACAACTCTTCATGAGGCGAGATGGCCCTTTCTTCTTGTTGTAGAAGTCTGGCTAGCTCTCCCAGTACTTCACAATCTTCGTCATCTTCGTACTCAGCCTGATTAACCAAATCTTCAGAGTTATTGAAGGATACAACAGAATAGTCACCCATGGAATCCGGAGTGGATGGGTACCTGCATTTGTGAGTGTGGGTGTGTGTAAGGGATAGCCATCCTTAAACAAACAAAAATGCAAAAGGAAAGACAATGAACACAGCAATTTATAAATGAAAAACGTCCAATGAATCATTAAACATGGCATATGATTATGAAGAGAATCAAAACCCTTACAAATGGACCTACATGCCCCGGGCAAGGCATGAGGTGAAAAGTAGTGTGCAGATTGTTTAAGAGTAATTATTACAGACTAACAAAAAATGTTCGAAAGATAAATTACTGATTGATGAAAGTAATGGGAACGAAGTCTTTCGCCTCCCATTTGAGCAGTCCCCCTTCAATGGTTGGGAAGATCCAATCTTCAATATTACCCTCTTCGTCTTCGTCTTCTAAAGCATTGATTCCATGAGGAGAAATCTTGATGGGTGTCTTTTCAATTTTTGAGCGACGCATAGCCTTTTGCCCCGCAGCGGTAAATCCCAACCCAAACTTGTCTGTCTTGTGGGGAAAGTCAGGCAACTGACCCCAAACTGAGCTCCTTCTCTCCTTCATTGCAGCCTTTGCGTCTTTCAGAGATGCCATCCTGGCCACCTGCCTGGGTACCTCAGCTACTGCCTTTGCTACTGCCACCTCGGGAGAAACTTCCTCAAAGTGTTGAAAGGGTGTTTCGATGAATTCGCCATCCACTTCCACATACCTAAAGGAGTTCATATGACTGATCATGTACTCCTCCTCACCGTGTACAGTTATGATTTTTCCCTTAACAGGGTATTTCAGCATCTGATGGAGGGAAGAAGTGTCTGCCCCAACATTATGAATCCACGACCTTCCTAGCAAGCAAGAGTAGGATGGGCGGATGTCCATTACATAGAATGTGGAGTGGAACACCTCAGTGCCTACCTTGATGGTAATGTCGACCTCCCCATGCACCATTCTTTTAGACCCGTCAAAGGCCCTGACAATGATATTACTTGGTTTCAGCTCCAAGCCTTCACAATCCAACCGGTCCAGAGCTTTCTTAGGCAGCACATTTAGAGAAGAACCAGTATCGACCAAGACATGGGCGAGAGTGGTTCCCCGGCATTCAACTGACACATGCAGTGCGTCATTGTACTTTCTTCCCTTCGGAGTCAGGTTAGCATCAGAGAAACCCAGGCCGTTGTCGGCAGTGAGGCTGGCTACACAATCCTGAAATTGATCGGCTGAGGTTTCCTGGGGCACATGGGCTGTCTTCAAAAACCTTATCAAAGCTTTTGCATGAGCCTCCGAACAAAGTAGCAAAGCTAACATGGAGATCTTCGAGGGGGTTTTCCCCATTTGCTCCACCACATCATAATCACTCTTCTTGATTATCTTCAGAATCTCCTCCATTTCTTTCTTAGAGGTTTCAGGGATGACCAACGGCTGAGCCCTCGTCCTGACGAGCTCTTCTTGGATCCCTTTCCCCTTATCAGCAGCAGCAGGAGGGACAACCACAAGAGTAACAGCTTCTTCAATCATTGGTGTTCTTGCAGATAGTTTTACCGGTGTAGGGGTAACCTTGGGAGCAGCTGAGGGTCCAAAGATTGCCTTTGGAGGGGTAATCTCTGGAGAGAAAATTCTTCCACTTCGGGTAATTTTTCTCGTACCGGCAATGTTTCCAATATCGGCAGTTTCTTCGTCAGAGCTCTCTTCAGTTATCTCAATTTGTTTAACACCGTGATAGTATATTTCTCCACCATAATTCCACGGTATCGATTTGTCAGATTTGTATGGGACGGGCCCAGGCATGGTTATCTTCAAGGGTACAATCTTCAGAGTGGATGTAATCTTAACAGGCCTTTTGGGGACCTTAGAAAGATTGGCGGAAATGGTTATTATTGAAACTTCATTGATAGGAGTTGGAGTAATAGGAGTCTTTTCGAAAAGAATTTGTTGGTTGTCCATTAGGCGTTGGATGCCTATCTTCAGCAATGGACAGTCGATCGGTAGGGAGGAACAAAGGTAGCAATCTTCTTTACAACCTGGGAAAATCCCAGCCTTCAACAGATTCAACTTGATTATCAGTAGTGGAGTTATCAGATCATCAACAGTAGAAACAAACAGATCTTCTTCAATATCATGGACATTGCGACCATGCTTTGGCATCGGAGCGGAGATTACATTCGGCTTCTCAGGGGCGTCGAACTCAACCTCTTTTGCGTCTATCAAATCCTGAATTTTATTCTTAAGTGCCCAGCAATCGTTGGTGTCATGCCCGGCGCTGTCAGAATGATAGGCACATTTAGCATTGGGATGATAATGTGGGGAAGCGGTATTCACAACCTTTGGCGCCTCTCTAATACTGGTGAGATTTAACTTCAACAAATGGGGAAAAACTTGTGCAGGCGTCATGTTGATGCGGGTGAATTTCCGTTGTGGCCGTTCTACCCGTTGCTGATTAGGTCTAGACTGATTGCTACGAGGCTGATCATTTGACGAATTTTGAATCATCACGGCCCCTACGGTCGGCCGGCGCTCAGTTCTTCTCAATCCTTTCTGAGAGTATATAACAGCTGCTTCCTTCTTGGCCGGGAATGGTTTTTTAACAGTTGTGGAGGCAGAGGCGTCCCTTTGAATCTTCCCACTCTTAATACCAGCTTCCACCCTTTCGCCAGTCAGAATCAATTCAGTAAACCCTGCGGAAGAGCTCTCAATCAAATGGTTGAAGAAAGGGCCAGATAGGGTCCCCAAGAACATATCAACTAGCTCCCTATCTGAAAGCGGTGGTTGTACTCTTCCGGCCAAGTCACGCCATTTCTGGGCGTATTCTTTGAATCCCTTATTTGAGGCCATCCCCATACTTTGTAACTGAGTACGGGTCGGCGCCAAGTCAGCGTTATATTGATATTGGCGATAAAAGGCAGCTGCCAAATCCTCCCAACTATGCACTTCTGACCTCTCAAGCTGGTAAAACCAATCTAGCTGTGTACCAGACAGGCTATCCTGGAAGAAGTGTACCCAAAGATTTCTATCGGATGAGTGAGGTTGAATTCTTCTGACATACGACCTTAGGTGCATCTTTGGGCAAGACAGACCATCGTATTTTGCAAAAGTTGGCACCTTAAACTTTGGAGGGATCAAAATCCCAGCAATCAATCCCAATTCTTCAAAATCTAAACCGGGAACCCTTTGCAGCTCCATAGCTGCCAGTCTATCCTCCAGGTTTTTGTATTTGTCGTCCGCTGGCGGGTATTGCTGCTCTGAATAATCTTCATCTTCCTCAACCTCATCTTCTTCAGCCTCGGACTCAGAAGGTAATGCAACCCCTTTTCCCTTACCGGTCCCCTCATCAGATGTGGAGGGGAATTCAAGAACTCTCCTAGCTTCATTCTCAAATCTTCTTCCCAGTGTAGCTACCCCAACTCTTTTCTTCTTCTTTTTTTCCTTTTTCTTTCTCTTTATTCCCTAACAGTGCTTTAATATCCTCCTGACCCTTTGCCAAGGTCATAAGGAGCTGTTGAAACTGCGAGTTTTGTGCCTGCAGATCTTTGACCGTCTGCTCAATATCCATCTTACTGAAATAAACAGTAGAAAGATAAGGAAACCTGGTGTGAATACCTGTTTATGCATATGATGAATGATATGTTTATTCATGCAATGCATTCAAGGATTTAGAAATTCAAAGTTGTTGCAAACAAAAAGAACACACGTCATATTAATAAGAAGAAATTTTGTCAGTACATAAATGCCCCATGGGCCAAATATTACAAAAAACTTCTTAAGGTAAAAAGATGTTGCACATCCTCTTTGGTGCGATGTAAGTATTGAGGGTCTCCTCCTTGTGAAATCGGAGGGTAAGCTCCAAAACCTTCTTCTCACTGGCGTAGAAGCTGGCTTCAAAAGTATCCCTTTCTTCCTTGAGTTGGATCCGACTCTTCTGCATTTCCTCCCATGATGTTGGCATGTCAGGATGTAGGATGGTGTATGGAACCTCTCCTTCCTTAACAGGCTCTTTAATCAAAGGGAGAATATGAGGGTAAGGCATCATAAGACTCTGGGCGCGGGTTCGTACCCACTTGAGGTAAGGCTCAAGAGGGATGGAGTTCTTGTGCCCCAGTGTCTTACTATCTACCTTGTTAGGCATCCTCCAAGCTCTGATGAATCTTTGGCGAAGTCCTTGCTCATCGTTGTCGAAGTCAAAAACTAGGTCAGGAATCAGCATGTCATGAGGGACATCCCTCTGTGCATATCCAAATTGTCTCAAAGCTATAGGTAATGCCTCCCCTAATGCCAAGTAATGGAACATTAGGGAACTCACCACAATGATCAATGATGATGACATTTTCTCTGGACCGAGAACACCAATGTACATCAGAATGTGTGAGGGTCATCAATCGTTGTGACCACCTTAAACCTTGCTCATTCTTCAAAACAGATTGTGGAAGGTGAGAAATAAACCACCTTGCAAGGAGAGGAGTACAACACATGAGAACACCTCTCTTCCTCATTGTTCGTGTGTAAAATGAGTGGAGGATGTCCCCAAGCAATGTAGGTATGGGATTCTTGGATAGGAAAATCTTGACAGCATTGACATCTATAAGTTGGTCAGGATTTGGGAACAAGACCAACCCATAAATAAGGAGTGCCACAATCTCTTTAAAGGCTTGTAGATCCAAAGAATTCCAACACTCTTGTGCCTTCTCAAACAAGAATTTTGCCAAGAAGCCTCTGACACCACTTCTAGTTTCCCAATGCCCCTTGATGTCAGATGGTTGCAAGTGTAGTGCTTGAGCAACATCTTCAGGCTTTGGTTCTTTCTCCGTACCGTTGTAGGGTAGTTGATTAAGAATAGGAATTCTCAGGAGTTGAGAAAATTCCTCCAAAGTGGGCACCAATTGGTAGTCGGGGAATGTGAAACAGTGGTGAGGGGGGTCAAAGAATTGGAACAACACTTTCACCATGTCTTCTTTAATGTTGGTGTTGACTAGGCTGAGCAGTCTACCATGTCTTTCACTGAAGAGAGAACTTTCCGGAATTCTGGATGTAAGCTCTTTGAGTTGAGGAGGGATTCTCACAAGGTTAACTTGAATAGTTTTCCTGCGAAGAATTTCCATGACCTACAAAACAAGAACAAAGATGAAGATCCAAACCCTTGAAATGATTAGTGGATGCATATGATGCTTTATGATGTTCATGATGTATGCACAAACATATGTACAAGAAAGTCACACAAAACCCTAGTTTCAGGCTTGCATGGGGTTTCATAGGTAAGTACCCTCTTGAGTTTAGTTGGCTTAAAAACCAGTCCTATAAATGGTAACCAGGTTCTAAGGAGCTCAATATCATTGGATTGTTTTCCATGTTCATTGTTTTGGTTTAGCCACTTAACTAGCGACCAAAATATTCCAAGAAAACAACCCTCAATGAGTGTAGTATCGAGTATCTACCAACTTCAGACTGCACCAAAGCCGGTCATCTCACTACCCCTAATAAAAGGCCAAGATGGTCAAGTAAGGTTCTAGGTCATTAGTGCTTAGTGACATCACTCAGCGGCCCCGTACTCTCCTTGATTGAACTCAAGGGTTACCGGTACTCACAAATATGTCGCACTAATATAGCTATTGCTTCAACCGTGTCGGTATACCCCGCACAGTTTCCACAACGTATTTCTATCTATGAATGTTTCCCGAATCCGGGTGGAGGATTTCAAGCCCAAACAAGAGAACCAAAATGTAAAGCAATCAAAGCAAACAATTAGTCATGCAAAAGGGTGATCTAGGCCCTAAGGTTCACTACAAGAAAATTAGTGTTTAACGACACAAAAATTGCGACAGTTATGTGATAACTGTCGTAATTGACATATAGAGACAGTGTTTACGACAGTTGACACCAACCGTCCCTAATATTTATTTTGCGACGGTATATTTAACCATCATAATATTATTATTACGACGGTAAAACAACCGTCGGCCCCCATTTAACACTTTTAACATTGATTTTTCACCAACAACTAGTCACGACGGTAAAATTAACCGTCCTAAAAGGCATATCACGACGGTAAAGCACCCGTCGCACCCTTAAACCTTTCACGACGGTAAAATTATCCGTCCTAAAATTCATTTCACGACGGTAAAACAACCGTCGCACCCAAAACCTTTAAACATTCTCATGGGCACGACGGTAAAACACCCGTCGCTATAAAAAAGTTAAAAAGCTCTTAAAAAGCTCTTAAAAAGCTCTTATTCATTTCATTATTCTTGTTACAATTTTATTTTTACAGTGAACCCTTCATCTCTCTCCCGCGCAGCCTCTCACCCCCCAACCTTCAAACCCTAGCGTCATATCCTCTTCGCGACGATGGTGTACCCAGTTCTCCCTCAATCAAAACCCAACCACCAAAAACAAACAAAAAGCTAAAGATCTTACCCCTTTCGCGATTGCTTTATGACTTTCTGTCCGATTTGTTCTGATCTTCTTTCTCTCTTGCTTTGTAGATTCTGGCGAGTTCGAATGGAATAGCGGAGGCGAAGCTACGGTGATTAGCAATTAGGGTTTTAGATGTTTAAATCCTAATTGCTCTTTCTCTTTTCGTCTTCAACGACAACGTTGATATCTCCTTCTTCGCGTTCTTCAAGTTCTCTGTTTTCTCTCCCTCTGTATCTGTATTCTCGTCCGTTTTTTCGATTTTCTTCTTCATTGTAATCGACCCCTTTCTGTCTTCAGTCCCCCCTCTGTTAATTCTTCTTCTGTATTTATAGGCTTTAGATTTTATGGTTTTAGATCAATTTGCTGTTACAAATTGGATTAGCACAAATTAGAGATTTTAGAACGAATTAGGGATTTGATTCACTACTGTAATTGATTTTGATTTGTTGTAATATATGGATTTATGTAATAGAGATTGAATTGGATGAAGATTCTGTATTATTTCCTGAGTTTGGATTTAATATTATATGATTTGGTTCTGTTAATTATATTTCTGGGCTGGATTGTAAAAAGAAAGATTTGATTTAGTTTTCTGTATAATTTTGGATTTTGTTTGTAATTGATTTGTAATATTGTTGTAGAAAAAGAGTTGGTTTTGGTTATAATCCTTTCATTTTTATGCTCTTTAGAAGTGAGTGGAAGGGAAAACTATAGCAAAAGTTGTGCTGAAGGATGCTGAGGGAATTTCAGATGCTGAAGTTGTTCTCATGTCAGAAGAAGTTGTTTCTCATGCCCTTGAAACCATTATTGAAGAAGAACATGTTGCACCAAAAGTTGAAAAAGTTAATGACACAGGTATACCTCTGAACCTTGTCTCTAATAATGTCTTAGATTCTTCCAACTCATGTATGATGAGAATGTCTCTAAAACTCACCCCACCTCAATCTGTAAATTCACCAGAATAGACACCCTCACTCAAACATGATAAGAACCTACATACATATTTTGTCATGCTCTCTCCTAAACCAACCTCAAGATCAAAATACCTTGCTTCAGATTCTCATAATTATCCCAAAGAATATAAGGAACTATCAAGTCACCTAGTTTATGAGTTACCTAATGAGAAGAACCAGTTGGCATGTATTTCTGATTATGAATGCCAAAATCCCATGAACATTATGGTTAAATCACCAATAGAGGTCTCTAGATCTAAATCAAGCTCAAGCTCATGCTCTAAATTTGATGCTTCTGAATTTAGACCTTTAGTCGTTAAGCCTCTTCAAGTTGTTCCCTAGAAACCTCAAGCATTGATACCCAAGATCAAGCTTCGCCCAAACCCCAAAATCCATTGAATAGCATCTTGCTCTTTTTCGAAAATGCAGGATTGAAGAAGCTGAAGCACAGTGTGCTTTGTTGAACTCTGAATCATTATGCGTAAGCACTTGTCTACTTTGTAATTATCAGTTATTTTTGGGATACTAGTACTATTGCTGTTTGCTAATATCATGTTAATTTAAGTTTTATGATTTATTTCAGGATGCTGCAATATGGTTGTTTGATTCTCCAGAAGAATCATTAGGGTTTATTTTAGCAGACAGTGGATTTGATGTGTGGCTTGTTAATGGCCGTGGCACAAAATATAGCACCGGACACACGTCACTAACTACTTATGACATGGTCCTTATGAATTATATATAGAATAGTTTTGGTTTTCAAATTTGTAAATATTTGATATAGAATTTTTAATTGATTATTTATTAAATTCAATATATGTATTATTAGGCTTATTGGGATTGGTCATGGGAAGAATTAGCTAATTATGATCTTCCTGCATCAGTGGAATATGTGTTCAATCATACTGGTCAAAAAATACACTATGCAGGTCATTCTCAGGTGACTTAAGTTAACCCTAATTGATTATTTATTTTTGATATCTTTAATTAGTTTGTTAAAAATAGTTAATTTATCTAATCATTTCAGGGAACTTTAGTGGCTTTTTTTAATTTATCTCAAGGGAAGCTTTTGAATATGTTGAGATCAGCTGCATTACTAAGTCCAATTGCTCATATGAATCAACTTGCTTCACCACCAACAAAACTTGCTGCACAATTCTTTTTAGCTAATGTGAGTCACGTGAAAAATGATAAATTAATTTTTATGCACGTAAATATTCGATCAAATTTCATCTTTCATCGTAATAACACTTACGAAAATATCAATTTTTCTGCTCATACTACATGACGTGTACTGGTTAGGTCTCCGCGAATTCATTCCTCATACGTAAGAGAATAAATTATCCTATGTTTTATCTCTGTAAATTGAAAAAGATTTGAAAAAAAAAATAGTTAATATATCATATGTTTTCTGATGATTAGGAATAATGTAGCAAAATTTGTGGTTGGAATATGCTTCACTCTAAACCAGCCCTGCTTAAACTTAATCACATTTTTCACAGGTATTTTTTTACTAATTAAATTATGATAAATTTCACGAGTTGTAATCATAATTATTATTGATATTATTTTTGTATTCCTGAAACTTAAATAATATAGGTCCGAATTGCTGCATAAATTCTTCCAGACTTGATGTCTATGTTGACCATGAACCACAACCAACAGCAACAAAGAACCTGATCCATCTATCCCAAAGTAAGTCTAATAAGCAGAAATATTTTTCATTTTTATTTTTGTGGTGTCATTTGATTTGAAAAAAAATTAAGACTAATAGTTTTACAATATGGAATTTTAGTGATCAGAACAGGACAAATAGCAAAGTATGATTATGGATTACGCAATATACTACACTATGGACAATTGGTTCCTCCAACTTATGACATGACTAAAATCCCAAAAGAATTCCCACTTTTTATCAGCTATGGAGGGAAAGATTATCTGTCTGATGTACAAGATGTGAAGATTTTACTCAATGATCTTAGAAATCATGATGCTAACAAGCTTGTGGTATTGTATAAAGATGAATATGCACATGTGGATTTTATTATGGCTATTGATGCTAAACAAGTCCTTTATGATCCCATGATAGCCTTTTATAACTCCAACTGATTTTACTATCGGTACTATTGTGCTTGGGGAGTGTTTCTCTTCGATGGCCTCTGATCTGTTGATGGTGATTCAGTTGTTGGGTTTCTCATCTTGTTTCGTAAAGTGTCGTGTTTTGTGTAGATCTTTCGTTTGTTTTAGTTTGTATGCTGTTGTGTTTTCTTTTTGGTACATTTTATGTTCATTGATTATAAATGTACTTTGATGGGCCCTTAGTTTGAAATAAATAGAGGATGTTGTATTCTTCTCTATATTTAATCGCAAATTTGTTGTGTTATGTTCTCCATATTTAATTACGGTAGAGTTGATTCCAGGAATAAATAACATTAAAGAAGAAATAATTTAAAGAAAAAAATAACACAAAAAAAAACTATATTTAAAATTTTTTACATAGATAATAATTAAAATAAAAAATATATATAATAGAAAAATAAAAAAAATCAAGACATAAACAAAAGTCATGGCGACAGTACCGAACCGTCGTAATCAACAAAAGTCATGACGGTATCGAACCGTCGCCAAAAACAATTTAATCAATTTCAAAAGATATTCACGACAGTATCGAACCGTCGCCATCAATAATTAAAAGAAACTCAAAAGATAGTCACGACGGTATCAACCCGTCGTAAACTTGAACGACAGCTTTTGTAACCGTCGCGAAATAGGTTGGGGACACACACTTCTGCGACGGTAAAGCAACCGTCGTGGAAAGCAAATTGCGACGGTTTTAACCGTCGTAATCTACAAAAATACCTTTCGCAATCTGCCAATTTTCTTGTAGTGGTTACTCCACTTTTAAAGATTTCCCCAGCAGAGTCGCCAGTTCTGTGATACGGTGGGAGAACTGACTTGAGGTTTTGCGTTTGTGTTTCGGTTGAGCAAGAGTCGCCAGCGACTTTTTATTTTATCCTAAGGAAAGGTTAAAAAGCACAGGAAAAACCTTTGAGATGTTTTTGTGGGTTCGGGGAGTAGATTATAGAAAGGGAAGGTATTAGCACCCTTTCTATCCATGGTTATCCATGGGCTCTTAGTTACTTGCTTAGATCACTTGCCTTTGCTTTTCAATTGTTTGAAATGGTGCTTTGTGTGTGTGGTTTTGAAAATGTTTTGAAAAAGATGCCTTGTCTAGGCAACCATTGTAACAATTCTTGTTTGAATGTTTTACAAAGGTGTTTGTCTTTTTGAAAAGATGTTTCAATGTTTTTTTGAAAGTTGTTTTGGAGTTGTGTTGTGATGTGTGTTTTGAAAAATGGCAAGGATTGTTTTGCAAGTTTGGTCAAGTAACCAAGAGCTATCTACCCTAAATTTCTCAAAGTTCTTTCTCATGTTTTAACCCTTTTAACAATGTTGTTTCACCATTGTATTTCGTGAACAACCTTGTGTTAGGATGTTAACGGGACGTGCGCGGGTCATCGTTTAGACCATAGAGGCAATAGTGTCAAGTATCTTTGGCATTTTTCTTAAGGGACTTGATCATTTTGTTTAGGCAACTACGATAGCGTCATCGAGGGACTATGATCATTTGATTTGTTTTTGTTTTGCCAAAGACATTTAACATGCAACCATGGCCCATTTTTGAAGGCAACAAGTGGAGTAACCCTAGGGGTGCAAGTGTGCATTGTTTGTTTTTTCATGCATTTATCTTGAATTAGGTCAAGCTATTTGTTGATTGATTTTTGCATACAAACCCTAAGTCTAAACATGGCATAGTTGAAAGCTTTTAAATGCGGAAATTTAAATGCTAAGCTATTACAACAAGATATAGGGAGGGGGGTACAAGTTTGAATTGGGGGATATTTGACAAGGAAGTAAAATCTAAGTTATTACAACCATATCAAATGTATATAAATATTTAATTGTACAATATTTAAGTAAATACAATAAATATACAAAATGTATTATGCACAAAAATGATTTTTGTTATGTATGTAAAAAGGTTTTCATGTTTGAAGTATAAACAAAATAAGAAAAAAATCATTTTTGATTATTTTTATGGTTTAGGGAAAAACCCTAATTTTCAAGTAAATAGTATTTATTTATTAATTATGTACAATATATATATTAATTTATACAAAAAATAAAAAGTATATTGTAAAAAAGTATTTTTGATGTCAAATATTAAATAAAAATAAAAATGTATTATTTCTATATTTTTGTCCTAAATATTTAATAAAATAGGTATATGTATATTTATATATATTTAATATGCTAAATATGTACAAAAAATAAAATATTAATTATTTACAAAAAATGTATATTTTAGAAAATGTTTTCAAAATGTAAATAAAAATAATAACTGAAAATAAATATAATTTTTATATTATTTTTTAGGGTTTTAGCAAAAGGTATATATATTTATTTACATACATATGTTAAATAAAACAAATAAATGGCAAATAAATGCAAAAAATGTGGAAACAATATTTTTGTTAATTTGTATATTTGAGCAAAAAATATTAAGTCAGAATCAAAAAGAAAAATGCAAAAATGACAAGTATTTCACACAATGGGCCAGGGGGTGCAAATGGAAAAAAGGGTGCAAACAGCAAGGATGGCTCAGGCCCAGCCCAAGTCATCATCTTCTTCCTCCAGCTTCTGTCAAACGCGCGCTTCCTTGTTCAAAACGCAAACTCCTGATTCTTTGATTTTTAGCAAAAACTCATAACACAAACAATGTAGAGCATCAAATCACGATTTCAAATATGTAAAAAACTTGACCTAACTCTAAGAAACCAGGGAGAATTTCTTCACCCCCAATTTCTGACCTAATTTTTCTTCAATGTTCATGGCTAAAATTCTCACAGCACGCTTAACATAAATGAAAAGTAATCATATGTATGGCTTCAGGGCTATGAGTAGAGCATGTTTCATTCACAAACCTAAGCCTAACTCTTCCTAGATTGAGAGATAGAAGTTCATGGTTTTATCTGTTTCAGCTTGAATCGAACAGAGCAATGTAGGTATCTTCAATGGAGTTTGAGCTTTGGTTGAGCTTGCCTGAAGTCCAAGGATGCTTCCCAAATGCCTAGCTTGCTTTGAAACCAACTGTATCGTGCTATGGAAGTCCACCTGCACAGCTTGAAAGTAAAAATGGAAAACGTGGTTAGGGGTGTTACAGCTTGAGTTTAGGGCTTGGGATAGTTTCAGTGGATGGTATGGAATGTGTTTGGACAGGCTTGAGCAAAAACGCACGAGTGGATATGGTTATGGAGGTCAAGTTGCAGAACTTGCCCTGTTTTGTAGCAAAACAAGGATTCTGAGTATGAGCAGGTCTTAGAGATGGATGAGTCGTGCTTTAGGCTAGTTGGGATGTATGGAATATGAGAACAAAGTTTGCTTAGACTTATCCTTGCAGGAAGTGAGAGTTGGATTCAGTTTGCAAGATTTCTTCTATGTGAAGCAAAGAAAGTGTGTTAGTGTTATAGACCTGTCCAAGCCTCTTAAGTATGCTGCAGCATTTTCTCTTGGTAACACAAATTTGTGGACTTGATCTTGTCTCTAAGATCTGGCCCCCATGTCCAAGGATTTTGAATTTGACATAAAGTAACACTTTTCCAAAATGGCAAATTAGCTTTTTCCAAATAAGGATTAATTCTATGTGTAAGGCCCAAATGGATGAAATAATGCATTAGCACAATGGTTAGGCATTTAATTATTGAGTGTGAAGAGGTTTAGAGACCTTCAAGATAGCATAAACTATGCTGATTTGAAAAATGCATTTGTTATGAACATGCTTTGGCCATGAACAAAAGTGAGTTTTGGCCAACTTTGCAAATTCGATTCTCTCTAACCACAAGGGTGTTTGAGAAGTTCTTAGACAATTTGGAAAGCTTGGAATGTGTACTACAATCCATCTTTGTAATGCAAATTGAAAATCCAAGTGGAACCATGTGAAAAATGGCCAAGAAGTTGGACAAAAATCCTGCCTAGAATAGGGCAAAATTTCTCTAAGTTAAAAATGTTTTGCACCCTTGTTCCAAAAATCATAACTTGAGATACAAGCTTCCTTTGAGAAAACTTTGTGAATCAAAGTTGTAGATTTTACAATGGACTACAACTTTCATGTTTCAAGTTTTGTTTGAATCCATTTGCATCTTGGTGAAAAAATGGGACAAATTTAGGAAAAAATAAGGAAGTTTCATAACTTAGAAAAATTCTAAGTTATGAAATTTTCTCATTTTAAACCCTAATTTGCAATTTTGGGTTTCTTGATGAAAAAGTTTCATAATTTGACATGTCTTGATGAAAAATAAATCTTGGCACTTGATTTTGACCAAAAAAGTCAAAGTTTGACTTTTCAGTATACAGTCAAATTTTAATCAATTGACTGAAAAATTCATCTGTCAACCATATGCATTTGAGATATTTTGAACTTGTGGAATAGGTCAAGACAATGCCATTGAGTCCTTGAGTCCATATGTGATCTTGATTTGCCATTGGTTAGGTCAAACAGTCAAAAATGGCCTTTGTGCAGTCAAAACCCTAAAAATGACCATTTTGCCCTTTTGGTGATCTGATCAAATTTCTTGTGGAATTGTGATCCAAACTTGACCAAATGGTTCATGTGAGTTCATTATGTTTATGTGGGTCAAAAATCATGAAGTTTGACTGTCAATTGGCCACAATTGACTTTTTCCCCAATACAACTGATTTCTAGGTCAACTGTCCAATTGACTGGGCAAAGATTAGAATCAAGGCTTGAAACTTGGTATGGATAAACTTGTGAGTCCAACATGAAGCATGAAAGTCACTTTGGGCATTTTAGGTCAAAACATCCTTGTGCAAACTCAAACCCTAATTTGGGTCAACAGTGCAAGGAGGGGTCTTGAGCAGAGCAAACCCTAACTTGATCTTGAGTTCCAAGAGTCTTGTGGTGAGAAAATGTTGATGAAATGAGAGGGAAAATTTTGGGGTACAACAGTTTGGATCTTCATCTTTGTTCCTGTTTTACAGGTCATGGAATCACTCCGCAGAAAAACTATTCAGGCCAACCTTGTGAGAATCCCTCCTCTACTCAAGGAGCTTACTTCCAAGATTCCAGAGCATTCTCCCTTCAGTGAAAGACATGGTAGACTTCTCAACTTGGTCAACTCCAACATTGAAGAAGACATGGTGAAAGTTCTCTTCCAGTTCTTTGACCCCCTACACCATTGCTTTACATTTCCTGATTACCAACTAGTACCTACTTTGGAGGAATTTTCTCAACTTCTGAGGATTCCTATTCTCCATCAACTACCCTACAACGGTACGGAAAGAGAGCCAAAGCCTAAAGATGTTGCTCAAGCCTTACACTTGCAACCATCTGATATCAAAGGTCATTGGGAAACCAGAAGTGGTGTCAAGGGTTTCTTGGTAAAGTTTCTGTTTGAGAAGGCACAAGACTGCTGGAATTCTTTAGATCTACAAGCTTTTGAGGAGATTGTAGCACTTCTCATCTATGGGTTGGTCTTGTTCCCAAACCCTGACCAGCTTATAGATGTGAATGCTGTCAAGATTTTCATATCTCAGAATCCTGTGCCTACATTGCTTGGGGACATGCTACACTCATTTTACACACGAACAATGAGGAAAAGAGGTGTTCTCATGTGCTGTACTCCTCTTATAGCAAGGTGGTTTATTTCTCACCTTCCCCAATCAGTCTTGAAGAATGAACAAGGCTTGAGGTGGTCGCAACAATTGATGACTCTTACACATTCTGATGTTCATTGGTGTTCTCGGTCCAGAGAAAATGTCATCATTATTGATCGTTGTGGGGAATTCCCTAATGTCCCACTACTTGGCATTAGGGGAGGCATTACCTACAACCCCTTCTTAGCTCTGAGACAGTTTGGGTATGCCCGAAGGGATGGCCCACATGATATGCTGATTCTGGACTTGGTTTTTGACTTCGACAATGATGCTCAAGGACTTCGACAAAGGTTTATCCGAGCATGGAGGATGCCCAACAAAGTGGATAGTAAGAAACTGGGGCACAAGAATTCCATACCCCTTGAGCCCTACCTCAAGTGGGTACAAACCCGCGCCCAGAGTCTCGTGATGCCTTACCCCTGCATTCTTCCCGTGATCAAAGATCTTGTTATGGAAGGAGAGGTTCCATACACCCTCCTGCATCCTGACATGCCAACATCATTGGAAGATTTGCAGAAGAGTTGGATACAGCTCAAGGAAGAACGGAATACTTTTGAAGCCAACTTCTACGCCAGTGAGAAGAAGGTCTTGGAACTTACCCATCAAATCCGTGAAGAGTAGACTCTCAACACTTACATCGCACCAAAGAGGATGCGCAACGTCTTTTTACATTAAGAACTTTGTAATATTTTGCCCATAGGGCATTTATGTACTGACATATTTCTTCTTATTAATATGACGTGTGTTCTTTTTTTTTGTCTGCAACAACTTTGAATTTCTGAATCCTTGGATGCATTACATGAATAAATATATCATTCATCATATGCATAAATAGGTCTTCACACCAGGTTTCCTTATCTTTCTGCTGTTTATTTCAGCAAGATGGATATAGAGCAGACGGTCAAAGATCTGCAAGCACAGAATTCACAATTCCAACAACTCCTCATGACATTGGCAAAGGGTCAAGAGGACCTTAAAGCACTGTTATAGAAGGATAAAGAAAAAGAAAAGGAAAAAGGAAAAAAGAAAAAGAAAAGAGTCAGGGTGGCTACTATGGGAAGAAGATTTGAGAACCAAGCTAGAAGAGTCATGGATTTCCCCTCAACGTCTGATGAAAGGGTTAGCAAAGGAAAAGGAGCTGTAGTACCTTCCGAGTCTGAGGCTGAAGAGGAAGAAGTTGAACAGGATGAAGATTACTCCGAGCAGCAGTACCCTCCTGCGGACGACAGGTATAAGAATCTGGAAGAGCGGTTGGCAGCTATGGAGGTACAAAGGGTACCTAGACTGGATTTCGAAGAGCTGGGGTTGGTTGCTGGGATCGTCATTCCCCCTAAATTCAAAGTGCCTACATTTGCTAAATACGACGGTTTGTCTTGTCCAAAGATGCATATGCGGTCTTATGTCAGAAAGATCCAACCTCACTCTTCTGATAAGGATCTGTGGGTCCACTTTTTTCAAGATAGTTTGTCGGGTACACAATTGGACTGGTTCTACCAGCTTGAGAGGGCTGATGTACATAACTGGGAGGACTTGGCTGCTGCCTTCTACCGACAATATCAATACAACGCAGATTTAGCACCTACTCATACTCAACTACAGAGTATGAATATAGTTTCTAATGAGGGATTTAAGGAGTATGCCCAGAAGTGGAGGGACCTGGCTGGAAGGGTGCAGCCACCATTGTTTGAAAGAGAGCTTGTCGATATGTTTTTGAGGATGCTGTCTGGTCCATTCTTTAATCACCTTATAGGGAGCTCATCTGCAGGGTTCACTGAATTAATTCTGACAGGGGAAAGGGTCGAAGCTGGTATTAAGAGTGGTAAAATTCAGAAAGATGCATCTGCTTCAGCCGCTATCAAGAAGACCTTCCCAGCCAAGAAGGAAATTTCTGTTGTTTACACCCAGAGAAATCGAGAAAGAGAGGAGCACTGGCCAACAGTGGGGGCCGTATTAATTCAGAAGTCCGCATTAGATCAGCCTAGAAATAGTCAACCAAGGAATGATCAACCCAGAACCTATCAGCAAAGGGTAGAAAGGCCACAACAACAATATACCCCGATAAACATGACACCCGCTCAGGTCCTTCCCCATCTCCTGAAATTAAACCTTGTTAATTTGAGAGAGGCACCGAAGAATACAAATACCACTTCTCCACATTATCATCCCAATGCAAAATGTGCTTATCATTCAGATAGCATAGGGCACGACACCAATAACTGTTGGGCCCTCAAAAACAAGATCCAAGAGATGCCAAGGAGGTAGAATTCGATGCGCCCGAAAAGCCGAATGTGATTTCTTCCCCAATGCCGAAGCATGGTCACAATGTCCATGTTATTGAAGAGGATTTGTATGTTGCTGCTGTTGATAACTTAATAACTCTGTTGCCAATGATCAAGATGAATCTGTTGAAAGTCGGGATCTTCCCAGGCTGTGAAAAAGATTGTTACCTTTGTTCGACCTTGCAATCCGACTGTCCGCTATTGAAGTCAGGCATCCAACGCCTGATGGATAATTAAGAGATCCTCTTTCAGAAAACTCATGTTACTCATGTTACTCCAATCAACGATATTGCTATAATTACCATTTCCGACAATCTTTCCAAGGTCTCCAAAAGACCTGTTAAGATTACACCCGATTCAAAGATTGTACCTCTGAAGATTACTATGCCGGGGCATATCCCATACAAGTCCAATAAGATGATACCGTGGAATTATGGAGGAGAGATTTTCTACCACGGTGTTAAGCAGATTGAACCAGTGGAAGAGAATTCTGATGAAGAAACTCCTGACATAGGAAATATTGCAGGGACAAGTAAGATCACTCGTAGCGGAAGAATATTCTCTCCAGAGATTTCTCCTCCAAGGGAAATCTTCGGACCCTCAAGTGCTCCTATGCCGGTCAAGATATCTATGCGAAGTCCAGTAATTGAAGAAATTGTTACTCTCGAAGTTGTACCATCTGCTGTTACTGCTGATAAAGGTAAGGGGATCCAAGAAGCGTCCGTCAGGGCGAGGGCTCAGCCTTTGGTTATCCCCGAGACCACCCAAAAGGAAATGGGGAAATTTTAAAGATAATCAAGAAGAGAGACTATGATGTCGTAGAACAACTGAGGCAAACCCCTTCAAAAATCTCTATGTTGGCCCTATTGCTCTGTTCCGAGGCTCACACCAAAGCCTTGATCAAATTCCTAAAGACGGCGCACGTGCCTCAAGAAACTTCTGTGGATCAGTTTCAAGAGTGTGTAGCCAGCCTAACCGCCGATAATGGTCTTGGCTTCTCTGATTCCGACCTAACATCTAAGGGAAGAAAGCATAATGATGCGCTGCATGTTTCGGTAGAGTGCAGAGGGACCACACTTGCTCATGTTTTGGTTGATACCGGATCATCTTTAAATGTCCTACCAAAGAAAGCATTGGACAGATTGGACTGTGAGGGTTTGACCTTAAAGCCCAGTAATATCATTGTTAGAGCCTTCGACGGTTCTAAGCGGATGGTTCACGGAGAAGTGGACATCCCAATTAAGGTGGGAACAGAAATTTTCAACTCTACATTTTATGTGATGGACATTCGCCCTTCATATTCATGTTTATTAGGAAGGCCATGGATCCACAACGCTGGGGCAGTCACTTCTTCCCTACACCACGTGCTCAAGTACCCAGTCCAGGGTAAGATCATAACAGTTCACGGTGAGGAGGAGTATATGATAAGTCACCTTAACTCTTTCCGCTATGTGGAGTTAGATGGTGAATTCATAGAAACACCTTTCCAACACTTTGAAGAGGTTTCTCCTGAAATTGCGATGACCAAGACAATAACTTCTGCGCCTGCAGTTACCAAGCCTGTGTCCCGGATGTCATCCCTTAAAGATGTAAAGGCTGTGATTGAGGAAGGAGGAAGTACAGTGTGGGGTCAGCTACCAGATTTTTCTCTCAAGACAGATAAGTTCGGTTTGGGTTTCACTGCTGCTAGTCAGAAAGCTCTGCATCACTCCCGGGCTGGAGGACCACCATTAAATATCACTCATCATGGAGTTCATGCTTTGGAAGATGTTGAAGACGAGAGTAATTTTGAAGTCTGGATCTTTCCAACCATTGAAGGAGGACTGGACAACTGGGAGGCGAAAGACTTCGTTTCCATTACTTTCATCAATCAGTAATTTATCTTTTGAACGTTTTCCGTTGGTCTGTAATAATTTTTAAACAATTTGTACACTCTTTTTGCCTTGTGCCTTACCCGGGGCATATAGGTCCACTTGTAAGGGCTTGATTTCTTCATTTTCATATGCCATTTTTAATGAATCATGGAAGTTTTGATCTATAAACTTTTGTGTTCATTTTATTTCTTTTTACATTTCATTTTGTGTAAAGGTGGCTATCCCTTACACACACCCACACTCACAAATGCAGGTACCCATCCACTCCAGATTCCATGGGTAACAATTCTGCTATGGCCTTCAGTGATTCTGAAGATCTGGTCAATCATACCGAATACGAAGGTGATGAAGACTGTGAAGTACCTGGAGAGTTGGCTAGACTTCTACAACAGGAAGAGAGGGTTATTCTGCCCCATGAAGAGCTGTTAGAGACTATCAACATGGGTACTGCCGAAGGCAGGAGAGAGGTTAAAGTGGGTGCCAACCTGAAGCCAAATGTCAAAGAGTGCTTAGTTCAGCTGTTGAATGAATATGTTGAGATCTTCGCCTGGTCCTATGAAGACATGCTGGGACTCGATACAGATATTGTGGTTCACCGTCTCCCTACAAGAGAAGACTGTCCACCAATAAAACAAAAAGTTCGCCGATTGAGGCCCGATATGTCTGAAAAGATCAAAGCCGAAGTGATGAAGCAATTCAATGCCGGATTTCTTGTTGTTACTTCCTATCCACAATGGGTTGCTAACATTGTGCTCGTGCCTAAGAAGGACGGCAAAGTGAGAATGTGCGTGGATTACCGAGACTTAAATAGGGCTATCCCTAAAGATGACTTTCCACTACCGCACATTGACATTTTGGTCGACAACACAACTCAACATAAGGTATTTTCTTTCATGGATGGATTTTCAGGGTACAACCAGATCAAAATGGCCCCCGAAGACATGGAGAAGACTACTTTTGTTACGCAGTGGGGTACCTTCTGCTATAAAGTGATGCCATTCCGACTAAAGAATGCTGGGGCAACCTATCAGCGAGCCATGGTAGCTTTGTTTCATGACATGATACATCATGAGATCGAAGTCTACGTAGACGACATGATAGCCTGTTCACAAACAGAAGAAGAACACTTTGATCATCTGCAAAAGTTGTTTGTCAGGTTGAAGGAGTATAAGCTCAGACTGAACCCTAGCAAGTGCACTTTCGGAGTCAGGTCTGGTAAACTCTTGGGATTCATCGTCAGCAACAAAGGCATTGAGGTTGACCCTGCTAAAGTCGAAGCTATACGAGAAATGCCTGCCCCCCACACTGAAAAGGAGGTCAGAGGTTTCTTAGGACGCCTAAACTACATTGCAAGGTTCATTTCTCACCTAACATCTACCTGTGAACCAATCTTCAAGCTGTTGAAGAAATATTAGGTGGTTGAATGGAATGATGACTGTCAAGATGCTTTTGATAAAATCAAGGAGTATTTTCTAGAACCTCATATCTTGATGCCACCTGTCGAAGGAAGGTCGTTAATCATGTATTTGACTGTTTTGGATAATTCAATGGGGTGTGTACTGGGCCAACATGACGAGTCTGGTCGAAAAGAGCATGCCATTTATTACCTTAGCAAAACGTTTACCGACTATGAGACTCTTTATTCACTGCTCAAGAAAACTTGTTGCACTTTGGTATGGGCTGCTCGCCGACTAAGGCAGTATATGTTGACACATACCACTCTGCTGATTTCTAAAATGGATCCGATCAAGTATATCTTCGAAAAGCCTACTTTATTTAGAAGAATTGCTAGATGGAAAATGATCTTGACTGAGTATGATATCGAGTACACAACCCAAAAAGCTATAAAGGGGAGTGTAATAGCTGACCATCTAGCTCATCAAGCTGTCGAAGATTACCAATCCATGAAATTCGACTTTCCCGACGAGGACATTATGACATTGGACAACATTGAAGGTAACAGACCATATGACGGACCTGAACAAGGATCCCGATGGACCTTGTACTTTGATGGTGCTTCAAATGCACTTGGCAATGGTATCGGCACGGTACTTATCTCTCCAGAAGGTTGCCATACACCTTTCACCGCTAGACTCTGCTTCAGCTGCACCAACAATATGGCCGAGTATGAAGCTTGTATCTTTGGTCTCAAGGTTGCGATTGACTTAGGAATCAAATCTTTGGTTGTGTTTGGGGACTCAACTTTGGTTATCAGTCAAATCAAAGGAGAGTGGGACACTAAACATCCTAACCTCATCCCATACAAAGAACATGTCCTGACATTGCTACCTCATTTCGAGCAGATTACCTTCGAGCACTTCCCGTGAGAAGAAAATCAGCTAGCGGATGCTCTAGCGACAATGTCTTCCATGTTTAAACTTAACTGGGATAATGAGGCTCCTCAAATTACCATCGAACGGATGGATGAACCTGCACATTGTCATGAGATTGATACCGAAGAAGTAGTGGAACAACCCTGGTTTCACGAAATCAAAAGGTATCTCGAGACTCAAGAATACCCTGAAGGAGCTTCAGTCAATAACAGAAAGTTCTTAAGGAGATTTGCTGCCAAATTCTTCCTGAGCAATGGTATCCTATACAAGCGCAACCATGATTGTGTTCTGCTTCGTTGTGTGGACAAGGTTGAAGCCGAGCAAATCATGACTGAACTGCATAGTGGCACATTTGGAACCCACTTGAGCGGACATACGATGGCTAAGAAGATCCTAAGGGCAGGCTACTACTGGTCTACCATGGAAGCTGACTGTCATTTGTATGCCCGCACTTGTCACAAATGCCAAGTCTATACGGACAAGGTGCATATTCCTCCGGTTCCTCTCAATGTCCTAACAACTCCTTGGCCATTCGCAATGCGGGGTATCGACATGATTGGAGATATCAAGCCTACGGCGTCCAATGGACACCGCTTCATCCTGGTGGCCATTGATTACTTTACCAAGTGGGTCGAAACAGCTTCTTTCGCATCTGTTACAAAGAATGTGGTTGCCCGCTTCATCAAGCAGAACCTCATTTGCTGGTATGGTATTCCTGATTGAATCATTATGGACAACGGTACAAACCTGAACAACACTATGATCACCGCTCTGAGCGAACAGTTCAAGATTCAACATCACAATTCATCTCCCTATCGGCCAAAGATGAACGGTGTTGTCGAAGCTACGAACAAAAATATCAAGAAGATCATTCAAAAGATGACAGTCACCTACAAGGACTGGCATGAGATGTTACCGTTTTCTCTACACGGGTACCGTACCATGGTGCGAACATCAACTGGGGCAACACCCTTTTCTTTGGTATACGGCATGGAAGCTGTTTTACCTATGGAAGTTCAGATTCCTTCCCTGAGAATCATGAAGGACACTGGTTTGAATGAAGACGATTGGATTCAGACCCGGCTTGATCAACTTAACTTGATTGACGAGAAACGACTTACGGCTGTTTGTCATGGTCAGACGTATCAAAAACGGATGATCAAGGCTTTCAACAAGAAAGTCAGACATCAGGTATATCAAGTCATAGATCTTGTAATCAAGCGGATCATCTTGCCGCAAAGTGATCCCAGGGGCAAATGGACTCCTACTTACGAAGGACCATTTGTGATCAAAAACATCTTTTCTTGTGGGGCTATGATTCTAACCACCAAGGACGGCGATGACCTGCCACACCCTGCGAACGCAGACATAGTCAAAAGATACTACGCATAAATGACCCGACAAGTTGAAAACTCGAAAGGGCAACTTAGGCAAAAATGGGCATCCCGGTGAATCGAAAACCCGAAAGGGCGGTTCAGGCAAAAGTTAGGGATAAACAAAAAAATCGTACACCCGGCAAGTTGAAAATCCGAAAGGGCGACTTGGGCAAAAAAGGGTTTCCCGGTGGATCGAAAACCTAAAAGGGCGATCCAGGTAAAAGTTAGGGAATTAAAGCGTATGACTATGTCTCGTCGGATTACTTTAAGGACAATCCCTTCACGGACAAACTCCAATCTTCTGATCAATCCAATCATCTGCGGACAAAGCAACGAATGGACAAGATACTCAAAGTTGCGAAGGCTATAGCAGAATGGGAACCCCATGGAATTGTTACACATAACCATCTTTGTTTGTATAGATTTTTCCTAATTTTATGGCGACATTCTCTTACTAGGATGTCTGTCTCCTTTGTACAAAATGCTTACACAAAGTTAATACAAAGTTACTTCAAAGTGTAGAAAATTGTTTGCCTTTTCTTTCTTTTTTACACTTGTGTTTTATTTGAAAACGTCCAATGATTTATTAAATGAGCATATGCATTTGAATATAATAACTGCTTACAAATAAAATGAAATGAGAAAGAATAATTACTGATAGGAGGGAAGTGTAGGAAAGTGTCTTTAGACTATTCCAGGAGAAATCCCCTACAATACTTCATCCAGATCCTAGGCGGAACTAAAAGCTTTGAAATGCATATCCCCAGCGGAGTTAAGAATCCCCATCAGAGTTGAGTTTTCAAATTCCCAATCCATAGCGGAGCAGAACTTTGAACTACAAACCCTCAGTAAGAATGAAGCTTTCTTCCCCAACGGAGTCAAACCTTCGACTTTTGAACACCAGTGAAGACCATCCAATTTCCTCCCTTTTCCCCGGAGAGTCGCTTTTAAACCAGATAATTCCTCAGAAAGTTATTTTTAAACTTTTTTCCCAGTGAAGTCGCCAATCAAATCAGCACGTCACTAAAACCCCCAGCGGAGAGGAGACTTTGAGCTACCAATCCCCAGCAGAAACCATTCAGTTTTCCCGTGATATCCTCAATAGAACGGAGATTCTCATTAGATTGGCATATTCCCAACCTCCTGACCCAAACGCGTGAATGAAGATTCTCATTCTCAAAGTGGCGTACAACCTAAACTCTTGAACTTCTTCCAAACAGGAATAAGCTTTTCCCAGATTCCCGAGCTTACCCTCCAGCAGTATGGCTATTCCCCACAGAATTTTTAATCCCCTACAGATCAAAGATTCTCGTTCTTGACTCCTCAGCACAAATTCCCCTAGCAGAATGAAGATTCTCATTCTCAATTCCCCACGGATCTTTCAGATATTCCCCAGCGGAGTTCTCCTCAAACAACGAAACAGGAATCCCCAGTAGATTGGCATACAACCCAAACTCCTGATTTTCCCAGCAGTATAGCTTCTCCCCACAGAGGTTGTCAAAAAACTTAAAGACACACATACTCTTCAACAGTGGTCTAGGATTTATTTTCCCCGACAGCAGTCAAAGATTTTATTATCTCCAGCTATCCAGGATTTATCTTCCTCAGCAAGACAACTCATCAGCTTACATGTGCATACATTGCATTCATATATCATAAACATTGATAAAACACATATATTGCATCATACATTTCATGCAACATAACTTTGTGTTTCAGCTAATATTTTACCCTTTTCAGGATAAGATTAGCAAGCTTCGAACTTCAGGGTCATGAAAACAGTTTACGGGTGCTTCCAAACATGGATGTCAATCTATCGCCTGTTCAGATTCAGCTCATTGAAAACAGTTTACGGATTCTCCAAACATGGATGTTAATCTATTGCTTGTTCAACCCAAGGATCATGAAAACAGTTTACGGGTGCTTCCAAACAGGGATGTCAATCTATCGCTTGTTCAGATTCAACTCATTGAAAATAGTTTACGAATGCTCCAAATATGGATGTTAATCTATTGCTTGTTCAACCCAAGGATCATGAAAACAGTTTACGGGTGCTTCCAAACAGGGATGTCAATCTATCGCTTGTTCAGATTCAGCTCATTGAAAACAGTTTACGGATGCTCCAAACATGGATGTTAATCTATTGCTTGTTCAACCCAAGGATCATGAAAACAGTTTACGGGTGCTTCCAAATAGGGATGTCAATCTATCGCTTGTTTAGATTCAGCTCATTGAAGACAGTTTATGGATGCTCCAAACATGGATGTCAATCTATCGCTTGTTCAGATTCAGCTCATTGAAGACAGTTTACGGGTGCTTCCAAACATGGATGTCAATCTATCGCTTGTTCAAATTCGGCTCATTGAAAACAGTTTACGGATGCTCCAAACACGGATGCTAATCTATTGCTTATTCAGACCCCCAGCTCAGAGACGTTCCAGACCTGTATACCTTTCTGATACTCATTCTTTCACCTATAACATACAGTCCAACAAACATTCTTGGATGGCATCTTTAAGCCCATCTCCGACAAGATTCTGTCACATCTCCAAATGGCATCTTTAAGCCCATTCCCTCAACTATGCTTTGACGAGTGCAAATTTATGGGCACTCTAGTGTCCAATCATTCTTTTACCTTTGAGTCGCGAACAACAAACTTGCCAATCTAACCCTTCAGGTTCAAGAAGATTGAACAGGGGCAGCTGTTGTACCCCAAAATTTGCCCTCCCTTTTTCATAAGAAATCACAATCCTAGGGTTTTCTCAGATTTTCAAAGATTGGCTCAAGAATCGATCAAACAAACTTTTCTTTGGCAGTAAATCAAGAATTAGGGTTTTCTCTCGCATTTCTCAGAAGAAACATAATTCTTAGAAATTCAATTAACTGTCATATGTTTTCACACTTTTTCAAGTTTGCTGAAAGGTTACTGATGGTTCTCAAGGTTTGTTTATTTGAAATAAGAACTGAGATGGTCATGTGGAATATTCAGGTTTTGTCTGATCCAGGTTAACCAGATGATGTGCGTCTGTTAAGACGTTTGCTTATTAATGGAATTCATGTTTGCTTGTTTGTTGGAATGCACAATGCATATTTTTGATTGGAATGCTGTTGCAAGGTTACGAGATTGCAGAGTTATTGGATTACTTAAAGTTTAAGTTATCTCTATTAAAATTATTGGAATGCAATTTCAATCATTTTTATCTGAGAATCTTAAAGGGTTAAGTGAAGATGCAAGGAAAGAATTACAAGATATTGACAGTAGAAGGTTTTATTGGATTATCAGATGATCTCATAAAAGCTTTCTTCATTCATTCCATTGTTACAAAAATAATTTATTATTTGAATACTGTAGGTTTTACAACTTATAGTATTTGAAAAAATAAATGATTACAATAGATGGAAAATCTATCTAAATTAAAAAATTTAAGCCTAAGCTCCATTGCTCCCATGCTCAAGGTCTCCGACTTCTTCTGCTTTGTCACCGTCCAATTTGTGTTCACATGAAAAAGACAAAAGAAAAAAAAAAGGATTAGTACAGTTGATTAATTAGATTTTTCAAACAGAAAAAAAAGGGGAAATTGTTCATCATTAAAATTTTCCGTCTGGAATCAGAAGTGCTATTGTTCATCACGTTTTTATTTTCCTCTTTGCAAATCACAAGAAGATTGCTCTTCTTGGTTCACAAAGAGAAAAATAAAAATACACATTGAAGAATGCAAACAAAGCAAATTATTCAAAAAAAACATAGCAAGGCGCCAAACTGGATGCAAGACATGTTGTACAAAGCAAGTTACAAAGGCAAACTGGATGCAAGCAACCAAGTAGTGCAGCAAACAGCATTGCAACAAAACTAAACAATGCATCACATAACTGGAACCTGCTGTAACAAACAGCACAAGCAAGGTGCCAAACTGAGATACAAAGCACAAGGCGCCATGCTGCATTTACAAAACATAAAAAAACTGAACAAAACAAATTGGATGCAAACTGTACAAATGCAGCAAGTACAATGCAGCAGGATGGCAGTAAAAGGCAAGAGGTAATCCAAAATCACAAGTCAAAGACTTGTCACAGCTTTTCATCATTTTCCAGTCAAAGGGAAAACTTTTCAGAAAATAAAAAAGACAAAAAGAAAATTTGTTTTGTCATTGAGAGAGAAAGAGAGAAAAGGGAGCACCTTTTTAGTATTTGTACAGTTGGCTAAAAAAATGGATCAAGATATAATACCATAAAAACAGCAAGAAGAAAAGGCCCAACGGTTTCAAGCATAAACCATAAGTCCCAGCCTGCTAACCAAAGGTAGAGAGAGCTGTTATAAGACAAAACTCGAAGCCAAGCCTAAAGACACACAAGTTAAAAACCTGTGAAACCTTTGAATAAGAAACCAAGCTGAAAAATATATCAAAGCAATTGCACAACTCTCCCAAAGCCAAAGACCTGTTAGCAGTTTCATCACCATCCTAAACCTGTTACCAAACTGTAAACCAAACTACCAATCACCAACAACCTGCATTTCTCAAACAGAACCAAGCCAACAAGCACAACCTGCTATCAAACAAACTCAAAGAAACTGCATAACATTTTCAACGAGCCTGCAAAGTTGTAACAAACAGAAAGCAAACCATAAACTGCAAACCAGTTTAAAAACCTGTAAGCAGTTCTAAGTTGGCCAAACTGTAAGCCAAAACTGTACATCAGTTTACAAACAAACCACAAATACCAAGCCTGAAACTACAATCACAAAAACCCTGTGAATCACAAGCTGCAGAACACAGTCCAAACAACAAAAGCCAAAAACTATTATCCAACACATTAATAACAAGTTTCAGAAATATAATCATCATCAACATTCAAAGGTAAAGGAAAAGAGTTCCAGAAGCAACATCAACAAATCATCATCAACATTCAACATTCAAGATAGAGGAAAAGAATTGTCATAGTTTCAGAATCATCATCATTGTAAATTATTCACCAACAACAAACAAACAAGTTTCAGAATAGCTTCATCATAAACCAACATTCAAATTCAAGAGAGAGGAAGAAGTTTCAGATAAATCATCATCAATGAAAGGATTACTATGATACGGTGGGAAGAGAACTGACTGTTTTTGGAATTTTGGTTTGCGTTTTGCGTTAGTTTTCGCAAAATGTCGCGGTAAGCAAGAGTCGCCACCGTCTTTTATTTTATCCAACAAGGAAAGGAAAAAAGCAACAGAAAAATTCCTTTTTTGAGATGTTTCTCGGGTTCGGGGGGTAGATTATAGAAAGGGAAGGTGTTAGCACCCTTTCTATCAGTGGTTATCCACGGGCTCTTAGGTACTTGCTCAAAGTGTTTTCAAAATTTTCTTTTCTTTGTGTTTGTGGATTTGAAAGAAGTTTTTGTTTGAAAGGTGTGAGTGTGAAAAGTTTTGTTTTGTTTTTAGAATGAGCAAGTACTTAAGAACCATCTACCTACTCGAAAAAGGATTTAATATGTACAAATGTCCTTTAGACAATGCTATCCCACTATTGAGGAGTAGGTAGCACCGTCGTTGGAGTTTTAAGGGTCAATTAGATTAAGGGACGTGTGGTCACTAAAGCAATGTTAAGACGCCTTAGTGGTAACCCTAATGTCTTAGATCATTTTTTCCGAGGCAACCGTTTCGAGGAAACTATGATCTTTGGATAAGAGGGCGACCTCTAAAACTTCCTATAATCAATGACCACGTTCGAAGGCAACCAAGCGAGGTGTACCCTAAGAGTGCGCATGTGCGAGTGTGTTATTTCGGTTAATTTTATCTTTGTACATGTATTGAGTTATCTATGTTGAGTTTAGGTTAAAGATATAATCTTGTCATGCATTCCCTATTTATCAAACATCTAACAGTTAATAGTTGCAGAATTTAAATTGCGGAAATTAAATCTAAACTATTACAAGGCGTCGGGTATTTACATCGCCAAAAACAACCCTTAAAATTAAAATTGCGGAAAATAAAAGAAAGTGATAAAATAAAGTCCTAATTAAAAGCTATTACATACCGGTAAACAATTACAATATTGGAATCAAATGGATCGCGTGCAAGAAATTAAATCGGCGCATTTTTTAGGGTTTTGACCCTTTTTTGAAAGAAAGCATTTTTTGTTATTTTTTTTAATTAAAAGAAATTAAATCTAAGCTAATAATTAAATTAATTAATTAATGAAAATATTTTTTGATTTTGAGTATTTAAAGAAATAAAATAAATTGATTAGAAGTTAGTAAAACACTAATTTTTCTAAATTGATTTTAATTATTTGCAAAAGTATTAAAAGTTAACCCTAATTTAAACTAAGTTAATTAAATTAGTATTTATTTACAAAAATAAAAGTGATAAATTTAATTTTAATAAATAAAAAAAATGTTTTTTGTGATTTCTGATTTTATGAGGAAAAATTATTAATTGGTTAGTTTAAACAATAAAAATAATAATTAAAACAAAATAAATAAAATGAAAATATAAAGAGGAAAAGAAATAACCCAAGGGGGTTCAGGCCCAAATTGGAGGGTGAGATCAACATTTTTGAGAGGCCCATTTACGTTGGCCTGATTGACTTTTCTGATCCAGTGGGCGTCCATTGACTTGAGCATAGGATGGACATCATCTTTGGTCCACCAGATCTGGCCTGGGGCCATCTGGTGCTTCAAGATTTGAGGGAGTATGGTGCACCATGATCTTTGAAAGGCATTGGAATATCTAAAGAAAAATAATAGCAAATATGTGGGGGACCTGGGAATCGAACCCAGGTCCCAATGGATCTTACACTAGCGCACTTACCAACTCAACCATCATGCTTAATTGTTAGTATAATAAGAAAAGAATATAATATGTGATAACAACTATTATGCCTGAAAATAAAAAAACAAGCGCAAAATATTTGAATCAGCGAATGGGACATGGCCACGTAATCGTCTTCTTCAACGAAACCTGGTTTTATTACCTGCGGATTTTTATCCGCAGCAAAATCCAAAGCTTATTCCTAAAATCAATTCTAAGCCATAAAAATACAATCCAAGAACATGGACGTGATCGTCTCTTCCTCCTGAGTTCATCTATATCCATTATTTGCTTCAATTTTACCTGAAACTCAAACGCCTAAAAAACAATAACCAAAACTCTAGTTTCGGGTACAGGGTTACAAGCTATAAAAATGCAATCAAATTATGCCAAAAGCTTCCTAATGCAACGAAAAGCATGAATATGCAAAGATTTGGCCAAGAAAACGCAAGAATGTGGAGTTTCGATTTCATGTACAGGTCGGTTTTTAGGAAGACTTACAGTGCGTTTTAGGAGAGGAGAGAGCTTGTGAATGATTGGTTTTCACTTAGTGGACGTCTGGCAATTGAACCACGTTGAGATTTTGGGTTGAATTGGCCTCTAACCAAGATTTCGATTCCACACTTTTTCAAGCTTTTTTCAAGTTTTGTATTTCAGATTGTGCAGCCTCTAGGTCGTCTATTTCGTGCCTTTGCCTTGTGTGAGTATAATGGAGTGAATTAGGTTTAGTTTTGGGCTTTGGATCTTTAGGCATTGATGATTGAAGATGTGATATGATCCTCCATTAAAAAGCTTCCAAATCCAAGATTTTGTTCATGATATGGCTTGATTCGAGTTTGAATGTGTCCATAATGATATTAAAGACCTGTATCAATCAAAAAGATACCAATTGATTAAGATTTGGATTTTATTTGGATTTAAAATGATTTAACATGAATTAAATCAATAAAAATCAAATCAAATAGAAAATTTAATGAATGGACATGAAACTGAAGATAGGACACGTGTGTGGTCTGACAAGATCAAATCAAGTGGAAAAAAGTGGGCCCATTTGGCAAAATTTGAGGTTTTGGGGATAGTTGACTTTTGGCAATTTTGGAAAAATTCCCAACTTCAACAATGCATAACTTCTTCAATTTTGAACTTTTGGAGGTGTACTTGGACTTTTTAGAAACCTTGTGATGTCATATAACTAACCATTTTGGTCTCATCTCATTTTTATATTCCATTCTCAAGTTATAATCTTTGGAAAAAAAGGTGTTTTTGTTGACTTTCAAAAATGACCTATAATGTCCAAATTTGTAACTTTTTGTGAGTGCATTTCTTGATCTTGGGGTGTCAAGATGGATTGTAGGAAATTGCATTCTATTCAAAATGAGCTTTGGATGGGTCATTTCTCATAAAGTATGAGAAAGTTATGCTTGGTCAAAGTTGAGTTGACTTTTCCTACAAAACCCTAATTTAGCAACTTTTGAATCTTGATGAATTTTGAGCAATCCTTGATGAATCATGATCAACCCTTGATCAAATGATGAATTGTCCTTCAAAATGAGAATGTTGATAAAAAATCTTAAGGTTTGACTATTTGTAGGTCACAGTTGACTTTTGCCCTAGCACAGTCGATTTTTGGACCTCTTGAGCAATTGACTGACCAAACTTCCTCTGCAAGGCTTGAAACTTGGCATGGATGAACTTGAGAACATATTAGGACATTGGGGAGCACTTGAGGTCATTTGGATGTAATGACCTTGATGCAACACAAAACCCTAATTTTGAATTGACTGCCTTAGGAGATGATTTGACTGTCCAACTCTTGAGCAATCTTGAGCCATTTGGAGATTATTTTTGCAATGTCTTGAGAAATATGGGAGGGAAAATTTTGGGGTACAACAGTTGCCCCTGTTCAATCTTCTTAAACCTGAGGATGTAGATTGGCTTTCGGGCCTTTCGTGATCCGAAGGTGGAAGATGATTGAACACTAGAGTGCCCAGAAATTTGCACTCGCATGAAGTGGTATCAGCCTTGTGATGACGGGAATGGGCTTACGGATGCCATTTGGAGATTGTTGGTAGGTGGTCTTGTCTTCTTTGACTGGATTGGCATCAGAAAAATCTTTAGGAATCGAATTAACTGGACCAGAGGGGGTTTTGTCTCCTTTGACTGGATTGTCTTCTTTGACTGGATTTGCATCAGAAAAATCTTTAGGAATCGATTTAACTGGATTTGTCTCCTTTGACTGGATTGACATCAGAAAAATCTTTAGGAATCGACTTAACTGGACCAGAGGGGGTTTTGTCTCCTTTGACTGGATTGTCTTCTTTGACTGGATTGGCATCAGAAAAATCTTTAGGAATCGACTTAACTGGATCAGAGGGGGTTTTGCCTCCTTTGACTGGATTGTCTTATTTGACTGGATTGTCTCTTTTGACTGATTGTCTTCTTTGACTGGATTATCTCTTTTGACTGGATTGTCTCTTTTGACTGGATTGTCTTCTTTGACTGAATTGTCTCTTTTGACTGGATTGTCTCCTTTGACTGAATTTGTCTCCTTTAACTGAATTGGCATTAGAAAAATCTTTAGGAATCGATTTAACTGGTTTTGTCTCCTTTGACGGGTTGGCCTCAGAAAAATCTTTAGGAATCGATTTAATTGGTTTTGTCTCCTTTGACGGGTCGGCCTCAGAAAAATCTTTAGGAATCGATTTAACTGGTCTTGTCTCCTTTGACGGGATTGGCCTCAGAAAAATATTTAGGAATTGATTTAACTGGTTTTGTCTCCTTTGACTGGCTTTGCACCAGAAAAATCTTTAGGAATCAATTTAACTGATTTAGGCAAGGCCTTTGACATAGCTGAGAACTTAACTGCATCTTTCCTGAAAGGTAAAGGTCAGTCATATGCAATGCATGATGGGGATCAAGCAGTGATGTTCTCAACATAACTGAGATCGTATTTGTATGATGCGTATATGCATGTATCATGATGTATGGCAATATGATGTTTTAGTTGGGGAAAATAAATCCCGGAGCTGCTGGAGAATAAAATTGAATTCTTCGTTTCCGCTGGGGATGATGAACGAAGGTGATAAATTTACAGGAGAGGATAACTCCGTTGGGGAATAAACTGATGAAGAGATTACTCTGTGGGGAAGAGATGCTCTGCTGAGGATTTTAACGATAAACTCTGCTGGGGATGGATTACCGTTGCTGGTGATATTAAAATCTGTTGAGGATTGAATTCCTGTTGGTGAAAGGAAAGAACTTCGCTGGGGATGATCTTTCAGTTGTAACTTGCTGGGGATAAACCTGTCAGACTTTTGTGGGGATAACCCTCTGAGTTATGCTGGGAATGATCCTTTGAACTTGGCTGGGGAGATTTACTTTTGTACTCCACTGGGGATAAACTTCCAGAGTCTACTGGGGAAGATGATTCAACTCTGTTGGGGAAGCTTTTTCAGGCCGTGCTGGGGAAATATTGACTCCACTGGGGTATCTTGTATTCTGTCGGGGAATATTCTTATACTCCGTTGAGGAATATTAAGACTGTCGGGGATACTCTTATACTTGCTGGGGAATATTCTTATACTCCGCTGGGGAATATTAAGACCTTCCGGGGATACTAAGCCTTTTTAGTGTTGATGGTGGACCAACTCTGCTTGGGGAGAGTATTGCTGATTCGTTCACGGTCGCAAGTCTCAACTGAGAGAGCTACTATTACTGTCTTACTCTGCGGGGAGTGAAGGTATCTGATCCGTATTCTTCAGCTGAATTTACCCAGTACCTGGTGGACAAAGCAACTACACAGTTCGAACACTTCTTATTGCCCCTGTTTTTGATGTTACCCGTAATCGACTTTTGTTTCGCATGTAAATATTTATGAGCAGCAATTAATGTCAAATGCATATATCAAAAATGAACATTGGACGTTCTTTGCAAAACAAAACAGATAAAGGAAAAACAATTTGAAATTTCTTTAAAAATGAATTGTATTGATTTTGAAGTTTGGCCTGTAAATAGGCGTTTTTTGTACAAGAGGCTGACGTCCTAGTAAGAGAACGCCGCTGAACAAATAGAATTTATACAATTTGTGAAAAGAAAACAAAACAGCTATGTGAATGATCCCACTGAGTTCCAACTCTGCTATTGCCTTTATGTCCTCGAGCATCTCATCACTTTGCTACTTGGTTGAAGGTAGAAGATTGATTAGTGTCGTCCGAGCTTGATAGTTGATACCGAAGTCTGGATGCAAGGTGATCCAATGAGACATATTGTTACGCTTTGATCCCTAACTTTTTCCTGGACCGCCCTTTCGGGTTTTTAGTCCACCGGGATACCCTTTTTTTCCCAAGCCTCCTTTTCAGGTTTTCGACTTGCCGGGTGTACAGATTTTTTTATTTTCATCCCTTATTTTTGCCCAAACCCTTTTGGTTCGCCGGGAAGCCCTTATTTTTTCCTAGGCCAGTCAACCTAGTGGGTCTTTGATTATGCGTAGTATCTTTTCACTATGTCTGCATTGACGGGGTGAGGAAGGTCGTCACCATCCATGGTGGTTAGAATCATAGCTCCTCCTGAGAAAATGTTCTTAACCACAAATGGCCCTTCGTAAGTAGGGGTCCATTTGCCCCTGGGATCACCTTGAGGTAGGATAATGCGTTTGATAACCAGGTCCCCGACTTGATACTCTTGTCGTCTGACTTTCTTGTTAAATGCTTTGATCACCCGCTTTTGGTACGTCTGACCATGACAAATAGCAGTAAGTCTCTTTTCATCGATTAGGTTCAGCTGATCAAGCCGGGTCTGAATCCAGTCGTCTTTTCTCAAACCTGCATCCTTCATTATCCGAAGAGAGGGTATCTGAACTTCAATGGGCAGGACTGCCTCCATGCCATATACCAAGGAATAGGGTGTTTCCCCTATTGACGTCTGTGATGTGGTATGGTACCCATGAAGAGAAAATGGTAACATCTCGTGCCAGACTTTGTATGTCACTGTCATCTTCTGCACAATCTTCTTAATGTTCTTATTAGCCGCTTCGATAGCCCCATTCATCTTCGGCCGGTAAGGAGAAGAGTTGTGATGTTGTATCTTGAATTGCTCGCAGAGCTCAGTGATCATCTTATTATTGAGATTGGCACCATTGTCCGTAATGATCCTCTCTGGTACACCGTATCAACAGATATGGTTGTGCCGAATGAACCGTGCCACAACGTTCTTGGTTACTGTAGCAAAGGAAGCTGCTTCAACCCACTTCGTAAAGTAATCAATCGCTACTAGGATGAAACGATGCCCGTTGGACGCCGTAGGTATGATCTCTCTGATCATATCAATGCCCCACATTGTAAAAGGCCAAGGAGCTGTCAAGACATTTAGAGGAACTTGAGGTATGTGCACCTTATCAGCATAGACTTGGCACTTGTGACATGTCCGAGAATGCTGATAACAGACAGCTTCTATTGTGGACCAATAATATCCTGCCCGAAGGATTTTCTTTTCCATGGTGTTCCCACTGGAATGAGTTCCGAAAGTACCTTCATGTAACTCCACCATGATCCTATCTGCTTCAGTCTTATCCACACAACGCAGTAAGGTCGAATCATAGTTACGCTTGTAATGGATACCATTGCTGATGAAAAAATTTGTCGCGAATCTTCTCAGAAACTTCTTGTCATTAACAGATGCACCCTCGGGGTACTCCTGAGTCTCAAGATATCTCTTCACCTCATGAAACCAGGGTTTTTCTGTTACCTCTTCAGTCTCAATGTCACAGCAATGTGCAGGTTTGTCCAATCTTTCAATAATTATCCGGGGAGCCTCGTTGTCCCAATTGACTTTGAACATGGAAGACATCGTAGCTAACGCGTCCGCCAACTGATTCTACTCTCTAGGGAAGTGTTCAAAGGTTATCTCTTCGAAATGGGGAAGCAACGTCAACATATACTCCTTGTAAGGAATAAGATTTGGGTGTTTTGTATCCCACTCACCTTTGATCTGACTGATCACGAGAGCGGAATCTCCGAAGACACTTAGAAACTTAATCCTTAGGTCAATTGCTGCTCGAAGACCCATGATGCACGCTTCATACTTCGCCATGTTGTTGGTGCAGTTGAAACATAGTCGGGCGGTGAACGGAGTATGAGAGCCTTTAGGAAATATGATCACAACACCAATGCCATTACCCAAAGCATTCGAAGCTCCATCAAAGTACATAGACCATATGGATCCTTCCTCAGGTCCTTCATCCGGTCCAGGTGTCTCACAATCAGTCACTAACATGATATTCTCGTCCGGAAACTCAAAGTTCATAGACTGGTAATCATCCACTGCCTGATGTGCCAAATGGTCTGCCAACACACTTCCCTTAATTGCCTTTTGGGTTGTATATTGGATGTCATACTCAGTCAAGATCATCTGCCATCTTGCTATTCTTCTGGACAAGGCAGGCTTTTCGAAGATATACTTGATTGGATCCATTTTTTATATCAACAGAGTAGTGTGACTCAACATATACTGTCTCAGCCGGCGAGCAGCCCATGCCAAAGCGCAAAAAATTTTCTCGAGCAGTGAGTATCGGGTCTCACAGTCGGTAAACCTTTTTCTAAGGTAATAAATAGCATGCTCTTTTCGGCCAGACTCGTCATGCTGACCCAGCACACACCCCATTGAGTTGTCGAGTATTGTCAAGTATAAGAACAGAGGTCTCCCTTCAACTGGAGGCATCAGAATGGGTGGCCCTTGGAGATACTCTTTGATCCTTTCGAAAGAGGCCTGGCATTCATCGTTCCAACGTACTACTTGATCTTTCTTCAGCAACTTGAAGATTGGCTCACAAGTAGCAGTCAGGTGCGAGATGAATCGGGCAATGTAATTCAGTCGTCCTAGAAAGCCTCTGACTTCTTTTTCTGTTCTAGGAGCTGGAATTTCCGGTATAGCTTTCACTTTTGCCGGATCTACTTGAATACCTTTTTCGCTTACAATGAAACCCAACAGTTTACCAGATCTCACCCCGAAGGTGCACTTGTTCGGGTTTAACCTCAGCTTGTACAATTTCAGCCTGTCAAACAGCTTTTGCAGATGGTCAAGGTGTTCCTCCTTAGTTTGGGATCTTGCAATCATATCATCGACGTATACTTCAATCTCATGATGGATCATGTCATGAAACAAAGCAACCATGGCACGCTGATACGTTGCCCCAGCGTTCTTCAGTCCAAAAGGCATGACCTTGTAGCAAAAGGTACCCCACTGAGTAACAAAGGTTATCTTCTCCATGTCTTCGGGAGCCATTTTAATCTGATTATAACCCGAGAAACCATCCATAAAAGAGAAGACCTTATGCTGAGCGGTGTTGTCAACCAGAACATCGATATGAGGTAGAGGGAAATCATCCTTGGGACTGGCCCTGTTCAGATCCCTATAGTCAACACACATTCGAACCTTACCATCTTTCTTCGGCACAGGAACCACATTGGCCACCCACTGAGGGTAAGAAGTAACTGCTATAAAACCGGCGTCAAACTGTTTCATAACCTCAGCCTTGATCTTCTCAGACATCTCTGGGCGCATTCGGCGGACCTTCTGTTTTACTGGAGGACAGTCTTCCTTGGTAGGCAGGCGATGAACCACAATATCAGTATCCAACCCAGGCATATCTTCGTAAGACCAGGCAAAGATCTCAACATAGTCATGCAGCATCTTAACCAACCGTTGCTTCACACTAAGCTCCAGATTTGCACCGATCTTGACTTCCTTATTGTCTGTCTCAGTACCCAGATTTACTGATTCCACCGACTCTTCATGCGGCTAAATAGCCCTCTCTTCCTGAAGTAACAGTCTTACAATTTCACCAGGCACTTCACAATCATCTTCACCCTCGTCTTCGGCTAAGTTGATCGAATTTTTGAAAGTAGCAGAGTCGTTACCAGTGAGATCCAGAGTGGATGTGGACCTGTATATGTGAGTGTGTGTAAAATAGTTGTTTTGCAATATATAATAAAGAAAAACAAAGAGCGCAAAATTTGAAATGCAAGAAAACATCCAATTTTTTTATTAATGATATATGTAGATGACACACAAAAGCCCTCACAAATGAAGCCACGGTGCCCCGGGTAAGACACCGGGCCATAAAGTCTAAAACATTGTCTGTTACAAATTCAAAACAAAAAGTTTCATTACTGGGTGATAACAGAAACGGGCATAGAATCCTCCGCTGTCCAGTTGCTTAATCCACCGTTGGCAGTCGGGTAGATCCAGCTTTCAATGTCAAACTCTTCATCATCGTCATCTCCGATAGCATTTACCCCTGCATCTTGCTTAGGCTTTTTTGGTGATCCGAACTCGATCTCCTTCGCATCAATCAAGTCCTGTACCTTGTTCTTCAAAACCCAACAATCATCTGTATTATGCCCCGGGCTATCAGAGTGAAAAGCACAACGGGCATTAGGGTTGTACTTCGATGATGTGATATTTGGATTCTTCGAGGCTTCCTTTAGAATCACCAGATTGGTCTTCAGCAACTGTGGCAGAATCTGAGATAAAGTCATGTTGAGACGGGTGAATTACCTTCGAGGTCTCTCATCCTTTTGTTGATGGTTGTGCTGAGGAGCACCAGCAGGTTTTGAAATAACAACCGCATTAACAACTTGGCGGTGTTCAGGTCTATTCTGTCTTTTCGAACTGTAGACAACACTGGACTCTTTCTTAAAAGGCTTCTTCTCGGTGCTCGATGAAGCACCCTTCTGTATCTTACCAGCCTTAATACCAGCCTCAATCCTTTCACCGGTCAAAAAAAGATCCGTAAACCCAGATGAAGAGCTTCCAATCAAGTGGTTGAAAAATGGACCAGACAGGGTCCCCAGAAACATGTCCACAAGCTCCCGATCAGCCAAGGGTGGTTGTACTCTACCGGCGAGGTCCCTCCACTTCTGAGTATAATCTTTGAATCCTTCACCCGTTCCCATTGACATACCCTGGAGTTGGGTACGCGTGGGAGCGAGGTCGGAGTTGTACTGATACTGCCTGTAGAAAGCAGTGGCCAAATCTTCCCAACTGCGGATACTGGCTCCATCTAACTGATAGAACCACTCAAGCTGAGTCCCTGAGAGACTGTCTTAGAAGAAGTGGATCCATAGGTTTTTATCAGCGGTATACGGCTGAATCTTCCTCACATATGACCGGAGGTGCAGCTTCGGACAAGAAACTCCGTCATACTTAGCAAAGGCTGGTGCCTTGAACTTGTGGGGAATCACTACCCCAGATGACAGACCTAGATCACCAAAGTCCAGACCAGGCACTTTCTGAACTTCCATAGCACTCAACCGGTCTTCCAGTTATTTGTATCTATCCTCAGCAGGAGGATACTGTTCTTCATCGAAGTCTGTCTCGTTGTCGGAGACCACAGGGCTAGGAGCCCTCCTTTCCTCTTGACTATCTTTCCCTCCAGATGAGGTGGTCAGATCAACTTCATTCTGTAGCCTATTCCCAAACCTGTGACCAGTGTTGAACAAGATTGTCCTCTTCTTCTTCTTCTTCTTCTTCTTCTCCTTCAGAATCAGGGTCTTCAGATCTTGCTGACCCTTAGCTAGATTCATGAACAACTCTTGAAATTTGGCATTCTGGGCCTGTAGGGCCTTGATTGCTTGCTCGGTGGATGGTTCAGCAGACATGATGAGTGCTGAAATAAACCGCGAAGAAGATAAGAGACCTACAATGGGTACCTGTTATGGAGTGCATGGGATGAAATGCGTATGACATGATTTCAAAGACAAACGAGAGATTCAAATTTGTAAACAAGAAATGAAACACACTTTATTAGATAAACTTTGGAATTCAAATTGTTCAACTGATGCCATTAAGGCGTTACATGAAAGGAAATACTGAAAAGTAAATAAAACTGAAATGGAATCATCAAAGGCCAATCAGTGCTCCTATGGTCTCTTCTTCTCAGTGCGGACATAGTCGTTGAGAATCCGCTCGTTCTCCAATTGTCTAGTCAACTTCTGGATCTTCTGCTCTTGCTCGTTGAACTTTTCTCGGTAAGAATCCTGTTCTTCCCTCGGTTGCATCCAAGACCTTTTTAGTGCCCCAATGTCAGTGGGCATATAAGGATGGAGGATGGTTGGAAGAACTCCTTCTTCATTAGCAACTTCAAGAGTGACAGGTCGGACGACTTCATATGGCATACCCAGCTTCTGGGCATAGATACGAACCCATCTAAGATATGGCTCCATCGGGAGAGAAGTCTTTGGACACAGCTCATGTGGATCAGATTGGTGAACTCTATCCCAAGCCCTTATGAATCTACGACGTTTCTCGTCGCTATCCCCTTGAAAATCAAAGATGATACTAGGCATTAACAGCTCGTGAGGTCCTTCTCTTCTGGCTCTTCCAAACTGACGGAGAGCTAAGCACGGATTGTAAGAAATTCCTCCATAGGTTCCTATCAAGGGAACATTGGGGTACTCCCCACATCGATCAATAATGGTTACCTCGTCCATACCCTTGAGAGTCCAGATAATGTCATTATGAGATAAAGACATAACCCTATAAGTCCAGCCCATGCATTGTTTATTCTTCAGCACTGATTTGGGGAGGTGCGAAATAAACCACCTCGACAATAATGGAGCACAGCACATCAAGGTTCCCCGCTTTCGGGTAGTACGAGCATAGAGCTGATGAAGAATGTCACCCAAGAGAGTGGGTACAGGATTCTGAGAGATGAAGATCTTTATCGCATTCACATCAATAAAAGTGTCAGGATTTGGGAACAATACCAAGCCATATATCAGAAGAGCCAGAATATCCTCGAATGCCTTGAAGTCTAGACTATCCCAAAAATAGTTAGCCTTACCAACCAAGAACTTAGTCAGAAAGCCCTTTGCTCCACTTCTAGTCTCCCAATTAGCCATTACCTCCTCTTTGGTCAAATGAAGGGCTGCAGCAATCTCTTCGGGCCTAAGGGTCTTCTCCCAACCAGTAAACGGGGTCTGCTCCAGAATAGAGATACCGAGCAGCTCAGAGAACTCTTCTAAGGTAGGAACCAACTGGTAGTCTTGGAAAGTAAAGCAATGGTACAACAGATCATAGAACTGGACTAGGACACTCATCATCTGCTTGTCTAATTTGGAGGTGACCAAACTGAGAAGATAACCATGTCTCCTGATGAAGGAAGTAGTGTCAGGCATCTTGGCAACCAACTCTTTAAGCAAGGTGGGAACCTGGACAAAGTTGATCCGGATGGTATTCTTACGCATGGGCATCATGATGACCTACAAAACAGAACAAATATGAATCCCTCCTGTCTTTGAAATAGGTTAGTCCAATGCAAGATGTATGCAATGTTATGATGTCATGATAGTAAGCACACCACAAGTATCCACATACAACAAACATGGTAAAGGCACATAAGTCACACAGAGAGCCCTTAGATTTCAGGCTGGCAAGGAGCTTAGGTACTACCCTATTTCAGTTCAGTTGGTTTAAACCTGTCCTAAAAATAGTAACCGGGTTCTAGAGGATCTTAATATCACTGACTACCCTCAATCGGTCATAATTCCAGTTTAGCAACCTTTTCTTGCGGCTGGAATCATCGCGAGAGTTTAGTCTCAATGAGTGTAGCATACTGCTACTGTTCTATGGCCAAGTTGGTCAATTTAAAGGTTCTAAGGTCAGTTGGTGCTTAATGATCCCTTAGAAGACCCATATTCTCCTCGTTCCAACACAAGGGATATCCGTACAGACTAAAGTGCCACACCAACGTAGCTACTACTTTAACCGTGTCGGTCTACACCATACAATTCCCTCACAGTTTATTGCTACTTACCTAAAGGGTATCCCCAGATCTGCGTTAGGATCTATAGAACTCCGATACAAGCCCACAAAGATAAATCATACAAAGCATACAATTGAAAACAACAGTGATCTAATCCTAAGGTACACCCTATTTATATGTCCCCAGCAGAGTCACCAGTTTTGTGATACGGTGGGAAGAGAACTGACTGTTTTTGGAATGTTGGTTTACGTTTTGCGTTAGTTTTCGCAAAATGTCGCGGCAAGCAAGAGTCTCCACCGTCTTTTATTTTATCCAACAAGGAAAGGAAAAAAGCAACAGGAAAATTCCTTTTTCGAGATGTTTATCGGGTTCGGGGGGTAGATTATAGAAAGGGAAGGTGTTAGCACCCTTTCTATCTGTGGTTATCCACGGGATCTTAGATACTTGCTCAAAGTGTTTTCAAAATTTGCTTTTCTTTGTGTTTGTGGGTTTGAAAGAAGTTTTTGTTTGAAAGGTGTGAGTGCGAAAAGTTTTGTTTTGTTTTTAGAATGAGCAAGTACTTAAGAACCATCTACCTACTCGAAAAAGGATTTAATTTGTACAAATGTCCTTTAGACAATGTTATCCCACTATTGAGGAGTAGGTAGCACCGTCGTTGGAGTTTTAAGGGTCAATTCGATTAAGGGACGTGTGGTCACTAAAGCAATGTTAGGACGCCTTAGTGGTAACCCTAATGTCTTAGATCATTTTTTCCGAGGCAACCGTTTCGAGGCAACTATGATCTTTGGATAAGAGGGCGACCTCTAAAACTTCCTATACTCAATGACCACGTTTGAAGGCAACCAAGCGAGGTATACCCTAAGAGTGCGCATGTGCGAGTGTGTTATTTCGGTTAATTTTATCTTTGTACATGTCATGGGTGAGCTATGTTGATTTTAGGTTAAAGATTTAATCTTGTCATGCATTCCCTATTTATCAAACATCTAACAGTTAATAGTTGCGGAATTTAAATTGCGAAAATTAAATCTAAACTATTACAAGGCGTCGGGTATTTACATCGCCAAAAACAACCCTTGAAATTAAAATTGTGGAAAATAAAAGAAAGCGATAAAATAAAGTCCTAATTAAAAGCTATTACATACCGGTAAACAATTACAATATTGGAATCAAATGGATCGCGTGCAAGAAATTAAATTGGCGCATTTTTTAGGGTTTTGACCCTTTTTTGAAAGAAAGCATTTTTTGTTATTTTTTTTGAATTAAAAGAAATTAAATCTAAGCTAATAATTAAATTAATTAATTAATAAAAATATTTTTTGATTTTGAGTATTTAAAGAAATAAAATAAATTGATTAAAAGTTAGTAAAACACTAATTTTTCAAAATTGATTTTAATTATTTGCAAAAGTATTAAAAGTTAACCCTAATTTAAACTAAGTTAATTAAATTAGTATTTATTTACAAAAATATAAGTGATAAATTTAATTTTAATAAATAAAAATAATATTTTTGTGTTTTCTGATTTTATGAGGAAAAATTATTAATTGGTTAGTTTAAACAATAAAAATAATAATTAAAATAAAATAAATAAAATGAAAATATAAAGAGGAAAAGAAATAACCCAAGGGGGTTCAGGCCCAAATTGGAGGGTGAGATCAGCATTTTTGAGAGGCCCATTTACGTTGGCCTGATTGACTTTTCTGAGTGGGCGTCCATTGACTTGAGCATAGGATGGACATCATCTTTGGTCCACCAGATCTGGCCTGGGGCCATCTGGCGCTTCAAGATTTGAGGGAGTATGGTGCACCATGATCTTTGAAAGGCATTGGAATATCTAAAGAAAAACAATAGCAAATATGTGGGGGACCTGGGAATCGAACCCAGGTCCCAATGGATCTTACACTAGCGCGCTTACCAACTCAACCATCATGCTTAATTGTTAGTATAATAAGAAAAGAATATAATATGTGATAACAACTATTATGCCTGAAAATAAAAAAACAAGCGCGAAAAATTTGAATCAGCGAATGGGACATGGCCACGTAATCGTCTTCTTCAACGAAACCTGGTTTTATTACCTGCGGATTTTTATCCGCAGCAAAATCCAAAGCTTATTCCTAAAATCAATTCTAAGCCATAAAAATACAATCCAAGAACATGGACGTGATCGCCTCTTCCTCCTGAGTTCATCTATATCCATTATTTGCTTCAATTTTACCTGAAACTCAAACGCCTAAAAAACAAGAACCAAAACCCTAGTTTCGGGTACAGGGTTACAAGCTATAAAAATGCAATCAAATTATGCCAAAAGCTTCCTAATGCAACGAAAAGCATGAATATGCAAAGATTTGGCCAAGAAAACGCAAGAATATGGAGTTTCGATTTCATGTACATGTCGGTTTTTAGGAAGACTTACAGTGCGTTTTAGGAGAGGAGAAATCTTGTGAATGATTGGTTTTCACTCAGTGGACGTCTGGCATTTGAACCACGTTGAGGTTTTGGGTTGAATTGGCCTCTAACCAAGATTTCGATTCCACACTTTTTCAAGCGTTTTTCAAGTTTTGTATTTCAGATTGTGCAGCCTCTAGGTCGTCTATTTCGTGCCTTTGCCTTGTGTGAGTATAATGGAGTGAATTAGGTTTAGTTTTGAGCTTTGGATCTTTAGGCATTGATGATTGAAGATGTGATATGATCCTCCATTAAAAAGCTTCCAAATCCAAGATTTTGTTCATGATATGGCTTGATTCGAGTTTGAATGTGTCCATAATGATATTAAAGACCTGTATCAATCAAAAAGATACCAATTGATTAAGATTTGGATTTTATTTGGATTTAAAATGATTTAACATGAATTAAATCAATAAAAATCAAATAAAATAGAAAAATTAATGAATGGGCATGAAATTGAATATAGGACACGTGTGTGGTGTGACAAGATCAAATCAAGTGGGAAAAAGTGGGCCCATTTGGCAAAATTTGAAGTTTTGGGGATAGATGACTTTTGACAATTTTGGAAAAATGCCCAACTTCAACAATGCATAACTTCTTCAATTTTGAACTTTTGGAGGTGTTCTTGGATTTTTTTAGAAACCTTGAGATGTCCTATAACCAACCCTTTTGGTCGCATCTCATTTTTATATAACATTCTCAAGTTATAAGCTTTGGCAAAAAAGGTGTTTTTGTTGACTTTCAAAAATGATCTATAATGTCCAAATTTGTAACTTTTTGTGAGTGCATTTCTTGATCTTGGGGTGTGAATATGGATTGTAGGAAATTGCATCCTCTTCAAAATGATCTTTGGATGGGTCATTTCTCATAAAGTATGAGAAAGTTATGCTTGGTCAAAGTTGAGTTGACTTTTCCTACAAAACCCTAATTTAGCAACTTTTGAATCTTGATGAATTTTGAGCAATCCTTGATGAATCATGATCAACCCTTGATAAAATGATGAACTATACTTCAAAATGATAATGTTGACAAAAAATCTTGAGGTTTGACTATTTGTAGTTCACAGTTGACTTTTGCCCTAGCACAGTCGATTTTTGGACCTCTTGAGCAATTGACTGACCAAACTTCCTCTACAAGGCTTGAAACTTGACATGGATGAACTTGAGAACATATTAGGACATTGGGGATCACTTGAGGTCATTTGGATGTAAGGACCTTGATGCAACACAAAACCCTAATTTTGAATTGACTGCCTTAGGAGATGATTTAACTGTCCAACTCTTGAGCAATCTTGAGCCATTTGAAGATTATTTTTGCAATGTCTTGAGAAATATGGGAGGGTAAATTTTGGGGTACAACAATTACCAACAAGTCAGAAGCTCGCCGTCATATCTTCCCCTCCGCCTCTAAGCTACCAAGGAGAGCCGCCAGCCCAACCTCTCTCTTTCGTCACAGAGAAAATCCCACAGGTATACTTCTCAAACCTTTTGTTGCGTGTTAAGGCATAAGCACAATAGATTAAAAAACGAAACTGTAAAGTCAAGCAAGCAAATTAAACAAAAATGTAAAACTCAAATCAAAGAGACGAACCATACCTTTTTGCAACCAAGGCCTTTGAATGTTAGGAAGAGGATAGAGAGTGGGGGGATGGCGCTTCGACAACTTAGGTTTAGAGGGAGATCAGAATCGTTGGGTGAGAGAGATGAAGAAGAGAAAACGAGAGAGCGGCGCCGCTGTAAAGCAAAACACACGAACCCTAATTTCTTTAAGACCCTAACAAAAATATCACCAACTTTGCCTTGGGCCTGTCCAAACAACCCTAAGCCCACAACGAATTGGCCAGCGCCTCCCCCTCTTCCCTGTTTATTTTTGTTTCAGCAAAATGTTACAAACATTGGGCCACACAAATGCCATAAGCCCATAATAATCGCTAGTGTACCCCCCACCCCACTCTGACTTTTTTGGTTCTCTTTCATTTTTATTTGGGCCTAACACAAACTCTTAAGCCCATCTCCATTTGTTTTAACCACTTTTTTAAATAAGTTCATAAAAAACTCAATACATTTTTTATATAGCAAATTAAATTAATATTTTGGTTAATTTTCTTTTTCTTCTTTTAAATTATTTTTTTTGTGTTAAAATAATATACTAACAATTATTTCTAAGACTTTATTTTTTGTAAATAAATTGGTTTTTTTAAATCATTTTCTTTTTATTATCATACATTAATAAAATACAAAAAGAATAATAATAGTATAAATATTTAATCTTTCCTTTTTTAGAATAGATTTTATTTATTTATTTTCAAGTAAATACATGCATTTTGAACATTATTGATTTCTTCATTTGTTATAACTTTGTATTGAATTGCGACGATTCGATTTGGTTGTAATACTTGATATTTGGACATTATTATTCTTGTGAGACTCATCCCCATTTGTAAAATAATTGTACCCCCATCCCCGGATACTTTTGTAATAGCTTAGATTTTTAATTCTCGCACTTTATGCTTTCAAATATGCCATGATTAGAGATTAGGGTTTGTATACGAAAATCCAAAATCAATCGCTAGATGACCTAATACAAGACCTAAATACATGAAAATGACAAACATAATTCACACGTGCACCTCTAGGGTAACCTCGCTTGTTGCCTCGGAAATGCAATCATGTCCCTCGAATATGAGACACTCTAGCAAATGCCCCTTCGATAAACAAAGATCGTAGTCTCTCGATGACCCTCGATGTTGCCTTCGATAAAACGATCTCGTCCCTTATAAAATTGCTAGAGCGTCTCACAAGTTGCTTTCAATGATTGTATGCGATGACCCGCGCCTGTCCCGTTTAACATCCTAATACAAGGTTGTTTAGCAAATGCAATGGTAAAACAACACTATCAAAAGGGTTAAAAACGTATAGAAAAGATCTTTGAGTAAAATAGGGTAGACGACTCTTAGTTAATTGATCAAAACTTGCAAAACATCCTTGCTATTTTCAAACACACTTCACAACACAATTTCCCAAAAAACAAACTTTCAAACATTGAAATATCTTTTGAAAAAGACAAACACCTTTGTATATATTTAAGCAAGAGTCATTACAAAGGTTGCCACAATGATGGCCTCTTTTTCAAAGCATTTTCAAAACCACACACACAAAGCACCATTTCAAACAATTAAAAAGCAAAAGCAAGTGATCTAAACAAGTAACTAAGAGCCCATGGATAACCATGGATGAAAAGGGTGCTTGTACCTTCCCTTTTCATAATCTACCCCCCGAACCCAAGAAAACATCTCAAAGGTCTTTCCTGTGCTTTTTGACCTTTCCTTTGGATAAAATAAAAAGTCGGTGGTGACTCTTGCTAAACCGCATAATTGCGAATACAAACGCAAAACCTCAAGTCAGTTCTCCTACCGTATCACATATGCTATTGGCTTGATTTATCCAATCATGTCGATTCCCCACATTGCGAATGGCCAAGGAGCTGTTAAGACATTGAGAGGAACTGGAGGAATATGTACCTTGTCATCATAGATTTGGCATTTGTGACAAGTAAGAGAATGTTGATGACAATAAGCTTCCATGGTAGACCAATAGTAGCCTGCCCTTAGAATCTTCTTTGCCATTGTATGACCGCTTGAGTGGGTGCCAAAGGTGCCATTATGTAGTTCAACCATGATCTGCTCAGCTTCAACTTTGTCCACACACCGGAGTAGGACACAATCAAGATTGCGCTTGTATAGGATACCATTGCTCAGAAAGAACTTGGCAGCGAACCTCCTTAAGAACTTTTTGTCGTTGACTGAAGCTCCTTCAGGGTACTCTTGTGCTTCGAGATACCTCTTGACATCGTGAAACCAAGGTCGGTCCACCACTTCTTCGGTATTAATCTTGTGACAATGTACAGGTTCGTTCATTCATTCAATGGTGATTTGAGGTGCCTCATTATCCCAATTAAGTTTAAACATGGATGACATTGTAGCTAGCGCATCTGCCAACTGATTCTCTTCTCGCGGGAAGTGCTCGAAGGTGATCTGCTCGAAATATGGTAACAATGTCAGGACATGTTCTTTGTAAGGGATGAGGTTAGGGTGCTTAGTATCCCACTCTCCTTTGATTTGACTGATAACCAAAGTTGAGTCCCCAAATACAATCAAAGATTTGATTCCCAAGTCAATAGCGGCCTTGAGACCAAAGATACAAGCTTCATACTCGGCCATGTTGTTGGTGCAGATGAAGCAGAGTCTAGCAGTGAAAGGTGTATGGCAACCATCCAGAGAGATAAGTACAACGTTGATACCATTCCCAAGTGCGTTGGAGGCACCATCAAAGTACAGGGTCCATCGGGATCCTTGTTCAGGTCCGTCATATGGTATGTTTTCTTCAATGTTGCTTAAATTCATGATATCCTCGTCGGAAAGTCGAACCTCATGGATTGGTAATCTTCGACAGCTTGATGGGTCAGATGATCGGCTAGCACACTCCCCTTTATAGCTTTTTGGGGCGTGTACTGTATATCATATTCGGTGAGGATAATCTGCCATCTAGCGATTCTTCCGGATAAATCAGGCTTTTCGAAGATGTACTTGATCGGATCCATTTTAGAAATCAGCAAAGTGGTATGTGTCAACATATACTACCTTAGCCGACGAGCAGCCCATACCAAAGCGCAACAAGTTTTCTCGAGCAGTGAGTAGCGAGTCTCACAGTTGGTAAACTTTTTGTAAGGTAATAAATGGCATGCTCTTTTTGGTCAGACTCGTCATGTTGGCCCAATACGCACCCCATTGAATTATCCAAAACAGTCAGATACATGATTAACGATCTTTCTTCGACGGGTGGCATCAAGATAGGAGGTTCCAGCAAATACTCCTTGATCTTATCGAAAGTAACTTGACAGTCATCATTCCATTTAACCACCTGATCTTTCTTCAACAGCTTGAAGATTGGTTCACAGGTAGATGTTAGGTGAGAGATGAATCTTGCAATGTAGTTTAGGCGTCCCAAGAAACCTCTGACCTCCTTTTCAGTGCGAGGGGCGGGCATTTCTTGTATGGCTTTGACTTTGGCAGGGTCAACCTCGATGCCTTTGTTATTGACGATGAATCCCAAAAGTTTACCGGACCTGACTCCGAAAGTGCATTTGCTAGGGTTCCGTCTGAGTTTGTACTCTTTTAATCTGACAAACAACTTTTGCAAATGGTCGAGGTGTTCTTCTTCTGTCTGTGAACGGGCTATCATGTCGTCTACGTAGACTTCAATCTCATGATGTATCATGTCATGAAACAAAGCTACCATGGCTCGCTGATAGGTTGCCCCGGCATTCTTCAGTCCGAATGGCATCACTTTATAGTAGAAGGTACCCCACTGCGTAACAAAAGTAGTCTTCTCCATGTCTTCGGGGGCTATTTTGATCTGGTTGTACCCTGAAAATCTGTCCATGAAAGAGAATACCTTATGCTGAGCTGTATTGTCGACCAAAATGTCAATGTGCGGTAGTGGAAAGTCATCTTTAGGGCTAGCCCTGTTTAGGTCTCTATAATCCACACACATTTTGACTTTGCCGTCCTTCTTAGGCACGGGCACAATGTTAGCAACCCATTGTGGATATGAAGTAACAGCCAGAAAGCCAGCATTGAACTGCTTCATCACTTAAGCTTTGATCTTTTCGGACATGTCGGGCCTCATTCAGCGAACTTTTTGTTTGATTGGTGGAAAATTTTCTCTTGTAGGGAGACGGTGAACCACAATATATGTATCCAGTCCCGGCATGTCTTCATAGGACCAGGCGAAGATCTCAACATATTCATTCAACAGCTAAACTAAACGCTCTTTGACACTTGGCTCCAGGTTGGCACCCACTTTAACCTTTTTTCTGTCTTCCTCTGTTCCCAAATTGATAGTCTCTAACAACTCTTCATGGGGCAGAATAACCCTTTCTTCTTGTTGCAAATGTCTAGCCAATTCTCCAGGCACTTCACAGTCTTCATCACCTTCGTACTCGGCGTGATTGACCAGATCTTCAGAGTCACTGAAGGCCATAGCAGAATTGTTACTCATGGAATCCGGAGTGGATGGGTACCTGCATTTTGTGAGTGTGGGTGTGTGTAAGGGATAGCCACCTTTAAATTAAATGAAATGTAAAAAGAAAGAAAATGAACACAAAAGTTTATAGATGAAAACGTCCATGATTCATTAAAAATGGCATATGAAAATGAAGAATCAAAACCCTTACAAATGGACCTATATGCCCTGGGTAAGGCATAAGGCAAAAAGAGTGTACGAATTGTTTAATAATTATTACAGACCAAACAGGAAATGTTCAAAAGATAAATTACTGATTGATGAAAGTAATGGGAACGAAGTCTTTCGCCTCCCAGTTGTTCAGTCCTCCTTCAATAGTTGGAAAGATCCAGTCTTCAAAATTGCTTCCTTCTTCATCATATTCTAAAGCATGAACTCCATGATGAGTGATTTTCAATGGCGGTCCTCCAGCCCGGGAGCAACGCACAACTTTCTAACTAGCAACAGTGAAACCCAAACTGAACTTATTTGTCTTGTAAGAAAAATCTGGCAGTTGACCCCATACTATACTTCCTCCTTCCTTGATCACAACCTCTGCATCTTTAAGAGATGACATTCGGGACACAAGCTTGGTAATGATGGGCACATCAGTCATTGTCTTGGCTACCAAGACTTCAGGAGAAACCTCTTCAAAGTGTTGGAAATATGTTTCTATGAATTCACCATCTAACTCCATGTAGCAGAAAGAGTTAAGGTGGCTTATTATATACTCCTCCTCACCATGAACTGTTATGATCTTACCCTGGACTTGGTATTTGAGCATCTGGTGTAGAGAAGAAGTGACTGCCCCAACGTTGTAGATCCATGGCCTTCCCAACAAGCATGAATATGAAGGACGGATGTCCATCACATAAAAAGTAGAGTTGAAAACTTTCGTTCCCACCTTAATTGGGATGTCCACTTCTCTGTGAACCATCCTCTTAGAACCTTCGAAGGCTCTAACAATGATATTACTGGGCTTTAGGGACAAACCTTCACAGTCCAATCTGTCCAATGCTTTCTTTGGTAGGACATTTAAAGATGAACCGATATCAACCAGAACGTGAGCAAGTGTAGTTCCTCTTCACTCTACCGAGACATGCAGCGCATCATTATGCTTTCTTCCCTTAGACGTCAAATCGGCATCAGAGAAGCCAAGACCATTTTCGGCTGTAAGGTTGGCTAAACACTCTTGAAACTGATCCGCAGAAGTTTCGTGAGGCACGTGCGCCGTCTTCAGAAATTTGATCAAGGCTTTGGCATGAGCCTCGGAGCAGAGCAATAGAGCCAGCATAGAGATTTTTGAAGGGATTTGCCCTAGCTGCTCTACGACATCATAGTCACTTTTCTTAATTATCTTTAAAATCTCCTCCATTTCCTTTTGGATGGTCTCGGGGATAACCAAAGTCTGAGCCCTCGTCCTGACGGGCGCTTCTTGGATCCCCTTACCTTTATCAGCAGTAACAGCAGAGGGTATAGCTTCAGGAGTAACAATTTCTTCAATAACTGGACTTCGCACCGATATCTTGACAGGCACAGGAGCACTTGAGGGTCCGAAGACTGCCCTTGGAGGAGCAATCTCCGGAGATAAGATTCTTCTGCTACGAGTGATCTTACTTGTCCCTGCAATATTCCCTACATCAGGAGTCTCTTCATTGGAATTTTCTTCGACTGATTCGATCTGCTTAACACCGTGGTAGAATATCTCTCCTCTATAATTCCACGGTATTGTCTTGTTGGACTTATATGGGATATGCCCCGACATAGTAATCTTCAGCGGTACAAACTTTGGATCAGGTGTAATCTTAACAGGCCTTTTGCAGGTCTTAGAAAGATTGTCAGAAATGGTGATTATAACAACATCATTGATTGGAGTAACTGGAGTAACAGGAGTAATAGTAGCAACATGATTTTTCTGAAAGAGGATCTCTTGAGTATCCATCAGGCGTTGGATGCCTGACTTCAACAGCGGACAGTCGGATTGCAAGGTCGAACAAAGGTAACAATCTTTTTCACAGCCTGGAAAAATCCCGGCTTTCAACAGATTCATCTTGATCAATGGCAACAGAGTCATTAAGTCATCAACATCAGCAACATAAAGATCTTCTACAACGGCATGGACATTATGACCATGTTTTGGCATAGGAGCGGATATCACATTAGGTTTTTCTGGGGCATCAAACTCCACCTCCTTGGCATCTATTAAATCTTGGATCTTGTTTTTAAGGGCCCAATAGTTGTTGGTGTCATGCCCTACACTGTCCGAATGATATGCACATTTTGCATTGGAATGATAATAGGGAGAAGAGGTATTTGGGTTTTTCGGTGCTTCTTTCAAGTTGGTAAGGTTTAACTTTAACAGATGAGGGAGAACCTGAGCAGGTTTCATATTGATCTGGGTGAATTGCCGTTGTGGCCTTTCTACCCTAGTTTGGTTAGCTTTAGGTTGACTGCTTCGAGGTTGGTCGGTTGAGGAGTTCTGGATCATCACAGCCCCCACCGCTGGTCGGCGCTCCATTCTCCCTTGATTTCTCTGGGTATAAACAACATAAACTTCCTTCTTGGCTGGGAAGGTCTTCTTGATAGCAGTAGAAGCAGAGGCATCCTTCTGAATTTTACCACTCTTAATGCCAGCTTCGACCCTTTCACCTGTCAGAATTAATTCAGTGAACCCTACAGATGAGCTCCCGATCAAGTGATTGAAGAATGGACCTGACAGGGTCCCCAAAAACATATCAACTAGCTCTCTATCCAACAATGGTGGCTGCACCCTTCCAGCCAAATCCCTCCACTTCTGGGCATATTCCTTAAAGCCTTCATTAGAGACCATACCCATACTCTGTAGTTGAGTACGAGTAGGCGCTAAATCTGCGTTATATTGGTATTGTCGGTAGAAAGCAACAGCCAAATCCTCCCAATTATGAACATCAGATCTCTCAAGTTGATAGAACCAGTCCAATTGCGTACCCGATAAACTATCTTGAAAAAAGTGGACCCACAAATCCTTATCAGAAGAGTGAGGTTGGATCTTTCTGACGTAGGACCGCAGATGCATCTTCGGACAGGACAAACTGTCGTATTTAGCAAATGTAGGCACTTTGAACTTGGGGGGAATGACGATCCCAGCAACCAACCCTAGTTCTTCGAAATCTAACCCAGGTACTCTTTGTACCTCCATGGCTGCCAACCGATCTTCCAGATTTTTATACTTATCATCTGCCAAAGGGTACTGCTGTTCGGAGTAATCTTCATCCTCTTCTTCGTCTTCCTCTTCAGCTTCAGACTCGGAGGGTACCGCAGCTCCTTTTCCTTTACCAACCCCTTCATCAGACGTCGAGGGGAAATCTAGAACTCTCCTAGCTTGGTTCTCAAATCTTCTTCCCATAGTGGCCACACCAATTATTTTCTTTTTCTTCTTTTCTTTTTCCTTCTCTTTCTCTAACAGTGCTTTAAGATCCTCTTGACCCTTTGCCAAGGTCATGAAGAGTTGTTGGAATTGCGAATTCTGTGCTTGCAGATCTTTGACCGTCTGCTCTATATCCATCTTGCTGAAATAAACAGCAGAAAGATAAGGAAACCTGGTGTGAAGACCTGTTTATGCATATGATGAATGATATGTATTCATGTAATGCATTCAAGGATTCAGAAATTCAAAGTTGTTCCAAACAAAAAGAACACACGTCATATTAATAAGAAGAAATTTGTTAGTACATAAATGCCCCATGGGCAAAATATTACAAAGTTCTTAATGTAAAAAGACGTTGCACATCCTCTTTGGTGCGATGTAAGTGTTGAGATTCTGCTCTTCATGGAGTTGACGAGTAAGTTCCAAAACCTTCTTCTCATTGGCATAAAAGCTGGCTTCAAAAGTGTTTCGTTCTTCCTTGAGCTGTATCCAACTCTTTTGTAAATCTTCCAATGATGTTGGCATGTCTAGATGTAGAAGGGTGTATGGAACCTCTCCTTCCATAACAGGCTCTTTGATCACGGGGAGAATGTGGGGGTAAGGCATCATAAGACTCTGGGTGCGGGTTCGTACCCACTTGAGATAAGGCTCAAGAGGGATGGAATTCTTGTGCCCCAGTGTCTTACTATCCACTTTGTTGGGCATCCTCTAAGCTCGGATAAACCTTTGTCGAAGTCCTTGAGCGTTGTTGTCGAAGTCAAAAACCAAGCCTGGAATCAGCATGTCATGAGGGCCATCCCTTCGGGCATACCCAAATTGTCTCAGAGCTAAACAGGGGTTGTAGGTGATGCCTCTCGTAATGCCAAGTAGTGGGACATTATGGAATTCCCCACAACGATCAATAATGATGACATTTTCTATGGACCGAGAACACTAATGAACATTAGAATGTGTAAGAGTCATCAATCGTTGCGACCACCTCAAGCCTTGTTCATTCTTCAAGATTGACTGGGGAAGGTGAGAAATAAACCAGCTTGCTAGAAGAGGAGTACAACATATGATAACACCTATTTTCCTCATTGTTCGTGTGTGAAATGAGTGTAAGATGTCCCCAAGCAATGTAGGCACAGGATTCCGAGATATGAAAATCTTGACAGTATTCACATCTATAAGTTGATCAGGGTTTGGGAACAAGACCAACCCATAGTTGAGGTGTGCTACAATCTCTTCAAAAGCTTACAGATCTAGAGAATTCCAGCAGTCTTGTGCCTTCTCAAACAGAAACTTTTCCAAGAAACCCTTGACACCACTTCTGGTTTCCCAATGACCTTTGATTTCAGATGGTTGCAAGTGTAAGGCTTGAGCAACATCTTCAGGCTTTGGTTCTCTTTCCTTACCGTTGTAGGGTAGTTGATGGAGAATAGGAATCCTCAGGAGTTGAGAAAATTCCTCCAAAGTAGGTACTAGTTGGTAATCAGGAAATGTAAAGCAATGATGTAGGGGGTCAAAGAACTGGAAGAGGACTTTCACCATGTCTTCTTCAATGTTGGAGTTGACCAAGTTGAGAAGTCTACCATGCCTTTCACTGAAGAGAGAATTCTCTGGAATCTTGGAAGTAAGCTCCTTGAGTTGAGGAGGGATTCTCACAAGGTTGACCTGAATAGTTTTCCTGCGAAGTGATTCCATGATCTACAAAACAAGAACAAAGATGAAGATCCAAACCCTTGAAATGGTTAGTGGATGCATATGATGCTTCATGATGTTTATGATGTATGCACAAGTATATGTACAAGCAAGTCACACAAGATCCTAGTTTCAGGCTTGCATGGGGTTTCATAGGTAAGTACCCTCTTGAAGTTAGTTGGTTCAACCTGTCCTATAAATAGTAACTGGGTTCTAAGGAGCTCAATATCACTGGATTATTTTCTGTGTTCATTGTTTCAGTTTAGCCACTTAACTGGCGACCAAAGTATTCCAAGAAAACAACCCTCAATGAGTGTAGTATCGAGTATCTACCAACTTCGGACTGCACCAAAGTCGGTCATCTCACTACCCCTAAAAAAGGCCAAGATGGTCAAGTAAAGGTTCTAAGAGTTCATTAGTGCTTCATGACATCACTCAGCGGCCCCGTATTCTCTTTGATTGACTCAAAGGCTACTGGTACCCACAAATATGTCACACTAATATAGCTATTGCTTCAACCATGTCGGTATATCCCGCACAGTTTCCACAATGTATTGTTATTTACCTATGAACGTTTCCCAAATCCGGGTAGAGGATTTCAAACCCAAACAATAGAATCAAATGTAAAGCAATCAAAGCAAACAAAATAAGCATGTAAAGGTGATCTAAACCCTAAGGTTACTCCACTTTTATAGCAGTTCCCCAGCAGAGTCGCCGGTTCTGTGATACGGTGGGAGAACTGACTTGAGGTTTTGCGTTTGTGTTTGCAAATGTTTCGGTTTAGCAAGAGTCGTCACCGACTTTTTATTTTATCCAAAGGAAAGGTCAAAAAGCACAGGAAAGACCTTTGAGATGTTTTCTTGGGTTCGGGGAGTAGATTATGAAAAGGGAAGGTGCAAGCACCCTTTTCATCCATGGTTATCCATGGGCTCTTAGTTACTTGTTTAGATTACTTGCTTTTGCTTTTCAATTGTTTGAAATGGTGCTTTGTGTGTGGTTTTTGAAAATGTTTTGAAAAGAGGCCATCGTTGTGGCAACCTTTGTAATGATTCTTGTTTGAATATATACAAAGGTGTATTGTCTTTTAAAAAGATTTCAATATTTGAAAATTTGTTTTGGGAAATTGTTTTGGAATTGTGTTGTGAGGTGTGTTTGAAAATAACAAGGATGTTTTGCAAGTTTTGATCAAGTAACTAAGAGTTATCTACCCTATTTTACTCAAAGGTATTTCCTACACATTTTTAACCCTTTTGACAGTGTTGTTTTACCATTGCATTTGGTAAACAACCTTGTATTAGGATGTTAAACGAGACAGTCGCGGGTCATCGTATAGACCATGATAGCAATTGTGTTAAGTATTTTTAGCAAATTTTCCAAGGGACTAGATCATTTTGTATAGGAAACCAAGATAGCGTCATCGAGGGACTATGATCTTTTGTTTTATTTTTTTGTTTTGCCAAAATACTCAACATGCATAACATGGCCCATTTTTAAGGCAACAAGTGGATGTAACCCTAGGGGTGCATATATGCATTGTGTTGTCAATTTATATGCTTTTGTCTTTGTATTAGTCAAGCTATTGGTTTTGATTTTTGATTTTTTTGCATACAAACCCTAATCTCTAATCATGGCATAATTGGAAGCATAAATGCGTAAAGGTAAATCTACCACTATTACAACATGATTATGGGGAGGGGATACGATTTTTGAATGGGGATTATTTGGCAAGAAATTAAAACCCTAATTTTACTATTACATCCAAATTGAATCAATGACATAAATAATAAATGAATAATATTTAAGTAAACAAATTAAATAAATATACAAAATATTATGAATATGCAAAATGTTTATGTTTTTTTTATGTATGTAAAAAATGTTTAGTGTATATACAAAGAAATAAAAGATTATATTTTTATTAAGGGTAAAACCCTAATTTTTCTTTTTTAAGAAGGTAAATATGTTAACTATATTATTTATGTACAATAAAAATAAAAATATATTCAAGTGTAAAAAATATATTAAAAAAAAGTATTATTTTTTAATAAGGGTGGGAACCCTAGTTTTTTTGTTTTAAGATAATATATATTATATTAATTATTTTATATACAAAAATAAAATATAAATATACACAAATATTTAGATAAATAATAGTATATGAGAAAAAATATTATTTTGTAAGTATAAATGATAAAAAATAAAAATATATAATATTTCTATAATGTTTAAAAGTTTTGATTAAATAAAATAAAAGTATATTCTACTTAATAATTATTTTCATGTCTAAAAAAAATAATAAAATAATAAAAATAAATGTGAAAATTTATGAAAATATTTTTGGGTATTTTTTATGTTTAGAAAATATAAAATAAAAATCAGAAAATGAAAATAAATACAAAAATATAAAAGTGTGAAGAAATTGGGCCAGGGGGTGCATTCAGCAAAAGGGGGGTGTCAAAAACAAAAAGCCAAAGCCCAGCCCAAAGCCAGACTTCATCTTCAACCTTTGTTCACAAACGTGCGCGCCCTGTACACAAATGCCAGATCCTGCATACGTGCTCTAATGCAAAAACACATAACATCAAAGTTGTAGCATTTTTCAAGATGAATTCAACCATATAAGAAACTTATTCTAACTCTCAAAGACCAGAGAGAATTTCTCTGGCCCTAAATCTTAACCTAATTTTTTTAGGAAGTTCGTGGATCAAATTCTCTTAACACGATTAATTTAAATGAAAACTGAGCATATGTACAACTTCATGGCTATGAATACTACATTTTTTATTCCCAAACCTAAGCCTAATTATTCCTAAATAGAGAGATAGGAAGTTGACAAAAACCTGTTTCAGTTGACTTCGTGTATGGCAATGTGGATCTTTTCAGTGAGGTCTGAGATGTTTGGGAGCTTGCTTGAACTTCCTCTGACCTTCCTCAATGCTTGGCTTGCCTTGGATGTGCTTGAACAAGCCTATAGAACTCAACCTGCACAAGCTGAAATAAAAAATGGCAAACCTTGTAAATGGAGTTACAGTCAGTGTTTAAGGGTTGGGATAGCTTGGATGAGTTATGTGGAATGTGTTTGAACCAGTTTGAGGCAAAACGCACGAGGGATTTGTGTTATGGAAATCAAACTGCAGGGAGTGCCCTGTTTTGCCAATGGAAGATGATTTTGTGCTATGGGAGGTTTGAGGGATCAAAGGCTCGTGTTTCTGGCTCAAGGGGATGTGAGAAACTTGTCTCAAATGCTTGCCAAAGTTGGTTTCTTTTGATGTGTAAGTTGTAGTGTATTTGATATCTTTCTTGTATTTTAAGCAAAAATGAGCAATGATGTAATACAAGCCTGTACAGGCTATCTATCAGCCTGCCCCTTGTGATCTTGGCCCCTGAAGTTGGCGGATATGATTTGTTGCATAAGATATTGTTCAAGGCTCAAGAGATGTGGTTTTGACATAAAGCACATTTTGGCAAAAATGGTAATGTACCTTTTACCATTTATGGATTAATCTTGTGTGCAATGCTCTAATGACCAAAATAAAGCCTTAGACCAATGGATTTGCATTTAATTATTGAGTATGGAATGGTTTTGAGACCTGTAATCAAGTACAAAGCAAGCTGATTAGAGTTTGCAACTTGTATCACTATGAACATGCCATGGATAAAAAATGAGTTTTTGCCAACTTCAAGCCTTTGATTCTCCCTAACCACAAATGAATTTGGAGAGTTCTTGGACATTTTGGAAAGATTGCAACATGCTCTACAATCCATATTTGAAATGAAATTTTAGATTCCAAGTGGAACTATGTGAAAAATGGTCATGAAGATGGGTCAAAATCCTTCCTAAACTAGGGCAAATTTTCACTAGGTTAAAAGTTTCATGGACCCTTGTTCCAAAAATCATAACTTGAGATCCAGGCTTATTTTGGGAAAACTTTATGAATCAAAGTTGTATACTTTGTGGAGGACTACAACTTTCATGTTGGAAGTTTTGTTTGAATCCAATTGAATCATGGTGAAAATGTTGGGCAAAGTTGGGAAAATTTAAGAAAATTTCATAACTTAGAAAAATTCTAAGTTATGAAATTTTTCAATCTTAAACCCTAATTTGCAAAAATGGGTTTCTTGATGAACAAGTTTCATGTTTTGACACATCTTTATGAAAAATGACCCTTGGCACTTGATTTTGATCAAAAAGTCAAAGTTTGACTTTTCAGTGTACAGTCAAATTTTGATCAGTTGACTGAAAAAATTCATCTGTCAATCAAATACACTTGAGATCTTTTGAACCTTGTGAATAGGTCAAGATGATGCCATTGAGTCCTTTAATCCATGCTCGAACTCAATTTTCCATTGGCTAGGTCAAAAATCAGAAATTGCCCTTGTGCAGTCAAAACCCTAAAAATGACCATTTTGCCCTTTTGGTGATCTGACCAAATTTCTTGAGGAGTTGTGGTCCAAACTTGATAAAATGGTTCATGTGAGTCTATAATGTTGATTTGGATCAAAAATCATGAGGTTTGACTGTAAATTGGCCATAGTTGACTTTTTCCTCAATACAACTGATTTCTAGGTCAACTGTCCAATTGACTGGGCAAAAATTTGATTCAAGGCTTGGAACTTGGTATGGACAATCTTATGAGTCCAACTTGAAGTATGAAAGTCACTTTGAGCATTGAAAGTCCAAAAATATATGTGCAAACTCAAACCCTAATTTAGGTCATCAGTGCAAGGAGATGTCTTGACCAGAGCAAAACCCTAATCCTGTCTAGAGTTCAAAGAGTCTGGTGAGGGGAAATCTTGATAAAATGAGAGGGCAAATTTTTGGGTACAACAAACCACCTCGCCAGTAGCGGTGTGCAACACATAAGGGTCCCCCTTCTTCGCACAGTACGAGTATAGAGAGCATGTAGAATATCACCCAGAAGAGTAGGCACTGGATTACGAGACAAGAAGATCTTGACCGCATTCACATCTATGAAGGAATCTGGATTCGGGAAAAGAATCAAACTGTAGATAAGGAGAGCCAAGATATCTTCAAAAGCCTGAAAGTCCAAGTTATCCCAGAACTGTTGAGCTTGATCCATTAGAAACTTAGCCAAGAAACCTTTAACCCCGCCTCGTGTCTCCTAATTAGATACTACATCAACCCTTTTTAGATGTACGGCTGAAGCAATATATTTAGGTCTAGGGACCTCCTCCAAACCTGTGAAGGGTGTCTGCCCGAGGATAGATATGCCTAGTAAATCAGAAAACTCCTCTAAAGTAGGGACTAGCTGATAATCCGGGAAGGTGAAACAATGATGCAACAGATCAAAGAACTGGAACAACGCGCTCATCATTTGCTCATCCAACTTTGAAGTGACCAGGCTAAGGAGGTGACCATGTCTTCTAACAAATGAAGAAGTATCAGGAACTTTTGAAACTAAATCTCTTAGATGAACAGGTATCTGCACGAAGTTGACTCGAATGGTATTTCTGCGCATAGAAGTCATGATCTGCAAAACAGAACAAAGATGAATCCCCTCGGTCTTTGAAATGGTTAGTCTAATGAAATATGCATGCTATGTCATGATGCATGATGTCATGATAAAACACACAATAGGTATCACAGATAGCAGACATGGTAAAGGCAAACAAGTCACACAATAGCCCTTAAGTTTCAGGCTTGCATGAGGTTTAGGTACTACCCTCTTGAAGTTCAGTTGGTTCAACCTGTCCTAATAATAGTAACCGGGTTCTAGAGGTTCTCAATATCACTGACCATCCTCAATCGGTCATGGTTTCAGCTCACGCAATCTTTTCTTACGGCCGAAACTATCTCGAGAGTATGGTCTCAATGAGTGTAGTATCGAGTATCGACCAGTTCCCAGCTATATGCCGAGGCCGGCTATCTCACTACTTCCTATGGCCAAGTTGGTCAATTATAGGTTCTAAGGTCAGTTGATGCTTAACGACCCATATAACAGCCCCATATTCTCCTTGTTTCTCCACAAGGGATATCGGTACCAAATAATGTGCCACATCAACGTAGCTACTGCTTCAACCGTATCGGTCTACGTCGTACAGTTCCCTCACAGTTTATTGCTACTTAACTAAAAGGTGTCCCCCAGATCCGGGTTAGGATCTATAGTAACTCTGATATAAAGCCCACAAAGATAAAGCAATCAAATCAAACAATAGAAGCAATATGATGAACTAATCCTAAGGTATACCCCACTTATTGATTTCCCCAGCATAGTCTCCAGTTCTGTGATACGGTGGACAGAACCGAGACTATTTTTAGGAATTGCTGGTTTGCATTTTGCGTTTGTGTTTGCAAAATGTCGCGGTAAGCAAGAGTCTCCACCAACTTTTATTTTATCCAACAAAGAAAGGAAAAAAAGCACAGAAAAATTCCCTTTTTTCGAGATTTTGAGTACGGGGGGTAGATTATAGAAAGGGAAGGTATTAGCACCCTTTCTATCTGTGGTTTTCCACGGGCTCTTAGGTACTTGATCACCATTTTCAAAATTGCTTGTGTATGTTTGATTTGAAAGAAGTTTTGACTTCGATTTAACTCTTGCTTCTGTCTTCAAGAGTGTTACGAAGTGTTTTTGAAAGCTTTGTTTGAAAAGAGGAGTGTAAGTGTGAAAAGTTTGTTTGGATTAAGCAAGTACTTAAGATTCTACCTACTCGAAAAAGAGAATTGTTCTATGTTTGTTTCCTTTAGACAATGCTATCCCACTATTAGTGAGTAGGTAGCATCATCGTCGGAGTTTTAAGGGTCAATTCAAAAGGGACGTATGATCACTAAAGCAATGTTAGGACGTCTTAATGGTAACCCTAATGTCTTAGATCAATTATTCGAAGCAACAATTCTGAGGCAACTTTTCCGAACGGGACTTTGATCTTTGTTTAGACAGGAGAGCGACCACTAAAATGTCCTATACCTAATGACTGTTTACTGAAGGCAACCGAAGTGAGAGCATACCCTAAGAGTGCGCATGTGCGAGTGATTCAATTTCAAGTTATTATCTTTGCACATTTAGGGTTAGCTAACTATTTTAAAATTTACATACATTCTTGTCATGCAACCCTAATTCATACATCTAACAGTTAATATTTGCGGAACTTAAAGGTGCGGAAAGTAAGCTACGCTTTTACAAGGCTTCGGGTATTTACATAGCCAAAAACAAACCCTTAAAAAAACGATAAATGAAAGTAAAAGGTCCTAATTAATCTATTACAACTTGTGAGCAATTACATCAATATGGTAAAAATAATATACTAACGCGCGCGCGAAGAGATTAAGAACGATAAGAAATTAGGGTTTTGACCCTTTCTAACCTAATTAAAAGAAAAATTGTTTTTTTGTTGTTTTTAATATTTTTAAGAAAAAGAATTAGGTTTTTTTAAATTAAACACAAAATGAATTAGTTAATTAAATTAATTAAAGAAAATAATTAAATGGCCTATTTTTGTGTTTTTGTTATTTTTTAAGAAAAAGAAAATAGAATTAAATTAAAACCCTAATTATTCTAATTAATTTCTAATTTATTTACAAAAAACAATTTAAGTTACCTAAAATTAAATAACCTAATTTAATTAATTAATTTTTTGACAAAAAATAAACCTAAATCTAATTGGATAAAAAATATTATTTTGTGATTTTTTGAATAAAAGAAAAAATTAATTTGTTAGTAAAAACAAATAAATTAATTAAATAAAACAAAATATAAAAAGAAAAGATTAAAGAGATTGGGCCTGAAATAACAATCTGAGGGGTGTGTGGATAGCCAAGTCTGGGCCTAAAACAAGTTGGTCCACGTTGACTGGCCAGATTCCCCACTATGCGTTGACTAAGGCCTTTGTGTTCCTTCATCTAATGGCCCTTAGATCTGGCCATCTGGACACTTGGCTAGTTGGATGCTGATGGACCATGATGGTCTCCACGCCTTGTATGCATGTGATCACTGAAAGAAAAAATATGTGAAATAATTAGGGGGACCTGGGATTCAAACCCAGGCCCTGAAGCACATTCCAACGCCTGGTTACCAATTGCGTTAGCTGTTTGATTTGTACATAACATAAACAACAATTATTATATTATAAACAAGCGAAATAATGAAATATTTGCGCGAATTTTCAAACGGACGAGTAAGGTGATGCCACGCCATCATCCCTGTCCTCTCTCTGTGGCTAAAAGGTATGAAGACCTTTACCTACGGATAACGTCTGTTGCTACAAACCTGCAATTTCTCAAAATCAAGCCCAAGCAAGATAAATGAAATAAAAGGCCATGAATCAGTTCGTCTGGACCTGCTGAGCACAATGGTGCTCCTTTTATAGCCCAATTTTACCTGTGTAAAAAGATCCTAAAACGAAGCATAAAACCCTAACAATGGAAAATCTAGATTCAATCCACAAAAATGCAATTGAATGATATGGATAGCTTACAAATGTTCCAAGGATCAAGAATATATAACTATTTCGTGCTATAAGTGCCAGAATGATGCAATTCGATTTAAAAAATAAATCAAAGCCGTGGCTGACTTACAGTGGGTTTCAGGGCCTGGAAGTGCTTGTTCTTGATTGGTTTTTCTTGCTGGTGATCCCAGGAAGCGATTGGGATGGTCAGGAGGCTTTATAATTGCCTGGAAGTATGAATTCAACTCAGCACTTTTTGTGATTTTTTCAAGTTTGGTTCTTGTTCTTGCGCCTCTCTCTAGCCTTGTTTTAGGTCTGCAAATGTTCAATATATATCAAGGATTGGATTAGGGTTTAAAACATGATCTCAATCTTCCTCCATTATTGATTTTGATTTGGATTTGATTCACTTGAAAATCTTGCTAAAAATAGGTCAAACTCAATCTTTTTGTGCACACAAAGGCCTTGCACGAATTCAATTACTTGCCAACTGGATATAGGACCTGAAACAAGCACAATATCTTGAGATTTCAATGTTTTGGATTTTTCCATGATTTGTTTTGATTAAAATAGATTTAATTCAAATAAAAATCAAAATAAATAATAAAAATAAGATAATGACAAGTGGAAAGAGCTAGGGCTCGTGGACCATGCTACCAACTCAAAACAAGTGCAAAAAGTTAGGCCCATTTAGCAAAAATTGCAATTTGAGGCATAGTTGACTTTTGGCAATTTTACAAAAAATGTCAACTTCACCAATGCATAAAGGTGTTTTTGTTCATGTATGAAGCTTTGACAAAAAAGGTGTTTTTGTTGACTTTTCAAAATGACCTATAATGTCCAAATTCATATCTTCTTGTGAGTGCATATTTTGAACTTGGGAGCTGAATATGGATTGTATAGAATTGAATACTCTTAAAAATGAGCTTTGGATGGGTCATTTCTCATAAAATATGAGAAAGTTATGCTTGGTCAAAGTTGAGTTGACTTTTTCTACAAAACCCTAATTTAGCAACTTTTGGTTCTTGATGAATTAGGAGCAATCCTTGATGAATCATGATCAACGCTTGATAAAATGATGAAATGTACTTCAAAATGAGTATGTTGACCAAAAATATTGAAGTTTGACTGTATGTGGGCCACATTTGACTTTTTCCCTAGCACAGTCGATTTTCAGGCCTTTGAGCAATTGACTGAGCAAACTTTCTCTGTAGGGCTTGAAACTTGGCATGGATGATCTTGAGAACATATTAGGACAATGGTGAGCATTTGGGATCCCTTTGACTCAAGTATCTTGATGCAACATGAAACCCTAATTTGAGGTAGACTGCCTTTAGGAGAGAGTTTGTCTGGTCAACTCTTGGACTTCCTTGGGCAATTTGAGGATCTTTCTTGAAATATTTTAAGAAATATGGGAGGGCAAATTTTGGGGTACAACACCAAGCTTCTTTCTTTATTCCATGGTAATACACTTCAGCACCGTAGTTCCATAACACTGCGTTGTTGGAAGAGTACGGAATTAGCTCAGGGCCAGTAATTATCATAGGAGCAACAGTCAGTTCATTCAAAATCCTGATAGGACCTTTTGAGGAGATCCTAGGAGGATTGTTTGAAATTTTTATGATGGAGAGGTCTTCAATCTTATCGGTCAAACTTTTAATAGACAGAGTTCTCTCAAATAGGATCTCATGACTATTCATCAGGCGTTGAACACCTTATTTTAGCCATTTGCATCCATTAATTTGTTTGGTGCATCAATCACAGTCTTTCAAACAGCCAGGGAAAACCCCGACTCTCAGCAAATTCTTTTTGACAATGGTTAACGGGGTAGTTAAGTCTTTGACGGAGGAAACAAAAATAGTGTCTTCAATTGCATTGACACCTTTGCCATGGTTTAGCATTGGTGTCGTTATCACATTGGGAATTGTAGGCGGATCAAATTCGATTGTCTTGTTGTCAATTAGATCTTGAATTTTGCTCTTCAGTGCCCAGCATTGATCGGTATCATGCCCGAGACTATTTGAATGATATGCACACTTGGTATTCGGATTGTATTTAGGTGAGGAAGTGTTCGGATTGGGCGGAGGATCACGCAGTGTCACCAAGTTGGCCTTTAACAGGTGTTGTAAGGCTTGGGATAGCGACATGCCTATCCTTGTGAACTGTCTTCGTGGAGCCTCAAATCGTTGATGATTGGAAGATTATCTTTGAATAGGAGTAGGGTTAGAGATCAGAACAACATTAACGGACAGAAAGTTATCCTTCTTGGTACAAGCCTTTGCTCTGTACACAACATTCATTTCTTTCTTCCTAGTGAAGGGTTTTTTTACGGGGTTGGAGGTGGAAGTAGACGCCATGGGGATTTTCCCGCTCTTGATACCACTTTTGACCCTTTCACCGGTTAGGATAAGCTCGATGAAACTGGAAGAAGAACACCCAACAAATAAGTTTAAAAATGGACCAGATAACATGCCCATAAGCATATCAATATGTTCACTGTCTGTTAACGGTGGTTGGACCCTACTGGTAAGATCCCTCCACTTTTGGGCGAACTCTTTGAACCCCTCATTTTTACCCATCGTCATGTCTTGTAGTTGAACTTTAGTCGGCGCCAAGTCGAAATTATATTGGTATTGGTGATAGACAGCAATGACCAAGTCTTCCCAGGTATGGATACGGGAACCCTCCAATTGGTAAAACCACTCTAGTTGAGTCCCAGCCAAGCTTTCTTGAAAGAAATGGACCCAGAGTTTCTTGTTGGTGGTGTGCGGTTGTATTTTGTACATGTAAGACTTCAGATGAAGCTTTGGGAAGGAAACCTTGTCATATTTAATGAAGAATGGTATCTTGAATTTATGGGGAATGACAAACCCAAATATTAAGCCCAAATCATCAAAATCCAAACCAGGAACGACTAGAATCTCAACGGCCTTCAGTCTATCCTCTAGCCGCTTGTACTTATCATCGGCATGAGGATACTGCTCGTCAAAGTAGTCTTCCTCATTGGACACTTGATCATTGACACACCTAACCCGAGTGCTCCTTGCTTCTTCATCTTTATTTTCGTCTTCCTCAGACGAATCTTCAACTATCGGTATCTGGCGGATCGGCTCTTTGAATCTTTTACCCATGTTGACTAGGGCTTTCCTTTTTGGTTTCTTTTCGGATGCCAGAAACGTCATCAACTCTTGTTTCCCCTTGGCCAGGGTCAGTAGAGTCTCTTGAAATTGGGAATTTTGTGCTTGTAGGTCCTTCACTATTTTCTCGATATCCATCTTACTGAAATAAACAGCAGAAAGATAAGGAAACTTGTCGTGGAAAACCTGTTTATGTTATGATGCATGAAAAATGTGCATGCAAATGATTTCAAGGATTTATAAAATTTAAATTTGTCTAGACAAAGAATGAACAAACGTCAAATTGCATTAATAAGTTCAAAATGGTTACAATGTGCCTCTTGGGATTACAAAATAAATTTCTAAGACAAAAAGGTCAAACGCATCCTCTTTGGTGCAATGTAGGCGTTCAAGCTTTGTTCTTCATGAAATTGCCTTGTAAGCTCCAAAACCCTTTTCTCGCTTGCGTAGAACTGAGCTTCGAAGGTGTCTCGCTCTTCTTTTAGCTATATCCAACCCTTTTTCAAGTCTTCAAGAGAAGTAGGCATGTTGGGATAAAGGACAGTATACGGGACATCTCCTTCAGCAACATGCTTCACAATAATAGGTAGGATGGAGGGGTAAGGCATTACGAGCTTCTGAGCATGAGCTCGTACCCGCATGAGGTAAGGCTCAAGGGGAATAGAATTCTTGCGTCCCAGTGTCTCACTATCCACTTTGTTTACCATCTTCCAAGCTCGTACAAACCCCTGCGGTAGCCTTGATCGTCGCTCTCGTAGTCGAACACCACTCCTTAGATGAGCATATCATGAGGTCCATCTCTTCGGGCATACCCAAATTGTCGTAAAGCTAAGCAAGGGTTGTAAGTGATACCTCCCCTAATGCCAAGTAGAGGGACATTAGGGAATTCCCCACAACGGTCAATGATAGAATTATATTCCAAGGATCGAGAACACCAATGAATGTCAGAGTGGGTGAGGGACATCATCCTTTGAGACCATGTTAATCCTTGCTCATTCTTCAAACTTTGATCGAGGTAGGTGCAAAGTAAACCACTTGGAGAGTAGGGGAACGCAACACAAGAGAGTACCTCTTTTCTTCATGGTGCGAGTATGGACACAATGTAAGATGTCTCCAAGCAAAGTAGGTATAAGATTACGAGAGAGAAAGACTTTGATGGCATTCACATATATGAATTGGTCCGAATTGGGAAATAGAACCAAACCATAGATTAGAAGGGCCATGATATCTTCAAAGGCTTTAAAAGCCATGTCTTCCCATAATGAACGAGCCTTCTCCAATAAAAACTTGGCTAGGAACCCTTTAACTCCGCTTCTTGTCTCCCAATTTGCTATGATGACAACTCTCTTCAGATGCAAGGCTTCGGTAATGACTTCAGGTTTTGGAATCCCTTCTAAACTGGTGAGCGGTATTTCATCAAGCACGAGCACTCTTAATAGTAGAAAGAATTCTTATAGTGTATGTACCAACTGATAGTCAGGAAAGGTGAAGCAATGATGTATGAGATCAAAGAATTGGAAGAGCACACACATCATTTCTTCTTGGAAATTGGAGGTATCCAAACTGAGGAGTCGACCACATTTCTTGGTGAAAGGAGAATCTTCAGGCACCCTTGATGCTAATTCTTGGAGTTGAGGGTCTGCTTTTACGAAGCTGATTCGGATGGTATTCCTTCGGACGGGATTCTTGGCCTACTAAACAAAGCAAAGATAAATTCCTAAATCCTTGAAATGGTTACTGAGAATGCTTATGATGTTATGATGTTATGTACAAGTATGCAACGCAAGCAAGTTGTTATGTACACACAAAGCAGACAAGTTCTTAGGTTTAGGCTTGCATGGAGTTGGTAAGTACCCTCTTGAAGTTTAGTTGGCTCAACCTATCTTAGAAAGTAACTGGGTTCTAGGGGATCTCAATATCACTGACCTTTCTTTTAGGCATTGTCTCAGCATAATCAATCTTTTCTTGCGGCCGAGATATCCCAAAAGTCTGACCTCAATGAGTGTAGTATCGAATATCAACCAATTTTCAGCTTTCCACTGAAACCAGCTATCTCACTACTTCCTAATGGCCAAGTTGTTCAATTAAGGTTCTAAGGACAGTTAGTGCTTCATGACACCACTCGGCGGCCCCGTATTCTCCTCGATTCAACATAAGGGATACCGGTACCAACAAGTGTGTCACACTAACATAGCCATTACTTCAACCATATAGGTCTATGTTGTACATTTTTCACAATCTATTGCTACTTACCTAAAAAGGTACCCCAGATTCGGGTAGAGGATCAAAACAGGCCCAAACAAGGAACCATAATGTAAAGCAAACAAGTCAAACAAAGAAAAAGAAAGTAAAGGTGATCTAGCCCCAAGGTAACCCCGCATTTAAGTATTTCCTCAGCAGAGTCGCCAGTTCTGTAATACGGTGGGAGAGTTGACTTAGGTGTTTTGCGTTTGATCGCATTTGTTACGGATAGCAAGAGTCACCACCGACTTTCCTTTTATCTGATAAAGGAAAGGGTGAAAAGAACAGGAAAGACCTTTTAGATTATTTTCTTGAGTTTGGGGGGTAGATTATGAAAAAGGAAGGTATTAACATCCTTTTCATCCATAGTTATCTATGGGCTCTTAGTTGCTTGCTAGATCATTTTCTTTTGTTTGAAAGTGTGCTTTGTGGTGGGTTTTTGAAAGTATTTTTGAAAAGCGCCTTCATTTAGGCTAACTTTGTAATGATTCTTGTCTATATAAGAATGTATACAAAGTGTTGGACTTTTGAAAATATTTCATGTTTTGAAAGTGTTTAGTGTGTGTTAGAAAAGATGTTTGTTTTGAAAATGAGCAAGTAACTAAGAACGTTTCTACCTACTCAAAAGTATTTTATTCTTCTCCTCCTCCTTTAGATGTTGCTATATTACCATTGATTGGTAAGAAGCCTTATCTTTGGATGTAAAGGGACGGGCGTGGGTCATCGTATAGTCATGATAGCAATGTTGTGAGATATCTTAGCATTTCTCTTGAGGGACTAAGATCCTTTGTAAGGCAACATCCGAAGCGTCATCGAGGGACTATGATCTTGTATTTTTTATTCTTTTTGCTTAAGACGTCTCACATGCATGTCATGGCCATTTTCTCAAGGCAACAAGTGGAGTTAACCCTAGAGGTGTAAAGTGTGCAAGTGTTTGCATTTCATGCTTGGTTTATCTTGGATTAGTGTTTTCTAAGTATTGATTTTATCTTCCCATACAAATCCTAATTACTAGTATTTATATGAAAGCGATAAATTGCGGAAAGTAAATATCCTACGCTATTACAATCACTTGGGGACGGGGTGTACAAATTTACAAATGGGGGTTGCAAGAAATTAAAGTCCTAATTATTTATTACAACCATATTGAAATAATTACAAGAATTGAAATGTAAAATATATTTGCTTTGTTTTTGTTAAGAGAAGAAATAAATTTGCTTAAGGAAATGTTTTTAGTCTTTTTGTTTTTAAAAGAAATAACGCAAATTATATGAATATAAATTATTTTTGGTGTTTTTTATTAATGAAAATAAAAGTGATGATAAAAATAATAAGAAAATAAGAGTTAGATTTAACGTGTTACTGAAAGAATAGAAATAAGAGAGAGCAGAAGTTCTGACTCATGCACGCTGCAAATGTGAAAGAAAATGTTAGCAGAAAAGGGGAAAGCCAGAAGTTCTGGATCCAGACGCACTAAAGTTCTGAGGTTGCTGGGAACAAAGGAAAGCCTAGAAGTTCTTATTGCTGAGAGAACCTAGATGTTCTAGTGTTACTGGAAGGTTAGAAGTTCTGGTTGTTGAGAGAGCCTAGAAGTTTTAATGCAGTTGGAAACCTAGAAGTTCTAATGTTATTTGAAGGCTAGAAGTTCTGATAATGGGTAAGTGTGGTGTCAATGATATTGGATGAGAATATCTAGAAGTTCTAGTCCATGAGTAATGTTTTGACAAACAAATGGAAGGGTTTATCTAGAATTTGTGGTCCAGGAATATTGTTTGACAAATAATGAGGTAAAAAAGTCAAGAAATAAACATAAAAAGATGCTTCTGGGGCTAGAACCCAGGATCCTTAACACTAATGCCTTATGTGCACGTTCTCTACCACTGGGGTGACTATACATCTGGTATTAGAAGCAAACACATAAACATATATTATAAAGTAAGTTTTTATGATGAACTTCATCTTCTTCTTCGTGCCAGCCAGAGCATCTGCAACTTAGTCATTTCTAAAAAAAAATGGAAAATGAAAACATAGAAGTTATGGCAAATTTCATCATGGTTTCAGAAATACAAAGCATCAAAACTGTAAACCAAAATCAAGCATGAATTTTGCTAATCCTAATTCTGAACCCTAATTTCCTCAAGAAGTTATGATCTGAAATTCTCTCTACTTAGGCCATATAAATGAAACCTATAAATATGTACAGATTCAGAGCCATGATATCTACATTGTGTCTTTGAAATTGCAAGCCTAACAATACCTAAATAATGAGATGAAAATCAGAAGAAACTTACCTTGCAGCTGGAGATTCTTCTGTGAGTTAGAGCCTGGTTTAGATTGCTGTGATGTTCTGGTCAGCTTCCTCAAGTTCTCAAAAAGCTAAAGCAGCCCTTAACTTGAGTTATGGCTGGTTGGAAGGCTCTGGAGCAGTCAAGATGCAAAGTTCTGATTTTTGAAATGGAGAGTGGTGAATACTATATTACAATTTGAAAACAGAAGTCGGGAAAGCTTCTACGTGTATACCAGAAATTGTATGGATGATTTGGCCAAGAAACACACAAGGAAAATTAGAGTTTGGATGCAAAAACTAAAAAATAACAGGTTTTGCATTTGAGTTGCAGTTTCAAGTTCTTGGGAATTTTCAGCAAGGTTTCAGGGTTTTTTTTCTCAATCTTTTTCAATTCTCCTTCAATTTGAAAATGAAGTTTAATTTATAGGAAAAGGATTTAGAATCTTGGAGAAGTTAAGAGTACATCCATCATGTGTTATGGATCGTTGACTTGTTTTTGAAGCAAGTTTAGACAAACATGTTTTCAAGGCAAGGTAGGGGTGAGTAGCTTTAATCACGCTTAATCTGGGTTTGTAGGTGTTGTACCCCAAAATTTTCCCTCCCATATTTATCAATACATTTCAAGTGTGGTCCTCAAATTACTCAAGGAAGTCCAAAGGTTGACCAGACAAACCTTCTCCTAAGGCAGTCAACCCCAAATTAGGGTTTCAATTTGCATCAAGATGTGTGAGCCCAAAGCATCCCAAATGCTCATAATTATCATAAAATGTTCACAAGATCATCCATGTCAAGTTTCAAGCCTTGCAGAGGAAGTTTGCTCAGTCAATTGCTCAAAGGGCTGAAAATCGACCGTGCTAGGGCAAAAGTCAACTGTGTCCTACATACAGTCAAACTTCAAGATTTTTGGTCAACATCCTCATTTTGAATTATTATTCATCATTTGATCAAGGTTTGATCATGATTCATCAAGGATTGCTCACAATTCATCAAAACCCAAAAGTTGCTAAATTAGGGTTTTGCAGGAAAAGTCAACTCAACTTTGACCAAGCATAACTTTCTCATACTTTATCAAAAATGACCCATACAAAGCTCATTTTGAATAGGATTCATTTCCCTACAATTCATATTCATCTCCCAAGTTCAAAATATGCACTCACAAGAAGATATAAATTTGGACATTATAGGTCATTTTGGAAAGTAAACAAAAACACTTTTTTGTCAAAGCTTCATACATGAACATGGAAGACTCAATTGAGATGAGACCAAAAGGGTTGCTTAGAGTACATCTTAAATTTTCTAAAAAGTCCAAGAACACATCTCTAGGGTCAAAATTGAAGGAGTTATGCATTGGTGAAGTTGACACTTTTGCAAAGTTGCCAAAAGTTAAATGTGCCTAAAATTGCAATTTTTGTCAAATGGGCCCAACTTTTTGTGTTTGCATTAAGTTTGTAACATGATCCATGACCCATAATCCTTCCCACTTTTCTTTATTTTATTTTTATCATTTATTTTGATTTTTATTTCAATTAAATCAAATAAAATCAAAATAAAATCATGAAAATATGAAAACTAATCAAAGCTTGAGATTTTGTGCATGTTTAGGTCTCTTATACAGTTGGAAAGAGAATCAAATCGTGGAAGCTTCATTTGGACACAAAAAGATTGGATTTGGCTTAATTTGGAAAGATTTACATAAGGATCAAATCATGATTCAATCATCTTAATGGAGAAATATTTGAAGCAAGTTTGTAACCTAATTCATTCTTGGGTACATATAGAACATTGATAGACCAAAAGCAAGGGGATTAGAGGCGTGAGAAACAGAAAGCAAACTTTGCAAAAACTCAACAAAAGTGGTAAATCAAATTCCAATTTTCAGGCCATCTCAAGCCTTCCCAGCTGTCTCAATCGCTTGCTGGATATCTCTGGGTCATATTGAAATCACTAACAAGCCTCATAACATCCAAAAATGCACTGTAAGCACCTCACGACATTCATACATTTTTGAAATTGTATCTCATAATTCTGGCATTGTTAGCATATTTTATGGACATATTCTGAATCCTTGAAACATTTGCAAGCTAATGACAATACTTAATTGCAATTTTGTTAACCATACAGAAAGTTGCCATGATTAGGGTTTAGGTTTTGTTTTTAGGGATTTTACTAGCAGGAACAATTAGCCATGGAGAGTGGTACCATGATGCTTGTGAGATTGCAACAAGCTGATTGGTACCACTGGAATTGATTTATCATGCAGGGATGAGGTTTTGGAATGGACAAGGGTTATACCTACACCCTTTGTCCGTAGGTAAAAGTTCTGGACTTTTTCCAACGGAGGGAGGAAGAAGAAGGGTGGTGTGGCATTCCCTGATTCGCTTATTCAAACCGCACGCGTCTTATAATCCAATATTTCGTTTTTCCATATAATCTTATTTTGGCATTAGGTATACAATAATGTGCACTAGCTCAGATGGTCATCAGGCGTTTGGAAAAGCCAAAGGGCCTGGGTTCGATCCCCAGGTCCCTATATTATTTCATGATTTTTCTTCTTATATAATCAGGCACATATGCACACAAGAAGACCACCATACGCCATCATCCTTCAACCATCAGATCTCCGGCTAGTCAGATCCAACGCCTATCACATGAGGGCCTATCATGGGCGTAAGTCAAGCAGGCGCATGGAATTTGGAAAAGTCAAACGGGTTGTTAGCATTTGGGCCTTGAAAGTGCTAATCATACCCCTTTCCTGCTGAAACAACCAGGCCCATTCTAATTTCTTTTCTATTTTCTATTTCTTTTATTTAATTTATTTTGATTAATTATTTTCTAACATAAAATTAATTCTTTTTTTTACAAAACTCATAAAATCAATTTTCAACAATTTAGATTTAGGTTTGATTTTTATCAAATTTAATTTAATAATTAGTTTAATTTAATTTTAGGGTAATTCTAACCTTTTTGTAAATAATTTAAAATAAATTAGAAAATTAGGGTTTGTTCTTGATTTAATTTTTAGTCTTTTTCTCAATAAAACAAAATACAAAAATAGGTTAAATTAATTATTTTTCTTAATTTAAATTAATTAGTAATTAGGTTTGTATTTATTTAATTAAAACCTTATTTTCTCAAAATAATCAAAAACAACAAAAATATGTTTTTTCTTTTAATTAGGTTTAGACGGGGTCAAAACCCTAAGTTCTCTCGTTCTTAATTTATCGCGCGCGTTTATTATTTTTACCATGTTAATGTAACTGCTCATGGGATGTAATAGTTTAATTAGGACTTTTCGTTTATTTATCGTTTTATGGGTTTTTGGCTATGTAATTAATCCCCTTCCCCGAAGCCTTGTAATAGCGTAGTTTTATTTTCCGCATTTTAATTCTCACAAAATGTTAACTGTTAGATGTATGATAATAGGATTGCATGAAAAGACTGTATGTTAATTTTAAAATGGTTGGCAAACCCTAAATGTGCAAAGATAATAACTGAAATCAAATCACTCGCACATGCGCACTCCTAGGGTATACTCTCACTTCGGTTGCCTTCGATAAACGATCATTAAGTATAAGGTGTTTTAGTGGTTACCCTCTTGTCTAACAAAGATCAAAAGTCCCATTCAGAAATGTTGCCTCAGAAATATTGCCTCAGAAAGGTCGCCTCGGAAATGTTGCCTCGAATATGATCTTAAGACATTAGGGTTATTACTAAGACGTCCTAACATTGCTTTAGTGGTCGTACGTCCCTTACGAATTGACCCTTACAACTCCAACGACGGTGCTACCTACTCTTTAATAGTAGGATAGCGCTATCTAAAGGAAACAAGAATAGAAACATTCTTTTTTTCGAGTAGGTAGATGCTAGTAGGTACTTGCTCAAAACAATAAACTTTTTCACACTTACACCTTTTTCAAACAAAGTTTTCAAAAACACTTCGTAACACTCTTGAAGACAGAAGCAAGGGTTAAAACAAAGTAAAATAAAACTTTTCAAAACAAACACACACAAGCAGTTTTAAAAGATGAGCAAGTACCTAAGAGCCCGTGGAAAACCACAGATAGAAAGGGTGTTAATACCTTCCCTTTCTATAATCTACCCCCGGTACTCAAAATCTCGAAAAAAGGAATTTTTCTGTACTTTTGTCCTTTCCAGTTGGATAAAATAAAAGTCAGTGGCGACTCTTGCTTACCGCGACATTTTGCAAACGCAAAACGTAAACCAACATTTTCTCAAAACAATTCGGTTCTGCCACCGTATCACAGAGCTGGAGAATTTGCTGGGGACTAATAAGTGGGGTATACCTTAGTATTAGTTCATCTTAAATTGCTTATCTTGTTTGTTTTGGTTGCTTTACTGTTAAAGGGTCTCGTATTGGGGGTTACTATAGATCCTAACCCGGATCTGGGGGACACCTTTTAGGTAAGTAGCAATAAACTGTGAGGGAACTGTACGGCGTAGACCGATACGGTTGAAGCATTAGCTACGTTGATGTGGCACATTGGTTAGTACTGGTATCCCTTGTGGAGAAACGAGGAGAATACGGGGCTGTTGTGTGTGTCGTTAAGCATCAGCTGACCTTAGAACCCATAATTGACCAACTTGGCCAGTAGGAAGTAGTTAGATAGCCGGTCTCGGTGTAAAGCTGGGAACTGGTTGATACTCGATGATACACACATTGAGACCATACTCTCGAGATAGTTTCGGCCGCAAGAAAAGATTACGTGAGCTGAAACCATGACCAATGGAGGATGGTCAGTGATATTGAGAACCTCTAGAACCCGGTTACTTTTGTTATGACAGGTTGAAACCAACTGAACTTCAAGAGGGTAGTACCTAGACCTCATGCAAGCCTTAACTTAAGGGCTATTGTGTGACTTGTTTGCCTTTTACATGTCTGTTATCTCCTATATATGTTATTTGTTTTACCATGACATCATGCATCATAACATAGCATGCATACTTCATTATACTAACCATTTCAAAGACCGAGGGGATTTATCTTTGTTCTGTTTTGCAGATTATGTCTTCCGTGCGCAGAAACACCACCCGAGTTAACTTTGTGCAAATACTTGCCCAACTTAAAGAGTTAGCCTCAAAATTTTGAGACTTCTTCGTTCATTAAAAGACATGGTCAGCTTCTTAGCTTGGTTACCTCAAAGTTTGATGAGCGGATGATGAGTGTGCTTTTCCAGTTCTTCGACCATGTGCATCATTGCTTCACTTTCCCAGATTATCAGTTGGTTCCCACTTTGGAAGTGTTCTCGTACTTATTGGGTATATCCATCCTATAGCAGATGCCCTTCACAGGTTTGGAAGAGACTCCTAGACCAGAAGACATTGCTTTAACTCTACATTTGAAACAGGATGATGTAGTATATAATTAGGAGACACGAAGAGGGGTTGAAGGTTTCTTAGCCAAGTTTCTGATGGATCAAGCTCAGTTATTTTGGGATAACTTGGATTTCCAGGCTTTCGAAGACATCTTAGCTCTCCTTAACTACGGTTTGGTTCTCTTCCCGAATCCAGATTCCTTTATAGATGTGAATGCGGTTAAGATCTTCCTGTCTCACAATCCCATGCCTACTCTATTGGGTGATATCTTGCATCCCCTCTACACTCGTACTGTGCGAAGAAGAGGGGCCCTCATGTGTTGCATTCCGCTGTTGGCGAGGTGGTTTATTTCGCACCTCCCAAAATCTGTGTTAAAGAATGAAGAAGGTTTAGGATGGTCTTACAGGATAATGTCCCTGGCCCATACAGACATTCTTTGGAGTTCCAAGGCTATGGAAAGCACTATAGTCATTGATTGATGTGGGGGATATCCTAATGTCATGTTGCTTGGAATCAGAGGGGGTATAACCTACAATCCTTGCCTAGCTTTACGATAATTTGGTCGTGCTCAGAGAGGTGGTCCTCATGAGCTACTTCTTACAGATATTGCATTTGACTACAAGGAGGACGTTGATGAGCATCGCCGAAGGTTTATACGAGCCTGGGGCATGGTGAACAGATCTTACCCTTAAGAGCTAGGACCAAGGACTTCTCTCCCTATGCAACATTATCTCCAGTGGGTCCGAGCTCGAGCCTAGAATCTTGGAATGCCTTATGAAGCTGTGTTGCCAGTGGTTGTGGAGCCTACTGTTGTACCCCAAAATTTGCCCTCTCATGTTTTCAAAGGTCTTCCCTTACATTGTTGGTCACAAACACTTGCCTAACAAAAATAAAGTTATTTTTTGAAGATAAACAAAGTGTCTTTCGATTGACATCTGGGAAAAGTATTTGATTGGGTATCCAAAATCCTTCGACACGGGCTTGACTCACCAGTCTTCGATTGGGCATTTGGCACTCTTCGATCGGGCTTTGATTGGTAAGCTTCGATTAGGTGTTTGGAAACCTTCGATCAAGCTTTGGTCCGCAAGTCTTCGATTGAGCATTGGACCCCCTTCGATCAAGTCAATTTCACAATGCTTCGACTACGCATTAACTACTTCAGGCTTACCTTCGACTCACGAGGCAAGAATCTCCTACAAGTTTGTTTCAATTCACAAAGGAAAAGGCCCCTTAACTTGTCAGCACACCAGGCAAGAGGCTCATTCGAAGAACATGTAAATGACTCATTCAAAGAACATGTAAAGGTCCATTCGAAGAAGCATTCAAAGGGTCTAGTCGAAGAACATGTAAAGGTTCATTCGAAGAAGCATTCAAAGGGTCTAGTCGAAGAACATGTAAAGGTCCATTCAAAGAAGCATTCAAAGGGTCTAGTCGAAGAACGTGTAAAGGTCCATTTGAAGAAGCATTCAGAAGGCCCATTCGAAGGGTACATAAGAAGTCCATTCGAAGGAAGCAACTCAAGACCAATCGAAGAGCATGGCCTGAAGGCATTCGAAAATCAAAGGTGTCCAGGTTCATTCAAGATTCCAAAGAGACATGAATATTTCAAAAAGGAAATCTTTTAATATGTCTGATTCTTGTCTCATGGCTTTAAAGGCCTGGTTAAATGGTTGTCCCTTGCCATTTTTATGCACCCTCACACTCCTATAAATACGAGGCCAATGACACATAACAAAGGGAAGAGGAAGACATTTTGGAGATACACTGCCCACAAACCCACCAAAGGTTGTCAACATTTTCATAAGTAATCCAAGCCAAAGCAACCCTTCAACAAAAGTATCCACGCCCAGAAATCCCAGATCGAAGGTACCCACATCCAGAAAGTGCCAAATCAAAGGTTCCAACTACTGGTAAGAGAGGGCAAAATGTCAAACTTTGTATTTACATAACACATCCATATTTGTTGTTTCATTCGATTTGTCATTCTAGACATAATCAAAGGGCTTGGGTTTGGCACCCAGGTCATGTTTTTTGTTGCTAACACTTGCTATAGATATAGCCTGAAAAGACCCAGCACGCGCAGGATCGAAGGACCTGAGTTTCGATACCCAGGTCATGCGTTTTATTTTGCTAACATATTTTTGCAGATGCAGTGCCTCCACAGGTGATCCTTCAGGCCTTTCCAGCAACGCCCTTCATAGAATCGAAAGGCAGCCTTCTTCCTCTGAATCAAAGCCCCCCCTTTCTCCCTGCAATCGAAGTTTACCCATATCCTTCCCAAACCCAATCAAAGGAGGCAGGAAAGGGTGCAAATCGAAGCTTGCCCCATCAATTCTCAAGCCCAATCGAAGGCTACTCACACCCATTCCCTAGCTCAATCGAAAGAAGGCCAAAGAAGGGTGAATCAAACGAGTCCATGGCATGGATCGAAGAAGTCTTTTCTCTTATTTATTTTTACTTTTTACTTGTCTTTCAATTTAGTTGTAATAGTTAATTAGGTCTTTACTTTTACCGCTTTACTTTTCAAGGGTTTATTTTTTGCTATGTAAATACCCGAAGCCTTGTAATAGCGTAGTTTAATTTTCGCATTTTAAATTCTGCAAATATTTAACTGTTAGATGTATGATATTAGGATGAATGACAAGAATGTATGTCAAAAACTTTAAAACAGTTAGATAACCCTAACATGTGCAAAGATAAATAATCTGAAATTGAATCACTCGCACATGCGCACTCCTAGGGTACACTCCCACTTGGTTGCCTTCGGTAAACGGTCATTGAGTATAGGGTATTTTAGTGGTCGTCCTTTTATCTCAAAGATCAAAGTTGCCTCAGAAAGGTTGCCTCGGAATTGTTGCCTCGAATGATTGATCTAAGACATTAGGGTTATTACTAAGACGTCCTAACATCGCTTTAGTGATCGTACGTCCCTTTCGAATTGACCCTCAAAACTCCAACAACGGTGCTACCTACTCACTAATAGTGGGTTAGTATTGTCTAAAGGAAACAAGCATAGAACAAATCTTTTTTCGAGTAGGTAGATTAGCTCTTAAGTACTTGCTCAAACAAAACAAACCTTTTTCACACTTACACTCTTTTACAAACAAAGTTTTCAAAAACACTTCATTACACTCTTGAAGACAGAAGCAAGAGTTAAATCGAAGTCAAAACAAAATCTTTTCAAATCACACAAACACAAAGAAAACAATTTTGAAAATGATGAGCAAGTACCTAAGAGCCCGTAGATAACTACGGATAGAAAGGGTGCTAATACCTTCCCTTTCTATAATCTACCCCCCGTACTCAAAAATATCTCGAAAAAGGAATTTTTCTGTGCTTTTTTCCTTTCCTTGTTGGATAAAATAAAAGTCGGTGGCGACTCTTACTTACCGCGACATTTTGCAAACATAAACGCAAAACATAAACCAGCAAATTCCTAAAAAAGGAGAAACACGTCCTGGTTCTGGCCACTGTATCACAGAACTGGCGACTCTGCTGGGGAGATAATAAGTGGGGTGTACCTTAGGATTAGTTCATCATATTGTTTTCAATTGTTTAATTTGTTTGCTTTATTTTTGTGGGCTTTGTATCGGAGTTACTATAGATCCTAACCCGGACATGGGGATACCTTTTAGGTAAGTAGCAATAGACTGTGAGGGAACTATACTGCGTAGACCGATACGGTTGAAGCAGTAGCTACGTTGGTGTGACACATTAGTTGGTACCGATATCCCTTGTGGAGCAACAAGGAGAGTATGGGGCTGCTAATGGGTCATTAAGCATCAAATGACCTTAGAACCTATAATTGACCAACTTGTCCATAGAAATTAGCAGTATGCTACACTGATTGAGACCATACTCTCGAGATGGTTCTGGCCGCAAGAAAAGATTGTGTGACTGGAATTATGACCGATGGAGGATGGTCAGTGATATTGAGAACCTCTAGAACCCGGTTACTATTATTAGGACAAGTTGAACCAACTTAACTTCAAGAGGGTAATACCTAAACCCCATGCAAGCCTAAACCTAAGGTTGTTTGTGTGACTTGTGTGCTTTCAACTTGAACTACTTGCACAATTTTATTATCTAACAACATGAGTTCCTTGCAGGTTTTGTTTACAGTCCTTATCTAATAACTTAGATTTCTTGCCAGATTTACTCGTTTACATCACCCTACACTTTTGCTTAAACGCATAGCATACACATCATAACATCATGCCTTAACATTTCCTTAATCATTTCAAGGATCTCAAGGGTGTGTGATGCAGGTTATGGTAAATCAAACGTCTAGCAAGGGGAAAAGGGGATTTATTTTCCTCTAGCCAATGTCGTCTAGAGATCAAAACATGATAACTTGAGTCAGGAGCTATGACCCACTCGATATGGTGAGCTTGACTCTTAAAGAAGGACTCTTAACAACATGAAGTTTCTTCAATCAAGTTGCATTCAACTTCTGACACTTTCTTGTTTACCCCACGAGATCCTTGAAAACATTGCATACATATATCATACATATCATTGCATAACAGGTCTTCCAGTATAGGTCTCTCATGTTCTCGCTGTTTATTTCAGCAATGGCTCTCCAACAAGACAACAGAGATCTTAAAACTCAAGAAGCTCAGTTCAGGGGAATATTCCTAAACCTATCCAAGGGGCAAGAAGAGTTAAAAACACTCCTCGTTGGGAACTTGGTCAAGAAAAGTCCTGAAGACAATACAGACGAATGACTGGAGAAATTGCAAGTTGAGGTAGGTGCAATGAGAACCAAGATGCTGGGGAAGATGGCTCTTATCCAAAGCTTAGCTCGAAGAGCTGAGAACCATTATCAACCAGCTTCATCAAGACCGATACAATAGTATGAAGCAAACAGTCGAGGCCGGGGACCAAGTCATTGATCAACCTTCAAGAAGACAAGGGTTTGGTTCGATGAAGAATAGACCTCTCCAAGTTACTAGTACCTCACGGGTCCAGCAACAACCTTGACATAAACAACGGGTTAATCAGAGTAAGCTGGATATGCCCAAGAGGCAGTTTACCAATCTTAACATGCCGCTGTCTCAAGCTTTACAACACCTGTTGAGAATGAACCTGGTGACGTTGATAGGACTTCATTCGAATCCCAAGACTTCTTCACCTAACTACAATCATGATGAAAGGTGTGCATATCACTCCAACAGTCTGGGGCATGATACTGATGATTGTTGGAAGTTGAAGTACAAAATTCAAAACCTGATTGATGAAGGAGTATTGTAATTCACACAAGATGGTCAACTGGAATGTTTTTGTCAATCCTCCAAGGCTCACCATTTGAAGTGACAAGTTCTGACAAGAGAGGCTTTTGTTCATTAGAATTTTCAATTTGTAATTTTCTTTTGATTGTTCGAGTATTTGTTCATGTCAAACTTTGTTACTTTATCAATGCATTGCATATGTCTGTTTTGAATCAATCCATTCGTATTCACTATATTTAAATTGCTTTACTTTTTGTGATATTCAACTCCCGATTAAAAAACTTTAAGCCTTTAGAGGGAGGATGACGAAAACGATACCAAAATCTCTACAGTATGCTTTTGAACAGACCCCGCTGACGATGTACATGCGTTGTTTCAAATCCTAAATAGTGGAGTTATAAGGAAGATAATCCTTAGCCAACCCCTTTGAGCCAAAGAAGTAGGAGTTTTTCTTTTCACACAAATTAAAACCCTTAATCACAACCTGGGGCAGGGTAGTTTTCTCAGTTAATCCAGGTGCACAATGAATGGCTTCAAAGACGTCCTTCCAAAACAAAAGACGGTGATGGTTCCCTATAATCGTCAAGACAGGAAGTCATTATCTTTCAAAATAAAATCCCATTAAGTCAAAACCTATGAAGGATACTTAAGAAAAAACGGGGGCATCCCGCTGACTGTAATCACAAAATGAAACAGTTCAGGCAAAAGACAAGGATAATAAAATCAAAAAAAGAAAGAGGTCCTACAAACTCTCAAAGAAAATGACTGCCTATTCTAAATAAATTGTCAATATTCGAACCATCACTGGAATATCAGAGCAAAGACTCAAAACGGGATCTAAATGCATAATTAGATGAGTTTAGGATCGAAGAACATCACGAAGAACGGGTGGGTACGAATAAAATTTGAGCCTTTATCCTTTGTTTCTTAAACCGTGAACTAGACCACATTATAACCCTTAAAAGTCCTAGTTGAAGCATGGGTTAGTTCGAAAGCATACTGTTACAAAAGGTATCCTGACTCCTGTAGGGCTTGCTGTAAATCCTGAATTGACATCACATTTTACAAAAGTTGCATGTTTTACTAAAAAAATGCATTTTCAAAAATTTCAAGACAGACATAAACTTTGCATTCTTAAAATAACATTGTTTGTATATGACTATTTGTTCAACAACAAAGAAATTCGCACGACGAATATCTAGTGAACAAAAACCTTCTCAATAAAATGGATCACCTCAAGTGGAAAAACTCTTCCGACCAAGGGGCACGGCATGATCGTTGTCCATCATCTGGGGCAGTCAAGTCAAGATTCAAGGAATCTCTCAAAGATGCCAAATAGCCAGGGAAAGATCTCCATCTGAATCACTTGGGGCTTTGAACATGAATTCCAGCGATGAATCTTGCATGATCAAACAAATATCTTCTGGTATCGTGGCAACACAACGCTACCAACGATAACAACTCCCTACACCCTGAGAGCGTGGACATAGTCAGAAAATACTGCGCATGAACAAAGACTCGCTAGGTTGACTGGCCTAGGAAAAATAAGGGCATCCCGGCGAACCAAAAGGGTTCGGGCAAAAATTAGGGATAAAAAACAAAAAAAAAAGATATGTACACCCGAAAAGTCAAAAACCCGAATGAGCGGCTTAGGCAAAAAAGGGTATCCCGATGGACTGAAAACCCGATAGGGCGGTCCAGGAAAAAGTTAGGGATTAAAGCGTACGACTATGTTCCGTCTTCTCGTCACTTGCCTACCAGAAGAAGACTTATCATTTCAATCAAAAGTTACCAAGCATCTCATAACTTAGGATAACACTCGATCCACAAGGCCTCCGTAGGAACTTTCTCCAACAGATACAGGGGCAGAAAAGTCTCGATGCAGAGTCATTGTTATATCCTCAGCATGCGTCCCAGTAACATTCACTCCCCGCAGAGTAAGAGAAAGACAGTGGTGTTAATTCTCCCCAGCTGAGGCTCGCAACCGCGAATGAATCGGCAGTATTCTCCCCAAGCAGAGTTTATCTACCATCAACACTGGAAAATTATCCCTAATGGAGTTTGGAGAATTATCCCCAGTAGAGGCTGGAGGATTGTCCCCAGTAGAGCCTAAAAGGTTATACTCAGTGAAGTCGCAACTAGAAAATCATCCCCAGCGGAGTTCGTTCCTATCACAAACAGAAACTCAATTCCCAACAGAATTTTTCATCGCCAATGTGATACGGTGGGAGAACTGACTTGAGGTTTTGCATTTTGTCGCAAATGTCGCGGTTAGCAAGAGTCGCCACCGACTTTTCTTTTATCCAAAAGGAAAGGTAAAAAAGTACAGGAAAGACCTTTGAGATGTTTTCTTGAGTTCGGGGGGTAGATTATGAAAAAGGAAGATGCTAGCACCCTTTTCATCCATGGTTTTCCATGGGCTCTTAGTTACTTGTTTAGATCACTTGCTTTGTTTTGTTTGAAATGGTGTTTGGTGTGGTTTTGAAAGTATTTTGTAAAAGAGGCCATTCGTTTAGGCAATCTTTGTAATGATTCTCGTTCGTAAGAATGTATACAAAGACGTTTGTCTTTTGAAAATGTTTTCAATGTTTTTGTAAGATGTGTTGAAATGTGTGTGTGTTTGTTTTTAAAAATATCAAGGATTGTTTTGAAATGGAGCAAGTAACTTAGAAGCTATCTACCTACTCAAATGTCTTTCTTGTGCATTTTTATTCCTTTGACATTGTTGACTTACCATTGATTTGGTAAGCAACCCTATCTTTGGATGTAAACGGGACGGGTGTGGGTCATCGTATAACCATGATAGCAATGTTGCCAAGTATCTTAGCATTTTTGAGGGACCAAGGTAATTTTGTTTAGGCAACCTTTGAATAGCGTCATCGAGGGACTATGATCTTATACTTGTTTTGTTTTGCCAAGATAATTCGCATGCGTAACATGGCCATTTTATTTTAGGCAACCAAGTGGGAGAAACCCTAAGGGTGCTTGTGTGCAAAGTGTATCATTTTCATGCTTTTGTCTTGCATTTAGGGTTTTCTATTTTGCTTTGTTTTTGTTCTTGTCATGCAAACCCTAATTTACTAATCATAGTATATAAAGCGATAAATTGCGTAAAATAAACTAAGCTATTACAACAATTTTTATGGGAGGGGGAATACAAGTTTGAATGGGGATTTGTACAATATAAAGCTAAATATATTATTACAACCAAATCGAAATTGCGCGAATTAAATAAATAATACAAATATTTAAATGCAATGCAATATGTATGTAAAAGAAAGATTTTTTTATGTCTTTTTTTTGTATGAAAAATATTTAATTTAAACCCAAAAATATAAGGAAAAATAATTAATTCTTTTTGAAAGGGATGAAACCCTAATTTTCAATTAAAAGAAAATAAATGTTTCATATTATTATTTTGTACATTTTTTGTATAAGAAAATAATAAATAATATTATATGAAAATATTAAAAATTAAATATGTGTAAAAATTGGTATTTGTAAGTATAAAATGTATAATAAAAATATTAAGTGTTTTTAATTGTATTTATAAGTTATTTAAGAAAATAAACTCTATTTATCAAAATAAGCTATTTTTTTATGTGAGAAAATAATAAAAAATAAAATAAAAGTGTGAAAATAAATAAATCATTTTTTGGTATTTTTTATCATTAAGAAAAATAAATGAAAGTATTAAATATGAAAATATATAAAAAAAATACAAAAATATAAAAAGCTAGTCAGGGGGTGCAATAGCAAGTCAGGGGGGTGGGTTTAGTGAAAACAAAAAGGCCAAAGCACAAAAAGCCCAGAACCAGACTTCATCCCTGTCCTTCACTCTCTTTTTCACGCTTCCAGTTCAAACCTGTAACTTGCTTATGCTTGCATAAAAACAAAAACTCATAACATGAAAAATGTGGCATTTGAGCTCATGATTCCAACCATATAAATTATGTAACCTAACTATTAAAGATCAAAGAGAATTTTGGAATCCCTAATTTGTGACCTAATTTTTTCAGAGTTTTCAATCTTCAAATTCTCTTAGCACAAGTAATATAAATGCAAAGTAATGGTATGTACAACTTCGTTATGATAAGGACTACATTTTTCCTTCACAAATCGTGGCTTGAGGTTGCCTATTCAGAGAGATAGAGTTTGAAAAAATACCTCCTTCAGCTGGAATCGAGTAGGGCAATGTAGGGACTTTAATGGAGGCCCAATGATTGTTTAAGCTTCCTTGAACTTCCCTGAACCTATTCCAATGCTTATCTTGCTTTGAGGATGGCTGGAACTCCCTGACCAAGTCCAACTGCAAGCTTCCAAGTTGAAAATGGCAGATGCTGAAACAGAGGTTACAGAACTAGGGTGATGGCTTGGATTAATTAGTTATCAAGTGAATAAGATGTTTGAATTGATTAAACACAAAACGCACGAGCCAAATGAGAGTTGGCTGTGCTTTTGCAGAAAATTGTGAGCTTGGGAGGTTTTGTGGTGTTTTCAGTTTGAGTGAGTTCTAAGTCAAAACCAAGCGTGTTATGCCTTGTACAAAGTTTGTATATTTGTATAGAAGTGATCCAAAGTCAGCCCTTACTAGCTGTGCAAACTCTAGCCCTTTTTGCAACTTTTCTTGCATTTGAAGTAAAGTGAGAAGACCCATGCTTCACATGCTTGTACCAGCTTGCTTAGGGTTGGTATGAGTTTTTACAACTTTCTTGAGACCTGTGTAGTTTGTATGCATCAAGGGGACATGTTCAATGCTCAAGATTAACAAAGTTGCAAAAGTTCATCTTTATGAAAATGGCAATGTAACCTTTTTGCCCAAAATGGAAATGCATCTTGTGTAAAGCTTCAAAAGCAAAGATAAAGGCTTTGTCAACTGAGTATGCATTTAATTATGGAGTGTATAGCAAGCTTAGGACCTGTAAAGCAAGATATAACCAGCATAGGTTTGATTTGCAACTTGATTCTATGTGAAAATGGCTTGAACAAAAGTGAGAAAATACCAACTTCCTCTCTTCGATTCTCCCTACTCAAAAATGATCTTGGAGAGTTCTTGGACATTTTGGAAAGCTTAAAATGTGCTATATAATCCATCTTTGAAATTAATTTTGAGATACATCTTGGAACTAGGTGAAAAGTTGCCATGAAGTTGGGTCCAAAACCTGCCTAAATTAGGGCAAAATTTCACTAAGTTATTTAGTTCATGGGCCTATATTCACAAATTCATAACTTGAGATCCAAGCATCTTTAGAGAAAAGTTTGTGAAGAAAAGTTATAGATTTCATGGAGGAGTACAACTTTCATGTTGGGAACTTTTCTTGAATCAAAATGCATCATGGTAAAAAAGTGGTGAAAAGTTGAGAAAAAATAAGAGAATTTTTATACTTAGAAAAATTCTAAGTTATGAAAATTTTCAAATTCAAAATCCTAATTTTCAAATTTGGTTTTCTTGGTGAAAAAGTTCCATATTTTGACATATCTTGATGAATTATGACCCTTGGCACTTGATTTTGACCAAAAATTCAAAGTTTGACTTTTCAATGTACAATTGACTTTTGATCAGTTGACTGCAAATTTCATCTGTCAATCCAATGAACTTGAGATCTTTTGAACCATGTAATTAGGTCAAGATGATGGAATTGAACCCTTGAAATCATGCTTGAACTCAATTGGTCATTGTCTAGGTTAAAAATCAGAAATTTCCCTTTCTCAGTCAAAACCCTAATTTTGACCATTTTGCCCTTTTGATGATTTGATCAAATTTCTTAAGAAGTTGTGATCCAAACTTGATAAAATGGTACATATGAGTCTAAAATGTTGATGTGGATCAAAAATTATGAAGTTTGACTGTAAATTGGCCATGGTTGACTTTTTCCCCGATACAACTGATTTTTAGGTCAACTGTCCAATTGACTGATCAAAAATGTGGTTCAAGGCTTGAGACTTAACATGAACAATCTTAGGGGTCCAAAATGATGTATGAAAGTCCCATGAAGCATTGATGATCCAAAAATCCCTGTGCAAACTCAAACCCTAATTTTGGGTTATCAGTGCAAGATGACGTGTCTTGAGCTAACCAAACTCTAATCTTGTCTTGAGTCCAAGAAGTCTTGTGTGAAAAGTCTTGATAAATGAGAGGGCAAATTTTGGGATACAACAGCCAACAATAGTAATTCATCCCCAGCCGAGATTATTTCTCCAAATCAACAGGTCCTCTAGTAGAATATGTCCTCCCCATAGAGTCATTTCCTCGTCAGTTTATTCCCCAACGGAGTTATCCTCTCCTGCAGGTTTATTCTCACAATCACCTTCATTCACTATCCCCAGCGGAAACGAAGAATTCAACTCTTTTCTCCAGCAACAATCCAAATTTATTTTCCCTGGCTAGAGAGCATCATAAAAACATTGCATGTCCATACATCATGACATGTGCATACACATCATACAAGACATTCTCACTTATTTTGAGAACATCATTGCTTGATACATATCATGCATTACATATAGCTAACCTTTACCTTTCAGGAAGGATACAATCAAATTCTCACAAAATTCAAGCTGTGAAGCCCGTGTACGACTGGATAATAGTTTAATCCCCAGTAAGTCGTTGTAAAGCCTAGATTACGACCAGATAGCAGTCAGTCTTATCACTATGAAGCCTGGACCATGACCATATAGTAGTTCATTCTCAACTTTCCTCTTCAATAGAGATGATTCCTCAGTAGAATACGGATGAACGAAGTTCATAAAATTCAACAGAGATGGTTCCTCAGTAGAATACGGACGACTGAAGTTCCTAAAATTTAACATAGATGTTTCCTCAGTAGAATACGGACGACCGAAGTTCCTAAAATTCAACAGAGATGTTTCCTCAGTAGAATACGGACGACTGAAGTTCCTAAAATTCAACAGAGATGTTTCCTCAGTAGAATACGGACGACCGAAGTTCCTAAAATTCAACAGAGATGTTTCCTCAGTAGAATACGGACGACCGAAGTTCCTAAAATTCAACAGAGATGTTTCCTCAATAGAATACGGACGACCGAAGTTCCTAAAATTCAACAAAGATGTTTCCTCAGTAGAATACGGACGACCGAAGTTCCTAAAATTCAACAGAGATGTTTCCTCAGTAGAATACGGACGACCGAAGTTCCTAAAATTCAACAGAGATGGTTCCTCAGTAGAATACAGACGACCGAAGTTCCTAAAATTCAACAGAGATGGTTCCTCAGTAGAATACGGATGACTGAAGTTCCTAAAATTCAACAGAGATGATTCCTCAGTAGAATACGGACGACCGAAGTTCCTAAAATTCAACAGAGATGATTCCTCAGTAGAATACGAACGACCGGAGTTCCTGAATTTCAACAGAGATGATGCCTCAGTAGAATAACGGACGACTGAAGCTCCTAGAATTCTACTTCTCTCAAGACAGAGATCAACATTCCCCAGCGAAATCTTCCTCAACAACAGGTATACAAGCTCTCGCTAAGGAATCTCTTATGCGATCGATACTCCTTCGGATGACATCTTTAAGCCCATCCCTCGTCAGCAATTTCCAAATGGCATCTATAAGCCCATTTTCGATATCGCAAGACGGATACCACTTCATGCGAGTGCAAATTTTTGGGCACTCTAGTGTTCAATCCTCTTCCACCTTTGGATCACGAAAGGCACGTAAGCCAATCTACATCCTCAGGTTTAAGAAGATTGAACAGGGGCAGCTGTTGTACCCCAAAATTTTCCCTCTCATGTTTTCAAAGGTCTTCCCTTACATGGTTGGTCACAAACACTTGCCTAACAAAAATAATTTTTTTTTTAAGATAAACAAAGTGTCTTTCGATTGGCATCTGGGAAAAGTCTTCGATTGGGTATCCAAAATCCTTTGACACAGGCTTGACTCACCAGTCTTCGATTGGGCATTTGGCACTCTTCGATCGGGCTTTGATTAGTAAGCTTCGATTAGGTGTTTGGAACCCTTCGATCAAGCTTTGGTCCGCAAGTCTTCGATTGCGCACTAGACCCCCTTCGGTCAAGTCAATTTCACAATGCTTCGACTATGCATTAACTACTTCAGGCTTACCTTCGACTCACGAGGCAAGAATCTCCTACAATTTTGTTTCGATTCACAAAGGAAAGGCCCCTCAACTTGCCAACACACCAGGCAAGAGGCTCATTCGAAGAACATGTAAATGACTCATTCGAAGAACATGTAAAGGTCCATTTGAAGAAGCATTCAAAGGATCTAGTCGAAGAACATGTAAAGGTCCATTCGAAGAAGCATTCAAAGGGTCTAGTCGAAGAACATGTAAAGGTCCATTTGAAGAAACATTCAAAGGGTCTAGTCGAAGAACGTGTAAAGGTCCATTTGAAGAAGCATTCAGAAGGCCCATTCGAAGGGTACATAAGAAGTCCATTTGAAGGAAGCAACTCAAGACCAATCGAAGAGCATGGCCTGAAGGCATTCGAAAATCAAAGGTGTCCAGGTTCATTCAAGATTCCAAAGAGACATGAATATTTCAAAAAGGAAATCTTTTAATATGTCTTATTCTTGTCTCATGGCTTTAAAGGCCTTGTTAAATGGTTGTCCCTTGCCATTTTTATGCACCCTCACACTCCTATAAATACGAGGCCAGTGACACATAACAAAGGGAAGAGGAGGACATTTTGGAGATACGTTGCCCACAAACCCACCAAAGGTTGTCAACATTTTCATAAGTAATCCAAGCCAAAGCAACCCTTCAACAAAAGTATCCACGCCCAGAAATCCCAGATCGAAGGTACCCACATCCAGAAAGTGCTAAATCAAAGGTTCCAACTACTAGTAAGAGAGGGTAAAATGTCAAACTTTGTATTTACATAACACATCCATATTTGTTGTTTCATTCGATTTGTCATTCTAGACAGAATCAAAGGGCTTGGGTTTGGCACCCAGGTCATGTTTTTTGTTGCTAACACTTGCTATAGATATAGCCTGAAAAGACCCAGCGCGTGCAGGATCGAAGGACCTGGGTTTCGATACCCAGGTCATGCGTTTTATTTTGCTAACATATTTTTGCAGATGCAGTGCCTTCACAGGTGATCCTTCATGCCTTTCCAGCAACGCCCTTCATAGAATCGAAAGGCAGCCTTCTTCCTCTGAATCGAAGCCCCCCTTTCTCCCTGTAATCGAAGTTTACCCATATCCTTCCCAAACCCAATCGAAGGAGGCAAGAAAGGGTGCAAATCGAAGCTTACCCCGTCAATTCTCAAGCCCAGTCGAAGGCTACTCACACCCATTCCCTAGCTCAATCGAAAGAAGGCCAAAGAAGGGTGAATCGAACGAGTCCATGGCATGGATCGAAGAAGTCTTTTCTATTCTTTATTTTTACTTTTTACGTGTCTTTCAATTTAGTTGTAATAGTTAATTAGGTCTTTACTTTTACCGCTTTACTTTTCAAGGGTTTGTTTTTGGCTATGTAAATACCTGAAGCCTTGTAATAGCGTAGTTTAATTTCCACATTTTAAATTCCGCAAATATTTAACTGTTAGATGTATGATATTAGGATGCATGACAAGAATGTATGTGAAAAACTTTAAAACAGTTAGATAACCCTAACATGTGCAAAGATAAATAATCTGAAATTAAATCACTCGCACATGCGCACTCCTAGGGTACACTCCCACTTGGTTTCCTTCGGTAAACGGTCATTGAGTATAAGGTATTTTAGTGGTTGTCCTTTTGTCTCAAAGATCAAAGTTGCCTCAGAAAGGTTGCCTCGGAATTGTTGCCTCAAATGATTGATCTAAGACATTAGGGTTATTACTAAGACTTCCTAACATCGCTTTAGTGATCATACGTCCCTTTCGAATTGACCCTCAAAACTCCAACAACGGTGCTACCTACTCACTAATATTGGGATAGTATTGTCTAAAGGAAACAAGCATAAAACAAATCTTTTTTCGAGTAGGTAGATTAGCTCTTAAGTACTTGCTCAAACAAAACAAACCTTTTTCACACTTACACTCTTTTACAAACAAAGTTTTCAAAAACACTTCATTACACTCTTGAAGACAGAAGCAAGAGTTAAATCAAAGTCAAAACAAAAGCTTTTCAAATTACACAAACACAAAGAAAACAATTTTGAAAATGATGAGCAAGTACCTAAGAATACCTTTTCAGTTCGGGGAGCTGGAATTTCTTGTATAGCCTTCACCTTTGCAGGGTCCACTTGAATACCTTTATCACTAACGACGAAACCCAGCAGCTTACCAGACCCTACTCCGAAGGTGCACTTGTTCAGGTTTAGCCTCAGCTTGTACAATTTCAACCTTTCAAATATCTTCTGGAGATGATCAAGATGTTCCTCTTCAGTCTGGGACCTTGCAATCATGTCGTCAACGTATACCTCAATCTCATAATGAATCATGTCGTGGAACAGAGCGACCATGGCGCACTGATACGTTGCCCCAACATTCTTCAATCCGAATGGCATGACTTTGTAGCAAAAGGTACCCCACTGCGTGACGAAGGTTGTCTTCTCCATATCCTCGGGAGCCATTTTAATCTGATTGTAACCGGAGAAACCATCCATAAAGGATAAGACCTTATGTTGTGCGGTGTTGTCAACCAGAACGTCAATATGAGGCAGAGGGAAGTCATCCTTGGGGCTCGCCCTGTTCAGATCCCTATGGTCAACACACATTCGAACCTTACTATCCTTCTTCGGCACCGCAACCACGTTGGAAACCCATTGCGGGTAAGAAGTAACTGCTAGAAAACCGGCATCAAACTGTTTCATAACCTCAACCTTGATTTTCTTAGAGATCTCTGGACACATGCGACGAACTTTCTGTTTCACTGGAGGACAGTCTTCCTTAGTTGGCAATAGGTGCACCACAATGTCGGTATCCAACCCATGCATATCTTCATAAGACCAAGCAAAGATCTCAACATAGTCACGCAGCATCTGAATCAACCGTTGCTTAACACTAGACTCCAGATTTGCACCGATCTTGACCTCTTTCTTGTCTTCTTCTGTACCCAGATTTACTGTTTCCACTGGCTCTTCGTGCGGTTGAATGACCCTCTCTTCCTGAAGTAACAGTCTAGTTAGTTCACCAGGCACTTCGCAATCATCCTTACCTTCGTCCTCGGCTTGGTTGATCGGACATTCGAAGTCATAATTGGAAGTAGCAGAATCGTTATCAGTGGGATCCAGAGTGGATATAGACCTGTATATGTGAGTGTGTGTAAAATAGTTGTTTTACAAGATAGAAAAGAAAAACAAGGAGCACAAAATTTGTAATGCAAGAAAGACGTCCAATGCTTTTATTGATGATATATGGAAATGACACATAATAAGCCCTCAAACAAAGCCACAGTGTCTCGGGCAAGGCACCGGGCCGAAAAGTTTCAAATTGTCTGTTACAAACTCAAAACAAAAGTCTTATTACTGTGTAATAAAAGAAATTGGCACGAAGCCCTTTTCCGTCCAATTGCTTAATCCGCCGTCAGTAGTCGGGTAAATCCAGCTGTCAAACTCAGACTCCTCATCATCGTCTTCAATCGCATTCACTTCAGGATTTGTGATACGCAGGGGAGGTCTTCCAATTCTCGCACGCTGAACAGCCCTTTGAGCTTCTGCAGTAAAACCCAAACCAAAGTTGTCAGTCTTGTGTGCAAAGTCAGAGAGTTGGCCCCAATTCGCACACCCACCTTTTTCAACAACAACTCGGGCATCCTTGAGGGAAGCCATCTTCATTGGAGGATCTTCAGCAATAGTTTCAGTCGACGCCAGCGTCTGGGGGACTTCTTCAAAGTTTTGACACGGGGTTTCAATGAACTCCCCATCCATCTCCACATACCAGAAAGAGTTAAGGTGGCTCACCATGTAATCCTCTTCTCCTCGTACTGTAACAATTTTCCCCTTCACTGGGTATTTCAGCATCTGGTGAAGCGTAGAAATTACTGCTCCAGCTTTGTGGATCCATGGGCAACCCAGCAGACAAGAATAAGATGGTCGAATGTCCATCACATAGAATGTAGACGCGAAAGTCTAAGAACCAACCTTAACTGGAACATCCACCTCTCCATGTACCATCCTCTTGGACCCGTCAAAAGCCTTAACCACAATATTACTCGGCTTCAGCACCAACCCTTCACAGTCTAACCGTCTAACGCTTTCTTGGGTAAAACATTTAACGAGGACCCAGTATCCACCAATATGTGAGCTAGAGTAGTGCCCATGCACTCAATGGAAACATGCAGAGCGTCATTGTGATTCTTTCCTTTGGCAGTCAAGTCTATGTCGGAGAAACCCAACCTGTTGTCAGCTGTCAATCTAGCCACACAGTCTTTGAACTGATCAGCAGATGTCTCCTGCGGCACATGTGCAGTTTTCAGGAAAGAAATCAGAGCCTTAGCATGGGCCTCTGAGCACAGCAATAAAGATAACATAGAGATCTTCGACGGGGTTTGCCCCAGCTGTTCGACTATGTTGTAGTCGCTTTTCTTGATGATCTTTAAAATTTCCTCTATCTCCCGTCTAGAGGCTTCAACAGTAATATTCGTCGGTGCCTCCGTCTGGGCAGGCCCACTGGTGATCCCTTTGCCCCGAGTGTCAGATGACTCGGCAACAGGGGTAATGATTGGAACATGAACAGGGATAGTAGCAGATGTACTGGCAGGTGAAATAACAACAGGCTTCTGAACAATTGGTGGGGAGATCTCAGGAGAGAAAAGTCTTCCGCTTTGGGTGACTTTGCTAGACCCAGCAATATTGCTGACATCAGTATCAGCCTCTTCAACCTTCAAGTCTTGTTTTATCCCATGATAATACACATCGGCCCCATAATGCCACGGGACAGCCTTATCTGACGTGTAAGGGATAGGTCCAGGAACAGTAATGATCAATGGAGCAATTCTCGGAACATATGTAATTCTAACAGGCTTTCTCGAGGAAGCCTTGGAAGAATTGGCGGAAATGGTGATTATGGAAACATCTTCAACAGGAATCAATGGAACCAAAGTTTTCTCGAACAAGATTTCTTTATTTTCCATCAGGCGTTAGACACATGACTTCAATATATGGCAACCACTAGGTAGGATGGAACATAGGTGGCAACCTTCGCCACAGCCCGGAAATAAACCGACCAATAATAAGTTCTTCTTAACGGTCAACAACAGAGTAGAAATGTCTTTTACGGAAGTCACAAACGAGTCATCATCCACAGCATTCACTCCATGCTTAGGCATAGAAGCAGTCATAACATTAGGCTTTTCCGGCACTTCAAACTCGATCTCCTTAGCATCAATCAGATCTTGTACCTTATTCTTCAAGGCCCAACAGTTATTGGTATCATGCCCTGGGCTATCAGAGTGATAAGCACAGCGGGCGTTCGGATTATACAACGGTGATATGGTGTTGGGATTCTTTGGAGCCTCCTTCGGAATCACCAAGTTGGTCTTCAACAGTTGCGGAAAAATTTGAGATAGAGTCGTGCTGAGCCGAGTATATTATCTTTGCGGCCTCTCTACTCTTTGTTGAGTGTTGCATTGTGGGGAAACAATTGGTCTTGAAATAACTACCGCATTAACTGCTTGGCGGTGTTCTGGTCGATTATGGCTCCTCGAGCTGTAAACTACACTAGATTCCTTCTTGAAAGGATTCTTCTCTGTACTTGACGATGCACCCTTCTGTATCTTGCTGCTCTTGATACCGGTCTCAACTCTCTCCCCAGTCATAATCAATTCAGTGAAACCAGACGATGAACTTCCGATCAAATGATTGAAGTATGGACCACACAAAGTCCCAAGAAACATATCCACCAACTCCCTATCAGCCAGAGGGGGTTGTACTCTTCCTGCCAGATCTCTCCATTTCTGAGCATAGTCCTTAAAACCTTCACTCACACCCATAGATATACCCTGAAGTTGGGTACGCGTGGGAGCAAGGTTGGCATTATATTGGTACTGCTTGTAAAAAGCAGGAGCAAGGTCCTCCCAGTTACGGACGTTAGCTCCTTCTAGTTGATAGAACCATTCAAGTTGAGTCCCTGACAGACTATCTTGAAAGAAATGAACCCAGAGGTTCCTATCAGCAGTATACGGTTGAATCTTTCTAACATACGAGCAGAGGTGTAGCTTTGGGCAGGAGACCCCGTCATATTTAGAAAAGACATGAGCTAGCGATCACCACCCCAGATGCCAAATCCAAGTCTTCGAAGTCCAACCCAAGTATCTTATGGATCTCCATTGCACTTAACCGGTCTTCAAGTTGTTTATACCTATCCTCGACAGGAGGATACTGGTCATCATCAAAGTTAATGTCATTGTCAGAAACAACAGGGCTAGGAGCTTGCCTTTCTTCTTGATTCTCTCTCCCTCCAAATGAGTGGGACAAATCAACTTCCTCTCGTAACTTGTTCCCAAATCTGTGACCCATATTTAGGAGGACCTTCTTCTTCTTCTTCTTCTTCTTCTTGTCTTTTAAGATAAGAGTCTTCAAATCTTTCTGCCCCTTAGCCAGGTTCAAGAACATTTCCTGGAACTAAGAATTCTGAGCTTGCAGAGCCTTGATGGCTTGATCAGTAGATGTTTCAGAAGACATGATTACTGAAATAAACAGCGAAGAAGATGAGAAACCTGTAAGGGTACCTATAATGAGGTGCATGGGAATGGAATGCGTATGAAATGATTTCAAAGACTTAGGGAGGTTAAAATTTGTAAACCAACATAAAACACACTTTATTAGATTAAAAACTTGAAAAAATATTTAGCAAATGCCTTTAAGGCGTTACAAAAGAAATACTGAAAAGTAAAACTAAACTAGAAATAGAAAAAGACATCAGCGCTCCCATGGTCGTTTTCCATGTGTGCTGACATAGTCGTTAATTGTCCTCTCAATCTCCAACTGCCTTGTAAGCCTCAGGATCTTCCGCTCCTGCTCATGATACTTCTCTCTGTAAGTATCCTGTTCTTCCCTTAGCTGGATCTAAGACCTCTTCAATGCCCCAATATCAGTAGGCATGTAAGGATGGATGACCGTACAAGGAACCCCTTCTTCATCAGCATGCTCTATAATCACTGGTAAGACAGCTTCGTATGGCATCCCTAGCTTTTGAGCACGGGCTCGAACCCACCGGAGATATGGTTGCATCGGGAGAGAAGTCTTCATTCCTAGCTCATGTGGATCAGACCTGTTCACCCTATCCCAAGCTCGTATAAATTTGCGGCGATGTCCCTCAACATCTCCCTAGAAGTCAAAGACAATGCTTGGAAGTAGCAGCTCATGAGGACCGTCCCTTCGAGCTCATCCAAACTGTTGTAAGGCCAAACAAGGATTATAGGTTATCCTTCCCCTAATTCCCAACAACGGAACATTGGGGTATTCCCCACACCGATCAATGACAGCTACCTCTTCCATGTATTTAGTACTCCAAATGATGTCCGTATGAGCAAGGGACATGATCCTGTAAGCCCAACCCATACCTTCCTCATTCTTCAATACATATTTGGGGAGGTGAGAAATAAACCACCTCTCCAGCAGCGGTGCATAACACATAAGGGTTCCCCTTCTCTGAGCAGTACGGGCATAAAGAGCGTGTAGAATGTCACCTAAGAGAGTGGGCACTGGATTATGGGACATGAAGATCTTGATCGCGTTCACATCGATGAAAGAATCTGAATTAGGGAATAGAACCAAGCCATAGATGAGGAGTGACAGGATGTCTTCAAATGCTTGAAAGTCCAAACTGTCCCAGAACTGTTGAGCTTGATCAATCAAGAACTTAGCCAGGAAGCCTTTAATCCCACTCCGAGTGTCCCAGTTAGATACTACATCAGCCTTTGTTAGATGAAGGGCTGAAGCAATATCCTCTGGCCTGGGAGCTATCTCTAAACCTGTAAAGGGTGTCTGCTCTAAAATAGATATGCCAAGTAAATCAGAGAACTCCTCCAAAGTAGGGACCAACTGATAGTCCGGGAATGTGAAACAATGGTGCAATGGGTCAAAGAACTGGAACAAGACGCTCATCATTTGTTCATCCAACTTGGAAGTTACCAGGATGAGGAGACGACCATGTCTTCTGAGGAAGGAAGAAGTATCAAGAACCTTAGAAACCAACTCTCTAAGCTGAGCAGGGATTTGTACAAAACTAATCTGAATGGTATTTCTGCACATAGATGCCATGATCTGCAAAACAGACAAAGATGAATCCCCTCGGTCTTTGAAATAGGTTAGTCTAATGAAATATGCATGCAATGTCATGATGCATGATGTCATGATAGAAACACACCACAGGTATCACAGATAGCAAACATGGTAAGGGCAAACAAGTCACACAATAGCCCTTAAATTTCAGGCTGGCATGGCGTTTAGGTATTACCCTCTTTCAGTTTAGTTGGTTCAACCTGTCCTAGTAATAGTAACCGGGTTCTAGAGGATCTCAATATCACTGACCATCCTCGATCGGTCATAATTCCAGTTTAGAAACATTTTCTTTCGGCCAAAATCATCGCGAGAGTATGGTCTCAATGAGTATAGCATACTGCTACTTTTCTATGGCCAAGTTGGTCAATTATAGGTTCTAAGGTCAGTTGATGCTTAATGACCCCTTAGCAGCCCCATACTCTCCTTGTTCCTCCATAAGGGATATCGGTACCAACTAAAGTGTCATACCAACGTAGCTACTGCTTCAACCGTATCGATCTATGTCGTACAGTTCCCTCACAGTCTATTGCTACTTACCTAAAAGGTGTCCCCAAATCCGGGTTAGGATCTATAGTAACTCTGATACAAGCCCACAAAGATAAAGCAAACAGATCAAACAATTGAAAACAATATAATGAACTATTCCTAAGGTACGCCCCACTTATTAAGTCCCTAGCATAGTCGCCAGTTCTTTGATACGGTGGCCAGAACCGGGACGTGGTTTCCCTATTTTGTTAAGGAAGTTTTGCTGTTTTGTGTTTGGAAAATGTCGCGGTAAGTAAGAGTCGCCACCGACTTTTATTTTATCCAACAAGGAAAGGAAAAAAAAGCACAGAAAAATTCCTTTTTCGAGATATTTCTGAGTACGGGGGTAGATTATAAAAAGGGAAGGTATTAGCACCCTTTTTATCCGTAGTTATCTACGGGCTCTTAGGTACTTGCTCATCATTTTCAAAATTGTTTTCTTTGTGTTTGTGGGCTTTGAAAAGTTTTTGTTTTAACTTCGATTTAACTCTTGCTTCTGTCTTCAAGAGTGTAATGAAGTGTTTTTGAAAACTTATTTGTAAAGGAGTGTAAGTGTGAAAAATTTTTGTTTGGAATGAGCAAGTACTTAAGAGCTAATCTACCTACTCAAAAAAAGAATCGTTATGTGTTCGTTTCCTTTAGACAACACTATCCCACTATTAGTGAGTAGGTAGCACCGTCGTTGGAGTTTTGAGGGTCAATTTGAAAGGGACGTACGGTCACTAAAGCAATGTTAGGATGTCTTAGTAGTAACCCTCATATCTTAGATCATTTATCCGAGGCAACAATATCCGAGGTAACCTTTTCGAGGCAACTTTGATCTTTGGACAAAAGGACAACCACTAAAACACCTTATACTCAATGACCGTTTACCGAAGGCAACCAAGTGGGAGTGTACCCTAGTAGTGCACATGTGCGAGTGATTCAGTTTCAGTTTATTTATCTTTTCACATTTAAGGTGATTGTGATCGGTGGATCTGGAACTGACTGTTTAACGCTGGTTCGCGAAATGTCGCGGAAGCAAGAGTCGCCACCGTCTTTTATTTTCTCCAACATGGACAGGACAAAAGCACAGCAAAATTCCTTATGAGATAGTTTCTCGGTTCGGGAGGTAGATTATAGAAAGGGAAGGTGTTAGCACCCTTTCTATCCATGGTTATCCATGGGCTCTTAGATACTTGCTCATTGTGTTTTCAAAAATGTTTGCTTTTCAATTGTGAGTGGGTTTGAAAAAGTTTTGTTTAAAGATTTCAGATCGACTCTTGTATCAGTCCTCAAGAGTGTTTGAAAAAATGCTTTCGAAAGCTTTTTGAAAATGTGTTGGTGTGAAAAGTATTTTTGATTTGTGTTGAAATTTAGAGCAAGTATCTAGAGTCGTCTACCTACCCTAAGGAATTCGTCTGTGTAAATGTCCTTTAAAGTAGTTCCATCCCACCATTGATAAGTAGGTAGCACCACCGTTGGAGGTGTTTGGGTCAATTCGAGGTTCGGGACATGGTGATCACCAGAGCAATGGGAAGACACCTTAGAAGCTACCCTCATGCCAGGTTCCCGGATCATGAGGACTTACTAAGACATCCTCTACTCGACGATCACCTTTCGAGGCAAGGCAACAGTGAGGCGTACCCTAGGGGTGGTGTGTGATTTTGTGTGTCATGTTCAGTTATTTTTGTCTTGTTCATGTCAAAGTGATCTATGCGTTTGTTTTTATTTTTGTCATTCATTCTTGCATGCATTTATTTAACAGTTAAAAAAGATACGGAAATTGAAAGTTCTAAGCTATTACAAAGGCGCGGGTCCACATCGCCAAATTTAAATCCAGGACCCGATTTGACAGAAAATAAGGAAAGTAAAGCGAAGTGCGAAAGATAAATATTTACATGGCTTTGGGAGAAGTACATAAAAATTATACGAAAAGAAAGTAAATGTGCGAATTGGAATTAAAATTGGAAGCGAGGGCGTTGGACCCTTTTTAAATTAAATGATTAAATTAATTAAAATAAAAAAGAAATTATTTTTTTGAGTTTTTTGGTTTTTTATGAGAATTAAATGGAATTTAAACCTAATTCTAGCTATTTTTAGTTTATTAAAAAAAATATGAAAATTATCTAAAGTTAAACCTAATTAATTAATGCGATTTGATTTATAAAAATAATAATTAATTATTAGTGAAAAGAAAAGAAAAAGGATAAAAATTGATTAAAACCCTAATTCTACAAATTTTAAGTTAATTAAGAAAAATGTTTGAATTAAACCTAATTTTACAAAGCTAAATTAATTAATGATATTTACTTAAAAAATATTAAAATAAAATATATTATTAACTTTTGTCTTTTCTGATTTTTTGTTATTTTTATATTTTTATGAAAATAATTAAATTAAAGAATTAAATTAAAATAAGGAATAATGGAAATAAATAAAATAAGCATAAAATAAAAATCAAAACCTTGGGGGGTTTCTGTCCCCAATTGGAGGTTATTGTTAGCATTTTAGGCCCATCTTTGCAAGGCCTTGTCTGACTTTTCTTGCCAGCGTGTGGCACCTTTGACTCATGTCCATCATGTTCTTCACATCTGGTCCCTTGGATTGGTATTACTAAGCGCGTGGCACGCCTGGAGGAGGAGTATATGGTAGGCCTTGGAGGGGAAATTGCATGAGATCACACTGAAACGAAAAATATAGAACAAGGTGAGGGACCTGGGAATCGAACCCAGGTCCCAGTGGTTACATGACAACGCATCCACCATCCGTGCTATTGGCTTTCTTTGTAGTATTAGTGGGCAACAAATAATATATGGAATAAAACACGCTAATATCATTGACTCAAAAAACGCGCTAAGATTTTAAATGGACCAACCATCGCTTTCCACATACCCTTCTTCTTCCTTGGCTTTATTTTTCCTGAAACATAAAAGGGTTAGCGGGGGTTTTAAACCCCCCCAAAATATGCAATTCTCAAAAATAGCGACTAGGCCATGTGACTATATAAATTAGGCGCGAGGTATCTGTTCAGATCGTCCAAGCATGCTGAGTTCGGTCATGGTATTGAGGTGTTCCAATTTCACAGCACTTAGAAACGCCCAAATTGAAACTTGAAGAACCCTAGCTATCTTTAATGGTGAAATCGCGTATAGTACATAAAAACTCAATTAAATTATCTGGTTAGCTTCAGAATCATCCAATTAGTACAAATCCATAAAAAAAATGCAATGAACATGCTTGAATATTAAAACACGATTATGCATAAAATTGAAAACAGTTTGAATGCCTTATACCAATTCTGGGCGTGTAAGGGTTGAAAAACAATGCAGCTAGGTTCAGTAATACACGAGGAAGCTTTTGCAATTGGTCTTTTGCTCTGAATCGTGCTAGAACCTTGTTTTCAGTTTTCAATTTTTTTGGCAAAAAACTCAAGTTTGGTTATGGATTTCTGGCGCAGCTGGGAGGTTCTTAGGAGTAGGGTTTGCATCAATATATATGTGTGAAGGATTAGGGTTGAGAAATTGATCCAAAGAATCCTTGAATTGATGAGAAAATATTTTGATTTTCATGCCATAAGTTTCAAATCTTTTTCATGCTATTTTGCTTCAAATCATGTCCAATCATATTGATTCTTTCCAAATCTAATCATGCACGAAATATTGAGTGTATATCATGCATAAAAAGATTTAAAAAACCTAGGTTTAGTATTTTTCATATATTTTAATTAATTAAATGAATTTCTAGCATTTAAAAATTCAAATAAATAAAATAAAAATGATAAAAACTTCCCTTTGGGCCAAATGGACGTGCACATGTTTTGGGTGATGGATTTTGGAAGAAAAAGAGGCCCATTAGCAATTTTAAGACTTTTGAAGCAATGTTGACTTTTCAAAACACCTAAAAATTTCCCAACTTCCACAAGGCATAACTTGCTCAATTTTTAAGCTTTGCTCATGTTCTTGGACATTTTGGAAAGGTCTTTGAGTCCTTTAACCAATGTCGTTTGTCCCATGTCATTTTGATTTACCAATCTCAAGTTATGGCCTTTGACTTAAAGTCCCTTTTTGTTGACTTTTGAAAATGACCTATAATGTTGAAATTGATAACTTTTTGTGAGAGCATTTCTTGGACTTGAAGTGTGAAGAGGAGTTGTAGGAAATGTCTTTCTCTTCAAAATGAGCTTTGGATGGAATTTTTCTGATAATCCATGTGAAAGTTATGCCTTGGTCAAGTTACAGTTGACTTTTTCAACTGTCCAAATATCGAAACTTTTGCATCTTGAGACTTTTTGAGCCAAGCTTTGAGAATCATGATCAAGCATTGATCAAATTATGTTTGTGGCTTCAAAATGAGATGTTGACCAAAACTTTGAACTTTTGACTGTCAAATGACCATTTTGCCCCTACAGTTGACTGTAGTGCAATTAGGGTTTTTGACTGTGTAATTTTGTGCTGTAAGTCTTGAAACTTGGTATGAGGATGCTTGACCATGTTTATAAGCATGTGGGACTTGATTGGGACCTTGGAAACTTCATTTTCTTTGTCAGAACCAAAACCCTAATTTTTAACTGTTAGGAGGCCCTTGAACTGTGCAACCCTTGGGGCTTTTTGAATCTTTGGCAAATCTTGAAGAATATGGGAGGGCAAATTTTGGGGTACAACAGTTTCCCCTGTTCAATCTTCTTAGACCTGAGGATGCAGATTGGCTGACGTGCCTTTCGTAATCGGAAGGTGGAAGATGATTGAACACTAGAGTGCCCAGAAATTTGCGCTCACATAGTAGTGTGATGGGGGAATGGGCTTACAGATGCCATTTGGAGATTGATGAATAGGATGATGGGCTTATAGATGCCATGCTAAGAGATGATGGACAGGTGGATGGGCTTATAGATGCCATCTGGATGTTGATCGCGTAAGAGATTCCTTAGCGAGAACTTGTGTACCTGCAAAAGAAAAATGATTACCTGACCTGTTACGGGAGCTGGTCTTCAGATTCTTTGTATGGATGTGTCCTGACTGGTTACAGGAGCTGGATCTGGATATTCAAAAGGTGATGAATGAACCAGGGGTGGTTACTACCTCAACAGGAACGGTGAGAGAACCTTGGATGACTTCAACCTTGGCAGTATCGCTGAGAGAATCTGGGGACGATTACTACCTCCGCAGTAACGGGGAGAGAACCATAAGCGACTTCAACCTCAACAGTAATCATTGAGAGAATCTTGGGTGACTTCAACTTCAACAGTAACGCTGAGCGAATCTGGGGATGATTACTACCTCCGCAGTATCGGGGAGAGAACCATAGGCGACTACAACCTCAACAGTATCATTGAGAGAATCTTGGACGACTTCAACTTCAACAGTAACGCTGAGCAAATCTGGGGATGATTACTACCTCCGCAGTATCGGGGAGAGAACCATAGGCGACTACAACCTCAACAGTATCATTGAGAGAATCTTGGACGACTTCAACTTCAACAGTAACGCTGAGCGAATCTTGGGGCGATTACTACCTCCCCAGTAACGGGGAGAGAACCACAGGCGACTACAACCTCAACAGTAATCATTGAGAGAATCTTGGACGACTTTAACTTCAACAGTAACGCTGAGCGAATCTGGGGATGATTACTACCTCCGTAGTATCGGGGAGAGAACCATAGGCGACTACAACCTCAACAGTATCATTGAGAGAATCTTGGACGACTTCAACTTCAACAGTAACGCTGAGCGAATCTGGGGATGATTACTACCTCCACAGTATCGGGGAGAGAACCACAGGCGACTACAACCTCAACAGTATCATTGAGAGAATCTTGGACGACTTCAACTTCAACAGTAACGCTGAGCGAATCTTGGGGTGATTACTACCTCCGCAGTAACGGGGAGAGAACCACAGGCGACTACAACCTCAACAGTAATCATTGAGAGAATCTTGGGTATCTTCTACTAAGTCTTTATCAGGAAAATCTGTTTGGGGTCGATTTAGCTGGACTAGAGAAGGCCTTGGACTGGATAAGAAACAGAAAATCTTAGGGTCGATTAACTGAACCGGTCTAGGTCTTGAAATCTTCAACTGGATAAGAAACAGGGAGATCTTAGGGTCGATCTGACTGAACCAGAGAAGGCCTTGGACTGGATAAGAAACAGTAAAATCTTACGGTCGACTTAACTGAACCGGTCTAGGTCTTGAAATGTCTTCAACTGGATAAGAAACAGGGAGATCTTAGGGTCGATCTGACTGAACCAGAGAAGGCCTTGGACTGGATAAGAAACAGAAAAATCTTAGGGTCGATTTAACTGAACCGGTCTAGGTCTTGAAATGTCTTCAACTAGATAAGAAACAGGGAGATCTTAGGGTCGATCTGACTGAACCAGAGAAGGCCTTGGACTGGATAAGAAACAGAAAAATCTTAGGGTCGATTTAACTGAACCGGTCTAGGTCTTGAAATATAGTTGAGAATTTAACTGGATCTTTCCTGAAAGGCAAAGGTCAGTCATATGCAATGCGTGATATGATCAAGCAATGATGCTCTCAACATAAATGAGATTTGTAAGATACGATGCGTATATGCATGCTATAATGTATGGAAATGTGATGTTTATGAATATGTGTTTTTCGTCTAGGAAAGTAAATCCTTGACGGGTGCCGGGAAGTCATTCCTGGGCTGATGTTTGAAGAATAGATCTTTGCTTCCACTGGGGATGATAGTTGCAAGAATACCGGTAGGAGAAGATGACTCCGTTGGGGAATAAACTTGGCGAATGGATTACTCTGCGGGGAGAAAAGTACTCTAACAATCTTGTTGGGGAGCAATACTCTGTGGGGAGAAAGAGACTTTGTTTAGTTGTTGATGATAACTTGCTGGGGATACCCTTGTTGAGTTGGAAGTGTTAATAGACTTCGCTGGGGATAAGAAGGCTTCGTCGAGGACGCTCTTTCCGTGGCTTTTGGCTGAGGATAACCCAGTTATATCCTGGTAAGGAAATAACTCTTTGAATAAAGCCGGGGGACGCGTTCGTGCTCTGCGGGGGTAAGCTTCCAGAATCTACTGGGGATAAGCTTACTGCTTGGGGAGATGAATTCCCACTTTCCTGGGGAACTAGATTGGACTCTCCTGGGGAAGTTTTGAGCTGTACCGGGGAAGTGACTCCATTGAATGTTTGGTATACCGTCGGGGAACAATCTTTAGACCAAGACTGCCGGGGATGCTTGTTAAGAATGCATATATGCTGCTGGGGAGTGTTGAGATCTGCTGGAGGATACCCGACTTCCTTAAGGCTGATTGTAGCTTTGCTTGGGGAGAGTGCACTGACTTGCTGGCTCACTCTCTAGGGGGTTAAGACATACTGGTTATGTTTTTCAGCTGAACCTACCTTGGTACCTTGATGGACAGAAACATTAGACCGCTTAGCCCACTCATTATTGCCCCTGTTTCTAAGGTGGGAGAAGAAGACCTGTGAGGTGCTGATAGTTGTTGATGAACAAACCTTCTTCCGGTAGGCAGGTGACAAGACGACAGGACATAGTCGTACGCTTTAATCCCTAATTTTTGCCTGGACTGCCCTTTCGGGTTTTCGGTCCACCGGGATACCCTTTTTTGCCCAAGCCGCCTTTTCAGGTTTTCGACTTGCCAGGTGTACAAATTTTTTCATTTCATCCCTTATTTTTGCCCAAACCCTTTTGGTTCGCCGGGAAGCCATTATTTTTGCCTAGGTGTGTCAACCTAGCGGGTCTTTGATTGTGCGTAGTATCTTTTCGACTATGTCCATGTTCTCAGAATGTAGGGAGTTGCCCCTGTTTAGAAGTGTTTTGTCATACCACCAGAAAGTGTTTAATCAGGCAAGATTTGTTGTTGGAATGCCCCAAGTGACTCAGGCGGAGATTTGCCCCAGGCTATTTGGCCTTTGAGAGATTCTCCGAATCTTGATTGGATTGCCCCAGATGATGGACCATGCTCATGTCATGCCCCTTGATTGAAAATGCTTCTGTTCATTAGGCATTCGTCGTGCAAATTTCTATGTTGTTCAAACAAAAAGTCATATGCAAACAAAGTCATGTTAAAAATGCAAAGCTTATGTCTGTCTTGAAGATTTTGAAAATGCATTCTTTTTCATAAAACAAGTGAATGTTTGTAAAACGTGATGTCAACTCTGTATTTACCATAGGCCTTAAGGAGTCAGGATACCTTTCGTAACAGTATGCTTTCGAACTAACCTATGCTTCAACTAGGACTTTTAAGGGTTATAACGTGGCCTGGTTCATGGTTTAAGAAACAAAGGATAAAGGCTCAAATTATTTATACCCACCCGCTCTTCGTGATGTTCTTCAATCCTAAAGTCAGCTGATCGTGCGTTAGACCTTATTTGAGTTTTTGTCCTGATATTCCCGTGATGGTTCAGATATTGATATTTTATTTTGAATAGGCAGTCATTTCTTGTCGAGGGTTTGTAAGACCTCTTTCTTTTTGATTTCGCTATCCCTAAATTTTGCCTGAACTGTTTCTTTTGTGATTACAGTCAGCGGGATGCCCCAGTTTTGTAAGACTTCTTCATAGGTTTTGACTTATTGGGTTTTCATTTATGATTTTTTTTTTATAATGACTGCCTGTCCTTATGATTGTTCTGAACCATCACTGTCTTTTGCTTTATAAAGACCTCTTTGGTGCCATTCGTTATGCACTTGGATCAACTGAGAGAACTACCCTGCCCCAGGTTATGATAAAGGGTTTTAATTTTCGAAAAGAAAAACTCCTACTTCTTTGGCTCAGAGGGGTTGACGAGGGATTATCTTCCTTATTACTCCAGTATTTAGGAATTGAAATAATGCCTGTACCTCATCAGCGGGGTCTGTTCAAAAGCATACTGTAAAGACCGTGGTATCGTTTTCGTCATCCTCCCTCAAGAGGCTTAGAATTATTAATTGAGAGTTGATCATCAGAAAAAATATGAAAATAATTTGCATTTAGTGAATACGAATATATTGCTTCAAAATAGACATATGCGATGCATTAATGAAATAACAATGTTTAACATGAGCAAATGTTTGAACAAAAGGAAATTACAACTTGAACATTCGAATGAACAAAAGTTTTCTCATCTCGGGGCTTGCTACTTCAAATGATGAGCCTTGGAGGGATGGTAGAAAAATTCAGCCTGACCATCTTGTGTGAACTCCAATGCCCCTTCATCAATCAGGTCCTGGATCTTGTTCTTCAGAGCCCAACACTCATTTGTATCATGTCCTGGACAGGACGAGTGGTAGGCACACCTTTTATTGGGATCATAAGTAGGATGTGCTGTGTTGGGATTCCGGGGATGAGCCCTTAATGTGATCAGATTCAATCTCAACAGGCATTGTAAAGCTTGAAACAGCGACATGTTGAGCGGGGTGAATTGCCTCCTGGACTTGTCTGGCTGAAGCCGATGAGGTTGATGCTGAATTTGTGACACTGGAGCCATTTGAGGAGCTCTCCCCTTATCTCCTTGTCTCAAAGATGGTTGAACGATGATTGGCTCTTTACCCTTAGACATTTGCCCCAGTTGGTTACCCTGAAGCAGTTGGTTGATGAGGACTCCGAGCTCTTCTTGTTTTTGAGCTAAACCTTGAATGGCAGTCACCTGCCCCAGCATCTGGGCTTTCAATGCATCCACTTCAGCTTGTAGATATTTCAGCCGTTCGTCCTCAGCGCTGTTCCTGACCAGAGTCTCCATGAGAAGTGTTCTCAGCTCCTCCTGCCCCTTGGATAGATTCAGGAGGATTTCTTCGGACCGAGTCTCTTGAGCATGAAGGTCCTGATTGTATTGTTGGGAAGCCATTGCTGAAATAAATAGCGGAGATGGTAAGTGACCTGCAACAAGGATACCTGTTATGCAATGATGTGTATGACATGCATGTAATGTTTTCAAGGACCTCGCGGGATGAACAAGAAAATTGTTAGCATTTGGGACCCAGTAACTTGATTTAAAGAACTTCCTATTTGTTGAGAGTCCTTCTTCAAGGGTCAAAGGCTCACCATATCCAGTGGGTCATAGCCCCTGACTTTAGTCATCATGTCTGGTTTTGATTTCCAAACAACCTTGGTTAGGGGAACCTTCTTCAAGAGTCAAAGCTCACCATATCAAGTGGGTCATAGCCCCTGACTCAAGTTATCATGTTTTGGCTGGAGGAAAATAAATCCCCTTTGCCCCTTGCTGGGCAGTTTGATTCATCATCACCTGCATCATAAGCCCTTGAAATCCTTGAAATGGGTTAGTCTCCATGCAGGACGTATGCAATGGTATGATGGCATGATGTTATGCTATGCGTGGAATAACGTAGGTAAACCCTGTTGTGAGTCCCAGTTAAGGACTGCAAACAAAACCTGCAAGAAGCTCAAGTAAACCCTGTTATGAGTCCCAATTAAAGACTATAAGCAAAACCTGCAAGAAACTAAGTAAACCCTGTTATGAGTCCCAATTAAGGACTATAAACAAAACCTGCAAGTAGCTTATGTGTCAAGCATGCAAGTAGTCAAGTACGAAGGCACACAAGTCACACAAGAGAAGCCCTTAGAGTTTAAGCCAGCATGGGGTCTGGGTATTACCCTCTTGAAGTTGGTGGGCTTAACCTGTCCTATCAAAAGTAACCGGGTTCTAAGGGTCCCAATATCACTGGATTGCTTTCATTGTTCATCGTTTCGATTTAGCCACTGAACTGGCGACCAAAATATTCCAAGAAAACAACCCTCAATTGAGTGTAGTATCGAGTATCAACCAACCTCGGACTGCACCAAAGTCAGTTATCTCACTACCCTAAAGAGGCCAAGATGGTTCAATTAAGGTTCCTAAGGTCAGTTGATGCTTCATGACACCACGCGGAGGCCCCGTACTCTCCTTGACTGAACTCAAGGGTTACCGGTACACACCAAAGTGCCACATCAACGTAGCAGACTGTTTCAACCATGTCGGTATACCCCACACAGTTCCCTCACAGCCTTGTTGCTACTTTCTAAGAAGGTATCCCCAGATCCGGGTTAGGATCTATAGAACTCCCAAGCAACCCACAATTTAAAGCAAGCAAAGAAAGCAATTGAAAACACAGTGATCTTAGTCCTAAGGTACACCTCACTTTAAGTTTAGATCCCCAAAAGAGTCGCCAGTTCTGTGATCGGTGGATCTGGAACTGACTGTTTAACGCTGGTTCGCGAAATGTCGCGGAAGCAAGAGTCGCCACCGTCTTTTATTTTCTCCAACATGGACAGGACAAAAGCACAGCAAAATTCCTTATGAGATAGTTTCTCGGTTCGGGAGGTAGATTATAGAAAGGGAAGGTGTTAGCACCCTTTCTATCCATGGTTATCCATGGGCTCTTAGATACTTGCTCATTGTGTTTTCAAAAATGTTTGCTTTTCAATTGTGAGTGGGTTTGAAAAAGTTTTGTTTAAAGATTTCAGATCGACTCTTGTATCAGTCCTCAAGAGTGTTTGAAAAAATGCTTTCGAAAGCTTTTTGAAAATGTGTTGGTGTGAAAAGTATTTTTGATTTGTGTTGAAATTTAGAGCAAGTATCTAGAGTCGTCTACCTACCCTAAGGAATTCGTCTGTGTAAATGTCCTTTAAAGTAGTGCCATCCCACCATTGAGAGGTAGGTAGCACCACCGTTGGAGGTGTTTGGGTCAATTCGAGGTTCGGGACATGGTGATCACCAGAGCAATGGGAAGACACCTTAGAAGCTACCCTCATGCCAGGTTCCCGGATCATGAGGACTTACTAAGACATCCTCTACTCGACGATCACCTTTCGAGGCAAGGCAACAGTGAGGCGTACCCTAGGGGTGGTGTGTGATTTTGTGTGTCATGTTCAGTTATTTTTGTCTTGTTCATGTCAAAGTGATCTATGCGTTTGTTTTTATTTTTGTCATTCATTCTTGCATGCATTTATTTAACAGTTAAAAAAGATACGGAAATTGAAAGTTCTAAGCTATTACAAAGGCGCGGGTCCACATCGCCAAATTTAAATCCAGGACCCGATTTGACAGAAAATAAGGAAAGTAAAGCGAAGTGCGAAAGATAAATATTTACATGGCTTTGGGAGAAGTACATAAAAATTATACGAAAAGAAAGTAAATGTGCGAATTGGAATTAAAATTGGAAGCGAGGGCGTTGGACCCTTTTTAAATTAAATGATTAAATTAATTAAAATAAAAAAGAAATTATTTTTTGAGTTTTTTGGTTTTTTATGAGAATTAAATGGAATTTAAACCTAATTCTAGCTATGTTTAGTTTATTAAAAAAAAATATGAAAATTATCTAAAGTTAAACCTAATTAATTAATGCGATTTGATTTATAAAAATAATAATTAATTATTAGTGAAAAGAAAAGAAAAAGGATAAAAATTGATTAAAACCCTAATTCTAAAAATTTTAAGTTAATTAAGAAAAATGTTTGAATTAAACCTAATTTTACAAAGCTAAATTAATTAATGATATTTACTTAAAAAATATTAAAATAAAATATATTATTAACTTTTGTCTTTTCTGATTTTTTGTTATTTTTATATTTTTATGAAAATAATTAAATTAAAGAATTAAATTAAAATAAGGAATAATGGAAATAAATAAAATAAGCATAAAATCAAAATCAAAACCTTGGGGGGTTTCTGTCCCCAATTGGAGGTTATTGTTAACATTTTAGGCCCATCTTTGCAAGGCCTTGTCTGACTTTTCTTGCCAGCGTGTGGCACCTTTGACTCATGTCCATCATGTTCTTCACATCTGGTCCCTTGGATTGGTATTACTAAGCGCGTGGCACGCCTGGAGGAGGAGTATATGGTAGGCCTTGGAGGGGAAATTGCATGAGATCACACTGAAACGAAAAATATAGAACAAGGTGAGGGACCTGGGAATCGAACCCAGGTCCCAGTGGTTACATGACAACGCATCCACCATCCGTGCTATTGGCTTTCTTTGTAGTATTAGTGGGCAACAAATAATATATGGAATAAAACACGCTAATATCATTGACTCAAAAAACGCGCTAAGATTTTAAATGGACCAACCATCGCTTGCCACATACCCTTCTTCTTCCTTGGCTTTATTTTTCCTGAAACATAAAAGGGTTAGCGGGGGTTTTAAACCCCCCCAAAATATGCAATTCTCAAAAATAGCGACTAGGCCATGTGACTATATAAATTAGGCGCGAGGTATCTGTTCAGATCGTCCAAGCATGCTGAGTTCGGTCATGGTATTGAGGTGTTCCAATTTCACAGCACTTAGAAACGCCCAAATTGAAACTTGAAGAACCCTAGCTATCTTTAATGGTGAAATCGCGTATAGTACATAAAAACTCAATTAAATTATCTGGTTAGCTTCAGAATCATCCAATTAGTACAAATCCATAAAAAAATGCAATGAACATGCTTGAATATTAAAACACGATTATGCATAAAATTGAAAACAGTTTGAATGCCTTATACCAATTCTGGGCGTGTAAGGGTTGAAAAACAATGCAGCTAGGTTCAGTAATACACGAGGAAGCTTTTGCAATTGGTCTTTTGCTCTGAATCGTGCTAGAACCTTGTTTTCAGTTTTCAATTTTTTTGGCAAAAAACTCAAGTTTGGTTATGGATTTCTGGCGCAGCTGGGAGGTTCTTAGGAGTAGGGTTTGCATCAATATATATGTGTGAAGGATTAGGGTTGAGAAATTGATCCAAAGAATCCTTGAATTGATGAGAAAATATTTTGATTTTCATGCCATAAGTTTCAAATCTTTTTCATGCTATTTTGCTTCAAATCATGTCCAATCATATTGATTCTTTCCAAATCTAATCATGCACGAAATATTGAGTGTATATCATGCATAAAAAGATTTAAAAAACCTAGGTTTAGTATTTTTCATATATTTTAATTAATTAAATGAATTTCTAGCATTTAAAAATTCAAATAAATAAAATAAAAATGATAAAAACTTCCCTTTGGGCCAAATGGTCGTGCACATGTTTTGGGTGATGGATTTTGGAAGAAAAAGAGGCCCATTAGCAATTTTAAGACTTTTGAAGCAATGTTGACTTTTCAAAACACCTAAAAATTTCCCAACTTCCACAAGGCATAACTTGCTCAATGTTTAAGCTTTGCTCATGTTCTTGGACATTTTGGAAAGGTCTTTGAGTCCTTTAACCAATGTCTTTGGTCCCATGTCATTTTGATTTACCAATCTCAAGTTATGGCCTTTGACTTAAAGTCCCTTTTTGTTGACTTTTGAAAATGACCTATAATGTTGAAATTGATAACTTTTTGTGAGAGCATTTCTTGGACTTGAAGTGTGAAGAGGAGTTGTAGGAAATGTCTTTCTCTTCAAAATGAGCTTTGTATGGAATTTTTCTGATAATCCATGTGAAAGTTATGCCTTGGTCAAGTTACAGTTGACTTTTTCAACTGTCCAAATATCGAAACTTTTGCATCTTGAGACTTTTTGAGCCAAGCTTTGAGAATCATGATCAAGCATTGATCAAATGATGTTTGTGGCTTCAAAATGAGATTTTGACCAAAAATTTGAACTTTTGACTGTCAAATGACCATTTTGCCCCTACAGTTGACTGTAGTGCAATTAGGGTTTTGACTGTGCAATTTTGTGCTGTAAGTCTTGAAACTTGGTATGAGGATGCTTGACCATGTTTATAAGCATGTGGTACTTGATTGGGACCTTGGAAACTTCATTTTCTTTGTCAGAACCAAAACCCTAATTTTTAACTGTTAGGAGGCCCTTGAACTGTGCAACCCTTGGGGCTTTTTGAATCTTTGGCAAATCTTGAAGAATATGGGAGGGAAAATTTTGGGGTACAACAATGATCTAACTGTTTTAAAGTTAACATACATTCTTGTCATGCAAACCCTAATTATTCATACATCTAACAGTTGATAATTTGCGGAATTTAAAATATGGAATTTAAACTACGCTATTACAAGGCTTCGGGTATTTACATAGCCAAAAACAAACCTTTTGAAAACTAAAGCGGTAAAAGTAAATAAATGTCCTAATTAAAACTATTACAAACTGTGAGCAGATACAATAATTGGAATAAAAATAAAATAAAGTGCGCGATGAAAATTAGATCGACGAGAAACTAGGGTTTTGACCCTTCTATTCTAATTTTAAAAGAAAAATGTTTTTTGTTGCTTTTGATTATTTTTAAAAGAAAAGAACTAAGTTTTTTTCTAAGTTAAATATGAAAATTAATTAGCGGTTAAATAATAGTGAAAATAATTAAATGACCTATTTTTGTTTTTTTGGCTATTTTAGGAAAAAATAAAATACAATTAAGTTAGTAGTAAAACCTATTTATTCTAATTAATTTTAATTACTTGCAAAAATAAATTAAAGTTATCTAATTAATCAAACCTAATTAAATTAATTAATTTATTGCTAAAAATAATATTCTAATTTTAATTGGACACAAAAATATTTTTGGTGATTTTTTGATAAAAAGGAAATAATTTTTGGTTAGTAATTAAATAAAATAAAATAAATAAATGAAATAAAATAAAATATAAAGAAAGATAGAGATGTTGGGCCTGAAATTAGGGGGTGCAAGAAGCAATTTCCTGGGCCCATTTGAGTGAGACCCGTTTGACCTTTGTGATCCTGTATGGCACATTTGACTTGGCTCACGATGCACCTTCCTGGATGGCCATCAGATTTGGCCATCCAGCCACTTGGCAGGATTGATGATGAAGACCTATGGTGGTCTTCTGGCTTGTGAACACGCTAGATTATCTGAAAGAAAATAAGAAAATAGCAAATGCTGGAGGCAGGGGTCGAACCCCTGACCTCCAGCCTTCCAATGCCTCAAGCGCTTATCTGGCAACCACTACGTCACTTTATTTTTGTTGTACAATAATGAAACAATAATAATAATATATAAAACAAACATTTATTGGAAATAATATAAAAAAATGCGCGCAGAAATTTGAATAGGCCAATAGGGGAGTGACAACTCATCGTCTCCTTCCTCTCTCCATGGATAAAAGTGGAACACTTTTACCTACGGACGTTTTGTCCGTCGCTATAGGTCGTGTTCATTCCAAAATCTTCTATGGGCCATGGAAATAACATCCAATGCCATGGTTGGACTCGTCTTGTCCTCCTGAACATGATAGTACCACTTACGAAGGCCAATTTTCCCTGCATACAAAAACCCTGATTCAAAGCTTCGAACCCTAACAATGGTGATTTCTTGTATAGGTCATATAAATGAAATTAAATGATGCAGGAAGCTTGCAAATGCCTCATAGATCAAGAATATACAATTAATTCATCATAACAATGCCTATATTATGAGATTCGAATTCAAGAACAGGGCTAGGTCGTGAGCGACTTACAGAGCTTTTTGGGGCTTTGGATAGGCAAAGAGTCTTGAGGATGCCTCTCAGTGCAAATTCGATCTCACACTTTTCTTGCTTTTTTTCAGTTTTGGTTCTGCCTCTTGCGCCTGTCTCTAACCACTTTTTAGGTCTGGCTTTGTTCTATATGTACCAAGGAATAGATTAGGGTTCAAAAACTGATCCAAATCTTTCTCCTTCAATGATTTTTGATTTGATTTGATACACTTTTAAAACTTTCCAAAATTGGTCCAAATCCAATCTTTTTATGCATACATGCCTTGATACGAATTTGAATGATTTGCTAGTTGTAATTGGCACCTGAAACAAGCACAAAATCTCTTACTTTCAATATTTTGGATTTTATTTGATTTATTTTGATTTAAATTGAATTAATTCAAATAAAAATCAAAATAAATAATAAAAATAAGATATGGACAAGTGGCAAGGGCTAGAGCTCGTGGACTATGTTGCCGACCCAAAACAAGTGAAAAAGATTGGGCCCATTTGGCAAAATTTGAAGTCTTAGGGATAGGTGACTTTTGGCAATTTTGCAAAAAAGGTCAACTTCACCAATGTATAACTTCCTCAATTTTGAATCTTTGTAGGTCCTCTTAGAAAGCTTGATATGTCCTCTAAGCAACCCTTTTGGTCTCATCTCAATTTGATATTCCATGCTCATGTATGAAGCTTTGACAAAAAAGGTGTTTTTGTTGACTTTTCAAAATGACCTATAATGTCCAAATTCATAACTTCTTGTAAGTGCATATTTTGAACTTGGGGGATGAATATGGATTGTAGGGAATTTCATCCTATTAAAAATTAGCTTTGGATGGGTCATTTCTCATAAAGTATGAGAAAGTTATGCTTGGTCAAAGTTGAGTTGACTTTTCCTGCAAAACCTTAATTTAACAACTTTTGAGTCTTGATGAATTATGGGCAATCCTTGATGAATCATGATCAACTCTTTATCAAATGATGAAATATACTTCAAAATGAGGATGTTGACCAAAAATATTGAAGTTTGACTGTATGTAGGTCAGAGTTGACTTTTGCCCTAGCATAGTAGATTTTTGGACCTTTGAGCAATTGACTGAGCAAACTTCCTATGCAAGACTTGAAACTTGACATGGATGCTCTTGATAACATATTAGGACATTGCTGAGCATTTGGGATTACTTGGAATCAAGTATCTTGATGCAACATGAAACCCTAATTTGAGGTAGACTGGCTTAGGAGAGAGCTTGTCTGGCCAACCCTTGGACTACCTTGAGCAACTTGGAGATCTTTCTTAAAATGTTTTGAGATATATGGGAGGGAAAATTTGGGGTACAAAAACATGTAAAGGTCCATTCGAAGAAACATTCAAAGGGTCTAGTCGAAGAACGTGTAAAGGTCCATTTGAAGAAGCATTCAGAAGGCCCATTTGAAGGGTACATAAGAAGTCCATTCGAAGGAAGCAACTCAAGACCAATCGAAGAGCATGGCCTGAAGGCATTCGAAAATCAAAGGTGTCCAGGTTCATTCAAGATTCCAAAGAGACATGAATATTTCAAAAAGGAAATCTTTTAATATGTCTTATTCTTGTCTCATGGCTTTAAAGGCCTGGTTAAATGGCTGTCCCTTGCCATTTTTATGCACCCTCACACTCTTATAAATACGAGGCCAATGACACATAACAAAGGGAAGAGGAGGACATTTTGGAGATACGCTGCCCACAAACCCACCAAAGGTTGTCAACATTTTAATAAGTAATCCAAGCCAAAGCAACCCTTCAACAAAAGTATCCACGCCCAGAAATCCCAGATCGAAGGTACCCACATCCAGAAAGTGCCAAATCAAAGGTTCCAACTACTGGTAAGAGAGGGTAAAATGTCAAAATTTGTATTTACATAACACATCCATATTTGTTATTTCATTCAATTTGTCATTCTAGACAGAATCAAAGGGCTTGGGTTTGGCACCCAGGTCATGTTTTTTGTTGCTAACACTTGCTACAGATATAGCCTAAAAAGGCCCAGCGCATGCAGGATCGAAGGACCTGGGTTTCAATGCCCAGGTCATGCGTTTTATTTTGCTAACATACTTTTGCAGATGCAGTGCCTCCACAGGTGATCCTTCAGGCCTTTCCAGCAACGCCCTTCATAGAATCGAAAGGCAGCCTTCTTCCTCTGAATCGAAGCCCCCCTTTTCTCCCTACAATCGAAGTTTACCCATATCCTTTCCAAACCCAATCGAAGGAGGCAGGAAAGGGTGAAAATCGAAGCTTGCCGCGTAAATTCTCAAGCCCAGTCGAAGGTTACTCACACCCATTCCCTATCTCAATCGAAAGAAGGCCAAAGAAGGGTGAATCGAACGAGTCCATGGCATGGATCGAATAAGTCTTTTATCTTCTTTATTTTTACTTTTTACTTGTCTTTCAATTTAGTTGTAATAGTTAATTAGGTCTTTACTTTTACCGCTTTACTTTTCAAGGGTTTGTTTTTGGCTATGTAAATACCTAAAGCCTTGTAATAGCGTAGTTTAATTTCCGCATTTTAAATTCCACAAATATTTAACTGTTAGATGTATAATATTAGGATGCATGACAAGAATGTATGTGAAAAACTTTAAAACAGTTAGATAACCCTAACATGTGCAAAGATAAATAATCTGAAATTGAATCACTCGCACATACGCACTCCTAGGGTACACTCCCATGTGGTTGCCTTTGGTAAACGGTCATTGAGTATAGGGTATTTTAGTGGTCGTCCTTTTGTCTCAAAGATCAAAGTTGCCTCGGAAAGGTTGCCTCGGAATTTTTGCCTCGAATGATTGATCTAATACATTTGGGTTATTACTAAGACATCCTAACATTGCTTTAGTGACCGTACGTCCCTTTCGAATTGACCCTCAAAACTCCAACGACGGTGCTACCTACTCACTAATAGTGGGATAACATTGTCTAAAGGAAATAAGCATAGAATGATTCTTTTTTCGAGTAGGTAAATTAGCTCTTAAGTACTTCCTCAAACAAAACAAACCTTTTTCACACTTACACTCTTTTACAAACAAAGTTTTCAAAAACACTTCATTATAATCTTGAAGACAGAAGCAAGAGTTAAATCGAAGTCAAAACAAAAGCTTTTCAAATCACACAAACACAAAGAAAACAATTTTGAAAATGATGAGAAAGTACCTAAGAGCCCGTAGATAACTACGAATAGAAAGGGTGTTAATACCTTCCCTTTCTATAATCTACTCCCCGTACTCAGAAATATCTCGAAAAAGGAATTTTTCTGTGCTTTTTTCCTTTCCTTGTTGGATAAAATAATAGTCAGTGGCGACTCTTTCTTACCGCGACATTTTGCAAACACAAACGCAAAACGCAAACCAGCAAATTCCTAAAAAAGGAGAAACACGTCCCGGTTCTGGCCATCGTATCACACCTACCAATGAAGAGGGCATTCCTTATACAGTCCTTTATCCCTACATGCCCACTGATCTAGGGGTATTGAAGAGATCCTGGATTTAGCTGAAAGAGGAGAGGGATACCTACCGAGAAAAGTATCATGAGCAAGAAAGGAAGATCTTGAAGCTCTCCAGGCAACTCGAGAATGAAAGGACGATCAATGACTATGTCAGCACGAAGGGGAAGCATCCATGGGACTTATGATTTTGTTTTTTCTAGTTTAGATTTGTTTTCCATTTATTTCTTTGTAACGCCTCAAAGGCATTGTTAAACATTTTTACAAGTTAATCTAATAAAGTTTGTTTAATTTTTTTTTTCAAATTTAAATCTCCCAAAGTCTTTGAAATCATTACATACGCATCCCATTATCATGCACGCCATTACAAGTACCATTACAGGTTTCTCATCTTCTTCGCTGTTTATTTTAGCAGTTATGTCTTCTGATCAAGCTATCAAAGATCTTCAGGCACAAAATTCCAAATTCCAAGAGATGTTCTTGAGCTTGGCTAAAGGGCAAGAGGATTTGAAAGCTCTCATCCTGAAAGAGAAAGAGAAAGAGAAGAAGAAGAAGAAGAAGAAGAAGAAGAAGAAGAAGAAGAAGAAGAAGAAGAAGAAGAAAAAGAAGAAGGTCGTTCTTCTGAGTATGGGCAAAAGTTTTGGGGATAGATTTAAACAGCAAGCTGATCTTTACTTTTCATCCAAGGAAGGGGAGGACCAAGAAGAAGAAAAGCGCCCCAGTCCTGCAGTTTCTGATAATGATACAGATTAAGATGAAGAGAAATATCCTCCTGCGGAGGATAGGTATAAACAACTAGAAGACCGTCTGAGTGCTATGGAGATTCATAGGATCCTTGGTCTGGATTTCGGAGAGCTAGGATTGGCATATGGGGTGGTGATCCCTCATAAGTTCAAAGCTCCAGTTTTTGCCAAGTATGATGGAGTATCCTATCCAAAACTCCATCTTCGCTCGTACGTCAGAAAAATCTAACCTTACACTGCTGATAGAAATTTGTGGGTACATTTCTTTCAAGATAGTCTGTCAGGGACTCAGCTTGAATGGTTTTATCAGTCGGAAGGAGCCAATGTCCGAAATTGGGAGGACCTTGCTGCTGCTTTTTACAAGCAGTATCAGTATAACGTTGAACTTTCTCCCACTCGTGCTCAGCTTCAGGGTATGTCTATGGGTGCAAGTGAAGGTTTTAAGGACTATGCTCAAAAGTGGAGAGATTTGGCCAGAAGAGTCCAACCCCCTTTGTCTGATAGGGAGTTGGTTGACATGTTTATGGGGACGCTATCGGGTACATTTTTCAATCATCTGATCGGCAGTTTGTCATCTGGGTTTACTAAATTGATTTTGACTGGAGAGAGAGTAGAAGCTGGTATCCGAAGTGGTATGATACAGAAAGGTACTTCATCAAGTGTAGAAAAAAAGCCTTTCACCGGTAAGAAAGAAGCTAGTGCAGTCTACGGCTCGAGGAGCCAAAGTAGACCTGAACATCGTCAAGCGATAAATGCGGTAGTGATATCAAGACCCACTGTTTCCCCACAATGCAACAATCAACAATGGAGAGACTGCAGAGACAGTACACTCGGCTCAATATGACCTTGTCTCAAATTCTACCACAATTATTGAAGACCAACCTGGTAACTCTGAGGGAAGCCCCAAAGAATCCCAGCACCACATCTCCGCTATATAACCCGAACGCCCGCTGCGCCTATCACTCCGATAGCCCAGGTCATGATACAAACAATTGTTGGGCCTTGAAGAATAAGGTGCAAGATTTGATCGAAGCTAAATAAATTGAGTTTGACGCCCCAGAAAAGCCCAATGTCATGACTGCTCCCATGCCCAAACATGGTCATGGAGTGAATGTTGTGGACGATGATTTATTTGTGACCTCCGTGGAAGAAGTCTCTACTCCTTTGATGACAGTTAAGAAGAATCTCTTGTTGGCCGATTTATTTCTGGGTTGTGGTGAAGGGTGCCACATGTGTTCAAATCTGCCTGCTGGTTGCCATTTATTGAAATCAGGTGTTCAACGCCTGGTGGATAACAAAGAGATCTTGTTCGAAAGACTACGATTCTGTTGGTTCCAATTGAAGATGTTGCCATCATAACCATAACCTCCAATCCTTCCAAGGCTTCCTCGAGAAAGCCTGTTGGGATTACATCCATTCCAAGAATTGATTCGTTAATAATTACTGTCCCTGGTCCTATCCCATACACTTAGGATAAAGCTATCCCTTGGCACTATGGTGCCGATGTGTATTACCATGGTGTTAAACAAGACTTGAAGAGTGAGGAAGCTGATGCTGATGTCAGCAATATTGTCGGGGCTAGCAAGGTCACCAAAAGCGGAAGACTCTTTTCTCCCGAGATTTCCCCTCCGACTGTTCACAAACCTGTTGTCATTCCATCTGCTAGTACATCAACTACTGTCCCAGTGCCTATTCCAGTTATCACCCCTGTCGCCGAGCCATCCGGCACTCGGGGCAAAGAAATCACAGGTGAGCCTGCCCGGACGGAGGCACCTAAGAAGATCATTGTAGAAACCTCTAAGAATGAGATAGAGGAAATTCTGAAGATTATCAAGAAGAGCGACTACAACGTAGTCGAGCAGCTGGGGCAGACCCCGTCTAAAATCTCCATGTTATCCTTGTTATTATGTTCGGAAGCCCATGTAAAGGCTTTAATTGCATTCCTCAAGACTGCGCACGTACCACAGGAAACGTCAGTCGATCAATTCAAAGATTGTGTAGCTAGTTTGACTGTCGACAATGGGATAGGTTTCTCAGACACAGATTTGACTGCTAAAGGAAGAAATCACAATGATGCTCTGCACGTCTCGATCGAGTGCAGGGGCACTACCATGGCCCACGTACTGGTGGATACCGGGTCCTCATTGAATGTTTTGCCAAAGAAAACATTAGACCGTCTGGACTGTGAAGGTTTGATTCTGAGGCCGAGTAATATTGTGGTCAGGGCTTTCGACGGGTCAAAAAGGATGGTGCACGAGGAGGTGGACGTCCCTGTTAAAGTTGGCTCTCAGACTTTTGCGTCTACTTTCTATGTGATGGATATTAGTCCATCGTATTCTTGCTTTCTGGGTCGCCCTTGGATTCATAAGGCTGGGGCAGTGACTTCCACACTCCATCAAAAATTGAAATATCCGGTAAAGGGGAAGATCATCACGGTACAAGGTGAAGAGGAGTATATGGTGAGTCACCTTAATTCTTTTCGCTATGTGGAGATAGATGAGGATTTCATCAAAACCCCATGTCAGAACTTTGAAGAGGTCCCCCAGACTTTGGCATCGACTGAAGTTGCTATCGACAAACCTCTGATGAAGATGGCTTCCCTCAAGGATGCCAGGGCTGTAATTGAAAAAGGTGGGTGTGCAAATTGGGGTCAGCTCCCTGATTTCACACACAAGATTGAAAAGTTTGGTTTGGGCTTTACTGCAGAGGCTCAAAGGGCTGTTAGGCGCGCGCAGATCGGAAGACCTCCTCTGCACATCAGTAATCTGGAAGTTAATGCGGTGGAAGACAGTGAAGAAGATTCAGACATTGACAGCTGGATCTACCCGACTACCAACGGTGGATTAAACAACTGGACGACAAAAGACTTCATACATGTTTCCTTTATTTCACAGTAATTGACTTTTGTTTTGAATTTGTAATAAACAGTTGAAACTTTATCGCCCGGTGCCTTGCCCGAGGCATCAGGGCTTTGTTTGTGAGGGCTTATTACTTGACATTTCATATATCATCAATAAAACATTGGACGTTTCTTGCATTACAAATTTTGCGCTCATTGTTTTTCTTTTCTATCTCTCACTTTATCAAAACAACTATGCTCTTACACACACTCACGTATCATAATGCAGATCCATATCCACTCTGGATCCCATTGATAACAACTCTGCTACTGCTGATTATGACTTCGAAAATACGATCGACCAAGCCGAGGACGAAGGTGAGGATAATTGTGAGGTGCCTGGGGAACTTGCTAGGCTGTTACTGCAGGAAGAGAGGTCCATACAACCTCGTGAGGAGCCAGTTGAATCGGTGAATTTGGGTACAGAGGAAGATAAAAAAGAGGTCAAGATAGGTGCGAATCTGGAGCCTAGTGTCAAGCAACGGTTGATACAAATGCTACGCGACTATGTCAAGATCTTCGCTTTGTCTTATAAAGATATGCCTGGTTTGGACACTGACATTGTGGTACACCATCTGCCAACTAAAGAAGACTGCCCTCCGGTAAAACAGAAGGTTCGTCATATGCGCCCTGAGATGTCTGAGAAAATCAAAGCTGAGGTCATGAAATAGTTTGATGCCGGTTTTTTAGCTGTCACTTCTTACCCTCAGTGGGTCGCCAATGTTGTTCTAGTTCCTAAGAAGGATGGTAAGGTACAGATGTGTGTGGATTATAGAGATTTGAACAAGGCAAGCCCCAAAGATGACTTCCCACTCCCTCACATCGATGTTTTCATCGACAACACCGCGCATCATAAGATCTTCTCCTTTATGGATAGTTTTTCTGGTTACAATCAGATTAAGATGGCTCCTGAAGACATGGAGAAGACGACTTTCATTACACAGTGGGGCACCTTTTGCTATAAGGTCATGTCATTCGGATTGAAGAATGCTGGGGCAACTTACCAGTGCGCCATGGTCGCTTTGTTCCACGAAATGATTCACCATGAGATTGAGGTTTACGTTGATGACATGATCGCAAGGTCCCAGACTAAGGAAGAACACCTTGACCATCTCCGAAAACTGTTCGACAGGTTGAAGACGTATAAGCTAAGGTTGAATCCGAACAAGTGTACCTTCGGGGTAAGGTCTGGTAAGCTGCTAGGTTTCCTCGTCAGTGATAAGGGTATTCAAGTGGACCCTACCAAGGTAAAAGCCATACAGGAGATACCAGCTCCCCGCACAGAAAAAGAAGTTAGAGGCTTTTTGGGACGTCTGAACTACATCGCCCGATTCATTTCACATATGACTACTACTTGTGAGCCAATCTTCAAGCTGCTGAAGAAAGATCAAGTGGTAAAATGGAATGATGAATGTCAAACCGCTTTCGAAAGGATTAAGGAATACCTCCAAGAGCCACCTACTCTGATGCCTCCAGTTGAAGGAAGACCTTTGATCTTATACTTGACAGTACTAGATAATTCAATGGGGTGCGTGTTGGGGCAGCATGACGAGTCTGGCCGAAAAGAGCACGCTATTTACTACCTTAGCAAAAAGTTTACCAACTGTGAGACCCGATACTCAATGCTCGAGAAAACTTGCTGCACTTTGGCATGGGCTACTCGCCGGCTGAGACAGTATATGCTGACTCACACCACCTTATTGATATCAAAGATGGACCCAATCAAGTACATCTTCGAGAAGCCTGCTTTGTCCAGAAGAATAGCAAAATGGCAGATGATCTTAACTGAGTATGACATCCAATACACAACCCAAAAAGCAATCAAGGGGAGTGTATTGGCAGATCATTTGGCGCATCAGGCCGTGGATGACTACCAATCCATGAATTTCGAGTTCCCGGATGAGAACATCATGCTGGTGACTGACTGTGAAGAACCTGGGCCGGATGAAGGACCCGAGGAAGGATCCCAATGTTCTATGTATTTTGACGGAGCCTCAAACGCGTTGGGTAATGGCATTGGCGTTGTAATTATATCTCCTGGAGGCTGTCATACTCCATTCACCACCCGATTATGTTTCAACTGCACCAACAATATGGCAGAGTATGAAGCGTGCATCATGGGCCTGCGAGTACCTATTGACCTAAGGATTAAGTTCTTAAGTGTATTCGGAGATTCGGCTCTAGTGATCAGTCAGATCAAAGGCGAGTGGGATACGAAGCACCCAAATCTTATTCCTTACAAAGAGTATGTATTGACGTTGCTCCATCACTTTGAGGAGATAACCTTTGAACACTTCCCTAGAGAAGAGAACCAGTTGGCGGACGCGTTAGCTACCATGTCTTCTATGTTCAAAGTCAGGTGGGACAATGAAGCTCCCCAGATTACCATCCAGAGGTTGGGCGAAATCGTACATTACTGTGACATTGAGACTGAAGAGGTAACAGATAAACCCTGGTTCCTTGAGGTGAAGAGGTATCTTAAGGCTCAAGAATACCCCGAGGGTGCATCTGTTAATGATAAGAAGTTTTTGAGAAGGTTCGTTGTGAAGTTCTTCATCAGTAATGGGATTCTTTATAAGCGTAACCATGATTCTACCTTACTACAATGTGTGGACAAGAGCGAGGCAGAAAGAATCATGGCAGAATTACATGAAGGTACCTTCGGAATCCATTCCAGTGGACATACCATGGCAAAGAAAATCCTACGGGCAGGAGATTATTGGTCCACTATGGAAGCCGATTGTTATCAACACTCTCGAACCTGTCATAAGTGCCAAGATTATGCTGATAAGGTGCATGTACCTCCGTTTCCCCTGAACATTTTGACAGCTCCTTGGCCTTTCGCAATGTGGGGGATCAACATGATCGGCGAGATCAAGCTTACTGCATCCAACAAGCATCATTTCATTCTGGTGGCTATTGATTACTTTATGAAGTGGGTTGAGGCAGCTTCCTTTGCTACAGTAACCAAGAACGTCGTGGCGCGGTTCATCCGACACAACTTGATCTGTCGATATGGTGTACCAGAGAGGATCATTATTGACAATGGTACAAATCTCAACAATACAATGATCACCAAGCTCTGCAAACAGTTCAAGATATAGCATCACAACTCTTCCCCTTACCGGACGAAGATGAATGGGGCTGTTGAAGAAGCAAATAAGAATATCAAGAAGATTGTGCAGAAGATGAAGGTGACATACAAAGACTGGCATGAGATGTTACCATTCGCTCTTCATGGATACTGTACCTCAGCGCGGACTTCGACAGGGGCGACACCCTACTCTTTGGTATATGGTATGGAAGCAGTCTTACCCATTAAGTTCTAGATACCCTCTCTCTAGATTATGAAGGATGCGGGTTTGAGCGAAGATGATTGGATCCAGAACCGACTTAATCAGCTGAATCTAATTGATGAAAAGAGACTTACTGCTATTTTTCATGGTCAGACGTATCAAAAGCGAATGCTCAAGGCATTTAACAAGAAAGTCAGACGACAAGAATATCAAGTCGGGGATCTGGTGATCAAACGCATCATACTACCGCAAGGTGATCCTAGGGGAAAATGGACCCCCACATACGAAGGGCCATTTGTGGTTAAGAACATTTTTTCAGAGGAGCTATGATTCTAACCACCATGGATGGTGACGACCTTCCTCACCCCGTCAATGTAGACATAGTGAAAAAATACTATGCATAATCAAAGACCCGTTAGGTCGACTGGCCTAGGCAAAAATAAGGGCTTCCCAGCGAACCAAAAGGGTTCGGGCAAAAGTAAGGGATGAAAATGAAAAAAAACTGTACACCCGACAAGTCAAAAACCTGAAAAGGCGGCTTGGGCAAAAAAGGGTATCCCGGTGGACTGAAAACCCGAAAGGGCAGTCCAGGCAAAAATTAGGGATCAAAGCATAACACTATGTCTCATTGGATCATCTTGCAACCAAACTTAGACATCGAATATCAAGTTCGGACGGCGTCAATCAATCTAATCTACCTTCAACCAAGTAGCAAAGTGATGAGACGCTCGAAGATATAAGGGCAATAGTAGAGTTAGAACCTAGTGGGATTGTTTCACATAGCTGTTTTTCTTTCTTTTACACAAATTGTATAAATTCTGTTTGTTCGGCGGCATTCTCTTACTAGGACGTCATCCTCTTGTACAAAACGGTTATTACAGACCAACTTCAAAAATTAATACAATTCATTTTCACGAAGAAATTTCAAATTGTTTTTCTTTTTCTGTTTTGTTTTGTGAGAACGTCCAATGGTTCATTTTGATATATGCATTTGACAATAATTGTTGCTCATAAATATTTACATGCGCAACAAAAGACAATTACTCGTAATTCCAGGAACAGGGGCAAAGAAGAAGTGTCCAAACCTTACAGTTTCTCTACCCACCAGGTACAGGGATAGAGCCAGCTTGAGAAAATGAATAAAGGCACATACACTCCCCGCAGAGTAGGAAGTGTCCGAAGACAGTGGTGCTAGCTCTCCCCGGCCGAAGTTCATAATCACGAATAAGTCGGCAAAATTCTCCTCAAGTAGAGTTTATCTATCACCAGCAATGGAAGATTATCCCCGGTGGAGTTTATTTCTTCCACAGATAGAAACTCAATCCCCGACAGGGTTCATTATCACCAACAACGGTAATTCATTCCTAGCTGAGTTTGTTTCTCCAAATCAACAAATCTTCTAGCAGAGCATCTCTCTTCCCCACAAAGTCATTATCTCGCCAGTTCATTCTCAAATCATCTCTGGTCGTTACCCCCAGCAAGAACAAGGAACTCAGCTCCTTGTATTCTCCAACAGCAATCTGGGATTTATTTTCCCCAGCTAGAAAACATCACGAGAACTTTTGCATATCCATACATCATGGCATGCGCATGCGTATCATACAACACAATCTCATTTATTTTGAGAGCATCATTACTCAATACATTTCATACATCATAACATTATATACAACTAACTCTTTACCTTTCAGGGAAAGATACAATCAAATTCTCACGAGTTGTCTCTGGTTCAGTCAAATCGGTGCTAAGATTTCTGTTCCAATTCAAGCTATGAAGCCCAGATCCGATCGGATAATATCTTGATTTCTCCATCATGCTGTGAAGCCCGGAGAACAACCGGATAACAGTATCAAAATACTACGAAGCTTGGAATCGACCAGATAGTGGTATATCCCGAATTCAAAGCTATGAAGCCCAGAAATCGACCGGAAAATAGTTGAATCCCTAACAAGTTATTGTGAAGCTTGGAAATCGACCAGATAGCAGTACAAGACACCATGAAGCCTGGAAACGACCATATAGTGGTATGTGATAAACACAAGTCGTGAAGCCCGGAGAACGACCGGATAACAGCTTAACCATGAATTTAATTTAATAATTAGTTTAATTTAATTTTAGGGTAATTCTAACCTTTTTGTAAATAATTTAAAATATATTAGAAAATTAGGGTTTGTTCTTGATTTAATTTTTAGTCCTTTTCTCAATAAAACAAAATACAAAAATAGGTTAAATTAATTATTTTTCTTAATTTAAATTAATTAGTAATTAGGTTTGTATTTATTTAATTAAAACCTTATTTTCTCAAAATAATCAAAAACAACAAAAATATGATTTTTCTTTTAATTAGGTTTAGACGGGGTCAAAACCCTAAGTTCTCTCGTTCTTAATTTATCGCGTGCGTTTATTATTTTTACCATATTAATGTAACTGCTCATGGGATGTAATAGTTTAATTAGGACTTTTCGTTTATTTATCGTTTTACGGGTTTTTGGCTATGTAATTAATCCTCTTCCCCGAAGCCTTGTAATAGCGTAGTTTTATTTTCCGCATTTTAATTCTCGCAAAATGTTAACTGTTAGATGTATGATAATAGGATTGCATGACAAGACTGTATATTAATTTTAAAATGGTTAGCAAACACTAAATGTGAAAAGATAATAACTGAAATCAAATCACTCGCACATGCGTACTCCTAGGGTATACTCTCACTTCGGTTGCCTTCGGTAAACAATCATTAAGTATATGGTGTTTTAGTGGTTACCCTCTTGTCTAACAAAGATCAAAAGTCCCATTTAGAAATGTTACCTCAGAAAGGTCGCCTCGAAAATGTTGCCTCGAATATGATCTTAAGACATTAGGGTTATTACTAAGACGTCCTAACATTGCTTTAGTGATCGTACGTCCCTTACGAATTGACCCTTACAACTCCAACAACGGTGCTACCTACTCTTTAATAGTGGGATAGCGCTGTCTAAAGGAAACAAGAACAAAAACATTCTTTTTTTCGAGTAGGTAGATGCTAGTAGGTACTTGCTCAAAACAATAAACTTTTTCACACTTACACCTTTTTCAAACAAAGTTTTCAAAAACACTTCGTAACACTCTTGAAGACAGAAGAAAGGGTTAAAACGAAGTAAAACAAAACTTTTCAAAACAAACACACACAAGCAGTTTTAAAATATGAGCAAGTACCTAAGAGCCCATGGAAAACCACAGATAGAAAGGGTGCTAATACCTTCCATTTCTATAATCTACCCCCCGTACTCAAAATCTCAAAAAAAGGAATTTTTATGTGCTTTTGTCCTTTCCAGTTGGATAAAATAAAAGTCGGTGGCGACTCTTGCTTACCGTATCATTTTGCCAACGCAAAATGCAAACCAGCATTTTCTCAAAACAGTCTGGTTCTGCCACCGTATCACATTAGGCATGGTTTATGGGGAAGTACACTCAGAAACAAAGTAAATTATGGGCTCAAAATAAACTTTGTACAAAAGTTTGCTTTTCAAGGACAACAATAGTACTTTTAAGCCACACGTGGGAAGATCTTTTTGATAAAGGCTTAAACACCGGGATAAAGACTCAAAAGTTGGTGTGGGCATTAAATGATGATGAGATTTAACAAGCAATAAGGCCTGCAACATGAGATTATGCAGCCTAGCTTGGAACTAGATCAGAAGTTCAGCATAAACGTAACTTAGATTAAGAACAAATGTCCAACTTTTGATCTTTGATTCTCCCTGCTCTAGCATGATCTGAAGGAGTTCTCAGACTTTTCATAAAGCTTGTAACATTCTTTGTAACCCCTCTTTGAATCACTTTTGCAAACTCCAATTGAACCTACGTGAAAACTGGCCCAGAAGTTTTAATCAAATTCTGACTTGGAAATCCTAAGAATTTACTAAGTGTTTTAGTTTCATGGACGTGTCTTCAAGGATTTATAACTTGAAATCCCAACATTTCTAGGAGAATTTCTATTCTGCAATGTTTTAGATCTCATTGAGATCTACAACTCTTGTGTCAGAAGTTCTTCCTGAATCAACATGCATCATGATGAAAATCTGGCCAAAAGTTCTGAACTTATCATATTTTCATAACACTTAGAAAAATTTCTAAGTGTTTAGAACTTTGACTTTTCTAAAGTAATTTTGACTTTTGATTTTCTTGATGAACCGACTTCACATTCTAACATGTCTTGATGAAATGTGATTCTTGAAACTTGATTTTGATCAAAAGGTCAAAGTTTGACTTTTCAGTGTGCATTTTGACCATTTTACCCCTGTGCCAATTCCAAACCTAGATTGATGTATCAGTGTTGCAAACTTGAGCCATAGAAGATCTTGTGAGAAAATTCTTGAGAAATGAGAGGGCAAATTTTGGGGTACAACAGTTAGCATGCAGTCGAAGGCCACTCACATGCTGGTGTCGAAGTGTATGCTATAGTCGAAGTGTGGTCAAGTATGTAGTAGTAAAAAATGTTAGGGTTGTTAGCATAATGAATTGGGCATGTTTGGTATGTCCAATTATTTAAGTTATCTTGTACACCAAGTTAGCTTGTAATGGGTATTTATGAAAAAGCCCATTAGTTTAGTATGTTAGGTTTATTATAAATAACAGATTAGTCTCTCGTCATTGCATACTGCAAATCTTAATTTAGGGTGAGAGAGGTTATTTTTTATTCTTTTTTACTTGTAATCTTGTTTGAAGAGAAAGTAAAGAATAGCAGTTATAACCAGTCCATGTTGTTCTTCCATCTATTCTATCCTTGTGTGTTTCTTGATCATAAAGAAACAGCTTATACTTTGTTTCTAAGGCATCATTTTTACAACAAATTGGTGCAGTGGGCATGGAGAAGACGCCTTCAACAAAGTATGAGATTGAAAAGTTCATCGGAGTGAACGATTTTGGTCTGTGGCACTTGAAGATGAAAGCCCTACTGGCTCAGCAGTGTTGTTAGAAGCGTTGAAGGGAGCAATATTCGTGGATGTTAAGTTAACGAAAAAAGAAAATACAACCATGATAGATAAAGCCTACATTGCAATCTTGTTGAGCTTTGTGATAAGGTTCTTCGACGTGTATTAAAGGAGATAACAACATCGGGGTTATAGGTGAAACTTGAAGGATTGTACATGACCAAATTGTTGGTAAATCGACTTTATCTGAAGCAAGCTTTGTATTCATTCAAGATGATTGAAGACAAAGTGTTGATTGAGGAGTTGGATATGTTCAACAAGTTGATTCTTGATCTTGAAAATATTAATGTGAAGATCGATGATGAAGATCAAGCGATGCTGTTGTTGTGCGTTTTACCCAAAATACATGTCAACTTTGAAGAAACCCTCTTGTATGGAAGAAAGTTACTGACCTTTGAAGAAGTTCAATCGACCTTGTATTCTAAGGACTTGAATGAACGAATGGAGTATAAACCTTCGATGGTTGGTGAAGGTTTGGTTATTAAAGGAAAATTCTTGCAAAAGGATGGTAAGTTTGACAAGAAGAAGGGTAAAAGTCAGTCGAAGTCTTATAGTGGTGATGCACCTGGTATTCGATGCTATCATTGTAAGAAAGAGGGTCATACAAGAAAAGTATGCCCTGAATGCATAAAAGATCATGTGTCGCACTGTGAAAAAACACGTAGTCGCCACCAAACTTTATTTATCCCGAAGGAAGGGAAAATATCGAGAAAATCCTTAAAAAAATAATAAGATGGTCTTGCAACCAAGAGAAAGGGTGCGTAAATCGATTCCGTGAGAGGAAGGTATTATCACCCCTCACGACTGTGGTACTCCACAAGATCCACTTTTGGTGTCTATCTAATGCTTACTTGCTAAGGGAATGCGTGCATGAATTTCTTAAGGAAAAAAGAAAAGTTTTTTTTTATTATTGCGCTCGCCTCGGTTTCGAAACCTCGTGCCTACATATCCCCATCGTACAATTAAGAATCAGAGCACTGTAGTTCTTCTAAAAAAATTAATTTATTGTGTGTTTTTTATGAACGATGTTAAGTTTGCATTCTATTACAACTCGACCGTTGGAAACTCACGCATTGCATAGAACAGAATTAACATGTTCTTTCAGAAAAAGTTTAAAGAAAGGCTCTAAGGCAAAAGATGTTTGATTTGTTGAGTGTTTTGTTTGGATAATAGCAAATGGATCTCAGTGTAAGGACACTCACTTCTTCTCCACTTATTTGTAAAAATTGTTTGCGATTTGAATTGTAATAAATTTTGAAAATGAAATAAAAACAAGGTTCGAAATATACCGCTTCACTCTTTTTCATAAGACTCAATTGCATATGATTCACATCTTTATTTGTTAAGTGTTTTGAATTTTTGATAAGAATTTTTTTATTTATTTTAGATGGATGCAAAAAGAAAGGAAAAATTAATCATAATATTGTTATGCATCATGGTCCTAAACTCTAGATCAAGAAAACTATTCTACCTAATGTTGTACCCCAAAATTTGCCCTCCCATAATCTTCAAAGTTTTGCCAAGCATCACCTCAAATGGCTCAAAGTTTACTCAAGGGCTACACAGTCAAGCACCCTCCTAAGCCAGTCAAATTAGGGTTTTGGTTCTTGCAAGGAAGTTGAGGTTTTCAAGGGCTCAATCAAGTCCCATATGCTCATATACATTGTCAAGCACCTACATGTCAAGTTTCAAGGCTCACAAGGTCAAGTTGCACAGTCAAAAACCCTAATTGCTTCACAATCAACTATAGGGGTAAGATGGTCATTTGGCATTCAAAAGTCAAAATTTTTGGTCAACATCTTATTTTGAAGCCACAATCATCATTTGGTCAAGTCTTAACCATGATTTCACAAGAATGGCTCAAAAATCATCAAGATGCAAAAGTGTCTATTTTTGGACAGTTGAAAAGTCAACTGTAACTTGACCAAGGCATAACTTTTTCATGGTTCATCATAAAAATCCCATCCAATGCTCATTTTGAAGGGGGTGACATTTCCTACAACTCATCTTCACATTCCAAGTCCAAGAAATGCTCTCACAAAAAGTTATCAATTTTAACATTATAGGTCATTTTCAAAAGTCAACAAAAAGGCACTTTAAGTCAAAGACCATAACTTGAGATTGGTAGATCAAACTGACATGGGACCAAAGGCATTGGTTAGAGGACTTCAAGACCTTTCCAAAATGTCCAAGAACATGTTCATATGATCAAAATTGAGCAAGATATGCATTGGAGAAGTTGGGGAATTTTTGTGAAATGGCAAAAGTCAACTATCCTTGAAACTTCATTTTTGACAAAAAGGGCCCACTTTTTCCCCTTGGTTCAGCTTTGCCATGCCTCCCACGTGTCCCACAATTTATTTCAAGATTAAAAATTAATTCTTTCATTTTTATTTAATTTTATTTGATTTAATTCATTTTAAATCTTTAAAATTCAAATAAAAATCAAGAAAATTAATTAAGGGATATATTTTGTGTTGAATTGCTTTGATGCACCATGAAGTACTTACCAAATTCGTGCAAGGCCTATTCCAAGCAAGAAAATTCAAATTTTGACAAGAATGGTAATTTGCTTTAATGGAGGTTATGGCAAAATCAAAACATAATGGCAAGGCTTCAAGGCTCTTTATTTGGATTGATACTCATTCATATACACAGGTGCAAGCATTTCTGATACCACTCACGACCTAGAAACACTCATACAGCAAACACAACTTTCAAATTTTCAAGAGAAAAATCACAAACTGAAAACCACCTTACAGTACGATTCAAGCTTCCATTTTGATCCAAATACACTCCTTGCATCACTAGGAACCTTTGGCAATCAGAATCAAGCGCAATCACTCAAGGAATCACACTACACAACTCACACGGTTTTCATTTTTTCTCAAAATTACAGTCATATATTCATGCATTTTTAACACTTTTTGTTGATAGCATTATGTTCACAGGATCAATACAAAGCTTCCCATGTGATTTAATTTGAGAATGATGCTTTAAATCGAAAATCACCATTAGCGATTTCTAGGGTTTCAGAGCTCTCATTTTGGGGGTTTTTATATACTGTAAAATTGAACCTCAAAACAGGCATGGTCAAACTCAGAAGCTCAAGACGAACAAGGAGGACATGTCGCGCCTTTTTTATATTCACCATATAGCTAATCGCTATTTTGGACATTGATGTTTTGTGGGGGTTTAAAACCCCCGCTATTTGCTTATGATTTTTGTTTCAGAACGAAGAAGATGATGCGTGGATGAACTGGATTGGTACATTCAAATCCTGCGCGTGCCTTTTTTTTTTAGCATATAACGCGTATCTTTTATATTATATTTCTTTTCCATTTTACTAACACACGCGCATAGTTGGTCCAGTGGTTGGAAACGTGTCTTGTAATCCCTGGGACCTGGGTTCGATTCCCAGGTCCCCTTATAATTTCCATATTATTTTTCCAAAAGCTTTTCTGTGCAGATTTCAAGATGATGTGCACCATAAACCTCATCCAAAGCGCCAGCCATGTGTCATCAGTGCAGATCCAAAGGACAAAAAGTGTAGAACACCATACTCTGGAGTCAGCGCAGACGTAGGCTATCCAAAAAGTCAAACGAGCTGAAGGTTCAATGGGCCACAATTTCAGCAATGCACCCTCCTTCCTGGCCCAATACCCCCTTCCATTGGTCTTTTCTTTTCTTTTCATTTTTTATTTTCCAATTTAATTCCTAACCCTTATTTTATTTTATTTTTATTATTAACACAATTAACATAATTAACATATTTTCATAAAAATCAAAAAAATAGAACTAACATTATTTTTATTATTATTATTTTATTTTTGTAAATAAACAATAATTGAATTAGTGTTAATTAGGCCATTTTAACCTTTTTTTAAATAACTAAAATAACTTAGAATTAGATTAACTTTTAATTTTGATTCTTTTCTTTTATTTCATAAAAAAAGACATAAAAATAAAAAAAATATTTTCTTTTAATTAAATTAATTAATTAGTCATCAATTAGTTTCTAATTTCATTTAATCACAAAAAGACCAAAAAAATCAATTTCTTTTCTAAAAAAGGGTCAACACCCTTAGAACGTTCCAATTTAATTCTCGCGTGCATTTCCTTATTTCTGATTATTATGTAACTGCCTCCGGATGTAATAGTAATTAGGATTTTTACTGTCTTTATTTACTTTCCGTACTTATTTACCAAAAACGGGTCTTTGTAATTTTGGCGATGTATAGACCCGCGCCTTGTAATAGCGTAGGATTTATGTTTCCGCAATTTACTTTCCGCACCCCCTTAACTGCTAAACTTGCATGCAAGAATGTATGTAAATAAAACCAATCCGTAGCTCACAAATAACATGTACAAAATAAACATTAACTGAAAAACAACACACAAAGCACATGCCACTCCTAGGGTACGCCTCACTGGTGGCCTCGAACGTGGTCGTCAAGTATAGGGTGTTTTAGAGGTCTCCCTTTGTCTAAAGATCCAGTTGCCTCGAAACGGTTTCCTCGGATAAAAGGATCTAGGATATTAGGGTTACTTCTAAGGTGTCCTACCGTTGCTTCGGTGACCACACTGTCCCTAATCCTCGAATTGACCCGAACACCTCCGACGATGGTGCTACCTACCTCTCAATGGTGGGATAGCACTATCTAAAGGACTCTTACACAGCCTAATTCCTTAGAGTAGGTAGATTCTCCTGGGTACTTGATCTTTTCAAACAAACAAAACAACTTTTCACACCCCACACTTTCAAAAAAGTTTTCAAACAAAACACTTCATACACTCTTGAGGACTGATACAAGAGTTACTTAGAAGTTTTTCTAACGAACTTTTTTTCAAAACCCACACACACTTGAAAAGCAAACAAATTTTGAAAACATAAGAGCAAGTACCTAAGAGCCCATGGATAACCATGGATAGAAAGGGTGCTAACACCTTCCCTTTCTATAAATCTACCTCCTGAACCGAGAAACATTCTCAAAGAAGGAATTTTGCTGTGCTTTTGTCCTTTCCATGTTGGAGAACATAAAAGACGGTGGCGACTCTTGCTTACCGCGACATTTTGCAAAACCAGCTAAAAAACAGTCAGTTCTATTTCCACCGATCACAGAACTGGCGACTCTGCTGGGGATTTTTAAAAGTGAGGTGTACCTTAGGATTAGATCATACTTATGTTTTCAATTGAATGTTCTGTTTGCTTTATTATTGTGGGTTGCATCGGAGTTTCATATATCCTAACCCGGATCTGGGGATACCCTTTTAGGTAGCATAAGCTGTGAGGGACCTGTCCGGCGTAGACCGACACGGGTGAAGCAGTGGCTACGTTGGTGTTGCACCTTGGTCTGTACCGATACCCCTTGTGTTGCAACGAGGAGAATATGGGTCTTCTGAGGAGTCATTAAGCACCAACCGACCTTAGAACCCTAATTTGACCCAACTTGGCCATAGAACTGTAGCAGTATGCTACACCCATTGAGGCTAAACTCTCGCGATGGTTCTGGCTGCAAGAAAAGATTGCGACGCTGGAGTTATGACCGATTGAGGGTAGTCGGTGATATTGGGATCCTCTAGAACCCGGTTACTTTTGATAGGACAGGTCTTAACCAACGAAACTGAAAAAGGGTAGTACCTAAACTTCATGCTGGCCTAAAATCTAAGGGCTCTTCTGTGTGACTTGTGTGCCTTCGTACTTGAATTACTTGCACACTTATTATCTAACAACACGAGTTCCTTGCAGGTTTTGTTTACAGTCCTTAATTGGGACTCATTACAGGGCCTACTTACATCACTCCATGCATAGCATAACATCATACCATTGCATACATCCTACATGAGGACTAATCCATTTCAAGGATCTCAAGGGTTTGTGATGCAGGTCACGATGAATCAAATGTCTAGCAAGGGGCAAAGGGGATTTATTTTCCCCTAGCCAAGGTTGATAACTTGAGTCAGGGGCTATGACCCACTCGATATGGTGAGCCTTGACTCTTGAAGAAGGACTCTCAACAAAATGAAGTTCCTTCAATCAAGATACAAAATTCAAGTTCTAACAATCTTTCTTGTTTATCCCGCGAGGTCCTTGAAAACATTACATGCATATCATACATATCATTGCATTACAGGTACCCTTGTTACAGGTCACTTACCTTCTCCGCTGTTTATTTCAGCAATGGCTTCCCGACAAGATAACCAGGGTCTTCATGCTCAAGAGACTCAGTTCAGGGAGATCTTCCTAAGCCTATCCAAGGGGTAGGAAGAGTTGAGGACACTCCTCATAGGGAATTTGGCCAAGAAAAGTCCCGAAGATGATAAGGACGAACGGCTGAAACGTCTGCAAGCTGAGGTAGATACAATGAGAACCCAGATGCTGGGGCAAATGGCTCTCATCCAAGGCTTAGCTCGGGAGCAAGAAGAGTTGAAGACCATGATCAGTCAGCTTCATCAAGACAGATACAACATGAAGCAACCAGTCCAAGTCAGGGACCAGGTCATTGATCAGCTTCCAAGAGGACAAGAGTCTGGTATGGTGAAGAATAGACCTCTCCAAATTGCTACCACTTCACAGGTCCAACCACAACCTCGCCCAGAGCAACAGGTTGATCAGAGTAAGCCAAACAAGCCCAGGAGGAAATTCACCCAGCTCAACGTGTCGCTGTTTCAAGCTTTACAACACCTGTTGAGATTGAATCTGATTACACTAAGGGCTCCTCCCCGGAATCCCAACATCTCTGCTCCTAATTATCATCCCAACAAAAGATGTGCATACCACTCTGATAGTCCTGGACATGACACTGCCGACTGCTGGGCTCTGAAGAACAAAGTCCAGGACCTGATTAATGAAGGAGCAGTGGATTTCACCCAAGAGGGTCAGGCTGAGTTCTTCTACCATCCCTGCAGGATTCACCATTTGAAGTGACAAGTCCTGAGACGAGAAGACTTTTTGTCCATTAGAATTTTCGAGTTGTAATTTTCTTTTGATTGTTCAAACAACTTTTGTCATGGCAAACATTATTACTTTATCAATGCATCGCATATGTCTGCTTTGAATCAATATATTCGCATTCGCTATATTCAAACTGCTTTCATTTTTTGTGATGTTCAAACTCTCAATTAATAATTCTAAGCCTCTTGAGGGAGGATGACGAAAATGATACCACGATCTTTACAATATGCTTTTGAACAGACCCCGCTGATGAGGTACAGGCATTGTTTCAATTCCTAAACACTGGAGTTATAAGGAAGATAATCCCTTGTCAACCCCTTTGAGCCCAAGAAGTAGGAGTTTTTCTTTTCGAAAATTAAAAACCCTTAATCACAACCCGGGGCAGGGTAGTCTTCTTAGTTGATCCAGGTGCACAATGAATGGCATCAAGGAAGTCCTTCCAAAACAAAAGACAGTGATGGTTCTGAATAATCATAAAGACAGGCAGTCATTACCAAAAAAAAATAACTAAAGCCCAATAAGTCAAAACCTATGAAGGAGACTTACAAAACTGGGGCATCCCGCTGACTGCAACCACAAAGAAACAGTTCAGGCAAAATTTAGGGATAACACAATCAAAAAGAAAGAGGTCCTACAAACCCTCAACAAAAAAAGAAAGAAATGACTGCCTAGTCACAATAAACTGTCAACATCCGAACCATCACTAGAATATCAGAGCAAAGACTCAAACAAGGTCTAACGCATGATCAGCTGAGTTTAGGTTTGAAGGACGTCACGAAGAACGGGTGGGTACAAATACTTTGAGCCTTTATCCTTTGTTTCTTAAACCGTGAACCAGGCCACGTTATAACCCTTAAAAGTCCTAGCTGAAGCATGGGTTAGTTCGAAAGCATACTGTTACAAAGGTATCCTGACTCCTTAAGGCTCGCCGTAAAATCTTGAGTTGACATCACATGTTACAAAATTTGCTTGTTTTTATAAAGAAACTGCATTTTCAAAAACTTCAAGACAGACATAAGCTTTGCATTTTTAATATAACATTGCTTGCATATGACTATTTATTTGAACAACATAGAAGTTCGCACGACGAATGTCTAATGAACAAAAGCACCTCCAGTCAAGGGGCATGGCATGATCATTATCCATCATCTGGGGCAGTTAAGTCAAGATTCGGAGAATCTCTCAAAAGGCCAACCAGCTTAGGGCAAATCTCTACCTGGATCACTTGGGGCATTGGACGATCAAACGAAGATCTTCTGGTAGTAGGGCAACGCAACACTACTGACAGGGGCACCTCCCTACATCCTGAGAGCATGGACATAGTCGAAAAAATACTACGCCTAATCAAAGACCCGCTAGGTTGACACACCTAGGCAAAAATAAGGGCTTCCCGGCGAACCAAAATGGTTCGGGCAAAAATAAGGGATGAAATAGAAAAATCTGTACACCCGGCAAGTCGAAAACCTGAAAAGGCGTCTTGGGCAAAAATGGGTATCTCGATGGACGGAAAACCCGAGAGGGCGGTCCAGGCAAAAGTTAGGGATCAAAAGCGTACGACTATGTCCCGTCATCTCGTCACTTGCCTACCAGAAGAAGATTTGTCAACCGGCAGTCATCAAGCGCCTCCACAGGTATCTTCTCCTACAGAAACAGGGGCAATATGAGTTGTCTAAGCGATCTAGTTGCTCTGTCCACCAAGGTACTAAGGTAGGTTCAGCTGAAGAACGTAACCAAGATACCTTCACTCCCCGCAGAGTAAGATAAGATTCAGCAATACTTTCCCCCGAGCAGAGTTGGTCTCCCGTCAGCCCTGACAAGGTACAGTATCTCCAGCAAGTCAACAACGCTCTCCCCAAGCAGAGTTAGGCTACTGTCAGCCCTAAGGAAGTTGGGTACCCCCAGAAAATCTCAATATTCCCCATCGGAGTATACAGATGTTCCTAAGCAAGCATCCCCGACAGTCTTAATATAAGATTGTTCCCCGGCGGAATACAGACACCCCAGTAGAGCCATTCCCCAGTACAGTTCAAAAGTCTCCCCAAGAGAGTTGAATCAATCTCCACAGTAGATTCTGGGAGCTCATCCCCAGTAGATCCTGGAAGCTTATCCCTGCAGAGCACGAACACGTCTCCCGGACTTTATTCAAAGGTTATTCTCCACCAGAGCTTATAACTGGGTTATCCTCAGCTAAAAACCAAGGAAAGATCGTCCTCGGCGAAGTTCTTCCTATCCTCGGCGGAGTTCATCGGATCTTCCAACATAACTCATCAACGGTATCCCCAGCGGAGTTATCATCAAACCTCAGCGAAGTATCTCTTCCCAGAGTATTCCCCGCAGAGTAATTTCTCCAACAAGTTTATTCCCCAACGGAGTCATCTTCTCCTACCGATTTTTTCTTGCAACCATCATCCCCAGCGAAAATGAAGAACTTTGTTCTTCAACATCAGCCCAGGATTCAACTTCCTGGCATGCGTCAAGGATTTACGTTCCTAGACGAAAATACATTCATAAACATCACATCATGATACATGCATATACGCATCATGTCATACATTCTCATTTATGTCAAGAACATCATTGCTTGATCCATATCATGCATTGCATACGACTGACCTTTACCTTTCAGGAAGGATACGGTTAAATAATCCGCTATGTCAAAGTAGACAAATCCAGTCAAAGAAGACAAATCCAGTCAAAGAAGACAAATCCAGTTAAATCCCAAAGGTTTTTCTAATGCTAATCCAGTCAAAGAAGACAAATCCAGTTAAATCCCAAAGGTTTTTCTGATGCTAATCCAGTCAAAGAAGACAAATCCAGTTAAATCCCAAAGGTTTTTCTGATGCTCATCCAGTCAAAGAAGACAAATCCAGTTAAATCCCAAAGGTTTTTCTGATGCTCATCCAGTCAAAGAAGACAGGTCCAGTTAAATTACTTCCTAAAGTCAAAGAAGACAATCTCGTCATTGAAGACATCCCGTCATTGAAGACAACCCGTCGTTGTAGACACCCGTCAATATAGACACCCGTCAATATAGACACCCGTCAATATAAACACTCATCATTGAAGACAACTCGTCATTGAAGATAACTCGTCATTGAAGACAACTCGTCATTGAAAACAACTCGTCATTTAAGAAAAACTCGTCATTGAAGACAACTTGTCATTGAAGACAACTCGTCATTTAAGACAACCTCGTCATTTAAGACATCTCGTCATTGAAGACAACTCGTCATTGAAGACAACCCGTCAGTATAGACACCCGTCATTGAAGACACCTCGTCGTTGAAGACTACTCGTCATTTAAGGCAGCTCGTCATTGAAGACAACTCGTCATTGAAGACAACTCGTCATTTAAGACAACCTCGTCATTGAAGACATCTCGTCATTGAAGACAACTCGTCATTGAAGACAACCTGTCAGTATAGACACCCGTCATTGAAGACACCTCGTCGTTGAAGACTACTCGTCATTTAAGGCAGCTCGTCATTAAAGACAACTCGTCATTGAAGATCACTCGTCGTTAAAGACAACCCGTCCATGAAGATAACCCGTCCAAAGAGACAACTCGTCAAGAAAGACAAAACCTCCTCTGGTTCGGTTAAATCCCAAAGATTTTTCTGAGATAACCTGTCAGTAGAGATAACCCATCAACCTTTTGAAGTTCCAGATTCGATACCTGTATCTAGCCAGGGCATGTCTGTGAGCGACTGAGTGAAGATCGACCCCTGTAATAGGCCAGGTAATTGTCTTTCTTTCTCAGGTACGCAAGTTCTCGCTAAGGAATCTCTTACGCGATCGACACCTAGATGGCATCTATAAGCCCATCCTCCCATTACAGTTCCAAATGGCATCTATAAGCCCATTCCCGACAAGGTTCTGTCACATTTCCATATGGCATCTATAATCCCATCCTCCTATCCATCATCTCTCCAAATGGCATTTGTAAGCCCATTCCCGCCATCACACTGCTGATACTCTACTATGTGAGTGCAAATTTCTGGGCACTCTAGTGTTCAATCATCTTCCACCTTCGGATCACGAAAGGCACACAAGCCAATCTACCTCCTCAGGTCTAAGAAGATTGAACAGGGGCAATTGTTGTACCCCAAAATTTGCCCTCCCATAATCTTCAAAGTTTTGCCAAGCATCACCTCAAATGGCTCAAAGTTTACTCAAGGGCTACACAGTCAAGCACCCTCCTAAGCCAGTCAAATTAGGGTTTTGATTCTTGCAAGGAAGTTGAGGTTTTCAAGGGCTCAATCAAGTCCCATATGCTCATATACATTGTCAAGCACCTACATGTCAAGTTTCAAGGCTCACAAGGTCAAGTTGCACAGTCAAAAACCCTGATTGCTTCACAATCAACTGTAGGGGCAAAATGGTCATTTGGCAGTCAAAAGTCAAAAATTTTGGTCAACATCTTATTTTGAAGCCACAATCATCATTTGGTCAAGTCTTGACCATGATTTCACAAGAATGGCTCAAAAATCATCAAGATGCAAAAGTTTCTATTTTTAGACAGCTGAAAAGTCAACTGTAACTTGACCAAGGCATAACTTTTTCATGGTTCATCAGAAAAATCCCATCCAATGCTCATTTTGAAGGGGATGACATTTCCTACAACTCATCTTCACATTCCAAGTCCAAGAAATGCTCTCACAAAAAGTTATCAATTTCAACATTATAGGTCATTTTCAAAAGTCAACAAAAAGGCACTTTAAGTCAAAGACCATAACTTGAGATTGGTAGCTCAAAATGACATGGGACCAAAGGCATTGGTTATAGGACTTCAAGAACTTTCCAAAATGTCCAAGAACATGTTCATATAATCAAAATTGAGCAAGATATGCATTGGAGAAGTTGGGGAATTTTTGTGAAATGGCAAAAGTCAACTATCCTTGAAACTTCATTTTTGACAAAAAGGGCCCACTTTTTCCACTTGGTTCAGCTTTGCCATGCCTCCCACGTGTCCCACAATTTATTTCAAGATTAAAAATTAATTCTTCCATTTTTATTTAATTTTATTTGATTTAATTCATTTTAAATCTTTAAAATTCAAATAAAAATCAAGAAAATTAATTAAGGGATATATTTTGTGTTGAATTGCTTTGATGCACCATGAAGTACTTACCAAATTCGTGCAAGGCCTATTCCAAGCAAGAAAATTCAAATTTTGACAAGAATGGTAATTTGCTTTAATGGAGGTTATGGCAAAATCAAAACATAATGGCAAGGCTTCAAGGCTCTTTATTTGGATTGATACTCATTCATATACACAGGTGCAAGCATTCCTGATACGACTCACGACCTAGAAACACTCATACAGCAAAAACAACTTTCAAACTTTCAAGAGAAAAATCATAAACTGAAAACCACCTTACAGTACGATTCAAGATTCCATTTTGATCCAAATACACTCCTTGCATCACTAGGAACCTTTGGCCATCAGAATCAAGCGCAATCACTCAAGGAATCACACTACACAACTCACACGGTTTTCATTTTTTCTCAAAATTACAGTCATATATTCATGCATTTTTAACACTTTTTGTTGATAGCATTATGTTCACAGGATCAATACAAAGCTTCCCATGTGATTTAATTTGAGAATGATGCTTTAAATCGAAAATCACCATTAGCGATTTCTAGGGTTTCAGAGCTCTCATTTTGGGGGTTTTTATATACTGTAAAATTGAACCTCAAAACAGGCATGGTCAAACTCAGAAGCTCAAGACGAACAAGGAGGACATGTCGCGCCTTTTTTATATTCACCATATAGCTAATCGCTATTTTGGACATTGATGTTTTGTGGGGGTTTAAAACCCCCGCTATTTGCTTATGATTTTTGTTTCAGAACGAAGAAGATGATGCGTGGATGAACTGGATTGGTACATTCAAATCCTGCGCGCGCCTTTTTGTTTTTTAGCATATAACGCGTATCTTTTATATTATATTTCTTTTCCATTTTACTAACACACGCGCATAGTTGGTCCAGTGGTTGGAAACGTGTCTTGTAATCCCTGGGACCTGGGTTCGATTCCCAGATCCCCTTATAATTTCCATATTATTTTTCCAAAAGCTTTCCTGTGCAGATTCCAAGATGATGTGCACCATAAACCTCATCCAAAGCGCCAGCCATGTGTCATCAGTGCAGATCCAAATGACAAAAAGTGTAGAACACCATACTCTGGAGTCAGCGCAGGCGTAGGCTATCCAAAAAGTCAAACGAGCTGAAGGTTCAATGGGCCACAATTTCAGCAATGCACCCTCCTTCCTGGCCCAATACCCCCTTCCATTGGTCTTTTCTTTTCTTTTCATTTTTTATTTTCCAATTTAATTCCTAACCCTTATTTTATTTTATTTTTATTATTAACACAATTAACATAATTAACATATTTTCATAAAAATCAAAAAAATAGAACTAACATTATTTTTATTATCATTATTTTATTTTTGTAAATAAACAATAATTGAATTAGTGTTAATTAGGCCATTTTAACCTTTTTTTAAATAACTAAAATAACTTAGAATTAGATTAACTTTTAATTTTGATTCTTTTCTTTTATTTCATAAAAAAGACATAAAAATAAAAAATATTTTCTTTTAATTAAATTAATTTATTAGTCATCAATTAGTTTCTAATTTCATTTAATCACAAAAAGACCAAAAAAATCAATTTCTTTTCTAAAAAAGGGTCAACACCCTTAGAACGTTCCAATTTAATTCTCGCGCGCATTTCCTTATTTCTGATTATTATGTAACTGCCTCCGGATGTAATAGTAATTAGGATTTTTACTGTCTTTATTTACTTTCCGTACTTATTTACCAAAAACGGGTCTTTGTAATTTTGGCGATGTATAGACCCGCGCCTTGTAATAGCGTAGGATTTATGTTTCCACAATTTACTTTTTGCACCCCTTTAACTGCTAAACTTGCATGCAAGAATGTATGTAAATAAAACCAATCCGTAGCTCACAAATAACATGTACAAAATAAACATTAACTGAAAAACAACACACAAAGCACATGCCACTCCTAGGGTACGCCTCACTGGTGGCCTCGAACGTGGTCGTCAAGTATAGGGTGTTTTAGAGGTCGCCCTTTGTCTAAAGATCCAGTTGCCTCGAAACGGTTGCCTCGGATAAAAGGATCTAGGATATTAGGGTTACTTCTAAGGTGTCCTACCGTTGCTTCGGTGACCACACTGTCCCTAATCCTCGAATTGACCCGAACACCTCCGACGATGGTGCTACCTACCTCTCAATGGTGGGATAGAACTATCTAAAGGACTCTTACACAGCCTAATTCCTTAGAGTAGGTAGATTCTCCTGGGTACTTGATCTTTTCAAACAAACAAAACAACTTTTCACACCCCACACTTTCAAAAAAGTTTTCAAACAAAACACTTCATACACTCTTGAGGACTGATACAAGAGTTACTTAGAAGTTTTCTAAATGAACTTTTTTCAAAACCCACACACACTTGAAAAGAAATTTTTTTTTGAAAACATAAGAGCAAGTACCTAAGAGCCCATGGATAACCATGGATAGAAAGGGTGCTAACACCTTCCCTTTCTATAAATCTACCTCCCGAACCGAGAAACATTCTCAAAGAAGGAATTTTGCTGTGCTTTTATCCTTTCCATGTTGGAGAACATAAAAGACGGTGGCGACTCTTGCTTACCGCGACATTTCGCAAAACCAGCTAAAAAACAGTCAGTTCTATTTCCACCGATCACACCTAATATTATCACGTTATCGACGGTGAAGGTTTGTTAGAAAATTGGTAGAAAATTAGTTTGATTTTGTGTTAGTTTGGAAACTTTAAGGAAGTTGGAGTTAGTTAGGAGAGTTAAGGGTAAATGAGTAAGTGCATGGGTTTGGGGATACAAAGGTAGTTAAGGGAAATTAGAGGCAAGACATGTTGGAGTTTAGCATAAGTACCAAGTCTGAATGTAAGACTAATGATCACTTGAAATAACTTGAATTTTGCTTTGTATTTGCTTTGAATTTACCTTTGAATTCCCCATTTTTTGCTTTGAGTTTTTGTGAATTAAACCATGCATTTGAACGCTTTTCTTCGAGAAGTGGTTTTGTTAATAAGCACTTTCGGTTGATGGTTAAATTGTGATTTTTGCTTGAGTCAAAATTTGGGGAGTGTTGCAAAAACAAACCTTACCAAGTCAATTTTTTCTAAGTGTAAATGCAGAATTTTTCCCTGACTTTCAAGCAACCTTCGAATGACTTCGATTCACGATTTTTGCCAATTATTTTAACGTGTCTTCTTCCTTGCAACAAGGTAAACATCGCGGTGGAAGAATGGGCTCTAACCAATGTCGGAAAGCAGAGATAACACCATGAGAATGAAGCTTCATGGAACTTAAAATTGTGAAGTAATGTAAAAAAAATTTGCAGCATTTTTCCCATGACTTTTCCATAGCTTTTGAATGATTTCAATCCATAATATTGATGATTAATTTGATGCACCTTCTTCCTTGTAGCAAAAGTGAACACTATGATGGAATAATGAGCTCGAACCAATATCGAAAAGTGAAGATATAAGCATAGAAAGAGGCTTAATTGAAGGATATTTTGTTGGAAGTTCTTCATGTAACGTAAACATGTAATTTCTTGATTTTTTATGATAAACCGGTAGATCTCTTGATCTAAAAATTGTAAAATTTACATGCATCTCAAGAAATAAGTGTCTTATCACAACTTTTTATGAATGAAGCATTCCTTAAAATTTCCCATCTTTGAATTTATTCCTTCAAATTCAAATAATCTTCTGAACCAAACAATATTCATTCCAATCCTTCTGGTAACCGTGAATCTCAAATAAAGAGATGATCTGCACCACAAGTACATATGAGAAATAAACCTGAATAATCGCCAAGTAGTATTCCGTCTTTGAAAATTCACTTTAAACTGATTAAAATCAAAAATCAATGAACCTTGATCTAATGATCGTGCTATGCAAAATATGATGAATGGCGTGTTAAATGCTCGACCTTGAATAAATTTAAGGATCGTGTATGTAGATGAAATGATAAGCATAAGCCATGAGATTTAGATGAAAGGGTAGGCCAAATTTGGGGTATGACGTCATGAAGGTAAGGATAATGGCAACACAATTATTGTTCAAGATGATTTTGAATCATCTGATGTTCTTGTGGTTTCAAGCAACGACTCAAGAAAATAGTGGATTATGGATTCAGGTTGCACTTGACACATGACTCCAAACAAAGACTTATTTGAGGAATTATGTGATCAAGATGGTGGATCTGTATTGCTGGGAAACATCAAAGCTTGCAAGATTGCAGGTGTTAGATTTGTGAGATTCAAGCTCCATGATAAGTCAATAAAGTTTTTGACTGAAGTCAGGTATATGCCTGATTTGAAGAGAAATTTGATTTTTGTTTGTGAATTCGACAAGAAAGGATATGTTTTCCAAGGAGAGAAAAGTATCCTAAGAGTCATGAAGGGGTTGAAGGAAGTCTTAAGAGGCGTGAAGAAACAAGGATTGTATACCCTTGAGTTTAAAGTTGTAAGTGATTCGATAAATATTGCATCCACGAAACCTTTGTCGAAGACAGAAATTTGGCACATGAGATAGAGCCATGTCAGTGAAAGGAGTCTAGTCGAACTGGAAAAACAAAATTTGCTTGGTGGAGACAAATTCGAAAAGCTGGAGTTTTGTGAACCATGTGTACTTGAAAAATCTTATAGAGTGAAGTTCAACAAAGGCAAACAAAGAACACACGGATCTCTTAATTACACTCATGCTGATCTTTGGTGGCCTGCAAGGTGTTCATCACATTCAGGAGCAAGGTGTTTTCTATCCATAATAGATGATTATTCCAGAAAGTTATGGGTATTCATCCAGAAGACTAAGGATGAAATTTTTAAAAATTTCAAAAGTTGGAATACTTTGGTCGAAAATCAAACTAGCATAAAGGCCAAGAGGTTGAGAACCGACAATGGTCTTGAATTTTGCAATGAGGCTTTCGACAACTTTTGTGTTGCTTCTAGCATTGCAAGGCACGTAACTATTGCAGGTACTCCACAACAAAATGGTCTAGCTGAAAGGTTTAATTGAACTATTTTGAAGAAAGTTAGATGAATGTTGACTAGTGTTGAGTTAAATAAGGTGTTTTGGACCGAGTCTGTTTCGACATCTACATATCTGATAAACATATGTCCTTTGACTGTGTTATATATGAAGACACATGAAGAAGTTTGGTTGGGACATCCACCAGATCTCGACAAACTGAGAGTTTTGGGTTGTGTAGCCTATGCTCACATTAGGCAAAACAAGGTCGAACCTAGAGCTCTAAAATGCATGTTCATGGGATACCCTGAATGAGTCAAAGCTTATAGGTTGTGGTTCCTATAGCCAGGTCACATGAGGAGTATCACTAGTCGAGATGTAGTTTTCAATGAAATTGAAATGGCTTTCAAGAAAATTGATGATGTTGGTCAAAGTGCAGAAATATATGAAGAAGGGCTAGAACAAGGAAAGATTTATGTTGAGGTGGAGTATGTTGATGCTAAATTGTGTACCCTAGAACAAGTCGAAGAAGGAACACAAGATGCTGGAGATACAGAGAAATTTGAGGAAACTGTCGGTGACTACCTGTTGGTAAGAGATAAGATAATAAGAGTCATTAATCCACCTCAGAGACTTGGATGTGTAGATCTTATAGCTTATGCCTTAATCTCTACATGTGAGGTTCTAGATGAATAATCTAGAGACCATAAGGAAGTTATGAGGATTCAAAATAAGACTGAATGGTTGAAGGTCATGGATGATAAGATGAAATCTCTTCATGATAACAACACTTGGGAACTGATTAAGAAACCTGCTAGATCCAGGTTAGTCAACTGTAAATGGATTTTCAAAGTTAAGGAAGGAATCAAAGAAGTGGCGTCAAAAAGATGAAAGGCAAGGTTGGTCGTAAGGGGTTTCACTAAAAAATAAGGTGTCGACTTTAATTATGTATTCTCTCCTGTTTTAAAGCACAAGTAAATTTTAATGTTGCTTGCCATGGTGGCACAATTCGGCCTTGAACTGGAACAAATGGATGTGAAGACTGCGTTCTTGTATAGTGATTTAGATGAAATAATCCTGATGAGGCAACCTGAAGGGTATGTCAAAAAGGAAAAGGAAAATTACATGTGTAAGCTAAATAGATCATTATATGGACCGAAACAATCTCCTCAACAGTAGAATAGAAGATTCGACGAGTTCATGGCACACATAGGTTTCATTAGTCAGTTCGACCACTATGTTTACTCTATATTTCAACCTGGAAATTCATTTGTTATTCTGTTGCTTTATGTTGATGATATTCTCATAGCAAGCAACAATGTCGAAGATGTAATGAGGGTGAAGAGTGAACTCAATAAGGAGTTCGGCATGAAGGATTTAGGATATGCATCCAAGATTCTTGGGATTGACATCCGAAGAGATAGAAAGCAGTCGAAATTATGCTTATCTTAAGAGGCATACCTACAAAAGATTCTCGACAAGTTTGGTATGTCGATTCAAAGCTTGTTGTGACTCAAACAAACCCTCAATTCAAGATGATTATAAATCAGTGTCCCAGTACTGTAGTCAAAAAAGCTTATATGAATATCATCCCATATGCCAACATAATAGATTATTTGATGTATGATATGGTCTATACTAGATCCGACATAGCATATGTAGTAATTCTTGTAAGCAGGTACATGGAAAATATTGGAAACGGTCACTGGAAAGCATTAGAGTGTATTTTAAGGAACATAAATGAGTCTCTTAATAGAGTCTTAATTTATGGTGGAGCGTTGGGTGAAGATAGTAAAGAAATAATCAAATGGTAAATCAACTCTGATTGTGCAGGTTGTATGGATTCTAGAAAATTTATTTCTTGATATGTTTTCACTATTTTTGGCACAACAATTAGTTGGAAAGCGACACTTTAGAAGGTTATAGCCTTATCAACCACTAAAGCAAAATATATCACCCTCATTGAAGCTGTGAAAGAAGCATTATGGCTTGAAGGTTTTGCTAAGGAACTACAACTTTAAGGTCGAGTTATTACTGTTAAATGTGATAGTCAAAGTGCAATACACCTGTCGAAGAACTCATCCTATTATGAGCGAAACAAGCACATTGATATGAGGTTGCATTTCGTTATAGGGGGTAATCAAGCATGGAGAAGTCAAAGTGTTGAAGGTTTTGACATATCACAATGCTTTTGATATGATCATCAAGACATTGCCAAATTGCAAGTTTTTCCACTGTCTGCAGTTGATAAACTACATGAAGAAAGCTAGTTTGTTCTTTGATGGTATAAAGGTTGTTCCAAGGTGGAGGTTTCTGAGATATTGGATCAAACTCTATTGGATCGAAGGATATCTTTATGGTTCGACAAGTTCGACATAGGTTAGCATGCAGTCAAAGGTCGCTCACATGTTGGTTTTGAAGAAGTGTGTGATACGGTGGCAGAATTGACTGTTTAATACTGGTTTAGGTTTTTTGTTTGCAAAATGTCGCGGTAAGCAAGAGTCGCTACCGAATTTTATTTTATCCAACTGGAAAGGAAAAAGTATAGAAAAATTCCTTTTTTTCGAGATTTTGAGTACGGGGGGTAGATTATAGAAAGGGAAGGTATTAACACCCTTTCTATCTGTGGTTTTCCACGGGCTCTTAGGTACTTGCTCATCATTTTCAAAATTGCTTGTGTGTGTTTGATTTGAAAAAGAGTTTTTGTTTTACTTCGATTTAACCCTTTCTTCTGTCTTCAAGAGTGTTACGAAGTTGTTTTGAAAACTTTGTTTGAAAAGAGTGTAAGTGTGAAAAAGTTTGTTTGGATTGAGCAAGTACTTAAGAACTACTCTACCTACTCGAAAAAAAGAATTGTTCTATGTTTGTTTCCTTTAGACAGTGCTATCCCACTATTAGTGAGTAGGTAGCACTGTCGTCAGAGTTTTGAGGGTTAATTCGAAAGGGACGTACGATCACTAAAGCAATGTTAGGACGTCTTAGTAATAACTCTAATGTCTTAAGATCAATATTCGAGGCAACAATATCTGAGGCAACCTTTCCGAGGCAACTTTTCTGAACGGGACTTTGATCTTTATTTAGACAAGAGAAAGACCATTAAAGCATCCTATACTTAATGATCATTTACCGAAGGCAACCGAAGTGAGAGTATACCCTAGGAGTGCGCATGTGAGAGTGATTCAATTTCAAGTTATTATCTTTGCACATTTAGGGTTAGCTAACCGTTTTAAAGTTAATCATACATTCTTGTCATGCAACCTTAATTATTCATACATCTAACAGTTGATATTTTGCGGAATTTAAAGTGCGGAAAGTAAAGTTACGCTATTACAAGGCTTCGGGTATTTACATAGCCAAAAACGAACTCGTAAAAAAAGGCGACAAATGAAAGTAAAAGTCCTAATTAATCTATTACAACTTGTGAGCAATTACATTAATATGGTAAAAATAAATAAAGCGTGCGCGAGGAGTTAAGAACGAGAGAGAACTAGGGTTTTGACCCTTTCTAACCTAATTGAAAGAAAAAAATGTTTTTGTTGTTTTTGATTATTTTTAAGAAAAAGAATGAGGTTTTTAAATTAAATACAAAATTAATTAGTAATTAATTTAAAGAAAATAATTTACATGGCCTATTTTTTTGTATTTTTGGTTATTTTAAAAAAAAAATAGAATTTAAATTAAGCTAAAACCCTAATTGTTCTAATTAATTTTAATCATTTACAAAAGGAATTAAAATTACCCAAAAATTAAATAAAACTAATTAAATTAATTTTTGTATAAAAAATAAATCCTAAATCTAATTGGGTGAAAATATTATTTTGTGATTTTTTTATAAAAAGAAATAATTAATTTGTGTTAGTAAAGATAATTAAATAAATTAATAAAGAAAAATATAAAAGAAAAGAAGAAGAATTGGGCCTAAAATCAGTAATTGGGGGGGGGCGTGAACAGCAAATCTGGGCCAAAAAGAAGGTGACCCACGCTTGACTATCTGGACTCTACGATATGCGTTGACTGAGGCGTATCATGGTCCCTCAAACGATGGCCATCAGATTTGGCCTTTTGACATCTGGCTGGCTGGAAGATGGTGGTCCATGGTGGGCTTCAAATCTACATGCGCGCCTGATCACAAGAACGAAAATAATATGAAAGAAATGGGGGTACCTGGGATTCGAACCCAGATCTTGTAACCTTTTCCAATGACCTGGCCACCAACTGAGCTGCACGTGTTAGTTGTATACAACATAAACAACAATTATTATATTATAATCAAGCGAAATAAAGAGAAATTCGCACGGAAAATCAAATGGACAAGTAGGGTAATGCCACACCATCATCCCTGTCCTCTCTCCGTGGCTAAAAGGTTTGAAGACCTTTACCTACGGACAACATCCGTCACTACAAACCCTGTAATTTCTCAAAATCAAACACAAGCAAGATAAATAAAATCTAAGGCCGTGAATCAACTCATCTTGGCCTGCTGAGCACGATGGTGCCCTTCTTGAGGGCCAATTTTACCTGTACCAAAAGATCCCAAAACGAAGCATAAAACACTAACAATGGCAAATCTTGATACAGTCCAAAAAATGCAATTGAATGTTATAGATAGCTTGCAAATGTGTTAAGGAACAAGAATATGTGATTATTTCATGCTATAAGTGCCAGAATCATGCAACTCGATTTCAAAAAAATTCCAAGGTCGTGACTGACTTACAGTGGTTTTTAGTGCTGAAAAAGGCTTGTTCTTGATTGGTATAGCTTGCTTGTGATCCCAGGAATCGAATGAGATGGCTAGGGGACCTTGAAAGTGCCTGGAAGTACAAAATCGAATCACCACTTCTCTTTGATTTTTTCAAGTTTGTTTCTTGTTCTTGGAGGCAGCTTTGCACGAAAATTCTTCTGTTTAGGGTTCAATGATCTTTAGTATAAGTAGTGAATCACATTAGGTTAATTATTTTTGGCCAAGATCTCAAGAATTCATGAATGGAATATTTGGTCTTTAATCCATATGAAATCTTTCCATAACCATGCAAATCATGCCCTTTTGCCTTGATTAGAATTTGGTTGATTAGGCCAGCTCATTTGGATTTGATTTTCATCAAAATCAGATCTTCAAAACAAATCTTGGTATTTTTTATTATTTATTTGATTGAAAATGATTTTTAATAAATAAAAACCATAATAAAATAAATAAATGGATAAAATAAGATGTGGTGGCTGCCTTGGGCCGTGGACCATGCTACCAACTCAGAACAAATGCAAAAGATTGGGCCCATTTGGCAAAAATTGCAATTTGAGGCATAGTTGACTTTTGAAAATTTTGCAAAAAGGGTCAACCTAACCAATGCATAATTTCCTCAATTTTGACTCTTTGAAGGTGTTATTGGACTTTTTAGAAATCTTGAGATGTCCTCTAATCAACCCTTTTGGTCTCATCTCAATTTGGTATTCCATGTTTATGAATGAAGCTTTGACAAAAAAGGTATTTTTGTTGACTTTTCAAAATGACCTATAATGTCCAAATTCATAACTTCTTGTGAGTGCATATTTTGAACTTGGGAGATGAATATGGATTGTAGATAATTGCATCCTATTGAAAACGAGCTTTGGATGGGTCATTTCTCATAAAGTATGAGAAAGTTATGCTTGGTCAAAGTTGAGTTGACTTTTCTTGCAAAACCCTAATTTAGCAACTTTTGGTTCTTGATGAATTATGAGCAATCTTTGATGAATCATGATCAACCCTTGGTCAAATGATGAATGATACTTAAAAATGAGGATGTTGACCAAAAATCTTGAAGTTTGACTATATGTGGGCCACAATTGACTTTTGCCCTAGCATAGTCAATTTTCAGGCCTTTGAGCAATTGACTGAGCAAACTTTCTCTGCAAGGCTTGAAATTTGACATGGATGATCTTGAGAACATATTAGGACAATAAGGAGCATTTGGGATCCCTTGGACTCAAGTATCTTGATGCAACATGAAACCCTAATTTGAGGTAGACTGCCTTAGGAGAGAGCTTGTCTGGTCAACCCTTGGACTTCCTTGAGCAACTTGAGGATCTTTCTTGAAATTTTTTGAGAAATATGGGAGGGAAAATTTTGGGGTACAACAGCTTCCCCTGTTCAATCTTCTTAAATCTGAGGATGTAGATTGGCTTTTCTGCCTTTCGTGATCTGAAGGTGGAAGTTGATTGAACACTAGAGTGCCCAAAAATTTGCACTCGCATGAAGTGGTATCTGTCTTGCGATGTCGGGAATGGGCTTACAGATGCCATTTGGAAATTGATGACGGAAGATGGGCTTAAAGATGCCATCCGAAGGAGTGTCGATCGCATAGGAGATTCCTTAGCGAAAGTTTGTATACTTGTTGTTGAGGAAGACTACGTCGGGGAATGCTGATCTTTGTCTTGAGAGAAATAGAATTTTAGGAGCTTTGGTCGTCTGTTATTCTACTGGGAAATCGTCTCTTGGTTGAAGAGGTGAAAATGAACTACTATCTGGTCGTAATCTAGGCTTCGTAGTAATAAGATCGACTGCTATCTGGTCGTGCTCCAGGCTCTACAGTGACTTACTGGGGAGATGAGATTAAACTCGCTATCCGGTCGTAATCCAGGCTTCGTAGTTTCTCAATTCTTATCTGGTCGTAATCCAGGCTTCAGAAGGAATTAAGTTGTTATCCAGTCGCATTTGGGCTTCAACTTGAATTTAGGGCACACTAATATTCGGTCGACTCTGGGCTTCTTAGTAATTGTCCAGGAAAATTGCTATTTGGTCGAAATCCAAGCTTCGCAGCGTCTTGTACTGTTATCTGGTCGTAATCCAGGCTTCAGTCCTTTTATCGTTATCTGGTCGTAATGCAGGCTTCACGATGTTTCATACCATTATCTGGTCAAATCCAGGCTTCATGGTATCCTGTACTGCTATCTGGTCGTAATCCAGGCTTCAGTCCTTTTATCGTTATCTGGTCATAATCCAGGCTTCATGGTGTCTTGTACTGCTATCTGGTCGTAATCCGGGCTTCACAATACCTTACTTCTTATCTGGTCATAATCCAGGCTTCAGAAGAAATCAAATGGTTATCCAGTCGCCTCCGGGCTTCTCTTTGACTGTTGGGCCTACTAATATCTGGTCGAATCCGGGCTTCATAGTATTTGGCCAGATAAACTGCTATTTGGTCGTAATCCAAGCTTCGTAGTGTCTTTCACTATTATCTGGTCGTAATCCAGGCTTCAGTGTTTTTTATCGCTATATGTTCGTAATCCAGGCTTCATGATGTCTCATACCATTATCTGGTCGAATCCAGGCTTCATGGTGTTCGGAGAAATAAAGATACTATCCGGTCGAATCTGGGCTTCATAACTTGTATTAAAGATATACCACTATCTGGTCGTAACCCAGGCTTCGCGGTGTCTTTGGCTGTTATCTGGTCGTAATCCAGGCTTCACAGAAACTTGTATTGCTATATGGTCGTAATCCAGGCTTCACAATAACTTGCTAAGCTGTTATCCGGTCGTAATCCGGGCTTCACGGCTTGTGTTTATGACATACCACTATCTGGTCGAATCCAGGCTTCATGGCGTCTTGCACTGCTATCTGGTCGTAATCCAGGCTTCATAGTAACTTACTGAGCTGTTATCTGGTCGTAATTCGGGCTTCACAGCTTGCTGGGAATTAAACTATTATCCGGTCGTTCTCCGGGCTTCATAGCTTAAAGATAAACCGCTATCTGGTCGAATCCAGGCTTCTCGGTGTTTGATACTGTTATTCGGTCGTTCCCCGGGCTTCACAATATGATGTAGAAATCAAGATACTATTCGGTCGGATCTGGGCTTCATAGCTTGAACTTGGTGAGAATTTGATTGTATCTTTCCCTGAAAGGTAAAGGGTTAGTCGTATGTAATGCATGATATGTATCAAGCAATGATGTTCTCAACATAAATGAGATTGTGTTGTATGATGCGTATGCATGTGTCATGATGTATGGATATGTAATGTTCTCGTGATGTTTTCTAGCTAGGGAAAATAAATCATGGATTGCTGCTGGAGAAGAGGAGTTGAATTATTCGTTCTCGCTAGGAATAACGACCGAAGATGATTTGTGAGAATAATCCTACTGGCGAATAAACTGACGAGAAAACGACTCTGTAGGGAAGAGATACTCTGCTTAGGGGATATGTTAATTTGGAGAAATAACCTCGGTTGGGGATGAATTACCGTTGCTGGCGATAATGAACCCTGTTGGGGATTGGGTTTTCGCTTGTGGAAGAAATAAACTCCGTCGGGGATAATCTTCTAGTGCTGATGATAGATAAACTCTGCTTGGGGAGAATCACTGTTTTTTTTAGATACCTTTTACTCTGCGGGGAGTGAATATACCTTTAATCGTATTCTCCAGCTAGGTCTATCCCTATACCTGGTGGACGGAGCAACCGTAAGGTCTGGACATTTCTTGTTTGCCCTTGTTCCTGATATTACGAGTAATCGTCTTTTGTTTCATGTAAATATTTATGAGCAGCAATTATTGTCAAATGCATATATCAAAAATGAACATTGGACGTTCTTGCAAAACAAAACAGAAAAAGGAAAACAATTTGGAACTTCTTTGTGAAAATGAATTGTATTGATTTTGAAGTTAGCCTGTAAATAGGCGTTTTTGTACAAGAGGATGACGTCCTAGTAAGAGAACGTCACCGAATGATAGAAATTATACAATTTGTGTAAAACAAAGAAAAACAGCTATGTGAACAATCCCACTGGGTTCCAACTCTGCTATTGCCTTTATGTCTTTCGAGCATCTCATCACTTTGCTACTTGGTTGAAGGTAGATCAGATTGATTGGCGCCATCTGAGCTTGATAGTTGACCGAAGTCTGATTGCAAGATGATCCAACGAGACATAGTGTTACGCTTTGATCCCTAATTTTTGCCTGGACTTCCCTTTCGGGTTTTCAGTCCACCGGGATACCCTTTTTTGCCCAAGCTGCCTTTTCAGGTTTTTGACTTGCCGGGTGTACAGATTTTTCATTTTCATCCCTTATTTTTTCCCAGTCGTCCATGCTCAAACCTGCATCCTTCATAATCCGAAGAGAGGGTATATGGACTTCGATAGGTAAGACTGCTTCCATGCCATACACCAAAGAGTAGGGTGTTGCCCCTGTTGAAGTTCGCACTGAGGTTCGGTATCCATGAAGAGAATATGGTAACATCTCGTGCCAATATTTGTATGTCACCGTCATCTTCTACACAATCTTCTTAATGTTTTTATTAGCCGCTTCAACAGCCCCATTCATCTTCAACCGGTAAGGAGAAGAGTTGTGATGCTGTATCTTGAACTGCTTGCAGAGCTCGATGATCATCATATTATTGAGATTTGTACCATTGTCCGTAATGATCCTCTCTGGTACACCATATCGACAGATCAGATTGTGTCGGATAAACCGTGCCACGACGTTCTTGGTTACCGTAGCAAAGGAAGCTGCTTCAACCCACTTCGTAAAATAATCAATTGCTACCAGGATGAAACGATGCCCGTTGGATTCAGTTGGTCTAATCTCACCAATCATATCGATGCCTCATATTGCAAAAGGCCAAGGAGCTGTCAAGATGTTCAGAGGAACTGGAGGTATGTGCACCTTATCAGCATAGACTTGGCACTTGTGACAGGTCCGAGAGTGCTGATAACAATCGGCTTCCATGGTGGACCAATAATATCCTTCCCGTAGGATCTTCTTTTCCATGGTGTGTCCACTGGAATGAGTTCTGAAAGTACCTTCATGTAACTCTACCATAATCCTTTTTGCCTCGTTCTTGTCCACACATCGCAGTAAGGTTGAATCATGGTTATGCTTGTAAAGGACACCATTGCTGATGAAGAACTTTGCAGCGAATCTCCTCAGAAACTTCTTATCATTAACAGATGCACCCTCGGGGTACTCCTGAGCCTCAAGATACCTGTTTACCTCGTGAAACCAGGGTTTACCTGCTACCTCTTCAGTCTCAATGTCACAGCAATGTGCGGGTTCGTCCAACCTCTCGATGGTAATCTGGGGAGCTTCATTGTCCCATTTGACCTTGAACATATAAGACATGGTAGCTAGCGCGTCCGCTAATTGATTCTCCTCTCTGGGGAAATGATTAAAGGTTGTCTCCTCGAAGTGTGGAAGCAACATCAATACATACTCTTTGTAAGGAATAAGAATTGGGTGTTTCGTATCCCACTCGCCTTTGATCTGACTGATCACTAGAGCAGAATCTCCTAATACACTCAAGAACTTAATCCTTAGGTCAATAGCTGCTCGAAGGCCCATAATGCACGCTTCATACTCCGCCATGTTGTTGGTGCAGTTAAAACATAATCGGGCGGTGAACGGAGTATGACAGCCTTCCGGAGATATGATCACGGCGCCAATGCCATTACCCAACGCGTTTGAAGCTCCATCAAAATACATAGACCATCGGGATCCTTCCTCAGGTCCTTCATCCGGTCCAGGTTTTTCACAGTCGGTCACTAACATGATGTTCTCATCCAGAAACTCGAAGTTCATAGATTGGTAATCATCCACGGCCTGATGTGCCAAATGATCTACCAACACACTCCCCTTGATTGCTTTTTGGGTTGTGTATTGGATTTCATACTCAGTTAAGATCATCTACCATCTTGCTATTCTTCCGGACAAGGCAGGCTTTTCGAAGATATACTTGATTGGGTCCATCTTTGATATCAACAGGGTAGTGTGAGTTAGCATATATTGTCTCAGTCGGCGATCAGCCCATGCCAAAGCGCAGAAAGTTTTCTCAAGCAGTGAGTATCGGGTCTCACAGTCGGTAAACTTTTTGCTAAGGTAGTAAATGGCATGCTCTTTTCGGCCAGACTCGTCATGCTGCCCCATCACAGACCCCATTGAATTGTCGAGTACTGTCAAGTATAAGATCAAAGGTCTTCTGCTACTGGAGGCATCAGAATAGGTGGCTCTTAGAGGTATTCCTTGATCCTTTCGAAAGCGGCCTGACATTCATCATTCCATTTTACCACTTGATCTTTCTTCAGCAACTTGAAGATTGGTTCACAAGTAGCAGTCAGATGTGAAATGAATCGAGCAATGTAGTTTAGATATCCCAAAAAGCCTCTGACTTCCTTTTCTGTTTGGGGAGCTGGCATCTCCTGTATAGCCTTTACCTTTTCAAGATCCACTTGAATACCTTTATCACTAACGATGAAACCCAGCAGCTTACCAGATCTTACTCTGAAGGTGCACTTGTTCGGGTTTAACCTCAGCTTGTACATTTTTATCCTGTCAAATAGCTTCTAGAGATGGTCAAGATATTCTTCTTCAGTCTGGGATCTTGCAATCATGTCGTCAACGTATACCTCAATCTCATGGTGAATCATGTCATGGAACAAAGCGACCATGGCACGCTGATACGTTGCCTCAGCATTCTTCAATCCGAACGGCATGACCTTGTAGCAGAAGGTACCCCATTGCATAATGAAAGTTGTCTTCTCCATGTCTTTGGGAGCCATTTTAATCTGATTGTAACCAGAGAAACCATCCATAAATGTGAAGATCTTATGTTGCACGGTATTGTCGACCAGAACATCGATGTGAGGGAGTGGGAAATCATCCTTGGGGCTTGCCCTGTTCAGATCCCTATAGTTCACACACATCCGCACCTTACCATCTTTCTTTGGTACCGGAACTACGTTGGCCACCCACTGCGGGTAAGAAGTAACTGCTAGAAAACCGGCATCAAACTGTTTCATGACCTCAGCCTTGATTTTCTCAGACACCTTTGGGCGTATTCGGCGAACTTTCTGCTTCACTGAAGGACAGTCTTCTTTAGTTGGCAAGCGGTGTACCACAATGTCAGTATCCAACCCAGGCATATCTTCATAAGACCAAGCAAAGATCTCAACATAGTCACGCAGCATTTGAATCAACCATTGCTTGACACTAGGCTCCAGATTTTCACCTATCTTAACCTCTTTCTTGTCTTCCTCTGTACACAGATTCACTGATTCCACTGGCTCTTCATGGGGTTGTATGGCCATCTCTTCCTGTAGCAACAATATAGCAAGTTCCCCGGGCACTTCGCAATCATCCTCACCTTCGTCCTTGGCTTGGTTGATCAGACTTTCGAAGTCATAACTGGTAGTAGCAGAGTCGTTATCAATGGGATCCGGAGTGGATGTGGATTTGCATTATGATATGTGAGTGTGTGTAAGACAATAGCTATTTTAATAAAGTGCAAAAATAGAAAAGAAAAACAAGGAGCTCAAAATTTGTAATGCAAGAAAACGTCCAATGCTTTATTGATGATATATGGAAATGACACATAACAAGCCCTCACAACCAAAACCAAAGTGCCTCGGGCAAGGCACTGGGCCATAAAGTTTAAAATTGTCTATTACAAATCTCAAAACAAAAGTCTATTATTGTATAATAAAAGAAACGGGCACGAAGTCCTTTGTCGTCTAATTGTTCAATCCACCATAGTTAGTCGGGTAAATCTAGCTATCGAACTTTGACTCTTCATCATCGTCTTCAATTGCATTCACTCCCGGATTACTGATGCACAGGGGAGGTCTTTCAATCTGCGCATGCCGAACAGCCCTTTGAGCTTCTGCAGTAAAACCCAAACCAAACTTGTCAGTCTTGTGTGCAAAATCATGGAGTTGACCCCAATTTGCACACCCACCTTTTTCTATTACAGCCTTGGCATCCTTGAGGGAAGCCATCTTCATTGGAGGTTCTTCAACAGCAACTTCAGTCGACGCCAGAGTCTGGGGGACTTCTTCAAAGTTCTGACACGGGGTTTCGATGAACTCCCCATCCATTTCCACATACCTAAAAGAGTTAAGGTGGCTCACCATGTACTCCTCCTCTCCTCGTACCGTAACAATCTTCCCCTTTACTGGATATTTCAACATCTGATGGAGCGTAGAAGTCACTTCCCCAGCCTTATGAATCCACGGGCGACCCAGCAAACAAGAATAGGATGGTCGGATGTCCATCACATAGAACGTAGATGTGAAAGTCTTAGAGCCAACTTTAACAGGGACATCCAACTCCCCGTGCACCATCCTTTTGGACCTGTGAAAGGCCCTAACCACAATATTACTTGGCTTCAGAACCAACCCTTCACAGTCCAGCCGATCTAATGCTTTCTTGGGTAAAACATTCAACGAGGACGCAATATCCACCAGTACGTGGGCCAGAGTAGTGCCCCTGCACTCGATCGAAACATGCAGAGCATTATTGTGATTGCTTCCTTTGGCAGTCAGATCTGCGTCGGAGAAACCCAACCGGTTGTCAGCGGTCAAACTAGCCACACAGTCTTTGAATTGATCAATGGATGTTTCCTGCGGCACATGTGCAGTTTTAAGGAAAGCAATTAAAGCCTTTTCATGGGCTTCCGAGCACAACAATAAGGATAACATGGAGATCTTTGACGGGGTCTGCCCCAACTATTCGACTATGTTGTAGTTACTTTTCTTGATGATCTTCAGAATTTCCTCTATCTCCTGTCTAGAGGTTTCTACAACAATCTTCTTCGGTGCCTCCATCTGGGCAGGCTCACCTGTGATCTCCCCCAAGCGTCAGATGACTCGGCGACAGGGGTGATAATTGGAATATGAACTGGGATAGTAGCTGACGTACTGGCAGGTGGAATAGCAACAGGCTTTCGAATAATCGGTGGGGAAATCTCAGGAGAGAAGAGTCTTCTGCTTCGGGTGACCTTGATAGACCCGATAATATTGTTGACATCAGTATCAGCTTCCTCAAACTTCAAGCCTTGTTTGATCCCATGATAATACACATCGACCCCATAGTGCCACGGGACAGCCTTATCTGAAGTGTAAGGGATAGGACCAGAAATAGTAATGATCAATGGAGCAACTCTTGGAATAGATGTAATCCTAACAGGATTTCTCGAGGAAGCCTTTGAAGGATTGGAGGAAATGGTTATGATGGACACCTCTTCAACAGGAATCAACAGAATCAAAGTTTTCTCGAACAGGATCTCTTTGTTATCCATCAGGCGTTGAACACCTGATTTCAATAAATGGCAACCAGCAGGCAGGGTTGAACATAGGTGGCAACCTTCGCCACAGCCCGGAAATAAATCGGCCAACAATAGGTTATTCTTTACTGTCATCAACGGAGTAGAAATGTCTTCCACAGAGGTTACAAATGAATCATCGTCCACAGCATTTACTCCATGCTTGGGCATAGGAGCATTCATGACATTAGGCTTTTCCGGCGCGTCAAACTCAATTTATTTAGCTTCAATCAAATCTTACACCTTATTCCTCAAGGCCCAGCAGTTATTTGTATCATGCCCTGGGCTATCGGAGTGATAGGCGTAGCGGGCGTTCGGATTATACAGCGGTGATGTAGTACTGGGATTCTTAGGGGCTTCCCTCAGAGTTATCAGGTTAGTCTTCAACAATTGCGGTAGGATTTGAGATAAGGTCATACTGAGCTGAGTATACTGTATTTGCGGTCTCTCTACTCTTTGCTGATTGTTGCACTGTGGGGCAACAGTGGGTCTTGATATTACTACCGCATTAACTGCTTGGCGGCGTTCAGGTCGGTTTTGGCTCCTCGAGCTGTAAATTGCACTAGCTTCTTTTCTGAAAGGCTTCTTTTCTGTACTCGATGAAGCACCTTTCTGTATCTTGCAACTTTTGATGCCAGCTTCTACCCTTTCCCCAGTTAAAATCAATTCAGTAAATCCAGATGATGAACTGCCGATCAAATGGTTGAAAAATGGACCAGACAAAGTCCCAAGAAACATATCCACCAACTCCCTATCAGCCAGAGGGGGTTGGACTCTTCCATCTAAATCTCTCCATTTCTGAGCATAGTCCTTAAAGCCTTCGCCTGCACCCATAGACATACCCTGAAGCTGAGTATGTGTGGGAGCAAGGTCAGTGTTATACTGGTATTGCTTGTAAAAAGCAGCAGCAAGGTCCTCCCAGTTGCGGACATTAGCTCCTTCCAATTGATAGAACCATTTAAGTTGAGTCCCTAACAGACTATCTTGAAAGAAATGAACCCACAAGTTTCTATCAGCAGTGTAGGGTTGAATTTTTCTGACGTATGAGCGGAGATGAAGCTTTGGACAAGATACTTTGTCATACTTAGAAAAGACAGAAGCTTTAAACTTATGAGGGATCACCACCCCAGATGCTAGTCCCAGATCTCCGAAGTCCAACCCAGGTATTCTGAATCTCCATTGCACTCAGCCGGTCTTCAAGTTGCTTATACCTATCCTCAGCAGGAGGATATTGTTCTTCATCAAAATCAGTGTCGTTATCAGAGACTACAGGACTAGGACCCTTTCCTTCTTCTTGATTCTCTCCTCCTCCAGATGAATGAGACAGATCAGCTTCCTGTTGCAACCTATTTCCAAATCTGTGACCCATATTCAAGAGGACCACCTTCTTCTTCTTCTTCTTCTCCTTCAAGATGAGAGTCTTCAAATCTTGTTGTCCTTTAGCCAAATTCAAGAACAACTCTTGGAATTGAGCATTTTGTGCTTGAAGAGCCTTGATGGCTTGATCGGTAGGTATTTCAAAAGACATTTTGTGCTGAAATAAACAGTGAAGAAGATGAGAAACCTGTAATGATACATGTAATGAGGTGCATGATAATGGAATGCATGTGAAGTGATTTCAAAGACTTTGGGAGACTTAAATTTGCAAACCAAGAAATAAACAAACTTTATTAGATTCAAACTTGTAAAATGTTTAACAATACCTTTAAGGCATTACAAAAGAAATAAACTGAAAATAAATCTAAACCAGAAACAAGCAGAAATCAGAAATCCCATGGTCGCTTTCCCTTCGTGCTGACATAATCATTGACCGTCTTTTCGTTCTCCAGCTGCCTTGTGAGCTTCAAGATCTTCCCTTCCTGCTCATGATACTTCTCTCGATAGGTATCCCTTTCTTCCTTTAACTGGATCCAAGATCTCTTCAATTCCCCAAGATCAGTAGGCATATAGGGATAGAGGACCGTATAAGGAACACCTTCTTCATCAGTATGCTCTACAATCACCGGCAAAACAGCTTCATAAGGCATCCCCAGATTTTGAGCACGGGCTCGAACCCACTGGAGATAAGGTTGCATAGGGAGAGAAGTCTTTAGTCCTAGCTCTTGAGGGCCGGACCTGTTCACCATGCTCCAGGCTCATATAAACCTTCGGCGATGCTCATCCACGTCCCCCTTGTAGTCAAAGACAATATCTGTAAGAAGCAGCTCATGAGGACCGTCTCTATGAGCGCGACCAAACTGTCGTAAAGCCAAACAAGGACTATAAGTTATACCCCCTCGAATTCCAAGCAACAGGACATTAGGGTATTCCCCACATCGATCAATGACAGCTACACTTTCCATATCCTTAGAACTCCAAAGAATGTTCGTATGAGCAAGGGACATGATTCTGTAAGCCCAACCTACACCTTCCTCATTCTTCAATATAGATTTGGGGAGGTGCAAAATAAACCACCTCGCCAGCAGCAACGTGCAACAAATGAGGGTCCCCCTTCTTCGCACAGTACGAGTATAAAGAGCATGTAAAATGTCACCCAGGAGAGTAGGCACTGGATTACGAGACAAGAAGATCTTGACCGCATTCACATCTATGAAGGAATCTGGATTCGGGAACAGAACCAAGCCGTAGATGAGGAGAGCCAAGGTGTCTTCAAAAACTTGAAAGTCCAAGTCATCCTAGAACTGTTGAGTTTGATCCATTAGAAACTTGGCCAAGAAACCTTTAACCCCGCTCCGTGTCTCCCAATTAGACACTACATCAGCCTTTTTCAAGTGTAAAGCTGAAGTAATGTCCTCTGGCCTAGGAGTCTCTTCTAAACCTGTGAAGGGCATCTGCTCGAGGATGGATATACCCAGCAAATGAGAAAACTCTTCCAAAGTAGGAACTAGCTGATAATCCGGGAAGGTGAAACAATGATGCAATGAATCGAAGAACTGGAATAATACACTCATCATTTGCTCATCAAACCTGGAGGTAACAAAACCAAAAAGCTGACCATGTCTTCTAATGAATGAAGAAGTATCATAAATTCTCGATGCCAAATCTTTTAGTTGAGCAGGTATTTGCACAAAGTTAACTCGGATGGTGTTTCTGCGCATAGGAGTCATGATCTGTAAAACAGAACAAAGATAAATCCCCTCGGTCTTTGAAATGGTTAGTCTAATGAATTATGCATGCTATGTTATGATGCATGATGTCATGATAAAGCACACAACATGTATAACATATAGCAGACATGGTAAAGGCAAACAAGTCACACAATAGCCCTTAAGTTTCAGGCTTGCATGAAGTTTAGGTACTACCCTCTTGAAGTTCAGTTGGTTTCAACCTGTCCTAATAAAAGTAACCGGGTTCTAGAGGTTCTCAATATCACTGACCATCCTCCATCGGTCATGGTTTCAGCTCACGCAATCTTTTCTTGTAGCCGGAACTATCTCGAGAGTATGGTCTCAATGAGTGTAGTATCGAGTATCAACCAGTTCTTAGCTCTATGCCGAGTGTTGTACCCCAAAATTTCCCCTCCCTTTTTCACAAGAAATCACAACCCCAGGGTTTTTCTCTGATTTTTAAAATCGGCTCGAGAATCAGTCAAACAGACTCTTCTTTATCAGTTAATCCAAAATTAGGGTTTTTATCTGATTGTTGAGATTGGCTCAGGAATTTGGTAGTAATCCAGGATTAGGGTTTGCGCTCGCATTTCTCAGAAGAAATTGAATCCACAGTAATTCAATTGACTGTTACATTATTTTTACGCTTGTTCAAGATTACTGGTTGTTTCTCAAAACCTAAATATCTGGGATAGGAGCTGAGGCTTTTGTTTGAAACTTTGAGGCATTGGTTTGATCAGTGGAGTGAAAGGTGTATGGAATGCTTGTTTGTTTAAACTGCACAACGCATATGTTAATTGGAATACCAGGCGTATTCTGATTAATGCAAGGTTGCGAGACTGTAAAGTTTGTTGATTATTTATTTCATCTGGATTAAAGTTATTGGGATACATTTCCAGTTATTTTAATTTAAGAGTCTTAAATAATTAAATAGACAATACAAGGAAAAGTTGGAAGATATTTGACAAAGACTTTTTTATTTATTTATTTCAAATGTTGTTACAAATTTTATTCGAATATTGTAAATTTACAATTTACAGTATTTACAGTAATATTTGTTTACAATACATGAAAAAATATAATAAATCTAAGCCTAAATCTCTTGAGATCTTTGACTTCTACTTATACTGCTTCCTCTATCATCCAACTGTTACTTACCTGCAAAAGACAGAAAGAAGTTAGTATAAGAATTTTCAAGCAGAAGCAGGTAAAAAGAAAAAGCATCATTAAAGTCTACTGGCCGGAATCAGAAATGCTATGTTCATCATGTTTCATTTTCCTCTCTGCAAATCACAAGAAGATTTCTCTTCTCGGTTCACAGAGAGAAAAATAAAATATATAAAATGCAAGCATGTCAAACTAAAAGCATACAATTAACTCAAAATGCAAAGATATAAGGCAGCAAGGCAAAGCAAACTGAATTCCAAACTGCATTAGTCAACCAAAGGCACAAGGCTGCACACAAAGTAAACTGAACTGCCAAAATGAGTTTCAAAATGCATTAACCAAGCATGTCAAAACTAAGTTACAAGAAGCATAGTAACTAGCAAAAACAGAAAGTGCAGAATGCAGAAAACAAGTACAGAAAGTACAATAATGCAGGATATGAACTAAGTTACAAGCAAGAGCTTGTCCTAGCCCTCATCATGTTCTGGCCAGCAGCTTTTCAGAAAAAAAATATAATAAGTAATTTAAAATGCTTATGGAGAGAAAAAGAGAGCAGGAGGTGAGATAGGGCGATGCTCCGGTGGCTAGGAGGGAGTTTCAAGGATCAGAAGCCCATGGCTGAGAACGAGGAAGAGAGACGAAGAAGATGAGAGGAGCGGCGCCGTTGTAACCCAAAACTAAAAGCCCTAATTCTGAGTAAAGGAAACAGAACCCTAACAAATTTGTTCAACACTTCATTCTGGGCCTATGCGCCCCAATTGCCTAAGCCCAATACTTCTACTAGCGCCTGTACCCCCCCTTTAATCTAATTTTTGTTTTTTTACTTGGGCCAAATACTAACTCTATGCCCATCATCCTTTTAATCTTATCTTTGTCAAACTAATACTCTTTCTCTTATTTTAATTTTTTTTTAAAAAACTTACTTTCTTTTCTTTGTTAATATTAAAACCAAAAATGTATTGAGATTTTGTGTTAAATTTTCTTAAGTTAGTTTCTTTTTTTAATAATTATTACATTTAATAAAATACAATAATGATAAAGATTTTATTTTTGTTTTCTTTAAAAAATACAAAAAATGATATAAACTTTAATTAAAATAATTTTTCTTTCTTTTAAAACTTTTCTTTTCATAATAAATAAAAACACAATAAATAATAATAAATACTTAATCTTTCTTAGGTTAAAATTTTTATTTGATCATTTGTAAATAAATACACGCATCTCATATTTCTTTGATTTTCATTATCTTATACTTTGTTATAATTTTACATTGAAAAAGCGACACTTCAATTTGGTTGTAATATATACTTGGACATTATTATTCTGATAAGACTCATCCCCATTTGTAAACATTTGTACCCCCATCCCTGGATACTGTTTTGTAATAATTTAGACTTTAAATTCCCGCAATTTATCGCTTTCAATATACTGTATAGTAATTAGGGTTTGTATGCGAAGATTCAAAATCAATCGCTAGATGACCTAATACAAGATAAATGCATGAAAATCAATACACAATTTACACTTGCACCTCTAGGGTAACCTCGCATGTTGCCTCGGAAAATGCAATCATGTCCCTCGAGTATGAGACACTCTAGCAAATTCCCCTTCGATAAACAAAGATCGTAGTCCCTCGATGACCCTCGATGTTGCCTTCGATAAAACGATCTCGTCCCTTACAAAATTGCTAGAGCGTCTCACAAGTTGCTTTCAATGATTGTATACGATGACCCGCGCCTGTCCCGTTTAATATCCTAACGCAAGGTTGTTCACCAAATACAATGGTGAAGCAACACTATTAAAAAGGGTTAAAGACATAATAAAGATCTTTGAGTAAAATAGGGTAGACAACTCTTAGTTACTTGATCAAAAAGCTTGCAAAACATCCTTGCCATTTTCAAACACACTTCACAACACAATTTCAAAACAATTTCAAAACAATTTCAAAACAATTTCAAAACAACTTTCAAAACATTGAAATATCTTTTCAAAAAGAAACACACCTTTGTATATATTGTACCCCAAAATTTTCCCTCCCATATTTCTCAAGACATGTCAAGAATCATCTCCAAGTTGTTCAAGATGGCTCAAGAGTTGGACAGTCAAATCACCTCCTAAGGCAGTCAAGTCAAAATTAGGGTTTTGTGTTGCATCAAGGTCCTCACATAAAAATTACCTAAAATGCTCCCCAATGTCCTAATAGGTTATTAATTTCATCCATGTCAAGTTTCAAGCCTTGCATAGAAATTTTGGTCAGTCAATTGCTCAAGAGGTCCAAAAATCGATTGTGCTAAGGCAAAAGTCAACTGTGACCTACATACAGTCAAACCTCAAGATTTTTTGTCAACATTCTCATTTTGAAGGATAATTCATAATTTTATCAAGTGTTTATCATGATTCATCAAGGATTGCTCAAGATTCATCAAGATTCAAAAGTTGCTAAATTAGGGTTTTGTAGGAAAAGTCAACTCAACTTTGACCAAGAATAACTTTCTCATAATTTATGATAAATGACCCATCCAAAGCTCATTTTGAAGAGAATTCAATTTCCTACAATCCATCTTCACACTCCAAGATCATGAAATGCACTCACAAAAAGTTACAAATTTGGACATTATAGGTCATTTTTTGAAAGTCAACAAAAACACCTTTTTTGCCAAAGCTTATAACTTGAGCATGGAATATAAAAATGAGATGAGACAAAAAGGTTTGATTAGAGGACATCTTAAGGTTTCTAAAAAGTCCAAGAACATTTCCAAAGGTTCAAAATTGAAGAAATTATGCATTGTTGAAGTTGGGCATTTTTCCAAAATTGCCAGAAGTCAACTATCCTCAAAACTCCAATTTTTGACAAAAGGGCCCATTTTTTTCCACTTGATATGGTCTTGTCATGCCACACACGTGTCCCATCTTTAATTTCATGACCAATCATTTATTTTTCTATTTTATTTAATTTTTATTGATTTAATTCATTTTAAATCAATATTAATTCAAATAAAATCCAAAAATTAATGGAATGAGATTCTTGTGATCATTACAGCTTGCAAATATCATGAGACACTCAATCAAACTCGTGCCAAGTCAAAACATGCATAAAATCTCAGATTTGATACAAATATGGAAACTTGATAATGGTGATCATATCAAATCTCAAAACCTTGAATGCACATGGATTAAAGCCCAACTCTTGACCTAATTCACTTCCAATATACATGTACAAGTGAGGCATAGCAAGAATACAACATAAGGACTGCAGAAACGGCCAACTCAGAATTGAAAAAAGCCTTGGAAAAGTGGAGATCGAATTCTTGTTTGGAGGTCAATTCAACCCAAAATCTCAACGTAGTGTGCTTGACTGCCATCCCCTGAAGCGATTGGAACAACAACCAGGCCTTCTTCTTCCCTGTAACGCACTGTAAGTACTCACGAATATGCCTCTGTACACGAAAACATAACTCATCGTTCTTGCATCTTTTTGACAAAACATTAACATATTCTTGATCCTTGTTTGATTTCGAAGCTTTCTACATCATTTAATTTTATTTTCATGGCCTCTAATGTGATACCCGAACCTAGGGTTTCCTTGTTTTATTTTTAGGAATTTTGTAGACAGGTAAAATCGAGGTAATTCATGGCCATAGTTGTGTTTAGGGAAGCAAGACGAACACGATGATGGCCTTAGCTTGCGTTTACATGGCCTAGGAAGGATTTTTGAAACATCCCACGAACTTTCCTGCGAGTGAAAATCCGCAGGTAAATAACCAGGGATATTTGGAGAAGATGATAACGTGGCTAGGCGTAATTGGCCAGTTCAAATTATTGGCGCTTATTTTTTTTATTCCAGGCTTAGTGCGTTATTTTACATATAATATTTGTTGCTTATTCTAATAACAGATGAGTAAGCCAGCTGAGTTGGTGAGGGAGGCGTGTCAAAACCCCTTGGGACCTGGGTTCGAATCCCAGGTCCCCCAATATTTGTTACAATTTTGTTTCAGGTTATTCCATGTAGCATCCAAGGCGTGGACCATCATATTATGCCAAGATCTCAAACGCCAAGTGGCCAGCAAATCAAATCCAATGGCTCAAATGGAACATCCACCATGGACCCTGGTCAACAAGCATGAATTGGATGGCAAAGGTCAAACAGGCTTGGACGTTTTGGGCCTGAAAAATTGTTGATCATACACCCAAATCAGGCCCAGCACCCCCCATGTTTGGTTATTTCTTCTCATTTTTTTTATTGTTATTTAATTGTTTTATTATTATTATTTTAATTAATTATTAACCCAATAATTTTTCTCATAAAATCAGAAAACCTAAAAAATAATATTTTTATTAATGTCACTATCTCATTATTTTTGTAAATAAATAATTTAATCAATTTAGTTTTTTTAATTAGGTTAATTTTAACATTTTTTGCAATAAATTAAAATTAATTAGAATATTAGGTTTTATTAATTTTGATCATTTTATTTTTATTTCCTTAAATATTAAAAAATCCAAAAATATCTCTTTTTATTAATTAATTAATTAACTTAAATTTAATTTCCATTTTAATTCAAAATAACAAAAAATATGCTTTCTTTAATAAAAAAAGGGTCAAAACCCTAGAACTTTACGCCGATTTAATTTCCTCGCACGCGTTTCATTTTTTATCCAATATTGTAATTGCTTCCGGTATGTAATAATTTTTTAGGACTTTAATTTATTTATCGCTTTCTTTTATTTTTCCGCAATTTAAATTAAAGGGTTTGTTTTTGGCTATGTAAATACCTGACGCCTTGTAATAGCTTAGATTTAATTTCCCGCAATTTAATTTCCGCACAATATTGACTGCTAGATGTTTGATAAATAGGCAATGCATGACAAGATCAATCTTTAAACTAAAATCAACAATAGCTCACCCATGACATGTACAGATAAAAATTAACCGAATTGACAAACTCGCACATGCCACTCTTAGGGTACACCTCACTTGGTTGCCTCGAACGTGGTCATTGAGTATAGGAAGTTTTAGAGGTAGTCCTCTTATTCCAAGATCATAGTTGCCTCGAAACGGTTGCCTCGGAAAAATGATCTAAGACATTAGGGTTACCGCTAAGGCGTTCTAACGTTGCTTTAGTGACCACACGTCCCTTAATTGAATTGACCCGAAAACTCCAACGACGATGCTACCTACTCCTCAATAGTGGGATAGCACTGTCTAAAGGACATTTGCACAGTTTAATTCCTTTTTGAGTAGGTAGATGGTTCTCAAGTACTTGCTCCTTTTAAAACAAAACAAAACTTTTCGCACTTACACTCTCTTCAAAACAAAAAACTCTTTTCAAACCCACAAACACAAAGAAAAGCAAACTTTTGAAAACATAATGAGCAAGTACCTAAGAGTCCGTGGATAACCACGGATAGAAAGGGTGCTAACACCTTCCCTTTCTATAATCTACCTCCCGAACCCGAGAAACATCTCGAAAAGGAATTTTTTTGTGCTTTTGTCCTTTCCTTGTTGGATAAAATAAAAGACGGTGGCGACTCTTGCTTACCGCGACATTTTGCGAAAACAAACGCAAAACGCGAACCAGCATTCCAAAATAGTCAGTTCTCATTCCCACCGATCACAGAACTGGCGACTCTGTTGGGGAATTATAATAAGTGAGGTGTACCTTAGGATTAGATCATTGTGTTTTCAATTGTATGCTTTGTATGCTTTAATTTTATGGGCTTGTATCGGAGTTCTATAGATCCTAACCCGGATCTAGGGATACCCTTTAGGTAAGTAGCAATAAACTGTGAGGGATCTGTACGGCATAGACCGATACGGATGAAGCAGTAGCTACGTTGGTGTGGCACTTTAGTCTGTACCGATATCCCTTGTGTTGGAACGAGGAGAATATGGGTCTTCTAAGGGGTCATTAAGCACCAATTGACCTTAGAACCTTAAATTGACCAACTTGGCCATAGAACAGTAGCAGTATGCTACACTCATTGAGACTAAACTCTCGCGATGATTCCGGCTGCAAGAAAAGGTTGCTAAATTGGAATTATGACCGATTAAGGGTAGTCAGTGATATTAAGATCCTCTAGAACCCGGTTACTATTTTTAGGACAGGTTTAAACCAACTGAACTGAAAGAGGGTAGTACCTAAGCTCCATGCCAGCCTGAAATCTAAGGGCTCTTTTGTGTGACTTGTGTGCCTTTACCATGTTTGCTTTTGTGGATACTTGTGGTATGCCTTTATCATGACATCATGACATCATAACATTGCATACATCTTGCATAAGGACTAACCTATTTCAAAGACAAGAGGGTTTCATCTTTGCTCTGTTTTGTAGGTCATCATGATGCCCATGCGTAAGAATAGCATCCGGATCAATTTTGTCCAAGTCCCTACCCTGCTTAAAGAGTTGGTTGTCAGGATGCCAGACACTACTTCCTTCATCAGGAGGCATGGTTCTCTTCTCAGTTTGGTCACCTCCAAGTTAGACGAGTAGATGATGAGTGTCCTGGTCCAGTTTTATGATCCGTTGTACCATTGCTTCACTTTTCAAGACTATCAGCTGGTTCCCACCCTAGAAGAGTTCTCTGAGCTGCTCGGTATCTCTGTTCTGGAGCATACCCCATTTACTGGTTGGGAGAAGACTCTTAGGCCTGAAGAGATTGTTGCAGCCCTTCATTTGACCAAAGAGGAAGTGATGGCTAATTGGGAGACTAGAAGTGGAGCTAAGGGTTTTCTGACTAAGTTCTTGGTTGGCAAGGCTAACTACTTCTGGGATAGCCTAGACTTTAAGGCGTTCAAGGATATTCTGGCTCTCTTGATTTATGGCTTGGTATTGTTTCTGAATCCTGACACTTTTGTTGATGTGAATGCTATAAAGATCTACATCTCTCAGAACCCTGTACCCACTCTCTTGGGTGACATTTTTCATCAGCTCTATGCTCGTATTGCCCGAAAGCGGGGAACCTTGATGTGTTGTGCTTCTTTATTGTCGAGGTGGTTTATTTCGCACCTCCCTAAGTCAGTGCTGAAGAACAAAGAAGGAATGGGTTGGGCTTATAGGGTGATGTCTCTTTCTCATAATGACATTATCTGGACTCTCAAAGGTATGGATGAAGTGACTGTCATTGATCGATGTGGAGAGTATCCTAATGTTCCATTACTAGGAACTCATGGAGGAATTTCTTACAACCCATGCTTAGCTCTCCGTCAGTTTGGAAGAGCCAGAAGAGAAGGACCTCACGAGATGCTGATGCCTCATATCATCTTTGATTTTCAAGGGGATAGCGATGAGCAACGTCGTAGATTCATAAGGGCTTGGGACAGAGTTCACCAATTTGACCCACATGAGTTGGGTTCAAAGACTTCTCTGCCAATGGAGCCATATCTCAGATGGGTCCGCATTCGTGCCCAGAAGTTAAGTATGCCATATGAAGCAGTCCGGCCTGTCACTCTTGAAGTTGCTAATGAACAAGTGGTTCTTCCAACCATTCTCCATCCTTATATGCCCACTGATATTGGGGCACTGAAGAGGTCTTAGATGCAGTTGAGGGATGAATGGGATTCTTACTGGGAGAAGTTCAACGAGCAGGAGCAGAAGATCCAGAAGCTGACTAGACAATTGGAGAACGAGCGGATCCTGAACGACTATGTCCGCACTGAGAAGAAGAGGCCATGGGAGCATTGATGGGACTTTGATGATTTCCTTTCCAGTTTTATTTTTGCTTTTCAGTATTTCCATTCTTGTAATGCCTTAAGGGCAATTTGTTGAACAATTTGAATTTTTTGAAGTTTAAATCTAATAAAGTCTGTTTCCTTTCTTGTTTACAAATTTGAATCCCGATCGTTTTTGAAATCATAAATCATACGCATTTCATCCCATGCACTTCATAAACAGGTACCCTTTTACAGGTCTCTTATCTTCTTCGCTGTTTATTTCAGCAATCATCATGTCTACTGAACCTTCAACTGAGCAAGCTATCAAGGCCCTCCAGGCCCAGAATGCCCAATTTCAAGAGTTGTTCATGAGTCTAGCTAAGGGTCAGCAGGACCTGAAGACCTTGATTCTGAAAGAGAAAAAGAAGAAGAAGAAGAGGACCATCATGTTTAACACAGGACATAGGTTTGGGAACAGGCTACAGAATGAAGTTGATCTGACCACCTCATCTGGAGGGAAAGATAGTCCACAAGAAAGGAGGGCTCCTAGCCCTGTGGTCTCCAACAACGAGACAGACTACGATGAAGAGCAGTATCCTCCTGCTGAGGATAAGTACAAACAGCTGGAAGACCGTTTGAGCGCTATGGAAATTCAGAAGGTGCCCGGTCTGGACTTCGGAGATCTAGGTCTATCATCTGGGGTGGTGATTCCCCATAAATTCAAGGCACCAGCCTTTGCCAAGTATGGCGGAGTTTCCTGTCCGAAGCTGCACCTCCGGTCATATGTGAGGAAGATCTAGCCTTACACTGCTGATAAGAACTTATGGATCCATTTCTTTCAAGACAGTCTCTCAGGGACTCAGCTTGAGTGGTTCTATCAGTTGGACGGAGCCAGTATCCGCAACTGGGAAGATTTGGCTACTACATTCTATAGGCAGTATCAGTACAACTCCGACCTCGCTCTTAAACATACCCAGATATAGGGTATGTCAATGGGAACGGGTGAAGGATTCAAAGATTATGCTCAGAAGTGGAGAGACCTTTCCGGAAGGGTGCAACCACCTTTGGCTGATCGTGAGCTTGTTGACATGTTTTTGGGGACCCTGTCCGGTCCATTCTTTAACCATCTGATTGGAAGCTCTTCATCTAGGTTTATAGATCTTATTTTGACTAGTGAGAGGATTGAAGTTGGTATTAAGGCTGGGAAGATACAAAAGGGTGCCTCATCAAGCACTGAGAAGAAGCCGTTTAAGAAAGAGTCCAGCACCATCTACAGTGTAAGAAGACAGAGTAGACCTGAACACCGCCAAGCTGTCAATGCGGTTGTTATTTCAAAACCTGCTGGTGCTCCTCAGTACAAAAATCAACAAAAGGACGAGACCTAAGAGGCAATTCACTCGTCTCAGCATGACCTTATCTCAGATTCTGCCACAGTTACTGAAGACTAATCTGGTGACTCTAAGGGAAGCCCCAAAGAATTCAAATACAACGTCACCAAGGTATAATCCTAACGCCCGCTGCGCTTATCACTCCGATAGCCCGGGGCATGATATAGATAATTGTTGGGCTTTGAAGAACAAGATACAAGACTTAATTGATGCAAAAGAGATTGAGTTCGAGGCGCCCGAGAGGCCTAATATTGTGACTGCTCCCATGCCCAAACATGGAGTAAGTGCTGTCGAGGAAGACTTGTTTGTAGTTTCTGTGGATGACATTGTTACCCCTCTGATGATTGTCAAGAATAACCTGTTGCTAGCCGGTTTATTTCCGGGTTGTGACAAAGGTTGCCATATGTGTTCTGTTTTACCTACTGGTTGCCCATTCCTGAAGTCAGGTATCCAAAACCTGATGGATAGTAAAAAGATCTTATTTGAGAAGACTGATGTTCCTCCCATTCCTACTGAAGAAGTCGCCATCATTACCATTTTCGACAATTCTTCCAAGGCTCCCTCGAGGAAGCCTGTTAGAATTACATCTGTTCCGAAGATCGCACCTGTGATTATCACTGTTCCGGGGCCCATCCCCTACACCTCTGATAAAGCTGTCCCTTGGCACTATGGGGCTGATGTTTATTTTCATGGAGTTAAGCAAGAGTTGGATGTTGATACTGACGTTAGCAACATTACTGGACCTGCTAAAGTCACCTGCAACGGTAGACTGTTCTCACCTGATATTGTTCCACCAACTATCCGAAGACCTGTCGTTATTACACCTGCAAGTGTACCTACTGCCATTCCTGATCAAGTTCCTAGTCCTACCCCTGTCGCTGAGTCATCTGACGCTCGGGGCAAAGAGGTCACCACTGATATGCCTGCCCAGACGGAGGCACCAAAGACAATTACTGTTGAAGCTTCCAAACAGGAGATGGAAGAGATTCTGAAGATTATTAAGAAGAGTGATTACAACGTAGTTGAGCAACTGGGGCAAACCCCATCCAAGATTTCTATGTTATCACTATTGCTGTGCTCAGAGGCCCATTCTAAGTCTCTGAATACCTTCCTGAAGACTGCTCACGTGCCACAAGAGACATCAGCTGATCAGTTTACCGATTGCATGGCCAATTTAACTACTGATAATGGTTTGGGTTTCTCGGACGCTGACTTGACGGCCAAAGGGAAAAATCATAACGATGCCCTGCATGTCTCCATTGAATGCAGGGGAACTACTCTTGCACATGTATTGGTTGATACTGATTCCTCATTGAACGTCTTGCCCAAGAAAGCTCTAGACCGGTTGGATTGTGAAGGGTTGGAGCTGAAACCAAGCAACATTATTGTCAGGGCCTTTGATGGGTCTAAGAGGATGGTACATGGAGAGGTTGATATCCCAATCAAGGTTGGTTCCCAGGTCTTCAATTCTACATTCTATGTGATGGACATTCGGCCATCCTATTCTTGTTTGCTGGGTCATCCATGGATCCACAAAGCTGGGGCCGTAAGCTCAATGCTCCACCAGAAGTTGAAATACCCGGTTAAAGGGAAGATTGTGACAGTACAGGGGGGGGGGGGAAGAGTACATGGTCAGCCACCTTAACTCATTCAGATACGTAGAGATGGATGGGGAGTTCATTGAGACCCCATTTCAGCACTTTGAAGAAGTTCCCCAGACACTGGCATCAGCTGAGACTGTGGTTGAAGATTCTCCTATGAAGATGGCTTCCTTAAAAGATGCCCGGACTGTTATTGAGAAGGGTGAGTGTGCAAATTGGGGCCGACTCCCTGATTTTACACAGAAGACTAACAAGTTTGGTTTGGGTTTCACTGCAGAAGCTCAAAGGGCTATTCGAAGTGCAAGGATCGGAAGACCTCCCGTGTTCATCAGCAACTCGGGAGTAAATGCCATTGAAGATGATATAGGAGAGTCTGAATTCGACAGCTGGATCTATCCTACGACCAACAGTGGATCAAGCAACTGGACAGCAAAGGACTTCATCCATATTACTTTTGTTACCCAGTAATGAAACTTTTGTTTTGAATTTGTAATAGACAATGTTTTGAAACTTTATGGCCCGGTGTCTTACCCGGGGCACCGTGGCTTCATTTGTGAGGGCTTTTGTGTGTCATTTTCATATATCATTAATAAAAGCATTGGACATTTTTGCATTTCAAATTTTACGCTCCTTGTTTTTCTTTATTATATATTGCAAAACAGCTATTTTACACACACTCAAATATACAGGTCCACATCCGCTCTAGATCCTACTGGTAACGACTCTGCTACTGCCGGTTATGACTTTGAAAATTCGATCAACTTAGCTGAAGACGAAGGTGAAGATGATTGCGAAGTTCCTGGTGAACTTGCAAGACTGTTACTTCAAGAAGGGAGGGCCATTCAGCCGCACGAAGAGCCGGTAGAATCAGTGAATCTGGGTACTGAGACAGACAAGAAAGAGGTCAAGATTGGTGCCAATCTGGAGCCTAGTGTGAAAAAACGGTTGATTCAGATGCTGTAGGACTATGTTGAGATCTTTGCCTGGTCTTACAAAGATATACCTGGTTTGGATATTGATATTGTGGTTCATCATCTGCCTACTAAGGAAGAATGTCCTCCAGTAAAATAGAAGGTTCGCCGTATGCGCCCAGAGATGTCTGAGAAAATCAAGGCTGAAGTTATGAAACAGTTTGACACCGGTTTTCTAACAGTTACTTCTTACCCTCAGTGGGTTGCCAACGTAGTTCTTGTGCCGAATAAAGATGGTAAGGTCCGAATGTGTGTTGACTACAGGGATTTGAACAGGGCAAGCCCCAAGGATGACTTCCCTCTACCTCACATCAATGTTCTGGTTGAAAATACTGCTCAGCACAAGGTATTCTCCTTTATGGACGGTTTCTCTGGTTATAACCAGATTAAAATGGCTCCCGAAGACATGGAGGAGACCACCTTTGTTACTCAGTGGGGCACCATTTTCTACAAGGTCATGCCTTTTGGACTGAAGAATGCTGGGGCAACATATCAACGTGCCATGGTTGCTTTGTTTCATGACATGATCCATCATGAGATTAAAGTATACGTCGACGATATGATTGCAAGGTACCAAACTGAGGAGGAGCACCTTGACCATCTGCAGAAGTTGTTTGACAGGCTGAAGTTGTACAAGCTGAGATTGAACCCGAACAAGTGCACGGGGTGAGGTCTGGTAAGCTGCTAGGTTTTATTGTAAGCGACAAAGGTATTCAAGTGGATCCGGCAAAAGTGAAAGCCATACAAGAGATGCCAGCTCCCAAGACAGAGAAAGAAGTCAGAGGCTTTCTGGGACGACTGAATTATATTGCCTGATTCATCTCGCATCTAACTGCTACTTGTGAGCCAATCTTCAAGATGCTGAAGAAAGATCAAGTGGTATGTTGGAACGATGAATGCCAGGCCACTTTCGAAAGGATCAAAGAGTATCTCCAAAAGCCACCCATCCTAATGCCACCAGTTGAAGGGAGACCTCTGATCTTATATGTGATCGGTGGAAATAGAACTGACTGTTTTTTAAGCTGGTTCGCGAAATGTCGCGGTAAGCAAGAGTCGCCACCGTCTTTTATGTTCTCCAACATGGAAAGGACAAAAGCACAGCAAAATTCCTTTTTCGAGAATGTTTCTCGGTTCGGGAGGTAGATTATAGAAAGGGAAGGTGTTAGCACCCTTTCTATCTGTGGTTATCCACGGGCTCTTAGGTACTTGCTCTTATGTTTTCAAAATTTGTTTGCTTTTCAAGTGTGGGTGGGTTTGAAAAAGTTTCGTTTGAAAAATTTCTAAGTAACTCTTGTATATGTCCTCAAGAGTGTATGAAAAATTTGTTTGAAAACTTTTTGAAAATGTGAGTGCGAAAAGTTGTTTTGTTTGTTTTGAGAGAGCAAGTACCCACGAGAATCTACCTACTCTAAGGAATTAGGCTGTGTAAGAGTCCTTTAGATAGTGTTATCCCACCATTGAGAGGTAGGTAGCACCGTCGTTGGAGGTATTCGGGTCAATTCGATTATAGGGACATGTGTGGTCACCAAAGCAATGGTAGGACGCCTTAGCGGTAACCCTAATGTCCTAGATTCTTTTTTATCCGAGGCAACCGTTTCGAGGCAACTGGATCTTAGACAGGAGGGCGGCCTCTAAAACACCCTATACTTGACGACCACGTTCGAGGCGACCAGTGAGGCGTACCCTAGGAGTGGCATGTGCATGTGTGTTGTTTCATGTTAATGTTATCTTGTACATGTATCATGGTGATCCACGAGTTGTTTTTAATTTTCATCCAAGTCTTGCATGCATATTAACAGTTAAGAGTGCGGAAAATAAAGTGCGGAAATATGAATCTACGCTATTACAAGGCACGGGTCTATACATCGCCAAAAACATAACCCGTTTTGGAAAATAAATGCGGAAAGTAAAGAAAGCAATAAAATCCTAATTAACTATTACATCCTCTGAGCAGATACATAAATAATCAAAATAAGAATAATGTGTGAAAAGAAATAGAATCGGGACGTCCTTAGGGTTTTGACCCTTTTTTGAGAAAAAATATGAGTTTTGGTCCTTTTTTGTAATTAAATTAAAATTAAACCTAAACCTAATTAATTAATTAATTAAAAAGAAAAAAATGTTTTTTGTGTTTTTTATGTTTTATGAAAATAAAAAGAAAAGAAATTAAAAGTCAAGAAAACCCTAGTTCTAAGTTGATTTTATTTATTATGAAAAGATTAAAATTAACTAATTAAACTAATTAATTTGTTAGTATTTTATTTACAAAAATAACAATTAAGGTGAAATTTAATAATAATAATAATAATAATGATAATAATAATAATAATAATAATAATAATAATAATAATAATATTTTAATAGTCTGAATTTATCATGAAAATTAATTTGTTAGTTAATAATAATAATAATAATAATAATAATAATTAGTTAAAAGAATTAAAAGGAGAAAGAAAATAAAAGGGAAAATAAACCAGGGGGTGTTGGGCCTTTTTGGAGGTGTGGAGAAGCAATTTGGCCCATTAACGCATAAGCCTGTTTGACTTGGGAGGTTATCTGCATGTTGCATTGACTGGGAACACCATGGTCCACGCCTCATGGCCATCAGATTGGCGTTAGTGGCCACTTGGCAGGCTGATTGCTTGAGATGCATGATGGACGCTGTTTGGAAGCCTGCATAGGAACACATTAGAAAAAATAATATTGAGATTTGGGTGGACCTGGGAATCGAACCCAGGTCCCAACGATTGCCAGACACCTCACTATCCACCAAGCCAACTGCACGCTTTTGTTATAATAATAGGCAATGAATATATTATATAGAATAACAACACATGCTGGAAATTATGAAACCATGCGCGCGCTTTTTGAATGAACCAGTAGCATGCTTCCACGTATTATCTTCTTCGCTCGGCCTGTAACAAAAACAATCAAATAGCGGGGGTTTTTAACCCCCACAAACTGCAAAATGCAAAAATAGCAATTAGATGTACAAGCTATATAAATAGGGCGCGAGGGTTGGGTTGAGTTCGTCTGGCCTTGACGAATTCAACCATATGCGTCTCAAGGTCCAATTTTTTCTGTGCTGTAGAGCCCTAATTTTGAAGCTTGAAAAACCTAAAATTCATCCATGGCGTTTTCTGTTTCAGGGCACCATAATACAATTAACCTATATCATTAGCTTCAGAAAGGTGTTAGCAATGCAATACACACAAAAAATCTCATTAATGATGCATGAATATTGATTTATGATTATGAAAAAATAACCAAATCGTGTGACTTGTTCTTGCGTGTTCTTTGAGTGTTAAGGCTTGTTTGTGATTGTTATGCGTTCCTGAATATCCCAGCAAGGTATTGGAATCAAGAAAGGGCTTTGAATTGTGCTGGAAGGTTGAATTCAGTTTTCAAATTTTTCTTGAAGTTTTGGAATTTGCTTATGGCTTTTGACAACAGCTTTCATGTTGCAAGCATTAGGGTTAGCTTTAGTATTTGTAGTATGATGGATTTAGGTTACAATCTTGCCCAAGAATCCATGGAATAATGTTTTGCATCTTTGATTTCCAATCAAATATTTTTGCATCTTTTTGATTGAAAAAACTTGCCAATTTTGGATATTCTTGTCTCTTTGATTGGCAAACGAAATCTCCAGCATGTGTTAAGTTTATTTGCTCCACAAAAGATTTGAAAAACATATCTTGGCATTTTCCTACAAATAAATTAATTAAATGAATTATTAATCAATTAAAAATCCAAATAATTAATAAAAATAAGAAAATAATTCAAATTAATCTCAATGGGTCGTGCATAGGCCTTGGACAAAGTTTCAACAAGGAATTTGAGGCCCATTAGCAAAAATGAAGTGTTTTGAGCAAAGTTGACTTTTGCAAATTCACAAAAATTTCCCAACTGCTCCAATGCATATCTTGCTCAATTTTGATCATATAAACATGTTCTTGGACATTTTGGAAAGGTCTTGAAGTCCTCTAACCAATGCCTTTGGTCCCATGTCATTTTGATTTACCAATCTCAAGTTATGGTCTTTGACTTAAAGTGCCTTTTTGTTGACTTTTAAAATTGACCTATAATGTAGAAATTAATAACTTTTTGTGAGAGCATTTCTTGGACTTGGAATGTGAAGATGAGTTGTAGGAAATGTCATCCCCTTCAAAATGATAATTGGATGGGATTTTTCTGATGCCTTGGTCAAGTTACAGTTGACTTTTCAGCTGTCCAAAAATAGAAACTTTTGCATCTTGATGATTTTTGAGCCATGCTTGTGGAATCATGATCAAAATTTGATCAAATGATGATTGTGGCTTCAAAATAAGATGTTGACCAAAATTTTCGACTTTTGACTATAAAATGACCATTTTACCCCTACAGTTGATTGTGAAGCAATTAGGGCTTTTGACTGTGCAACTTGATGTTGTGAGCCTTGAAACTTGGCATGTAGATGCTTGACAAGGTGTATAAGCACATGAGACTTGATTGAGCCATTGAAAGCCTCAACTTCCTTGAGAGAAACAAAACCCTAATTTTGACTGGCTTAGGAGGATGTTTGACTGTGCAACCCTTGAGAGATTTTGAACCATTTGAAGATTGACTTTGACAAATCTTGAAGAATATGGGAGGGCAAATTTTGTGGTACAACAGTTGCCCCTGTTCAATCTTCTTAGACCTGAGGATGTAGATTGGCTTGCGTGCCTTTCGTGATCCGAAGGTGGAAGATGATTGAACACTAGAGTGCCCAGAAATTTGCACTCACATAGTAGAGTATCAGCAGTGTGATGGCGGGAATGGGCTTATAGATGCCATTTAGAAAGATGTTGGATAGGGGGATGGGCTTATAGATGCCATCTGAAGATGTGACAGAACCTTGTCGGGAATGGGCTTATAGATGCCATTTGGAAGTGTGTGTCGATCGCGTAAGAGATTCCTTAGCGAGAACTTGCGTACCTGAGAAAGAAAGATAATTACCTGGCCTGTTACAGGGTTGATCTTCAAACTCTTCATGCAGATGTGCCCTGGCTATATACAGGTATCAAATCTACAATCAAACGCTCACAGATATGCCCTGGCTAGATACAGGTATCAAATCTGGAACTTCAAAAGGTTGCTTACAGACGTGCCCTGGCTAGATGCAGGTATCGAATCTACAAACAAATCGCTCACAGATGTGCCCTGGCTAGATACAAGAATCGAATCCGGAACTTCAAAAGGTTGCTTACAGACGTGTCTTGGCTGGATACAGGTATCTAATCTACAAACAAATCGCTCACAGATGTGCCCTGGCTAGATACAGGAATCGAATCCAGAACTGGTCGTCTACAGATATGCCATGGCTGGATACAGGTATCGAATCTCTAAACTCTTCATGTAGATGTGCCCTGGCTGGATACAGGTATCGAATCCACAATAAATTATTCACAGATATGCCCTGGATGGATACAGGTATCGAATCCGGAATTAGTCGTCTACAGATATGCCCTGGCTGGATACAGGAATCGAATCTCTAAACTCCTCATGCAGATATGCCCTGGCTGGATACAGGTATCGAATCTACAATCAATCACTCACAGATGTGCCCTGGCTAGATACAGGAATCGAATCTAGAATTTCAAAAGGTTGGTGGGTTGTCTCTACTGACAGGTTATCTCAGAAAATCTTCAGGAATTGATTTAACTGAACCGGGGGAGGTTTTGTCTTCTTTGACGAGTTGTCTCTTTAGACGGGTTGTCTATATGGACAGGTTGTTTTCAACGACAAGTTGTCTATATTTACGAGTGTCTATAATGACGGGTGTCTATAACGACGAGTGTCTATAACAACGGGTGTCTATGACGACGAGTGTCTATAACGACGAGTGTCTATAACGACGAGTGTCTATAACGATGGGTGTCTATAACGACGGGTGTCTATAACGACGAGTGTCTATAACGACGAGTGTCTATAACGACGAGTGTCTATAACGACGGGTGTCTATAACGACGGGTTTCTATAACGACGGGTGTCTATAACGACGAGTGTCTATAACAACGGGTGTCTATAACGACGGATGTCTATAACGACGGGTGTCTATAACGACGGGTGTCTATAACGACGGGTGTCTATAATGATGGGTGTCTATAATGACAGGTGTCTATAACGACGAGTGTCTATAACGACGGGTGTCTATAACGACGGGTGTCTATAACGACGAGTGTCTATAACGACGAGTGTCTATAACAACGAGTGTCTATAACGACGAGTGTCTATAACGACGGGTGTCTATAACGACGGGTGTCTATAATGACGAGCTGTCTTCAATGACTTTAGGAATTTTTAACTGGACTTATCTTCTTTGACTGGATGAGCATCAGAAAAACCTTTGGGATTTAACTGGACTTGTCTTTTTTGACTGGATTTGTCTTCTTTGACTGGATGAGCATCAGAAAAACCTTTGGGATTTAACTGGACTTATCTCTTTTGACTGGATTTGTCTTCTTTGACTGGATTGGTCTCTTTTGACTGTATTTGTCTACTTTGACATAGCTGATCATTTAACTGTATCCTTCCTGAAAGGTAAAGGTCAGTCATATGCAATGCATGATATGGATCAAACAATGATGTTCTCGACATAAATGAGATTGTATGATATGATGCGTATATATATGTATCATGATGTATGACAATGTGATGTTTATGAATATATTTTCGTCTGGGAAAATAAATACTTGACGAATGCCGGGAATTTGTTGAATCCTGGGCTGACATTAAAGAGTGGAGTTCTTCATTTCCGTTGGGGATGATGATTGCAAGAATAAGCCGGTAGGAGGAGATGACTCCGTTGGGGAATAAACTTGTTGGAGAGATTACTCTGCGGGGAATTACTCTGTGGGAAGAGATACTTCGCTGAGGTTTGATGATAACTCCGCTGGGGATACCGTTGATAGGTTATGTTGGAAGATTTTGAGGAACTCCGCTGGGGGATAGGAAGAACTTCGCCGAGGACGATCTTTCCGTTGTAATTAGCTAAGGATAACCCAGTTATAAGCTCTGGTGGGGAATAACCTTCTGAACAAAGCCGGGGAGAGATATGTACTCTGCAGGGGACCAGCTTCCAGACTCTACTGAGGATAAACTTCCAGCATCTACTGGGGAGGATGGTTCAACTCTCCTGGGGAAACTTTTCAGACTACACTGGGGGAATGGCTCCACTGGGGTGTCTGGATTCCACCGGGGAACGATCTTATACTAAGACTGCTGGGGATGCTTGTTTAGGGACATCTGTATACTCCGCTGGGGAATATTGAGATCTTTTGGGGGTACCAAACTTCCTTAAGGCTGACAGTAGACTAACTCTGCTTGGGGAGAGAATCGCTGACTTGCTGGAGATGTTGTGCCTTTTTAGGGCTGCTGGGAGACCAACTCTGCTTGGGGAGAGTATTGTTGATTTGTCTTACTCTACGGGGAGTGGAGGTAACTTGGTCAGGTTCTTCAGCTGAACTTACCTTGGTACCTTGTAAATAGAGTAGCTTGTATAGTTCAGACAATTCTTATTGCCCCGGTTTCTGCGGGAGAAGGTACCTGTGGAGGTGCTTGATGACTGCCGATTGACAAATCTTCTTCTGGTAGGCGAGTGACGAGATGCCGGGACATAGTCATAAGCTGTGATCCCTAACTTTTGCCTGGACCGCCCTTTCGGGTTTTCAGTCCACCGGGATACCCATTTTTGCCCAAGCCGCCTTTTCAGGTTTTCGACTTGCCGGGTGTACAAATTTTTTCATTTTCATCCCTTATTTTTGCCCGAACCCTTTTGGTTCGTCGGGAAACCCTTATTTTTGCCTAGGCCAGTCGACCTAGCGGGTCTTTGATTATGCGTAGTATTTTTTTTGACTATGTCCCCATTCTCAGGATGTAGGGAGTTGTCACTGTCGGTAGCGTTGTGTTGCCATACCACCAGAAGATCTTCGTTTGATCGTCCAATGCCCCAAGTGATCCAGATGGAGATTTGCCCCAAGCTGGTTGGCCCTTTGAGAGATTCTCCGAATCTTGACTTAACTGCCCCAGATGATGAACAATGATCGTGCCATGCCCCTTGATTGGAGGTGCTTTTGTTCATTAGACATTCTTCGTGCGAATTTCTCTGCTGTTCGAACAAATAGTCACATGCAAATAATGTTATAAAAAATGCAAAGCTTATGTCTGTCTTGAAATTTTTGAAAAATGAAGTTTTCAATAAAAAAAGTAAGTTTTGTAAAATGTGATGTCAACTCGTTATTTTACCGCAAGCCTTAAGGAGTCAGGATACCTTTCATAACAGTATGCTTTCGAACTAACCCATGCTTCAGCTAGGACTTTTTAAGGTTGTAGCGTGGTCTGGTTCACGGTTTTTTAGAAACAAAGGATAAAGGCTCAAAATGTATTTGTACCCGCCCGCTCTTCGTGATGTTCTTCAAACCTAAACTCAGCTGATCGTGCGTTAGACCTTGTTTGAGTCTTTGTCCTGATATTCCAATGATGGTTCAGATACTGACAATTTATTTTGAATAGGCAGTCATTTTGTTGAGAGTTTGCAGGATCTCTTCCCTTTTGGTTTTTATTATCCTTGTCTTTTGCCTGAACTGTTTCTTTTGTGATTACAGTCAGCGGGATGCCCCAGTTTTGTAAGTCTCCTGCGTTGGTTTTGACTTATTGGGCTTTTATTTTGAGATAATGACTGCCTGTCTTTATGATTATTCGGAACCATCACTGTCTTTTGTTTTGTAAGGACTTCTTTGGTGCCACTCGTTGTGCACTTGGATTAACTGAGAGAACTACCCTGCCCCGGGTTATGATTAAGGGTTTTAATTTTTTTGTGAAAAACAAAACTCTTACTTCTTTGGCTCGAAGGGGTTGACGAGGGATTATCTTCCTTATAACTCCAGTGTTTAGGAATTGAAACAATGCCTGTACCTCATCAGCGGGGTCTGTTCAAAAGCATATTGTAGATTGTGGTATCGTTTTCGTCATCCTCCCTCAAGAGGCTTAGAATTATTAATTGAGAGTTTGATCATCACAAAAAATGAAAGCAGTTTGAATATAGCGAATGCGAATATATTGATTCAAAACAGACATATGCGATGCATTGATAAAATAATAAAGTTTGCTATGACAATAATTGTTTGAACAATCAAAAGAAAAGTACAACTTGAACATTCGAATGAACAAAAGTTTTTTCCCATCCTAGCCATGTTTTGGCAAGGGAGTAGTGATCACATTGGGAGCCTCAGGCGCTTCGAACTGGACCTCCTTTGCATCGATTAGATCCTGAACCTTGTTCCTCAGAGTCCAACAGTCATCTGTAGCATGCCCTGGGCTGTCAGAATGATAAGCGCAGCGAACGTTGGGGTTATACCTTGAAGGTGTCCTATTGGGATTCTTAGGAGGGTCCCTTAGAGTTACCAACTTGGTTTCCAGCAACTGTGGCAATATCTGGGACAAGGTCATACCGAAGGGAGTAAATTGCCTTTTAGGTCTCTCTTCCCTTTGTTGGTTGCAATGTTGAGGAGCACTGGACGGTTTTGAAATAACTACCGCGTTGACATCTTGGCGGTGTTCGGACCTATTCTACCCTCTTGAACCATAGACAGCACTAGATTCTTTCCTCGATGGTTTCTTCTCAGTGTTCGAGGAGTCACCATCCTGTATCTTCCCCGAATTGATACCAGCTTCGATCCTCTCCCCAATCAAGATCAGGTCTGTGAACCCAGCAGAAGAATTCCCAATCAGATGGTTGAAGAACGGACCAGACAGGGTCCCTAGGAACATATCAACGAGCTCACGGTCGGTCAGAGGTGGTTGCACCCTTCCAGCAAGGTCTCTCCACTTTTGGGCATATTCCTTAAATCCTTCACCCGTTCCTAGTGACATACCCTGGAGTTGGGTACGCGTAGGAGCGAGGTCGGAATTATACTGATACTGCTTGTAGAATGCAGTAGCCAAGTCCTCCCAGTTACGAATGCTGGCTCCATCCAACTGATAGAACCATTCGAGTTAAGTCCCTGAAAGACTTTCCTGGAAGAAATGGATCCATAGATTCTTGTCAACAGTGTAAGGTTGGATCTTCCTTACATAGGATCTGAGATGCAGCTTAGGACAAGATGCCCCGTCGTACTTGGCAAAGGCAGGCGCCTTGAACTTATGTGGGATCACCACCCCAGAGGAAATACCTAGATCTTCGAAGTCCAGGCCAGGCACTTTTTGTATCTCCATAGCACTTAACCGGTCTTCGAGCTATTTGTACCTGTCTTCGGCAGGAGGATACTGTTCATCATTAAAATCTGTCGCGTTGTCGGAGACCACGGGACTAGGAACCCTCCTCTCTTGGGGACTGTCTTTGCCCACGGATGAGGTAGCCAGCTCAGCCTCATTTTGTGATCCATTCCCAGATTTGCGTCTAGGGTTGAACAACACAGTCATCTTCTTCTTCTTCTTCTTCAAGAGCAGAGTCTTCAAATCCTGTTGACCCTGGGCTAGGCTCGTAACCAACTCCTGGAACTGGGCATTCTGGGCCTGGATGGCCTTGATAGCTTGTTCATTGGATGATTCAGGATTCATGATGATGGCTGAAATAAACAGCGAAGAAGATTAAGCAACCTGTAGAAAAGAGTACCTGTAATGCAATGATATGTATGTATGCATGCGATGTTTTCAAGGATCTCGCGGGGTAAACAAGAAAATTGTTAGCATTTGAATTTTGTAGCTTGATGGAAGGCACTGCATATTATTGAGAGTCCTTCTTCAAGAGTCAGGCTCACCATATCGAGTGGGTCATAGCCCCTGACTCAAGTCATTAACCTTGGCTAGAGGAAAATAAATCCCCTTTGCCCCTTGCTATACATTTGATTCATCATGACCTGCATCACAAACCCTTGAGATCTTTGAAATGGATTAGTCCTTATGTAGGATGTATGCAATGGTATGATGGTATGATGTTATGCTATGCATGGAGCGTTGTAAGTGAACCCTGTTATGAGTCCAGATTAAGGACTGTAAACAAAACCTGCAAGGAATTCATGTGTCAGATAACAAGCATGCAAGTAGTCAAGTTTGAAGGCACACAAGTCACACATGAAGCCCTTAGAGTTTAGGCCAGCATGAAGTCTAGGTACTACCCTCTTGAAGTTGGTTGGCTCAAAACCTGTCCTAGAAAAATAGTAATCGGGTTCTAAGGAGCTCAATATCATTGGATTGTTTTCTATGTTCATTGTTTTGATTTAGCCACTTAACTGGCGACCAAAATATTCCAAGAAAACAACCCTCAATGAGTGTAGTATCGAGTATCTACCAACTTCGGATTGCACCAAAGTCGGTCATCTCACTACCCCTAAAGAGGCCAGGATGGTCAAGTAAGGTTCTAAGGTCAGTTGATGCTTCACGACACCATGCGGCAGCCCCGTACTCTCCTTGACTTGACTCAAGGGTTACCGGTACTCACCAAAGTGCCACATCAACGTAGCAACTGCTTCAACCATGTCGGTATACCCCGCACAGTTCCCTCACAGTTTGTTGCTACTTCTAAAGGGTATCCCCAGATCTGGGTTAGGATCTATGAAACTCCGATACAAGCCCACAAATTTTAAAGCATACAGGGCATACAATTGAAAACATAGGTGATCTAATCCTAAGGTACACCTCACTTATTAACTCCCCAGCAGAGTCGCCAGTTCTGTGATCGGTGGAAATAGAACTGACTGTTTTTTAAGTTGGTTCACGAAATGTCACGGTAAGCAAGAGTCACCACCGTCTTTTATGTTCTCCAACATGGAAAGGACAAAAGCACAGCAAAATTCCTTTTTCGAGAATGTTTCTCGGTTCGGGGGGTAGATTATAGAAAGGGAAGGTGTTAGCACCCTTTCTATCTGTGGTTATCCACGGGCTCTTAAGTACTTGCTCTTATGTTTTCAAAGTTTGTTTGCTTTTCAAGTGTGTGTGGGTTTGAAAAAGTTTCGTTTGAAAAATTTCTAAGTAACTCTTGTATCTGTCCTCAAGAGTGTATGAAAAATTTGTTTGAAAACTTTTTGAAAATGTGAGTGTGAAAAGTTATTTTGTTTGTTTTGAGAGAGCAAGTACCCACGAGAATCTACCTACTCTAAGGAATTAGGCTGTGTAAGAGTCCTTTAGATAGTGCTATCCCACCATTGAGAGGTAGGTAGCACCGTCGTTAGAGGTATTCGGGTCAATTCGATTATAGGGACATGTGTGGTCACCAAAGCAATGGTAGGACGCCTTAGCGGTAACCCTAATGTCCTAGATTCTTTTTTATCCGAGGCAACCGTTTCGAGGCAACTGGATCTTAGACAGGAGGGCAACCTCTAAAACACCCTATACTTGACGACCACGTTCGAGGCGACCAGTGAGGCGTGCCCTAGGAGTGGCATGTGCATGTGTGTTGTTTCATGTTAATGTTATCTTGTACATGTATCATGGTGATCTACGAGTTGTTTTTAATTTTCATCCAAGTCTTGCATGCATATTAACAGTTAAGAGTGCGGAAAATAAAGTGCGGAAATATGAATCTACGCTATTACAAGGCGCGGGTCTATACATCGCCAAAAACATAACTCGTTTTGGAAAATAAATGCGGAAAGTAAAGAAAGCAATAAAATCCTAATTAACTATTATATCCTCTGAGCAGATACATAAATAATCAAAATAATAATAATGTGCGAAAAGAAATAGAATCGGGACGTCCTTAGGGTTTTGACCCTTTTTTGAGAAAAAATATGAGTTTTGGTCCTTTTTTGTAATTAAATTAAAATTAAACCTAAACCTAATTAATTAATTAATTAAAAAGAAAAAAATGTTTTTTGTGTTTTTTATGTTTTATGAAAATAAAAAGAAAAGAAATTAAAAGTCAAGAAAACCCTAGTTCTAAGTTGATTTTATTTATTATGAAAAGATTAAAATTAACTAATTAAACTAATTAATTTGTTAGTATTTTATTTACAAAAATAACAATTAAGGTGAAATTTAACAATAATAATAATAATAATATAAATATTTTAATAGTCTGAAATTATCATGAAAATTAATTTTTTAGTTAATAATAATAATAATAATTAGTTAAAAGAATTAAAAGGAGAAAGAAAATAAAAGGGAAAATAAACCAGGGGGGTGTTGGGCCTTTTTGGAGGTGTGGAGAAGCAATTTGGCCCATTAACGCATAAGCCTGTTTGACTTGGGAGGTTATCTGTACGTTGCATTGACTGGGAACACCATGGTCCACGCCTCATGGCCATCAGATTGGCGTTAGTGGCCACTTGGCAGGCTGATTGCTTGAGATGCATGATGGACGCTGTTTGGAAGCCTGCATAGGAACACATTAGAAAAAATAATATTATTTGGGTGGACCTGGGAATCGAACCCAGGTCCCAACGATTGCCAGACACCTCACTATCCACCAAGCCAACTGCACGCTTTTGTTATAATAATAGGCAACGAATATATTATATAGAATAACAACACATGCTGGAAATTATGAAACCATGTGCATGCTTTTTGAATGAACCAGTAGCATGCTTCCACGTATTATCTTCTTCGCTTGGCCTGTAACAAAAACAATCAAATAGCGGGGGGTTTTAACCCCCACAAACTGCAAAATGCAAAAATAGTGATTAGATGTACAAGCTATATGAATAGGGCGCGAGGGTTGGGTTGAGTTCGTCTGGCCTTGACGAATTCAACCATATGCGTCTCAAGGTCCAATTTTTTCTGTGCTGTAAAGCCCTAATTTTGAAGCTTGAAAAACCTAAAATTCATCCATGGCGTTTTCTGTTTCAGGGCACCATAATACAATTAACCTATATCATTAGCTTCAGAAAGGTGTTAGCAATGCAATACACACAAAAAATCTCATTAATGATGCATGAATATTAATTTACGATTATGAAAAAATAACCAAACCGTGTGACTTGTTCTTGCGTGTTCTTTGAGTGTTAAGGCTTGTTTGTGATTGCTATGCGTTCCTGAATATCCCAGTAAGGTATTGGAATCAAGAAAGGGCTTTGAATTGTGCTGGAAGGTTGAATTCAGTTTTCAAATTTTTCTTGAAGTTTTGGAATTTGCTTATGGCTTTTGACAGCAGCTTTCACGTTGCAAGCATTAGGCTTAGCTTTAGTATTTGTAGTATGATGGATTTAGGTTACAATCTTGCCCAAGAATCCATGGAATAATGTTTTGCATCTTTGATTTCCAATCAAATATTTTTGCATCTTTTTGATTGAAAAAACTTGCCAATTTTTGATATTCTTGTCTCTTTGATTGGCAAACGAAATCTCCAGCATGTGTTGAGTTTATTTGCTCCACAAAAGATTTGAAAAACATATCTTGACATTTTCCTACAATTAAATTAATTAAATGAATTATTAATCAATTAAAAATCCAAATAATTAATAAAAATAAGAAAATAATTCAAATTAATCTCAATGGGTCGTGCATAGGCCTTGGACAAAGTTTCAACAAGGAATTTGAGGCCCATTAGCAAAAATGAAGTGTTTTGAGCAAAGTTGACTTTTGCAAATTCACAAATATTTCCCAACTTCTCCAATGCATATCTTGCTCCATTTTGATCATATTAACATGTTCTTGGACATTTTGGAAAGGTCTTGAAGTCCTCTAACCAATGCCTTTGGTCCCATGTCATTTTGATTTACCAATCTCAAGTTATGGTCTTTGACTCAAAGTGCCTTTTTGTTGACTTTTAAAATTGACCTATAATGTAGAAATTGATAACTTTTTGTGAGAGCATTTCTTGGACTTGGAATGTGAAGATGAGTTATAGGAAATGTCATCCCCTTCAAAATGAGCATTGGATGGGATTTTTCTGATGAACCATGAAAAGGTTATGCCTTGGTCAAGTTACAGTTGACTTTTCAACTGTCCAAAAATAGAAACTTTTGCATCTTGATGATTTTTGAGCCATGCTTGTGGAATCATGATCAAAATTTGATCAAATGATGATTGTGGCTTCAAAATAAGATGTTGACCAAAAATTTTGACTTTTGACTGTAAAATGACAATTTTACCCCTACAGTTGATTGTGAAGCAATTAGGGCTTTTGACTGTGCAACTTGATGCTGTGAGCCTTGAAACTTGGCATGTAGATGCTTGACAAGGTGTATAAGCACATGAGACTTGATTGAGCCATTGAAAGCCTCAACTTCCTTGAGAGAAACAAAACCCTAATTTTGACTGGCTTAGGAGGATGTTTGACTATGCAACCCTTGAGAGATTTTGAACCATTTGAAGATTGACTTTGACAAATCTTGAAGAATATGGGAGGGCAAATTTTGGGGTACAACATTATACTTGACAGTACTTGACAACTCAATGGGGTATGTGCTGGGGCAGCATGACGAGTCTAGCCGAAAAGAGCATGCTATTTACTACCTTAGCAAAAATTTTACCGACTGTGAGACCCGATACTCACTGCTCGAGAAAACTTGCTGCGCTTTGGCATGGGCTGCTCGCCGGGTAAGATAATATATGTTGACTCACACTACTCTGTTGATTTCAAAGATGGATCCAATCAAGTATATCTTCGAAAAGTCTGCCTTGTCCGGAAGAATAGCAAGATGGCAGATGATCTTGACTGAGTATGATATCCAGTACACAACTCAAAAAGCAATCAAGGGAAGTGTATTGGTAGACCATTTGGCACATCAGGCAATGGATGATTACCAGTCTATGAACTTTGAATTCCCAGACGAGAATATCATGTTGTTAACTGATTGTGAGACACCTGGACCGGATGAAGGACCTGAGGAAGGATCCCAATGGTTTATGTACTTTGATGGAGCTTCAAACGCTTTGGGTAATGGCATTGGCGCCGTGATCATATCTCTTAAAGGCTCTCATACTCCGTTCACCGCCCGACTATGTTTCAACTGCACCAACAACATGGCGGAGTATGAAGCATGCATCATGGGTCTTCGAGCAGCAATTGACCTAACGATTAAGCTTCTGAGTGTATTCGGAGATTCCGCTCTCGTGATCAGTCAGATCAAAGGCGAGTGGGATACGAAACACCTGAATCTTATCCCTTATAAGGATTATGTGTTGACATTGCTTCCCCATTTCGAGGAGATAACCTTTGAACACTTCCCTAGAGAGGAGAATCAGTTGGCGGACGCGCTAGCTACGATGTCTTCTATGTTCAAAGTCAATTGGGACAACGAGGCTCCCCGGATCATTATTGAGAGATTGGACGAACCTGCACATTGCTGTGATCTTGAGACTGAAGAGGTAACACAAAAGCCCTGGTTTCACGAAGTAAAAAGGTACCTTGAGGCTCAAGAATACCCCGAGGGTGCATCTGTTAATGATAAGAAGTTTTTGAGGAGGTTCGCAGCGAAGTTCTTCATGAACAATGGCATTCTTTACAAGTGTAACCATGATTCAACCTTGCTGCGTTGTGTGGATAAGATTAAAGTGGAAAGGATCATGGCAGAATTGCATGAAGGTACCTTCGGAACTCATTCCAGTGGACATACCGTGGCAAAGTAGATCCTTCGAGCAGGATATTATTGGTCCACAATGGAAGCTGACTGTTATCAGCATTCTCGGACATGTCATAAGTGCCAAGTCTATGCTGATAAGGTGCACATACCTCTAGTTCCTATGAACGTCTTGACGGCACCTTGGCCTTTTGCAATATGGGGTATTGATATGATCGGCGAGATCAGACCTACGGCATCCAACGGGCATTGTTTCATCCTAGTAGCGATTGATTACTTTACGAAGTGGGTTGAAGCAGCTTCCTTTGTTACCGTAACCAAGAACGTCGTAGCACGGTTCATTCGGCACAATCTGATCTATCGATATGGGGTACCAGAGAGGATCATTACGAACAATGGTACCAATCTCAACAACAAGATGATCACTGAGCTCTGTGGGCAATTCAAGATACAACATCATAACTCTTCTCCCTACCGGCTGAAGATGAATGGGGTTGTAGAAGCAGCTAACAAGAATATTAAGAAGATTGTGTAGAAGATGACAGTGACATACAAAGACTGGCACGAGATATTGCCATTTGCTCTTCATGGATACCGTACCTCAGCACGGACGTCAACAGGGGCAACACCCTATTCCCTGGTTTATGGCATGGAGGCAGTCTTGCCTATTGAGGTTCAGATACCCTCTCTCCGGATCATGAAGGATGCAGGTTTAAGCGAAGACGACTGGATTCAGACTCGGCTTGATCAGCTAAACCTAATCAACGAAAAGAGGCTCACTGCTATTTGTCATGGTCAGACGTACCAAAAACGGATGATCAAGGCATTTAACAAGAAAGTTAGACGACAAGAGTATCAAGTTGGGGATCTGGTAATCAAGCGCATTATTCTACCTCAAGGTGATCCCAGGGGCAAATGGACCCCTACTTACGAAGGGCCATTTGTGGTTAAGAACATTTTATCAGGAGGAGCTATGATTCTAACCACCATGGATGGTGACGACCTTCCTCACCCCGTCAATGCAGACATAGTAAAAAGATACTACGCATAATCAAAGACCCGCTAGGTTGACTGGCCTAGGCAAAAGTAAGGGCTTCCCGGCGAACCAAAAGGGTTCGGGCAAAAATAAGGCATGAAAATGAAAAAAATCTGTACACCCGGCAAGTCGAAAACCTGAAAAGGCGACTTGGGCAAAAATGGGTATCCCGGTGTACTGAAAACCCGAAAGGGAGGTCCAGGCAAAAGTTAGGGATCAAAGCCTAACACTATGTCTCATTGGATCACCTCGTATCCAGACTTCGGTATCGACTATCAAGCTCGGATGGTACTAATCAATCAGATTCATCTTCAACTAAGCAGCAAAGTGATGAGATGCTTGAAGATATAAAGGCAATAGCAGAGTTGGAACCCAATGGGATTATTCACATAGCTGTTTTGTTTCCTTTTCACAAATTGTATAAATTCTATTTGTTCGGCGGCGTTCTCTTACTAGGACGTCAGCCTCTTGTACAAAAACGCCTATTTTCAGGCCAAACTTTAAAATCAATACAAATTCATTCTCAGAAATTTCAAACTGTGTTTCCTTTATCTGTTTTGTTTTGCAAAGAACGTCCAATGTTCATTTTTGATATATGCATTTGATATTAATTTCTCATCATAAATAATTACATGCGAAACGAAAGATGAATTACTGGTAATATCAGAAACAGGGGCATAAGAAATGTCCAAGTTGTGTAGTTGTTTCGTCCGCCAGGTACCAAGGTAGGTTCAGCTAAAGAATGTGGCTAAGATACCTTCACTCCCTGCAAAGTAAGGTAGTAATAGTTGATCTCCCGGCTGAGACTTGTAACTATGAACAAATCAGCAATACTCTCCCCAAGTAGAGTTCTTCCACCATCACCGCTAAAAAGGTTGGGTATCCCCAGAAGGCCTTAATCTTCCCTAGCGGAGTTTAAGGATATTCCCCAGCAAATATAAGAGTATCCCCGACAGTCTTAATATTCCTCAACGGAGTATAATAATGTTCCCCGGCAGAGTACAAGATACCCTTAGTGGAGCCATTTCCCCAGCGCAGTCTAAAAAAGCTTTCCCAACAGAGTTGAATCATCTCCCCCAGTAGATTCTGGAAGCTTATTCCCGGCAGAGCGCAAATAAATCTCCCCAGCCAAATTCAGAGGGTTATCCCCACAAGAGTCTAACTGGTTTATCCTCAGCAAGTTTCAACTGAAAGATCATCCTCAGCGAAGTTCTTTCTTTCCCCAAGCAGGAGTTCTATCCTCAACAGATTCTATATCGCCAACAACGTTAATCCATCCCCAGTGGAGTTCATCATTGAAATCCCCAACAGAGCTTATCAACGGAATCCCCAACGGAGTTTATCGTCATTGTTGGTGTAAGCCCTAGAGGCTAATACTTTTGGTACTTGTATCGAATTATTTATTAATAATAAAAGGCATTTCTTTATTATGTTTGCTTTCCAAAATAATAGAGTCCCTAGAATTGTTTATTGGTTTAATGAAATGTTAAGTGTGACTTAATCATGAGATCCCATTAAACATAAGAAACTATTCTTAAAGTATATGTAGTCAAGCTTTAATGTGAAGTGGGATAACATTAAAGCATTAAGATTATTATGAAGATAGATTGATGATCACATCTCATGGATCATAGATAAGGAGTTATCAAGTCTTGACATAGGTATGAATATTAGGAGTAATATTTATACTGGATTGACCCGCTATGAGAATACTACATAGAATGTTATGCAAAGTGTCATAAGTTATTCTCATGATGATAATGGTGTATACCACCCTACGACCTGAAACCACTATGGAACCTAGATGTAGAGTCAAGTATTTTATTGCTGATCAAACGTCATCCGTAACTGGATGACTATAAAGACGGTTGATGGGTACTTCACAAAGCATGCTAAGGGACATGAGTGACCTAGATGGAATTTGCTCATCCTGCATAACAGGATAAATGTCTAAGGGCCCAATATTGAACTAGACAAGGGTGACACAGTGTATGCCTTGTGTTCAATATAGACATGAGGGCAAAAGGGTAATTGTACAACACAAATATTATCACGGAAAAGGTTTGGTCAGGTCACGTGACATTTTCATGACTTGGGTAACAGTGATGTGTTGCTAGATACCGCTCATTGTTTATTATATTAAATGTGTGATTTAATATAATTGCCAACGTCGCGAAAACCTACAGGGTCACACACATAAGGACAGGTTGATGAGAGATAGAATAAATAAGGAACGCCGTAAGGTACGGTGCACTTAAGTGTAATACGGAAAGTGGTAAGGTACCACGTGGATAAGTGATATATGGTACATCATAAGGTATGATGTCCATAAGCTTAATTGGGCTTTTAGCTTATAGCCTTAATTGGGCTTTTAGTTTGTAGCCCACACGAGTGATTCTATAAATAGATCCCTTGTGATGAAGCAATTTCATTTGATGCAATTTCGTTTTTGATTCTCTCTCTCACTCAAGGTTTCCGTTCGTGATCAGCTAGCACTGTGACCGGAAGCGATCTGTTCGTGTGGACTGAGTAGAGGCGTTGTTCTTCATCAACGCTCGTGATCACAACATCAAAGGTCTGAATCGCCACAAGAGGTAAATATTTCTATCACTGACCATGCTCATTCGTAAGGATCGCTAAAGGAAAATTTTATATTCCGCTGCGCCTTTTGATCGCAATTTTCCTTCAGTCATAATCTTCAGCAGAACATCTCTTCCCCACAGAGTAATTCCCCTCAGAGTAATCCCTTCATCAGTGCATTCCCCAATGGAGTTTCTTTTCTCCTGCAGGTTTATCCTCACAATCATCTTCGTTCACCATCCCTGGCAGAAATGAAGAATTCAACTCTATTCTCCAGCAGCTTCGGGATTTATTTTCCCCAGCTAAAACATTACATGTCCATACATCATGATACATGCATATACGCATCATACCATACAATCTCATTTATTTTGAGAACATCATTGCCTGATGCATATCATGCATTACATACAGCTAACCTTTACCTTTCAGGAAAGATACAATCAAAATTCAAGTTATGAAGCCCGGGAACGACCGGATAGTATCTTGATTTCTACAGCATATTGTGAAGCCCAGATTACGACCGGATAACAATATCAGACTACCGCGAAGCCTGGATTACGACCAGATAGTGATATCTCTCAAAAGTAAGCTATAAAGCCCGGAGAACGACCAGATAATAGTTTATTCCCCAGTGAGCCGTGAAGCCCGGATTACGACCGGATGACAGCTCAGTAAACACCGTGAAGCCTAGATTACGACCAGAAAGCAATACAAGACCATGAGGCCTGGATTACGACCATATAATGGTAGAAAATGTTGTGAAGACTGGATTACAACCAGATAGCAACCAAGAGTACTATGAAGCCTGGATTACGACCAGATAATGGTAGAAAATGTTATGAAGACTGGATTACAACCAGATAGCAACCAAGAGTACTATGAAGCCTGGATTACGACCAGATAATGGTAGAAAAAGTTGTGAAGATTGGATTACGACCAGATAGCAACCAAGAGTACTATGAAGTCTGGATTACGACCAGATAGTGGTAGAAGATGTTGTGAAGACTGGATTATGACCAGATAGCAACCAAGAGTACTACGAAGCCTGAATTTCGATCAAATAGTGGTATAACACATCGTAAAGCCTGGATTACGACCAGATAGCGGTACAAGGCACTGTGAAACTCAGATTCCGACCAAATAACAGTTTACATGGACAGTTACTAAGAAGCCCGGAGTTGGCCGAATATTAGTATGCCCTAAATTCAAGTTGAAGCCCGAATGCGACCGGATAACCACTTGATTTGTTCTGAAGCCTGGATTTCGACCAGATAAGAAGTGAGGTATTGCAAAGCCTGGATTACGACCGGATAGCAAGTTTAATCTCATCTCCCCAGTAAGTCACTGTAAATCCTGGATTACGACCAGATAGCAGTCGGTCTTATCACTATGAATCCTGGGTACGACCAGATAGTAGTTCACTCTCACCTCTTCAACAGAGATGATTCCCCAGTAGAATAACGGACGATCGAATCTCCTAAAGTTCTATTTCTCCTAAGACAAAGAATAGCATTCCCTAGCGGAATCTCCCTCAACAATAGGTATACAAGCTCTCGCTAAGGAATCTCTTACGCGATCGACACTCCTTCAGATGGCATCTTTAAGCCCATCCCCCATCATCAATCTCTAAATGGCATTTGTAAGCCCATTCCCAACATCACAAGACAAATACTACTTCATGCGAGTGCAAATTTCTAGGCACTCTAGTGTTCAATCACCTTCCACCTTCTGATCACGAAAGGCCCGAAAGCCAATCTATATCCTCAGGTTTAAGAAGATTAAACAGGGGCAACTATTGTACCCCAAAATTTTCCCTCCCATATTTCTCAAGACATGTCAATAATCATCTCCAAGTTGTTCAAGATGGCTCAAGAGTTGGACAGTCAAATCACCTCCTAAGGCAGTCAAGTCAAAATTAGGGTTTTGTGTTGCATCAAGGTCCTCACATCCAAATGACCTCAAATGCTACCCAATGTCCTAATAGGTTCTTAAGTTCATCCATGTCAAGTTTCAAGCCTTGCAGAGAAAGTTTGGTCAGTCAATTGCTCAAGAGGTCCAAAAATCGACTGTGCTAAGGCAAAAGTCAACTGTGACCTACATACAGTCAAACCTCAAGATTTTTTGTCAACATTCTCATTTTGAAGGATAATTCATCATTTTATCAAGGGTTGATCATGATTCATCAAGGATTGCTCAAGATTCATCAAGATTCAAAAGTTGCTAAATTAGGGTTTTGCAGGAAAAGTCAACTCAACTTTGACCAAGCATAACTTTCTCATACTTTATGAGAAATGACCCATCAAAAGCTCATTTTTAAGAGGATACAATTTCCTACAATCCATCTTCACACCCCAAGATCAAAAAATGCACTAAAAGAGTTACAAATTTGGACATTATAAGTCATTTTTTGAAAGTCAACAAAAACACCTTTTTTGCCAAAGCTTATAACTTGAGCATGGAATATCAAAATGAGATGAGACCAAAAATGTTGATTAGAGGACATCTCAAGGTTTCTAAAAAGTCCAAGAACACTTCCAAAGGTTCAAAATTGAAGAAATTATACATTGTTGAAGTTGGGCATTTTTCCAAAATTGCTAGAAGTCGACTATAATCAAAACTCCAATTTTTGACAAAAGGGCCCACTTTTTTCCACTTGATATGGTCTTGTCATGCCACACACGTGTCCCATCTTTAATTTCATGACCAATCATTTATTTTTCTATTTTATTTAATTTTTATTGATTTAATTCATTTTAAATCAATATTAATTCAAATAAAATCCAAAAATTAATGGAATGAGATTCTTGTGATCATTACAGCTTGCAAATATCATGAGACACTCAATCAAACTCGTGCCAAGTCAAAACATGCATAAAATATCAGATGTGATACAAATATGTAAACTTGATAATGGTGATCTTATCAAATCTCAAAACCTTGAATGCACATGGATTAAAGCCCAACTCTTGACCTAATTCACTTCCAATATACATGTACAAGTGAGGCATAACAAGAATACAACATAAGGACTGCAGAAACGGCCAACTCAGAATTGAAAAAAACCTTGGAAAAGTGGAGATCGAATTCTTGTTTGGAGGTCATTTCAACCCAAAATCTCAATGTAGTGTGCTTGACTGCCATCCCCTGAAGCGATTGGAACAACAAACAGGCCTTCTTTTTCCCTGTAACGCACTGTAAGTACTCACGAATATGCCTCTGTAAACGAAAACATAACTCATCGTTCTTGCATCTTTTTGACAAAACATTAACATATTCTTGATCCTTGTTTGATTTCGAAGCTTTCTACATCATTTCATTTTATTTTCATGGCCTCTATTGTGATACTCGAACCTAGGGTTTCCTTGTTTTGTTTTTAGGCATTTTGTATACAGGAAAAATCGAGGCAATTCATGGCCATAGTTGTGTTTAGGGAAGCAAGACGAACACGATGATGGCCTTAGCTTGCGTTTACATGGCCTAGGAAGGATTTTTGAAACATCCCACGAACTTTCCTGCGGATGAAAATCTGCAGATAAATAACCATGGATATTTGGAGAAGATGATAATGTGGCTAGGCGTAATTGGCCAGTTCAAATTATTGGCGCTTATTTTTTTTTTATTCCAGGCTTAGTGCGTTATTTTACATATAATATTTGTTGCTTATTCTAATAACAGATGAGTAAGCTAGCTGAGTTGGTGAGGGAGGCGTGTCAAAACCCCTTGGGACCTGGGTTCGAATCCCAGGTCCCCCAATATTTGTTACAATTTTGTTTCAGGTTATTCCATGTAGCATCCAAGGCGTGAACCATCATGTTCTGCCAAGATCTCAAACGCCAAGTGGCCAGCAAATCAAATCCAATGGCTCAAATGGAACATCCACCATGGACCCTGGTCAACAAGCATGCATTGGATGGCAAAGGTCAAACAGGATTGGACATTTTGGGCCTGAAAAATTGTTGATCATACACCCAAATCAGGCCCAGTACCCCCCATGTTTGGTTATTTCTTCTCATTTTTTATTATTATTTAATTGTTTTATTATTATTATTTTAATTAATTATTAACCCAATAATTTTTCTCATAAAATCAGAAAACCTAAAAAATAATATTTTTATTAATTTCACTATCTCATTATTTTTGTAAATAAATAATTTAATCAATTTAGTTTTTTTAATTAGGTTAATTTTAACATTTTTTGCAATAAATTAAAATTAATTAGAATATTAGGTTTTATTAATTTTGATCATTTTATTTTTATTTCCTTAAATATTAAAAAATCCAAAAATATCTCTTTTTATTAATTAATTAATTAACTTAAATTTAATTTCCATTTTAATTCAAAATAACAAAAAATATGCTTTCTTTAATAAAAAAGGGTCAAAACCCTAGAACTTTACGCTGATTTAATTTCCTCGCACGCGTTTCATTTTTTTATCCAATATTGTAATTGCTTCCGGTATGTAATAATTTTTTAGGACTTTAATTTATTTATCGCTTTCTTTTATTTTTCCGCAATTTAAATTAAAGGGTTTGTTTTTGGCGATGTAAATATCTGACGCCTTGTAATAGCTTAGATTTAATTTCCCGCAATTTAATTTTCGCACAATATTGACTGCTAGATGTTTGATAAATAGGCAATGCATGACAAGATCAATCTTTAAACTAAAATCAACAATAGCTCACCCATGACATGTACAGATAAAAATTAACCGAATTGACACACTCGCACATGCCACTCTTAGGGTACACCTCACTTGGTTGCCTCGAACGTGGTCATTGAGTATAGGAAGTTTTAGAGGTCATCCTCTTGTTCCAAGATCATAGTTGCCTCGAAACGGTTGCCTCGGAAAAATGATCTAAGACATTAGGGTTACCGCTAAGGCGTCCTAACGTTGCTTTAGTGACCACACGTCCCTTAATCGAATTGACCCGAAAACTCCAACGACGGTGCTACCTACTCCTCAATAGTGGGATAGCACCGTCTAAAGGACATTTGCACAGATTAATTCCTTTTTGAGTAGGTAGATGGTTCTCAAGTACTTGCTCCTTTTAAAACAAAACAAAACTTTTCGCACTTACACTCTCTTCAAAATAAAAAACTCTTTTCAAACCCACAAACACAAAGAAAAGCAAACTTTTGAAAACTTTTGCAAACCTTCCCTTTCTATAATCTACCTCCCGAACCCGAGAAACATCTCGAAAAGGAATTTTTCTGTGCTTTTGTCCTTTCCTTGTTGGATAAAATAAAAGACAGTGGCGACTCAAGACGGTGGCGACTCTTGCTTATCGCGACATTTTGCGAAAACAAACGCAAAACGCGAACCAGTATTCCAAAACAGTCAGTTCTCATTCCCACCGATCACAATATTCAAACAAGAATCGTTACAAAGGTTGCCTAGACAAGGCATCTTTTTCAAAACATTTTTCAAAACCACACACACACAAAGCACCATTTCAAACAATTGAAAAGCAAAGCAAGTGATCTAAGCAAGTAATTAAGAGCCCATGGATAACCATGGATGGAAAGGGTGCTAATACCTTCCCTTTCTATAATCTACTCCCCGAACCCAAGAAAACATCTTAAAGGTCTTTCCTGTGCTTTTTGACCTTTCCTTAGGATAAAATAAAAAGTTGATGGCGACTCTTGCTAAACCGAAACATTTGCGAACACAAACGCAAAATCCTAAGTCAGTTCTCCCACCGTATCACAGAACTGGCGACTCTGCTGGGGAAGATTTCTTTAAAAAAAAGTGGGGTTACCTTAGGGTTTTAGATCACCTTTACATGTTTATCTTGTCTGCCTTGATTGCTTTACTTTTTTGGGTATTTTCTTGGGTTTGTTTTAAATCCTACACCCGGATTTGGGGGCACCTTTTAGGTAAGTAGCAATAAACTGTGAGGGAACTGTGCGAGGTATACTGACATTGTTGAAACAGTAGCTATGTTGATGTAGTACATTGGTTGGTACCGGTAACCCTTGAGTTGAATCAAGGAGAGTACGGGGTCGCCGCGTGGTGTCGCGAAGCATCAATTGACTTTAGAACCTTACTTGACCATCTTGGCCTTTTTAGGGGTAGTGAGGTGGACGGCTTTGGTGCAGTCCGAAGTTGGTAGACACTCGATACTACACTCATCGAGGGTTGTTTTCTTGGAATATTTCGGTCGCCAGTAAAGTGGCTAAACTGAAACCATGAACACAGAAAATAATCCAGTGATATTGAGCTCCTTAGAACCCGGTTACTATTTCTAGGACAGGTTGAGCCAACTAGCTTCAAGAGGGTACTTACCTATGAACCCCATGCAAGCCTAAACCTAAGGACTTGTCTGATTCGTGTGAATATGATTACCTGTATATACACTTGCTTACTTTTGCATACATGTACATAACATCATAACATCATACCATAGCATTTTCAATAACCATTTCAAGGATCTCAAGGGTCTTTGATGCAGGCTCACGTTGAACCAGACGTCTACCAAAGGGAAAGAGGATTCATCTTCCTCTAAATAAACGTCGTTGAAGATCAAGTACAACAACTCGAATCGAGGGCTATGACCCACTTGACATGGTGAGCTCGATTCTCGTGGAAGGACATCCATCGATACAAAGTTCTCCAATCAAAGATGCTGATCGAAGTTCAATCCCTAACATTTTCTTGTGTTTACCCCGCAAGATTCTTGAAAACATGCATCCACATATCATGCATTGTATCATGACAGGTTTTCCCTTTCAGGTTTCCTTATTCTCCTACTGTTTATTTCAGTAGAGATGGCTTTAGAGAGAACTGTCGAAGATATCCAGGCTCAAAACGCTCAACTTCAAGAATTGTTCTTGAACCTGTCCCAGGGGCAAGAAGAAGTGAAAGCTCTCCTCACAAGGGGCATGGTCCTAGGAAATCCAGGCGGCGTCAGGAATGATCAGTTGGAAGAACTACAGATTGAGCTGGCAACAATGAAGATCCAGATGATGGGACAACTGGTGGGTCAGATGGCTCTCATTCAAGACCTGGCTCAAAGACAAGAAGAGCTCAGGGTTCTCGTCAACAAACTGCTTCAAGATAACCAAGTTGGGAAAACAACTAGGGTTGAAGATCAAGTCATCGTTCAACCTCCTTTGAGACAAGAAGACAAGGGAAAAGCTCCCTAGCTTGCTTCAAGGTCACAAGCCCCGCAACAACCGCGCCATCGTCAACGGGGTAATCAGCGTAAGCAAAATACGTCTGGAAGACAGTTCACTGAGACTGACATACCATCATCTCTAATACTGGAACGCTTGTTAAAAGTCAATCTGACTGCTTTAAAGGATCCTATTCGGAAGCCTAATACCTCTGCTCCTAGCTATCATCCCGACGCATTTTGTGTATACCACTCTTATAGTCCTGGATATGACACCGACGACTATTGGGCTTTGAAAAACAAAATTCAAGATTTGATTGATAGTGGAGTGCTGAAATTCATGCCGGATGGCGAGATGAAAATTTTCCGCTGAGGGTTTTCCACCTGAAATGACAAAGTTCGAACTAAGAGACTTTTGTTTCATTTGAATTTTTAAGTTGTAATTTCTTTTGTTATTCAAACAATTATCTGTTTATGTCAAACTTTGTTTCATTAATGCATTGCATATGTTTGTCTTGAATTCATCCATTTGTTTTCACTATTCTTGAACTATGCTTTCTACTTTTATGACATTTAACTCTTGCAAAAGCTACAAGCCTTTAGAGGGAGGATGACGAAACAATGCCATAATCTCATACAGTATGCTTTTGGACAGACCTTGCTGACGATGTACATGCGTTTCTTTCAAATCCTAAACACTGGAGTTATAAGGAAGATAATCTCTAGTCAACCCCTTCGAGCCAAAGAAGTAGAAGTTTTCTGTTTTGAATACAAATTGAAACCTTTGATTAAACTTGGGGCAGGGTAGTCTCTCAGTTAATTCAAAAGATGCGCATTGAAGTCGCAAACTCTCAGTCGTAATGCAACGAATGACATCAAAAACATTCCTTGGGAACCAAAAAACAGTGATGGTTCCTTATCTCATAGGCAGTCATTACCTCTCAAAAGAGAAAAGTCCACTGAGCCAAAACCTACAAAGGAGGCTTAAGAAAGCTAGGGCATCCCGCTGACTGTAATCTCGAAAACATGAACAGTCAGGCAAAATTTAGGGATAATAAACCAAAAGAAAGAGGTTGTTGTAAATCCTCAACAAAATGAAAAATGTTGTAAAAAAAATGATGACTGCCTCCCATAAAATTCAACTGGTGTGAACCATCACCAAAACGTCATTCTAAACTCGAATAGAGTTCGACACACAATTAACTGAGTTTAGGATTGAAAAACATCACGAAGAACGGGTGGGTACAAATATACTTTGAGCCTTTATCCTTTGTTTCTTAAACCGTGAACCAAGCCATGTTACAACCCTTTAAAAGTCCTAATTGAAGCATGGGTTAGTTCGAAAGCATACTGTTACAAAAGGTATCCTGACTCCTGTAAGGCTTTGCCCTAAATCTTGTGTTGAATTTGTCTTATAAAAAGTTTTCTGCTAAAAAATGCATTTTTTCAAAACTTCGAGACAAGCATAAACTTTGCATTATTTGAATATCATTGTTTGCACATGTTTATTTGTTTGACTATGAAGAAATTCATGCAGTGAATGTTTGGAGGAACAGAAGCTCTCTCAGTGAATAAAATCACTTCAAGTGGGATGACACTCCCGTTGCAATAATCTCCCATCAACAAAAGGGGGCCTGATATGATATTGTCCAGTAAACCTGGGGCAGTCCAGTCAAGATTTTAACAAATCTTTCAAAGTCCATTAAACCTGGGGCAGTCCAGTCAAGATTTTAAGAAAATCTCTCAACTGCATATCAACCTGGGGAAAGTCTCCCTCACCATCACTTGGGGCATTTGAAACGACAATCTCATCAAAGGGTTACGAACAGTCCAAGTTTCTTGGCAGTGCCACAAGCATCTAATATTAGGGGCAGTGACGAATCTCTCCAAAATCTTTCTGAAAAGAAATTCAAGCATCCTCGAGAAATTCATCACCTCTCTAGCAGACCAGCAATCATGGGTTTATTTCCCCAACATTTGTCAAAGATTTATTCTCCAAAACAAAATTACTTTTCAAATTGATCGGTCGTCAAAAAATTCCTTCATCACCTGTTGGAAGTTACGGTCGTCAAAAATTCCTTCATCACCTGTTGGAAGTTACGGTCGTCAAAAAATTCCTTCATCACCTGTTGGAAGTTACGGTCGTCAAAAATTCCTTCACCACATGTTGGAAGTTACGGTCGTCAAAAAATTCCTTCATCACCTGTTGGAAGTTACGGTCGTCAAAAATTCCTTCATCACCTGTTAGAAGTTACGGTCGTCAAAAAAATTCCTTCATCACCTGTTGGAAGTTACGGTCGTCAAAAATTCCTTCATCACCTGTTGGAAGTTACGGTCGTCCAAAAAATTCCTTCATCACCTGTTGGAAGTTACGGTCGTCAAAAATTCCTTCATCACCTATTGGAAGTTACGGTCGTCAAAAAATTCCTTCATCACCTGTTGGAAGTTACGGTCGTCAAAAATTCCTTCATCACCTGTTGGAAGTTACGGTCGTCAAAAAATTCCTTCATCACCTGTTGGAAGTTACGGTCGTCAAAAATTCCTTCATCACCTGTTGGAAGTTACGGTCGTCAAAAAAATCCCTTCATCACCTGTTGGAAGTTACGGTCGTCAAAAATTCCTTCATCGCCTGTTGGAAGTTACGGTCGTCAAAAATTCCTTCATCACCTGTGGGAAGTTACGATCGTCAGAGATTCCTCCATCATCCGGTTGAGTAAAAATTAATCCAAGACCCTCTCTGTTTTGGTCAAATCGACACTAAGATCTCCCTGTCTTCTTATGCCAGTGGAAGATATTCCGAGTTTTTGATATTTCAGATAAATCTCCCAGTGATTTATTCTGGTGTTCTTCACTATCAGAGATGAAGAATCCAACTATTTTCTCCTTCATCAGCTCGGGATTTATTTTCCCCAGCGAAAGGTCATCTTGAAAAAAAACATTACACCTCCGTACATTAGGACATCATGCAACGCGATCTCATTTGTTTTGAGAGTATCTTTGTTTGATATATACCACTAACCTTTACCTTTCAGGAAAGGTACAATCAAATTCAAGCGACAAAGCTTTTCTTCAGTCGAATTACGGACAAGTTCCTAAACTTCGACAAAGCTTTTACTTCAGTTGAGTTACGGACAAGTTCCTAAAATTTCAGCAGAAACAACCCACCAACAGAATAATGGACGAATAAAGCTCCTAAAATTCTGTTTCTCTCAAGAATGAAGATTCTCATCCTTAAAACCTCAGAAGTTTGGTATACTCCCAACCTCCTGACCGTTAACAGAATGAAGATTCTCATCCTTGAAACCTCAAGAGATTGGTATACTCCCAAGCTCCTGATACTGTTAACAGAATGAAGATTCTCATCCTTAAAACCCCAGTAGATTGGTATACTCCCAACCTCCTGACCCGTAAAAGAATGAAGATTCTCATCCTTGAAACCTCAAGAGATTGGTATACTCCCAAGCTCTTGATACTGTTAACAGAATGAAGATTCTCATCCTTAAAACCCCAGTAGATTGGCATACACCCAACCTTATGACCCAAGACCTGAATGAAGATTCTAATTTTGGCTTCCCCAGTAGATTGGCATACACCCAACCTTCTGACCCAAGACCTGAGTGAAGATTCTCATTTTGGCTTCCCCAGTAGATTGGCATACACCCAACCTCCTGATTTTCCCCGACAGAATGAAGATTCTCATTCTCAAAGTGGTATACAATTCAACTTCCTGATATTCCCGACAGAATGAAGATTCTCATTCTCAAAGTGGCATACGACTTGACTTCTGAACTTCCTCCAAACAGGAATAAGCCCCTCCAACAGGATAGCTACTTTTCAACAGTATGGCTATTCCCCACAGAGTTTCTTATTCCCCAACAAAATCAAGACTCTCATATTTGATTCTCCGAAGCTTTCTTTACTTTCAATTTAAATTTGTCAGAATTTCAAATCCCCTGCAGATCGAAGATTATCGTTCTTGGCTCCTCAACACTAATTCCCCAAGCAGAATGAAGACTCTCATTCTCAAATCCTCACAGAATTTTCAGATATTCCTCGACGAAGATCTCCTCAAAACAGGAATCCCCAGTAGATTAGCATACAACCCAAACTCCTCATTTCCCCAACGATGGTCCCAGGACTTCACATTATTCAATGATTAAAGGATTTTTAATCCCCAACGACAGTCAAGGATTTATTTTCCCCGACAGCGGTCAAAGATTTTATTATCTCCAACTATCCAGGATTTATCTTCCTCAGCAAGACGCCTAATCAGCTTACATGCACATTCATTACATTCATATAACACATACATTGCATCATACAACATGACTTTGTGTTTCATCTAAAACTTTACCCTTCGCAGGATAAGTTTAGTAAGTTTCAAGCTTTAAGGATTTCTGAAAACAGTTTACGGAAGCTCCAAACGCGGATGCTAATCTATTGCTTATTCAGACCCCCGGTTCAGAGATGCTCCAAACACGGATACCTTTCTGATACTCACCCACTCACCTACAACATACAGTTCAACAAACATTCTTGGATGGCATCTTTAAGCCCATATCCGACAAGATTCTGTCACATCTCCAAATGGCATCTTTAAGCCCATTCCCTCAACTATGCTTTAACGAGTACAAATTTATGGGCACTCTAGTGTCCAATCATCTTTTACCTTCGAGTCGCGAAAGGCAAAATTTCCAATCTAACTCTTCAGGTTCAAGAAGATTGAACATGAGCAACTGTTGTACCCCAAAATTTGCCCTCCCTTTTTCACAAGAAATCACAACCCCAGGGTTTTTCTCTGATTTTTAAAATCGGCTCGAGAATCAGTCAAATAGACTCTTCTTTATTAGTTAATCCAGAATTAGGGTTTTTATCTGATTGTTGAGATTGGCTCAGGAATTTGGCAGTAATCCAGGATTAGGGTTTGCGCTCGCATTTCTCATAAGAAATTGAATCCGCAGTAATTCAATTGACTGTTACATTATTTTTACGCTTGTTCAAGATTACTGGTTGTTTCTCAAAACCTAAATATCTGGGATAGGAGCTGAGGCTTTTGTTTGAAACTTTGAGGCATTGGTTTGATCAGTGGAGTAAAAGGTGTATGAAATGCTTGTTTGTTTAAACTGCACAACGCATATGTTAATTGGAATACCAGGCGTATTGTGATTAATGCAAGGTTGTGAGACTGCAAAGTTTGTTGATTATTTATTTCATCTGGATTAAAGTTATTGGGATACATTTCCAGTTATTTTAATTTAAGAGTCTTAAATAATTAAATAGACAATACAAGGAAAAGTTGGAAGATATTTGACAAAGACTTTTTTATTTATTTATTTCAAATGTTGTTACAAATTTTATTCGAATATTGTAAATTTACAATTTACAGTATTTACAGTAATATTTGTTTACAATAAATGAAAAAATATAATAAATCTAAGCCTAAATCTCTTGAGATATTTGACTTCTACTTCTACTGCTTCCTCTATCATCCAACTGTTACTTACCTGCAAAAGACAGAAAGAAGTTAGTATAAGAATTTTCAAGCAGAAGCGGGTAAAAAGAAAAATCATCATTAAAGTCGGCTGGCCGGAATCAGAAATGCTATGTTCATCATGTTTCATTTTCCTCTCTGCAAATCACAAGAAGATTTCTCTTCTCGGTTCACAGAGAGAAAAATAAAATATATAAAATGCAAGCATGTCAAACTAAAAGCATACAATTAATTCAAAATGCAAAGATATAAGGCAGCAAGGTAAAGCAAACTGAATTCCAAACTGCATTAGTCAACCAAAAGGCACAAGGCTGCATACAAAGTAAACTGAACTGCCAAAATGAGTTTCAAAATGCATTAACCAAGCATGTCAAAACTAAGTTACAAGAAGCATAGTAGCTAGCAAAAACAGAAAGTACAGAATGCAGAAAACAAGTACAGTGTGATACGGTGGGAGAACTGACTGTGGTTTTGCGTTTGTATTCGCACTTGTTCGGTTGAGCAAGATTCGCCACCGACTTTTTATTTTATCCTAAGGAAAGGTTTAAAAAGCACAGCAAAAACCTTTTGAGATATTTCGTGGGTCCGGGGGGTAGATTATGAAAAGGGAAGGTATTAGCACCCTTTTCATCCATGGTTATCCATGGGCTCTTAGTTACTTGGTTTTTTAGATCACATGCCTTGATTTTCGATTGTTTGAAATGGTGCTTTGTGTGTGGGTGTGTTTTGAAAATGTTTTGGAAGAAGATGCCTTGTCTTAGGCTACCCTTGTAACAATTCTTTACTCGAATGTTTTACAAAGGTGTGTATCTTTTCGAAAAGATGTTTCAAAATGTCTTGAGAGTTTGTTTTGAAAGTGTTTGTGGTTTTTGAAAAGAAGGCAAGTGTTTTTGCAAGTTGATCTCAAGTAACTAAGAGTTTTATCTACCCTATTGTACTCAAAGGTTTTCTCTATGTTTTCAACCCCTTTTTGACAATTTTGTTCCACCATTGAATTTGATGGACAATCTTGCGTTTAGGATGTGAAAGGGACAGGCGCGGGTCATCGTATGGACCATGAATGCAATGATGCCAAGTGTCTTTGGCAATTTGCTTTGAAGGGACTATGATCATTCCATTTAGGCAACATTCGAAAGCGCCATCGAGGGACTTATGATCATTTGAATTTGTTTTGCCAAAGATACTCGACATGCAAACATGGCCCATTTTGGAAGGCAACATGTGGGATTACCCTAGAGGGTGCAAGTGTGATTGTGTATTGATTTCATGTATTTGTCTTGTATTAGGTTATCTAGCATTTGATTTTATGTACATGCAAACCCTAGGTCTAACCATGGTATAATTCGAAAGCGGTAAATTGCGAAAATGTAAAATCTACGCTATTACAAAATAAGTATCCGGGAGTGGGGGTACAAATTTACGAATGGGGATGAGACTTAGGAATGTAATGTCCAATAAGTTACAACCAAATCGAATTTGCGATCAAATGTAAATGTAACGAATATACAAAATAAGCAAAGGTATAATGTATCAAGTATAAGTACATTGTGTAAGTGTACGTGTATGTATATTTGTAATTATTTACAGGTGCGACAATGTGAATTAATGCGTATTATTTAACCTAAATGAAAAGAATTAAATATTTATTAATCTTTGATTTGTGATCTTGTATTTTCTTTAATATGTACAAAAAAGAATGTTTAAGAAAAGAAAGTATTTCTAAGTTTGAAAATTGTCACTTTACATTTTTGATATAAAAGTGTATCTTTATAATTTGTATATACAAAAGAATACTCTCATTTAAAAGTTAAGAATTTAAATTATGTAAAAAAAAAGTATTTTTATTTATTATGTGCAAAAAGTATTTTAATTAAATGTTTTAAAGTTTATGTATATTGAAAAATATATTTTAAAAGTGTTAAAGTATTAATGTAACAATATACAAAGTAAAAAATGTTTTAGAGGAAAAATATTGTAATTAAAAAGGTAATTTTAGAGAAAATCAATATTTGATGTAAATAAATAAAAGAAAAGTTATGTTAATTTATATATATGAAAGGGAATATGATGTTTAAAAAGAATTGGAAACAAAAATCAGAAATGGGCTCAAGTGTGGGGTTATGGCCCAAATAGATGAAAAATGAGGGGGGTGTATGAAGGGAAAACAAAAAGGCTTGGGCGTGGTTGAAACGGGCAAGGCCCAGCATGCTTGAAACAAGTTTTAGGGTTCATTGTTTTTCTGTTCATTTGGGACATACGCTTAGGGTTTGGAAGGAGCAGCGCCATTCGTATTCTATCCTCTTCGTCTTCGTTCAACTTTGGCCATGGATATCTATTCTCCCCTTTGCCCAGCCATCAGCGCCTCCGCCTCCTTCGCCCTTCCTTCTTCCTTGGTTCTGTGAAGCGTAACTGAAGGGTAATCCTCTTGCTTTGCCTTTTGTCTAGCGCGTTTAGGGTTTGAATCCATTTTACATGCTAAGATTTACTGCTTCTTTTGATTAACTGTTTGATTTGATTTCTTATGTTGTGTTCATTATTGATTTTGTTGGAGGTACGTGAGAAGGGATGAAAGAAAATGTATTACCTTTACTGAAGAGGGGAAGGAGTGGTGGAGGTGCTTAGGAGGCTCGATGGCGAATGGAACGTGATGCGCGCTTTGCTTCAGGTTTTGTGATGTTAAGCTGAAAACCTTAGTTTGAACATCTTTTCATCTTTTTTATGTTAGCCTTGTCTCTTCTTCTTCTCATGTTGCCTTTTACTCGAAAGCTTATTCTGAGTTGTGATATGATTATGCTTGCTTTCTTTTTCTGCCCTATAATGTCTCTACTGAGGGCCCTGTTTACATGCTTATGTTGCCTTTGTTGCCTGTGTTGGATGCCTGTGTTGGATGCCTGTGTTGCCTCAGTATTTCTTTATCTCTTCCTTCTATTGCCTTGAATGTTTGCCTTTTTTTTTGTTACTGCCCAATGATGATGTCTTTCTGAGGGCCTTGAGGGTTTGATTTTGGATGCTTTTTGAGTAGTAAGGCTTTACCTTTTTCGCGTGGGGCTTGAAGCCTGTGAGGCTTGAAGGCTTCAAGCAGGTTTTGGCATATGCTTAGCAGGTTTGAGTCTTGACAAGGTTTTGAATGGTAAGGCTTTTGGTGTTGAAACTGGCTTTCTGGCTTCTGCTTATGTTGAGTTGGTTGGTTCTGGGGCTTGACAGGTTAATTGCTTGTCTTTTGATGATAGGCTTTACAGGTTTTTATATTACTGGCTTTTTTGTTGACAGGATTCAAGGTTTGAAACAGGTACTATGCTTGGTTTGTTCAGGCCTTTCGTGTTTGGATCATTCTGTTTTTTTGTTTTGAGCTGGACAGGTTTTAGCAGGTTAATGGCCTTGAGGCTCAGGCTTCAGGTTAGGCCTTTGACAGGTTATCTTGTGCTTGTTTTTTGGTTTAAGGCTGGAAAGCTTTTGTTATGAACTGGTATTGTGAACTTGGGTGAGTATTGGGTTTGAAACTGGTTTTTTGGCTGGAGGTTTCAGTTAATGCAGGTTCAAGGCTTTTGGTTCTTATGCTCGTTAACAAACAGGTTCAAGGTCCTTTGGGACTTGGAGGCTTATCAGTTTTGTATTTTTTTTGTGTTGGTTTTGCTCTCTTCCTCCTCTCCTGTACTATCTTTTGTTTTTGTTTTATATATCTTTCTTCCTGCCTAAAGCCTAAACCTGCTTTCTTTTTCTCTTCTTCTTCTCTCTCCAGTACAGTTTGCATTAAAATAACATTATGCTTTGTACTTTTCTTTTCTGAAAGAGCCACTTTGGTTGGGAAATGATGAAAAATGAAATGGTTTGCTTGCATATCAATTTTCCTCTGCATATTTGTCCCTTCTTCCAGATTTTGTGCTTTTGACATCTTTCCAAATCTCTTGATTAGCTTTGTGACAGTAACTTGTACTTTGACAATTTTTGGATGGTTTGAAAGTTGTGATTCAGTTTGGACTTTCTGTTTGTATTGAACTATGCAGTTTGACAATTTTGAATTGTGCAATTTGACTTTTGTGCATTCATTTTTAGCAAATAAAAATTCGTCCTTTTTTGTGAACCGGGAGAAATCCCGTGATTTGCAGAGAGGGTTAACTGATCCCAATCAGTGGCTCTTAATGATGAATTTTATATCTGTCTCTTTATTTATTTATCTGCTATTTGACTTTTCCTCTTTTCTTTTGCAGATGAATAATTGGATGGAGAGGGGTATTAAATGAAGAATGAAGAATTGGAGACTTAGAAAAAATAGGATAGTTTCATTTTTTTATTTAAATTTAAATTAATGTAAAATCATTGTTGTAAATAAATTGTAAACAATAATTGTACGAATAATTTAAAAATAAATAAAAGTTTTTATTATCCAATTAATTCTATTTCCTCCTTTTTTCAATTATTTATAGTTCTTTAAATTAAAATAACTGAAAATTAAATTCCAGATATTTAATCTTTAGAATAATAAATAATCAACTAAACATTGATTCCACGTTGATCAAAATAATGAACTTGGCGCTTCCATCATCCAAAGCAAAGCACAGTCAAACGCAATAATTGATCAGACGCATTCCCTTCTTACTGATTTCTTACCAAACACTGTAAATCCAAACTGAATGTATCCTTTGACTGGTTCAAACAAACAAATATGAATTCAAACCAAATGCCTTCTTTTACTGATTAAATCAAACAATGCGTATTCAAACCAAATCCCAGAACAACTTGCAAAGCATCGCAGAATTTAAATCCTTCTGAGAACGTGCCCACAAAAAACCCTAATTCCTGATTAAATGCCTAAGAACGTTCGCCTGATCAAAGTTGAGCCAAAGTCAACCAAAACCCTAAGCCAACTGTGTGAAACATTCCAGAGCCCTGAAAATCAATGAAACCCTAATTATGTCCTGACTGACGAGAAAAGTCTGTTTGACCGATTCTTGAGCCAGTTTGAAAAATCAGGAAACGCCTGAAGCCGCGATTTCTTGTGGAAAAATGTGAGGGCCAATTTTGGGGTACAACAGTTGCCCCTGTTCAATCTTCTTGAACCTGAAGAGTTAGATTGGCACGTTTGCCTTTCGCGACTTAAAGGTAAAAGAAGATTGGACACTAAAGTACCCAGAAAATTTGCACTCGGCGATGTGATGGTAGAGGTGAATGGGCTTAAAGATGCCATTTGGTGATGGGCTTAAAGATGCCATCTGATGCGATAGGATCTTGTCGGGGGATGGGCTTAGAGATGCCATCTGGCGACGGCTGACAGGAGGATAGGCTTAAAGATGCCATCTGGTAATGTTGAACTGTATGTCAATGGTGAGTGGACGAGTATCAGAAGGACACCCGTGTTTTGGAACATCTCTGAACCGGGGGTCCGAGCAAGCAATAGATTGACATCCGGTGTTGGGAAGAATCCGTAAGCTATTTTTCAGGAGTTAAGATTGAATAAGCAATAGAGCCACATCCGTTGTTGGGAAGCGTCTGTAAACTGTTTTCAAAAGTTGGCATTTGAATAAGTGGTAGATTAACATCCGTTGTTGGGAAGAATCCATAAACTGTTTTCAGAAGTCTTGAGAAGAATCTGAACAAGTGATAGGTTAACATCCGTTACTGGAGAACCCGTGAACTGTTTTCAGAAGTCTTGAAGTTGAAGAGGAACCGGTGTAGGGTTTCCTGATGATGCGTCTGAATTGATCTGGAATAAGTATCAGAATGTTGCCGTGTCCGGGTCACATCTGAACTATTTCTGGATGAATCTCGGGAGATGATCTTTGTCTGTCGACTGATCTTACCTGAAAAAGTAAAGGGTTAGTTGTATGCAATGTCATGATGCATGATGCAATGTATGTGTCATCAATGTTTATGACATGAATGTGATGAGTGCGCATGTAAGCTGATGAGCTATCTTGCTGAGGATAAATGAATCTTGGACGGCTGAAGATAAAAGAATCTTGATTGCTGCCGGGAAAATAATTCCTTGGCTGTTGCTGGGGAAGAGAATTCTTGATGACCTCTACTGGGGAGTTCCAATCTAACAGACTCATGCTGGGGAGGTAAGACTGAGAATCTTCAGTTTGGAGGGAAGTATCTCTGTGGGGAGAAGGTTCACTAGTCTGGCTCCACTAGGGATTGATAATTTGAAGTTTTAGCTTCGCTGGGGATAATGAGACCTGACTCTGAGGGGAGTTAGCCTCTGGAAGGTTCTCTGGCTGGGGATTGCGAGAGTCCTCTGATTGCTGCAGGTGAAGGCTTGGAATCTGAACAAGCGATAGATTGACATCCGTTACTGAAGAATCCGTAAACTGTTTTCAGAACGTTGAGAAGTGTCTGAACAAGCGATAGGTTAACATCCGTTACTGGAGAACCCGTGAACTGTTTTCAGAAGTCTTGAAGTTAAATAAGCAATAGAGCAGCATCCGTTGTTGGGAAGCGTCCGTAAACTATTTTCAAAAATTGCATCTGAACAAGCTGATAGATTAACATTCGTTGTTGGGAAGAATCCATAAACTGTTTTCAGAAGTCTTGAGAAGAATCTGAACAAGTGATAGGTCAACATCCGTTACTTGGAGAACCCGTGAACTGTTTTCAGAAATCTTGAGATTGAATAAGCAATAGAGCAGCGTCCGTTATTAGGAAGCGTCCGTAAACTGTTTTCAAAAATTGCATCTGAACAAGCTGGTAGATTAACATCCGTTGTTGGGAAGAATCCATAAACTGTTTTCATAAGTCTTGAGAAGAATCTGAACAAGTGATAGGTCAACATCCGTTACTTAGAGAACCCGTGAACTGTTTTCAGAAGTCTTGAGATTGAATAAGTAATAGAGCAGCGTCCGTTGTTGGGAAGCGTCCGTAAACTGTTTTCAAAAATTGCATCTGAACAAGCTGGTAGATTAACATCCGTTGTTGGGAAGAATCCATAAACTGTTTTCAGAAGTCTTGAATTTGGAGAAAGAACCGGTGTAGGGTTCCCTGATGATGAGCTCGTGTAAAGCTGCATCTGGATGAATCTGGAATAAGTGTCAGAATGTCGCCGTGTCCGGATCACATCTGAACTATTTCCAAAAGTATGAATGAGTTATAGAATGTCGCCATCTCTGGGTCACATCTTGAACTACATCTTGTCTTTTGAGGTGATAAGGAAATTGTTGAACACTTTTGACATTCGAATGCCCTAGGTGATAATGAAGGAGTCTTGAATCGGATTACTCTGCGAATTGAGAGATTTCTTGAAATCTTGACTGGACTGCCCCAGGTTAACTGAACTTTGAAAGATTTATTGAAACTTGACTGGACTGCCCCAGGTTAATTGGATTGTGACATGTCATGCCCCCTGCTGATAGGATATTTGCAATGGAAGTGTTATCCTCTTGAAGTGATTTTTACTTTACTGAGAGAGTTTTCGTTCCTCCGAACATTCGTTGTATGAATTTCTTCGCTGTCAAACAAAAAGCCAAATGCAGACAGTGATATTCAAGCAATGCAAAGTTTATGTTTGTCTCGAAGTTTTGAAAAATGCGTTTTTAGCAGAAAACTTTTCATAAGACAAGTCAACACAAGATTTAGAGTAAAGCCCTACAGGAGTCAGGATACCTTTTGTAACAGTATGCTTTCGAACTAACCCATGCTTCAATTAGGACTTTTGAAGGGTTGTAACGTGGCTTGGTTCACGGTTTAAGAAACAAAGGATAGAGGCTCAAAATATATTTATACCCACCCGCTCTTCGTGATGTTCTTCATACCTAAGCTCAGTTAATTGCGTCATACTCTGTTTTGAGTTTGGAACGACTTTCGGGCGATGGTTCATCAGTTGAATTTGGGGGGACAGTCAACATCTCCTTTTTCTTTTTCAACATTTTTCATGTTGTTGAGGATTTTGTAATGACCTCACTATTTTGATTTTGATTTGTTATCCCTATCTTTTGCCTGACTGTTACCGTTTTCCGGAATTACCGTCAGCGGGATGCCCCAGCTTTCTTAAGCCTCCTTTTCAGGTTTTGACCTAGTGGGCTTTTTCTTTTTGAGAGATTGATTGTCTATGTGATAGGGAACCACCCCTGTCTTTTGATTCTAAAGGAATTCTTTCTTCTTTTGACGCCGTTCGTTGTATTACGAACTGAGAGTTTGCGACTTCAATGCGCATTTTCTTTTGAATTAAACTGAGAGACTACCCTGCCCCAGGTTTATATCAAAGGTTTTGATTGTTTAGAACAGAAAACTCCTACTTCTTTGGCTCGAAGGGGTTGACTAGGGATTAACTTCCTTATAACTCCAGTGTTTGGGAATCGAAAGAAATGCCTGTACATCATCAGCAAGGTCTGTTCAAAAGCATACTGTATGAGATTATGGTATTGTTTCGTCATCCTCCCTCTAAAGGCTTGCAGCTTTTTATCAAGATTCAAATATCATAAAGAAAAGCATGAGAATAGTGAAACGAATGGATGAATTCAAGACAAACATATGCAATGCATTAATGAAAACAGAGTTTAACATCAACAAATAATTGTTTGACAGCAAAAGAAATTACAACTTTGAAAATTCAAAATGAAGGAAAAATCTTTAAGCTTGAGCTTCGTCACTTCAGGTGGAGCACTCCTTAACGGAAGATTTTCATCTCACCGTCTGGCATGAATTCTAGCACTCCAATGTCGATCAGATCTTGAATCTTGTTCTTCAAGGCCCAACAGTCGTTGGTGTCGTGTCCCGGGCTGTAGGAGTGATAAACACAAAATGCGTCGGGATGATAGTGAGGAGAGGAGGTATTGAGCTTCTGAGGAGGATCCTTCAAGGTAAGCAGGTTGACCTCCAACAGGCGCTTCAGTATGAAAAATGATGGTATTTCAGTCTCCGTGAACTGTCTTCCCGACGTTTCTTGCTTACGCCGATTACCCCGTTGACGCTGGCGAGGTTGTTGATGGGCTTGTGACCCTGAAGCAAGCGAAGGAGCCTTCCCCTTGTCTTCTTGAGTGGATGGAGGCTGAGCGGTGACTTACTCTTCAACCTCAGATGTTTGCCCCAATTGGTTACTTGGAAGCAGTTGGAGGACAAGAACTCTGAGTTCCTCTTGTCTTTGAAATAGGTCTTGGATGAGAGCCATCTGGCCCACCAACTGTCCCATCATTTGGGTCCTCAATGTTGTCAGATCAAACTGCAACTCCGCAAGCTGGTCACTCCTGGCCTTGTTGGAATTCTCCAAACCCTTTGTGAGGAGAGCTTTCATTTCTTCTTGCCCCAGAGACAAGTTCAGGAACATCTCCTGCAGCTGAGCAGTCTGGTCTTGGATGTCTTTGACAGACCTTTCTAGAGCCATCTCTTACTGAAATAAACAGCAGGAGAGTAAGGAAACCTGAAAAAGGAAATACTGTCAAAATGCAATGCATGATATGTGGATGCATGCTCTCAAGGATCTCTCAGGGTAAACACAAGAAAATGTTAGAGGTTGAACTCTGCTCTTGGATTGGAGAACTTTGCACCGGTGGTCGTCATTCCACGAGAATCAAGCTCACCATGTCGAGTGGGTCATAGCCACTGATTCAAGTTGTTGTACTTGATCTTTGACTGGAGAACTTTTTATTGGTGGATGTCTTTCCACGAGAATCAAGCTCACCATGTCGAGTGGGTCATAGCCACTGATTCAAGTTGTTGTACTTGATCTTTGACTGGAGAACTTTGTATCGGTGGATGTCTTTCCACGAGAATCAAGCTCACCATATCGAGTGGGTCATAGCCACTGATTCAAGTTGTTGCACTTGAACTTTGATTGGAGAACTTTGTATCGGTGGATGTCTTTCCACGAGAATCAAGCTCACCATGTCGAGTGGGTCATAGCCACTGATTCAAGTTGTTGCGCTTGATCTTTGGTTGGCATTGGTTAGAGGAGAAACCTCTTGCCCCATTGGTAGACGTCTGGTTCAACGTAACCCTGCATCAAAAGAACCCTCGAGATCCTTGAAATGGTTATTGAAAATGCTATGGTATGATGTTATGTACATGTATGCAAAAAGCAAGTGAGTGTATATACAGGCAAACATATTCACACAAAGCAAACAAGTCCTTAGGTTTAGGCTTGCATGAGGTTTAGGTAAGTACCCTCTTGAAGTTAGTTGGCTCATCCTGTCCTAAAATAGAAACCGGGTTCTAAGGAGCTCAATATCATTGGATTGTTTTCTGTGTTCATTGTTTCGGTTTAGCCACTTACTGGCGACCAAAATATTCCAAGAAAACAACCCTCAAATGAGTGTAGTATCGAGTATCTACCAACTTCGGACTGCACCAAAGTCGGTCATCTCACTACCCCTAAAAAGGCTAAGATGGTCAATTAAGGTTCTAAGAGTTCGTTAGTGCTTCACGACATCACTCAGCGGCCCCGTACTCTCCTTGATTAAACTCAAGGGTTACCGGTACTCACAAATATGTCGCACTAACATAGCTTACTGCTTCAACCATGTCGGTATACCCCGCACAGTTCCCTCGCAGTTTTTTTGCTATTTACCTAAAAAGGTGCCCCAAATCCGGGTGGAGGATTTACAACAAACCCAAACAAGAACCCAAAAGATAAAGCAATCAAGTCAATCAAAGCAAGAAAGTAAAGGTGATCTAAACCCTAAGGTAACCCCACTTTTAAGTTTCTCCCCAGCAGAGTCGCCAGTTCTGTGATACGGTGGGAGAACTGACTGTGGTTTTGCGTTTGTATTCGCACTTGTTCGGTTGAGCAAGAGTCGCCACCGACTTTTTATTTTATCCTAAGGAAAGGTTTAAAAAGCACAGCAAAAACCTTTTGAGATATTTCGTGGGTCCAGGGGGTAGATTATGAAAAGGGAAGGTATTAGCACCCTTTTCATCCATGGTTATCCATGGGCTCTTAGTTACTTGGTTTTTTAGATCACATGCCTTGATTTTCGATTGTTTGAAATGGTGCTTTGTGTGTGGGTGTGTTTTGAAAATGTTTTGGAAGAAGATGCCTTGTCTTAGGCTACCCTTGTAACAATTCTTTACTCGAATGTTTTACAAAGGTGTGTATCTTTTCGAAAAGATGTTTCAAAATGTCTTGAGAGTTTGTTTTGAAAGTGTTTGTGGTTTTTGAAAAGAAGGCAAGTGTTTTTGCAAGTTGATCTCAAGTAACTAAGAGTTTTATCTACCCTATTGTACTCAAAGGTTTTCTCTATGTTTTCAACCCCTTTTTGACAATTTTGTTCCACCATTGAATTTGATGGACAATCTTGCGTTTAAGATGTGAAAGGGACAGGCGCGGGTCATCGTATGGACCATGAATGCAATGATGCCAAGTGTCTTTGGCAATTTGCTTTTAAGGGACTATGATCATTCCATTTAGGCAACATTCGAAAGCGTCATCGAGGGACTTATGATCATTTGAATTTGTTTTGCCAAAGATACTCGACATGCAAACATGGCCTATTTTGGAAGGCAACATGTGGGATTACCCTAGAGGGTGCAAGTGTGATTGTGTATTGATTTCATGTATTTGTCTTGTATTAGGTTATCTAGCGTTTGATTTTATGTACATGCAAACCCTAGGTCTAACCATGGTATAATTCGAAAGCGGTAAATTGCGAAAATGTAAAATCTACGCTATTACAAAATAAGTATCCGGGAGTGGGGTACAAATTTACGAATGGGGATGAGACTTAGGAATGTAATGTCCAATAAGTTACAACCAAATCGAATTTGCGATCAAATGTAAATGTAACGAATATACAAAATAAGCAAAGGTATAATGTATCAAGTATAAGTACATTGTGTAAGTGTACGTGTATGTATATTTGTAATTATTTACAGGTGCGACAATGTGAATTAATGCGTATTATTTAAGTATTATTTAACCTAAATGAAAAGAATTAAATATTTATTAATCTTTGATTTGTGATCTTGTATTTTCTTTAATATGTACAAAAAAGAATGTTTAAGAAAAGAAAGTATTTCTAAGTTTGAAAATTGTCACTTTACATTTTTGATATAAAAGTGTATCTTTATAATTTGTATATACAAAAGAATACTCTCATTTAAAAGTTAAGAATTTAAATTATGTAAAAAAAAAGTATTTTTATTTATTATGTGCAAAAAGTATTTTAATTAAATGTTTTAAAGTTTATGTATATTGAAAAATATATTTTAAAAGTGTTAAAGTATTAATGTAACAATATACAAAGTAAAAAATGTTTTAGAGGAAAAATATTGTAATTAAAAAGGTAATTTTAGAGAAAATCAATATTTGATGTAAATAAATAAAAGAAAAGTTATGTTAATTTATATATATGAAAGGGAATATGATGTTTAAAAAGAATTGGAAACAAAAATCAGAAATGGGCTCAAGTGTGGGGTTATGGCCCAAATAGATGAAAAATGAGGGGGGTGTATGAAGGGAAAACAAAAAGGCTTGGGCGTGGTTGAAACGGGCAAGGCCCAGCATGCTTGAAACAAGTTTTAGGGTTCATTGTTTTCCTGTTCATTTGGGACATACGCTTAGGGTTTGGAAGGAGCAGCGCCGTTCGTATTCTATCCTCTTCGTCTTCGTTCAACTTTGGCCATGGATATCTATTCTCCCCTTTTCCCAGCCATCAGCGCCTCCGCCTCCTTCGCCCTTCCTTCTTCCTTGGTTCTGTGAAGCGTAACTTAAGGGTAATCCTCTTGCTTTGCCTTTTGTCTAGCGCGTTTAGGGTTTGAATCCATTTTACATGCTAAGATTTACTGCTTCTTTTGATTAACTGTTTGATTTGATTTCTTATGTTGTGTTCATTATTGATTTTGTTGGAGGTACGTGAGAAGGGATGAAAGAAAATGTATTACCTTTACTGAAGAGGGGAAGGAGTGGTGGAGGTGCTTAGGAGGCTCGATGGCGAATGGAACGTGATGCGCGCTTTGCTTCAGGTTTTGTGATGTTAAGCTGAAAACCTTAGTTTGAACATCTTTTCATCTTTTTTCTGTTAGCCTTGTCTCTTCTTCTTATCGTGTTGCCTTTTACTCGAAAGCTTATTCTGAGTTGTGATATGATTATGCTTGCTTGCTTTTTCTGCCCTATGATGTCTCTACTGAGGGCCCTGTTTACATGCTTATGTTGCCTTTGTTGCCTGTGTTGGATGCCTGTGTTGCCTCAGTATTTCTTTATCTCTTCCTTCTATTTCCTTGAATATTTGCCTTTTTTTTGTTACTTCCCAATGATGATGTCTTTCTGAGGGCCTTGAGGGTTTGATTTTGGATGCTTTTTGAGTAGTAAGGCTTTACCTTTTTCGCGTGGGGCTTGAAGCCTGTGAGGCTTGAAGGCTTCAAGCAGGTTTTGGCATATGCTTAGCAGGTTTGAGTCTTGACAAGGTTTTGAATGGTAAGGCTTTTGGTGTTGAAACTGGCTTTCTGGCTTCTGCTTATGTTGAGTTGGTTGGTTCTGGGGCTTGACAGGTTAATTGCTTGTCTTTTGATGATAGGCTTTACAGGTTTTTATATTACTGGCTTTTTTGTTGACAGGATTCAAGGTTTGAAACAGGTACTATGCTTGGTTTGTTCAGGCCTTTCGTGTTTGGATCATTCTGTTTTTTTGTTTTGAGCTGGACAGGTTTTAGCAGGTTAATGGCCTTGAGGCTCAGGCTTCAGGTTAGGCCTTTGACAGGTTATCTTGTGCTTGTTTTTTGGTTTAAGGCTGGAAAGCTTTTGTTATGAACTGGTATTGTGAACTTGGGTGAGTATTGGGTTTGAAACTGGTTTTTTGGCTGGAGGTTTCAGTTAATGCAGGTTCAAGGCTTTTGGTTCTTATGCTCGTTAACAAACAGGTTCAAGGTCCTTTGGGACTTGGAGGCTTATCAGTTTTGTATTTTTTTTGTGTTGGTTTTGCTCTCTTCCTCCTCTCCTGTACTATCTTTTGTTTTTGTTTTATATATCTTTCTTCCTGCCTAAAGCCTAAACCTGCTTTCTTTTTCTCTTCTTCTTCTCTCTCCAGTACAGTTTGCATTAAAATAACATTATGCTTTGTACTTTTCTTTTCTGAAAGAGCCACTTTGGTTGGGAAATGATGAAAAATGAAATGGTTTGCTTGCATATCAATTTTCCTCTGCATATTTGTCCCTTCTTCCAGATTTTGTGCTTTTGACATCTTTCCAAATCTCTTGAACAGCTTTGTGACAGTAACTTGTACTTTGACAATTTTTGGATGGTTTGAAAGTTGTGATTCAGTTTGGACTTTCTGTTTGTATTGAACTATGCAGTTTGACAATTTTGAATTGTGCAATTTGACTTTTGTGCATTCATTTTTAGCAAATAAAAATTCGTCCCTTTTTGTGAACCGGGAGAAATCCCGTGATTTGCAGAGAGGGTTAACTGATCCCAATCAGTGGCTCTTAATGATGAATTTTATATCTGTCTCTTTATTTATTTATCTGCTATTTGACTTTTCCTCTTTTCTTTTGCAGATGAATAATTGGATGGAGAGGGGTATTAAATGAAGAATGAAGAATTGGAGACTTAGAAAAAATAGGATAGTTTCATTTTTTTATTTAAATTTAAATTAATGTAAAATCATTGTTGTAAATAAATTGTAAACAATAATTGTACGAATAATTTAAAAATAAATAAAAGTTTTTATTATCCAATTAATTCTATTTCCTCCTTTTTCAATTATTTACTTATTATTTATAGTTCTTTAAATTAAAATAACTGAAAATTAAATTCCAGATATTTAATCTTTAGAATAATAAATAATCAACTAAACATTGATTCCACGTTGATCAAAATAATGAACTTGGCGCTTCCATCATCCAAAGCAAAGCACAGTCAAACGCAATAATTGATCAGACGCATTCCCTTCTTACTGATTTCTTACCAAACACTGTAAATCCAAACTGAATGTATCCTTTGACTGGTTCAAACAAACAAATATGAATTCAAACCAAATGCCTTCTTTTACTGATTAAATCAAACAATGCGTATTCAAACCAAATCCCAGAACAACTTGCAAAGCATCGCAGAATTTAAATCCTTCTGAGAACGTGCCCACAAAAAACCCTAATTCCTGATTAAATGCCTAAGAACGTTCGCCTTATCAAAGTTGAGCCAAAGTCAACCAAAACCCTAAGCCAACTGTGTGAAACATTCCAGAGCCCTGAAAATCAATGAAACCCTAATTGTGTCCTGACTGACGAGAAAAGTCTGTTTGACCTATTCTTGAGCCAGTTTGAAAAATCAGGAAACGCCTGAAGCCGCGATTTCTTGTGGAAAAATGTGAGGGCCAATTTTGGGGTACAACATACAGAAAGTACAATAATGCAGGATATGAACCAAGTTACAAGCAAGAGCTTGTCCTAGCCCTCATCATGTTCTGGCCAGCAGCTTTTCAGAAAAAAAATATAATAAGCAATTTAAAATGCTTATGGAGAGAAAAAGAGAGCAGGAGGTGAGATATGGCGATGCTCCGGTGGCTAGGAGGGAGTTTCAAGGATCAGAAGCCCATGGCTGAGAACGAGGAAGAGAGACGAAGAAGATGAGAGGAGCGGCGCCGTTGTAACCCAAAACTAAAAACCCTAATTCTGAGTAAAGGAAACAGAACCCTAACAAATTTGTTCAACACTTCATTCTGGGCCTATGCGCCCCAATTGCCTAAGCTCAATACTTCTACTAGCGCCTGCACCCCCCCCTTTAATCTAATTTTTGTTTTTTTACTTGGGCCAAATACTAACTCTAGGCCCATGATCCTTTTAATCTTATCTTTGTCAAACTAATACTCTTTCTCTTATTTTCAATTTTTTTTAAAAAACTTACTTTCTTTTCTTTGTTAATATTAAAACCAAAAATGTATTGAGATTTTGTGTTAAATTTTCTTAAGTTAGTTTCCTTTTTTTATAATTATTACATTTAATAAAATACAATAATGATAAAGATTTTATTTTTGTTTTCTTTAAAAAATACAAAAAATGATAGAAACTTTAATTAAAATAATTTTTCTTTCTTTTAAAACTTTTCTTTTCATAATAAATAAAAACACAATAAATAATAATAAATACTTAATCTTTCTTAGGTTAAAATTTTTATTTGATCATTTGTAAATATATACACGCATCTCATATTTCTTTGATTTTCATTATCTTATACTTTGTTATAATTTTACATTGAAAAAGCGGCAGTTCAATTTGGTTGTAATATATACTTGGACATTATTATTCTGATAAGACTCATCCCCATTTGTAAACATTTGTACCCCCATCCCTGGATACTGTTTTGTAATAATTTAGACTTTAAATTCCCGCAATTTATCGCTTTTAATATACTATATAGTAATTAGGGTTTGTATGCGAAGATTCAAAATCAATCGCTAGATGACCTAATACAAGATAAATGCATGAAAATCAATACACAATTCACACTTGCACCTCTAGGGTAACCTCGCTTGTTGCCTCAGAAAATGCAATCGTGTCCCTCGAGTATGAGACACTCTAGCAAATTCCCCTACGATAAATAAAGATCGTAGTCCCTCGATGACCCTCGATGTTGCCTTCGATAAAGCAATCTCGTCCCTTACAAAATTGCTAGAGCGTCTCACAAGTTGCTTTCAATGATTGTATACGATGACCCGCGCTTGTCCCGTTTAACATCCTAACGCAAGGTTGTTCACCAAATACAATGGTGAAGCAACACTGTTAAAAAGGGTTAAAGACATAAGAAAGATCTTTGAGTAAAATAGGGTAGACAACTCTTAGTTACTTGATCAAAAAGCTTGCAAAACATCCTTGCCATTTTCAAACACACTTCACAACACAATTTCAAAACAATTTCAAAACAACTTTCAAAACATTGAAATATCTTTTCAAAAAGACACACACCTTTGTATATATTCAAACAAGAATCGTTACAAAGGTTTCCTAGACAAGGCATCTTTTTCAAAAGATTTTTCAAAACCACACACACACAAAGCACCATTTCAAACAATTGAAAAGCAAAGCAAGTGATCTAAGCAAGTAACTAAGAGCCCATGGATAACCATGGATAGAAAGGGTTCTAATACCTTCCCTTTCTATAATCTACTTCCCGAACCCAAGAAAACATCTCAAAGGTCTTTCCTGTGCTTTTTGACCTTTCCTTAGGATAAAATAAAAAGTCGGTGGCGACTCTTGCTAAACCGAAACATTTGCGAACACAAACGCAAAATCCCAAGTCAGTTCGCCCACCGTATCACACCGAGGCCGGCTATCTCACTACTTCCAATGGCCAAGTTGGTCAATTATAGGTTCTAAGGTCAGTTGATGCTTAACGACCCATATAGCAGCCCTGTATTCTCCTTGTTTCTCCACAAGGGATACCAGTACCAACCAATGTGCCACATCAACGTAGCTACTGCTTCAACCGTATCGGTCTACGCCATACAGTTCCCTCACAGTTTATTGGTACTTACCTAAAAGGTGTTCCCCAGATCCGGGTTAGGATCTATAGTAACTCCAATACAAAGCCCACAAAGATAAAGCAATCAAATCAAACAATAGAAGCAAGTATGATGAACTAATCCTAAGGTATACCCCACTTATTAACTCCCCAGCATAGTCGCCAGTTTTGTGATACGGTGGCAGAATCGACTTTTATTTTATCCAACTGAAAAGGAAAAAAGCACAGAAAAATTCCTTTTTTTCTCGAGATTTTGAATACGGGGGGTAGATTATAGAAAGGGAAGGTATTAGCACCATTTCTATCCGTGGTTTTCCACGGGCTCTTAGGTACTTGCTCATCATTTTCAAAATTTCTTGTGTGTGTTTGATTTGAAAAAGAGTTTTTGTTTTACTTCGATTTAACCATTGCTTATGTCTTCAAGAGTGTTACGAAGTTGTTTTGAAAAATTTGTTTGAAAAGAGTGTAAGTGTGAAAAAGTTTGTTTGGATTGATCAAGTACTTAAGAACTAATCTACCTACTCAAAAAAAGAATTGTTCTATGTTTGTTTCCTTTAGACAGTGTTATCCCACTATTAGTGAGTAGGTATCACCATCGTCGGAGTTTTGAGGGTCAATTTGAAAGGGATGTACGATCACTAAAGCAATGTTAGGACGTCTTAGTAATAACTCTAATGTCTTAAGATCAATATTCGAGGCAACAATATCCGAGACAACCTTTCTGAGGCAACTTTTCTGAACGGGACTTTGATCTTTGTTTAGACAAGAGAGCGACCACTAAAGCATCCTATACTTAATGACCGTTTACCGAAGGCAACCGAAGTGAGAGTATACTCTAGGAGTACGCATGTGCGAGTGATTCAATTTCAAGTTATTATCTTTGCACATTTAGGGTTAGCTAATCTTTTTAAAGTTTATCATACATTCTTGTCATGCAACCTTAATTATTCATACATCTAACAGTTGATATTTTGCGGAATTTAAAGTGCGGAAAGTAAAGCTACGCTATTACAAGGCTTCGGGTATTTACATAGCCAAAAACGAACCCGTAAAAAAAGGCGATAAATGAAAGTAAAAGTCCTAATTAATCTATTACAACTTGTGAGCAATTACATTAATATGGTAAAAATAAATAAAGTGTGCGCGAGGAGTTAAGAACGAGAGAGAAATAGGGTTTTGACCCTTTCTAACCTAATTGAAAGAAAAAATTGTTTTTGTTGTTTTAGATTATTTTTAAGAAAAAGAACAAGGTTTTTAAATTAAATACAAAATTAATTAGTAATTAATTTAAAGAAAATAATTTACATGGCCAATTTTTTTGTATTTTTGGTTTTTTTAAGAAAAAGAAAATAGAATTTAAATTAAGCTAAAACCCTAATTGTTCTAATTAATTTTAACTATTTACAAAAGGAATTAAAATTACCCTAAAATTAAATAAAACTAATTAAATTAATTTTTGTATAAAAAATAAATCCTAAATCTAATTGGGTGAAAATATTATTTTGTGATTTTTTTTATAAAAAGAAATAATTAATTTGTGTTAGTAAAGATAATTAAATAAATTAATAAAGAAAAATATAAAAGAAAGGAAGAAGAATTGGGCCTGAAATCAGTAATTGGGGGGGGGGGGGGGGGGGGGCGTGAACAGCAAATCTGGGCCCAAAAGAAGGTGACCCATGCTTGACTTTCTGAACTCCATGTTATGCGTTGACTGAGGCGTATCATGGTCCCTCAAATGATGGCCATCAGATTTGGCCTTTTGACATCTGACTGGCTGGAAGATGGTGGTCCATGGTGGGCTTCAAATCTACACGTGTGCCCGATCACAAGAACGAAAATAATATGAAAGAAATGGGGGGACCTGGGATTTGAACCCAGGTCCTGTAACCTTTTCCAATGACCTGGCCACCAACTGAGATGCGCGTGTTAGTTGTATACAACATAAACAACAATTATTATATTATAAACAAGCGAAATAAAGAGAAATTCACGCGGAAATTCAAATGGACGAGTAGGTTGATGCCACACCATCATCCATGTCCTCTCTTCGTGGCTAAAAGGTTTGAAGACCTTTACCTACGGACAATGTTCGTCACTACAAACCCTGTCATTTATCAAAATCAAACACAAGCAAGATAAATAAAATCTAAGGTCATGAATCAACTCGTCTTGGTCTACTGAGCACGACGGTGCCCTTCTTGAGGGCCAATTTTACCTGTACCAAAAGATCCTAAAATGAAGCATAAAACCCTAACAATGGTAAATCTTGATACAATCCAAAAAAATTCAATTGAATGTTATAGATAGCTTGAAAATGTGTTAAGGAACAAGAATATGTGATTATTTCATGCTATAAGTGCCAGAATCATGCAACTCGATTTCAAAAAAAGTCTAAGGTCATGACTGACTTACAATGGTTTTTAGCGCTGAAAAAGGCTTGTTCTTGATTGGTATAGCTTGCTTGTGATCCCAAGAATCGAATGAGATGGCTAGGGGACCTTGAAAGTTCCTGGAAGTACAAAATTGAATCACCACTTTTCTTTGATTTTTTCAAGTTTGGTTCTTGTTCTTGGAGGCAGCTCTGCACGAAAATTATTTTGTTTAGGGTTCAATGATCTTTAGCATAAGTAGTGAATCACATTAGGTTAATTATTTTTGGCCAAGATTTCAAGAATTCATGAATGGAATATTTGGTCTTTAAGCCATATGAAATATTTCCATAACCATGCAAATCATGCCCTTTTGCCTTGATTTGAATTTGGTTGATTAGGCCAGCTCATTTGGATCTGATTTTCATCAAAATCAGATCTTCAAAACAAATCTTGGTATTTTTTATTATTTATTTGATTTAAAATGATTTTTAATAAATAAAAACCATAATAAAATAAATAAATGGATAAAATAAGATGTGGTTGCTGCCTTGGGTCGTGGACCATGCTACCAACTCAGAACAAATGCAAAATATTGGGCCCATTTGGCAAAAATTGCAATTTCAGGCATAGTTGACTTTTGACAATTTTGCAAAAAGGGTCAACCTCACCAATGCATAACTTACTCAATTTTGACTCTTTGAAGGTGTTATTGGACTTTTTATAAAGTTTGAGATGTCCTCTAAGCAACCCTCTTGGTCTCATCTCAATTTGGTATTCCATGTTCATGTATGAAGCTTTGACAAAAAAGGTGTTTTTGTTGACTTTTCAAAATGACCTATAATGTTCAAATACATAACTTCTTGTGAGTGCATATTTAGAACTTGGGATATGAAGATGGATTATATATCATTGCATCCTCTTAAAAATGAGCTTTGGATGGGTCATTTATCATAAAGTATGAGAAAGTTATGCTTGGTCAAAGTTGAGTTGACTTTTCCTACAAAACCCTAATTTAGCAACTTTTGGTTCTTGATGAATTATTAGTAATCCTTGATGAATCATGATCAACCCTTGATCAAATGATGAATTATACTTAAAAATGAGGATGTTGACCAAAAATATTGAAGTTTGACTATATGTGGGCTACAATTGACTTTTGCCCTAGCACATTCGATTTTCAGGCCTTTGAGTAATTGACTGAGCAAACTTTCTCTGCAAGGCTTAAAATTTGACATGGATGATCTTGAGAACATATTAGGACAATAAGGAGAATTTGGGATCCCTTGGACTCAAGTATCTTGATGCAACATGAAACCCTAATTTGAGGTAGACTGCCTTAGGAGAGAGCTTGTCTGGTCAACCCTTGGACTTCCTTGAGCAACTTGAGGATCTTTCTTGAAATGTTTTGAGAAATACGGGAGGGAAAATTTTGGGGTACAACAAAGTGTATGCTATAGTCGAAGTATGGTCAAGCATGCAGTTGTCGAAAATGCTAGGGTTGTTAGCATGTCAAATTAGGCCTGTTTGTTATGTCCAATTGTTTAAGTTATTTGTACACTAATTTGGACTATAATGAGTATTTATGAAAAAAAACCCATTAATTTAGTATGTTAGGTTTATTATAAATAGCATAATAGTCTCTCATTTTTGCATACTGCAAATCCTAATTTAGGATGAGAGAGATTATTTGTTATTCTTGTATACTTGTAATCTTGTTTGAAGAGAAAGTAAATAATAACAATTATAACCAATCTTGTTATTCTTCGTGTTCATCCATCTATTATACCCTTGTGTGTTTCTTGATCATAAAGAAACATTTTTTACTTTGTTTCCAAGGCATCATTTTCACAATATTAAGAAATTTATATAGAAGATATACAAATTAAGTAGTCTCGACTAGTCTGAAATGTATGTTTTAGTATAAACTATATTAATGATAATGAAGTAGTCATCTACTTGTGCATTTGCTCGGGTCGCACAATATCGTTAGAAATAGTAAATAAATATAATATAATGATGGTTTAGAAATGTATATAAATTATATAAAATTATATACAAATTAAGTAGTCTCGACTCGTTCGAAATGTATATTTATCATATAAGAAAACTTCATGCTCTGGAAATTCCCATTTCGATTGTCTGCTTAGATACGCAACCACGTGGATGTCTTCATAATACTCCAACACTTTGTTTACTTCAAATCGCTTCATCATTTCGCTTATTTCTTCTTCTACTTAATACATACATTATTTTATTATTTCCAATCTCACATCAACTCTTGCATTTAATGATCTTCAAAATATATACATTTTTTCTAATATTATATTAAGTTTATTTCAAAGCAATAGTCTTTACGGATGCTGCAGCTATACATTGCTTCTTTTTACTTTTCCCTTCTTTAAAAGCTACATTTGTATTATTCTTTATGCTCATAACACAAGTAGCTTGCATCCTCAAACATCTTTCTTCTAACTTCAACTAAAGCTCCTTCGTCCTTTCTACATGGCAAGACCGTTGGAGAAACTTTGCGACATCAATAAGACCAAGGAGTTATGGAAGTTGGCACTTAGAGTACACCATAAATGAAGTGTTCTTTTCAACAACAAGGAACACTTTGAAATGATATTTATAGACAAATAAGTAAGTTTTAAACTCATTATGAAACTCTGAACTTTACATACAAAGCATTTTCTAGTTCTTTTATTAGTTCTTTCTACATGGCTTTTATTGTGTTGCTCTTTTTTGTTTTTTTCGTCGTCTGTATTATGATTGAGTAACATAACTTTATAATGGATTTTATTTCTCATATAGTTATTCTTGACAGTGTTTTCTCACTCTCGTGTGTTTCCAATGTACATTTCATGATATCACACAGTTTAATGTTTGTACTTTTGCTATTCTAGTTGCATTTAACTGTTCTTTCTTTGTCAGGAGTGTGATATACACGTTGATGTGCCAACATCATATATGCCCATATTCACTGACAAGTTAGCCTAGACCATACATACACTGTATCAAACTTTAACGTTCATCCAAATGATTTGGTCTTCAAATCATCCAACCACGAGTTTTTGGTGAAGTTCAATAGAGTAGCATTCGTGAATGATGTTAACAAACATGTGATACGACCTAAAACACATAGGTTTACTAGTTTTGTTGATATTATGACCAACAGGTTTTAGAAAGATGTGATGATAGGTGAGATAAGTTGATTTTTGCCATTATCATTTCGTATTGTTTAACCATTTGTTTGTCTTGTGTTATTCATTTAAATCTCTGAAACCTTTTGGACATACATCATTGGAATGGTTGAAAGTATTGTATTCGCACAAACACAGACCGACTGAAAAAAACAACAGGTGAATTTTGTACTGAGGGACGAAAGGTATTCCACAAGCCTTCGTGTGTAGCAATCACCTTTTGATCCTACTGATTCCTCGAGAGATGAATTATTTGAAGATTTTAGAAGAACTATGCCTTATCAGTATCCTTCTACACATTTACTACCAAGACAATCTGGAGAGAGAAGAACCTCCTTATTTTCACTAGAATTTGTCAACACCAATGACAACAACCTCAATCTTGTAATAATCTGAAAATATTTACCCAATCTTCAAGAACGATTAGTTTCAAGACTACGTCTCCCTAAATCAATTACAAATATTTTATTATCAATATCTGAAATCAAAACAAAGGAAAAGAATAAAGAATTTTGATTGCAAGGATTTTAAACTTTTCAAAAGTGATAGAAAATTGGTTTCTCAAAAAATCACAAAAATGATTATTAAAATCTTACATGAAGAATGATGACAAACTAATTTTATATGTGCCTGAGATTAAGCCAAAAAATGAGTGAAAAAGTTAGTTAGATTCGAATTAAGAACATTTCATGATTTTTGATTCAAATGAGCAAGTGAAGTGGAATAAGAAGGAGAATTTTTTTTGAACCATTTCACACTTGATTCAAATAAAGAACACAGTATAATTCGAATCAAAGACCCCGAAATTCAAATCAAGTGTAAATCCTGATTCGAATAATTATAACATGGCCAAATGGAAAATGCTTAAAAAGTTGTTTGATTCGAATTTGGTGTAAAGTCTAATTCAAATAAAATCAAGCAGAGGTGACCGGAAGGAGCTTGATTTGAATCAAGTGTAAACTCTGATTCAAATCAAGGTGTTAAAAAGTATTTATTTTGCCTATGTCCAAATTGATTTAAATCATAATGAGTGTCTGATCTGATTGATTCAAATCAAATACATAAAATCTTTATTTTTCATAATTTTCAAAATACTTTGATATTTTTCTTTGCACCTAACTATTAGGTGCCAAAATTTGTTAATATTTAGTATAAATTTTTGGTGCTTCTTGACTCTATTCATCGCATATCCTTGTATTTTCTCTTGTTTCTATGTAAATAATCGTATTTTGATTTAATCGAGTAAATAGTTTATAGTTAATCATTTTTTATCTAAAATTTGTAGGTTTATGCTTTTGGTTGAAGCTTGGACCATTAAATGACTTAGAGATGGATTGCAAGCATTTTTAGGAAGGAAAATATGCTACAATTTGCGCTCAGCATGGTCACAACGCGATGAAAGAAGTATGGACAAAAGGTTGTGCACTAACCCCAGTCTGAGGATGCTTAGCACGCTCAAGGTCGGTTTAAGTTTTAAGTGTGAGCGCGCTTAGCGCGCATGAGTGGGCTAAGCGCAGTCTGTGATGTTTGCCCCTTATATAAATAGATGTCTTGAGATACTTTGGGGGAATTAACACATTTTGAGGAGAGAAAACATATAAAAAAAATGTAGAAGCTAAGTGTGATCGGTGAATTTAGAACTGACTGTTTAAAGCTGGTTCGCGAAATGTCACGGAAGCAAGAGTCGCCACCGTCTTTTATTTTCTCCAACATGGACAGGACAAAAGCACAGCAAAATTCCTTATGAGATTATCTCTCGGTTCGGGAGGTAAATTTATAGAAAGGGAAGGTGTTAGCACCCTTTCTATCCATGGTTATCCATGGGCTCTTAGATACTTGCTCATTGCATTTTCAAAAGTGTTTTCTTTTCAATTGTGAGTGGGTTTGAAAAAGTTTCGTTTAAAGATTTCAGAATGACTCTTGTATCAGTCCTCAAGAGTGTTTGAAAAATTGTTTTGAAAGCTTTTTTGAAAGTGTCGGTGTGAAAAGAGTTTTGATTTGTTTTTGAATAGAGCAAGTATCTATGAGTCATCTACCTACCCTAAGGGATTAAGCTGTGTAGAAGTCCTTAAGGTAGTGCCATCCCACCATTGAGAGGTAGGTAGTACCACCGTTGGAGGTGTTCGGGTCAATTCGTTTGTAGGGACAGTGTGGTCACCAGAGCAACAGTAGGACACCTTAGAAGCTACCCTTATGCCCTTGATCCTTTTTTAATCCGAGGCAACCGTTTCGAGGCAACTGGATCATGGACATAAGGACTTACTAAAACGTCATATACTCGATGACCACGTTTCGAAGGTAAGGCAACAGGTGAGGCGTACCCTAGAAGTGGTGTGTGAATTTGTGTGTTATTTTCAGTTTATATTTATCTTTGATCATCGTATTGTGAGCTACGCTTGTTTTTAATTAACCATACATTCTTTCATGCAATTTAGAATTTAAAAGTGCGGAAATTTAAATGCGGAAAGATAAAACTACGCTATTACAAGGCGCGGGTCTATACATCGCCAAAATACAAAGACCCGTTTGGTAAAAGATGCGGAAAGTAAATAAATTCCTAATTACTATTACAAGCCTTGAGCAGTTACATAATATTCAAAAGGAAAATAAGAATAAATGCGCGAAAGAATTAAAGTTGAACGTTTGAGGGCGTTGGACCCTTTTGAAATTAAATTGAATTAAAAGCTAAGTAATTATTTAATTAAAGAAAATGTTTTTTATGTTTTTGGTATTTATGAAAATAAAGAAAATTAAAATCAAGAGAAACCCTAATTCTAAGTTATTTTTAATTATTAAATAAAATATACAAGTTAACCTAATTTACACTAATTAGTTAATTTACATATTTATTTACAAAAATATTTAATAATAATAATAAATAATAAGCCAAGTAATTAATTAAGAAAAAGATAAAAATGTCAAAAACCTAATTTCTACATATTTTTATTTATTAAGAAAAAGTGTTAAAATTGAAACCTAATTTAACTAAATTAATTATTTAACATTTATTTACAGAAATATTCAAATGGTGAAATTAAATATTAATTAAAAAAAAATTAGTTTCTGGTTTTTTTTTATTATGAAAATTAATTATTTGTGAATTAATAAAACAATTAAAAAAGAATTAAAAATAATTATAATTAAAAGAGAAAAATAAAATTAAAAGATGCAAACCAGGAGGTATCAGGCCCAAGGGGAGGTTTTTTGAAGTAATTTTGGAATTCAGGCCCAAGCACACAAGGCCTTGTTTGACTTCCCTGGTTGAGTGCATGTGGGTTGACTAGCTTGTACCATGGACTGTATTATCTGGCCATTGGATGGAACATCAGGGGCACTTGGCAAGCCAGCATGTTAGGACGTAGGGTAGTCCTTTGAGTAAACGCTGCATGGGAACGCATTAAAGCAAAAAATATGAATTTATGTGGGGGGACCTGGGAATCGAACCCAGGTCCCATTGTTTGCAAGACACCTCATCAACCAACTGAGCCAGGCAACGCGCTTGTTAACATAATGAAGAATAAATGTTATATAAAAAAATGCAATGTTAGTGGTATAAACAAAGAAAAGCGCGCCAGATATTTGAATGCCCCTATCATATGAAGACACGCATGCTTTCTTCTTCGTTTGCCTGAAACAAAAAGGAATGAATAGCGGGGGTTTTAAACCCCCACAACCTGAAAACGTGAAAATAGCGATTAGGCATATACTTAATATAAAAAAGGCGCGATGGTCTTAATAGCTTCGTCTTGATGCCACGAATTCATCCATACAAGTTTGAAGGTCCAATTTTACAGTATATGGGAACCCCTAATTTTGAGGTTCTGAAACCCTAGGTTTCATCAATGGTGGATTTGGCTACAGGCAGTGTTAGTCCAATTAAACATTACCAATTGCTTTAGAATGATGTTAGTAACATAAATCAACAGTTAAAACACATGAATGATGCGTGAAAATTAAAAATCGATTATGGACATATTCATGAAAAGGGTGATTCGGTTCTACCGATTCTTGGAGTATGGGGACTTGTTCTTGATTGCAATCGACTCCTAGCAATGCCAGGAACGTATTAGAATGCTTTTTATGCTTTGAAACGGGCTCTAACTATGAAATCAGTTTCACAATTTCTTTGGAATTTTGGCAACTTGGTTCTCTCTTTCTGAGCAGCTTTTCGTGTATTTTAGAATAGGGTTGAGTTGTGCATAAGTAAGTGAATGGAATTAGGTCAAGAAACAAGCCCAAAGATCCATGAATTTATGTTTTGAATATTTGATTTTTATCACATCTTTTTCAATCTTTTTTCCATGCAAATCTTGCCAAATATGGATGATCTTGTCCCCTTGAGATGATGCAAGAAATCTTTTGCATATAATGAACATATTTGCTGCACAAAAAAGATTTAAAACCATTTTTTGATATTTTTCTCATAATTAAATCTAATTAAATGAATTAATAAGAATAAAAATTCAATTAATTAATTAAAAATAAGAAAATAAATCCTTTTTAGCTCAATGGGTCGTGCATATGCTTTGGGTAGTGATTCAAGAAAGAATTTGAGGCCCATTAGCATTTTTGAAGCTTTTGAAGCAAAGTTGACTTTTCAAAGTTCCCAAAACTTTCCCAACTTCTCCAATGCATATCTTGCTCAATTTTTAAGCTATGATCATGTTCTTGGACATTTTGGAAAGGTCTTGAAGTCCTCTAACCAATGTCTTTGGTCCCATGTCATTTTGATTTACCAATCTCAAGTTATGGTCTTTGACTTAAAGTGCCTTTTTGTTGACTTTTGAAAATGACCTATAATGTTGAAATTGATAACTTTTTGTGAAAGCATTTCTTGGACTTGAAGTGTGAAGATGAGTTGTAGGAAATGTCATCCTCTTCAAAATGAGCTTTGGATGGTATTTTTCTGATGAACCATGAGGAAGTTATGCCTTGGTCAAGTTGCAGTTGACTTTTTCAGCTGTCCAAAAATAGAAACTTTTGCATCTTGAGACTTTTTGAGCCATGCTTTGAGAATCATGATCAAGAATTGATCAAATGATGTTTGTGGCTTCAAAATAAGATGTTGACCAAAAATTTTGACTTTTGACTGTCAAATGACCATTTTGCCCCTACAGTTGACTGTGAAGCAATTAGGGTTTTTGACTGTGCAATTTGATGCTGTGAGTCTTGAAACTTGGCATATAGATGCTTGACAATGTATGTAGGCATGTGGGACTTTATTGGACCCTTGAAAACTTCAATTTCTTTGCAAGAACCAAAACCCTAATTTTGACTGTGTTAGGAGGCAATTGGACTGTGCAACCCTTGAGAGATTTTGAATCATCTAGAGATTTATCTTGGCAAATCTTGAAGAATATGGGAGGGAAAATTTTAGGGTACAACAGTTGCCCCTGTTCAATCTTCTTAGACCTGAGGATGTAGATTGGTTGGCGTGCCTTTCGTAATCTGAAGGTGGAAGATGTTTGAACACTAGAGTGCCCAGAAATTTGTGCTCACATAGAGTGTCAGCAGTGTGATGTAGGGAATGGGCTTGCAGATGCCATTTGGAGGAATGATGGATAGGGGGATGGGCTTATAGAGGCCATCTGGAGATGTGATAGGACCTTGTCGGGAATGGGCTTATGGATGCCATTTGGAGACTGTCGGTATGTGATTGGGCTTATAGATGCCATCTAGGTGTCGATCGCGTAAGGGATTCCTTAGCGAGAACTTGCGTACCTGAGAAAGAAAATAATTACCTGGCTTGTTACAGGGGTTGATCTTCGAACTCTTTATGTAGATGTGCCCTGGCTGGATACAGGTATCGAGTCTACAATCAGTTACTCACAGATGTGCCCTGGCTAGATACAGGAATCGAATCTGGAATTAGTCGTCAACAGATACACCCTGGCAAGATATAGGAATCGGATCTTCGAACTCTTCAGACGTGCCCTGGCAAGATACAGGAATCGAGTCTGGAATTAGTCGTCAACAGATACACCGTGGCAAGATACAGGAATCGGATCTTCGAACTCTTCAGACGTGCCCTGGCAGGATACAGGAATCGAGTCTGGAATATAGTCGTCAACAGATACACCCTGGCAAGATACAGGAATCGGATCTTCAAACTCTTCAGACGTGCACTGGCAGGATACAGGAATCGAGTCTGGAATATAGTCGTCAACAGATACACCCTGGCAAGATACAGGAATCGGATCTTCAAACTCTTCAGACGTGCCCTGGAAAGATACAGGAATCGAGTCTGGAATTAGTCGTCAACAGATACACCCTGGCAAGATACAGGAATCGGATCTTCGAACTCTTCAGACGTGCCCTGGCAAGATACAGGAATCGAGTATGGAATATAGTCGTCAATAGATACACCCTGGCAAGATACAGGAATTGGATCTTCAAACTCTTCAGACGTGCCCTGGCAGGATACAGGAATCGAGTCTGGAATATAGTCGTCAACAGATACACCATGGCAAGATACAGGAATCGGATCTTCAAACTCTTCAGACGTGCCCTGGCAGGATACAGGAATCGAGTCTGGAATATAGTCGTCAACAGATACACCCTGGCAAGATACAGGAATCGGATCTTCAAACTCTTCAGACGTGCCCTGGCAAGATACAGGAATCAAGTCTGGAATAGTCATCAACAGATACACCCTGGCAAGATACAGGAATCGGATCTTCAAACTCTTCAGACGTGCCCTGGCAGGATACAGGAATCGAGTCTGGAATTAGTCGTCAACAGATACACCCTGGCAAGATACAGGAATCGAATCTTCAAACTCTTCAGATGTGCACTGGCAAGATACAGGAATCGAGTCTGGAATATAGTCGTCAACAGATACACCCTGGCAAGATACAGGAATTGGATCTTCAAACTCTTCAGACGTGCCCTGGCAGGATACAGGAATCGAGTCTGGAATATAGTCGTCAACAGATACACCCTGGCAAGATACAGGAATCGGATCTTCAAACTCTTCAGACGTGCCCTGGCAGGATTCAGGAATCGAGTCTGGAATTAGTCGTCAATAGATACACCCTGGCAAGATACAGGAATCGGATCTTCAAACTCTTCAGACGTGCCCTGGCAAGATACAGGAATTGAGTCTGGAATATAGTCGTCAACAGATACACCCTAGCAAGATACAGGAATCGGATCTTCAAACTCTTCAGACGTGCCCTGGCAGGATACAGGAATCGAGTCTGGAATATAGTCGTCAACAGATACACCCTGGCAAGATACAGGAATCAGATCTTCAAACTCTTCAGACATGCCCTGGCAAGATACAGGAATCGAGTCTGGAATAGTCATCAACAGATACACCCTGGCAAGATACAGGAATCGGATCTTCAAACTCTTCAGACGTGCCCTGGCAGGATACAGGAATCGAGTCTGGAATTAGTCGTCAACAGATACACCCTGGCAAGATACAGGAATCGGATCTTCAAACTCTTCAGATGTGCCCTGGCAGGATTCAGGAATCGAGTCTGGAATATAGTCGTCAACAGATACACCCTGGCAAGATACAGGAATCGGATCTTCGAACTCTTCAGACGTGCCCTGGCAAGATACAGGAATCGAGTCTGGAAAAGTCGTCAACAGATACACCCTGGCAAGATACAGGAATCGGATCTGGAATCACGACCGTTGATAGTAATCATCTTTGTACTGACCTTTGTCCTGAAAAGACAAAACGTTAGTTGTATGTGATGTCATGATGTATGACATGCGTGACGTTCTCAGAATAAATGAGATTGTATGTTCATGATGCGTATATGCATGCTATGATGTATGAAGATGTGATGTTTATGAATGTATGTTTTTTTTTGTCTAGGAAAGTAAATCCTTGACAGGTGCCGAGAAGTCAAATCCTGGGCTGATGTGTAAGAGTAGAGCTCTTTGTTTCCGCTGGGGATGATGGTTGCAAGAATACCGGTAGGAGAAGATGACTCCGTTGGTGAATAAACTTGGCGAATAGAATACTCTGCGGGGAATGCTCTATGGGAAGAGATGTACTTTGCTGAGATGTTGATGATAACTCCGCTGGGGATACCATTGATAAGTTATGTTGGGGAATTGATGAACTCCGCTTGGGGATAGGAAGACTTCGCCGGGGACGATCTTTCCGTGGCAAGTGGCTAAGGATAACCCAGTTATATCCTGGTGGGGAAATAACCTTTAAATAAAAAGTCCGGGAGACGCGTTCGAGCTCTACAGGGGATAAGCTTCCAGAATCTACTGGGGATAAGCTTCAAGACCTGCTGGGGGTATGGATTCCACTTTCCTGGGGAAGCTTTTGGACTGCACTGGGAAATGACTCCACTGGGTGTTAGGTACACCGCCGGGGAACAATCTTAGATCAAGATTGCCGGGGATGCTTGTTAGGAACATTTGTATACTCCGCTGAGGAATGTTGAGATCTGTTGGGGATACCCAATTTCCTTAAGGCTGATAGTGGACTAACTCTGCCCGGGGAGAGTGTCGTTGACTTGCTGTAGATATTGTGCCTTGTTCAGGGCTGATGGGAGGCCAAACCTGCTCGGGGGAGAGTATCTTTGAATCTTGTCTTACTCTCTGGGGAATTAAGGTATCTTGGTTACGCTCTTCAGCTGAACATACCTTGGCACCTCGGTGGATAGAGTAACTAGATCGTTCAGACAATTCTCATTGCCCCTGTTTCTATGGGAGAAGATACCTGTGGAGGTGCTTGATCTTCTTCTGGTAGGCAAGTGACGAGATGACGGAACATAGTCGTACGCTTTTGATCCCTAACTTTTGCCTGGACCGCCCTTTCGGGTTTTCAGTCCACCGGGATACCCATTTTTGCCCAAGCCGCCTTTTCAGGTTTTCGACTTGCCGGGTGTACAGATTTTTTTCATTTTCATCCCTTATTTTTGCCTAGGTGTGTCAACCTAGCGGGTCTTTGATTATACGTAGTATTTTTTCGACTATGTTCACGCTCTCGGAATGCAGGGAGTTGCACCTGTCAGAAGTATTGTGTTGTCATACCACCAGAAGATGTCTGATTGTGCAAGATTTGTTGCTGGAGTTCATGTCCGGTGCCCTAAGTGATTCAGGCAGAGGTTTGCCCCAGGTTGGTTGGCCTTTTAAGAGATTCTCCAAATCTTGACTGGACTGCCCCAGATGATAGACTATGATCATGCCATGCCCCTTGATTGGAGGTGCTTTTGTTCATTAGACATTCGTCGCGCGAACTTCTATGTTGTTCAAACAAATGGTCATATGCAAATAATGTTATATCAGGAATGCAAAGCTTATGTTTGTCTTGACGTTTTTGAAAATGCATTTTTTCATAAAAACAAGTGAATTTTTTGTGTAAACTGTGATGTCAACTCGTTATTTTACCGCAAGCCTTAAGGAGTCAGGATACCTTTTTGTAACAGTATGCTTTCGAACTAACCCATGCTTCGGCTAGGACTTTTGAGGGTTGTAGCATGGCCTGGTTCACGGTTTAAGAAACAAAGGATAAAGGCTCAAATTTTATTTGTACCCACCCGTTCTTCGTGATGTTCTTCAATCCTAAACTCAGTTAATCGTGCATTAGACCTTGTTTGAGTCTTTGCTTTGATGCTCCGGTGATGGTTCGGATATTGACAATTTATTTTGAATAGGCAGTCATTTCCTTTTTGTTGAGGGTTTGTAGGACCTCTTTGCTTTTTGCTTTCATTATCCCTGTTTTTTGCCTGAACTGTTTCTTTTGTGATTACAGTCAGCGGGATGCCCCAGTTTTGTAAGTCTCCTTCATAGGTTTTGACTTAATGGGCTTTTATTTTTGAGAGATAATGACTGCCTGTCGTTATGATTATTCGGAACCATCACGGTCTTTTGTTTCGGAAGGACTCCTTTGATGTTATTCGTCGTGCATCTGGATCAACTGAGAGAACTACCCTGCCCCAGGTTATGATTAAGGGTTTTAATTTTCGAAAAGAAAAACTCCTACTTCTTTGGCTCAGAGGGGTTGACGAGGGATTATCTTCCTTATAACTCCAGTGTTTAGGGATTGAAACAATGCCTGTACCTCATCAGCGGGGTTTGTCCAAAAGCATACTGTAGATTGCGGTATCGTTTTCGTCATCCTCCATCAAGAGGCTTAGAATTATTAACCGAGCGTTGAACATCACACAAAAATATGAAAACAGTTTGCATATAGCGAATGCGAATATATGGATTCAAAACAGACATATGCGATGCATTAATGAAATAACAACGTTTGACATGATAATTGTTTTAAACAATCAAAAGAAAATTACAACTTGAAAAATCTAATGGACAAAAAGTCTTCTCATCTCAGGACTTGTTACTTCAAATAGTGAATCCTGTGGGGATGGTAGAAGAACTCAGCCTGATCCACTTGGGTGAAATCCACTACTCCTTCATTAATCAGGTCATGTACTTTGTTCTTCAGAGCCCAGCAGTCGGCAGTGTCATGTCCCGGACTATCAGAGTGGTATGCACATCTTTTGTTGGGATGATAGTTAGGAGCAGAGATGTTGGGATTCCGGGGAGGAGCCCTTAGTGTAATTAGATTCAAGCTCAACAGGTGTTGTAAAGCTTGAAACAGTGACACGTTGAGCTCGGTGAACTGCCTCCTGGGCTGGTTTGGCTTACTCTGATCAACCCGTTTTACTTGGCGAGGTCGTTGTTGGACCTGTGAAGTAGTAGCAGCTTGGAGAGGTCTATTCATTGAACCAAACCAGACTCTTGTCCTCTTGGAAGCTGATCAATGATCTGGTCCCTAACTTGGACTGGTTGCTTCATGTCTTGATGAAGCCGACTGATCATGGTCCTCAACTCTTCCTGCTCCCGAGCTAAGCCTTGGATGAGAGCCATTTGCCCCAGCATCTGGGTTCTCATTGTATCTACCTCAGCTTGCAGACGTTTCAGTCGCTCGTCCTTGTCATCTTCGGGACTTTTCTTGGCCAAATTCCCCATGAGGAGTGTCCTCAGCTCTTCCTGCCCCTTTGATAGGCTTAGGAAGATCTCCCTGAACTGAGTCTCTTGAGCATGAAGACCCTGGTTATCTTGTTGGGAAGCCATTGCTGAAATAAACAGCGAAAAAGGGTAAGTAACCTGCAACAAGGGTACCTGTAATGCAATGATATGTATGATATGCATGCAATGTTTTCAAGGACCTCGCGAGGTAAACAAGAAGATTGTTAGAATTGGGATCCGGTAGCTTGATTGAAGGAACTTCATGTTGTTGAGAGTCCTTCTTCAAGGGTCAAAGGCTCACCATATCGAGTGGGTCATAGCCCCTGACAACCTTGGCTAGAGGAAAATAAATCCCCTTTTGCCCCTTGCTAGACATTTGATTCATCATGTCCTGCATCACAAACCCTTGAGATCCTTGAAATGGATTAGTCCTTATGTAGGATGTATGCAATGGTATGATGGTATGATGTTATGTTATGCATGGAGTGATGTAAGTGAACCCTGTTATGAGTCCAGATTAAGGACTGTAAACAAAACCTGCAAGAAACTCAAGTGTCAGATAACAAGTATGCAAGTAGTCAAGTTTGAAAGCACACAAGTCACACAAAGAGCCCTTAGAGTTTAGGCCAGCATGAAGTTTGGGGGTACTACCCTCTTGAAGTTGGTGGGCTCAAAACCTGTCCTATCAGAAGTAACCGGGTTCTAAGGGTCCCAATATCATTGGATTTCTTTCATTGTTCATCGTTTCGATTTAGCCACTGAACTGGCGACCAAAATATTCCAAGAAAACAACCCTCAATTGAGTGTAGTATCGAGTATCAACCAACCTCGGACTGCACCAAAGTCAGTTATCTCACTACCCTAAAGAGGCCAAGATGGTTCAATTAAGGTTCCTAAGGTCAGTTGATGCTTCACGACACCATGCGGCGGCCCCGTACTCTCCTTGACTTGACTCAAGGGTTACCGGTACTCACCAAAGTGTCACATCAACGTAGCAGTCTGCTTCAACCATGTCGGTATACCCCGCACAGTTCCCTCACAGTCTTGTTGCTACTTTCTAAGAAGGTATCCCCCAGATTCGGGTTAGGATCTATAGAACTCCCAAGACAGTACCCACAATAATAAAGCAAGCAATTCAGACAATGGAAAACACAAGTGATCTTGGTCCTAAGGTACACCTCACTTTTATAAGTTTCTCCCCAGTAGAGTCGCCAGTTCTGTGATCGGTGGATTTAGAACTGACTGTTTAAAGCTGGTTCACGAAATGTCGCGGAAGCAAGAGTCGCCACCGTCTTTTATTTTCTCCAACATGGACAGGACAAAAGCACAGCAAAATTCCTTATGAGATTATCTCTCGGTTCGGGAGGTAGATTTATAGAAAGGGAAGGTGTTAGCACCCTTTCTATCCATGGTTATCCATGGGCTCTTAGATACTTGCTCATTGTGTTTTCAAAAGTGTTTGCTTTTCAATTGTGAGTGGGTTTGAAAAAGTTTCGTTTAAAGATTTCAGAATGACTCTTGTATCAGTCCTCAAGAGTGTTTGAAAAATTGTTTTGAAAGTGTCGGTGTGAAAAGAGTTTTGATTTGTTTTTGAATAGAGCAAGTATCTATGAGTCATCTACCTACCCTAAGGGATTAAGCTGTGTAGAAGTCCTTAAGGTAGTGCCATCCCACCATTGAGAGGTAGGTAGCACCATCGTTGGAGGTGTTCGGGTCAATTCGTTTGTATGGACAATGTGGTTACCAGAGCAACAGTAGGACACCTTAGAAGCTACCCTTATGCCCTTGATCCTTTTTTAATCTGAGGCAACCGTTTCGAGGCAACTGGATCATGGACATAAGGACTTACTAAAACGTCATATACTCGACGACCACGTTTCGAAGGTAAGGCAACATGTGAGGCGTACCCTAAAAGTGGTGTGTGAATTTGTGTGTTATTTTCAGTTTATATTTATCTTTAATCATCGTATTGTGAGCTACGCTTGTTTTTAATTAACCATACATTCTTTCATGCAATTTAGAATTTAAAAGTGCGGAAATTTAAATGCGGAAAGATAAAACTACGCTATTACAAGGCGCGGGTCTATACATCGCCAAAATACAAAGACCTGTTTGGTAAAAGATGCGGAAAGTAAATAAATTCCTAATTACTATTACAAGCCTTGAGCAGTTACATAATATTCAAAAGGAAAATAAGAATAAATGCGCGAAAGAATTAAAGTTGAACGTTCGAGGGCGTTGGACCCTTTTGAAATTAAATTGAATTAAAAGCTAATTAATTATTTAATTAAAGAAAATGTTTTTTATGTTTTTGGTATTTATGAAAATAAAGAAAATTAAAATCAAGAGAAACCCTAATTCTAAGTTATTTTTAATTATTAAAGAAAATATACAAGTTAACCTAATTTACACTAATTAGTTAATTTACATATTTATTTACAAAAATATTTAATAATAATAATAAATAATAAGGCAAGTAATTAATTAAGAAAAAGATAAAAATGTCAAAAACCTAATTTCTACATATTTTTATTTATTAAGAAAAAGTGTTAAAATTGAAACCTAATTTAACTAAATTAATTATTTAACATTTATTTACAGAAATATTCAAATGGTGAAATTAAATATTAATTAAAAAAAACATTTTTTAGTTTCTGATTTTTTTTTATTATGAAAATTAATTATTTGTGAATTAATAAAACAATTAAAAAAGAATTAAAAAGAATTATAATTAAAAGAGAAAAATAAAATTAAAAGATGCAAACCAGGGGGTATCAGGCCCAAGGGGAGGTTTTTTGAAGTAATTTTGGAATTCAGGCCCAAGCACACAAGGCCTTGTTTGACTTCCCTGGTTGAGTGCACGTGGGTTGACTAGCGTGTACCATGGACTGCATTATCTGGCCATTGGATGGAACATCAGGGGCACTTGGCAAGCCAGCATGTTAGGACGTAGGGTAGTCCTTTGAGTAAACGCTGAATGGGAATGCATTAAAGCAAAAAATATGAATTTATGTGGGGGGACCTGGGAATCGAACCCAGGTCCCATTGTTTGCAAGACACCTCATCAACCAACTGAGCCAGGCAACGCGCTTGTTAACATAATGAAGAATAAATGTTATATAAAAAAAATGCAATGTTAGTGGTATAAACAAAGAAAAGCGCGCCAGATATTTGAATGCCCCTATCATATGAAGACACGCATGCTTTCTTCTTCGTTTGCCTGAAACAAAAAGGAATGAATAGCGGGGGTTTAAACCCCCACAACCTGAAAACGTGAAAGTAGCGATTAGGCATATACTTAATATAAAAAAGGCGCGATGGTCTTAATAGCTTCGTCTTGATGCCACGAATTCATCCATACAAGTTTGAAGGTCCAATTTTACAGTATATGGGAACCCCTAATTTTGAGGTTCTGAAACCCTAGGTTTCATCAATGGTGGATTTGGCTACAGGCAGTGTTAGTCCAATTAAACATTACCAATCGCTTTAGAATGATGTTAGTAACATAAATCAACAGTTAAAACACATGAATGATGCGTGAAAATTAAAAATCGATTATGGACATATTCATGAAAAGGGTGATTCTGTTCTACCGATTCTTGGAGTATGGGGACTTGTTCTTGATTGCAATCGACTCCTAGCAATGCCAGGAACGTATTAGAATGCTTTTTATGCTTTGAAATAGGCTCTAACTATAAAATCAGTTTCACAATTTCTTTGGAATTTTGGCAACTTGGTTCTCTCTTTCTGAGTAGCTTTTCGTGTATTTTAGAATAGGGTTGAGTTGTGCATAAGTAAGTGAATGGAATTAGGTCAAGAAACAAGCCCAAAGATCCATGAATTTATGTTTTGAATATTTGATTTTTATCACATCTTTTTCAATCTTTTTTCCATGCAAATCTTGCCAAATATGGATGATCTTGTCCCCTTGAGATGATGCACGAAATCTTTTGCATATAATGAACATATTTGCTGCACAAAAAAGATTTAAAACCATTATTTGATATTTTTCTCATAATTAAATCTAATTAAATGAATTAATAAGAATAAAAATTCAATTAATTAATTAAAAATAAGAAAATAAATCCTTTTTAGCTCAATGGGTCGTTCATATGCTTTGGGTAGTGATTCAAGAAAGAATTTGAGGCCCATTAGCATTTTTGAAGCTTTTGAAGCAAAGTTGACTTTTCAAAGTTCCCAAAACTTTCCCAACTTCTCCAATGCATATCTTGCTCAATTTTTAAGCTATGATCATGTTCTTGGACATTTTGGAAAGGTCTTGAAGTCCTATAACCAATGTCTTTGGTCCCATGTCATTTTGATTTACAATCGCAAGTTATGGTCTTTGACTTAAAGTGCCTTTTTGTTGACTTTTGAAAATGACCTATAATGTTGAAATTGATAACTTTTTGTGAAAGCATTTCTTGGACTTGAAGTGTGAAGATGAGTTGTAGGAAATGTCATCCTCTTCAAAATGAGCTTTGGATGGGATTTTTCTGATGAACCATGAGGAAGTTATGCCTTGGTCAAGTTGCAGTTGACTTTTTCAGCTGTCCAAAAATAGAAACTTTTGCATCTTGAGACTCTTTGAGCCATGCTTTGAGAATCATGATCAAGAATTGATCAAATTATGTTTGTGGCTTCAAAATAAGATGTTGACCAAAATTTTTGACTTTTGACTGTCAAATGACCATTTTGCCCCTACAGATGACTGTGAAGCAATTAGGGTTTTTAACCGTGCAATTTGATGTTGTGAGTCTTGAAACTTGGCATATGGATGCTTGACAATGTATGTAGGCATGTGGGACTTGATTGGACCCTTGAAAACTTCAATTTCTTTGCAAGAACCAAAACCCTAATTTTGACCGTGTTAGGAGGCAATTGGACTGTACAACCCTTGAGAGATTTTGAATCATCTGGAGATTTATCTTGGCAAATCTTGAAGAATATGGGAGGGCAAATTTTGGGGTACAACACTAAGAATTGAAGTTAATTCCCTATAAATAGTCGAGAAATCAACATTGATGCTTGATCATCTTCTCATTTTCCTTGTTATTGAAGCTACCATGTATAGGGATAGCTAAATACCTTTTCTGTTAAGATTATAGGTAGTTAACCTATCTATTATATATTTCTTTTGATCCTTTGTGTATAAAGTTGGTTAATAATCAATATATGGTGAATATCTTTGCTTTTATTGTTCTTTGTTTGATTTGGATCATTATTGAAGACTATGTTTCAAACCTTATCCCAAGATATTCATCTATCAATTAACAAACTCTAGACATAGATTTGTGAGTTGATATTCACTTGTATCAAGCTCTAAAGATTATTATGTTAATTGTTGTTATGAGACATCATCTAGTAATTAACACGATAATACTCACAATATTGTTTAGACATAAAGGGTATTGAAAGAATACGTGATTATATTGATCATGAATAAGTTCATATTCTTGATTAATCGAATATGTATGAAATAGGTTAACGAAAACTAATCTTGACATGCTTATTAATCCGTAAAACTAAGACTTTTACCGTTGTTAACTCATTTTCATGCAACCGAAACTTTCCTATACAAACACCTTTTATGAACCTTTACTCAAAATATTATTAAATGTAGAGCGACGGTAATATCACATCAATGCATGTGGAAATGATACATCAAATACTTACCCTAATAAAAAGTGTTTCAACAAAATGACGCGTTGATGGGGATTGACGTTTAAGATATTACAAGCATTACAATAGTTTATTATTTTGAGAGTTACTTGTAATAATACATTGATATTTCTCAGTCTTTGTTCACTTGTTTGGTTAGTGATCTGACCTGATTAGAGTTAGACCGTCACAACTGGCTTCAGGCTGGATTTGAAGGAGATGGGGGGGGGGGGGTACCTGCAAGACACTCTGATGGAAAAGTGATAGACCAAATGAGCAAGCAAGTATGAATGTAGGTGTGAATGAATGAATACCTGGCCCTCTCGAAATAGAGGGTATTTATAGCCCCCAGTGCTGGGTCAATGTCTCTTTATTGGGTTGATCAAACAGGCCCAACAAAGAGACTTCCAGGTTCTACGTGAGTAGTGGGGACCTGCACGTGGCCCCCTACCTGGATGACGCCCTCCACAAGGCAGGGAGGATAAAAGCGCGATCTTTCCGGGACCATGAAGACTCTGCGAAATCCAGAGAGGTTGAAAGTCAGCCCTACGAGGAGGGTGCTCGGAGGGAGCGCGTGCTCATCGGGGGCATTCTTCGCGAGCACCAGCGGGAAGCAATCATAGCCAACCAGATACCCATGATCGGGGTGTGCTCGGAGGGTATACTGCTCCGCACGGTATGTTGGTAAGCTTGGATTGGGCCTCACTGGTGATTTGGCCAAGGGCAGGCCCAGTCTAGAACAAGAGCCCCCCAAGTCGTTGCTCCTGATATGGGAGTTATGACTTGATTCAAGTTCGCCCCTTCGCGAGACTCTCTTACGCGACACAGGGGTTTTCAATCTGGGGTGTGAGGCTTCGCCCGGTTCGTGATTTGCTATGTGCAGTGGTCGAGGAGTGTTCGAGGAGCACTCGTTGAGAGGTGGTGATACACTAGTCAGACACGTGGTGTGGCTCTTGGAATCCACAATGGAGGCCTAGGGAGTAGGGTCATCATTGTCTACGCGAGTAGGCGCCAAGGATGAAGGTGATTTGTGATTCCCCAACGCGACGTTTCATATTCCACGACATCTCTATAAATAGGGCTTCAGGGCCCATAGCTTGTTTTCACATCTCCATGCTCTCATATTTTCTCTGCCTTGAACACCGCATATTTTCCTAGCGTCACTGAGAATGCCGCACTGTTTGCCGTGTGTTCATCTCCACCAGCGTCGCTCCTCACTCTTCTTCCAAGTAAGTGTTCTTTTTCTTTGATATCTCATGTGGTAGATAGATTTTGATGGTGTTTAGTGGTAGAATTTCATGTCTGGGGATTGTTTCTGAGAAATTCAAGCACTTTAGGCGCCTGATTCATGATCACGCCCGTGGCATTCATAGGTTTAGGCATACGGTTTATGATCGTGCCCGTGATATTCATGCGTTTGTCTAGTAGATTTATGAACTTGGTCGCGGGATTCATCCTTTCGTTAGTATGTAGGTTAGTTTTCCCTATAGTATTCTTGTATCTAGCTAGCAACGTTATGAACTTGGTTGTGGGATTCATCCTTTGCTCGCGATATTCATGCTATGCTCATGACATTTATGAATGATATATGTCCGTCGTTAAGGTTGATGTTTGATCGAGGTCCATGTGTTCCCTGTCTTTCGTATAAATGGTCGTTGACTCAGTCTGAGTGTTGCTTACTTCTCCCCGTCTGTGCGGCGAAAAAGCGGATTTGCTGTCGAATTCATCGGTTTCCTGTACTTTGCAGGTAAATGGCTGATATTCCTAAGTGCTCAGGGCGTAACGATACCGAGGAAACAAGCACTGCCAACGAAAGCATGAATCTGGTCGACATCGTTGACGACCCTACTCTGGATTGGGTTGGTGTTGAATCCCAGGGAATAACTTCTATATATAGCCATACTAGTAAACAAGCTTACACAGTCGTCGAGTATGGCAGCGGTCAGGAGGGATTTTGGAGAAACTTTAAGATCATGAGGCCGACGAGGGATGCCCGCATCTGCTCAGAGTTTACACAGGACGCCTTTCCCATGTACGAGATCGTATTTAAAGATCTCGGGCTCCGGTTACCTTTCAATGACTTCCAGGTGGGAGTGTTCAATCACTTGAACCTGGCCCCCTCCCAGATTCATCCTAATGCGATTACCTTTATCCGGGCATTCAAACTCACATGCCGCTTCCTGAGGATCGGGGCAACGATTCCCCTATTCTTCAGGGTTTTTCACCTGCAACGGCAGACCTGAGGAGGGAAGCACAGCTGGGTGTCCCTTAAGCAGTCGAAGAGACCGTTTAGGATGTATATGGATTCTGTGCGAGATTTCAAGGATAAGTGGTATATTTTGCAACCGTCTACCCAGACAGCCATGGATTCGCTGTTCGAACCGGCCGCTGTGGTGGACGAGGACGGGGAGCCGTGTTTGGATGCTGAGGGTAATCCTGAGATTGGGAAAGTCTCAAAGTTTCCCATCCACTGGTGTTCGGGCCATTACAACTATGGACCTGGATACTACCACACTCTTGCTGGCGGTATGAGCGCTAAGGACGAGGAAGCTTATGGCATCCTGAACAAGTTTGTCGATGGTTTTTCCCCTACTCGGTGGGTTATGAGGGAAGGGGACGAAGTTCTTGATGAGGATGGCGAGCCGATGTTCGAGGCCCGTCCGATCAACACAAAGGCGCTCGTCGAATGCCAGTCTTACAGGAAGGCCATAGAGCTCTTAGGTTTCTTGCTTTGCTCTATTGATATTCCTCTTTATTTGTTTTCTTCAATGTGGCTAACCCAAGTACACTTCCTTTGTAGGTCACATGGCGGAGCATCACGAGAGGTTGTTGAAGCTGACTCAAGATAAGAAGATCAGCAAGAGGTTGGTGAGGCCGCAACAAGCCACGTGAATGGGTCCAGCCCTTGAGTTAGGAAGGGAAGGATCTAGTGGGTCCTCGAGTTCCCCGGACACCGAGCGCCAATCTGCTTTGATTAGCAAGAAACGGAGTCGACCAAATGATGGGGTCGAAGTGACCGATAGAGGGGCGGGTGCCCAGGCCTTCAGCCTGCCACCTTATTTTATGGAAAAGGATTTCTTCGAGGGGTTTCCCTTGTAGGTATCCGACAACGAGGACAATATCATCAGGCGGCTCGACAAGGAAGGTCGAAGGAAACACCTCGTTACTAGCATGGTCAGGGTTGTGAAAATGGTTGAGATGGCAGTTGTCCTCGTAGGCGAAGGGTCGGACTCCTTGGATCAGGTCAAGGAGCTGGAGTCGCAGAAGGCGACTCTTGTGGCCAAATCCCACAAACTGAAGGCTTCACTCGAACGCTCCGAGGAAATGTTTCGTGAGCAGTCTAACATGTTGTCGGGGGAGAAGGAAAGGGCTGACAGAGCTCTTGAGGAAAAAGATTTCCTTCAGCTTGATAAGGAGTGGTTGGAGAGTGACAACCAACGGCTGTCGAGATAGGTCGAAGACCTGAAGGCTGTTATGCTGCCCACGAAGGACGAGCCTGAAGGGATGGCCGACTTACACACACGCTTTGACTTCATCACTCGCATTCAACTTCTGGAGTCAGACTGTGTTGGCGCTTTGACTGATGGATTTGAGTCTGCGGTGAATCAATTGTCCGTGCTAAATCCGGGGTTGAATACTGAAGGGAATGAGGTTCTATCCTAGATTTGTTGATGGTTGGGTTGTGCCTCCTCCTGACTCTCTTGACATCGACGTTGGTACTCTGGGGAATGATTGATGCTTTTATTGATGTTTGGGCCTGCGTGCCCGTTATTGTTTTTAGGGCCTGCGTACCCGCTGTGATGCAGTGGGAGAACTGACTTGAGGTTTTGCGTTTGTGTTCGCAAATGTTTCGGTTTAGCAAGAGTTGCCACCGACTTTTTATTTATCCAAAGGAAAGGTCAAAAAGCACATGAAAGACCTTTGAGATGTTTTCTTGGGTTCGGGGGGTAGATTATGAAAAGGGAAGGTGCTAGCACCCTTTTCATCCATGGTTTTCCATGGGCTCTTAGTTACTTGTTTTAGATCATTTGCTTTTGCTTTTCAATTGTTTGAAATGGTGCTTTGTGTGTGGTTTTGAAAGTATTTTGAAAAGAGTCCTTCGTTGTGGCAACCTTTGTAACAATTCTTGTTTGAATGTATACAAAGGTGTTTGTATTTTGAAAAATGTTTCAATGTTTGAAAGTTTATTTTGGGAAATATTTTGAAATTGTGTTGTGAGGTGTGTTTTAAAATAGCAAGGATGTTTTGCAAGTTTTGATCAACTAACTAGGAGCATCTACCTACCTACTCAAAGATCTTTCCTACACATTTTTAACCCTTTGGCAGTTTTGTTTTACCATTGCATTTGGTAAACAACCTTGTGTTTGGATGTTAAACGGGACAGGCGCGGGTCATCGTATTGACCATGATAGCAATGGTCCTAAGTATCTTAGCAAGTTTTTTGAGGGACTAGATCATTTTGTTTAGGCAACCAAGATAGCGTCATCGAGGGACTATGATCTTTTGTTTTTGATTTTGTTTTCCCAAGACACCTAGCATGCATACCATGGCCATTTTAAAGGCAACAAGTGGATGAAACCCTAGGGGTGCTTGTGTGCATTGTGTTGTCATTTTCATGCATTTGTCTTGTATTAGGTCTAGCTATTTGTTTGATTTTGGATTTTGCATACAAACCCTAATCTTTCTATCATGGCATATTTGAAAGCTATAAATGCGTAAAAGTAAATCTACAACTATTACAACATTGATATAGGGAGGGGGATACAAATTTGAATAGGGGATTATTTGCAAGAAATTAAAACCCTAAGATTATTACAACCAAATTGAATTCTTTGTTCAAATAATAAATAAGCAAATATTTAAATGGACAATTAAATAAATATGCAATATATTATAAATATGCAAAAAATGTTTTTGTATTATTTTTATGTATGTAAAAATAAAATATTTAATGCATTAAAAATAAGAAAAATAAAAGATTATTTTTATTAAGGGTGGAAACCCTATTTTATTTTAAGTATATATATTAATTATATTATTTATGTACAATAAAATAAATAAAAATATATACAAATGTCAAAAAATAGAAATATGTGAGAAAAAATAATATTTAAGTATATAAATAATAAAAGTAAAAATATAAGATTTTTATAATATTTACAAGTTTTCTATTTAAGAAAATAAAAGTATATTATTTAACAATTATTTCTATGTCCAAAAAAATAATAAAAATAATAACATAAAATATGAAAATTTATAAAAATATTTTTAGTAATTTTTAATGTTTAGAAAAAATAAAATAAAGTCAGAAATGAAAAAGAAATAGAAAAATATGCAAAAAATAAACAAATGGGTTGAGGGGTGCAAGAAGCAAGTCAGTGGGTGTCAAAAGTGAGAAATAGCCAGGCCCAGCCCAGATGGCCTTCATCTTCAACCTTGTGACAGAATACGCGCGCCTGGATGTTCAAACTGGGAAATCATGCATACGTGCTCTAAAGCAAAAACTTGCAACATGAAAGTTATAGAGCATGATCATACGATTCTAACCATATAAAAAACATAATCTAACTCTCAAAGACCAGAGAGAATTTCTCTGGCCCTAATTTCTAACCTAACTTTTTCAGAAAGTTCATCATTCAAATTCTCCCAACACAGTTAACTTAAATGAAATCTATGCATATGTACAGCTTAAGGGCAATGAGTACTGCATTTTTTATTCACAAACTTAAGCCTAATGTTTCCTAAATAGAGAGATAGAAGTTTGAACTTTACCTGTTTCAGTTGAACTCGAGTATGGCAATGTAGGGTTTTCAGTGAGGCCTGAGATGCTTGTGAGCTTGCTTGAACTTCCTTTGACCTTCCCCAATGCTTAGTTTGCTTTGAGCTTGCTTGAATAAGCTTGTAGAAGTCAACCTGGACAAGCAGAATTCAAAAATGGTGAAGCTTGAAAACAAGGTTACAGTTGTTGGCCAATGGTTTGTATAGCTTAGGTGTGTTGTTTAGAAGGTGTTGGAACTTATTGCAAGCAAAACGCACGAGTAGTTTTTATTTTGGAGATCAAAATGCAGAAGTTGCCCTGTTTTGCAAGTTTTTGGTGTTTTGGTGTTCAAGGGTGTTTGAGGATTGGCTAGCTCGTGCTTCTAACCTTTGGCAATATGCAAAACCTGGTTCAAATGTTTTCAAAGCTTAGTTATAACAGATACAAGAGTTATGTGGTTTTTGCAAGGTTTCTTGGTTTTGAAGCAAAAATGAGAAGTGACCATGCAAAGGCTTGTACCATCTAGCTTAGGGTCTGCACAAAGTTGGTATACTTTTCCCTATCTTTATGGACTTTTTTGCTGTGAAAGAATGGTCCAATGCTCAAGAGAAACAAAAATGCATAAAGTTGTGCTTTATGAAAATAACATTGTTGCCTTTTTGCCAAAAATGGATTAAACCCTTGTGTAATCCTCTAAAGCTCAGAACAATGCCTCTAACCAATGTGTTTGCATTCAATTTTTGAGTGTGGAAGGGTTTAAGGACCTGCAAGTAAGTATAAGCATCGCTGGACAGAAATTGCAACTTGTGGCAACATGAAAAATGCCATGGATCAAAGTGACATTTTGCCAAATTCAAACCTTCGATTCTCCCTAACCATTAATTATTTTGGAGAGTTCTTGGACATTTTGGAAATCTTGTAACATTCTCTACAATCCATATTTGAAATTCATTTTTAAATTCCAAGTGGAACTATGTGAAAAATTGCCATGAAGATAGGTCAAAATCCTGCCTAAACTAGGGCAAAATTTCACTAAGTTAAAAGTTTCATGGACCCTTATTCCAAAAATCATAACTTTAAATCCAAGAATCCTTTGGGAAAACTTTTTGAATCAAAGTTGTAGATTTTGTGTAGGAATACAACTTTAATGTTGGAAGTTTTCTTTGAATCCAATTGCATCATGGTGAAAATGTTGGGTAAAGTTGGGAAAAAATAAGAAATTTTCATAACTTAGAAAATTTCTAAGTTATGAAAATTTTCCATTTTAAACCCTAATTTGCAAAATTAGGTTTCTTGGTGAACAAGTTTCATGTTTTGACACATCTTGATGAAAAATGACCCTTGGCACTTGATTTTGACCAAAAAGTCAAAGTTTGACTTTTCAGTGTACAGTTGATTTTTGATCAGTTGACTGGAAAATTCATCTGTCAATCCAATGCATTTGGGATCTTTTAAACCTTGTGATTAGGTCAAGATGATGCCATTGAGTCCTTGAATCCATGTTTGAACCCAATTTGCCATTGGCTAGGTGAAAAATCAGAAATTGCCCTTATATAGTCAAAACCCCAAAAATGACCATTTTGCCCTTTTGGTGATCTGATCAAATTTCTTGAGGAGTTGTGATCCAAATTTAATCAAATGGTTCATATGATCCTATAATGTTGATGTGGGTCAAAAATTATGAGGTTTGACTGTAAATTGGCCACAATTGACTTTTTTCCCCAATATAGTTGATCTCTAGGTCAAATATCCAATTGACTGGGCAAAAATTTGATTCAAGGCTTGAAACTTGGTATGGGCAATCTTATAAGTCCAATATGAAGTATGAAAGTCACTTTGAGCATTGGAAGTCCAAAAATCCCTGTGCAAACTCAAACCCTAATTTTAGGTCAATAGTGCAAGGAGATGTCTTGAGCAGAGCAAACCTTAATCCTGTCTGGAGTCCAAGGAGCCTTGGGGGGGGGGGGAAACTTGATAAAATGAGAGGGAAAATTTTGGGGTACAACAGCTTCCCATGTTCAATCTTCTTGAACCTGAAGGGTTAGATTGGCGAGTTTGCCTTTCGTGACTCGAATGTAAAAGATGATTGGACACTAGAGTGCCCATAAATTTGCACTCGTCAGAATATGGTTGAGGGAATGGGCTTAAAGATGCCATTTGGATATGGTAGAATCTTGCTGGAGATGGGCTTAAAGATGTCATCCAAGACTGTTTTGTTGAAAAATCAGGAGAATGAACATCAGAATGGTATCCGTATCTGGAACGTATCTGAGTTATATCTAGAGATTGAATCTGTATGAGCAAGGGAATGACGTCCGTGTCTGGAGAGTATCCGAGCTGTAACTGTATACGATTATTGAGTGAATAACAGAATGAATGTCGTGTCTGGAGTGTATCTGTATTGTATCTGAATCTGAAATCTGAATAAGCAATAGAAAGGCATCCGTGTCTGGAGCATCTCTGGGCTGGGGAAAAAGTTCTGAATGAGTGACAGAATGGCTTCCGTGTCTGGAGCGTATCTGGACTGTATCTAAGGTTGAGATCTGTATGAGTAGCAGAATGACTTCCGTGTCTGGAGTGTATATGTACTGTAACTGGGATCTGAATAAGTGACAAAATGACTTCCGTGTCTGGAGTGTATCTGTACTTGAAACTGATAGTTGAATCTGAATGAGAAATAGAATGGCTTCCTTGTCTGGAGCGTATCTAATCTGTATCTAATTGTTGAAGTCTGAACGAGTAGTAGAATGACCGTCGTGTCTGGGGTGTATCCATACTGTATCTTGACTTGAAATTCTGAATGAATAATAGAATGACCGTCGTGTCTGGGGTGTATCCATGTTGTATCTGAATAATAGATCTGAATGAGTAGCAGAATGACTTCCATGTCTTGGAGTGTATCCGTACCATATCTGAATAAGAGATCCGAATGAGTAGCAGAATGACTTCCATGTCTTAGAGTGTATCCGTACTGTATCTGAAATCTTTGAATAGTTGTTAAAGATAGCTTTTAATCTTATCTTAAAAAGAATAAAATGTTAGCTGAAACACAAAGTTATGTTGCATGACATGTATGATGCAATAAATGTGCTTTATCAATGTTTATGATATATGAATGTAATGTATGCGCATGTAAGCTGATTAGCTGTCTTGCTGAGGAAAATAAATCCTTGATAGCTGGAGATAATAAAATCCTTGACTGCTGCCGGGGAAAGTAAATCCTAGACCGATGCTGGGGATTCCAAAATCTTTGATTGCTGAGGATGAGAAATCCTTGGACCACTGTTGGGGATAGAAAATCCTTGGCAACTTGTGGGGATTAACAAGAACTTTGATAACTTCTGTAGGGATGTAAGAATCCTTCGTGACTTTCCTGGGGAAAAGGGTTCTTTCAAGTCTGCTAAAGAAACCTGCTTGGGGAATCCTGAGAACTTTGATGACTATGGCTGGAGATTACACCAAGGGAATCCTTGTTCGGCTGGGGAATAGGGAAGCTCTGATGGTCTCAACTGGGGATTAGAGGGGAGAAAACCTTGATCTGCTGGAGAATAAGGAAAACTCTGATGGCTTCTACGGAGAAGTAAGAATGAGAATCTTCGATCTTCTGGGGAAGTTGAATTCCTTGGGGGCTTCACTGGGGAAGTGAGAATCTTCGATCTGCAGGGGATTAAAAATTCTGACAAATTCATGATGGGGAGTCATGAAGGCTATGGCAACTTCACTGGGGAATCCGGACTGAGAATCTTCAATCCGCTAGGGGAAAATAAATCCCTGGGAATGAGAATCTTCATTCTGTTGGGGAGTAAGAAATCCTATGTGGAATAACTATACTGCTGAAGAGTAAGCTATCCTGCTGGAGGGTAAGTTCAAGACTCTGGGGGACGAGGTTCATTCCTGTTTGGAACAAATTTCGGGAGCTTGGGTTGTATGCCAATCTACTGGGGAATTATCCTTAGTTGGGGATAAAAAATAATGGTTATCTGGTTGATCCTCAGATTTTAAGACAACTTGTTGGGGAATCTGGGGAAACTGGATGGTTTCTGTTGTAGATTGATAGTTGGAAATTTGACTCCGCTGGGGAAGAAGGTTTCATCTTCGCTGGGGATTTATGACCCAAAGTGTTTGCTCTGCTGAGGATTTTAACTCTGATGAGAATTAAAGGTTTGAAAATATGACTCCGTCGGGGATTAGGAGTTTGAAGATTTTACTCTGGCAGGGATTTGAAATTGTAATTCCGCTATGGATATGTATTTCAAGGTTGTAGTTCCACTGGGGATCCAGGTGATGTACTGTAGGAGATTTCTCTTGGAGTAGCCTAAATACGTTTTCCTATCCTTTCAACCTGTCAGTAATTATTCTTTCACATTTCGTTTATTTGTAAACAGTGATTATATTCAAACGCATATGCTTATTTAATAAATCGTTGGACGTTTTCAAATAAAAACACGAGTGTAAAGAAAAAGAAAAGGCAAATAGTTTTCTGCACTTTGAAGTATCTTTGTATTAACTTTGTGTAAGTATTTTGTACAAAGGGGACAGACATCCTAGTAAGAGAATGTTGTCATAAAAATTGAGAAAAATTTATACAAAGAAAGATGGCTATGCGTAAAAAATTCCATGGGGTTCCCATTCTGCTATAGCCTTCGTAACTCTGGATATCTTGTCCATTCGTTTCTTCGTCAGACGATGATTAAACTGATCGAAAGCCTGGAGCTTGTCTGTGAAGAGATTATCCTTAAAGTGATCCGACGAGACATAGTCATACGCTTTAATTCCCTAACTTTTGCATGGACCGCCCTTTCGGGTTTTCAGTCCACCGGGAAACCCTTTTTTGCCCAAGTCGCCCTTTCGAGTTTTCAACTTGTCGAGTGTACAAATTTTTTGTTTATCCCTAATTTTTGCCTGAACCTCCCTTTCGGGTTTTCGATTCACCGGGATGCCCATTTTTGCCCAAGTCGCCTTTTCAGGTTTTCAACTTGTCGGGTCGTTTATGCGTAGTATCTTTTGACTATGTCTGTGTTCGCAGGGTGCGGCAGGTCGTCACCGTCCATGGTGGTTAAGATCATTGCCCTACCAGAAAAGATGTTCTTGATCATAAATGGTCCTTCGTAGGTAGGAGTCCATTTTCCCCTGGGATAACTTTGCGGCAAGATGATCCGCTTGATTACAAGATCCCTGACTTGATATACCTGGCGCCTGACTTTCTTGTTGAAAGCCTTGATCATTCGTTTTCGATACGTCTGACCATGACAAATAGCAGTAAGTCGTTTCTCATCAATCAAATTAAGTTGATCAAGACGAGTCTGAATCCAATCGTCTTCACTCAAACCAGCATCTTTCATGATTCTCAAGGAGGGAATCTGAACCTCGATAGGTAAAACAGCTTCCATGCCGTATACCAAAGAATAGGGTGTTGCCCCAGTTGATGTTCGTGCTGTGGTACGGTACCCGTGCAGAGCAAACGGTAACATCTCATGCCAGTCCTTGTAGGTGAATGTCATCTTTTGAATGATATTCTTGATATTTTTGTTCGCAGCTTCAAGCACCGTTCATCTTTGGCTGATAGGGAGATGAATTGTGATGTTGAATCTGGAACTGCTCGCACATAGCGGTGATCATAGTGTTGTTCAGGTTTGTACCGTTGTCAGTGATAATCCTATCAGGGATGTCGTACTGGCAAACGAGGTTCTGCTTGATGAAGCGGGCAACAACATTCTTTGTGATGGATGCGAAGGAAGCAGCTTCGACCCACTTGGTAAAGTAATCAATGGCCACCAGGATGAAACAGTGTCCATTGGATGTTGTAGGCTTGATCTCTCCAATCATGTCGATTCCCCACATTGCGAATGGCTAAGGAGCTGTTAAGAAATTGAGAGGAACTGGAGGTATATATACCTTGTCAGCGTAGATTTTACATTTGTGACAAGTACGGGAATGTTGATGGCAATCAGCTTCCATGGTAGACCAGTAATAGCCTGCCCGTAGAATCTTCTTAGCCATTGTATGACCGCTCGAGTGGGTGTCGAAGGTGCCATTATGTAGTTCAACCATGATTTTCTCAGCTTCAACCTTGTCCACACAACGAAGCAGAATGAAATCATGATTGCGCTTGTATAGGATACCATTGCTAATGAAGAACTTAGCCGATAACCTCTTTAAGAACTTTTTGTCGTTGACTGAAGCTCCTTCGGGGTATTCTTGTGCTTCGAGATACCTTTTGACGTCATGAAACCAAGGTCGGTCCACTACTTCATCGGTATTAATCTCGTGACAATGTGCAGGTTCGTCCATTCGTTCAATGGTAATTTGAGGAGCCTCATTATCCCAGTTAAGTTTAAACATGGATGACATTGTAGCTAGCGTATCTGCTAGCTGATTCTCTTCTCGCAGAAAGTGCTCGAAGGTGATCTGCTCGAAATATGGTAACAATGTCAGGACATGTTCTTTGTAAGGGATGAGGTTTGGATGTTTAGTATCCCACTCTCCTTTGATTTGACTGATAACCAAAGCTGATTCCCCAAATACAATCAAAGATTTGATTCCCAAGTCAATAGCAGCCTTGAGACCAAAGATACAAGCTTCATATTCGGCCATGTTATTGGTGCAGCTGAAGCAGAGTCTGGCAGTGAAAGGTGTATGGCAACCTTCTGGAGAAATAAGTATCGCACCGATACCGTTGCCAAGTGCGTTGGAGGCACCATCAAAGTACAGAGTCCATCGGGATCCTTGTTCAGGTCTGTTATACGGTCTGTTTTCTTCAATGTTGCTCAAAGTCATAATGTCCTCGTTGGGGAAGTCGAACATCATGGCTTGGTAATCTTCGACAGCTTGATGGGCTAGATGATCGGCTAGCACACTCCCCTTTATGGCTTTTTGGGTCGTGTATTGTATATCATATTCGGTGAGGATCATCTGCCATCTAGCGATTCTTCCGGATAGAGCAGGCTTTTCGAAGATGTACTTGATCGGATCCATCTTAGAGATTAGCAAAGTGGTATGTGTCAACATATACTGCCTTAGCCGGCAAGCAGCCCATACTAAAGCGCAGCAAGTTTTCTCGAGCAGTGAGTAGCGAGTCTCACAGTCGGTAAACTTTTTGCTAAGGTAATAAATGGCATGCTCTTTTTGGTCAGACTCGTCATGTTGGCCCAGTACGCACCCCATTTAATTCTCTAGGATAGTCAGATACATGATTAGCGGCCTTCCTTCGACGGGTGGTATCAAGATAGGAGGTTCCAGCAAATATTCCTTGATTTTATCGAAAGCAACTTGATAGTCATCATTCCATTTAACCACCTGATCTTTCTTCAACAGCTTGAAGATTGGTTCACAGGTAGATGTTAGGTGAGAAATGAACCTTGCGATGTAGTTTAGGCGTCCCAAGAAACCTCTGACCTCCTTTTCAGTGCGAGGGGCAAGCATTTCTTGTATAGCTTTTACTTTGGCAAGATCAACCTTAATTCCTTTGTTACTGACGATGAATCCCAAGAGTTTACCGGACCTGACTCTGAAAGTGCACTTGTTAGGGTTCAGTCTGAGCTTGTACTCTTTCAACCTGACAAACAGCTTTTGCAGATGGTTGAGGTGTTCTTCTTCAGTTTGTGAATGGGCTATCATGTCGTCTACGTAGACCTCTATCTCATGATGTATCATGTCATGAAACAAAGCTACCATGGCTCGTTGATAGGTTACCCCGGCATTATTCAGTCCGAATGGCATCACTTTATAACATAACGTACCCCACTGTGTAACAAAAGTAGTTTTCTCCATGTCTTCAGGGGCCATTTTGATCTGGTTGTACCCTGAAAATCCGTCCATGAAATAAAATACCTTTTGCTGAGCTGTATTCTCAACCAAGATATCAATGTGCGATAGTGGAAAGTCATCTTTAGGGCTAGCCCTATTTAAATCTTTGTAATCCACGCACATCCTGACTTTGTCGTCCTTCTTAGGCACGGGCACAATGTCAGCAACCCACAGTGGATAGGATGTAACAGCAAGAAAGCCAATGTTGAACTGCTTCATCACTTCAGCTTTGATCTTTTCAGACATGTCGGGCCTCATGCGGCAAACTTTTTGTTTAATTGGTGGACAGTCTTCTCTTGTAGGGAGATGGTGAACCACAATATCTGTATCAAGTCCCGACATGTCTTTGTAGGACCAAGCGAAGATCTCAACATATTCATTCAACAGTTGAACTAAGCACTCTTTGACACTTGACTCTAGGTTGGCACCCACTCTAACTTCTTTTCTGTCTTTAGCAGTACCCAAGTTGATTGTCTCTAACAGCTCTCCATGGGGCAGAATAGCCCTTTCTTCCTGTCGTAGAAGTCTATCCAACTCTCCCGGCACCTCACAGTCTTCATCACCTTCGTACTCGGCATGATTGACCAGATCTTCAGAGTCACTGAAGGCCATAGAAGAATTGTTACCCATGGAATCCATAATGGATGGGTACCTGTATTGGTGAGTGTGGGTGTGTGTAAGGGATAGCCACCTTTAAACAAATAAAATGTAAAAAGAAAGAAAATGAACACAAAAGTTTATATATGAAAACGTCCATGATTCATTAAAATGGCATATGAAGATGAAAAACCAAACCCTTACAAATGGACCTATGTACCTCGGGTAAGGCACAAGGTTAAAAGTGTACGAATTATTTAGGAATTATTACAAACCAACAGAAATGTTTGAAAGATAAATTATTGATTGATGAAAGTAATAGGAATAAAGTCCTTTGCCTTCCAATTGCACAAGCCTCCTTCAATGGTATGGAAAATCCAGTCTTCAAGGTTGCTCTCCTCTTTACCATCCTCCAAAGCACTGACTCCATGATGGGTGATCTTCACTGGTGGTCCTCCAGCCCGGGAGTGACGCACAGCCTTCTGACTAGCAGTAGTGAAACCCAAGCCGAACTTATCAAACTTGAAAGGAAAATCGGGAAGTTTCCCCCAGATTGTGCTTCCTCCTTCTTCAATCACAGCCTTTGCATCTTTGAGTGACGACATATAAGGTGGAGGTCGGGTAATCATGGGTACAGAAGGCACTGCCGCAATCTCCAGAGCCACCTCCTCAAAATGCTGAAAGGGGGTTTCGATGAATTCACCATCCAATTCCACATAGCGGAAAGAATTAAGATGGCTTATCATGTATTCCTCTTCACCATGAACTGTCACAATTTTCCCCTGGACAGGGTACTTGAACTTCTGATGCAGGATTGAAGTAACGGCTCCAGCACGATGAATCCAGGGTCTTCCCAACAAGCAAGAATAGAAGGGACGGATGTCCATGATATAGAATATGGAATTGAAGGTTTCAGTGCCCACTTTAATCGGGATGTCCACCTCCCAATGGACCATCCGTTTAGAACCATCAAAGGCTCTGACAATGATGTTGCTGGGCTTCAAAGTTAGACCTTCACAATCTAGCCTATCTAATGCTTTCTTTAGTAAGACGTTCAACGATGAACCAGTGTCTACTAGAACATGTGCCAGAGTAGTCCCTCTGCATTCTACCGAGACATGCAGGGCGTCATTATGTTCTCTTCCTTTGACTGTTAGATAAGCGTCGGAGAACCCTAGACCGTTGTCTGCTGTTAGGCTAGCTACACATTCTTGAAACTGATCCGCGGAGGTTTCCTGGGGCACATGGACCATCTTCAAGAATTTGATCAAAGCTTTGGCATGAGCTTCGAAACAGAGCAACAGGGCCAGCATATAGATTTTTGAAGGGGTTTGCCCCAGTTGTTCAACGACATCATAGTCGCTTTTCTTAATTATTTTTAAAATCTCCTCCATTTCCTTTTGAGTGGTCTCGGGGATGACCAAAGGCTGAGCCCTCGTCCTGACGGGCGCTTCTTGGATCCCCTTACCTTTATCAGCAGCAACAGCAGAGGGTACAACTACGGGAGTAACAATTTCTTCAATAACTGGAGTTCGCACAAATATGTTAACCGGCACAGGAGTAACCTTAGGAGCATTTGAGGGTCCGAAGATTTCCCTTGGAGGAGCAATCTCTGGAGAGAAAATTCTTCCGCTGCGGGTGATTTTACTCGTCCCAGCAATATTTCCTATGTCAGGAGTCTCTTCATTGGAACTTTCTTCAACTGATTCAATCTGCTTAACACCGTGGTAGAAGATCTCTCCTCCATAATTCCACGGTATTGATTTGTTGGACTTGTATGGGATAGGCCCCGACATAGTTATCTTCAGAGGTACAATCTTTGGATCGGATGTAATCTTAATAGGTCTTTTAGAGACCTTGGAAAGATTGGCGGAAATGGTAATTATAGCAACATCGTTGATAGGAGTCGGAGTAATAGGAGTTTTTTCAAAGAGGATTTCTTGATTATCCATTAGGCGTTGGACGCCTAACTTCAACAATGGACAGTCGGATTGTAAGGACGACCAAAGGTAGCAATCTTTTTCACAGCCCAGGAAAATTCCAGCTTTCAACAGATTCATCTTGATTATCGGTAACGGAGTCATCAAATCATCAACAATAGCAACATACATATCCTCTTCAACAACATGGACATTGTGACCATGTTTTGGCATTGGAGCAGAGATCACGTTAGGCTTTTCAGGGGCGTCAAATTCAACTTCTTTAGCATCTATTAAATCCTGAATCTTATTTTTAAGGGCCCAACAATTGTTGGTGTCATGCCCCAAGTTGTCTGAATGATAAGCACACTTAGTGTTTGAATGGTAGTAAGGAGAAGATGTATTCGGATTCTTCGGCGCCTCTTTCAAACTTGCAAGGTTTAACTTCAAAAGATGAGGGAGAACCTGAGCAGGTGTCATGTTGATCCGAATGAATTGCCGTGCAGGCTTTTCCACCCTTGCTTGGTTGGTTCTGGGTTGATTGTTTCTAGGCTGATCAGCTGCAGACTTCTGTATCATTACAGCCCCCACCGCTGGCTGGCGCTCAACTCTTCCTTGACTTCTCTGAGAGTAGACAGCTGATACCTCTTTCTTTGCAGGAAAAGTCTTTTTGATGGCAGCGGAAGTAGATGCATCCTTTTGAATTTTTCCGCTCTTGATTCCAACTTCAACTCTCTCACCGGTCAAAATCAACTCGGTGAACCCCACAGACGAACTTCTAATCAGGTGATTGAAAAAGGGTCCTGACAGTGTACCCAAGAACATATCTACCAGCTCTCTCTCAGATAGAGGTGGTTGTACTCGCCCTGCCAAGTCTCTCCATTTCTGGGCTTACTCTTTGAAACCTTTATTTGAGACCATGCCCATACTCTGTAATTGAGTACGGGTTGGTGCTAAATCCGTATTATATTGATACTGTCTGTAGAAGGCAGCATCCAAATCCTCCCAATTGTGCACATCAGACCTCTCTAGCTGGTAAAACCAATCTAACTGCGTCCCCGAAAGACTGTCCTGGAAGAAATGAACCCACAAGTCCTTATCAGAAGAATGAGGTTGGATTTTTCTGACGTAAGACCGCAGATGCATCTTTGGACAAGACAAACCATCGTATTTAGCAAAAAGAGGCACCTTGAATTTAGGGGTAATGACAATCCCAGCAACCAACCCTAACTCTTCGAAGTCCAGCCCAAGCACTCTTTGCACCTCCATAGCTTCCAGACGCTCTTCCAGATTCTTGTACTTGTCGTCTGCAGGAGGGTACTGCTGCTCAGAATAATCTTCATCCTCTTCATCTTCTTCTTCCTCAAACTCAGATTGCACGGCAATTCCTTTACCTTTACCAACCCCTTCATCAGATATTGAGGGGAAATCCAGGACCCTTCTAGCTTGACCTTCAAATCTTCTACCCATAGTAGCCACACCAACCCTCTTCTTTTTCTTTTTCTCCTTTTCCTTTTCCAGTAGAGTTTTGAGCTCCTCCTGGCCCTTTGCCAAGGTCATGAGTAGCTGTTGGAACTGTGAATTCTACGCTTGTAAGTCTTTGACCGTCTGCTCTATATCCATCTTGCTGAAATAAACAGCAGAGAGATAAGGAAACCTGGTATGAAGACCTGCTTATGCATATGATGAATGGTGTGTTATTCATGTAATGCATTCAAGGATTCAGAAATTCAAATTTGTTGCACACAAAAAGAACAAACGTCATATTAATAACAAGAATTTGTTAGTACATAAATGCCCCATGGGCAAAATAATACAAAATTCTAATGTAAAAAGATGTTGCGCATCCTCTTTGGTGTTATGTAGGTGTTGAGAGTCTGCTCTTCATGGAGTTGGCGAGTAAGTTCCAAAACCTTCTTCTTGCTGGCGTAGAATTGGGCTTCAAAAGTGTCGCGTTCTCCCTTGAGTTGTATCCAACTCCTTTGCAAATCTTCAAGTGATGTTGGCATGTCAGGATGTAGGAGGGTGTATGGAACCTCTCCTTCCAAAACAGGCTCTTTGATCACAGGAAGTATGTAGGGGTAAGGCATCATAAGACTCTGGGCGCGGGTTCATACCCACTTGAGGTAAGGCTCAAGGGGGATGGAATTCTTGTGTCCCAAGGTCTTACTATCCACCTTGTTGGGCATTCTCCAAGCTCAGATAAACCTTTGTCGAAGTCCTTGATCGTCGTTGTCAACGTCAAAAACCAAGTCTGGAATCAGCATGTCATGTGGGCCATCCCTTCGGGCATACCCAAACTGTCTCAGAGCCAAGCAAGGGCTGTAGGTAATGCCTCCCATAATGCCAAGTAGTGGGACATTAGGGAATTCCCCACAACGATCAATGATGATAACATTTTCTCTGGACCGAGAACACCAATGAACATCTGAATGTGTAAGAGTCATCAATCGTTGTGACCACCTCAAACCCTGCTCATTCTTCAAGATTGATTGGGGAAGGTGAGAAATAAACCACCTTGCTAGAAGAGGAGTACATCACATGAGAACACCTCTTTTCCTCATTGTTCGTGTTTGAAATGAGTGGAGGATATCCCCAAGCAATGTAGGCATCGGGTTGCGAGCCATAAAAATTTTGACAGCATTGACATCTATAAGCTGGTCAGGGTTAGGGAACAAGACCAACCCATAGATGAGAAGATCCACAATATCCTCAAAAGCTTGTAAGTCCAATGAATTCCAGCAGCTTTTGGCCTTCTCAAACAGAAACTTTGACAAGAAACCCTTGACACCACTTTTGGTTTCCCAATGACCTATGATATCAGATGGTTGCAAGTGTATGGCTTGAGCAACATCTTCAGGCTTTAGATCTCTTTCTGTATCGTTGTAGGGTAGTTGATGGAGAATAGGAATCCTCAAGAGTTGAGAAAATTCCTCCAAATTAGGCCCAAGCTGGTAATCAGGAAATGTGAAGCAGTGTTGTATGAGGTCAAAGAACTGGAAGAGAACTTTCACCATGTCTTCCTCAGTGTTGGTGTTGACTAAGTTGAGAAGACGACCATGCCTCTCGGTGAATGGAGAATTCTCAGGAATCCTTGAAGTAAGCTCCTTGAGTTGAGGTGGAATTCTCACAAGGTTGACTTGAATGGTTTTCCTGCGAAGTGAATCCATTACCTACAGAACAGGAACAAAGATGAAGATCCAAATCCTTGAAATGGTTAGTGGATGCACATGATGCTTTATGATGTTTATGATGTTATGCACAAGTATATATGTACAAACAAGTCACACAAGTTCCTAGTTTCAGGCTTGCATGGGGTTTCATAGGTAAGTACCCTCTTGAAGTTTAGTTGGCTCAACCTGTCCTATAAATAGTAACCGGGTTCTAAGGAGCTCGATATCACTGGATTATTTTCTGTTTTCATTGTTTCAGTTTAACCACATAACTGGAGACCGAAATATTCCAATAAAACAACCCTCAATGACTGTAGTATCGAGTATCTACCAACTTCGGACTGCACCAAAGTCGGTCATCTCGCTACCCCTAAAAAGGCCAAGATGGTCAAGTAAAGGTTCTAAAAGTCCATTAGTGCTTCATGACATCACTCGGCGGCCCCGTATTCTCTTTGATTAACTCAAAGGCTACCGGTATTGTGATACGGTGGGAAGAGAACTGACTGTTTTGGATATATTGGTTCGCGTTTTGCGTTTGTTTTTGCAAAATGTCGCGGTAAGCAAGAGTCGCCATCGCCTTTTATTTTATCCAACAAGGAAAGGACAAAAGCACAGAAAAATTCCTTTTTGAGATGTTTCTCGGGTTCGGGAGGTAGATTATAGAAAGGGAAGGTGTTAGCACCCTTTCTATCCGTGGTTATCCACTGGCTCTTAGGTACTTGCTCATTGTGTTTTCAAAAGTTTGCTTTTCTTTGTGATTGTGGGTTTGAAAAGAGTTTTTGTTTTGAAGAGGAGTGTAAGTTCGAAAAGTTTTGTTTTGTTTTAAAAGGAGCAAGTACTTAAGAACCATCTACCTACTCAAAAAGGAATTAAACTGCACAAGTGTCCTTTAGATAATGCTATCCCACTAATGAGGAATAGGTAGCACCGTCGTTGGAGTTTTCGGGTCAATTCGATTAAGGGACGTGTGGTCGCTAAAGCAATGTTAGGACGCCTTAGCGGTAACCCTAATATCCTAGATCATTTTTCCGAGGCAACCGTTTCGAGGCAACTATGATCTTTGGACAAGAGGGCGACCTCTAAAACTTCCTATACTCAATGACCACGTTCGAGGCAACCAAGTGAGGTGTACCCTAGGAGTGGCATGTGCAAGTGTGTTATTTCGGTTAATTTTTATCTGTACATGTTAATGGTGAGCTATTGTTGATTTTAAATTAAAGATTGATCTTGTCATGCATTGCCTATTTATCAAACATCTAACATTAATATTGTGCGGAAATTAAATTGCGGGAAATTAAATCTAAGCTATTACAAGGTGTCGGGTATTTACATCGCCAAAGACAAACCCTTTAAAATTAAATTGCAAAAAGTAAATAAAAGCGATAAATAAATAAAATCCTAATTAAAAAACTATTACATTCCCGAAGCAGTTACAATATTGAAATATGTATCAAAAGTAATACGCGCGCGAGAAAATTAAATTGGAGTGTCTTAGGGTTTTGACCCTTTTTATTAAAGAAAGCATATATTTTTTTGTCATTTTGAATTAAAATGGAAATTATATCTAAGTTAATCAATTAATTAATTAAATGAAAATATTTTTGGATTTTTTATAATTAAAGAAATAAAATAAGAATGGTTAAAAGTTATTAAAAAAAACCTAATTCTAAATTATTTTTAATTTATTGCAAAATATGTTAAAATTATACCTAATTAAAACTAAATAAATTAATTATTGTTTATGTACAAAATAATGAAATAGTGAAATTAATAAAAATATTATTTTTTATTTGGGTTTTCTGATTTTTTGTTATTAAGAAAATAAATAATTTGTTAGTGAAATAAATAATAATTAACTAAATAATTAAATAAAAGAAATATAAAGAGAAGAAAGAAATAAACCAAAATGGGGGGTTTGGGCCTGATCTGGGTGTATGATCAGCAATTTTTGAGGCCCAGAACGTCCAGCCTTGTTTGACCTTTGTGATTCACTACGTGCTTGTTGACCAGGGAGTATGATGAGCGTGCAATCTGGGCCCCTGGATCTGATCTGAGACCACCTGGCTAGCATCTGGAGAAGGGCATATGGTGAGCTGCATCCTAGGCGCTACATGTGAACACCTGAAGAAAAAATCAAATAAAGTTTTGGGGGACCTGGGATTCGAACCCAATTCCCAATGCTCAATGACACACTTCCTTTTCCAACTCATCCATGCTGCTTCTGTTAGTGGAACGCATAATAAACATTATATTGAAAACGATTGATTATGCCTGAAAAAATAAATAAAAAATGCGCTAACAATTTAAACAAGCCAATGACGCTAATCCACGTAATCGTCTTCCCCAATGTATCCATGGTTCGTTTACCTGCGGATTTTTATCCGCAGGAAGATTCGTAGGGTATTTCAAAAATCTCTCCCAGGCCATGTAAACGAAATCTAAGAGTACCAATATGATCGTCTCTCTTCCCTGAGCACGAATATGGCCATGGTTTGCCTTGATTGTACCTGTGCCAAGAATGCCTAAAAACAACACAAGAAAACCCTAGATTCGGGTATCATGATACAGGCTCTAAAAATAAAATTGAATATTGCCAAAACGTTCTAAATCAAACAACAAACACAAATATGCCAAGATTTTAAAGAAAAGATGCAAGAATTGGAGACTTGGATTTCATGTTCAGCGCTTGGTTCATGGACACTTACAGCGAGTTTTAGGCAATGAGAATGCTTGGTTTTGATTGGTATCGCTTCAGGGGATTGCCATCAAGAGAGTTATGTCAAGCTTTTGCATTGAATCGAGCTCTAATGTTGTTTTTGATCTCCCACTTTTTCACACTTTTTCCAAACTTTGTATGGCCGTTTTTGCAGTTCTTTGTGCGTGTTTTTTCTTTGTGTGGCTTGTACAAGTATTATAGGATGAATCAGGTTTAATCTTTTGTCCTGAATCCATGCGCATTGAAGATTCATGATTTGATTTTGATCACCATTATGAAGTTTCCAAAAATAGCCCAAATCTGATTTTTTTTTATGCATGAAAAGCCTTGATACGAATTTGATTTGATGAATCATGAAAATTGAAAGCTACAATGATCAAAAAGATATCATTCCATTCATTTTTAGATTTTATTTGATTTATTATTGATTAAAAATGAATTAAATCAATAAAAATTAAATAAAATAGAAAAATAAATGATTGGTCATGAATTTAAGGATGGGACACGTGTGTGGTATGACAAGACCAAATCAAGTGGAAAAAAGTGGGCCCTTTTGTCAAAAATTGGAGTTTTGAGGATAGTTGACGTTTGGCAATTTTGGAAAAATGCCCAATTTCAACAATGCATAACTTCTTCAATTTTGAACTTTTGGAGGTGTTCTTGGACTTTTTAGAAACCTTGAGATGTCCTCTAACCAACCCTTTTGATATCATCTCATTTTTATCTTCCATGCTCAAGTTATAAGCTTTGGAAAAAAAGGTGTTTTTGTTGACTTTCAAAAATGACCTATAATATCCAAATTTGTAACTTTTTGTGAGTGCATTTCTTGATCTTGGGGTGTGAAGATGGTTTGTAGTAAATTGAATCCTCTTAAAAATGAGATTTAGATGGGTCATTTCTCATAAAGTGTGAGAAAGTTATGCTTGGTCAAAGCTGAGTTGACTTTTCCTGCAAAACCCTAATTTAGCAACTTTTGAATCTTGATGAATCTTGAGCAATCCTTGATGAATCATGATCAACCCTGGATCAAATGATGAATTATCCTTCAAAATGAGAATGTTGAAAAAAAATCTTGAGGTTTGACTGTATTTAGGTCACAGTTGACTTTTGCCCTAGCATAGTCGATTTTTGGACCTCTTGAGCAATTGACTGACCAAACTTTCTCTGCAAGGCTTGAAATTTGACATGGATGAACTTAATAACATATTAGGACATTTGGGAGAACTTGAGGTCATTTGGATGTAAGGAACTTGATGCAACACAAAACCCTAATTTTGACTTGACTGCCTTAGGAGGTGATTTGACTGTCCAACTCTTGAGTCATCTTGAGCAACTTGAAGATCATTCTTGACAAATCTTGAGGAATATGGGAGGGCAAATTTTGGGGTACAACAGTTGCCCCTGTTCAATCTTCTTAAACCTGAGGATATAGATTGGTGTTCGGGCCTTTCGTGGTCCGAAGGTGGAAGATGATTGAACACTAGAGTGCCCAGAAATTTGCACTCGCATGAATTAGTATTTGTCTTGTGATGTTGGGAATGGGCTTACAGATGCCATTGGGAGATTGATGATGGGATATGGGCTTAACGATGCCATCCGAAGGAGTGTCGATCGCGTAAGAGATTCCTTAGCGAGAGCTTGTATACCTGTTGTTGAGGGAGATTCCGCTGGGGAATGTTGTTCTTTGTCTTAGGAGAAATAGAACTTTAGGAGCTTCGGTCATCCGTTATTCTACTGGGGAATCATCTCTGTTGAATTTTAGGAGATTCGGTCGTCCGTTATTCTACTGAGGAATCATCTCCGTTGAAGAGGTGAGAGTGAACTACTATCTGGTCGTAACCCAGGCTTCATAGTGATAAGACTGACTACTATATGGTCGTAATCCAGGCTTTACAGTGACTTACTGGGGAGATGAGATTAAACTTGCTATCCGGTCATAATCCAGGCTTTGTAATACCTCACTTCTTATCTTGTCAAAATCCAGGCTTCAGAACAAATCAAGTGGTTATCCGGTCGCATCCGGGCTTCCTTTTGACTGTTGGATTTACTAGTATCCGGTCGAATTCGGGCTTCATAGTAACTGGCTAGGTAAACTGTTATTTGGTCGTAATCCAAGCTTCATATTGTCCCTTAACGCTATATGGTCGTAATCCAGGCTTCACGATGTATCATACCACTATCTGGTCGCAATCCAGGCTTCGTAGTACTCTTGGTTGATATCTGGTCGTAATCCAGTCTTCACAACAACTTCTACCATTATTTGGTCGTAATCCAGGCTTCAAGGTCTTGTATTGCTTTCTAGTCGTAATCCAGTCTTCACAATAACTTGCTGAGGTGTTATCTGGTCGTGATCCGGGCTTCAGGGCTTGTGTTTATGATATACCACTATCTGGTCGAATCCAGGCTTCATGGTACTTACTGGGGCATAAACTATTATCTGGTCGTTCTCCGGGCTTCATAGCTTGCTTTTGAGAGATGTCACTATCTGATCGTAATCCAGGCTTTGTGGTAGTCTGATATTATTATCCGGTCGTAATCCGGGCTTCACAATATGCTGTAGAAATTAAGATACTATTCGGTCGTACCCGAGCTTCATGACTTGAATTTTGATTGTATCTTTCCTGAAAGGTAAATGTTAGCTGTATGCAATGCATGATATGTATCAGGCAATGGTGTTCTCAAAATAAATGAGATTGTATGGTATGGTGCGTATATGCATGTGGCATGATGTATGGACATGTAATGTTTTAGCTGGGGAAAATAAATCCCGAAGTTGCTGGAGAATAGAGTTGAATTCTTCGTTTCCGCTGGGGAATGGTGAACGAAGGTGATTGTGAGAATAAACCTGCAGGAGAAAAGAACTCCGTTGGGGAATAAACTGATGAAGATATTACTCTGAGGGGAACTACTCTATAGGGAAGAGATGTTCTGCTGAGGATTATGACGATAAACTCTGCTGGAGATTTCGTTGACAAACTCTGTTGGGGATTTTAATGATGAACTCCGCTGGGGATGGATTACCGTTGCTGGTGATATAGAATCTGTTGAGGATAGAACTCCTGCTTGGGGAAAGAAAGAACTTCGCTGGGGATGATCTTTCAGTTGCAACCTGCTGAGGATAACCCAGTTAGACTCTTGTGGGGATAACCCTCTAAATTTGGATGGGGCGATTTATTTGCGCTCTGCCGGGGATAAGCTTCCAGAATCTATTGGGGGAGATGATTCAACTTTGTCGAGAAAGATTTTTAGATTGCGCTGGGGGAAATGACTCCACTGGGGGTATCTTGTATTCCTTCGGGGAACATTCTTATACTCCGTTGAGGAATATTAAGCCTGTCGGGGATACTCTTATGCTTGTTGTGGAATATCTTATACTCCGTTGGGGAATATTAAGACCTTCTGGAGATACCAAACCTTTTTAGGGCTGATGGTAGATTAACTCTGCTTGGGGAGAGTATTGTTGATTCGTTCATGGTTGCAAGTCTCAGCTGGGAGAGCTACCATTACTGTCTTACTTTGCGGGGAGTGACGGTATCTTAGTCATATTCTTCAGCTGAACCTACCTTAGTACCTTGGTGGACAGAGCAACTAGACAGCTCAGACAATTCTTATTGCCCCTGCTTCTGATATTACCCGTAATTCGTCCTTTGTTTCGCATGTAAATTTTTATGAGCAGCAATTAGTGTCAAATGCATATATCAAAAATGAACATTGGACGTTTTTTGCAAAACAAAACAGATAAAGGAAAAACAGTTTGAAATTTGTCTGAAAATGAATTTGTGTTGATTTTGAAGTTTGCCTGTAAATAGGCATTTTTGTACAAGAGGCTGACGTCCTAGTAAGAGAACGCCGCTGAACAGATAGAATTTACAATTTGTGAAAAGAAAACAAAAACAGCTAATGTGAATAATCCCACTGGGTTCCCATTCTGCTATTGCCTTTATATCTTCAAGCGTCTCATCACTTTTGCTGCTTAGTTGAAGATGAATCTGATTGATCGGTGTCGTCCGAGCTTGATAGTCGATACCGAAGTCTGGATGTAAGGTGATCCAATGAGACATAGTGTTACGCTTTAATCCCTAACTTTTTCCTGGACCGCCCTTTCGGGTTTTCAGTCCACCGGGATACCCATTTTTGCCCAAGCCGCCTTTTCAGGTTTTCGACTTGTCGGGTGTACAAATTTTTTCATTTTCATCCCTTATTTTTACCCGAACCCTTTTGGTTCGCCGGGAAGCCCTTATTTTTGCCTAGTCCAGTCAACCTAGCGGGTCTTTTATTATGCGTAGTGTGATACGGTGGGAGAACTGACTATGGTTTTGCGTTTGTTTTCGCAAATGTTTCGGTTGAGCAAGAGTCGCCACCGACTTTTTATTTTATCCTAAGGAAAGGTTTAAAAAGCACAGCAAAAACCTTTGAGATTTTTCTTGGGTTCGGGGAGTAGATTATAGAAAGGGAAGGTATTAGCACCCTTTCTATCCATGGTTATCCATGGGCGCTTAGTTACTTGCTTATATCACTTGCCTTTTGTTTTCAATTGTTTTAAATGGTGTTTGTGTGTGTGGGTTTGAAAAATGTTTTGAAAAGAAGCCAATGTGGTGGCAACCCTTGTAATGATCCATATGGGGATGTATACAAAGATGTATGTCTTTTGAAAAGGTTTTCATTTGTTTTTGAAAGTTGTTTTGAAAGTGTTGTGAGGTGTGTTTTAGAAAATAGGCAAGTGTTTTGTTTTTGCAAGTTTGATTCAAGTAACTAAGGGTTTATCTACTCCTAAATTTCTCAAAGACTATTGCTATGTTTTAACCCTTTTCATAAGTTTGTTCCACCATTGTATTTGGTGGACAATCTCATGTTAGGATGTGAAAGGGACGGGCGCGGGTCATCGTTTGGACCATAATTGCAATGGTGCCAAGTATCTTTGGGCATTTTCTTTAAGGGACTTGATCATTTGTTTGGCAATATTTTGAAAAGTGTTATCGAGGGACTATGATCATTCAATTTGTTTGTTTTGCCCAAAGAGACCTAACATGCAATATGGCCCATTTATTTGAAGGCAACAAAGTGGAATACCCTTGGGGGTGCAAGTGTGATTTGTGTGTCCATTTTCATGCTTGTTTGTCTTGAGATTAGGTCATAACTATTTTGTTCGTTTTATTCGCATATAAACCCTAATTCTAGCATTGTATACTTAGAAAGCGATAAAGTGCGAAATTTAAACTCCTACGCTATTACAACACAATAATATAGGGAGGGGGTACAAATGTTCAAATGGGGAGGTATTTAGACAAGAACTTGAATCTAAGCTATTACATCATTTGCTTTGGATATTTACAATATAATTTAATTGCATAAATAAAATAGAAATAGAACAAATATGCAAGAATGCAAAAAAGGTTTTTTATATGTATGAAAAAAAGTATTATTTATGTAAAATAAAAAGAAAATAAAAAAGATATTATTTTTGAAGTATTTTCAATTTTAGGGTAAAACCCTAATTCTATTAAACAAAATGTATTATTTATTAATATATACAATATTTATCATTTATACACAAAAATAAAATAAGAAAAGAAATATATTTGTAAAAAATGATTTTTTAGTGTTAAATATTAATAAAATATAATATGTATATTTTTAGTATTTTATTCTAAGTATATTAATAAATATATATATTTATGTTTTAAGTTCTAAATATGTATTATATATAAAAAATAATAATATTTAATATTTAATAAAAAAAAGTAATTTTTCTATAAAATATTTTCAGAAAGTAAAACAAAAATAAAAATGTATAGAAATGCATTTGTACTATTTTTTTAGTATTTTAAACAAAATATATATATATCTATTTATGTATAAACTAAAAGAAAATTAAATAAATGCCTAACAAAATCAAAAATAGTGAGAAAAAATATTTTTATATTTTTAATGTCATGAGAAAAAATAAACAAAGTCAATCAAAAAAAGAAAAAGTCAAAAAGTCAAAGAAATAAGCAAATGGGCCTTGGGGGTGTAAAAGCAATTATGTGGTGCAAATAAGAAAAATATTCCAGGCCCAGCCCAGAAGACCTGTCTTCAACCTCCAGCAAACAATGTTTGAAAAAATACGCGCGCCTCTTGCTTCAACATCAAGATCCTGATTCTTTGATTTTTAATGAAAACTTTCAACACAAAAAATATAAAGCATCATCTCACGATTTCATACATATAAAGAACATGATCTAACTCTCAGAAATGAGAGAGAATTTCTTCTCTCCCAATTTTTAACCTAATTTTTGTTCAAAGTTCAGGAATCAAATTCTTGCAACACATATAATATAAATAAAATCTAATTATATGGGCATGTTCAGGGCAATGATTATGACATATTCTCTTCACAAACCTAAAGCTAACAATGCCTAATAAGAGAGATACGGATTCAAAAACTTACCTGTTCAGTTGAAGTTCAATCTGGAAATGTAGGAACTTTCAGTGCAAGGTGATGATTGGAAAAGCTTCCTTGAGGTCCAGGGATGCTATTCCAATGTTTACTTTGTCTTGAAAGCTTCTGAATCGAGCTAGAGAACTTCACCTGCAAGTCAGAAATGTGAAAATGGTGGAACCAGTTAGAGGGATTACAGGTCGTGTTTTTGCTTTTGGTTAGCTTGCATAGATGTTAGGGGATGTATGTGAACTGGTTTGGACAAGAATGCTTGAAGGGATTGAGAGATGATACTCAAACTGCAGGCCTTGCCCTGTTTTTGTAGTTTGAGAGTGATTCTGAGATTGAGGGTGTTTTGAAGGCTAAGGGCTCGTGTATTAGCTTGGTTGTGTTGTGTGGAATGTGTTTGATAACTTTGTCTAAGTGTTCTTGAGCTGATATGGAAGTTGGTATGTGTTATGGCACTTTTCTTCAACTTTAAGCAACAAATGTCAACTTGTGTTTCTAGGTCAGTAGAGGACCCCTAATCCTGCTGCAAAGCTTCTCTTGATCAGTGTGTTATGCTCATAATCTTGTGCCAATCAGATTTGCAATGTACTTGTTGGATTTTCAATTTGACATAAAGTGCAACTTTTCAAGAATGGATATTATGCTTTATCTATAAATGGATTAATCTTGCATACAATGTCCAAACTCATAGAACAACACCTTGGTACAAAGGATTGGCATTAAATTATGGAGTGTAGATGAGATAAAAGACCTGTAATCTAGCTTAAGGCATGCTGAGTTCAAATTGCAAGGTTATGGACATGTAACTTGGTCATGAACAAAGTGAGTTTTTGCCATTTTGCAAAATTCGATTCTCCCTAACCATGAGGTTGTTTGAGAAGTTCTTGGACATTTTGGAAAGCTTGGAATGTGTACTACAATCCATCTTTGAAATGCAAATTGAAATTCCAAGTGGAAGTGTATGGAAAATGGTCTTGAAGTTAGGTAAAAACTTGTCCAAAATAGGTCAAATTTTCACTAAGTTAAGAATGGTTTAGTGCCCTTATTCAAAAATTTGTAACTTGAGATACAAGCCTCAAATGAGAAAACTTTGTGAACCAAAGTTGTAGATTATGTAACAAGCTACAACTTTCATGTTTTGACTTTTGTTTGAATCCAAATGAATCATGGTGAAAAAGTGGGGCAAAGTTGGGAAAAAATTAGGGTTTTCCATAACTTAGAAAAATTCTAAGTTATGAAAAATTCCATTTCAAACCCTAATTTGCATTTTGAGATTTCTTGATGAACAAGTTTCATGATTTGGCATGTTTTGATGAAAAATGAATCTTGACTCTTGATTTTTGACCAAAAAGTCAAAGTTTGACTTTTCAGTATACAGTCAAAATTGATCAATTGACTGGGAAATTCAACTATCAATCTTGTGTATTTGGGGTCTTTTGAACTTGTTGAGAATGTCAAGATAATTCCATGGGGTCCTTGAGTCCATATGTGATCTTGGTTTGCCATTGGCTAGGTCAAACAGTCAAAAATTGCCTTTGTGCAGTCAAAACCCTAAAAATGACCATTTTGCCCTTTTGATGATCTGATCAAATTTCTTGTGGAATTGTGATCCAAACTTGATCAAATGGTCCATATGAGTTCATAATGTTGATGTGGGTAAATTTTCATGAGATTTGACTGTCAATTGGCCACAGTTGACTTTTTCCCCAATACAGCTGATTTCTAGGTCATCTGTCCAATTGACTGGGCAAAACTTGGAATCAAGACTTGAAACTTGGTATGGATAAACTTGGGAGTCCAACATGAAGCATGAAAGTCATCTTAGGCATTTTAGGTCAAAACATCTTTGTTCAAACACAAACCCTAATTTGGGTCCATCAGTGCAAGGAGAAATCTTGAGCAGAGGAAACCCTAATTGGATCTTGATCTTCAAAGGTCTGGTGATGAGAAAATGTTGAGGAAATGGGAGGGCAAATTTTAGGGTACAACAGTTGCCCCTGTTCAATCTTCTTGAACCTAAAGAGTTAGATTGGCAGGTTTGTCTTTCGTGACTCGAGGGTAAAAGGAGATTGGACACTAGAGTGCCCGGAAATTTGCACTCGCATGTTGGAGTCTCAACAATGTGATGCCGGGAATGGGCTTACAGATGCCATCTGAAGATGTGACAGAACCTTGTCAGGAATGGGCTTATAGATGCCATTTGGAAGTGTTGATCGCATAAGAGATTCCTTAGCGAGAACTTGTGTATTTGAGAAAGACAGATGTTTTCCTGGCTTGTTACAGGTGTTTGATCTTCAATCTCTTTATGCAGATATGCCCTGGCTAGATACAGGTGTCGAGTCTACAAATGGTTGCTCACAGATGTGCCCTGGCTGGATACAGGAATCGAATCCGGAAATAGTTGTCAACAGATATGCCCTGGCTGGATACAGGAATCGAATCTTCGAACTCTTCAGACGTGCCCCGGCTAGATACAGGAATCGAGTCTGGAAATGTGGTCAACAGATATGCTCTGGCTGGATACAGGAGTCGAATCCGGAAATGTTGTAGTTGATAGATGTGCCCTGGCTGGATACAGGAATCGAATCTGGAACTCTTCAGACGTGCCCTGGCTAGATACAGGAATCGAGTCTGGAAACTGATCACTCTCAGATGTGCCCTGGCTAGATACAGGTATCGAATCTGGAATTTGTGACAGTTGAAGGTAGTTGTCTTTAGGATTGTCTTTTTCCCTGAAAAGGCAAAACATAAGTTGTATGCAATGTCATGATGTATGATATGCCTTATGCTTTAACATGAGACAGTATTGTATGCACTTATCATGTATGTAAGCAGGATGTATGAAAACGTGAAATGTTTATGAATGTATTTTTGTCTTAGGAAGATGAATCCTTGACGATCGGCCAGGGAATTGCTCTGTGGGAGAGATACTTTGCTGAAGTTTTGACAAGAGACCTGCTGAGGACTTCAATGATGGATTCCGCTGGGGATAATGATGATAAACTCTACTTGGGGAATACCAAAGACAAACTCCTGCCGGGGACTGAAAGAACCTTGCCGAGGGCGATTTTCCATGGCAAATAGCTGAGGATAACCCAGTTATAAACCCTGGTGAGGAATAACTCTGAATAAAGCTCGGGAGAGACGTCCGTATTCTGCAGGGAACAAGCTTCCAGAATCTACTGGGGATAAGCTTTTGGACCTGCCGGGGAAAGTTGACGACTTCACTGGGGGAAGTATTGCTGAATCTTGCCTTTCTCTGCGGGGAGCTGAGATCATTTGGTCACATTCTTCAGTCGAATCTACCTTGGTACCTTGGCAGACAAAGCAACCAGACTGCATCAGGCAACTTCACATTGCCCCTGTTTCTGATGTCACCTGTAATTAATCTTTCGTTTCATATGCAAATATTTATGAATCAGCAATTTAATGTCAAACGCATATATCAAAAAATGAACATTGGACGTTCTTCGCAAGACAAAACAGAAAAAGGAAAAACAAAGGCAATTTGTATGGACAAGTGAATTCGTATTGATTTGAAATTTGCCCGTGAATAGGCATTTTTTGTACAAGAGGCTGACATCCTAGTAAGAGGATGCCGCCGAATAACACGGAATTTACAATTTTGAAAAGAAAACAAAACAACTATGTGAACAATCCTACTGGGTTCCATCTCTGCTATCGCCTTTATGTCTCCAAGCGTCTCATCGCTTTGCTGCCTAGTTGAAGATGAAGCTGATTGGTCGATGCCGAAGTCTGAGCCAGATAGTTGATGCCGAATTCCGGATGCGAAGTGATCTAATGAGACATAGTGTTACGCTTTATCCCTAACTTTTGCCTGGACCGCCCTTTCGGGTTTTCAGTCCACCGGGATACCCATTTTTGCCCAAGCCGCCTTTTCAGGTTTTCGACTTGCCGGGTGTACAGATTTTTATTCATTTCATCCCTTATTTTTGCCCGAACCCTTTTGGTTCGCCGGGAAGCCCTTATTTTTGCCTAGGTATGTCAACCTAGCGGGTCTTTTATTTATGCGTAGTATTTTTTCACTATGTCTGCATTGGCGGGGTGAGGAAGGTCGTCACCGTCCATGGTGGTTAGGATCATGGCTCCTCCTGAGAACACATGCTTAACCACAAATGGCCCTTCGTACGTAGGGGTCCATTTGCCCCGGGGATCACTTTGAGGAAGGATGATGCGTTGGATTACCAGGTCTCCAACTTGATATTCTTGCGGTCTGACTTTCTTGTTAAATGCCCTGATCATGTGTTTTTGATACGTCTGACCATGACAGATAGCAGTGAGCCTCTTTTCGTCAATCAGATTTAATTGATCAAGTCGAGTCTGGATCCAGTCATCTTCACTCAGATCTGCATCTTTCATTATTCGGAGAGAGGGTATCTGGACTTCAATTGGCAAGACTGCCTCCATGCCATAGACCAAAGAGAAAGGAGTTGCCCCAGTTGACGTCCTTGCTGAGGTACGGTACCCATGAAGAGCGAACGGCAACATCTCGTGCCAATCTTTATAGGTCACTGTCATCTTCTGCACAATTTTCTTGATATTCTTATTGGCTGCCTCTACAGCCCCGTTCATCTTCGGCCGGTAGGGAGAAGAATTGTGGTGCTGTATCTTGAATTGTTCACAGAGTTCAGTGATCATCTTGTTGTTGAGATTGGTACCATTGTCCGTAATGATTCTTTCCGGGACGCCGTACCGACAGATCAGATTATGCCGGATAAAACGTGCCACGACGCTCTTGGTTACCGTGGCGTAGGAAGCTGCCTCAACCCACTTCGTGAAATAATCGATCGCCACCAAGATGAAGCGATGCCCATTGGATGCCGTCGGTCGGATCTCACCGATCATATCAATCCCCCACATTGCAAAAGGCCAAGGTGTCGTCAGGACGTTCAGAGGAACTTGAGGAATATGCACCTTGTCAGCATAGATTTGGCATTTATGACAAGTTCGAGAGTGTTGGTAACAATCAGCTTCCATTGTGGACCAGAAATATCCTGCCCGAAGGATTTTCTTAGCCATGGTGTGCCCACTGGAATGTGTTCCAAATGTACCTTCATGCAGTTCTATCATGATCTTCTCTGCTTCGGCCTTATCCACACAACGTAGTAGAGTTGAATCATAATTCCATTTGTAGAGAATGCCGTTGCTGAGGAAGAATTTTGCCTCAAACCTCATCATGAATTTCTTGTCATTGACAGATGCACCTTCAGGGTATTCCTGAGCTTCCAAGTACCTCTTCACCTCATGATACCAAGGTTTTTCAGTCACCTTCTCGGCCTCGAGATCGCAGCAGTATGCCGGTTCATCCAACTTCCAGATAATGATCCGGGGAGCCTCATTGTCTCATTTAACTTTGAACATTGAAGACATCGTAGCTAGTGCGTCCGCTAGCTGATTCTCCTCTCTTGGGAAGTGCTCAAAAGTTATTTCTTCAAAGTGGGGAAGCAAGGTTGACACATACTCCTTGTAAGGAATAAGATTTGGGTGTTTCGTATCCCACTCGCCCTTGATCTGATTGATCACGAGAGCGGAATCTCCGAAGACACTCAGAAACTTGATCCTTAGGTCGATCGCAGCTTGCAGACCCATGATACATGCTTCATATTCTACCATGTTGTTGGTACAGTTGAAACATAATCGGGCGGTGAGTGGAGTATGAGTTCCTTTGGAAGATATGATTACAGCGCCGACGCCGTTACCCAAAGCATTGGAGGCTCCGTCAAAATGCATAGACCAACGGGATCCTTCTTCAGGTCCTTCATCCGGTCCAGGTACTTCACAGTCAGTTACCACCATGATGTCTTCGTCCGGAAAATCAAAGTTCAATGATTGGTAATCGTCCACAGGTTGGTGTGCCAAATGATCCGCCAGTACACTTCCCTTAATAGCTTTCTGAGTTGTATACTGGATGTCATATTCCATCAAGATCATTTGCCATCTCGCTATCCTTCCAGACAGAGCAGGTTTTTCAAATATGTACTTGATGGGATCCATCTTTGAAATTAATAGAGTAGTGTGAGTCAGCATATACTGTCTCAGCCGGCGAGCAGCCCATACTAGAGCGCAACAAGTTTTCTCAAGCAGTGAGTAACGAGACTCACAGTCGGTAAACTTTTTGCTCACGTAATAAATAGCGTGCTCTTTTCGGCCAGACTCGTCATGCTGCCCCAACACACACCCCATTGAATTGTCAAGTACTGTCAAGTATAATATTAGAGGTCTTCCTTCCACTGGTGGCATAAGAATGGGGGGCTCTTGGAGATATTCCTTTATCCTTTCAAAGGCAGCCTGACATTCATCGTTCCAGCGTACTACTTGATCTTTCTTCAGTAATTTGAAGATTGGCTCACAAGTAGCAGTCAGATGTGAGATGAATCGGGCAATGTAATTCAGTCGTCCCAGAAAGCCTCTGACTTCTTTCTCTGTCTTTGGAGTCGGCATCTCTTGTATGGCTTTTACCTTGGCAGGGTCCACCTGAATACCTTTATCACTTACGATGAAACCTAGCAACTTTCCGGACCTCACCCCAAAGGTGCATTTGTTTGGGTTCAACCTCAGCTTGTATAACTTCAGTCGGTCAAACAGCTTCCGCAGATGATCAAGGTGTTCTTCCTCAGTTTGGGACCTTGCAATCATGTCATCAACATATACCTCAATCTCATGATGGATCATATCATGAAATAAAGCAACCATGGCACGTTGGTAGGTTGCCCCAGCATTTTTCAACCCGAATGGCATGACCTTGTAGCAGAAGGTGCCCCACTGAGTCACAAAGGTAGTCTTTTCCATATCTTCAGGAGCCATCTTGATCTGATTATACCCTGAAAAACCATCCATGAAGGAGAACACCTTGTGTTGAGCAGTATTGTCAACGAGGACTTCAATGTGAGGTAGAGGAAAATCATCCTTGGGGCTGGCCCTGTTCAAATCCCTGTAGTCGACACACATTCTGACTTTACCGTCCTTCTTCGGCACTGGCACCACATTGGCAACCCACTGAAGGTAAGAAGTTACTTCTAGAAACCCGGCATCAAATTGCTTCATAACCTCAGCTTTGATCTTTTCAGACATCTCTGGGCGCATACGGCGGACCTTTTGCTTTACCGGAGGGCAGTCTTCCTTGGTTGGCAGGTGATGAACTACGATGTCGGCATCCAAACCATGCATATCTTCATAGGACCAAGCAAATATCTCCATGTAATCCTGTAGCATCTGGATCAATCGTTGCTTCACGCTGAGCTCTAGATTGGAACCAATCTTTACCTCTCTCTTATCTGTCTCAGTGCCCAGGTTAATTGTTTCCACCGGCTCTTCATGTGGTTGAATAGCCCTTTCTTCCTGGAGCAGCAGTCTTACGAGTTCACCAGGCACTTCGCAATCATCTTCACCTTCGTCTTCGGCCAAGTTGATCGGATTCTCGAAGTCATAACTGGCGGTAGCAGAGCTGTTACCAGTGAGATCCAGGGTGGATTGAAACCTGTATAAGTGAGTGTGTGTAAATATAGCTGTTTTGCAATATATAACACAGAAAGAAAAAAAAGAGCGCAAGATTTGAAATGCAACAAACGTCCAATGTTTTGATTGATGATATATGGAAATGTCATACAAAAAGCCCTCACAAATGGAGCTACGATACCCCGGGTAGGACACCGAGCCAATAAAAGTTTTAACACATTGTTTGTTACAAATTGGAAATCAAAAGAAATTAATTACTGCGTGACAAATGTGATAGGTGTAAAATCCTTTGCCGTCCAGTTGCTTGGTCCGTTGCTGGTAGTCGGGTAGATCCAACTGTCAAACTCTGCTTCCTCCACATCCTCCTCAATAGCATTCACCCTTGGGTTGGAGATAAACACCGGAGCCTTTCCGATCCTTTCCTTGCGCACAGCCCTCTGAGCCTCTGCAGTAAAGCCCAGCCCAAACTTGTCATTATTTTGAGTGAATTCAGGAAGCTGACCCCAGTTCGCACAATTGCCTTTCTCGATTACAGCCCGGGCATCCTTCAAGGACGCCATCTTCAACGGAAAATCTTCTTCAACCACTGCCTCAGCTGATGCCAACACTGGAGGTACTTCCTCAAAATGCTGAAAGGGGGTTTCAATAAACTCCTCGTCCATCTCGATATACCGGAATGAATTCAACTGACTCACCATGTATTCCTCCTCACCCTGCACAGTAACAATCTTCCCTTTGACAGGGTATTTGAGCTTTTGGTGTAAAGTGGAAGTTACTGCCCCAGCTTTGTGAATCCAGGGTCGACCCAACAAGCAGGAGTAAGATGGACGAATATCCATTACATAGAACGTTGAGTCGAAGACTTGGGAACCCACATGAATAGGGATGTCTACTTCACCGTGCACCATCCTCTTAGAACCGTCGAAGGCTCTAACAATGATGTTGCTAGGTTTCAGCTCCAGACCCTCATAATCCAAGCGGTCCAATGCCTTCTTGGGTAAAACATTCAGGGAAGAACCGGTATCCACTAACACGTGTGCGAGAGTAGTGCCCCTGCATTCTATGGAAACATGCAGGGCATCATTGTGATTTTTCCCTTTGGTGGTAAGGTCTGCATCTGAGAAACCCAAGCCATTGTCAGCTGTCAAATTAGCCACACAGTCGGTGAATTGATCCGCGGAGGTCTCCTGCGGCACATGGGCCGTTTTCAGAAATGAAATCAGGGCTTTTGCATGGGCCTCCGAGCATAGCAGTAGTGATAGCATAGAGATTTTGGAGGGAGTATGCCCCAACTGTTCAACAACATTAAAGTCACTCTTTTTGATAATCTTAAGAATTTCCTCCATTTCTTGTTGAGAGGCTTCCACAGCAGTCTTTTTTGGCGCCTCCGTCCTGGCAGGAAAATCGGTAGCAACTTCCTTGCCCCGAGTACCAGAGGACTCGGCGGCAGTAGTAGACACAGGAACTTGAACTGGAACATGCACACTTGCGGGTGTGATGGTGAGAGGTTTTCGGATAATTGGCGGTGCAATGTCAGGCGAGAAGAGCCTACCACTGCGGGTAATCTTGGCGGGACCAGTGATGTTACTGATACTGGTATTGGTGTTGAACTCCTGCTTCACCCCAAGCACATACACGTCGGCTCCATAATGCCATGGAACAGCTTTATCAGACTCATACGGGAGAGGCCCCGGGACAGTAATAGTGATGGGTGCAACAGACATAATTTGGACTGGTTTCTTTACGAGAGCTTTGACAGGATTGTAGATCGTGACAACAGATATTTCTTCAATGGAAACAGACGGAACAGCAGCTTTCTTGAACAGAATTTCCTTGCTATCCATCAGGCTTTGGATGCCTGACTTCAGCAGTGGACAACCGGTAGGGATAACAGCACACAGGAGGCAACCCTTGCTACAACCCGGAAATAAACCGGCTAGCAGTAAGTTCCTCTTAACAGTCAGAAGAGGGGTACCAACTTCATTCACCGAAACAGCATACAATTCTTCCTCAATGGCATTTACTCTATGCTGGGGCATATGAGCAGTTACAACATTTGGTCTCTCGGGCGCTTCAAACTGAATTTCCTTCGTGTCGATAAGATCTTGCACTTTGTTTCTCAAGGCCCAGCAATCATCAGTAGTGTGCCCGGGACTATCAGAATGATAAGCACACCGGGCATTTGGGTTATATTTAGGAGACGCAGTATTCACGACTTTAGGAGCTTCTTTGGTGGTCACCAAATTGGTTGATAACAGTTGGGGTAAAATTTGAGATAAGGTCATACTCAGCCGAGTATACTGCCTCTTGGGCCTTTCGCTTCTTTGTTGATTGTACTGCTGAGGAGCAGCAGCAGGTTTTGAAATGACCAAAGCGTTGACGGCTTGGCGACTTTCGGGCTTGACTTGTCGTCTAGGACCATAGACGGCGCTTGCTTCTTTCTTAAACGGCCTCTTCTCAGTACTTGCAGCAACACCCTTCTGGATCTTTCCTGACTTGATGCCAGCTTCTATTCTTTCGCCTGTTAAGATCAAATTGGTAAACCCCGCTGAAGAGTTACCAATCAGATGATTGAAAAATGGCCCAGATAGGGTCCCTAGAAACATATCAACAAGCTCACGATCGGTTAAAGGAGGCTGCACCCTGCCAGCCAAATCCCTCCATTTTTGTGCGTACTCTTTGAATCCTTCGCCTGTTCCTATCGACATACCCTGAAGTTGGGTACGAGTAGGGGCAAGGTCAGAATTGTATTGGTATTATTTGTAGAAAGCGGTGGCCAAATCTTCCCAATTCCGGACACTGGTTCCTTCTAGCTGATAAAACCACTCCAACTGAGCTCCAGAAAAGCTGTCTTGAAAGAAATGAATCCAGAGGTTTTTATCTGCCGTATATGGCTGGATCTTTCTCACGTAGGACCTGAGATGCATTTTGGGGCAGGACAGCCCATCATACCTTACAAACACTGGCACTTTGAATTTTGGGGGAATCACAATCCCGGCAACCAAACCCAAGTCTTCAAAATCCAAACCCGGTACTCTTTGTAGCTCCATGGCAGCCAATCTGTCTTCTAAACCCTTGTATTTATCATCAGCTGGAGGTTATTGTTGATCAGTATAATCCTTATCCTCTTCAACCTCTTCTTCTTCCGCATCAGATTCAGAAGGTACCGCAGCTCCACCTCCTTTGCTGGTTCCTTCATTAGAAGTAGGAGGAAATTCAAGCACTCTTCGAGCTTCTCCGTCAAATCTTCTCCCCAAAGTAGCCACTCCGAGTCTCTTTTTCTTCTTCTTCACTGGGTCTTTGTTCCCCAATTGAGTCTTGATATCCTCCTGACCCTTAGCCAAGGTCATCAGGAGTTGCTGGAATTGTGCATTCTGAGCCTGTAGGTCTTTGATTGTTTGCTCGAGATCCATCCTACTGTAATAAACAGCAGACAGATAAGGAAACCTGGAATGAGACCTGCTTATGCACATGATGAATGGTATGCTTATGTATGCAATGCATTCAAGGATTTAGGACATTCAAAATTGTTTTAGACAAAGAAGAATGCACGTCATATTAATAAGAGAAAATTTGTCAGTACATAAATGCCCCATGGGCCAAATATTACAAAATAAACTTCTTAAGGCAAAAAGACATTGCGCATCCTTTTGGGTGCGATGTAGGTATTGAGGGCCTCTTGCTCGTGGAGTCGGCGGGTAAGCTTTAGAACCTTCTTTTCACTGGCGTAGTAGCTAGCTTCAAAAGTGTTCCGTTCCTCCTTGAGCTGAATCCAACTTTTCTGCATTTCCTCCCACGATGTAGGCATGTCTGGATGTAGGACGGTGTAGGGAACCTCTCCTTCATTGACGGGCTCTTTAATCACTGGGAGTACATGAGGATAAGGCATCATTAGACTTTGGGCTCGGGCTCGTACCCACTTGAGATAGGGCTCAAGAGGGATGGAGTTCTTGTGTCCCAGAGTCTTGCTATCAACCTTGTTGAGTTTTCCCCAAGCTCTGATGAATCTTTGGCGAAGTCCTTGCGCATCGTTGTCGAAGTCAAAAACTAGGCTAGGAATCAACATATCATGAGGGCCATCCCTCCGTGCATATCCAAATTGCCTTAAAGCTAGGCAAGGGTTGTAGGTGATACCTCCCCTAATTCCAAGTAAAGGAACATTAGGAAATTCTCCGCAACGATCGACGATGATGACATTTTCTCTGGACCGAGAACACCAATGCACATCAGAATGAGTAAGAGTCATCAGCCGTTGGGACCACCTTGAGCCTTGGTCATTCTTCAAGACAGATTGTGGAAGGTGCGAAATAAACCACCTTGCAAGGATAGGAGTACAACACATGAGAACACCCCTCTTTCTCATTGTTCGTATGTAAAATGAGTGAAGGATGTCCCCAAGCAACGTTGGTATTGGATTTCTGGACAAGAAGATTTTGACAGCGTTGACATCTACCAATTGGTCAGGATTTGGGAACAAGACCAACCCATAGATAAGGAGTGCCACAATCTCTTCAAAGGCTTGTAGGTCCAATGAATTCCAACATTCTTGTGCCTTCTCAAACAAGAATTTTGCTAAGAATCCTTTGATGCCGCTTCTGGTTTCCCAATGCCCTTTGATGTCAGAAGGCTGTAGATGTAGTGCTCGAGCAACATCTTCAGGCTTTGGTTCCTTTTCTATACCGTTGAAAGGTAGTTGATTAAGGATAGGAATTCTCAGGAGTTGAGAAAATTCCTCCAAAGTGGGCACCAACTGATAATCAGGGAAAGTGAAACAGTGGTGAAGAGGGTCAAAGAACTGGAATAGCACTTTCATCATGTCTTCTTCAATGTTGGTGTTGACTAGGCTGAGCAGTCTACCATGTCTTTCACTGAAGGATGAATTTTCCGGAATTCTTGAGGTGATCTCCTTGAGTTGAGGAGAGATTCTCACAAGATTGACTTGAATGGTATTTCTGCGAGGAATTTCCATGTCCTACAAAACAAGAACAAAGATGAAGATCCAAAACCCTTGAAATGGTTAGAGAATGCATATGATGCTTCATGATGTTTATGATGTATGCACAAAACATATGTACAAGCAAATCACACCAAACCCTAGTTTCAGGCTTGCATAGGGTTTCATAGGTAAGTACCCTCTTGAGTGTAGTTGGCTTAAAAACCTGTCCTATAAATAGTAACCGGGTTCTAAGGAGCTCAATATCACTGGATTGTTTTCATTGTTCATTGTTTTGGTTTAGCCACTTAACTAGCGACCAAAATATTCCAAGAACACAACCCTCAATGAGTGTAGTATCGAGTATCTACCAACTTTGGACTGCACCAAAGCCGGTCATCTCACTACCCCTAATAAAAAGGCCAAGATGGTCAAGTAAAGTTCTAGGTCATTAGTGCTTAGTGACATCACTCAGCGGCCCCGTACTCTCCTTGATTGAACTCAAGGGTTACCGGTACTCACAAATATGTCGCACCAATATAGCTATTGCTTCGACCGTGTCGGTATACCCCGCATAGTTTCCACAACGTATTGCTATCTATGAATGTTTCCCCAAAATCCGGGTGTAGGATTGCAAACCCAAATAAGAGAGCCAAAAAATATAAAGCAATCAAATCAAACAATTAGTCATGCAAGAGGGTGATCTAAGCCCTAAGGTTACTCCACTTTTAAAATATTCCCCAGCAGAGTCGCCAGTTCTGTGATACGGTGGGAGAACTGACTATGGTTTTGCGTTTGTTTTCGCAAATGTTTCGGTTGAGCAAGAGTCGCCAACGACTTTTTATTTTATCCTAAGGAAAGGTTTAAAAAGCACAGCAAAAACCTTTGAGATTTTTCTTGGGTTCGGGGAGTAGATTATAGAAAGGGAAGGTATTAGCACCCTTTATATCCATGGTTATCCATGGGCTCTTAGTTACTTGCTTAGATCACTTGCCTTTTGTTTTCAATTGTTTTAAATGGTGTTTGTGTGTGTGGGTTTGAAAAATGTTTTAAAAAGAAGCCAATGTGGTGGCAACCCTTGTAATGATCCATGTGGGGATGTATACAAAGATGTATGTCTTTTGAAAAGGTTTTCATTTGTTTTTGAAAGTTGTTTTGAAAGTGTTGTGAGGTGTGTTTTAGAAAATAGGCAAGTGTTTTGTTTTTGCAAGTTTGATTCAAGTAACTAAGGGTTTATCTACTCCTAAATTTCTCAAAGACTATTGCTATGTTTTAACCCTTTTCATAAGTTTGTTCCACCATTGTATTTGGTGGACAATCTCATGTTAGGATGTGAAAGGGACGGGCGCGGGTCATCGTTTGGACCATAATTGCAATGGTGCCAAGTATCTTTGGGCATTTTCTTTAAGGGACTTGATCATTTGTTTGGCAATATTTTGAAAAGTGTTATCGAGGGACTATGATCATTCAATTTGTTTGTTTTGCCCAAAGAGACCTAACATGCAATATGGCCCATTTATTTGAAGGCAACAAAGTGGAATACCCTTGGGGGTGCAAGTGTGATTTGTGTGTCCATTTTCATGCTTGTTTGTCTTGAGATTAGGTCATAACTATTTTGTTCGTTTTATTCGCATATAAATCCTAATTCTAGCATTGTATACTTAGAAAGCGATAAAGTGCGAAATTTAAACTCCTACGCTATTACAACACAATAATATAGGGAGGGGGGTACAAATGTTCAAATGGGGAGGTATTTAGACAAGAACTTGAATCTAAGCTATTACATCATTTGCTTTGGATATTTACAATATAATTTAATTGCATAAATAAAATAGAAATAGAACAAATATGCAAGAATGCAAAAAAGGTTTTTTATATGTATGAAAAAAAGTATTATTTATGTAAAATAAAAAGAAAATAAAAAAGATATTATTTTTGAAGTATTTTCAATTTTAGGGTAAAACCCTAATTCTATTAAACAAAATGTATTATTTATTAATATATACAATATTTATCATTTATACACAAAAATAAAATAAGAAAAGAAATATATTTGTAAAAAATGATTTTTTAGTGTTTAATATTAATAAAATATAATATGTATATTTTTAGTATTTTATTCTAAGTATATTAATAAATATATATATTTATGTTTTAAGTTCTAAATATGTATTATATATAAAAAATAATAATATTTAATATTTAATAAAAAAAGTAATTTTTCTATAAAATATTTTAAGAAAGTAAAACAAAAATAAAAATGTATAGAAATGCATTTGTACTATTTTTTTAGTATTTTAAACAATATATATATATATATATATATATATATATATATATATATATATATATATATATATATATATATGTATGTATAAACTAAAAGAAAATTAAATAAATGCCTAACAAAATCAAAAATAGTGAGAAAAAATATTTTTATATTTTTAATGTCATGAGAAAAAATAAACAAAGTCAATCAAAAAAAGAAAAAGTCAAAAAGTCAAAGAAATAAGCAAATGGGCCTTGGGGGTGTAAAAGCAATTATGTGGTGCAAATAAGAAAAATATTCCAGGCCCAGTCCAGAAGACCTGTCTTCAACCTCCAGCAAACAATGTTTGAAAAAATACGCGCGCCTCTTGCTTCAACATCAAGATCCTGATTCTTTGATTTTTAATGAAAACTTTCAACACAAAAAATATAAAGCATCATCTCACGATTTCATACATATAAAGAACATGATCTAACTCTCAGAAATGAGAGAGAATTTCTTCTCTCCCAATTTTTAACCTAATTTTTGTTCAAATTTCAGGCATCAAATTCTTGCAACACACATAATATAAATAAAATCTAATTATATGGGCATGTTCAGGGCAATGATTATGACATATTCTCTTCACAAACCTAAAGCTAACAATGCCTAATAAGAGAGATACGGATTCAAAAACTTACCTGTTCAGTTGAAGTTCAATCTGGAAATGTAGGAACTTTCAGTGCAAGGTGATGATTGGAAAAGCTTCCTTGAGGTCCAGGGATGCTATTCCAATGTTTACTTTGTCTTGAAAGCTTCTGAATCGAGCTAGAGAACTTCACCTGCAAGTCAGAAATGTGAAAATGGTGGAACCAATTAGAGGGATTACAGGTCGTGTTTTTGCTTTTGGTTAGCTTGCATAGATGTTAGGGGATGTATGTGAACTGGTTTGGACAAGAATGCTTGAAGGGATTGAGAGATGATACTCAAACTGCAGGCCTTGCCCTGTTTTTGCAGTTTGAGAGTGATTCTGAGATTGAGGGTGTTTTGAAGGCTAAGGGATCGTGTATTAGCTTGGTTGTGTTGTGTGGAATGTGTTTGATAACTTTGTCTAAGTGTTCTTGAGCTGATATGGAAGTTGGTATGTGTTATGGCACTTTTCTTCAACTTTAAGCAACAAATGTCAACTTGTGTTTCTAGGTCAGTAGAGGACCCCTAATCCTGCTGCAAAGCTTCTCTTGATCAGTGTGTTATGCTCATAATCTTGTGCCAATCAGATTTGCAATGTACTTGTTGGATTTTCAATTTGACATAAAGTGCAACTTTTCAAGAATGGATATTATGCTTTATCTATAAATGGATTAATCTTGCATACAATGTCCAAACTCATAGAACAACACCTTGGCACAAAGGATTGGCATTAAATTATGGAGTGTAGATGAGATAAAAGACCTGTAATCTAGCTTAAGGCATGCTGAGTTCAAATTGCAAGGTTATGGACATGTAACTTGGTCATGAACAAAGTGAGTTTTTGCCATTTTGCAAAATTCGATTCTCCCTAACCATGAGGTTGTTTGAGAAGTTCTTGGACATTTTGGAAAGCTTGGAATGTGTACTACAATCCATCTTTGAAATGCAAATTGAAATTCCAAGTGGAAGTTTATGGAAAATGGTCTTGAAGTTAGGTAAAAACTTGTCCAAAATAGGTCAAATTTTCACTAAGTTAAGAATGGTTTAGTGTCCTTATTCAAAAATTTGTAACTTGAGATACAAGCCTCAAATGAGAAAACTTTGTGACCAAATTTGTAGATTATGTAACAAGCTACAACTTTCATGTTTTGACTTTTGTTTGAATCCAAATGAATCATGGTGAAAAAGTGGGGCAAAGTTGGGAAAAAATTAGGGTTTTCCATAACTTAGAAAAATTCTAAGTTATGAAAAATTCCATTTCAAACCCTAATTTGCATTTTGAGATTTCTTGATGAACAAGTTTCATGATTTGGCATGTTTTGATGAAAAATGAATCTTGACTCTTGATTTTTGACCAAAAAGTCAAAGTTTGACTTTTCAGTATACAGTCAAAATTGATCAATTGACTGGGAAATTCAACTATCAATCTTGTGTATTTGGGGTCTTTTGAACTTGTTGAGAATGTCAAGATAATTCCATGGGGTCCTTGAGTCCATATGTGATCTTGGTTTGCCATTGGCTAGGTCAAACAGTCAAAAATTGCCTTGTGCAGTCAAAACCCTAAAAATGACCATTTTGCCCTTTTGATGATCTGATCAAATTTCTTGTGGAATTGTGATCCAAACTTGATCAAATGGTCCATATGAGTTCATAATGTTGATGTGGGTAAATTTTCATGAGATTTGACTGTCAATTGGCCACAGTTGACTTTTTTCCCAATACAGCTGATTTCTAGGTCATCTGTCCAATTGACTGGGCAAAACTTGGAATCAAGACTTGAAACTTGGTATGGATAAACTTGGGAGTCCAACATGAAGCATGAAAGTCATCTTAGGCATTTTAGGTCAAAACATCTTTGTTCAAACACAAACCCTAATTTGGGTCCATCAGTGCAAGGAGAAATCTTGAGCAGAGGAAACCCTAATTGGATCTTGATCTTCAAAGGTCTGGTGATGAGAAAATGTTGAGGAAATGGGAGGGAAAATTTTGGGGTACAACACGTAGTATCTTTTCACTATATCGGCATTGACGGGGTGAGGAAGGTCGTCACCATCCATGGTGGTTATAATCATAGCTCCTCCCGAGAAAATGTTCTTAACCATAAATGGCCCTTCGTAAGTAGGGGTCCATTTGCCCCTGGGATCACCTTGAGGTAGGATAATGCGCTTGATTACTAGGTCCCCAACTTGATACCCCTGTCGTCTGACTTTCTTGTTAAATGCCTTGATCATCCGTTTTTGATACGTATGACCATGACAAATAGCAGTAAGTCTCTTTTCGTCAATTAGGTTCAGCTGATCAAGCCGGGTCTGAATCCAGTCATCTTCTCTCAAACCTGCATCCTTCATGATCTGAAGAGAGGGTATCTGAACTTCAATCGGAAAGACTGCCTCCATACCATATACCAAGGAATAGGGTGTTGCCCCTGTTGACGTCTGTGCTGAGGTGCGGTATCCATGAAGAGAAAACGGTAACATCTCGTGCCAGTCTTTATATGTCACTGTCATCTTCTGCACGATCTTCTTAATATTCTTATTAGCCGCTTCTACAGCCCCATTTATCTTCGGCCGGTAGGGAGAAGAGTTATGATGCTGTATCTTGAATTGCTTGCAGAGCTCAGTGATTATCTTGTTATTAAGATTGGTACCGTTGTCTATAATGATCCTCTCTGGTACACCGTATCGACAAATCAGATGGTGCCGAATGAACCGTGCCACGACGTTCTTGGTTACGGTAGCAAAGGAAGCTGCTTTAACCCATTTTGTAAAGTAATCAATCACTACCAGGATGAAACGATGCCCGTTGGATGTTGTAGGTCTGATCTCGCCGATCATATCAATGCCCCACATTGCAAAAGGCCAAGGCACTGTCAAAACATTCGGAGGAACTGGAGGTATGTGCACCTTATCAGCATAGACCTGGCACTTGTGACATGACCGAGAATGCTGATAACAGTCGGCTTCCATTGTGGACCAATAATATCCTGCCTGTAGGATTTTCTTTGCCATGGTATGTCCACTGGAATGAGTTCCGAAAGTACCTTCATGTAACTCTGCCATGATCCTTTCTGCTTCATTCTTATCCACACAACGTAGTAAAGTTGCATCATGGTTATGCTTGTAAAGAATGTCGTTGCTGATGAAGAACTTCGCCGCGAACCTCCTCAGAAACTTCTTGTCATTAACAGATGCACCCTCGGGGTATTCCTGAGCTTCAAGATACCTCTTCACCTCATGATACCAGGGTTTTTCTATTGCTTCTTCAATCTCAACATCACAGCAATATGCAGGCTTGTCCAATCTTTCAATAATGATCCGGGGAGCTTCGTTGTCCCAATTCACTTTGAACATAGAAGACATCGTAGCTAGCGCGTCCGCCAATTGATTCTCCTCTCTAGGGAAGTGTTCAAAAGTTATCTCCTCGAAATGGGGAAGTAACGTCAATACATACTCCTTGTAAGGAATAATATTTGGGTGTTTCGTATCCCACTCGCCTTTGATCTGACTGATCACGAGAGTGGAATCTCCGAAGACACTCAGAAACTTAATCCTTAGGTCAATTGTTGCTCGAAGACCCATAATGCACGCTTCATACTCCGCCATGTTGTTGGTGCAGTTGAAACACAGTCGGGCGGTGAACGGAGTATGAGAGCCTTTAGGAGATATGATCACGGCGCCAATGCCATTACCCAGAGCGTTCGAAGCTCCATCAAAGTATATAGACCATCAGGATCCCTCCTCGGGTCCTTCATCCGGTCCAGGTATCTCACAATCAGTTATCAACATGATATTCTCGTTCGGAAATTCAAAGTTCATAGACTGGTAATCATCCACTGCCTGGTGTGCCAAATGGTCTGCCAACACACTTCCCTTGATTACCTTTTGGGTCGTATATTGGATGTCATACTCAGTCAGGATCATCTGCCATCTTGTTATTCTTCCGGACAAGGCAGGCTTTTCGAAGATATACTTGATTGGATCCATCTTTGAAATCAACAGAGTAGTGTGAGTCAGCATATACTGTCTCAGCCGGCGAGCAGCCCATGCCAAAGCGCAACAAGTTTTCTCAAGCAGTGAGTATCGGGTCTCACAGTCGGTAAACTTTTTGCTAAGGTAATAAATAGCATGCTCTTTTCGGCTAGACTCGTCATGCTGCCCCAGCACACACCCCATTGAGTTGTCAAGTACTGTTAAATATAAGATCAGAGGTCTCCCTTCAACTGGTGGCATCAGAATTGGTGGTTCTTGGAGATACTCTTTGATCCTTTCGAAAGCGGCCTGGCATTCATCGTAATGTACTACCTGATATTTCTTCAGTAACTTGAAGATTGGCTCACAAGTAGCAGTTAGTTGCGAGATGAATCGGGCAATGTAGTTCAGTCGTCCCAAGAAACCTCTGACTTCTTTCTCTGTCTTGGGAGCTGGCATCTCTTATATGGATTTCACTTTGGCAGGGTCCACTTGAATACCTTTGTCGCTTACAACAAAACCCAACAGCTTACCAGACCTCACCCCGAAGGTGCACTTGTTCGGGTTCAATCTCAGCTTGTACAACTTCAGCCTGTCAAACAGCTTCTGCAGATGGTCAATGTGTTCTTCCTCAGTCTGGGACCTTGCAATCATATCGTCGACGTATACTTCAATCTCATGATGGATCATGTCATGAAACAAAGCAACCATGGCACGCTGATATGTTGCCCCAGCATTCTTCAACCCAAAAGGCATGACCTTGTAGCAAAAGGTACCCCATTGAGTAACAAAGGTGGTCTTCTCCATGTCTTCGGGAGCCATTTTTATCTGATTATAACCGGAGAAGCCATCCATAAAGGAGAATACCTTGTGCTGAGCAGTATTGTCAACCAAAACGTCGATGTGAGGTAAAAGGAAATCATCCTTAGGGCTCGCCCTGTTCAAATCCCTGTAGTCAACACACATTCGGACCTTACCATCTTTCTTCGGCACGGGAACTACATTGGCCACCCATTGAGGGTAAGAAGTAACTGCTAGAAAACCAGCATTAAACTGTTTCATAACTTCAGCCTTGATTTTCTCAGACATCTTTGGGCGCATACGGCGAACCTTCTGTTTTACTGGAGGACAGTCTTCCTTGGTAGGCAGGAGATGAACCACAATATCAGTATCCAAACCAGGCATATCTTTGTAAGACCAGGCAAAGATCTCAACATAGTCTTGCAGCATCTGAATCAACCGTTGTTTCACACTAGGCTCCAGGTTTGCACCGTTCTTAACTTCCTTCTTGTCTGTCCCAGTACCCAGATTCACTGTTTCCACTAGCTCTTCATGTGGCTGAATGACCCTCTCTTCTTGAAGCAACAGTCTTGCAAGTTCACTAGGCACTTCGCAATCATCTTCACCTTCGTCTTCGGCTAAGTTGATCGGATTTTCGAAGTCATAACTAGCAGTAGCAGAGTCGTTACCAGTGAGATCCAGAGTGGATGCAGACCTGTATATGTGAGTGTGTGTAAAATAGCTGTTTTGCAATATATAATAAAGAAAAACAAGGAGCATAAAATTTGAAATGTGAGAAACGTCCAATGCTTTTATTAATGATATATGAAAATGACACACAAAAGCCCTCACAATTGAAGCCACGGTGCCCCGGGTAAGACATCGGGCCATAAAGTTTCAAAACATTGTCTGTTACAAATTCAAAACAAAGAGTTCATTACTGGGTAACAAAAGTAATAGGGATGAAGTCCTTTGCTGTCCAGTTGCTTGGTCCACCATTGGTCGTAGGATAGATCCAGCTGTCGAATTCAGACTCTTCCACATCATCTTCAATGGCATTTACTCCCGAGTTGCTGATGAACACGGGAGGTCTTCCAATCCTTGCATTACGAACAGCCCTTTGAGCTTCTGCAGTGAAACCCAAACCAAACTTGTTAGTCTTCTGAGTAAAATCAGGAAGTCGGCCCCAATTTGCACACTCACCCTTCTCAATAACAGCCCGAGTATCTTTTAAGGAAGCCATCTTCATAGGAGAATCTTCAACCACAGTCTCAGCTGATGCCAGTGTCTGGGGCACTTCTTCAAAGTGTTAAAATGGGGTCTCAATGAACTCCCCATCCATTTTTACGTATCGGAACGAGTTGAGGTGGCTGACCATATACTCTTCCTCCCCTTGTACTGTCACAATCTTCCCTCTGACCGGGTACTTCAGCTTCTGGTGGAGCGTTGAGGTTACAGCTCCAGCTTTGTGGATCCATGGACGACCCAGCAAACAAGAATAGGATGGTTGAATGTCCATCACGTAGAATGTAGAATTGAAGATCTGAGAACCAACTTTAATTGGAATATCAACCTCACCATGCACCATCCTTTTAGACCCATCAAAGGCCCTGACAACGATGTTAATTGGTTTTAGCTCTAACCCTTTGCAATCCAACCGGTCTAGAGCTTTTTTAGGCAAGACGTTCAATGAGGAACCAGTATTAACCAATACATGTGCAAGAGTAGTGCCCCTGCATTCAATGGAGACATGCAGGGCATCGTTATGATTTTTCCCCTTAGCAGGTAAATCGGCGTCAGAGAAGCCCAAACCATTATCAGCAGTTAAATTGGCCATGAAATCGGTAAACTGATCAGCTGAGGTCTCTTGTGGCACGTGGGAAGTCTTCAGGAAGGTAATCAAAGCCTTGGCATGGGCCTCTGAGCACAACAATAGTGACAACATAGAAATCTTGGATGGGGTTTGCCCCAGTTGCTCAATTACGTTGTAATCACTCTTCTTAATAATCTTCAGAATCTCTTCCATCTCCTGTTTGGAAGCTTCAACAGTAATTGTCTTTGGTGCCTCTGTTTGGGCAGGCACATCAGTGGTGATCCCTTTGCCCCGAGCGTCAGATGACTCGGCGACTGGGGTAGGACTAGGAACTTGATCAGGAATGGCAGTAGGTACACTTGCAGGTGTAATGACAACAGGTCTTCGGGCTGTTAGTGGAACAATATCAGGTGAGAAAAGTCTACCGCTGCGGGTGACTTTAGCAGGCCCAGTAATGTTGTTGACGTCAGTATCAGCATCCAACTCTTGCTTAACTCCAAGAACATAAACATTATCCCCATAGTGCCAGGAGACAACTTTGTCAGAGGTGTAGGGGATGGGCCCCGGAACAGTGATAATTACAGGTGCGATCTTCGGAACAAATGTAATTCTAACAGGCTTCCTCGAGGGAGCCTTGGAAGAATTGTCGAAAATGGTAATGATGGCAACTTCTTCAGAATGAACGGATGGAACAACAATCTTCTCAAACAGAATCTCTTTACTATCCATCAAGTTTTGGATACCTGACTTCAGGAATGGGCAACCGGTAGGTAAAGCAGAACACATATGGCAACCTTCGTCGCAACCCGGAAATAAACCGGCTAGAAACAGGTTCTTCTTGACAGTCATCAGAGGGGTAACAATATCATCCAGAGACTACAAACAAGTCTTCCTCTACAACATTTACTCCATGTTTGGGCATGGGAGCAGTCACAACATTAGGCCTCTCGTGCGCCTTGAACTCAATCTCCTTTGCATCAATTAAGTCTTGTATCATGTTCTTTAAGGCCCAACAATCATCTGTATTATGCCCCGGGCTATCGGAGTGATAAGCGTAGCGGGCATTAGGGTTATACCTTGGTGACGTTGTATTTGCATTCTTTGGAGGTTCCCTTATAGTCACCAGATTAGTCTTCAGCAACTGTGGCAGAATCTGAGATAAGGTCATGCTGAGACTAGTGAATTGCCTCTTAGGTCTCTCGTCCTTTTGTTGATTGTTGTATTGAGGAGCACCAGCAGGTTTTGAAATAACAACCGCATTGACAGCTTGGCGGTGTTCAGGTCTATTTTGTCTTCTTGCACTGTAGACAACACTGGGCTCTTTCTTAAACGGCTTCTTCTCGGTGCTCGATGAGGCACCCTTCTGTATCTTCCCAGCCTTAATACCAGCTTCAATCCTCTCACCAGTTAAAATAAGATCTGTAAACCCAGATGAAGAGCTTCCAATCAGATGGTTAAAGAATGGACTAGACAGGGTCCCCAGAAACATGTCAACAAGCTCACGATCAGCCAAAGGTGGTTGCACCCTTCCGGAAAGGTCTCTCCACTTTTGAGAATACTCTTTGAATCCTTCACCCGTCCCTATTGACATACCCTAGAGTTGGGTACGCGTATGAGCTTGGTCGGAATTGTATTGATACTTCCTGTAGAATGCAGTAGCCAAATCTTCCCAGCCGCGGATACTGGCACCATCCAACTGATAGAACCACTCAAGTTGAGTCCCTAAAAGACTATCTTGAAAGAAATGGATCCATAAGTTCTTATCAGCAGTGTAAGGCTGGATCTTCCTCACATATGACTGGAGGTGCAGCTTTGGACAGGAAGCTCCGTCATACTTGGCAAAGGCAGGTGCCTTGAATTTTTGGGGAATCACCACCCCAGATGATAGACCTAGATCTCCGAAGTCCAGACCGGGCACCTTCTGAATTTCCATAGCGCTCAAATGGTCTTCCAGCTGTTTGTACTTATCCTCAGCAGGAGGATACTATTCTTCATCATAGTCCGTCTCGTTGTCAGAGATCACAGGGCTAGGAGCCCTCCTTTCCTGTGGACTATATTTCCCTCCAGATGAGGTGGTTAGATCAACTTCATTCTATAGCCCGTTTCCAAACCTGCGTCCTGTGTTAAACAGGATGGTCCTCTTCTTCTTCTTTTTCCTCTCTTTCAGAATCAGGGTCTTTAGGTCCTGCTGACCCTTAGCTAGACTCATGACCAGCTCTTGAAATTGGGCATTCTGGGCCTGTAGGGCCTTGATAGCTTGCTCAGTTGAAGGTTCAGCAGACATGATGATTGCTGAAATAAACAGCGAAGAAGATAAGAGACCTGTAATGGGTACCTGTTTATGGAGTGCATGGGATGAAATGCGTATGATTTATGATTTCAAAGACAATCGGGATTCAAATTTGTAAACAAGAAAGGAAACACACTTTATTAGATTTAAACTTAAAAATTTAAATTGTTCAACAAATTTCCCTTTAGGCATTACAAGAATGGAAATACTGAAAAGTAAACAAAAACTGGAAAGGAAATCATCAAAGGTCCATCAATGCTCCCATGGTCTCTTCTTCTCAGTGCGAACATAGTCATTTAGAATCCGCTCATTCTCCAACTGCCTAGTCAGCTTCTGTATCTTCTGCTCTTGTTCATTGAACTTCTCCCGATAAGAATCCCGTTCATCCCTTAATTGCATCCAAGACCTCTTTAGTGCCCCAATATCAGTGGGCATATAAGGGTGGAGAATGGTTGGAAGAACCCCTTCTTCATTAGCAACTTCAAGTGTGACAGGCCGGACAGCCTCATATGGCATACCTAGCTTCTGAGCATGGATGCGGACCCATCTGAGATACAGCTCCATTGGCAGGGAGGTCTTTGGATCCAACTCATGTGGATCAGATTGGTGAACTCTGTCCCAAGCCCTTATGAATCTACGATGTAGCTCGTCGATATCTCCCTGAAAATCAAAGATGATATGAGGCATTAGCATCTCATAAGGTCCTTCTCTTCTGGCCCTTCCAAACTGACAGAGAGTTAAGCACGGGTTGTAAGAAATTCCTCCATGGGTTCCCAGCAGGGGAACATTGGGATACTCTCCGCAACGATCAATGATAGTCACCTCATCCATACCTTTGAGAGTCCAGATAATGTCATTATTAGAAAGAGACACCACCCTTTAAGCCCAGCCCATTCCTTCTTTGTTCTTCAGCGCGAACTTAGGGAGGTGCAAAATAAACCACCTTGACAATAAAGGAGCACAGCACATCAAAGTTCCCCGCTTTCGGGCAGTACGAGCATAGAGCTGATGAAGGATGTCACCCAAGAGAGTGGGTACAGGGTTCTGAGAGATGAAGATATTTATGGCATTAATATCGACAAAAGTATCAGGATTCAGAAACAATACCAAACCATAAATCAATAGATCCAGAATATCCTCGAACGCCTTGAAGTCTAAGCTGTCCCAGAAGTAATTAGCCTTGCCAACCAATAACTTAGTCAGAAAACCCTTAGCTCCACTTCTAGTCTCCCAGTTAGCCATTACCTCTTCTTTGGTCAAGTGAAGGGCTGCAGCAATTTCTTCGGGCTTAAGAGTCTTTTCCCAACCAGTAAACGGAGTCTGCTCCAGAACAGAGATACCGAGCAGCTCAGAGAACTCTTCTAGGGTAGGAACCAGCTGGAAGTCCTGGAATGTAAAACAATGGTACAGCGGATCATAGAATTGGACCAGGACACTCATCATTTGTTCGTCCAATTTTGAGGTGACCAAACTGAGAAGGGAACCATGCCTCCTAATGAAGGAAGTAGTGTCTGATATCCTGACAATCAACTCTTTAAGCAAGGTAGGGACTTGGACAAAGTTGATCCGGATAGTATTCTTACGCATGGGCATCATGATGACCTACAAAACAGAGCAAAGATGAAACCCTCCTGTCTTTGAAATAGGTTAGTCCTTATGCAAGATGTATGAAATGTTATGATGTCATGATGTCATGGTAAAGACACACCACAAGTATCCACAAAAGGCAAACATGGTAAAGGCACACAAGTCACACAAAAGAGCCCTTAGATTTCAGGTTGGCATGGAGCTTAGGTACTACCCTCTTTCAGTTCAGTTGGTTTAAACATGTCCTAAAAATAGTAACTGGGTTCTAGAGGATCTCAATATCACTGACTACCCTCAATCGTTCATAATTCCAGTTTAGTAACCTTTTCTTGCGGCCGGAATCATCGCGGGAGTTTAGTCTCAATGAGTGTAGCATACTGCTACTGTTCTATGGCCAAGTTGGTCAATTTAAGGCTCTAAGGTCAGTTGGTGCTTAATGACCCCTTAGAAGACCCATATTCTCCTCATTCCAACACAAGGGATATCGGTACAGACTAAAGTGCCACACCAACGTAGCTACTGCTTCATCCGTATCGGTCTACGCCGTACAGATCCCTCGCAGTTTATTGCTACTTACCTAAAAGGTATCCCTAGATCTGGGTTAGGATCTATAGAACTCCGATACAAGCCCACAAAATTAAAGCATACAAAGCATACAATTGAAAACATAATGATCTAATACTAAGGTACACCTCACTTATAATTAACATCCCCAACAGAGTCGCCAGTTCTGTGATACGGTGGGAAGAGAACTGACTGTTTTGGATATGCTGGTTCGCGTTTTGCGTTTGTTTTTGCAAAATGTCGCGATAAGCAAGAGTCGCCACCCGCCTTTTATTTTATCCAACAAGGAAAGGACAAAAGCATAGAAAAATTCCTTTTTGAGATTTTTCTCGGGTTCGGGAGGTAGATTATAGAAAGGGAAAGTGTTAGCACCCTTTCTATCTGTGGTTATCCACGGGCTCTTAGGTACTTGCTCATTTTGTTTTCAAAAGTTTGCTTTTCTTTGTGATTGTGGGTTTGAAAAGAGTTTTTGTTTTGAAGAGGAGTGTAAGTGCGAAAAGTTTTGTTTTGTTTTAAAAGGAGCAAGTACTTAAGAACCATCTACCTACTCAAAAAGGAATTAAACTGCACAAGTGTCCTTTAGATAATGTTATCCCACTAATGAGGAATAGGTAGCACCGTCGTTGGAGTTTTCGGGTCAATTCGATTAAGGGACGTGTGGTCGCTAAAGCAATGTTAGGACGCCTTAGCGGTAACCCTAATATCCTAGATCATTTTTCCGAGTCAACCGTTTCGAGACAACTATGATCTTTGGACAAGAGTGCGACCTCTAAAACTTCCTATACTCAATGACCACGTTCGAGGCAACCAAGTGAGGTGTACCCTAGGAGTGGCATGTGCAAGTGTGTTATTTCGGTTAATTTTTATCTGTACATGTTAATGGTGAGCTATTGTTGATTTTAAATTAAAGATTGATCTTGTCATGCATTGCCTATTTATCAAACATCTAACATTAATATTGTGCGGAAATTAAATTGCGGGAAATTAAATTTAAGCTATTACAAGGCGTCGGGTATTTACATCGCCAAAGACAGACCCTTTAAAATTAAATTGCGAAAAGTAAATAAAAGTGATAAATAAATAAAATCCTAATTAAAAAACTATTACATTTTCGAAGCAGTTACAATATTGAAATATGGATCAAAAGTAATACGCGCGCGAGAAAATTAAATCGGAGTGTCTTAGGGTTTTGACCCTTTTTATTAAAGAAAGCATATTTTTTGTCATTTTGAATTAAAATGGAAATTATATCTAAGTTAATCAATTAATTAATTAAATGAAAATATTTTTGGATTTTTTATAATTAAGGAAATAAAATAAGAATGGTTAAAAGTTATTAAAAAAAACCTAATTCTAAATTATTTTTAATTTATTGCAAAATATGTTAAAATTATACCTAATTAAAACTAAATAAATTAATTATTGTTTATGTACAAAATAATGAAATAGTGAAATTAATAAAAATATTATTTTTTATTTGGGTTTTCTGATTTTTTGTTATTAAGAAAATAAATAATTTGTTAGTGAAATAAATAATAATTAACTAAATAATTAAATAAAAGAAATATAAAGAGAAGAAAGAAATAAACCAAAATGGGGGGTTTGGGCCTGATCGGGGTGTATGATCAGCAATTTTTGAGGCCCAGAACGTCCAGCCTTATTTGACCTTTGTGATTCACTGCGTGCTTGTTGACCAGGGAGTATGATGAGCGTGCAATCTGGGCCCTTGGATCTGATCTGAGACCACCTGGCTAGCATCTGGAGAAGGGCATATGGTGAGCTGCATCCTAGGCGCTACATGTGAACACCTGAAGAAAAAATCAAATAAAGTTTTGGGGGACCTGGGATTCGAACCCAGGTCCCAATGCTCAATGACACACTTCCTTTTCCAACTCATCCATGTTGCTTCTTTGTTAGTGGAACGCATAATAAACATTATATTGAAAATAATTGATTATGCCTGAAAAAATAAAATAAAAAACGCGCTAACAATTTAAACAAGCCAATGACGCTAAGCCACGTAATCGTCTTCCCCAACGCATCCCTGGTTCGTTTACCTGCGGATTTTTATCCGCAGGAAGATTCGTAGGGTATTTCAAAAATCTCTCCCAGGCCATGTAAACGAAATCTAAGAGTACCAATATGATCGTCTCTCTTCCCTGAGCACGAATATGGCCATGGTTTGCCTTGATTGTACCTGTGCCAAGAATGCCTAAAAACAACACAAGAAAACCCTAGATTCGGGTATCATGATACAGGCTCTAAAAATAAAATTGAATATTGCCAAAACGTTCTAAATCAAACAATAAACACAAATATGTCAAGATTTTAAAGAAAAGATGCAAGAATTGGAGACTTGGATTTCATGTTCAGAGCTTGGTTCGTGGACACTTACAGCGGGTTTTAGGCAATGAGAAGGCTTGGTTTTGATTAGTATCGCTTCAGGGGATTGCCAGCAAGAGAGCTATGTCAAGCTTTTGCTTTGAATCGAGCTCTAATGTTGTTTTTGATCTCCCACTTTTTCACACTTTTTCCAAACTTTGTATGACCGTTTTTGCAGTTCTTTGTGCGTGTTTTTTCTTTGTGTGGCTTGTACAAGTATTATAGGATGAATTAGGTTTAATTTTTTGGCCTGAATCCATGTGCATTGAAGATTCATGATTTGATTTTGATCACCATTATCAAGTTTCCAAAAATAGGCCAAATCTGATTTTTATGCATGAAAAGCCTTGATATGAATTTGATTTGATGAATCATGATAATTGAAAGCTACAATGATCAAAAAGATATCATTCCATTCATTTTTAGATTTTATTTGATTTATTATTGATTAAAAATGAATTAAATCAATAAAAATTAAATAAAATAGAAAAATAAATGATTGGTCATGAATTTAAGGATGGGACACGTGTGTGGCATGACAAGACCAAATCAAGTGGAAAAAAGTGGGCCCTTTTGTTGAAAATTGGAGTTTTGAGGATAGTTGACTTTTGGCAATTTTGGAAAAATGCCCAATTTCAACAATGCATAACTTCTTAAATTTTGAACTTTTGGAGGTGTTCTTGGACTTTTTAGAAACCTTGAGATGTCCTCTAACCAACCCTTTTTGTATCATCTCATTTTGATCTTCCATGCTCAAGTTATAAGCTTTGTAAAAAAAGGTGTTTTTGTTGACTTTCAAAAATGACCTATAATGTCCAAATTTGTAACTTTTTGTGAGTGCATTTCTTGATCTTGGGGTGTGAAGATGGATTGTAGGAAATTGCATACTCTTAAAAATGAGATTAGTATGAGTCATTTCTCATAATGTATGAGAAAGTTATGCTTGGTCAAAGATGAGTTGACTTTTCCTGCAAAACCCTAATTTAGCAACTTTTGAATCTTGATGAATCTTGAGCAATCCTTGATGAATCATGATCAACCCTGGATCAAATGATGAATTATCCTTCAAAATGAGAATGTTGACAAAAAATCTTGAGGTTTGACTGTATTTAGGTCACAGTTGACTTTTTCCCTAGCACAGTCAATTTTTGGACCTCTTGAGCAATTGACTGACCAAACTTTCTCTGCAAGGCTTGAAATTTGACATGGATGAACTTAATAACATATTAGGACATTTGGGAGCACTTGAGGTAATTTGTATGTAAGGACCTTGATGCAACACAAAACCCTAATTTTGACTTGACTGCCTTAGGAAGTGATTTGATTGTCCAACTCTTGAGTCATCTTGAGCAACTTGAAGATCATTCTTGACAAATCTTGAGGAATATGGGAGGGATAATTTTGGGGTACAACAGGTACCCACAAATATGTCGCACTAATATAGCTATTGCTTCAACCATGTCGGTATACCCCGCACAGTTTCCACAACGTATTGCTATTTACCTATTAATGTTTCCCAAATCCGGGTAGAGGATTCAAAGCCAAACAATAGAACCAAATGTAAAGCAATCAAGTCAAGCAAGATAAGCATGTAAATATGATCTAAAACCCTAAGGTAACCCCACTTTTATAATTGTCCCCAGCAGATTCGCCAGTTCTGTGATGCGGTGGGAGAACTGACTTGAGGTTTTGTGTTTGTGTTCGCAAGTTTAGCAAGAGTCGCCGCCGACTTTTTATTTATCCAAAGGAAAGGTCAAAAAGCACAGGAAAGACCTTTGAGATGTTTTCTTGGGTTCGGGGGGTAGATTATGAAAAGGGAAGGTGCTAGAACCCTTTTCATCCATGGTTTTCCATGGGCTCTTAGTTACTTGTTTTAGATCATTTGCTTTTGCTTTTCAGTTGTTTGAAGTGGTGCTTTGTGTGTGGTTTTGAAAGTATTTTGAGAAGATGCCTTCGTTGTGGCAACCTTTGTAACAATTCTTGTTTGAATGTATACAAAGGTGTTTGTCTTTTGAAAAATGTTTCAATGTTTGAAAGTTTGTTTTGGGAAATGTTTTGAAATTGTATTGTGAGGTGTGTTTGAAAATAGCAAGGATGTTTTGCAAGTTTTGATCAAGTAACTAGGAGCATCTACCTACCTACTCAAAGATCTTTCCTACACATTTTTAACCCTTTGACAGTGTTGTTTTACCATTGCATTTGGTAAACAACCTTGTGTTTGGATGTTAAACGGGACAGGCGCGGGTCATCGTATTGACCATGATAGCAATAGTGCTAAGTATCTTAGCAAGTTTTTTGAGGGACTAGATCATTTTGTTTAGGCAACCAAGATAGCGTCATCGAGGGACTATGATCTTTTGTTTTTGATTTTGTTTTGCCAAGACACCTAGCATGCATACCATGGCCATTTTAAAGGCAACAAGTGGATGAAACCCTAGGGGTGCTTGTGTGCATTGTGTTGTCATTTTCATGCATTTGTCTTGTATTAGGTTTAGCTATTTGTTTGATTTTGGATTTTGCATACAAACCCTAATCTTTTTATCATGGCATATTTGAAAGCTATAAGCGCGTAAAAGTAAATCTACAACTATTACAACATTGATATAGGGATGGGGATACAAATTTGAATAGAGGATTATTTGCAAGAAATTAAAACCCTAAGATTATTACAACCAAATTGAATTCTTTGTTCAAATAATAAATAAGCAAATATTTAAATGGACAATTAAATAAATATGCAATATATTATAAATATGCAAAAAATGTTTTTGTATTATTTTTATGTATGTAAAAATAAAATATTTAATGCATTAAAAATAGGAAAATAAAAGATTATTTTTATTAAGGGTGGAAACCCTAATTTATTTTAAGAAAGTATATATATTAATTATATTATTCATGTACAATAAAATAAATAAAAATATATACAAATGTTAAAAAATAGAAATATGTGAGAAAAAATATTATTTAAGTATATAAATAATAAAAATAAAAATATAATATTTTTATAATATTTACAAGTTTTCAATTTAAGAAAATAAAAGTATATTATTTAACAATTATTTCTAAATCCAAAAAAATAATAAAAATAATAACATAAAATATGAAAATTTATAAAAATATTTTTAGTAATTTTTAATGTTTAGAAAAAATAAAATAAAGTCAGAAATAAAAAAGAAATAGAAAAATATGCAAAAAATAAACAAATGGGCTGAGGGGTGCAAGAAGCAAGTCAGTGGGTGTCAAAAGTGAGAAATAGCCAGGCCCAGCCCAGCTGGCCTTCATCTTCAACCTTGTGACAAAATACGCGCGCCTGGATGTTCAAACTGGGAAATCCTGCATACGTGCTCTAAAGCAAAAACTTGCAACATGAAACTTATTAAGCATGATCATACGATTCTAACCATATAAAAAACTTAATCTAACTCTCAAAGACCAGAGAGAATTTCTCTGGCCCTAATTTCTAACCTAACTTTTTCAGAAAGTTCATCATTCAAATTCTCCCAACACAGTTAACTTAAATGAAATTTATGCATATGTACAGCTTAATGGCAATGAGTACTACATTTTTTATTCACAAACCTAAGCCTAATGTTTCCTAAATAGAGAGATAGAAGTTTGAACTTTACCTGTTTCAATTGAACTCGAGTATGGCAATGTAGGGGTTTTCAGTGAGGTCTGAGATGCTTGTGAGCTTGCTTGAACTTCCTTTGACCTTCCCTAATGCTTAGTTTTCTTTGAGCTTGCTTGAATAAGCTTGTAGAAGTCAACCTGCACAAGCAGAATTCAAAAATGGTGAAGCTTGAAAACAAGGTTACAGTTGCTGGCCAATGGCTGGGATAGCTTAGGTGTGTTGTTTAGAAGGTGTTGGAACTTATTGCAAGCAAAATGCATGAGTAGTTTTTGTTTTGGAGATCAAAATGCAGAAGCTGCCCTGTTTTGAATGTTTTTGGTGTTTTGGTGTTCAAGGGTGTTTGAGGACTGGCTAGCTCGTGCTTCTGACCTTTGGCAATATGCAAAACCTGGTTCAAATGTTTTCAAATCTTGGTTATAACAGATACAAGAGTTATGTGGTTTTTGCAAGGTTTCTTGGTTTTGAAGTAAAAATAAGAAGTGACCATGCAAAGGCTTGTACCATCTAGCTTAGGATCTGCATAAATTTGGTATACTTTTCCCTATCTTTGTGGACTTTTTTGCTGTGAAAGAATGGTCCAATGCTCAAGAGAAACAAAAATGCATAAAGTTGTGCTTTATGAAAATATCATTGTTCCCTTTTTGCCAAAAATGGATTAAACCCTTGTGTAATCCTCTAAAGCTCAGAACAATACCTCTAACCAATATGTTTGCATTAAATTTTTGAGTGTGGAAGGGTTTAAGGACCTGTAAGTAAGTACAAGCATGGCTGGACAGAAATTGCAACTTGTGGCAACATGAAAAATGTCATGGATCAAAGTGACATTTTGCCAAATTCAAACCTTCGATTCTCCCTAACCATAAATTATTTTGGAGAGTTCTTGGACATTTTGGAAAGCTTGTAACATTCTCTACAATCCATATTTGAAATTCATTTTGAGATTCCAAGTGGAACTATGTGAAAAATTTCCATGAAGATAGGTCAAAATCCTGCCTAAACTAGGGCAAAATTTCACTAAGTTAAAAGTTTCATGGACCCTTATTCCAAAACTCATAACTTGAAATACAAGCATCATTTTGGAAAACTTTGTGAATCAAAGTTGTAGATTTTGTGGAGGAATACAACTTTCATGTTGGAAGTTTTCTTTGAATCCAATTGCATCATGGTGAAAATGTTGGGTAAAGTTGGGGAAAAATAAGAAATTTTCATAACTTAGAAATTTTCTAAGTTATGAAAATTTTCCATTTTAAACCCTAATTTGCAAAATTAGGTTTCTTGGTGAACAAGTTTCATTTTTTGACACATCTTGATGAAAAATGACCCTTGGCACTTGATTTTGACCAAAAAGTCAAAGTTTGACTTTTCAGTGTACAATTGATTTTTGATCAGTTGACTGGAAAATTCATATGTCAATCCAATGCATTTGGGATCTTTTGAACCTTGTGATTAGGTTAAGATGATGCCATTGAGTCCTTGAATCCATGTTTGAACCCAATTTGCCATTGGCTAGGTGAAAAATCAGAAATTTCCCTTATACAGTCAAAACCCCAAAAATGACCATTTTGCCCTTTTGGTGATCTGATCAAATTTCTTGAGGAGTTGTGATACAAATTTGATCAAATGGTTCATATGAGCCTATAATATTGATGTGGATCAAAAATTATGAGGTTTGACTGTAAATTTGCCACAGTTGACTTTTTTCCCCAATACAGCTGATCTCTAGGTCAACTGTCCAATTGATTGGGAAAAAATTTGGTTCAAGGCTTGAAACTTGGTATGGGCAATCTTATAAGTCCAATATGAAGTATGAAAGTCACTTTGAGCATTGGAAGTCAAAAAATCCCTGTGCAAACTCAAACCCTAATTTCAGGTCAACAGTGCAAGGAGATGTCTTGAGCAAAGCAAACCTTAATCCTGTCTGGAGTCCAAGGAGTCTTGGGGGGGGGGGGGGACTTGATAAAATGAGAGGGAAAATTTTGGGGTACAACACCCACCTTTATTCTTCTAGTTTTTTGGCTGTCATGCCTGGACAGTAATTTTGGACAACACCGGCTCTTGTGGTTGGTATATTATTGATCTTTGTTTATGACTGCCTATTCGATGGGTGCTTTGTTTACATTTATCTACTAATATTTGATGTATATGCCCGACTATTATCTTTGGTAATGATTTTTTGACGAAGTTTGTGTTCGTATGGAGATATCCATTCGACCCCTATGTCGGTTTGATGCATTTTGAAATGCGTCGAATGCGCGGAGTGGGAATCCGCGTGTCGGGCGTATGATCGCGATTGGGATCCTACGCTCGTGGCGTGAACTTCCCATCGCGAGCTGGGTGTTCTGCCATGTGGGGTACTTTGACAGTGGATCTCGATCGAGGTGTCCCTGTCGGGCATGTATGTTTGGTTTGTCGAACTGAACAACAATATGCCTTCGTATTTTAGCAAAAAGTTTACCGACTATGAAACAAGATATTCACTGCTCGAGAAAACTTGATGCACTTTGGTATGGGCTGCTCGCCGGCTAAGGCAGTACATGTTGACTCATACCACTTTGCTGATATCTAAGATGGATTCGATCAAATACATCTCTAAGAAGCCTGCTTTATCTGGAAGAATAGCTAGATGGCAAATGATCCTGAACGAGTATGATATACAATACACAACCCAAAAAGCTATAAAGGGGAGTGTGCTAGCCGATCATCTAGCTCATCAAGCTGTTGAAGATTACTAATCCATGAAGTTCGACTTCCCTGACGAAGACATCATGACATTGGACAATGTTGAAGATATCAAACCATATGACGGACCTAAACAAGGATCCCGATGGACCCTGTACTTTGATGGTGCCTCCAATTCACTTGGCAACGGTATCAGTGTTGTGCTCATATCTCTAGAAGGTTGCCATACTCCTTTCACCGCCAGACTTTGCTTTAACTGTACCAACAACATGGCCGAGTATGAAGCTTGTATCTTTGGTCTCAAGGCTGCCATAGACTTGGGAATCAAATATTTGATTGTATTTGGGGACTCATCTTTGGTTATCAGTCAAATCAAAGGAGAGTGGGACACGAAACATCCCAACCTCATCCCTTACAAAGAACATGTCTTCACATTACTACCACATTTCGAGCAGATTACCTTCGATCACTTCCCGCGAGAAGAAAATCAGCTAGCAGATACTCTAGCTACAATGTCATCTATGTTTAAACTTAACTGGGATAATGAGGCTCCCAAAATCACCATTGAACGGATGGACGAACCCACAAACTGTCACGAGATTAATACCGAAGAAGTAGTGGACCGACCTTGGTTTCACAAAGTCAAAAGGTATCTCGAGACTCAAGAATATCCTGAAGAAGCTTCAATCAATGACAAAAAGTTCTTAAGAAGATTCTCAACTAAGTTCTTCCTGAGCAATGGTATCCTATACAAGCGCAATCATGATTGCATTCTGCTCTGTTGTGTGGACAAGATTGAAGCTGAACAGATCATGGTTGAACTGCACAATGGTACCTTTAGCACTCACTCTAGCAGGCATACGATGGCTAAGAAGATTCTAAGGGCAGGCTATTACTGGTCTACCATGGAAGCAAACTGCTATCAGTATTCCAAAACTTGTCACAAATGTCAGATTTATGCAGACAAGGTACATATACCTCCAGTTCCTCTCAACGTCTTAACAGCTCCTTGGCCATTCGCTATGTGGGGAATCGACATGATTGGAGAGATCAAGCCTACGGCATCCAATGGACACCGCTTCATTCTAGTGGTCATTGATTACTTCATAAAATGGGTCGAAGCAGCTTCCTTCGCATCTGTCACAAAGAATGTTGTTGCCCGCTTCATCAAGCAGAATCTCATTTGCCGGTACGGTATCCCCGAAATCATCATCACTGACAACGGTACGAACCTTAACAACATTATGATCACCACCTTGTGCGAGCAGTTCCAGATTCAACATCACAATTCATCTCCCTATCGGCCAAAGATGAACGGTGTTGTCGAAGCTGCAAACAAAAATATCAAAAAGATCATACAAAAAATGGCAGTCACCTACAAAGACTGGCATGAGATGCTACCGTTTGCTCTCCACGGGTACCATACCACGGCTCGCACTTCAACTAGGGAAACACCCTATTCCTTGGTATATGGCATGGAAGCTGTTTTACCTATCGAGGTTCAGATTCCCTCCTTGAGAATCATGAAAGATGCTGGTTTGAGTGAAGACGATTGGATCCAAACCCGGCTCGATCAGTTAAACGTAATTGACGAGAAGACACTTACTGTTGTTTGCCATGGTCAGACGTATCAAAAACGGATGATCAAAGCTTTCAACAAGAAAGTCAGGTGCCAAGTATATCAAGTTGGAGATCTTGTGATCAAGCGCATTATCTTGCCACAAAGTGATCCCAGGGGAAAATGGACTCCTACCTACGAAGGACCATTTGTGATCAAGAACATCTTTTCTGGTGGGGCAATGATTTTAACCACCATGGACGGCGACGATCTGCCGCACCCTGCGAACGCAGACATAGTCAAAAGATACTACGCATGAGAGACCCGTTAGGTTGACACACCTAGGCAAAACAAGGGCATCCCGGTGAATCGAAAACCCGAAAGGGAGGTTCAGGCAAAAATTAGGGATAAAACAAAAAAATTTGTACACCTGGCAAGTTGAAAACCTGAAAAGGCGACTTGGGCAAAAAAGGGTTTCCCGGTGGACTGAAAACCCGAAAGGGCAGTCCAGGAAAAAGTTAGGGAATTTAAGCGTATGACTATGTCTCGTCGGATCACTTTAAGGACAGTCTCTTCACAGATAAACCTGGAGCTTCTGATCAATCCAACCTGGAGAGTAATGCCATATATTCCATGAGAAATCTCTACAGCACGTCATTAAGATCCCCCAGCGGAGCCAAAACTTTGGACTACAGATCCCCAACGGAGATGAGACTACCAACTACCAATCCCCAGCGGTGCTGAAACTTTCAACCCACAGCGGAAATCATCCAGTTTCTCCAGGTTTCCCCAGCAAGTTGTATTGAAGCCTGAAAATCAACCAGATAACGGTTAACTTTTGTTTCTCCCCAACCTAGGGTAACTCTCCAGTAGATTGGCATACAACCCAAACTCTTGAACTCCCCAACGGAATTAAGATTCCCCCCACAGAGTTTCCACTACGGAATTAAACTTTTTCCCCACAAAGTTTTTATTTGCTTCTCGACAGAACAAAGACTCCCGTCAACAATCCCCAGTAGAAGTCATTAAAATTCTCTGGATTCCCCAAACAAATTCCTCAAGAAGTATATGGCATTACTCTCACAATGGAATCCTCAGCAGTCCAGGATTTATTTTCCTCGGCAGCAGTCAAGGATCTATCTTTCTCATCAATACAGCAAATCAGCTTACATGCGCATGCATTACATCATAAACATGGATAAAACACATTTATTGCATCATACATTTCATGCAACATAACTTTGTGTTTCAGCTAACATTCTACCCTTTTCAGGATAAGATTAACAGCTATCTTTAACAAATATTCAAAGATTTCAGATATAATACAGATACGCTCCAGACACGGAAACCATTCTGTCACTCATTCAAATCTTAATTTCAAGATACAGTACAAATACACTCCAGATATGGAAGTCATTATGATACTTAATCAAATTACAAGTTCCGATACAATATAGATACGCTCCAGACACGGAAGTCATTTTGTCACTCATTCAGATTCCAAGTACCAATACAGTCCAGATACGCTCCAGACACGGAAGCCATTTTGTCACTCATTCAGACTTAATTTCAGATACAGTACAGATACACTCCAGACACGGAAGTCATTCTGTCATTTATCCAGATTCGAATTTAGATACAGTATAGATACACTCCAGACACGGAAGTCATTCTGTCACTCATTCAGATTCCAAGTACCGATACAATCCATATACGCTCCAGACACATAAGTTATTTTGTTGCTCATTCAGATTTAATTTCAAGATACAATTCAAATACAGTTCAGATACGCTCCAGACACGGAAGCCATTCTGTTGTTTATTCAGTTTCATCCTACAAATACAGTTCAGATACACTCCAGACACGGAAGTCATTCTGTCGCTTATTCAAATTCAAGTACATATACAGTTCAGATACGTTCCAAATACGGACACCATTCTGATGCTTATTCTATCGATTTACAACCGAACATTCTTGGATGGTATCTGCAATCCCATCTCTAACAAGATTCTAACATCTCTCCAAATGGCATCTTTAAGCCCATTCCCCCAATTACACCTTTGCTAAGTGCAAATTTATGGGCACTCTAGTGTCCAATCATCTTTTACCTTCGAATCACAAACAACAAAACTCGCTGATCTAACTCTTCAGGTTCAAGAAGATTAAACAGGGGCAACTGTTGTACCCCAAAATTTTCCTTCCCATTTTTCACAAAAAGCACAACCCTAGGGTTTCTCAGATGTTCAAGTTGGCTCAGGAATCAATCAGACAGATTTTCTCCTGTGGCAGTAAATCAGCAATTAGGGTTTTTCTCGCATTTCTCAGAAGAAATTGAGTTCTCAGAAATTCAATTGATTTTCACATGTTTTCATGCTCTCTCAAATTTACTGAAAAGGCAGTGTTTGTTTGATCCAGGTTAACCAGATAATTTGCGTCTTTTAAAACATTTGCTTGTTTATGGAATAAACATTTGCTTGTTTATGGTATATACAGTGCGTGTTTTGGTTGGAATACAGTTGCAAGGTTACATGATTATTGGAATTTAAGTTATCTTGATTGGAATTATTGGAATGCAGTTTCAATTATCTTGATCAGGGAATCTTTAAGAATCAGTGAAGATACAAAGAGAAAATTGTGAGTTATTGACAGTAAAGGATTTTAATGGACATCAGAATATCTCATAAGACTTTCTCCATTTATTTCAAAAGATGTTACAAAATAATTTATTATTTAAATGCTTTAGGTTTTACAACTTATCGTATTTGAAAAATAAATTAGTACAATTGTTGAATGTTTCTCTCTAAATTACAAAGAAAAATCTATGCCTATGGATGACTGAGCTTCCATTGCTTCCATGCTTGCCACAAAATCTCTTGCTTCCTCTGCTTTGCCACCATCCAGTTGTGCTCATATGAAAATGAAAGACAGAAAAATAGTTAGTACAAAAACTATTTGGGCATAAGCAAGAATCTTTAAAAGAAAAAAAGTGTTTATCATTAAAGTTTGCAATTTGGAATCAGAGGGCTATTTTTAATTCATCACGTTTTTATTTTTCTATTTGCAAATCACAAGAAGATTTTTCTCCTTGGTTCACAAAAAGAAAAATAAGAAATGCAAGCAAATTGTCCAAATGCAAGCAAATTTGTCCAAATGCAACAAGGCTACCCAAACAAGAAATGCAAGCAGCATGGCCAAAACAAATATTCCAAACTGAATACGCCAAACAGCAGCATGGCCAAACAAATATAACAAACAGAATAATATAAACTGAATGCAGCAAGGATGTCCAAACTAGATAGCAGCGCATCACTAAACCAACAAGCAACAAAATGGCAAGCAACAAATAGCAAGAACGAGGCAGCATAGCAGTAGCAAACAAACAGCCTCAGCAAAAAGAAAATATGACATATGGTAAACTAAGTCAACAAGCAAGAGGCTTGTTCATAAGCCATTTCATCCTCTTCCTCTTTTATTGTAAACTTTTCAGAAAAAAGGTGAAAGAGAAATTAGCTCTTAGGGTCATTGAGAGAGAGAGAGAGAGGAAAGAAGTCACCTAGGGATGCTGCCCTGCTGTCACAATTGCACCAGAATTGCTAGAAAACAAAACTGCAAGGAAAAGAACATAAGGAGAACATGCCAAAGTATTCAAAATTTGGTGGTTTTCTCACCATTTTGAATAAGCTGTCAAACAAAAAAGTAACTAATATAACAGTATACAATTCTCAAGAGGAGGGAGAGAACATTTGGTCAAACTCAAACAAAAACTGCATAACCAGTTCTCAAACCTCAAAACTGTCAAACATACACAAACCTCAAAAAACCATTTTCAACACAAAACCTGTAACAAGTTCAAGCATACAAAATCACAAAGCTCTCAAGCCTGCAACATTTCAACCTCCAAACTGTCAAACCAGTTCTCAAACCTCAACAGTCAACAAACCAAAAATAACAAAAACATTCAAAAAAACAAAAACTGCATAACCAGTTCTCAAACCTCAAAACTGTCAAACATACAAAAACCTTAAAACCGTTTTTCAAACTCAAAAATTTCAACAACAAAAATCTAAAGTATCAAAAACTGTAAAACTGCCATCTTTCATCAAACACAACCAAAGCCTGTTAACCAATATCCCAAGCCTGATTTCAATACCACAAACAAATCCCAAACCAAGCCTGCAAACTGTAAAACCCAAACTATAACTCAAAGAAACCTCAAACCAAACTGTAACGAAATCACCATCAATAAAACCTATCCAAGTTTCAAACCTCAAGAACCAATATGAGTCCCAACTAAGAAACAACAGTCATCCTCAAATCAAATCAGAACCAACATCTCAATACCAAAAACATATCCAATCACAAAAAAATAGAAGTACATCATCATTATCATTCAAAGCTCAAAGAGGTTACCAGAAGCACGTCCTCAAATCATCTTCATTTCTTCCCCCTTCGTTTCCAGCCACCAAGAAGCATCATCATCTCGGTCTCACCATCCCCGTCCACTTCACAGAAAAGCCACAAACAGGTATGACTATTTCACTTTCTTTATGAGCCATTTCCTGCATCTCAAGGTATGATAGAGTAGGTTAACAGAAAATATCACTAAGATAAAACAACAACAAAAAAATCATTCAAGTTCAGCAAAAAAACAGAACACCACCTTTTCACGAAAGAAGCCATTAGGGCTTGGTTAGGAGATGAGTTTGAGTGGCGCTCCGGTAACGGAAACCTGAGGGGGAAGATCAGATAAGCATGAATCCGACCTTAGGGTTTTCATAGAAACGCGAATCACGTTGAGATGAGGAGAGATTAGAGAGTTTCGGCCATGAGCTTAAGAGTTTGAGAGATAGGTGGAAAGATGAACGAATATGGATGAGATGGATGAGAGGGACGAACGGTGCCGCTCTGTACCAAGGGTTCACAAACCCTAATCTTTGTTTCCCCTAATCAGAAAATTAGGCAAACTTAATGCATTGGGCCGGTACTATTTTACAAACTTCTCAGGCCCACACGATTTCTAGCTCATACCCCCCCTTTTGGCCCATTTTTTTGTTAACAGCAAAATACCTTTGGGCCTCTCATCCATTCACTCAAGCCCATTTATATATTTTTTAATTTGTTTCTTCCTTTTGTTTTATTACTACTAAAATATAAAACACCTTTTTTTTAGTTAAATCTTGAAAATCAATTTTCACTATTTTCTTTTTTTATATATATATAACTTATTTTTATTAATTTTCTTACATTTAACAAAACACACAAAAAAAAAAGAATTAACTTAGCTTATTTTCTTTCTTTAAAGTTAGTTTACATAATTAATAAAATACACAAAAAATAATAATAATATTTTTTAATTTAATCATTTTCTTTTTAGAATAGATTTTATTTTTCTCTTTTCAAGTAAATACATACATTTCATACTTTGTTGATTTTATTTCATAAATTGTCGTAGCTTTATATTAAATCGCACAATAATTCGATTTGGTTGTATTGCTTGATATTTTGATTCATCCCCATTTGTAACAATTGTACCCCCATTCCCGAATACTTTTGTAATAGCTTAGAATTTTAATTCCCGCAATTTATTGCTTTCTATATACTGTATAGTAATTAGGCATGTATGGCAAGATTCAAAAGTCAATCGCTAGATGACCTAATCCAAGAATAAATAACTTGAAATCAACACACTTTTTCACACGCGCACCTCTAGGGTAACCTCACTCGTTACCTCGGAAATACAATCATGTCCCTCGAATATGAGACATTTTAGCAATGACCCTTCGATAAACAAAGATCGTAGTCCCTCGATGACCCTCGATGTTGCCTTTGATAAAACGATCTCGTCCCTTACAAAAATTGCTAAAGCGTCTCACAAGTTGCCTTCAATGATTGTAAAATTGACCCGCGTCTGTCCCTTCACATTCAAGGATGGGGTTTCTTACCAAATCAATGGTAAGATAGCACCATTAAAAGGAAGAAAAAAGAACAACTTAAGACCTTTCGAGTAAATAGATTTGCTCTTAGTTACTCGCTTGCTCACAACAAAAACTTTCACACCTACACTTCCATTTCAAAACATTCTTAAAAGACAAAATGTTTTGTATACGTTCTTATAGAGACGAGAACCATTGCAAAACCTCTTTTCAAAAAAACTTTTCAAAACACGATTCACAAACACGTCTTTGAACCATTTTTCGAAACAAAACTTTGTATACGTTCTTATTGAGACGAGAACCATTACAAAGAAATTTTCCAAAATACTTTCAAAACCCACACCACAAGCACACAATCAAAACAAAAGCAAGTGATCTAAAAGAGTAACTAAGAGCCCATAGAAAACCATGGATGAAAAGGGTGCTAACACCTTCCCTTTTCATAATCTACCCCCCGAACCCGAGAAAATTCTCGAAAGGTCTTTCCTGTGCTTTTTTACCTTTCCTTTTGGATAAAAGAAAATTCGGTGGCGACTCTTGCTAACCGCACAAGTGCGAACGAAACGCAAAACCTCTAGTCAGTTCTCCCACCGTATCACAGAACTGGCGACTCTGCTAGGGACAAAATAAAAAGTGGGGTTACCTTAGGGTTTTAGATCACCTTTACATGCTTATCTTGCTTGACTTGTATGCTTTATCTTTTAGTTCTATTGTTTGGGTTTGAATCCTCTACCCGAATTTGGGGCACCTTTTTAGGTAAATAGCAATAGATTGTGGAGACTGTATGGGGTAGACCGATATGGTTGAAACAATAGCTATGTTAGTGTGACGCATTTGTGGGTACCGGTACCCCTCGTGGTGAATCGAGGAGAATACAGGGCCGCTGAGTGGCGTCGCGAAGCACTAATTAACCTTAGAACCCTAATTGAACCAATTTGGCCATTAGGACGTAGTGAGGTGATCGGTTTCGGTGTAAAGCTGAAAATTGGTTGACACTCGATACTACACTCATTGAGAATAGACTTTTGGGATATCTAGGCCGCAAGAAAAGATTGATTGTGCTGAGACAATGCCTAAAAGAAAGGTCGGTGATATTGAGATCCTTTAGAACCCGATCTTTATTTCTAGGACAGGTTGAGCCCACTAAAACTTCAAGAGGGTACTTACCTACAAACTCATGCAAGCCTGAAACATAGGGATCTGTTTGTTGTGTGTATATATGTTTGCTTGTACATAAACATCATAAACATCATCAACATCATATGCATGCTCACTAACCATTTCAAGGATTTAGAAATTTATCTTTGTTTTTCTTTTGTAGGAAATGAATCCTCTCCGAAGAAACACCATCCGAATCAGCTTTGTGAAAACACATCCTCAACTTCAAGAGCTAGCCTCAAGAGTGCCCGGGGATTCTCCTTTTACCAAGAAGTATGGTCGACTTCTCAGTTTGGCTACATCCAACTTCCAAGAATAGATGATGTGTGTACTGTTCCAATTCTTTGACCTCGTACATCATTGTTTCACTTTTCCGGACTATCAATTGGTACCAACATTGGAAGAGTTCTCTCTGCTCTTAGGGGTGCCCGTGCTTAATCAGATATCGTTCACCGGTCTAGAAGGGATTCCAAAACCCGAAGTCATCTCCGAAGCTTTACATATAAAGAGGGTCGACGTCACAGCCAATTGGGAGACAAGAAGTGAGGTTAAAGGATTTCTGGTTAAGTTTCTGTTGGAAAAAGCTCGTTCATTCTGGGATGACATGGATTTACAAGCTTTCGAAGAAGTTCTAGCTCTCCTCATTTATAGTTTGGTTCTGTTTCCTAACTCGGACCAGTTCATAGACGTTAATGCCATCAAAGTCTTTCTCTCTCGCAATCCTATACCCACCTTGCTAGGAGATATCTTGCATTGTCTTCATACCCGTGCCATGAAGAAAAGAAGTACCCTTTTGTGTTGTATACCTCTACTCGCTAAGTGGTTCACTCCACACCTGCCTCAGTCAACATTGAAGAACGAGCAAAGATTGACTTAGTCTCAAAGTATGATGTCTCTCACCCACTCTGATATCCGTTGGTGCTCAAGATCCTTGGAAGATATCTCTATCATCGACCGCTATGGTGAATTCCCTAATGCACCTCTGCTAGGTATTAGGGGAGGTATCACATACAACCCGTGTTTAGCTCTTCGGCAGTTTGGGTATGCCCGAAGGGACGACCCTCATGAGATGATCGTCTGAGGTCTAGTTTTTTACTACGATAAAGAAGACCAAGGTTATCGCCAGAGGTTTACACGTGCTTGGGGAATGGTGAACAAAGTGGACAGTAGGACTTTGGGACATAAAAACTCTATCCCTCTAGAGCCTTACCTTAAGTGGGTACAGGCCCATGCCCATAGTCTCTTAATTCCTTACCCTTCCATCCTTCCTGTCATCATTAAGCCTGTTATTGAAGGAGACGTCCCGTACACCGTTCTTCATCCAAACATGCCTACCTCTCTCGAAGACCTGCAAAAAGCCTGGATTCAGTTGAGGGAAGAGCGAGACACCTTTGAAACCCAGTACTACACCAGTGAGAAGAAGGTTCTGGAGCTCACCAAGCTGCTTCATGAAGAGAAGAATCTGAATACTTACATTGCTCCAAAACGGATGCGTTCGGTCTTGAGAATTTTGTTGTATTTTAGTTTCTTTCTTTGTAAGCCCGAGGAGGCATGATGTATTCAAACTTGGTTATATTTAATATGACGTGCGTTCTTTTTGGTTTGGGAAAATTTAAATCTTCTAAATTTCCTTGAAATTATTTGCATATCGCATCTTCATTCATCATGTGCATAAGCAGGTCTTCACACCAAATTTCCTCATCCCTCTGATGTTTATTTCAGCAACATGGATCTTGAACAAACGGTTAAAGACTTACAAGCTCAGAATGCACAATTTCAGCAGCTACTCTTGACCTTGGCTAAGGGGCAGGAGGAGCTCAAGACTTTTCTAGAGAAGGAAAAAGAGAAAAAGAAGAAGAAGAGAGCTGGTGCAGCTATCTTAGGCAGAAGATTTAAAGGACAAGCCAGACGGACTTTGGATTTCCCCTCAATATCTGATGAAGGGGTAAGAAAGGGAAAAGAAACTGTAGTGCCGTCTGATTTTGAGGAAGAAGAAGAAGAAGAGGATGAAGACTATTCTAAACAGCAGTATCCTCCAGCCGATGACAAATACAAGAACTTGGAAGAACGTCTAGCTGCCATGGAGATACAGAGAGTGCCTGGGCTGGACTTTGAAGATTTAGGGTTGGTGTCTGGAATTGTAATCCCTCCTAAATTTAAAGTACCTTTGTTAGCTAAGTACAATGGGGTGTCTTGTCCAAAGATGCACCTACGATCTTATGTCAGGAAAATTCAACCACATTCTTCTGACAAAGACCTGTGGGTCCACTTTTTCCAGGACAGTTTATCGGGGACGCAGCTAGTTTGGTTCTACCAGTTGGAGAGGTCTGATGTACATAATTGGGAGGATTTGACAGTCGCCTTCTATAAGCAGTATCAATATAATACGGACTTAGCACCAACCCATACTCAATTACAAAGTATGGGCATGGTCTCCAATGAAGGTTTCAAAGAGTATGCCCAGAAATGGAGAGACTTGGCGGGACGAGTACAACCACCTCTATTTGAGAGGGAGTTAATAGACATGTTCTTAGGGACTCTGTCCGGGCCTTTATTTAATCATCTGATTGGAAGCTCCTCTGCGGGGTTCACTGAGTTGATTCTAACTGGTGAGAGAGTTAAAGCCGGAATCAAGAGTGGGAAAATTCAAAAAGATCCATCTGCCTCCGCTGCCATCAAAAAGACTTTTCTAGCAAAGAAAGAAGTATGAGTTGTCTACTCTCAAAGAGGTCAAGGAAGAGTTGAGCGCCGACCAGCGGTGGGGGCCGTAATGATTCAGAAGTCTGCCGTTGATCAGCCCAGAAACAATCAACCCAGAACCAACCAAGCAAGGGTGGAAAGGCCTGTACGGTAATTCACCCAGATAAACATGACTCCTGCTCAGGTTCTACCCCATCTCTTGAAGTTAAACCTTGCCAGTCTGAAAGAGGCCCCGAAAAATCCGAATACAGCTTCTCTTTACTACCATTCAAATGCCAAGTGTGCTTATCATTCAGGGAGTATAGGGCACGACACCAACAATTGTTGGGCCCTGAAGAATAAGATTCAGGATTTGATAGACGCTAAAGAAGTGGAATTCGACGCCCCTAAAAAGCCGAATGTAATCTCTGCTCCAATGCCAAGGCATGGCCACAATGCCCATGCTGTTGAAGAGGATCTTTTTGTTGCTATTGTTAATGATTTGATAACTCCGCTACCGATAATCAAGTTAAATTTGCTGAAGGCTGGGATTTTCCCAGGTTGTGAAGAAGATTGCTGCCTTTGTTCATCCTTACCGACCAACTGTCCATTGTTGAAGTTAGGCATCCAACGCCTAATGGATAACCAAGAAATCCTTTTTGAGAAGAATCCTGTTACACCGACTCCTGTCAATGATGTTTCGATAATAACCATATCTGCCAATCTTTCCAAGGTCTCCAAAAGACCTGTTAAGATTACATCCGCTCCGAAGACTGTACCTTTAAAGATAACCATGCCCGGGCCCGTCCCATACAAGTCCGACAAGTCAATACCATGGAACTATGGTGGAGAAATCTACTACCACAGTATTAAGCAAATTGAATCAACTGAAGAGAATTCTGATGAAGAGACTTCCGACATTGGAAACATTACCGAAACGAGCAAAATTACCCAGTGGAAGAATTTTCTCGCCAGAGATTTCCCCTTCAAAGGCAATCTTTGGACCCTTAGCTGCTCCTAAAGTTACTCATGCACTGGTCAACATATCTGCGAGAACTCCAATTATTGAAGAAGTTGCAACCCCCATGGTTAACCCCTCTGCTACTACTAATGTTCGAGGGAAAGGGATCCAAGAAGAGCCCGTCAAGACGAGGGCTCAGCCGTTGATCATCCCTGAAACCTCTCAAAAAGAAATGGAGGAGATCTTGAAAATAATCAAGAAAAGCGATTATGATATTGTGGAACAACTTGGGCAAACCCCCTCAAAGATCTCTATGTTGGCCCTGCTGCTTTGTTCAGAAGCTCATGCTAAAGCTCTGATCAGATTTTTAAAGACGGCCCACGTGCCACAGGAAACCTCCACGGATCAGTTCCAGGAATGTGTAGCCAGCTTAACAGCTGACAATGGTCTAGGATTCTCCGATGCTGATTTAACATCCAAAGGGAGAAAACATAATGACGCTTTGCATGTCTCAGTGGAATGCAGAGGGACAACCCTAGCACACGTACTGATAGACATTGGTTCGTCTCTAAACATCTGGTTGAAGAAGGCCTTGGATAGGTTAGATTGTGAAGGCCTAACCCTGAAACCCAACAATATCATTTTCAGAGCCTTTGATGGTTCTAAAAGTATGGTCCACAGGGAGGTGGACATCCTGATTAAGGTGGGAACTGAAACCTTCAACTCCACATTCTATGTGATGGACATCCGTCCTTCCTATTCTTGCTTGTTGGGAAGACCTTGGATCCACAATGTTGGAGCTGTCACTTCTACTCTGCATCAAATTCTCAAGTACCCTGTCCAGGGGAAAATCATAATTATTCATGGCGAAGAGGAATACATGATAAGCCATCTAAATTCTTTCCGCTATGTAGAATTGGATGGTGAATTCATCGAAACCCCTTTTCAGCATTTTGAAGAGGTAGCTCAGGAGATTGCGGCAACCAAGATAGTGTCTTCTGTACCCATGATTACCAGACCTCCACCTCGGATGTCGTCTCTCAAAGATGCAAAGGCTGTGATTGAAGAAGGAGGAAGCACAATCTGAGGGCAGCTTCCAGACTTTCCCCATAAATCAAACAAATTCGAATTAGGGTTCACCTCAGCTGGTCAGAAGGCCGTGTGCCGCGCCCGTTCCGGAAGACCACCTGTGAAGATCACCCCTCATGGAGTCAATGCTTTGGAGGATAGTAAAGAGGAAAGCAACTTGGAAGACTGGATTTTCCTTACTGTTGACGGAGGGCTGTGCAATTGGGAAGCAAAAGACTTTGTTCCGATTACTTTCATACCGCAGTAATTTATCTTTCAAACATTTTTGTTGGCCTGTAATAATTCTCAAACAATTCGTACTTTTTTCAACCTTGTGTCTTACCGAGGCACAAAGGTCCATTTATAAGGGTTCTTATTTTTCATCTTCATATGCCATTTAATGAATCATGGACGTTTTTCATACAAACTTTTGTGTTCATTGTCTTTCTTTTTGCATTTTATTTGTTTTAAGATGGCTATGCCCTTACACACACCCACACTCACAAATGCAGGTACTCTTCCATTCCGGATCCCATGGGTAACGATACTGCTATAACCTTCAGTGACTCTGAAGATTTGGTCTACCAAGCCAAATACGAAGGTGAGGAAGATTGTGAGGTTCCAGGAGAATTGGCTAGGCTGCTACAACATGAAGAAAGGGCTATTCTACCTCATGAGGAGCTGTTAGAGACAATTAACTTGGGAACTGAGGAAGACAGAAAGGAAATCAGAGTGGGTGCCAATCTAGAGCCGAGTGTTAAGGAACGTCTAATTCAGCTATTGCATGAGTATGTTGAGATCTTCGCCTGGTCATACGAAGACATGTCTGAACTTGATACAGACATTGTGGTACACCGTCTCCCCACAAGAGAAGATTGTCCACCAGTTAAGCAAAAGGTCTGCCGCATGAGACCTGACATGTCCAAAAAGATCAAAGCAGAAGTTATGAAGAAGTTCAATGTTGGATTTCTGGTTGTTACTTCCTATCCACAATGGGTTGCTCACATTGTGCCCGTGCCTAAAAAGGATGGCAAAGTGAGAATGTGCGTGGATTATAGAGACTTAAACAGGGCCAGCCCTAAAGATGATTTTCCACTATCGCACATTGACATCTTGGTTAACAACACAGCCCAGCACAAAGTATTTTCTTTCATAGACGGATTTCCAGGTTACAACCAGATCAAAATGGCACCTGAAGACATGGAGAAAACTACTTTTGTTACATAGTGGGGTACGTTCTGCTACAAAGTGATGCCATTCAGACTGAAGAATGCCGGGGCAACCTATCAGCGCGCCATGGTAGCTTTGTTTCATGACATGATACATCATGAGATAGAGGTCTACGTAGATGACATGATAGCCCGTTCACAAACGGAAGAAGAACACCTCGACCATTTGCAAAAGCTGTTTGTCAGGTTGAAGGAGTACAAGCTAAGATTAAACCCTAACAAGTGCACCTTCGGAGTCATGTCCAGTAAACTCTTGGGTTTCATTGTCAGCAACAACGGCATTGAGGTTGATCCTACCAAAGTCAAAGCTATACAAGAAATGCCTGCTCCTCGCACTGAAAAGGAGGTCAGAGGTTTCTTGGGACGCCTAAACTACATTGCAAGGTTCATTTCTCACCTAACATCTACCTGTGAACCAATCTTCAAGCTGCTGAAGAAAGATTAGGTGGTTAAATGGAATGATGACTGTCAAATTGCTTTCGATAAAATCAAGGATTATTTGCTAGAGCCTTCTATCTTGATGCCACCCGTCGAGGGAAGATCGCTAATCATGTATCTGACCATCCTAGAGAATTCAATGGGGTGCGTACTGGGGCAGCATGACGAGTCTGGCTGAAAAGAGCATGCTATTTATTACCTTAGCAAAAAGTTTACCGACTATGAAACAAGATATTCATTGCTCGAGAAAACTTGATGCGCTTTGGTATGGGCTGCTCGCCGGCTAAGGCAGTACATGTTGACTCATACCACTTTGCTGATATCTAAGATGGATCCGATCAAATACATCTCTGAGAAGCCTGCTTTATCTGGAAGAATAGTTAGATGGCAAATGATCCTGAACGAGTATGATATACAGTACACAACCCAAAAAGCTATAAAGGGGAGTGTGCTAGCCGATCATCTAGCTCATCAAGCTGTTGAAGATTACTAATCCATGAAGTTCGACTTCCCTGACGAAGACATCATGACATTGGACAATGTTGAAGATATCAGACCATATGACAGACCTGAATAAGGATCCCGATGGACCCTGTACTTTGATGGTGCCTCCAATTCACTTGGCAACGGTATCAGTGTTGTGCTCATATCTCTAGAAGGTTACCATACTCCTTTCACTGCCAGACTTTGCTTTAATTGTACCAACAACATGGCCGAGTATGAAGCTTGTATCTTTGGTCTCAAGGCTGCCATAGACTTGGGAATCAAATCTTTGATTGTATTTGGGGACTCATCTTTGGTTATCATTCAAATCAAAGGAGAGTGGGACACGAAACATCCCAACCTCATCCCTTACAAAGAACATGTCTTGACATTGCTACCACATTTCGAGCAGATTACCTTCGAGCACTTCCCGCGAGAAGAAAATCAGCTAGCAGATGCTCTAGCTACAATGTCATTTATGTTTAAACTTAACTGGGATAATGAGGCTCCCAAAATCACCATTGAACGGATGTACGAACTCGCACACTGTCACGAGATTAATACCGAAGAAGTAGTGGACCGACCTTGGTTTCACGAAGTCAAAAGGTATCTCGAGACTCAAGAATATCCTGAAGGAGCTTCAATCAATGACAAAAAGTTCTTAAGAAGATTCTCAACTAAGTTCTTCCTGAGCAATGGTATCCTATTGTTGGCTGAAGATTTTGATGACACAGTTCGAAACAAAGCAAGTTGGATGTTTCGTTGGAATAAAGCAAGATGTTATGGTTCGGAATGGTAGAAGCAGTTCTTCGAACGAACATGTCAAAGCTCGGAGCTTCGAGTGACAGTTGTGAAGATATATTTAAAAGAAGCCTCGAAGTGGTAATGAGACTATGTTTAAGAAATGAGTTCGAAGCGAAGAGTGCCAGAACATTTGAAATTCAAACGCAAGCGGGATGTTCGAAATTTAAAATATATGCGCTGGAGCGTTCGAAGACGCGTGGAAGCTAGAGAGAAGCAGTGCCTTGCATGTTCTGAACGTGGCAGAATCTTATAGGCAAGACCGTTATGGTCGAAGTAGTATAAATATAAGTCTTAGCATTAGGATTTCGTGTGTCATATCTATTGTACAAAATTCAGTAAACATTCAAAATACCACATGGCTAGGGAAACGAATGCTCGAACAATGTACGTATGATAACACCAAATATTTATGATTCAGTAAAACTCTTTATCATTTCCAATTTATCTCCTATATTCATGTCAATATCATTCAAAAGCCTTTACATTAAAGTCTTTTCATTCAAAGTCATTTACTGATCTCTTGCATTTAAACGTTTTCTTTCTATTTCGAATCCTTTACATTTTGGAAACTCTTTTACATTTCATGCTTTTATCTTCATGCTTTTGTTATTCGAATACCTTTACATTCAAAGTAATTTACTGATCTCTTACATTTAAACATTTTCTTTCTATTTCGAATCCTTTACATTTCAGAAATTCTTTTACATTTCATTCTTTTATACTTCAAAGTTATTTACTTGTTTCTTGCAGTTTTATATTTCTTTGCAATCGAATCTTTATTCATGCAACTTAGTTTCGCACGTCTTTACTTGATCATGTCATTAGATCCTTTTAATATGGAAATCGAAGTCAGTTGAACATCTATAAAACATTCCAAATACAAATCCTAACCATGAATATCAGTTTTACGATTAGAATTATCCAAACGACCAATACCCCATAGGATCAATCTAGTCGATCCTGCAAGTTACCAGAGAGATTAAATAACAGTCATTAAGATTATTTGATAGTTTGGAGGACTAGCGGTTGTTTACCAGAAATCACTGTAAACAAATTGGCACGCCCAGTGGGACCGTCATTGGTCGTTACGAAATTTAGAACAAAGTAAAGATTGTTGAGACATAACCATTGTAAAAGTACTTTCTGAGTGATAAGTTCGTTGTTATATGAACCTTAGAAGTGGTAGAATAACCAATAGCAATCAACCCTTACCCAGAAGAAAACGTTTAAACAAGATGTATAATCCAGACAATCAACAGGGGGAACAAAATATCCCACATGCAACAGGCACTAATATGTCTGCTTCGACGGGAACATCTAATATGATCCCTTCGAACGCACAGTCTGTTGCATCTTCTACCAGTAGTATAGCCACGAATGGGACAAGTGGCATGTCGACTAACAGTTCGATCCTAGGAAATACAGGAACCATTGGTTATCCTGGGGGATTCGTACCACCATCAGGGGCACAAACCCATTTCGCCACCCCACTAACTAGACCACCCGGGTTCGATGCTAACAGACACAGAAATTCCTCTTATGGGATGCCAACATCTTTTATGGCGGGTCTGCACACTTCGACATCGAATACGTCACCACAATTAGGGTCTGGATCTGGGACTAATCAATTTATGACAAATAACCAAGGGTCAGTGGGTTATAGCGCAATGCTTATCTTAACCATAGAAAATCAGTTGGCCTTTAGGAAATTAATGGATGACAGTAACCATAATATGATAGGAGTGTTAGCGCAAACTATGCAAGAGATCTTTGCCCCAATAGTACAAAATGTAACTGTGACAAACAGAGAAAACGCGGATAACATGAATCGAATAGCATATTTTTTCGCTCCCCTAGAAAGGCGTAGGCAGAATCAGGCGGGAGTTCGAGCAAACGTACCTATTATAGAACAAGTTGCTGATGATCCACCCTATAGACCAGCCAGAGAGGGGGTTAATTTGGGGGCAAGGGCACAAAGATTAGAAGCCCCAATGATTCAAGACCCACAAAGGGAAATTATAGAACCAGGGGCAAGGATCGAAAGGTTAGAAGTCCCAGAGTTTCGAGAAGAACAACCTAGAGGAGTTGTCCTGGTAAGTCGAAATCAAGATGCTGATGCAGTCGTTCACAGAATTTGAAACGATAACATCTTGGCAGAGAATAATTTAACCACCATGATAGAGAGAATCATGGCCCAAAATGGCCTCAATACAGGAATTAGAAGGCCAAATTATGCCTATCCTATATTAGATTACATAATGCATACTGATTTACCAAGGGGATATAAAGTCTCTAAGTTTACAAAGTTTGCTGGAGATACCAATGAATCAACAGTCGAACACATAGCCATGTATCTAACCGAAGCGGGAGATATAGCAAATAATAAAGACCTTAGGTTCAAATATTTCCCAAGTTCCCTAACTAAGAACGCTTTCACATGGTTCACCACTCTGCCTCCTGGGTCCATAGATACTTGGGCTCTGTTGGAGAGATTATTCCATGAACAGTTCTACATGGGACAATCTAAAATAAGTCTGAAGGAACTAGCCAGTGTCAAGAGGAAGTTTACTGAACCCATAGATGATTATCTGAATAGGTTCAGACTCTTGAAATCTAGATGCTTTACAGTAGTTCCTGAACATGAGTTAGTCGAAATGGCTGCTGGCGGCCTGGATTACTCTATTCGAAAGAAATTAGATACACAATACTTGAGGGACATGGCTCAGTTAGCCGATAGGGTTCGACAAGTCGAAAGGCTAAAGGCCGAAAAGGCCAGAGTTTTTAAAAATAACAAGAAAGAAAGGGTCTCCTATGTTGGAGCTGAGGAAGCAGAAGATTACCCTGAATTCGAAGAGGTCGAAATTGATCTCGCTGAATTGAAACAGGATCCACCTTACTCTTGTAAGTTATTAGTTCCCACAAAAGGGAAAGAAATTGTTGAAAATGAGAAAAGTGACAAATTCCCAAAGAAGGTTTACACTTTTGACATAATAAAGTGTGACGAGATTTTTGATTTGCTTGTCAAAGATGGCCAACTCATTGTGCCATCGAACGTTAAAATACCTCCTTTAGATCAAAGAAAGAAAAGAGGATTTTGCAAGTATCATAGTTTCCTAGGCCACAAAACCTCACAGTGTTTTCTTTTCAGGGATCTAATTCAAAATGCAATTAAGGATGGCAGATTGAAATTCGCTGACAAACCAAAAATGAAAGTAGATGAAGATCCTTTGGATGTCGCAGACACCAATTACTCCGAGCCTGCGTGCATTGGAGAAATCAATATGGTGGAAGCAGATCAAGATGACACTCCATTAGGAGAGAAAGGCACTGAGAATGAAAACTGGGTGTTAGTCGAAGTCAATAAGGGGGTCATTGAGGACGTCCACAAGCAACCAGAGGCTTCGATCGAAGCAGCACCTTTAGCTGTTGCAAAAGAAATCCAGGCTACTGAAGGCCAGGAGAACCAAAAGCAAGAGTTGACACAGGTTACTGAAGGCCTGAGGCTAAAATTGGAGAAAGTCCAGATCACGAAGCCACCCTCCCCTCAGAAAGAAATATGGGATACTTTAGGAGATCCCAGTGGAAAGTTTGACTACTTGGTGAAGTATTCTGCCCCAGAGAGTTCAAAAATCCAAATTGAAGATATAAAACCTACAGGATAGGGAGATGATGACATAAAGGGGGAGGATATAGATGTAAACATGGTGGATATGGAGAGACCTCATTCTGAAATGGAGGAGATGGAGAGATACTTAGAAAAGGAAAAATACAAAGTGGAGGATAATTATGTTGGGGATGCCAGTCTTAAAGATTACCTCATGTTGTGCCACAAAGGAGATGCGGAAATGATATTATGCCCTAGGTGCAGCATCATCTGCAGCCAGAGAATTGCTGCAAACTTCGAGAGGATACAAAGGGCACGAACTGGCATCAACTGGCGCCAGGATAACCAGTTATTCAGGTGTTATCCTAAAGCTGGAGAAAGTTTGTTGGAGTTTTTGGTTCGTTGTTACAAAGGAGCAACAAGATGCCTAGTATGCCCAAGGTGTTCTGCGGTGTACGATCAAAGTATGGCCAGAGCCTTCGAAACAATCCCTTTCGCCCCATGCTGGAACCACCAAGAGACTGGTCAGATGGGCCAACGTTTCGATAGCAAATACAATCAACGAAGGCCTGATAGTCCTCATCCCAAAGGCGCTCGAAGAGTGACATTCAAAATTCCTGCTGAAATACCAACAGACAAATGGCTGCAAGTCAGAACTGACAAGGGCAAAGACAAATGGAGAAACAATGAACGAAACACACGCCACGCTATGACATATAGAAGGCAGTTCAACATGGCGAAGAGGGAAGAAGTGAGGTTAGAAAACTACAAAGGAAGAAACCCCATGTCAAGATCTCAATGGCGAAGGCAACAGAGAATTCGAAAGGCTGAAAGGGAAGCTATGGTAAATAAAGGAGCAACTTCGATAAAAAACCAAGGAGAATCAAGCACCAACAAACCCACACCAAATAATCAAATTGAGGACAAACCCCCAGTTAGTAGGAGACTCTTCTCTGAAGCACAACCAAATGAATCGAAGGAATACACTCCAGGTCCAGAAGAAGACGAGGATATGCTAACGGACAACTTCGAATCAGAGGGGGAGTCTTCACTCAATATCAATTGCAATGTCGTATTTGTACTACCTTGTGAGTTTGGACAGGAAACTGAAATCGAAGAGTATGAGGAGGATGATACAATCGATCTGATGAAGCATATGCCTGTGTGTTACTACGTGATGGATAACGGAGCTGTCGAGGAGCAGAATGCTTTCTTCGAGCGCCCAGAACCAGCTATGAAAAATCATCTGAAGCCATTATTCATTCGGGCAAAGGTTGGTGCCCATGGCGTAAATAAGGTTTTAGTGGATGGGGGCGCTGCAGTTAACTTAATACCCCATTTCATGCTGAAAAAGTTAGAAATACGCGAAGGTGACATCAAACCACACAACATGGTTCTGTCCAATTATGAAGGGAAAGTAGGCCAAACATTGGGAGTAGTTCAACTGGACTTGACGATAGGATCAAGATGTAGGCCCACCATGTTCATGGTGATCAAAGCCAAGGCCAACTACAACTTGTTGTTGGGAAGAGAGTGGATCCATGGCGTAGGAGCAGTTCCTTCGTCAATGCATCAGAGGTTGGTTTTATGGAGAGAAGATGGGATCGTGGAGAACATTGAAGCAGACCAGAGTTACTTCATGACAGCAGTCAACTTAGTTGACAAGAGGAATTATGACAAACATTTGGCCAAGATTGCTCCTTGTGTCCCTAATGATGAAGTCAACGAAACCAGGAACGCACACTATTATATGACCCTTTGCCATGATGGCATATATTGGGATAGAAGAATAGTCAGTGAAGATGAAGGAGGCGAAGGTACTATGCAAAGACGGCCAGCAGGCTGGGAATTCGACAACCTTGCTCATGATTGAGTCCTCCTTCTTCGAAAGGATTTCGGCCTATATGGCTGAGAACGAATCGAAAGCGGCCTTAGAGGCTGAAATAAATAAATTGGCTGTAGAAGTGAATGAAATAAATGGGGATGGCTCTAAAGGATCACCCTTTGAAGAACATGAAATAGATCAAAGGTTGGATGCCATCTATGATAAAGAACCCTTAGGCTTCGAGAAGGACCCCATAGACTCAGGTGCCAAAATGTTGGCACAGGATCCGCTCGAAGAAGTGAATCTGGGGGATGAGAACACGAAAAGAATAACCTACATAAGCGCAAAACTTAATCCAGGCCTCAAGCAGGAAGTGATCGAAGTCCTCAAGAGAAACAAAGATTGCTTCGCATGGGACTATGATGAAATGCCTAGTTTAAAGAAGGAGTTAGTGGAACACAGACTTCCAATCAAGGATGGCAAGAAGCCCATCAAGCAAACTCCTAGAAGATTCGCACCAGCGGTCCTCACAAAGATCAAAGCTGAGATCGAAAGGTTGCTGCAATGCAGATTCATCAGAACCACAAGGTATGTCGAATGGTTAGCAAATATAGTGCTTGTTATTAAGAAAAATGGCTCTCTGAGAATTTACATAGATTTTAGGGATTTAAATACTGCAACCCCTAAAGATGAGTACTCCATGCCTGTGGCAGAAATGTTAGTAGACTCTGCTGCGGGATTCGAATATTTAAGTATGTTAGATGGATACTCTGGGTACAATCAGATTTTTATTACTGAAGAAGATGTTGCCAAGATAACATTTCATTGCCCAGGAGCCTTAGGCACCTACGAATGGGTGGTGATGCCTTTTGGTTTAAAGAATGCTGGGGCAACTTATCAAAGGGCAATGAATTCGATTTTCCATGATTTCATTGAAACCTTTATGCAGGTGTATATTGATGATATAGTCATCAAATCTATATCTGCAGAAACCCATTTGCATCATTTGAGCCAATCATTCGAACGAATGAGAAAACATGGCTTAAAAATGAACCCCCTTAAATGTGCATTTTTTGTGCAGGCTGGAGATTTCCTTGGCTTTGTGGTTCATAAAAAAGGAATCGAGATCAACCAAAATAAGACCAAAGCCATAATGGAGACGAAGGCACCTACGTCAAAAAGGGAGCTGCAATCTTTGCTAGGGAAGATTAACTTTCTCAGAAGGTTCATTTCGAATCTAAGTGGAAGAACCCAAGCTTTCTCTCTGTTGCTTCATTTGAAGCAAGGCCAAGCCTTCGAGTGGAACGAAGCCCATCAGGAGGCATTTGACAAGATAAAAAGATATCTCTCTCAGCCTCCCATCTTGTCTCCACCTTCATAGGGAAAGCCCATGAGATTTTACATATCTGCCTCTGAAGTTAGTATAGGTAGTATGTTAGCACAAGAAGATATCAATGGCATCGAAAGATCCATATACTATTTAAGTAGGGTATTGAATTATGCAAAGACTAGATATAGCAATATAGAAAAGCTATGTCTCTGTTTGTACTTTTCTTGTATGAAACTTAAGTATTATATTAAGCCTGTTGATGTTTATGTTTCATCTCACTTCGATGTTATTAAACACATGCTTTCGAAACCAATAATGCATAGCAGAATTGGTAAATGGGCTTTAGCCTTAACAGAATATTCTTTGACTTTCATGCCTTTAAAAGTTATGAAAGGCCAAATAATTTCTGATTTCATTGTGGACCATTCACTGGTCGAAAAGACTGTCACGGGTTACGTTGAAATGCAACCTTGGAAGTTATACTTTGATGGTTCAACCCACAGGGATGGTAGTGGTGTTGGAGTTCTTATAGTTTCTCCTGAAGGAATTCCAACAAAATTCAAGTATAAGTTAGATGGTCCTCGTTGCTCGAACAACGAAGCTGAGTACGAAGCGCTTATTGTTAGACTTGAAGCTTTGTTGGAATTGGGGGCAACTAGAGTCGAAATTAAAGGAGACTCAGAGTTAGTGGTCAAGCAAATAACAAAGGAGTACAAATGCATAAAGGAAAATCTGATGACATACTTCGTCATAGTTAACAGGCTACTTAGAAAATTCGAATACATGGATATTCAACATATACCAAGAATAGAAAACCAAGAAGCAAATGACTTAACACAGTTGGCTTTAGGTTATAAAGTTTCTGCCAAAAACTTTGAGGATTTGGTCGAATTAAGAGGTAGAGTTATGGCTACTAGATTCATACCATCAGATCTAGAGAGTATAAAATTGGGTTATGCTGAGAAACAAGGATTCGAAGTACTAGCCATAGACACCTTATCAGATGCAGATTGGAGAAGTCCACTTGTGAGTTATTTAACAAATCCAACTTTGAATGTTGATAGGAAGATAAAATATAGAGCATTATCATATGTCCTTATGGGAAATGAATTGTTCAAAAAGACCCAAGAAGGCGTATTACTGAAATGCCTAGGAGAAAGTGAGGCATACTTAGCATTGTCAGAAGTCCACAATGGGGCATGTGGGGCACATCAAGCAGGTCATAAAATGAAATGGTTGTTATTTCGATATGGCATGTATTGGCCCAGCATGCTCAAAGATTGTATAAACTTTGCTAAAGGGTGTGAAGAATGCCAGAAACATGCAGGGATTCAACATGCTCCTGCAAGTGAGTTGCATTCGATCATTAAACCATGGCCCTTTAGAGGATGGGCATTGGATTTAATAGGAGAAATAAATCCTGCTTCGTCTAAAGGACAGAAATATATCTTGGTAGGAATAGATTATTTTACCAAGTGGATCGAAGCGATACCATTGGTAGTCGCTGATCAAGAGGCTATTATTGAGTTCATACAGAAACAAATTATCTATAGGTTTGGATTGCCAGAGAGCATAACCACAGACCAAGGTTATGTGTTTACTGGAAGGAAGATGCAAGAATTTGCTCAAGAGATGGGGTTTAGATTACTGACATCAACACCATATTATGCTCAAGCAAATGGTCAGGTCGAAGCAGCCAATAAAGTGATAATAGGGTTAATTAAGAAACATGTTGGTAAAAAGCCAAGGAACTGGCACAAGACTTTGGACCAAATACTATGGGCCTGTAGAACATCTCCTAAAGAAGCTACTAACACCACACCTTTCCAACTAACATTTGGTCATGATGCGGTTTTGCCAGTAGAAATTCATCTACAATCAGTTCGAATTCAAAGACAAAACGAAATCCCATCTGCATTATATTGGGAGATGATGATGAATGAGTTAGTTGAGTTAGATGAACTTAGATTGCATGCATTGGAAATCCTAATGAGACAAAAGGAAAGGGTAGCCAGGGCATATAACAAAAGGGTGAAAGGAAAAGCATTCACTATTAATGACTTAGTCTGGAAAGTCATATTGCCCATAGACAAGAAAAATAAAACATTAGGTAAATGGTCACCTCATTGGGAAGGACCTTTCTGAATAATAAAGATATTTTCAAACAATGCATATGAAATCAAAGAGTTGGCTGATGATAAGCGAATCCTAAAGGTTAATGGGAAATATTTAAAGACATATAAGCCACGCATGCAGGAGATTCGAATAATAACAACGTAATCAAAACCTCATAAAGGAATGCCAAAATGGTAATATAGGATTGCCAAAATGGCATTGTTTGGATATTACAGACCAAAATTCAGCCAAAGTTTCAAAACTAATTAAAACTGAGATTTAAAAATAGGCATTGTTCCTCAATCTATTAAAGGTACTCCGAAAGGATTCAAGCCTTTGTTGAGTGAAACTCCTTGCTCCTTCTAGGGTAGCTAATTCTCCTTTAAGTTGCTCTACTGCCTCCATTTCTGCAAGTCCTTTGTTGAGGAGCTCTTCGAACTGATCTCCAGCAGTATTGGTTTCATAGTCTAATTGTTGTTGTTGAGCCTCCTTAACCTTTTGTTGAAGTTCTTGAATTTGCTTTTCCCAGAGAAGAATAGATTCAGCTCGAGCTTCATAGTCAGTTTTGGCTTGCTTTATGTGCATGGCTTGGTCTTCAGCTTCTTTAGAGAGCTTCGAGGCATGCTCATAAGCAGTGTCCATGGCAGTTCGTTTCTCTTGGACCTTTCTGGTAGCAAATTCGTCTCGAAGAAGACACCCAGTCACGTTATCTAACAGGGATTGAAGATCGAATAATATGGTGCTGACTGGCAAAGAGCAGGTGGCGAGGTTAACTTGCGTAAGTAGCTCCTTCATGGTATAGCAAGCTGTACTATCCTGTTTGAGCACTTCGAACAAGTCCACATCAAGGATTGTTCTCCTAATTCTGTTAAGGAGTACAACTCTATCATCTGAGGGCAATGGATTGCTAGTCGAACTAGTGCCAGCCCTAGCAAGAGGAATGTCCCTTTGAGCTAGTTTTGCCTTCATATACCCAATTGGGTCATTTCGTCTTAGGAGAGCTAGCTCCTCTTCAGTCATTTGAGATTGAGACGATTGAGGAAGTTCCATGCGCAAGGGCGTCACATCCATTTCGACTTCCATGGGCTCATTGGTCCGGTCACCGTCACCTTCACTCATTTCCTGCTCATTGCCTTCTTCATTATCAACCAGATCCACCACTTCGATATCATTGTGCTCACTGCTATTGGCATCTGACTTTGTTCCAGCAGTCGAACCATTGTGGGCATCTTCTTCCTCGGATCCTTCCTCTGCAGATTCTTCGTTCTCTTGATCAGAATAAGCCTTCTCTTCTTCAGCATGAATGTCCTTTGGGTTCTCTTAAAGGGTTTCGAGAGGGGACTTTTAAAGAGAAGTTTCTGGTAAAATCTCTGCAGATGCATGAAGCGTTGCTTCATTCGTTTCTTTCAAAGGAGGAGAAGTACTTTGGTCATCTTGCTGCTCTAAAGCCCCAGTCAGAACTGCCATGTTGGAGGATCCTTTGTTTTGCACTAGGTTACTGGAGTCCCCATGAGGAGAAGAGTTGATGGGAGCAGCAGTCTTTGATGAAGAAGTCGAAGCGGTAAGAGTTGGGTTCAAAATGTCCTACAGAGACAAAGAATATTAAGAGCACGCACCAAGGTAATGAATAACTATTTTTGTTAAAAATTCGAGTTCAGTTTACCTGTGGATTCTCAGAAGAGAGGTTGCTATCTATATGTTCCAACATTACGTTGGAGGTCGAAGGTGGATTTTTGGATTTAGTTGAGGGAGCAGCATCTCTGGAATTGAGTCCAAAAATGCCAGTTGCTGCAGCGCCTTTGGAAGTTTCTTTCTTCTGCTTCTTCTTCGAAGCGGTCGGTGAATTCCCTCCAGCATTGGGATTCTTCCCAGTAGTGTTTGTTTTTCTTTTCTTTGGAGTGGTTGGTGGGAGTTTGTTAGTCTGAAAATATTTAAACATGAGTTAGATCCAAATCATGAAATTCAGTTTATTCGAAACATCAGGGCTAATTGATTACCTGTGGAGTTGGAACAATTGTTATTATTGGTGTTGTTGTTGTTGCAATAGTTGTTGTTGGTATGGATAAGGTCACGTCATCAGTGGTTTCGACAGATGTTTGGGAAGCACTTCCTTCTTTAGACTTCGAAGCAGCGGTCTTTATCCTGATGGCTGAAAATCGAAACAATTAAGGTAAAAGTTAAAAATGTAGAAAGTAAGAAACATTTGGGATTTTCCCAAGCATTCGCACCTGCGCCTTGATTAGATATAATCGACATGGCAGAAAGGTCATAGCGAAGATGTCCTTGGAAATCGTGGAGCCAATGACGAGCCCATGTCATAGTCTCAGATGGCTTTGGTTTCTTTTGAAGATATTTGAACATTTCTTTGCAAGTGAACCACCAAGGGTATGGAGGAAACCAAGCCAGAGTCAGTTCTGAGGTAGGCAATCTAGGGAATTTAGGTGGATGCATTTCGAGTGCCAACCTATACCTATCCTCAGGTGACAACCCTGAAGGAAGTTTTAACTTAGAAATTTTTTCTTTAAATTTTTCCTTCAAGGTCTCAGCCGCTTGATGCACAATGGATTCCAAGTGTGTGGGATCATAAGTGGTTTCGAAATAATTTTGAAAAGCCCTAATCTCTTTGGCGTGAGTGAACATACCATTCTTGGAGTGTACCTGCACATCGAACGCATCAGTTAGTTTCTGTTGAATGGAGAGGGTATCGAACATATAAGATTGGTAGAACTTAGTCCACCATTCCAGAAAACCCTTTGTTGTGAAGTGTGTGGGTTCAAAGGGTATTAGTTCAAAGTGGGCGAAGCCTTGATATTGTTCCTGTTGCAGTTTGGCTTCTCTTGCTTTAAAAGTTCGACCAGAAGTGATGGCACTTTCTGTTTGGAATAGAGGTTCAGGGATTAGTTGGCACAGGCCAAATTGTCTAGAAACAAAGTTGGGTTGATAGGAAAAGAGGAAGATTTGATTCTTGGAAGGAGTGATTCGTGAGGAAATTAATCTGGGAAGCAAAAAGGCTTTCCAAATATCTTGAATTTCTTTGCTTTTAACTGCTTCTGAGAGAGCCATGGTGAACCATGATGGTCCATGAGTCCTTGAAGCAAAGGGCGCCATGGTCTCTTCAAATTTGTGTCTCTTGGAAAAATCATGATATAGTTTGAAAAAAGGACCTTAAAGTCATCTTTGTCGTCGTTTGGGGTAAGTTTTCGCAGCCTCGTACCTTCAATGATTCTATCTGCTATCTCCGGATCTTGTTCAACAATGGTGTTAGCAGTTGATAGTGAGGGTTCAAACATGGCATTAAGCCATAATTGGAGTAACCAGAAGGGGCCAGCTAGAAGGATGTTTTTGGGAGTGTGGGATTTCAAACTCGAAACGGCTGATCTTAAGCTTTCGTAAAGATCAACAAGTAACAGTTTGCTTAAACACACCCTCCTATTCTCATGTAAGTCTCTAGCTAGAGGGATGAACCTGCTTGCTACCTGTAAGGACCTGCTGCAGAATACATACCTTGATAACCATAAGGTGAGGAAAGCAATATGTTCCACATCTGACACACTATCTCCTTCAGTGTGGTAATGGCTAATGAATTTTGAAAAGCTGGCTAATTTGACTTCGAAGTTAATAATGCTGGAGTGCTCTTCACTGTCAGGGATGTAGGTTTCTCCTATTGGTGACAAACCAGTAATGGCAACTATATCGAAAAATGTGGGTGTAATCATTCCCCCAGGGAGATGAAAGGTGTTGTAGGTGTTGTCCCAGAAATATAAGGACGCAAATAATAATGGATGACTATATGTGAAGCCTGGTTTCGATAACTTAATCAAATTGTAGATTCCTAATTCCTCCCATTGCTGGGATTTCTTGGCTTCTACTTTGGTAAGCCAGTTTTGGTAAGCTATGTCAGAGGTAGGGCAGGATCGGAATGGTTTAAAGTTGCTCTTCACATAGTCTAGCACAAAGGGATCTTTTGGGGGAACGATTGGAGTTTCCATGGTTATCGAATCAGAAGACTCGCCTATCTTAGGGATGTCCATCTTATTAAACAAAGGCTTAAAGTTATAGCAAACAGGGAAGATTTTTCTAGTATCTTTTAAGATTTCAAAGATTGTAAGAGGACCCATCAGAGCAAACCTCTTTCCAGCAGCGTTAGTTGGAATTAGTACCTGAGAGGCATAGAGCATTTCCTTCTCTTTGGAGATCATTTGGGGGATAAGTACAGATTGACCTTGATAAGCACCAACCTTGCTTTCCGTTATTGTTCCTGTGTTCTTTCCTTTCTTTTTGGAAGTTTTCTTCAGTTGGGATGATGTTGTGGAAGACATTGTTGAAGATTGTTGGAAGTTTTAGGGTTTTTCGGTGAGAAGAGAGGAAGAAAAAGTTTCAGAGAGTGGAGAAGAATAAAAGACTGAGTTGATTGGTTTTTATAGTGTGGAAGTTTAAACATCCACTAAGTGAGACTAGGGTACGTGGGAGTCATGGATTGGATTGAGAAGGAGGTGGCGTAAAGGCTGATATTGGTAATAGGCGTGATTAATAATAATCATTGTTTTATAACTGCACCATACTGTGAAATACTGATTCAAGACGGTTAAGGAATCCAAGAGGCGTCGTGATTGACGTGACTGGAGTCATACACAATAAATGTTACGATTACTGAAAGGTCACATCAAAATCTTGCATATATATTTAAAATAAGTGTTTCTCAAAGAATCGAAATACAAATTTTAAAGGGGCATTTTGTTGGCTGAAGATTTTGATGACACAGTTCGAAACAAAGCAAGTTGGATGTTTCGTTGGAATAAAGCAAGATGTTATGGTTCGGAATGGTAGAAGCAGTTCTTCGAACGAACATGTCAAAGCTCGGAGCTTCGAGTGACAGTTGTGAAGATATATTTAAAAGAAGCCTCGAAGTGGTAATGAGACTATGTTTAAGAAATGAGTTCGAAGCGAAGAGTTCCAGAACATTTGAAATTCAAACGCAAGCGGGATGTTCGAAATTTAAAATATATGCGCTGGAGCGTTAGAAGACGCGTGGAAGCTAGAGAGAAGCAGTGCCCTGCATGTTCTGAACGTGGCAGAATCTTATAGACAAGACCATTATGGTCGAAGTAGTATAAATAGAAGTCTTAGCATTAGGATTTCATGTGTCATATCTATTATACAAAATTCAGTAAACATTCAAAATACCACATGGCTAGGAAAATGAATGATTGAACAATGTACGTATGATAACACCAAATATTTATGATTCAGTAAAAATCTTTATCATTTCCAGTTTATCTCCTATCTTCATGTCAATATCATTCAAAAGCCTTTACATTAAAGTCTTTTCATTCAAAGTCATTTACTGATCTCTTGCATTTAAACGTTTTCTTTCTATTTCGAATCCTTTACATTTTGGAAACTCTTTTACATTTCATGCTTTTATACTTCAAAGTTATTTACTTGTTTCTTGCAGTTTTATATTTCTTTGCAATCAAATCTTTATTCATGCAACTTAATTTCGCACGTCTTTACTTGATCATGTCATTAGATCCTTTTAATATGGAAATCGAAGTCAGTTGAACGTCTATAAAACATTCCAAATACAAATCCTAACCATGAATATCAGTTTTACGATTAGAATTATCCAAACGACCAATACCCCATAGGATCAATCTAGTCAATCCTGCAAGTTACCAGAGAGATTAAATAACAGTCATTAAGATTATTTGATAGTTCGGAGGACTAGCGATTGTTTACCAGAAATCACTGTAAACACCTATACAAGCGCAATCATGATTGCATTCTGCTCCGTTGTGTGGACAAGATTGAAGCTGAACAGATCATGGCTGAACTGCACAATGGTACCTTTAGCACTCACTCTAGCAGGCATACAATGACTAAGAAGATTCTAAGGGCAGGCTATTACTGGTCTACCATGGAAGCAGACTGCTATCAGTATTCCAGAACTTGTCACAAATGTCAGATTTATGCAGACAAGTACATATACCTCCAGTTCCTCTCAACGTCTTAACAGCTCCTTGGCCATTCGCTATGTGGGGAATCGACATGATTGGAGAGATCAAGCCTATGACATCCAATGGACACCGCTTCATTCTAGTGGCCATTGATTACTTCATAAAATGGGTCGAAGCAGCTTCCTTCGCATCCGTCACAAAGAATGTTGTTGCCCGCTTCATCGAGCAGAATCTCATTTGCCGGTACGGTATCCCCGAAAGCATCATCACTGACAACGGTACGAACGTTAACAACATTATGATCACCGCCTTGTGCGAGCAGTTCCAGATTCAAAATCACAATTCATCTCCCTATCATCCAAAGATGAACGGTGCTGTCGAAGCTGCGAACAAAAATATCAAAAAGATCATACAAAAAATGACAGTCACCTACAAAGACTCGCATGAGATGCTACCGTTTGCTCTCCACGAGTACCGTACCACGGCTCGCACTTCAACTAGGGAAACACCCTATTCCTTGGTATATGGCATGGAAGCTATTTTACCTATCGAGGTTCAGATTCCCTCCTTGAGAATCATGAAAGATGCTGGTTTGAGTGAAGACGATTGGATCTAAACCCGGCTCGATCAGTTAAACTTAATTGACGAGAAGAGACTTACTGTTGTTTGCCATGGTCAGACGTATCAAAAACGGATGATCAAAGCTTTCAACAAGAAAGTCAGGTGCCAAGTATATCAAGTTGGAGATCTTGTGATCAAGCGCATCATCTTGCCACAAAGTGATCCCAAGGGAAAATGGACTCCTACCTACGAAGGACCATTTGTGATCAAGAACATCTTTTCTGGTGGGGCAATGATTTTAACCACCATGGACGACGACTATCTGCCGCACCCTGCGAACGCAGACATAGTCAAAAGATACTATGCATAAGAGACCCGTTAGGTTGACACACCTAGGCAAAACAAGGGCATCCCGGTGAATCAAAAACCCGAAAGGGCGGTTCAGGCAAAAATTAGGGATAAAACAAAAAAAATATGTACACCTGGCAAGTTGAAAACCTGAAAAGGCGACTTGGGCAAAAAAGGGTTTCCCGGTGGACTAAAAACCTAAAAGGGCAGTCCAAGAAAAAGTTAGGGAATTTAAGCGTATGACTATGTCTCGTCGGATCACTTTAAGGATAATCTCTTCACAGATAAACCTGGAGCTTCTGATCAATCCAATCATCGTCGGACGAAGCAACAGACAGACAAGATATTCGGAGATACGAAGGCTATAGCAGAATGGGAACCCCATGGGATTTTTACACTTAGCCATCTTTCTTTGTATAAATTTTTCTCATTTTTTATGACACCATCCTCTTACTAGGATGTCTGCCTCCTTTGTACAAAACACTTATTCAAAGTAAAGATATTTCTTTCAAAGTACAAAAAACTATTTGCCTTTTTCTTTACACTTGTGTTTTATTTGCAAAAACGTCCAATGATTCATTAATGAACATATGCATTTGAACATAATTACTGTTTACAGATAAACATGATGAAAAAGAATAATTACTGACAGGTAGAAAGATTGGGAAAACGTCTTTAGGCTATTCCATGAGCAATCTCTACAGCACGTCATTAAGATCCCCCAGCGGAGCCAAAACTTTGGACTACAGATCCCCAGCGGAGATGAGACTACCAACTACCAATCCCCAACGATGCTGAAACTTTCAACCCGCATCGGAAATCATCCAGTTTCTCCAGGTTTCCCCAGCAAGTTGTATTGAAGCCAGAAAATCAACCAGATAATGGTTAACTTTTGTTTCTCCCCAACCTAGGGTAACTCCAGTAGATTGGTATACAACCCAAACTCTTGAACTCACCAACGGAATTAAGATTCCCCCCATAGAGTTTCCACTACGGAATTAAACTTTTTCCCCCACAAAGTTTTTATTTGCTTCTCGACAGAACAAAGACTCCCGTCAACAATCCCCAGTAGAAGTCATTAAAATTCTCTGGATTCCCCAAACAAATTCCTCAAGAAGTATATGGCATTACTCTCACAATGGAATCCTCAGCAGTCCAGGATTTATTTTCCCCGGCAGCAGTCAAGGATCTATCTTTCTCAGCAATACAGCAAATCAGCTTACATGCGCATGCATTACATCATAAACATGGATAAAACACATTTATTGCATCATACATTTCATGCAACATAACTTTGTGTTTCAGCTAACATTCTACCCTTTTCAGGATAAGATTAACAGCTATCTTTAACAAATATTCAAAGATTTCAGATACAATATAGATACGCTCCAGACACGGAAACCATTTTGTCACTCATTCAAATCTTAATTTCAAGATACAGTACAAATACACTCCAGATACGGAAGTCATTATGATACTTAATCAAATTACAAGTTCTGATACAATATAGATACGCTCCAGACACGAAAGTCATTCTGTCACTCATTCAGATTCCAAGTACCGATACAGTCCAGATACGCTCTAGACACGGAAGCCATTCTGTCACTCGTTCAGACTTAATTTCAGATACAATACAGATACACTCCAGACATGGAAGTCATTCTGTCATTTATCCAGATTCGAATTTAGATACAGTATAGATACACTCCAAACACAGAAGTCATTCTGTCACTCATTCAGATTCCAAGTACCGATACAATCCATATACGCTCCAGACACAGAAGCTATTATGTTGTTCATTCAGATTTAATTTCAAGATACAATTCAAATACAATTCACATACGCTCCAGACACGGAAGCCATTCTGTCATTTATTCAGTTTCATCCTACAGATATAGTACAGATACACTCCAGACACGGAAGTCATTCTGTTGCTTATTCAAATTCAAGTACAGATACAGTTCAGATACGTTCCAAATACGGACACCATTCTGATGCTTATTCTATCGATTTACAACCGAACATTCTTGGATGGTATCTGCAAGCCCATCTCTAACAAGATTCTAACATCTCTCCAAATGGCATCTTTAAGCCCATTCCCCCAATTACACATTTGTTGAGTGCAAATTTATAGGCACTCTAGTGTCCAATCATCTTTTACCTTCGAGTCACGAACGACAAAACTCGCTGATCTAACTCTTCAGGTTCAAGAAGATTAAACAGGGGCAGCTGTTGTACCCCAAAATTTGCCCTCCCATTTTTCACAAAAAGCACAACCCTAGGGTTTATCAGATGTTCAAGTTGGCTCAGGAATCGATCAGACAGATTTTCTCTTGTGGCAGTAAATCAGCAACTAGGGTTTTTCTCGCATTTCTCAAAAGAAATTGAGTTCTCAGAAATTCAATTGATTTTCACATGTTTTCATGCTCTTTCAAATTTACTGAAAAGGCAATGTTTGTTTGATCCAGTTACAAGGTTACATGATTATTGGAATTTAAGTTATCTTGATTGAAATTATTGGAATGCAGTTTCAATTATCTTGATCAGGGAATCTTTAAGAATCAGTGAAGATACAAAGATAAAATTGCGAGTTATTGACAGTAAAGGATTTTAATGGACATTAGAATATCTCATAAGACTTTCTCCATTTATTTCAAAAGATGTTACAAAGCAATTTATTATTTAAATGCTTTAGGTTTTACAACTTATCGTATTTGAAAAATAAATTAGTACAATTGTTGAATGTTTCTCTCTAAATTACAAAGAAAAATCTATGCCTATGGATGACTGAGCTTCCATTGCTTCCATGCTTGCCACAAAATCTCTTGCTTCCTCTGCTTTGCCACCATCCAGTTGTGCTCATATGAAAATGAAAGACAGAAAAATAGTTAGTACAAAAACTATTTGGGCATAAGCAAGAATCTTTAAAAGAAAAAAAGTGTTTATCATTAAAGTTTGCAATTTAGAATCAGAGGGCTATTTTTAATTCATCACGTTTTTATTTTTCTATTTGCAAATCACAAGAAGATTTTTCTCCTTGGTTCACAAAAAGAAAAATAAGAAATGCAAGCAAATTGTCCAAATGCAAGCAAATTTGTCCAAATGCAACAAGGCTACCCAAACAAGAAATGCAAGCAGCATGGCCAAAACAAATATTCCAAACTGAATACGCCAAACAGCAGCATGGCCAAACAAATATAACAAACAGAATAATATAAACTGAATGCAGCAAGGCTGTCCAAACTAGACAGCAGCGCATCACTAAACCAATAAGCAACAAAATGGCAAGCAACAAACAGCAAGAACGAGGCAGCATAGTAGTAGCAAACAAACAACATCAGCAAAAAGAAAATATGACATATGGTAAACTAAGTCAACAAGCAAGAGGCTTGTTCATAAGCCATTTCATCATCTTCCTCTTTTATTGCAAACTTTTCAGAAAAAATGTGAAAGATAAATTAGCTCTTAGGGTCATTGAGAGAGAGAGAGAGAGAGAGAGAGAGAGAGAGAGAGAGAGGAAAGAAGTCACCTAGGGATGCTGCCCTGCTGTCACAATTGCACCAGAATTGCTAGAAAACAAAACTGAAAGGAAAAGAACATAAGGAGAACATGCCAAAGTATTCAAAATTTGGTGGTTTTCTCACCATTTTGAATAAGCTGTCAAACAAAAAAGTAACTAATATAACAGTATATGTGATCGGTGGATCTGGAACTGACTGTTTAACGCAGGTTTCGCGAAATGTCGCGGAAGCAAGAGTCGCCACCGTCTTTTATTTTCTCCAACAAGGAAAGGACAAAAGCACAGAAAAATTCCTTTTGAGATTGTTTCTCGGTTCGGGAGGTATATTTATAGAAAGGGAAGGTGTTAGCACCCTTTCTATCCATGGTTATCCATGGGCTCTTAGGTACTTGCTCATTTGTGTTTTTAAAATGTGTTTGCTTTTCAATTAGGAGTGGGTTTTGAAAAAGTTTCTTTGAAAGATTTCTGAATAACTCTTGTATCTGTCCTCAAGAGTGTTTGGAAAATTTGTTTTGAAAGCTTTTGAAAGTGTAAGGTGTGAAAAGTATTTTGTTTTATTTTTTGAAAAAAAGCAAGTATCTATGAGTCATCTACCTACCCTAAGGAATTAAGCTGTGTAGAAGTCCTTAAGGTAGTGCCATCCCACCATTGAGAGGTAGGTAGCACCACCGTTGGAGGTGTTCGGGTCAATTTGAGGGTTAGGGACAGTGTGGTCACCGAGCAATAGTAAGATACCTTAGAAGCTACCCTTATGCCATTGATCTTTTTATTCCGAGGCAACCGTTTCGAGGCAACTATTCCGAGGCAACTTGTTTCGAGGCAACCGTTTCGAGGCAACTAGATCAATGAAACATAAGGACTCACTAAGACGTCCTATACTCGACGAACACGTTTCGAGGGGCAAGGCAACGATGTGATCACCAGAGCAACAGTAGGACACCTTAGAAGCTACCCTTATGCCATGTTCATGGACATAAGGACTTACTAAAACGTCTTATACTCGACGACCACGTTTCGAGGGGCAAGGCAACAGTGAAGCGTACCCTAGGAGTGGTGTGTGAATTGTGTGTCATTTTCAGTTATATTTGTCTTGTTATGCATTTGGTGATCTATGCTTTGATTTTTATTTGGGCCATACATTCTTTCATGTGATTAACAGTTTAAAGGGTGCGGGAATTAAAATGCGGAAAATAAAAGGTCCTACGCTATTACAAGGCGCGGGTCTATACATCGCCAAATCTTTACAAAGACCCGTTTTAAGTAAATAAGTGCGGAAAATAAAAAAAACAGTAAAAAGGTCCTATTTACTATTACATATCCGGAGCAATTACATAATAATCAAACAAATTAAATACGCGCGAATAAAGAAAAGGGAATTAATTTTTTTGTCTTTTTTTTTTGGTAATTAAATGAAATTGAAAACTAATTAATTAATTTAATTACAAGAAAATATTTTTTTACCTTTTTAATGTTTTTATGAAATAAAATAAAAAAAGAATTAAAAATGTCAAAAGAAAAAGCCTAAGTCTAAATTTGTTTTTATTTATTGTGAAAAAAGGTTAAAATTAACTAATTAAACTAATTAGTTTGTTAGTATTTTATTTACAAAAATAATTACTAAAGTGAAATTAATAATAATAATAATAATTACATTTTTTTGTTTTTTTCTGAATTTATGAAAATAATTATTTGTGAACTAACTAAATAATAATAATAATTAATAAAAGGAAAGAAAATAAGAAAAGAAATGCTAAACCAAGGAGGTGAAGGCCGAATTTTGGAGGTTTTACTCAAAATCATCCTTAGGCATCAAAAATTCCATCTAAGCCCATGGTTGTGATCGTCCATGTCTCCTGATCACGTCTATGCTTATGGTTTGTCCCAATTTCACCTGTAGACAAAATACCTAAAAATAAAACCAACGAACCCTAGGCACGGTATTGTTGTACGAAGCCTAAAAATGAAATTGAATATAGCAGTTACATTGGAAATTAGGCATGGAGTATGAATATGCTATTATTTTCCAGAAAAAGTGCAAGAATGGAGAAACATGATTTCGTGTACAGGGGTGAGTTTGAGACAACTTACAGCGCTTGGTAGTGGACCTTAGGACGCGTTTGTGGTTGCTTTGGTTTCAGGGAGTGGCAAGGAAGAAAGCCATGTGCTTGCTTTGATCTGAAAATGTTTGCAACACCGCTTTAGATCTCTCACTTTTTTGGACAAATTTTGAACTTTTCCTCTGGCCGTTTGTGCACACTCTCCTTTTTTTCTAGGTCCTGAATGAGGCTTGCAAGGCTTGTATATATAGGCTTGGATGAGAATCAGTCACACTAAGGAGCTTTTAAGCCTTGCAATGAAGTTTTGATTTTCTCCATAATCACCATTGAAATAACTTGCCATATTTGCTCCAAATTTGATTTTTTTTGCTTGAAATAGGTCTTGAACGAATTTGGTATATGTTTTATGGTGTATCAAAGCTATTCAAACCACAAAATATCCTCCCATTAATTTTCTTGATTTTTATTTGAATTTTAAAGATTTAAAATGAATTAAATCAAATAAAATTAAACAAAAATAGAAAAATTAATTTTTATTCTTGAAATAAAACATGAGACACGTGGGAGGTATGGTAAAGCTGAATCAAGTGGAAAAAGTGGGCCCCTTTTGTCAAAAATGAAGTTTCAAGGATAATTGACTTTGGCCCTTTCACAAAAATTTCCCAACTTCTCCAATGCATATCTTGCTCAATTTTGAAGCTATGAACATGTTCTTGGACATTTTGGAAAGGTCTTGAAGTCCTCTAACCAATGCCTTTGGTCCCATGTCATTTTGATTTACCAATATCAAGTTATGGTTTTTGACTTAAAGTGCCTTTTTGTTGATGGGATTTTTCTGATGAACCATGAAAAAGTTATGCCTTGGTCAAGGTACAGTTGACTTTTCAGCTGTCCAAAAATAGAAACTTTTGACACCTTGATGATTTTTGAGCCATGCTTGAGGAATCATGATCAAGATTTGACCAAATGATGATTGTGGCTTCAAAATAAGATGTTGACCAAAAAATTTGACTTTTGACTGCCAAATGACCATTTTGCCCCTACAGTTGATTGTGAAGCAATTAGGGTTTTTGACTGTGCAACTTGACCTTGTGAGCCTTGAAACTTGAAATGTAGGTGCTTGACAATGTTTATAGGCATGTGGGACTTGATTGGACCATTGAAAACCTCAACTTCCTTGAAGGAACCAAAATCTTAATTTTGACTGGTTTAGGAGGATGGTTGATTGTGCAATCCTTGGAGTAGCCTTGAACCATTTGAGGTGATGCTTGGCAAAACTTTTGAAGAATATGGGAGGGAAAATTTTGGGGTACAACAGTTGCCCCTGTTCAATCTTCTTAGACCTGAGGATGTAGATTTGCTTGTGTGCCTTTCGTGATCCGAGGGTGGAAGATGATTGAACACTAGAGTGCCCAGAAATTTGCACTCACATAGTAGAGTATAAGCAGTGTGATGTCGGGAATGGGCTTACAGATGCCATTTGGAGAGATGATGGGTAGGAGGATGGGCTTATAGATGCCATCTGGAAGTGTGACAGAACCTTGTCGGGAATGGGCTTATAGATGCCATTTGGAACTGTAATGGATAGTTGAATCTGAATAAGAAATAGAATAGCTTCCGTGTCTGGGGCATATCTAGTCTATATCTAATTGCTGACGTCTGAACGAGTAGTAGAATGACCGCCGGGTCTGGGGTATATCCATACTGCATGAGTAACAGAATGTCATCCGAATCTGGATCGTATCTGGACTGAACAATAGAATAACATCCGGGATGGAGCATCTCTAAGTTGTCTTTAGAAGTTTGAATCTGAATAAGCAATAGAATAGCGCCCGGATCTGGAGCATCTCTAAGCTATATCTCAAAGGAAATATGAATAAGTATCAGAATGTCGCCATGTCTGGGGCGCATCCGAACCATCTCTAGAAGGGAATCTCTGAATAAGCAATAAAATGGCATCCAGATTTATAGCATCTCTAGGCCATCTCTGAAAGGAATCTCTGAATAAGCAATAGGATAACAGCCGGGTCCGGAGCATCTCTGAGCTATTATTGGAAAGGAAATCTGGAATAAGTATCAGAATGTCGCCATGCCTGGGTCACATCTGAACTATCTCTAGAAGGAGTTTTGAATAAGCAAAAGAACAACATCCATATATGGGGCATTTCCAAGCTATCTCTGAAAGGAAATCTGGAATAAGTATCAGAACGTCGCCATGCCTGGGTCACATCTGAACTATCTCTAGAAGGAGTCTTGAATAAGAAAAAGAACAACATCCATATCTAGAGCATTTCTAAGCTATCTCTGAAAGGAAATCTGGAATAAGTATCAGAACGTCGCCATGCCTGGGTCACATCTAAACTATATCTAGAAGGAGTCTTGAATAAGCAAAAGAACAACATCCATATCTGGAGCATTTCCAAGCTATCTCTGAAAGGAAATCTGGAATAAGTATCAGAACATCGCCATGCCTGGGTCACATCTGAACTATCTCTAGAAGGAGTTTTGAATAAGCAAAAGAACAGCATCCATATCTGGAGCATTTCCAAGCTATCTCTGAAAGGAAATCTAGAATAAGTATCAGAACGTTGCCATGCCTGGGTCACATCTGAACTATATCTAGAAGGAGTCTTGAATAAGCAAAAGAACAACATCCATATCTGGAGCATTTCCAAGCTATCTCTGAAAGGAAATCTGGAATAAGTATCAGAACGTCGCCATGCCTGGGTCACATCTGAACTATATCTAGAAGGAGTCTTGAATAAGCAAAAGAACAACATCCATATCTGGAGCATTTCCAAGCTATCTCTGAAAGGAAATCTGGAATGAGTATCAGAACGTCGCCATGCCTGGGTCACATCTGAACTATCTCTAGAAGGAGTCTTGAATAAGCAAAAGAACAGCATCCATATCTGGAGCATTTCCAAGCTATCTCTGAAAGGAAATCTGGAATGAGTATCAGAACGTCGCCATGCCTGGGTCACATCTGAACTATATCTAGAAGGAGTCTTGAATAAGCAAAAGAACAGCATCCATATCTGGAGCATTTCCAAGCTATCTCTGAAAGGAAATCTGGAATGAGTATCAGAACGTCGCCATGCATGGGTCACATCTGAACTATATCTAGAAAGAGTCTTGAATAAGCAAAAGAACAGCATCCATATCTGGAGCATGTCTAAGCTATCTCTGAAAGGAAATCTGGAATAAGTATCAGAACGTCACCATGCCTGGGTCACATATGAAATATATCTAGAAGGTGATCTCTGAATAAACAATAGAACAGCCTCCGTGTCCGGAGCATCTCTAAGTTATATCTGAGAAGAAATCTGGAATAAGCATCAAAACGTCGCCGTGCTTGGGTCACATCTGAACCATATCTAGAAAGGAATTTCTGAATAAACAACATAACAGCCTCCATGCCCGGAGCATCTCTAAGTTATATCTGAGAAGAAATATGGAATAAGTATCAGAACGTCGCCATGCCTGGGTCACATCTGAACCATATCTAGAAAGGTGATCTCTGAATAAACAACAGAACAGCCTCCGTGCCCGGAGCATCTCTAAGTTATATCTGAGAAGAAATCTGGAATAAGTATTAGAACGTCTCCATGCCTGGGTCACATCTGAACCATATCTAGAAAGGTGATCTCTGAATAAACAACAGAACAGCCTCCGTGCCCAGAGCATCTCTAAGTTATATCTGAGAAGAAATCTGGAATAAGTATCAGAACGTCGCCATGCCTGGGTCACATCTGAACCATATCTAGAAAGGTGATCTCTGAATAAACAACAGAACAGCCTCCGTGCCCGGAGCATCTCTAAGTTATATCTGAGAAGAAATCTGGAATAAGTATCAGAACGTCGCCATGCCCGGGTCACATTTGAACCATATCTAGAAAGGTGATATCTGAATAAACAACAGAACAGCCTCTGTGCCCGGAGCATCTCTAAGTTATATCTGAGAAGAAATCTGGAATAAGTATCAGAACGTCGCCATGCCTGGGTCACATCTGAACCATATCTAGAAAGGTGGTCTCTGAATAAACAACAGAACAACCTTCGTGCCCGGAGCATCTCTAAGTTATATCTGAGAAGAAATCTGGAATAAGTATCAGAACGTCACCATGCCTGGGTCACATCTGAACCATACCTAGAAAGGTGATCTCTGAATAAACAACAGAACAGCCTCCGTGCCCGGAGCATCTCTAAGTTATATCTGAGAAGAAATCTGGAATAAGTATCAGAACGTCGCCATGCCTGGGTCACATCTGAACCATATCTAGAAGGAGTCTTGAATAAGCAAAAGAACAGCATCCATATTTGGAGCATTTCCAAGCTATCTCTTTAATCTTTTTAACATAGACCTGCCCTGGCCGGATACAGGTATCGAATCCATGATCAATCGCTCACAGACATGCCCTGGTTAGATACAGGAATCGAATCTGGGATTGCGATAGTTGATAGTAATCATCTTTGTATTGACCTTTCTTGAAAAAGGCAAAACATTAGTTATATGCAATGTCATGGTGCATGGACTTCATGATATTAAGATGTTCTCAAGCATAAATGAGATTGGTGTTGTATGATGCGTATGCATGCTATAATGTATGAAGATGCGATGGTTATGAATGTGTTTTCGTCTAGGAAAATAAATCCTTGACGAATGTCGGGAGCTTGTTGAATCCTGGGTTGATGTTACAAGAATACCGGTAGGAGAAGATAACTTCGTTGGGGAATAAGCTTGGCGAATAGATTACTCTGCGGGGAAAATTACTCTAGCGATCTTGCTGGGGAACAATACTCTGTGGGAAGAGAGATACTTTGCTGAGATGTTTGATGATAATTCCGCTGGGGATACCGTTGTTATGTTGGAAGTTTTAGTAGACTCCGCTGGGGATAAGAAGACTTCGCCGAGAACGATCTTTTCGTGGCTTTTGGCTGAGGATAACCCAGTTATACCCTGGTGGGGAAATAACCTTTGAATAAAGACGGGGAGAGATATGCTCCGCAAAGGATAAGCTTCCAGAATCTACTGGGGATAAGCTTCCTACCGGGGAGATGATTTAACTCTCCTGGGGAGACTTTGGACTGTACTGGGAAGGGCTCCGCTGGATGTCTAGATTCCGCCGAGGAACAATCTTAGATCAAGACTGTCGGGGATGCTTGTTGAGGGTGTTTGTAGACTCCATTGAGGAATGTTGAGATCTGCTGGGGATACTCAACTTCCTTAAGGCTGGCAGTATGTTAACTCTGCTTGGGGAGAGTGTTGTCGACTCGCTAGAGGTATTGTGCCTTCTCTGCTCAGGGGGAGTATGGCTGAACCTTGTCTCATTCTCTGGGGAATTAAGGTATCTTGGTTACATTCTTCAGCCGAAATTACCTTGGTACCTTGATGGCAGAGCAACTAGATCGCTTAGACAACTCATTATTGCCCCTGCTTCTGTGAAGGTCTTGATAACTGTCGATTTGACAACTCTTCTGGTAGGCAAGTGACGAGATGACGGGACATAGTCGTACGCTTTGATCCCTAATTTTTGCCTGGACCGCCCTTTCGGGTTTTCAGTCCACCGGGATACCCATTTTTGCCCAAGCCGCCTTTTCAGGTTTTCGACTTGCCGGGTGTACAAATTTTTATTTTCATCCCTTATTTTTGCCCGAACCCTTTTGGTTCGCCGGGAAGCCCTTATTTTTGCCTAGGTGTGTCAACCTAGCGGGTCTTTTGTTCATGCGTAGTATCTTTTTGACTATGTCCATATTCTCGGGACGAGGGAGTTGCCCCTGTCAGTAGGGTTGTGTTGTCATGCTACCAGAAGATCTTCGTTTGATCGTCCAATGCCCCAAGTGATCCAGATGGAGATTTGCCCCAAGCTGGTTGGCCTTTTGAGAGATTCTTCGAATCTTGACCTAACTGCCCCAGATGATGGACAATGATCATGCCCTTCCCCTTGATTGGAGGTGCTTTCGCTCATTAGACATTCGTCGTGCAAACTTCTATGCTGTCCAAACAAATAATCATATGCAAGCAATGTTATATTAAAAATGCACAGCTTATGTCTGTCTTGAAGTTTTTGAAAATGCATATTTTTTCATAAAAACAAGTGAATTTTGTGAACTGTGATGTCAACTCGTCATTTTACCGCAAGCCTTAAGGAGTCAGGATACCTTTCGTAACAGTATGCTTTCGAACTAACCCATGCTTCAGCTAGGACTTTTAAGGGTTATAACGTGGCCTGGTTCACGGTTTAAGAAACAAAGGATAAAGGCTCAAATTTATTTGTACCCACCCGTTCTTCATGATGTTCTTCCAACCTAAACTCAGCTAATCATGTGTTAGACCTTATTGAGTCTTTGCTTTGATATAGTGATGGTTCAGATACTGACAGTTTATTTTGACCAGGCAGTCATTTCTTTGTTGAGGGTTTGTATGACCTCTTTCTTTTTTGATTTTATGATCCCTATTTTTTTTGCCTGTATTGTTTCTTTTGTGGAATTACAGTCAGCGGGATGCCCCAGTTTTGCAAGTCTCCTTCATAGGTTTTGACTTAGTGGGCGTTTATTTTGAGGGGTAATGACTGCCTGTCTTTATGATTATTCGGAACCATCACTGTCTTTTGTTTTGTGAGGACCTCTTTGGTGCTATTCGTTGTGCACTTGGATCAACTGAGAGAACTACCCTGCCCCAGGTTATGATTAAGGGTTTTAATTTTCGAAAAGAAAAACTCCTACTTCTTTGGCTCAAAGGGGTTGACGAGGGATTATCTTCCTTATAACTCCAGTGTTTAGGAATTGAAACAATGCCTGTACCTCATCAGTGGGGTTCGTTCAAAAGCATACTGTAAATCGTGGTATCGTTTTCGTCATCCTCCCTCAAGAGGCTTAGAATTATTAACTGAGAGTTGAACATCACAAAAAAAAATATGAAGGCAATGTGAATATAGTGAAAATGATTGGATTAATTCAAAAACAGACATATGCCGTGCATTAATGAAATAAAAGAGTTCGCTATGACATTTAATTGTTCGTATAAGCAAAAAATTACAACTCGGAAATTCAAATAAACAAAAGTCTTCAATGATTGGGCAAAGGAGCATGGATTATGTTTGGAGTCTCTGACGCTTCAAACTGAATCTCTCCGGCGTCGATCATGTCTTGAATCTTGTTCTTCAAAGGCCAGCAGTTGTCCGTAGTATGACCCGGGCTATCGGAGTGGTATGCGCACCTCTCATTAGGATGGTAGTTGGGAGCAGAGGTGTTTGGATTCCGGAGAGGAGCCCTCAAGGTAATCAGCCCTGCCTTCAACATTTGCTGTAGCGCTTGATCCAGTGACATGTTGATTTTAGTGAATTGTCTCTTGGGTGCGACCTCCTTACGTTGATGCCCTTGTCCCTGTTGAGCAGGCCTAGGATTAGAGATTTGGATTGCCCCTACATGTTGATCATGGCGACCCTTTTGGCTGTAAGCAGCATTTGCCTCTTTCTTCCCAGTGTAAGGTTTTTTGTGAGTATCAGAAGGTGCAGCTTCTTGAATCTTTCCAGCCTTGATGCCAGCTTCGATCCTCTCCCCGGTCAAGATCAAATCGGTAAACCCAGCAGAAGAATTCCCAATCAGATGGTTGAAGAAGGGACCAGACAGGGTCCCCAAGAACATGTCAACGAGCTCACGGTCAGTCAAAGGCGGCTGCACCCTTCCAGCCAGATCTCTCCACCTTTGTGCATATTCCTTAAAACCTTCACCCGTCCCAAGTGACATACCCTGGAGTTGGGTACGCGTACGAGCGAGGTCGGCATTATACTGATACTGCTTATAAAAAGCAGTTGCCAAGTCCTCCCAGTTACGAATAGTGGTTCCATCCAGCTGATAGAACCATTCGAGTTGAGTCCCTGAAAGACTCTCCTGGAAGAAATGAATCCATAGATTCTTGTCTGCCGTGTAGGGATGGATCTTCCTTGCGTAGGAACGGAGGTGCAGCTTAGGACAGGAAACCCCGTCGTACTTTACAAAGGCAGGTGCCTTGAACTTGTGAGGGATCACCACCCCAGAAGATAAACCTAGGTCCCCAAAGTCCAACCCAGGCACACGTTGGATATCCATAGCATTTAACCGGTCCTCCAGCTATTTGTACCTGTCTTCAGCAGAAGGGTACTGCTCATCATTGAAGTCTGTCTCAGTGTCAGAGACCACGGGACTAGGAACCATTCCCTCTTGGTGACTGCCTTCCCCAACAGATGGAGTAGTCCGCTCAGCCTCATTCTGCAATGTATTCCCAGATCTGCATCTAGGGTTGAACAACACAATCCTCTTCTTCTTCTTCTTCATAAGCAGAGTCTTCAATTCCTGTTGTCCTTGTGCTATGCTCATGACCAGCTCCTGGAACTGGGCGTTCTGGGCCTGGAGGGCCTTGATAGCTTGTGCATTGGATGACTCAGGATTCATGATGATTGCTGAAATAAACAGCGACGAAGGTAAGCAACCTGTAGAGAAAGGGTACCTGTTATGCAATGATATGTATGATATGCATGCGATGTTTTCAAGGATCTCGCGGGGTAAACAGAGAAATTGGTTAGAATTTTGTAGCTTGATTGAAGGAATTTCGTTTTGTTGAGAGTCCTTCTTCAAGAGTCAAGGCTCACCATATCGAGTGGGTCATAGCCCCTGACTCAAGTCATTAACCTTGGCTAGAGGAAAATAAATCCCCTTTGCCCCTTGCTAGACATTTGATTCATCATGACCTGCATCACAAGCCCTTGAGATCCTTGAAATGGATTAGTCCTTATGTAGGATGTATGTAATGGTATGATGGTATGATGTTATGCTGTGGAGCAATGTAGGTAAACCCTGTTATGAGTCCAGATTAAGGACTGTAAACAAAACCTGCAAGAAACTCAAGTGTCAGATTACAAGTATGCAAGTAGTCAAGTTTTGAAGGCACACAAGTCACACAAAGAGCCCTTAGAGTTTAGGAAGGCATGAAGTTTGGGGTACTACCCTCTTGAAGTTGGTGGGCTCAAACCTGTCCTATCAAAGTAACCGGGTTCTAAGGGTCCCAATATCACTGGATTGCTTTCATTGTTCATCGTTTCGATTTAGCCACTGAACTGGCGACCGAAATATTCCAGAAAAGCAACCCTCAATTGAGTGTAGTATCAAGTATCAACCAACCTCGGACTGCACCAAAGTCAGTTATCTCACTACCCTAAAGAGGCCAAGATAGTTCAATTAAGGTTCCTAAGGTCAGTTGATGCTTCACGACACCACATGGAGGCCCCGTACTCTCCTTGACTGAACTCAAGGGTTACCGGTACACACCAAAGTGCCACATCAACGTAGCAGACTGTTTCAACCATGTCGGTATACCCCGCACAGTTCCCTCACAGCCTTGTTGCTACTTTCTAAGAAGGTATCCCCAGATCCGGGTTAGGATCTATAGAACTCCCAAGACAGTCCCATAATAATAAAGCAAACAAGTCAAAGAAATTGAAAACACAGTTATGAACTATCTTAAGGTACACCTCACTTTATAAGAGTATTCCCCAGCAGAGTCGCCAGTTCCGTGATCGGTGGATCTGGAACTGACTGTTTAACGCTGGTTTCGCGAAATGTCGCGGAAGCAAGAGTCGCCACCGTCTTTTATTTTCTCCAACAAGGAAAGGACAAAAGCACAGAAAAATTCCTTTTGAGATTGTTTCTCGGTTCGGGAGGTAGATTTATAGAAAGGGAAGGTGTTAGCACCCTTTCTATCCATGGTTATCCATGGGCTCTTAGGTACTTGCTCATTTGTGTTTTCAAAATGTGTTTGCTTTTCAATTGTGAGTGGGTTTTGAAAAAGTTTCTTTGAAAGATTTCTGAATAACTCTTGTATCTGTCCTCAAGAGTGTTTGAAAAATTTGTTTTGAAAGCTTTTGAAAGTGTAAGGTGTGAAAAGTATTTTGTTTTGTTTTTTGAAAAAAAGCAAGTATCTATGAGTCATCTACCTACCCTAAGGAATTAAGCTGTGTAGAAGTCCTTAAGGTAGTGCCATCCTACCATTGAGAGGTAGGTAGCACCACCGTTGGAGGTGTTCGGGTCAATTCGAGGGTTAGGGACAGTGTGGTCACCGAGCAATAGTAAGATACCTTAGAAGCTACCCTTATGCCATTGATCTTTTTATTCCGAGGCAACCGTTTCGAGGCAACTATTCTGAGGCAACTTGTTTCGAGGCAACCGTTTCGAGGCAACTAGATCAATGGAACATAAGGACTCACTAAGACGTCCTATACTCGACGACCACGTTTCGAGGGGCAAGGCAACAATGTGATCACCAGAGCAACAGTAGGACACCTTAGAAGCTACCTTTATGCCATGTTCATGGACATAAGGACTTACTAAAACGTCCTATACTCGACGACCACGTTTCGAGGGGTAAGGCAACAGTGAAGCGTACCCTAGGAGTGGTGTGTGAATTGTGTGTCATTTTCAGTTATATTTGTCTTGTCATGCATTTGGTGATCTACACTTTGATTTTTATTTGGGCCATACATTCTTTCATGTGATTAACAGTTTAAAGGGTGCGGGAATTAAAATGCGGAAAATAAAAGGTCCTACGCTATTACAAGGCGCGGGTCTATACATCGCCAAATCTTTACAAAGACCCGTTTTAAGTAAATAAGTGCGGAAAATAAAAAAAACAGTAAAAGGGTCCTATTTACTATTACATATCCGGAGCAATTACATAATAATCGAACAAATTAAATACGCGCGAATAAAGAAAAGGGAATTAATTTTTTTGTCTTTTTTTTTTGGTAATTAAATGAAATTGAAAACTAATTAATTATTTTAATTACAAGAAAATATTTTTTGACCTTTTTAATGTTTTTATGAAATAAAATAAAAAAAGAATTAAAAATGTCAAAAGAAAAAGCCTAAGTCTAAATTTGTTTTTATTTATTGTGAAAAAAGGTTAAAATTAACTAATTAAACTAATTAGTTTGTTAGTATTTTATTTACAAAAATAATTACTAAAGTGAAATTAATAATAATAATAATAATTACATTTTTTTTTGTTTTTTTTCTGAATTTATGAAAATAATTATTTGTGAACTAACTAAATAATAATAATAATTAATAAAAGGAAAGAAAATAAGAAAAGAAATGCTAAACCAAGGAGGTGAAGGCCGGATTTTGGAGGTTTTACTCAAAATCATCCTTAGGCATCAAAAATTCCATCTAAGCCCATGGTTGTGATCGTCCATGTCTCCTGATCACGTCTATGCTTATGGTTTGTCCCAATTTCACCTGTAGACAAAATACCTAAAAACAAAACCAACGAACCCTAGGCACGGGTATTGTTATACGAAGCCTAAAAATGAAATTGAATATAGCAGTTACATTGGAAATTAGGCATGGAGTATGAATATGCTATTATTTTCCAGAAAAAGTGCAAGAATGGAGAAACATGATTTCGTGTACAGGGGTGAGTTTGAGACAACTTACAGCGCTTGGTAGTGGACCTTAGGACGCGTTTGTGGTTGCTTTGGTTTCAGGGAGTGGCAAGGAAGAAAGCCACGTGCTTGCTTTGATCTGAAAATGTTTGCAACACCGCTTTAGATCTCTCACTTTTTTGGACAAATTTTGAACTTTTCCTCTGGCCGTTTGTGCACACTCTCCTTTTTTTCTAGGTCCTGAATGAGGCTTGCAAGGCTTGTATATATAGGCTTGGATGAGAATCAGTCACATTAAGGAGCTTTTAAGCCTTGCAATGAAGTTTTGATTTTCTCCATAATCACCATTGAAATAACTTGCCATATTTGCTCCAAATTTGAATTTTTTTGCTTGAAATAGGTCATGAACGAATTTGGTATATGTTTTATGGTGTATCAAAGCTATTCAAACCACAAAATATCCTCCCATTAATTTTCTTGATTTTTATTTGAATTTTAAAGATTTAAAATGAATTAAATCAAATAAAATTAAACAAAAATAGAAAAATTAATTTTTATTCTTGAAATAAAACATGGGACACGTGGGAGGTATGGCAAAGCTGAATCAAGTGGAAAAAGTGGGCCCCTTTTGTCAAAAATGAAGTTTCAAGGATAATTGACTTTGGCCCTTTCACAAAAATTTCCCAACTTCTCCAATGCATATCTTGCTCAATTTTGAAGCTATGAACATGTTCTTGGACATTTTGGAAAGGTATTGAAGTCCTCTAAGCAATGCCTTTGGTCCCATGTCATTTTGATTTACCAATATCAAGTTATGGTCTTTGACTTAAAGTGCCTTTTTGTTGACTTTTGAAAATGACCTATAATGTTGAAATTGATAACTTTTTGTGAGAGCATTTCTTAGACTTGGAATGTGAAAATGAGTTGTAGGAAATGTCTTCCCCTTAAAAATGAGCATTGGATGGGATTTTCTGATGAACCATGAAAAAGTTATGCCTTGGTCAAGGTACAGTTGACTTTTCAGCTGTCCAAAAATAGAAACTTTTGACACCTTGATGATTTTTGAGCCATGCTTGAGGAATCATGATCAAGATTTGACCAAATGATGATTGTGGCTTCAAAATAAGATGTTGTCCAAAAATTTTGACTTTTGACTGCCAAATGACCATTTTGCCCCTGCAGTTGATTGTGAAGCAATTAGGGTTTTTGACTGTGCAACTTGACCTTGTGAGCCTTGAAACTTGACATGTAGGTGCTTGACAATGTTTATAGGCATGTGGGAGTTGATTGGACCATTGAAAACCTCAACTTCCTTGAAGGAACCAAAACCTTAATTTTGACTGGTTTAGGAGGATGGTTGACTGTGCAATCCTTGGAGTAGCCTTGAACCATTTGAGGTGATGCTTGGCAAAACTTTTGAAGAATATGGGAGGGCAAATTTTGGGGTACAACAGTATACAATTCTCAAGAGGAGGGAGAGAACATTTGGTCAAACTCAAACAAAAACTGCATAACCAGTTCTCAAACCTCAAAACTGTCAAACATACACAAACCTCAAAAAACCATTTTCAACATGAAACCTGTAACAAGTTCAAACATACAAAATCACAAAGCTCTCAAGCCTGCAACATTTCAACCTCCAAACTGTCAAACCAGTTCTCAAACCTCAACAGTCAACAAACCAAAAATAACAAAAACATTCAAAAAAACAAAAACTGCATAACCAGTTCTCAAACCTCAAAACTGTCAAACATACAAAAACCTCAAAACCGTTTTTCAAACTCAAAAATTTCAACAACAAAAATCTAAAGTATCAAAAACTGTAAAACTGCCATCTTTCATCAAACACAACCAAAGCCTGTTAACCAATATCCCAAGCCTGATTTCAATACCACAAACAAATCCCAAACCAAGCCTGCAAACTGTAAAACCCAAACTGTAACTCAAAGAAACCTCAAACCAAACTGTAACGAAATCACCATCAATAAAACTTATCCAAGTTTCAAACCTAAAGAACCAATATGAGTCCCAACTAAGAAACAACAGTCATCCTCAAATTAAATCAGAACCAACATCTCAATACCAAAAACATATCCAATCACAAAAAAAATAGAAGTACATCATCATTATCATTCAAAGCTCAAAGAGGTTACCAGAAGCACGTCCTCAAATCATCTTCATTTCTTCCCCCTTCGTTTCCAGCCACCAAGGAGCATCATCATCTCGGTCTCACCATCCTCGTCCACTTCACAGAAAAGCCACAAACAGGTATGACTATTTCACTTTCTTTATGAGCCATTTCCTGCATCTCAAGGTATGATAGAGTAGGTTAACAGAAAAATATCACTAAGATAAAACAACAACAAAAAATCATTCAAGTTCAGCAAAAAAACAGAACATCACCTTTTCACGAAAGAAGCCGTTAGGGCTTGGTTAGGAGATGAGTTTGAGTGGCGCTCCGGTAACGGAAACCTGAGGGGGAAGATCAGATAAGCATGAATCTGACCTTAGGGTTTTCATAGAAATGCGAATCACGTTGAGATGAGGAGAGATTAGAGAGTTTCAGCCATGAGCTTAAGAGTTTGAGAGATAGGTGGAAAGATGAACGAATATGGATGAGATGGATGAGAGGGACGAACGGTGCCGCTCTGTACCAAGGGTTCACAAACCCTAATCTTTGTTTCCCCTAATCAGAAAATTAGGAAAACTTAATGCATTGGGCCGATACTATTTTACAAACTTCTCAGGCCCACATGATTGCTAGCTCATACCCCCCCCCCCCCTTTTGGCCCATTTTTTTGTTAACAGCAAAATACCTTTGGGCCTCTCATCCATTCACTCAAGCCCATTTATATATTTTTTAATTTGTTTCTTCCTTTTGTTTTATTACTAAATAAAATATAAAACCCCTTTTTTTGAGTTAAATCTTGAAAATCAATTTTAACAAAACACAAAAAAAAAAAGAATTAACTTAGCTTATTTTATTTCTTTAAAGTTAGTTTACATAATTAATAAAATACACAAAAAATAATAATAAGATTTTTTAATTTACTCATTTTCTTTTTAGAATAGATTTTATTTTTCTCTTTTCAAGTAAATACATACATTTCATACTTTGTTGATTTTATTTCATAAATTGTCATAGCTTTATATTAAATCGCACAACAATTCGATTTGGTTGTATTGCTTGATATTTTGATTCATCCCCATTTATAACAATTGTACCCCTATTCCCGAATACTTTTGTAATAGCTTAGAATTTCAATTCCCGCAATTTATTGCTTTCTATATACTGTATAGTAATTAGGCATGTATGGCAAGATTCAAAAGTCAATCACTAGATGACCTAATCCAAGAATAAATAACTTGAAATCAACACACTTTTTCACACGCGCACCTCTAGGGTAACCTCACTCGTTGCCTCAGAAATACAATCATGTCCCTCGAATATGAGACATTTTAGCAATGATCCTTCCATAAACAAATATTGTAGTCCCTCGATGACCCTTGATGTTGCCTTCGATAAAACGATCTCGTCCCTTACAAAAATTGCTAAAGCGTCTCACAAGTTGCCTTCAATAATTGTAAAATTGACCTGCGTATGTCCCTTCACATCCAAGGATGGGGTTTCTTACCAAATCAATGGTAAGATAGCACCATTAAAAAGGAAGAAAAAAGAACAACTTAAGACCTTTCGAGTAAATAGATTCACTCTTAGTTACTCGCTTGCTCACAACAAAAACTTTCACACCTACACTTCCATTTCAAAACATTTTTAAAAGACAAAACGTTTTGTATATGTTCTTATAGAGATGAGAACCATTGCAAAACCTCTTTTCAAAAAAACTTTTCAAAACACGATTCACAAACACGTCTTTGAACCATTTTTCGAAACAAAACTTTATATACGTTCTTATAGAGATGAGAACCATTACAAAGAAAATTTCCAAAATACTTTCAAAACCCACACCACAAGCATACAATCAAAACAAAAGCAAGGGATCTAAACGAGTAACTAAGAGCCCATGGAAAACCATGGATGAAAAGGGTGCTAACACCTTCCCTTTTCATAATCTACCCCCCGAACCCGAGAAAATTCTCGAAAGGTCTCTCCTGTGATTTTTTACCTTTCCTTTTGGATAAAAGAAAAGTCAGTGGCGACTCTTGCTAACCGCACAAGTGCGAACGAAATGCAAAACCTCTAGTCAGTTCTCCCACCGTATCACACCCTCATTGGTTGGTAGGTCGGGTCCGTACCTCGACTCGTCTACGTGGTCGAGCTTTTCCCTTCATCGACTGAAGGTGGCTATTCGACGACGAAATTCCTCTAGCATGTGAGGGCTTTAGCTATAATATTGTTTTAGCTTCACAACATTCTAGGGTCATGGTAACAGTTCTCCATTTAATTGCTCGAGATAATACGCTCTGGTGCCCGTAGCTCCCTGGACGTGATAAGGTCCCTCTCAGTTTGCGGCTGTTGTACCCCAAAATTTGCCCTCTCATTTCATCAACATTTCTCATCACAAGACTCTTGGAACTCAAGATCAAGCTAGGGTTTGCTCTGCTCAAGACACCTCCTTGCACTGTTGACCTAAATTAGGGTTTGAATTTGCACAGTGATGTTTTGACCTACAATGCCCAAATTGACTTTCATGCTTCATGTTGGACTCACAAGTTTGTCCATACCAAGTTTCAAGCCTTGATTCAAGTTTTTGCCCAGTCAATTAGACAGTTGACCTAGAAATCAGTTGTATTAGGGGAGAAGTCAATTGTGGCCAATTGACAGTGAAACCTCATGAAATTTGATTCACATCAATATTATGGAACTCATATGAACCATTTGATCAAGTTTGGATCACAATTCCACAAGAAATTTGATCAGATCATCAAAAGGGCAAAATGGTCATTTTTAGGGTTTTGACTGTACAAAGGCAATTTTTGACTGTTTGACCTAGCCAATGGCAAATCAAGCTCAACCATGGACTCAAGGACTCAATGACATTGTCTTGACCCATTCAACAAGTTCAAAAGATCTCAAATTCATAGGATTGACAGATGAATTTTTCAGTCAACTGATCAAAATTTAACTGTATACTGAAAAGTCAAACTTTGACTTTTTGGTCAAAATCAAGTGCCAAGGGTCATTTTTCATCAAGACATGTCAAAATATGAAACTTGTTCATCAAGAAAACCAAAAATGCAAATTAGGGTTTAAAATGGAAAATTTTTCATAACTTAGATTTTTTCTAAGTTATAAAATTTTCTTATTTTTTCCTAACTTTGTCCCATTTTTTCACCAAGATGCAAATGGATTCAAACAAAACTTGAAAAATTAAAGTTGTAGTCCATCACAAAGTCTACAACTTTTATTCACAAACTTTTCTCAAAATAATCTTGTATCTCAAGTTATGATTTTTGGAACAAGGGTACCTAAAACTTTTAACTTAGAGAAATTTTGCCCTAGTTTAGGCAGGATTTTGACCCATCTTCTTGGCCATTTTTCACATAGTTCCACCTGGAGTTTCAAGTTGCATTTCAAATATGAATTGTAGTACGTGTTTCAATATTTCCAAATTGTCCAAGAACTCCTCAAACACCTTTGTGGTTATGAAGAATCGAATGCTTGAAGTTGGCAAAAACTCACTTTGAAACCATGACCAATACATGTTCATACCAAGTTGCAAATCTGACCAAACTAGCTTAGTACATGATTAAAGGCCTCTAAACCAATTTACACTCCAAAATTGAATGCAAATACATTGGATATTGGCATTGTTCTGATCAAGAGAGCTTTGTACAATGAACATTGCCATTTTGAGCATAAAGGCCACACTTCCATTTTCATAAAGGGCACTTTATGTCAAATTGATTTTTCTTGAGCCTTGGACTTTCTTCCTTTGCAGCAAACAAGCTCCACAATCTCAGGCATAGTACAAGAAGTTGGTGCATGCTTGGAGATAGCCTGTACAGGCCTATCACACTTCACTTCCAACTTTGCTTTCAAAACAAGTCAAAGGGCCAAAAGCTTGTATCTTTCATATCTGATAAAACCAACAAGAACAAAGTTGTAAAACAAGTTTTGCATATCCTCACAAGTCAGAAGCACGAGCCATTGACCCCTTAAACCTCCTTGTACACAAAATCATCATTTTTCTGCAAAACAGGGCAAGCCCTGCAGAACCACCTCCATCTCCACTTTCCCTCGTGCGTTTTGCCTCAAACTTGTTCCAATATCTTCCATCCAACTCACCTAAACTATTCGAGACCTCCATTGCCAGCTGTAACACCATTAACACACATTGCCATTTTTGTTTGGAAGCTTTGCAGGTTGAGTTATGTAGCACGATTCAGGCTACTTCAAAACAAGCCAAGCATTGGAAAAACTTCAGTGGGCCTCAGGCAAGCTCAAAAGAACCTCAAGCACCCTTGGAAATTGCTGCATTGTCCAGCTCGAAGTCAACTAAAACAGGTATTTCATGAACTTCTATCTCTCTATTTATGAATAGTTAGACTTAGGTTTGTGAATGAAAGATATTATATTCATAGCCCTGAAACCATACATGTGTTTAGTTTTCATTTATATTAATCATGCTAGGAGAATTTCATTCATGAACTTTCTAAAAAAACTAGGTTAAGAATTAGGTACAGAGAAATTCTCTCTGGTCTTTGAGAGTTAGCTTAAGTTTTTATATGGTTAGATTCGTTGTTTGATGCTTTACAAGTTTCATGTTATGAGTTTTGTCAAAAAAGCAAGGAATCAGGAGATAGCATTTGATACACAGAACGCGCATTTTGTTTGAACTGAGGAAGAAGATGAAGTTGCTTGGGCTGGGCCTGATTGCTTTTGCTTCTCACATATGCATTTTCAGTTCACACCCCCTGGCCCATTTCTTTGTATATTTGTCATTTTTGCACTTTTATTTTTTATTCTGACATTATTATTTTATGTCCAAATATAAAAAATGGCAAAAATTATTTTTATATTATTTTTACATTTATTTGGTATTTATTCTTATTTTTATTAGTACAAAAATGTTTAAATACTTTATATTCTTTTATTAAAACTTAAAAATACTGTAAAAAATATGTTTATTTTCATTTATTATTTTATACACATTTGAAAACATTTTCTTGAAATATATACTTTTTTTTTGTAAATAATTAATTTTTACTTTTATACATTTAATATGTTTAATATGTATATATATACCTATATATTTTATTTTATTAGATAATTAGAGCAAAAGACACAAAAATAATACATTTTTATTTTTATTAATATTTGATACTAAAAATACCTTTTTTACAATATATTTTATTTTTTTGTACAAATTGATATATTATTGTATATAAATAATAAACAATATTATTTATTTAAGAAATTAGGGTTTTTTCCCTAAAGAACAAAAACGATTAAAATTGACTTTTTTTTATTATTTACACTTCACATTTAAAAATACTTTTTACATACATAAAAATCTTTTTTTGCATAACACATTTTATCTAACATTTATTTATTGTATTTTATTTAATTATTGTACATTTAAATATTGTATCTTATACATTCAATTTGGTTGTAATAATTTAGGATTTAATTTCTTGCAAAATAATCCCCAATTCAAATTTGTACCCCCTCCCTATATCATGTTGTAATAGTGTAGAATTTAAATTCTCTCACCTTTAAATGCTTTCAATTATGCCATGATTAGACCTAGGGTTTGTATGCAAAATAAAATCAACAAATAGCTTGACCTAATCTAAAGATAACAATGCATGAAAAACAAACACAATGCACACTTGCACCCCTAGGGTTTCAATCCACTTGTTGCCTTCAAAAATGGGCCATGTTATGTGTGATACGTTGGGAGAACTGACTTGAGTTTTTGCGTTTGTTTTCGCACTTGTTCGGTTTAGCAAGAGTCGCCACCGACTTTTTATTTTATCCTAAAGGAAAGGTTAAAAAGCACAGGAAAAACCTTTTGAGATATTTCGTGGGTTCGGGGGATAGATTATGAAAAGGGAAGGTATTAGCACCCTTTTCATCCATGGTTATCCATGGGCTCTTAGTTACTTGTTTAGATCACTTGCCTTGATTTTCAATTGCTTGAAATGGTGGTGTGTGTGTGTGTTTTGAAAATGTTTTGAAAAAGACGCCTTGTCTAGGCAACCGTTGTAACAATTCTTTACTCGAATGTTTTACAAAGGTGTGTATCTTTTCGAAAAGATGTTTCAAATGTTTTTGGAAGTTGTTTGGAAATTGTGTTTTTGAAGTGTGGTTTTGAAAAGTAGGCAAGTGTGTTTTGCAAGTTTGATTCAAGTAACTAAGAGTTGTCTACCCCTAAATTTAACTCAAAGATTTTTCTCATGTTTTAACCCTTTTAAGAGTATTGTTCCACCATTGTATTTGGTGGACAATCTTGTGTTAGGATGTTAACGGGACGGGCGCGGGTCATCGTATGGACCATGAATGCAATGGTGCCAAGTGTCTTTGGCAATTTTGCTTGAAGGGGCTATGATCATTTTGTTTAGGCAACTTTCGAAAGCGTCATCGAGGGACTATGATCATTTGATTTATTTTGTTTTGTCAAAGAAACTCAACGTGCAAGCATGGCCCATTTTGGAAGGCAACAAGCGGGATTACCCTAGGGGTGCAAGTGTGATTGTGTATTGATTGTCATGCATTTGCCTTTGTATTAGGTTATCTAGCGTTTGATTTTATTTACATACAAACCCTAATTACTATACAGTATATAGAAAGCGATAAATTGCGGGAATTTAAAGTCTACGCTATTACAATTAAGTATTCGGGATGGGGGTACAAATATTTACAAATGGGGATGAGACTTATTAGGAGAGTAGTGTCCAAATATATTTACCACCAAATCGAATCGATATCTCAATGTCAATGTATCAATGCATAAGAATAAAAGATAAGCAAATGTGTATTGTAAAAGTGTATGTGATTTATTTACAAATGATGCAAGATGCAAAATTAAGTATTTTATTTATTTCTTTTTGTGTTTTTGTTAATTATGTATAAACAAAAAATTTAATAAAAGAAAAGAAAATGTTTTAAGAAATTCTATTTTTTATGTATTAATGTAAATGTATATATTTTAGTTAATATTTTATGTACAAGAGTTTTAACTAAAAATAAATAAATAAAATGTTTTAAGTTTAAGAAAATTAATATTTATACATTTAGTTAACATTTTCTTATATAAACTACAAAAAAAGGGTTTTAATAAAACAAAAATGTTTAAAGCTAAAGAAGTCTAATATCCACATATTTTGAATGTAATAAAAGGGATATTGTTAATAAGATTTAATGTAAAAAAAAATTAGTATATTTATTTAACAAAGAAAGGTGTAATGTGATAAAAGAGAAAAAAAGTATTAGTTAAAAAATAATGGAATGGGCTTTAGAGGTTTTATTCTGGCCCAGACAAAAACTGAATTGAGAAGAGAAATAAAGGGGGGGGGGGGGGTGCGTCCAGATTTATTAGGCTTAAGGCTTGTAGAATGGGGCAAGGCCCAGCATCATGTTTTTTTGATAATTTGTAAGGGTTGTGTTATTTCGTGTCATTTGGAATTAGGGTTTGGCTTGAGTTACAGAGGCGCCGTTCATCACTTTCGTCCTCTTCATCTCTTCTGAGCAAGGCCTCTGAACTTTCCCCTCCGTCTCAGCTACTAGGCGCAACTTCCACTTCTTCCTCCTCAAGAACATTCAAACCACGATGATGAAAAAAAGGTAGCCTTGTTTCATTTTAACGCATCCTTAGGGTTTTCAAGTTTTCCATTTTTGCATGTTTTCATTTGTTTCTGATTCTGTGTGTTATTATCTGCGTCTTGTGAGGTATAAAAAGAGAAAGGGAAAGGATTTTATACCTTTGCTGACTTTTTGGAGATGGAGGAGTGGAGAAATGGACTTGGAGGCGTCCTGGACAACTGACGCAGGGAGCACGATGATGAGGCTAGCTCTGGAAATCTGGTATCTTTACCTTTGCTTTTTTGTGATGGTTTTGTGATGATAACTGAAAACCTTTAGCTTTAATCGCTTCTTTTCCTCTTCTGCTTCTTCGAATGCTTGCCCCTATTTGCTTCTGAGTGATGGCTTTGAGTGTTGATGATGTGTTGAACTTGATTCTGAATATCGTTGCCCTAACCCTATGATGAAATCATTCTGAGGGTTTTTGTTGGTTATGACGCTTCAGTGTTTGATTTGAGTTGCTTCAGTTTTGTATGGCCTTGGTATGCTTGGATTTTGAGGTGGTTTGGTTGAGGTTTGTGGCTTGCTGTCTTGAAACAGGTTACAGGTTTATGTTTATGCAGGATGGCTTGTGTTATAGTTTGTTGTATTTGACAGGTTGATTGAAATTGTACAGGGCTTGAGGTTACAGGCCCTTAGGGCTTGTGGTTTGAAGGCTGTTAGGCTATGGCTTTGTTTGAAGTAGGTCAGGCTATGGCTTGAAATAGTTTTGACAGGTTTTAAGATGGTTTAAAGCTTGCTGTTTAGAGGCTTGCTTCAGTTTGAGGCAAGCTTTCGTTTTAGGCTTAGCAAGGCTTGAACGATTTTGATACAGGCTTTTGTTTGTGTTTTAGGCTTGATACAGGTTTTGGAAATGCTTGTATGTTTGAACAGGTTAAGGCTTTGAGAGCTTGTGGTTGGAGGCCGGTTATTTGCTTAAGCTTCTGGTTTTTGTATTACAGTTGTGGTATTTTTGCTTTGTGTTATTTCTGCCCCCCCCTTTTGAAACTGTTCTGGTATATTGTTTATATCTTAAGCCTAAGCCTCAAACCTGTAAGCTACTTCTCTCTCTCCTCTCTCTCTTTACAGATTAAAAGGCATTTTTTATTGCTTACATCTGTACGATTCTGAAAAAGTAATTGGCCTTGAAAATGATGAACAATGTTTGCTTGCATTAGTTGTTTTTCCTCTGCATACTTTCCAGTTTTCCTGCATACTTTGTGTACTTTGTTGACAGCTTTGATATCCTTTTGGCAGCTTGTGGACAGTTTTATATCTTTGACAGTTTGGTTAGTTTGAAACTGTGACTTGTTTAGTTTGCCTTTGTGTATCAGTTTGGACTTTGGTTTGAATTTGCTTTGTTGACATTTCAATTTCTTTTGCAAGCATATTTCTATCCTTCTTTGTGAACCAAGAGCAATCTTGTGATTTGCAGAGAGGGCAAACAAATTGATTCCGGACAGTTACTTTTAATGATGACCCTTATAATTAACTGTCTGCTTCTTTGATTATTTCATCTGCCTTTGACTTTTTGTTTTGTTTTTGCAGGTAAAAGTCAAATGAGCAAAGGAGTATCAGTAGAAGACTTAGGAAAATTAGGATGTATCTTTATTTCATTTCCAATTATTTGTAATAATATTAATGTAAATGACTGTAAATGAATTTACAGTATTCAAATAATATCTGTAACAAACAATTCAAAATGAAATAAATAAGTCTTTTTTTGGTCAGATTTCTCTTTTATTTCTCTTTAATTGTTTATTTAATTATTTATAATTCTTGAATTATAATAAATGGAAATAAATCCCAATTATTCTAACTTAGAATAAATAAATAATCAATAAACGTCCGGCGTTCCGAATAATCGAAGCATTGCACATCTAAACAACAAACGTCCATATGTCCTTTTTTCTCTGATTAAATCAAACATTGCAAACTCTCAATCAGAAGCCTAAATCCATATCTCAGAGTAAATTGAAAAGAACTGTAGAATTAATCCTTTCTGAGAACGCGCGTACAAAACCCTGATTCTTGATTAAATTTTCACATAAGTGCATGCCAGATCAAACCTGAGTCAACTCAACCAAACCCTAGCAATCTTCTTGAACTGCTTCAAAAGTTAATGGAAACCCTTATTTGGATAGACTGATAAGAAAAAGTCTGTTTGACTGATTCTTACGCCATTCTGAAAAGTCAGGGAAAACCCGAAGCTGTGATTTCTTGTGGAAAAAGAGGAGGTCAAATTTTGGGGTACAACAGTTGCCCCTGTTCAATCTTCTTGAACCTGAAGAGTTAGATTGGCAAGTTTGCCTTTCGCGACTCGAGGGTAAAAGGAGATTGGACACTAGAGTGCCCAAAAAATTTTCACTCGGTGATGTGATGGTAGAGGGAATGGGCTTAAAGATGCCATTTGGTGAGTGGACGAGTATCAGAAGGGTATCCATGTTTTGGAACATCTCTGAACTGGGGGTCTGAATAAGCACTAGATTGACATCCGTTGTTGGGAGAATCTGTAAACTGTTTTTAGGAGTTGAAGTTGAATAAGCAATAGGCCAGCATCCATGTTGTTGGGAAGCGTGCGTAAACTGTTTTCCAAAGTTTAGAAGAATCTGAACAAGCGACAGGTTAACATCCGTTACTGGAGAACTCGTGAACTGTTTTCAGAAGTCTTGAAGTTGAATAAGCAATAGAGCAACATCCGTTGTTGGGAAGCGTCTGTAAACTGTTTTCAAAAGTTGAGAAGAATCTGAACAAGCGATAGGTTAACATCCGTTACTGGAGAACCCGTGAACTGTTTTCAGAAGTCTTGAAGTTGAATAAGCAATAGAGCATCATCCGTTGTTGGGAAGCGTCCGTAAACTGTTTTCAAAAGTTGAGAAGTAGAGAAGGAACCGGTGTAGGGTTTCCTGATGATGAGTCCGCGTAAAACTGCATCTGGATGAATATGGAATAAGTATCAGAATATCGCCATGTCTGGGTCACATCTGAACTATCTCTGGGTGGATCTAGAATAAGTATCAGAATGTCGCCATCTCTGGGTCACATCTGAACTATCTCTATAATGAATTTTGGAAGATGATGATCTTTGTCTGTCGACTGATCTTTCCTGAAAAGGTGAAGAGTTAGTTGTATGCAATGTCACAATGCGTGATGCAATGTATGTTATATCAATGTTTATGATATAAATGTGATGAATGCGCATGTAAGCTGATGAGTTGTCTTGCTGAGGATAGACGAGTCCTGGATGGCTGGAGATAAAAGAATCTTGATTGCTGTCGGGGAAAGTAATTCCTTGACTGCTGCAGGGGATTGTAAGAATCTTTTGATCGTTGAAAATGAGAAGTCCTGGGACCACTGTTGGGGAATCAGAAGCTTGGGTTGTATGCCAATCTACTGGGGATTCCTGTCTTGAGGGGATCTTCACTGGAGAATATTCGAATATCCTGTGAGGAACTGAGAATGAGAGTCTTCATTCTGCTTGGGGATTGATAGTTGGAAGTTTTAGCTCCGCTGGGGATTGCGAGAATCTTTTGATTGCTGCAGGTATTGGTATGGGATAAGTATCGGAATGTCGCCATGTCTGGGTCACATCTGAACTATCTCTAGAAGGGAATCTTGAATAAGTTTCGGAATGTCGCCATCTCTGGGTCACATCTGAAACTATCTCTAGAATGAAAATCTGGAATAAGTTACGGAATATCGCCATCTCTGGGTCACATCTGAAACTATATTTAGAAGGGAATCTGGAATAAGTATCGGAATGTTGCCATCTCTAGGTCACATCTGAAACTATCTCTAGAATGAAAATCTGGAATAAGTATCGGAATGTCGCCAAACCTGGGTCACATATGAAACTATCTCTAGAATGAAAATATGGAATAAGTTACGGAATGTCACCATCTCTGGGTCACATCTGAAACTATCTCTAGAATGAAAATCTGGAATAAGTTACGGAATGTCGCCATCTCTGGGTCACATCTGAAACTATATCTAGAAGGGAATCTGGAATAAGTATCGGAATGTCGCCATCTCTGGGTCACATCTGAAACTATCTCTAGAATGAAAATCTGGAATAAGTATCGGAATGTCGCCAAACCTGGGTCACATCTGAAACTATCTCTAGAATGAAATCTGGAATAAGTTACGGAATGTCGCCATCTCCGGGTCACATTTGAAACTATATCTAGAAGGGAATCTGGAATAAGTATCGAAATGTCGCCATCTCTGGGTCACATCTGAAACTATCTCTAGAATGAAAATCTGGAATAAGTATCGGAATGTCTCCAAACCTGGGTCACATCTGAAATTATCTCTAGAATGAAAATCTGGAATAAGTTACGGAATGTCGCCATCTCTGGGTCATATCTGAAACTATCTCTAGAATGAAAATCTGGAATAAGTTACAGAATGTCGCCATCTCTGGGTCACATCTGAAACTATATCTAGAAGGGAATCTGGAATAAGTATCGGAATGTCGCTATCTCTGGGTCACATATGAAACTATCTCTAGAATGAAAATCTGGAATAAGTATCGGAATGTCGCCAAACCTGGGTCACATCTGAAACTATCTCTAGAATGAAAATCTGGAATAAGTTACGGAATGTCGCCATCTCTGGGTCACATCGGAAACTATATCTAGAAGGGAATCTGGAATAAGTATCGGAATGTCGCCATCTCTGGGTCACATCTGAAACTATCTCTAGAATGAAAATCTGGAATAAGTATCGGAATGTCGCCAAACCTGGGTCACATCTGAAACTATCTCTAGAATGAAATCTGGAATAAGTTACGGAATGTCGCCATCTATGGGTCACATCTGAAACTATCTCTGGATCTTGATTTTGTTAAGGGTCAGAAATTGGGAGTATACTAATCTTCTGAGGTGATGAGAATCTTCATGCTGTTAACGATCAGAAATTGGGAGTATACCAATCTTCTGAGGTTTTAAGGATGAGAGTCTTCATGCTTGAGGGTCAGATTTTCAGGAGCTTTAACTGTCCGTTATTCTGTTGGTGGTTGTAACTTCCAGCAGGTGATGAAGGAATTGCTGGACACTTTTGACATTCGAATGCCCCAAGTGATGATGAAGGAGTCTTGAATCAGGTTACTCTGCAAATTGAGAGATTTCTTGAAATCTTGACTGGACTGCCCCAGGTTAACTGAACTTTGAAAGATCTGTTGAAACCTTGACTGGACTGCCCCGTGTGTGCTGGATAGCGACATGTCATACCCCTTTGTTGATAGGAGATTTTTGCGACGGAAGTGTCATCCTTTTTGAAGTGATTTTGTTCACTGAGAGAGTTTTCGTTCCTCCGAACATTCGCTGTATGAATTTCTTCGCTGTCAAACAAATAACCATGTGCAAACAATGATATTCAAGCAATGCAGAGTTTATGTTTGTCTCGAAGTTTTGAAAAATGCGTTTTTTAGCAGAAAACTTTTCATAAGACAAATTCAACACAAGATTTAGAGCAAATCCTTACAGGAGTCAGGATACCTTTTGTAACAGTATGCTTTCGAACTAACCCATGCTTCAATTAGGACTTTTGAAGGGTTGTAACGTGGCTTGGTTCACGGTTTAAGAAACAAAGGATAAAGGCTCAAAGTATATTTGTACCCACCCGCTCTTCGTGATGTTCTTCAATCCTAAGCTCAGTTAATTGTGCGTCGAACTCCATTCGAATTTGGAACGACCTTTGGGTGGTGGTTCACCAGTTGAATTTTAGAAGACAGTCATCATCTCCTTTTTCTTTTGCAACATTTTTTTCATGTTGTTGAGGATTTATAATGACCTCTTTCTTTTGATTTGTTATCCCTAACTTTTGCCTGACTGTTCCTGTTTTTGAGATCACAGTCAGCGGGATACCCCAGCTTTCTTAAGCCTCCTTTACAGGTTTTGGCTTAGTGGGCTTTTTCTTTTTTGAGAGATAATGACTGCCTATGAGATAAGGAACCATCACTGTCTTTTGATTCCAGAGGAATGCTTTTTTGTTGTCGTTCGTTGTATTACGAACTGAGAGTTTGCGACTTCAATGCGCACCTCTTTTTTTTTTAATTAACTGAGATACTACCCTATCCCAGGTTTAAGTCAAAGGTTTTAATTTGTTTAGAACAGAAAACTCCTACTTCTTTGGCTTGAAGGGGTTGACTAGGGATTATCTTCCTTATAACTCCAGTGTTTGGGAATTGAAAGAAATGCATGTACATCATCAGCAAGGTCTGTTCAAAAGCATACTGTATGAGATTATGGTATTGTTTCGTCATCCTCCCTCTAAAGGCTTGCAGTTTTTTTATCAAGAGTTAAATATCATAAAGAAAAGCATAAGAGTAGTGAAAACGAATGGATGAATTCAAGACAATCATATGCAATACATTAATGAAACAAGGTTTGACATTAAAAGATAATTGTTTGAACAATAAAAGAAATTACAACTTAGAAAATTCAAATGAAAAAAAAGACATTCTTAATGATTTGGCAAAGGAGCATTGATTATGCTGGAGTCTCCGGAGGGTTGAACTCGATCTCTTTGGCATCAATCATGTCTTGGACCTTGTTCTTCAGAGGCCAACAGTTGTTTGTATCATGCCCCGAACTGTCAGAGTGGTATGCACACCTTTCATTGGGATGATAGGTAGGAGCAGAAGTATTTGGGTTCCGGAGGGGAGCCCTCAATGTAATCAGATCCCTCTTCAACAAGTGTTGCAGTGCTTGAGACAGCGGCATGTTGATGTTGGTGAACTGTCTCTTAGGTGCGACCTCCTTATGTTGATTCCCCTGTCTTTGTTAAGCAGGCGTAGGATTAGAGATCAGGATTGCCCCTACATGTTGGTCAAGACGACCCTTTTGACTGTTCGCAGCATTGGACTCTTTCTTTCTGTTGTAGGGAATTATCTGAGTATCCGAGGATGTAGTTCCTTGGATCTTTCCATTTTTTATGCCAGCCTGGACCCTCTCGCCGGTCAATATTAGCTCGGTGAACCCAGCTGAGGAGCTTCCAATTAAGTGTTTGAAGAAAGGCCCTGTCAGAGTTCCCATGAAGATGTCAATCAACTCTCTGTCAGTTAAAGGGGGTTGCACCCTACCAACCAGATCTCTCCACTTTTGGGCATATCCTTTGAAGCTCTCGTCAGGACCCATAGTCATGTTCTGCAATTGGACACGAGTGGGTGCAAGATCAGCATTGTATTGATACTGTTTGTAAAAAGCCATAGCTAAACCTTCCCAGGTGTGGATGCGAGAACTCTCCAATTGATAGAACCACTCGAGTTGGGCCCCTACCAAGCTTTCTTGGAAAAAATGGATCCAAAGCCTTGGATCAGTTGTGTATGGTTGAATCTTGCGGACATAAGACTTTAGATGCATCTTAGGGCAAGAGACTCCGTCATACAGAGCCAAGGTAGGGACTTTGAACTTTGGAGGGATGACCAATCCAAGAACCAAACCCAAGTCTCCTAAATCCAAGTCGGGTATTTGTTGAATCTCCATAGCATTGAGACGATCCTCTAACTGTTTGTACTTGTCATCAGCGAGAGGGTATTGTTCCTCGGAGTAGTCAGCTTCCTCTTTAACAATCTCCACATTGTGGTCTTCCTCAAGACTATCCCCTATGTTGGATGGAGTTGCAAGGTCCAGGGTCTTAGGTCTTCTTCTTAAGTTCAGGATGCTCGCTGCCTTCTTGGACTTCTTCTTCTTGTCTTTGAGAAGGAGAGCTATCATATCCTCTTGCCCTTTACCCATAGCCAGAAGCATTTATTGGAATTGAGCGTTTTGAGCTTGGAGATCTTTCACCGTTTGTTCCATATCCATCTTACTGAAATAAACAGTAGGAAGATAAGGAAACCTGTATGGGAGAAACCTGTTATGCAATGATATGTATGATATATATGCAATGTTTTCAAGGGACTCTTGGGGTAAACACAAGAGAATGTTAGAGGTTGAACTTTGATCTTTGATTGGAGAACTTTGCACCGGTGGATGTCTTTCCACTAGAATCAAGCTCACCATGTCAAGTGGGTCATAGACCCTGATTCAAGTTGTTGCACTTGATCTTTGATGGCATTTGATTAGAGGAGAAAACCTCTTGCCCCTTGGTAGACGTCTGGTTCAACGTGACCCTGCATCAAAAGAACCCTCGAGATCCTTGAAATGGTTATTGAAAATGCTATGGTATGATGTCATGATGTTATGTACATGTATGCAAAAGCAAGTGAGTGTATATACAGACAATCATATTCACACAAAGCAAACAAGTCCTTAGGTTTAGGCTTGTATGGGGTTCATAGGTAAGTACCCTCTTGAAGTTAGTTGGCTCATCCTATCCTATAATAGAAACCGGGTTCTAAGGAGCTCAATATCATTGGATTGTTTTTTGTGTTCATTGTTTTGGTTTAGCCACTTAACTGGCGACCAAAATATTCCAAGAAAGCAACCCTCAATGAGTGTAGTATCGAGTATCTACCAACTTCGGACTGCACCAAAGTCGGTCATCTCACTACCCCTAAAAAGGCTAAGATGGTCAATTAAGGTTCTAAGAGTTCGTTAGTGCTTCATGACATTGCTCAGCGGCCCCGTACTCTCCTTGATTGAACTCAAGGGTTACCGGTACTCACAAATATGTCACACTAACATAGCTTACTGCTTCAACCATGTCGGTATACCCTGCACAGTTCCCTCACAGTTTTATTGCTATTTACCTAAAAAGGTGCCCCAAATCCGGGTGTAGGATTTACAACAAACCCAAACAAGGACCCAAAAAAGTAAAGCAATCAAGGCAATCAAAGCAAGAATGTAAAGGTGATCTAAACCCTAAGGTAACCCCACTTTTAAGTTAATCCCCAGCAGAGTCGCCAGTTCTGTGATACGGTGGGAGAACTGACTTGAGTTTTTGCGTTTGTTTTCGCACTTGTTCGGTTTAGCAAGAGTCGCCATCGACTTTTTATTTTATCCTAAAGGAAAGGTTAAAAAGCACAGGAAAAACCTTTTGAGATGTTTCATGGGTTCGGGGGGTAGATTATGAAAAGGGAAGGTATTAGCACCCTTTTCATCCATGGTTATCCATGGGCCCTTAGTTACTTGTTTAGATCACTTGCCTTGATTTTCAATTGCTTGAAATGGTGGTGTGTGTGTGTTTTGAAAATGTTTTTAAAAAGACGCCTTGTCTAGGCAACCGTTGTAACAATTCTTTACTCGAATGTTTTACAAAGGTGTGTATCTTTTCGAAAAGATGTTTCAAATGTTTTTGGAAGTTGTTTGGAAATTGTGTTTGTGAAGTGTGGTTTTGAAAAGTAGGCAAGTGTGTTTTGCAAGTTTAATTCAAGTAACTAAGAGTTGTCTACCCCTAAATTTAACTCAAAGAATTTTCTCATGTTTTAACCCTTTTAACAGTATTGTTCCACCATTGTATTTGGTGGACAATCTTGTGTTAGGATGTTAACGGGACGGGCGCGGGTCATCGTATGGACCATGAATGCAATGGTGCCAAGTGTCTTTGGAAATTTTGCTTGAAGGGACTATGATCATTTTGTTTAGGCAACTTTCGAAAGCGTCATCGAGGGACTATGATCATTTGATTTATTTTGTTTTGCCAAAGAAACTCAACGTGCAAGCATGGCCCATTTTGGAAGGCAACAAGCGGGATTACCCTAGGGGTGCAAGTGTGATTGTGTATTGATTGTCATGCATTTGTCTTTGTATTAGGTTATCTAGCGTTTGATTTTATTTACATATAAACCCTAATTACTATACAGTATATAGAAAGCGATAAATTGCGGGAATTTAAAGTCTACGCTATTACAAATAAGTATCCAGGATGGGGGTACAAATATTTACAAATGGGGATGAGACTTATTAGGAGAGTAGTGTCCAAATATATTTACAACCAAATCGAATCGATATCTCAATGTCAATGTATCAATGCATAAGAATAAAAGATAAGCAAATGTGTATTGTAAAAGTGTATGTGATTTATTTACAAATGATGCAAGATGCAAAATTAAGTATTTTATTTATTTCTTTTTGTGTTTTTTTTAATTATGTATAAACAAAAAATTTAATAAAAGAAAAGAAAATGTTTTAAGAAATTCTATTTTTTATGTATTAATGTAAATTTATATATTTTAGTTAATATTTTATGTACAAGAGTTTTAACTAAAAATAAATAAATAAAATGTTTTAAGTTTAAGAAAATTAATATTTATGCATTTAGTTAACATTTTCTTATATAAACTACAAAAAAAGGGTTTTAATAAAACAAAAATGTTTAAACCTAAAGAAGTCTAATATCCACATATTTTGAATGTAATAAAAGGGGTATTGTTAATAAGATTTAATGTAAAAAAAAATTAGTATATTTATTTAACAAAGAAAGGTGTAATGTGATAAAAGTGAAAGAAGAGAAATAAAAGGGGGGGGGGGGTGCGTCCAGATTTATTGGGCTTAAGGCTTGTAGAATGGGGCAAGGCCCAACATCATGTTTCTTTGATAATTTGTAAGGGTTGTGTTATTTCGTGTCATTTGGAATTAGGGTTTAGCTTGAGTTACAGAGGCGCCGTTCATCACTTTCGTCCTCTTCATCTCTTCTGAGCAAGGCCTCTGAACTTTCCCCTCCGTCTCAGCTACTAGGCGCAACTTCCACTTCTTCCTCCTCAAGAACATTCAAACCACGATGATGAAAAAAAGGTAGCCTTGTTTCATTTTAACGCATCCTTAGGGTTTTCAAGTTTTCCATTTTTGCATGTTTTCATTTGTTTCTGATTCTGTGTGTTATAATCCGCGTCTTGTGAGGTATAAAAAGAGAAAGGGAAAGGATTTTATACCTTTGCTGACTTTTTGGAGATGGAGGAGTGGAGAAATGGACTTGGAGGCGTCCTGGACAGCTGAGGCAGGGAGCACGATGATGAGGCTAGCTCTGGAAATCTGGTATCTTTACCTTTGCTTTTTTTTATGGTTTTGTGATGATAACTGAAAAACTTTAGCTTTAATCGCTTCTTTTCCTCTTCTGCTTCTTCGAATGCTTGCCCCTATTTGCTTCTGAGTGATGGCTTTGAGTGTTGATGATGTGTTGAACTTGATTCTGAATATCGTTGCCCTAACCCTATGATGAAATCATTCTGAGGGTTTTCGTTGGTTATGACGCTTCAGTGTTTGATTTGAGTTGCTTCAGTTTTGTATGGCCTTGGTATGCTTGGATTTTGAGGTGGTTTGGTTGAGGTTTGTGGCTTGCTGTCTTGAAACAGGTTACAGGTTTATGTTTATGCAGGATGACTTGTGTTATAGTTTGTTGTATTTGACAGGTTGATTGAAATTGTACAGGGTTTGAGGTTACAGGCCCTTAGGGCTTGTGGTTTGAAGGTTGTTAGGCTATGGCTTTGTTTGAAGCAGGTCAGGCTATGGCTTGAAATAGTTTTGACAGGTTTTAAGATGGTTTAAAGCTTGCTGTTTAGAGGCTTACTTCAGTTTGAGGCAAGCTTTCGTTTTAGGCTTAGCAAGGCTTGAACGATTTTGATACAGGCTTTTGTTTGTGTTTTAGGCTTGATACAGGTTTTGGAAATGCTTGTATGTTTGAACAGGTTAAGGCTTTGAGAGCTTGTGGTTGGAGGCCAGTTATTTGCTTAAGCTTCTGGTTTTTGTATTACAGTTGTGGTATTTTTGCTTTGTGTTATTTCTGCCCCCCCTTTTGAAACTGTTCTGGTATATTGTTTATATCTTAAGCCTAAGCCTCAAACCTGTAAGCTACTTCTCTCTCTCCTCTCTCTCTTTACAGATTAAAAGGCATTTTTTTATTGCTTACATCTGCACGATTCTGAAAAAGTAATTGGCCTTGAAAATGATGAACAATGTTTGCTTGCATTAGTTGTTTTTCCTCTGCATACTTTCCAGTTTTCCTGCATACTTTGTGTACTTTGTTGACAGCTTTGATATCCTTTTGGCAGCTTGTGGACAGTTTTATATTTTTGACAGTTTGGTTAGTTTGAAACTGTGACTTGTTTAGTTTGCCTTTGTGTATCAGTTTGGACTTTGGTTTGAATTTGCTTTGTTGACATTTCAATTTCTTTTGTAAGCATATTTCTATCCTTCTTTATGAACCAAGAGCAATCTTGTGATTTGCAGAGAGGGCAAACAAACTGATTCCGGCCAGTTACTTTTAATGATGAGCCTTATAATTAACTGTCTGCTTCTTTGATTATTTCATCTGCCTTTGACTTCTTTTTTTTTTTTTTTGCAGGTAAAAGTCAAATGAGCAAAGGAGTATCAGTAGAAGACTTAGGAAAATTAGGATGTATCTTTATTTCATTTCCAATTATTTGTAATAATATTAATGTAAATGACTGTAAATGAATTTACAGTATTCAAATAATATCTGTAACAAACAATTCAAAATGAAATAAATAAGTCTTTTTTTGGTCAGATTTCTCTTTTATTTCTCTTTAATTGTTTATTTAATTATTTATAATTCTTGAATTATAATAAATGGAAATAAATCCCAATTATTCTAACTTAGAATAAATAAATAATCAATAAATGTCTGGCATTCCGAATAATCGAAGCATTGCACATCTAAACAACAAACGTCCATATGTCATTTTTTCTCTGATTAAATCAAACACTGCAAACTCTCAATCAGAAGCCTCAATCCATATCTCAGAGTAAATTGAAAAGAACTGTAGAATTAATCCTTTCTGAGAACGTGCGCACAAAACCCTGATTCTTGATTAAATTTTCACATAAGTGCCTGCCTGATCAAAACTGAGTCAACTCAACCAAACCCTAACAATCTGCTTGAACTGCTTCAAAAGTTAATGGAAACCCTTATTTGGATAGACTGATAAGAAAAAGTCTATTTGACTGATTCTTACGCCATTCTGAAAAGTCAGGGAAAACCCGAAGCTGTGATTTCTTGTGGAAAAAGAGGAGGGCAAATTTTGGGGTACAACAGTATGCATGTCAAGTACTTTGGCAAAACAAAAAAAAAACAAAAGATCATAGTCCCTCGATGACGCTATATGAGTTGCCTAAACAAAATGATCAAGTCCCTCAAGAAAATTGCCAAAAATACTTGACATTATTGCTATCATAGTCTATACGATGACCCGCGCCTGTCCCGTTTAACATCCTAACACAAGGTTGTTCACCAAATACAATGGTGAAACAAAACTGTTATAAGGGTTAAAAACATAAGAAAGATCTTTGAGTAAATAGGGGGGACAAATCTTAGTTACTTGATCAAAGCTTGCAAAAAAACATCCTTGCTATCTTCAAAACACACATCACAATACAATTTCAAAACCCTACTTTCAAACATTGAAAAACTTTTCAAAAGACAAAAACACCTTTGTATACATTCAAACAAGAATCATTACAAAGGTTTCCACAATGATGGCCTCTTTTCAAACCATTTTTCAAAACCGCACACAAAGCACCATTTCAAATAATTGAAGAGCACCTTTTCAAACAATTGAAAAGCAAAGCAAGTGATCTAAGCAAGTAACTAAGAGCCCATGGATAACCATGGATAGAAATGGTGCTAATACCTTCCCTTTCTATAATCTACTCCCTGAACTCAAGAAAATATCTCAAAGGTCTTTCCTGTGCTTTTTGACCTTTCCTTAGGATAAAATAAAAAGTCGGTGGCGACTCTTGCTAAACCGAAACATTTGCGAACACAAACACGAAACCTCAAGTCAGTTCTCCCACCGTATCACAGAATTGGCGACTCTGGTGGGGAATTATTTAAAAGTGGAGTGACCTTAGGGCTTAGATCACCCTTTGCATGATTATTGTTTGCTTTGATTGCTTTACATTTGGTTCTCTTGTTTGGGCTTAAAATCCTCCACCCGGATTTGGGAAACATTCATAGGTAAATAGCAATACATTGTGGAAACTATGTGGGGTATACCAACACGGTCGAAGTAATAGCTATATTAGTGCGACATATTTGTGAGTACCGGTAGCCTTTGAGTCAATCAAAGAGAATACGGGGCCGCTGAGTGATGTCATAAAGCACTAATGAACTCTTAGAACCTTACTTGACCATCTTGGCCTTTTATTAGGGGTAGTGAGATGACCGACTTTAGTGCAGTCCGAAGTTGGTAGATACTCGATACTACACTCATTGAGGGTTGTTTTATTGGAATATTTTGGTCGCTAGTTAAGTGGCTAAACCAAAACAATGAACATAGAAAACAATCCAGTGATATTGAGCTCTTTAGAACCCGGTTACTATTTATAGGACAGGTTTGAGCCAACTAAACTCAAGAGGGTACTTACCTATGAAACCTCATGAAAGCCTGAAACTAGGGTTTTGTGTGACTTACTTGTACATGTGTTTGTGCATACATCATGAACATCATAAAGCATCATATGCATCCACTAACCATTTCAAGGGTTTGGATCTTCATCTTTGTTCTTGTTTTGTAGGTCATGGAATCTCTTCGCAGGAAAACAATTCAAGTCAACCTTGTGAGAATCCCTCCTCAACTCAAGGAGCTTACTTCCAGAATTCCAGAGAATTCTCTCTTCAGTGAAAGACATGGTAGACTCCTAAACTTGGTCAACACCAACATTAAAGAAGACATGGTGAAAGTCCTCTTTCAGTTCTTTGACCCCCTACACCACTGTTTCACATTCCCTGATTACCAGTTGGTGCCTACTTTGGAGGAATTTTCTCAACTCTTGAGAATTCCTATTCTTAATCAACTACCCTACAACGGTACGGAAAAAGAACCAAAGCCTGAAGATGTTGCTCAAGCATTACACTTGCAACCATCTGACATCAAGGGACATTGGGAAACCAGAAGTGGTGTCAAGGGTTTCTTGGCAAAGTTTCTGTTTGAGAAGGCACAAGACTGCTGGAATTATCTTGATCTACAAGCCTTTGAAGAGATTGTGGCACTCCTTATTTATGGGTTGGTCCTGTTCCCAAACTCGGAACAACTTATAGATGTGAATGCTGTCAAGATTTTCATATCCAGGAATCCTATACCTACATTGCTTGGGGACATCCTACACTCATTTTACACACGAACAATGAGGAAAAGAGGTGTTCTCATGTGTTGTACTCCACTCCTGGCAATGTGGTTTATTTCTCACCTTCCACAATCAATTTTGAAGAATGAGCAGGGTTTAAGGTGGTTACAATGGTTGATGACCCTTACACATTCTGATGTACATTGGTGTTCTCGGTCCAGAGAAAATGTCATCATCATTGATCGTTGTGGGGAATTCCCTAATGTCCCACTACTTGGCATTAGGGGAGGCATTACCTACAACCCCTGTTTAGCTCTAAGACGGTTTGGATATGCTCGGAGGGATGGCCCTCATGACATGCTGATTCCTGACCTAGTTTTTGACTTCGACAACGATGCGTAAGGACTTCGACAAAGGTTCATCAGAGCTTGGAGGATGCCCAACAAGGTGGATAGTAAGACACTGGGGCATAAAAATTCCATCCCCCTTGAGCCTTATCTCAAGTGGGTACGAACCCGCGCCCAGAATCTTATGATGCCATATCCTCACATTCACCCCGTGATCAAAGAGCCTGTTATGGAAGGAGAGGTTCCATACACCATCCTACATCCTGACATGCCAACATCATGGGAAGAAATGCAAAAGAGTTGGATCCAACTCAAGGAAGAACATAATACTTTTGAAGACAACTTCTATGCCAGTGAGAAGAAGGTTTTGGAGCTTACCCGCCGACTTCATGAGGAGGAAACTCTCAACACTTACATCACACCAAAGAGGATGCACAATGTCTTTTTACATTAAGAATTTTGTAATATTTTGCCCATGGGGAACTTATGTACTAACAATTTCTTCTTAATATGACGTGCGTTCCTTTTTGTTTGCAACAAATTTGAATTTCTGAATCCTTGAATGCATTACATGAATAACATACCATTCATCATATGCATAAACAGGTCTTCACACCAGATTTCCTTATCTTTCTGCTGTTTATTTCAGCAAGATGGATTTGAAGCAGACGGTAAAGGATCTGCAGGCACAAAATTCACAATTCCAGCAACTCCTCATGACCTTGGCAAAGGGTCAAGAGGACCTCAAAGCTCTGTTGGAGAAGAATAAAGAGAAAAAGAAAAAGAGACCTGGAGTGGCCACTTTTGGAAGAAGGTTTGAAAGCAATGCTAGGAAGGTTCTTGAGTTCCCCTCAACGTCTGACGAAGGGGCTGGTAAAGGGAAAGGGGTTGATGTACCTTCTGAATCTGAGGTTGAAGAGGAGGAAGAGGAAGAAGACGAAGACTACTCCGAACAACAGTATCCTCCAGCGGATGATAAATATAAGAATCTTGAAGATAGACTGGCATCCATGGAGTTGCAGAGGGTCCCTGGTTTGGACTTTGAAGAACTAGGGCTGGTAGTTGGGATTGTTATCCCTCCCAAGTTCAAGGTGCCAACATTTGCCAAGTACGACGGTTTGTCTTGCCCAAAGATGCACCTGAGGTCGTATGTCAGAAAGATTCAACCCCACTCATCCGATAAGGACCTCTGGGTACATTTTTTTCAAGACAGTTTGTCTGGCACACAGTTGGATTGGTTTTATCAACTCGAGAGATCAGAGGTTCACAATTGGGAAGACTTAGCAGCTGCTTTTTACCGTCAGTATCAGTACAACACTGATTTGGCGTCCACTCGTACTTAGTTACAAAGTATGGGGATGGCTTCCAATGAAGGGTTTAAAGAGTACGCCTAGAAGTGGCGTGATCTGGCCGGAAGGGTGCAGCCACCGTTGTCAGATAGGGAGTTAGTTGACATGTTTCTGGGGACCCTGTCTGGCCCCTTTTTCAATCATCTAATCGGGAGTTCTTCCGCGGGATTTACTGAACTAATTTTGACCGGCAAAAGGGTCGAGGTCGGGATTAGAAGTGGAAAGATTCAAAAGGATGCTTCCGCATCCACAGCTGTTAAGAAACCCTTCCCAACTAAGAAGGAAGCCTATGTTATGTATTCTCAAAAGGGTCAGGGAAGAACCGAGCGCCGGACAATTGTAGGGGTTGTGATGATTCAAAATTTTTCAAATGATCAACCTCGCGGTAACCAGTCGAGACCTAATCAACAACAGGTAGAAAGGCCACAATGGCAGTTCACCTGAATCAACAAGACGCCCGCTCAGGTACTCCCTCATTTGTTGAAGCTGAATCTTACCAGTTTCAAGGAAGCGCCAAAGAACCCTAACACCTCCTCTCCATACTATCACTCCAATGCCAAATGTGCTTACCATTCTGACAATGTTGGGCACGATACCAATAATTGTTGGGCGCTTAAGAACAAAATCCAAGATCTGATTGATGCCAAAGAATTAGAATTTGATGCTCCTGAGAAGCCCAATGTGATATCCGCTCCGATGCCCAAGCACGACCATAATGTGCATGCCGTTATAGAAGACCTCCATGTTACTGATGTTGTCGATCTTTTGACTCCATTGTTAGTGATTAAAGAGAAGTTGATGAGAGCCGGGATATTCCCGGGCTGTGGGAAGGACTGTTATTTTTGTTTGAACATACGAGCTGATTGCCCAATGTTGAAATCAAGTGTCCAACGCCTGATGGATACTCAAGAGATATTTTTACAAAAAAACCCTGTTGATACCTTCAATCTTGTTACTCCTGTTACTTTTGCTATTTCAACCAACGATATTGCAATCATAACCATTTTCGACAATCCTCCCAAGGCTTGCAAAAGGCCTGTCAGGATTACACCTAACTCTAAATGTGTACCTTTAAATATCACCATGCCGGTACCTGTCCCGTACCAATCTAGTAAAACGATACCATGGAACTATGGGGGAGAAATCTTCTACCATGGTATCAAACAAATCGAAGCAGTCCAAGAGAATTCTGAAGAAGAAAACCCTGATATAGGGAACATTTTGGGTGCAAGCAAGATAACCCGTAGCGGCCGGATCTTTTCTCTGGAGATTGCTCCCCCTCGAGCAGTTTTCGGACCCTTGAAAGCTTCTGTACCTGTTGGACCATCTGTGCAAGGCCCGATGATTGAAGAATTGGATACTCCTGAAGAAAGACCATCTGCTGATATTACCAATAAGGGTAAGGGGATACTAGAAGTACCTGTCAGGACGAAGGCTCATGCTGTGGTTATCCCCGAAACCACTCAGAAAGAAATGGATGAAATCTTGAAAATAATCAAAAAAAGTGACTACGACGTTGTGGAACAGCTGGGGCAGACCCCTTCTAAAATTTCAATGTTGGCTCTTCTACTCTGCTCTGAGGCCCATGCAAAGGCCCTGATCAAATTCTTGAAGGCGACACATGTACCCCAAGAGACTTTGACTGACCAATTTCAGGAGTGTGTGGCCAGTCTTACTGCTGATAATGGCCTGGGCTTTTCCGATGCTGACTTGACTCCCAAAGGAAGGAAACACAACGACGTGCTACATGTTTCAGTTGAATGCAGGGGAACCACCCTCACCCATGTCTTAGTTGATACTGGCTCTTCCTTGAATGTGTTACTGAAGAAAGCTTTAGACCGTCTGGATTGTGAAGGATTGACCCTCAAACCTAGTAACATCGTTGTTAGGGCCTTTGATGGGTCTAAAAGAATGGTTTATGGAGAGGTTGATATTCCTATCAAGGCAGACACAGAAGTTTTCAACTCCACCTTTTATATGATGGACATCCGTCCGTCATATTCTTATTTGTTAGGAAGACCGTGGATCCATTATGCCGGGGAAGTTACCTCCTCTTTGCACCAAATGCTGAAATATCCTGTTAAGGGTAAGATTATAACAGTGCACGGCGAGGAAGAGTACATGATAAGTCATCTCAATTCCTTCCGCTATATGGAGTTGGATGGCGAGTTCATCGAAACGCCTTTCCAACATTTTGAGGAAGTTTCCCCTGATGGCATCTCTCAAGGACACAGAGGCTGTAGTTAAAGAAGGGAAGAGTACAGTATGGGGGCAATTGCCTGATTTTCCCTATAAGACGGACAAGTTTGGGTTAGGGTTTGCTGCTGCAAGACAAAAGGTTATGCGTCGCTCCAAGGCTGGAGGGCCACCAGTCAGGATCTCTCACCATGGAATCAATGCTGTAGAAGATGAAGATGAAGAGAGCCACTTTGAAGATTGGATATTTCCGACCGTCGAAGGGGGTCTAAGCAACTGGGAAGCAAAGGATTTTATTCCCATCACCTTTATCAACCAGTAATTTTATCTTTGAATAATTTCCCATTTATGGTCTGTAATAACTAAACAATTTGCACACTATTTTCACCTCATGCCTTGCCCGGGGCATGTAGGTCCATTTGTAAGGGCTTGATCTTCTTCATTATCATATGCCATGTTTTAATGAATCATTGGACGTTTTTCATCTATAAACTGTTGTGTTCATTTTTCTTTCCTTTTGCATTTTGTTTGTTTAAGGATGGTTATCCCTTACACACACCCACACTCACAAATGCAAGTACCCATCCACTTCGGATTCCATGGGTGACTATTCTGCTTTAGCCTTCGATAACTCTGAAGATTTGGTCAATCATGCTGAGTAAAAAGTTGACGAAGATTGTGAAGTGCCGGGAGAGTTAGCCAGACTTCTACAACAAGAAGAGAGGGTCATTCTGCCTCATGAAGAGTTGCTAGAAACCATCAACTTGGGGACAAAGGAAGATAGGAAGGAAGTAAAAGTGGGTGCCAACCTGGAACCAAGTGTCAAGGAGCGCTTAGTGCAGTTGTTGAACGAATATGTTGAAATCTTCGCCTGGTCTTATGAAGACATGCCAGGGTTAGACACAGATATCGTGGTCTACCGTCTCCCTACAAGAGAAGACTGTCCACCGGTCAAGCAAAAGGTCCGCCGAATGAGGCCTGACATATCTTAGAAGATTAAAGCTGAGGTAATGAAGCAATTCAACGCTGGATTTCTGGCTGTTACCTCCTATCCACAATGGGTTGCTAACATTGTGCCCGTGCCTAAGAAGGACGGCAAAGTTAGATTGTGCGTGGACTATCGGGATTTGAACAGGGCTAGCCTCAAAGATGATTTTCCGCTGCCACATATCGACATCTTGGTTGACAACACAGCTCAGCACAAGGTTTTTTCCTTCATGGATGGATTCTCGGGATACAACCATATCAAAATGGCCCCCGAGGACATGGAGAAAACAACCTTTGTCACGCAATGGGGTACCTTCTGCTACAAAGTGATGCCATTCGGACTGAAGAATGCAGGGGCAACCTATCAACGCGCCATGGTAGCTTTGTTTCATGATATGATACATCATGAGATTGAAGTTTACGTAGACGACATGATAGCTCGATCACAGACAGAAGAAGAACACCTTGGTCATTTGCAAAAGCGGTTTTCCAGGTTGAAGGAGTACAAGCTCAGACTGAACCCAAGCAAGTGCACTTTTGGGGTTAGGTCTGGTAAACTTTTGGGATTTATTGTCAGCAACAAAGGCATTGAGGTTGATCCAGCTAAAGTAAAGGTTATACAAGAAATGCCTGCCCCCCGTACTAAAAAGGTGGTTAGAGAATTCTTGGGACGCTTGAACTATATTGCCAGGTTCATCTCTCATCTGACATCTACCTGTGAGCCAATCTTCAAGTTGTTGAAGAAAGATCAGGTGGTTGAGTGAAACAATGATTGTCAAGTTGCTTTTGATAAGATCAAGGAGTATTTACTAGAACCTCATATTCTGATGCCTTCTATCGAAGAAAGGCCGTTAATCATGTATCTGATTGTTTTGGATAACTCAATGGGGTGCGTACTGGGCCAACATGACGAGTCTGGCCGAAAAGAGCATGCCATTTATTACCTTAGCAAAAAGTTTACCGACTGTGAGACTCGCTACTCACTGCTCTAGAAAACTTGTTGCGCTTTGGTATGGGCTGCTCGCCGGCTAAGGCAGTATATGTTGACTCATACCACTTTGCTGATTTCCAAGATGGATCCGATCAAGTATATCTTCGAGAAGCCTGCTTTATCTGGAAGAATCGCTAGATGGAAAATGATCCTGACTGAGTATGATATTCAGTATACTACCCAAAAATATATAAAAGGGAGTGTACTAGCTGACCATCTAGCTCATTAAGCCGTCGAAGATTACCAATCTATGAGATTCGACTTCCCTGACGAGGACATCATAACATTGGACAACATTGAAGGTAACAGACCGTATGACGGACCTGAACAAGGATCCCGATGGACCCTGTACTTTGATGGTGCTTCAAATGCACTTGGCAACGGTATCGGTGCGGTACTCATTTCTCCGGAAGGTTGCCATACACCCTTCATTGCCCGACTTTGTTTCAGCTGTACCAACAACATGGCTGAATATGAAGCTTGCATCTTTGGTCTCAAGGTTGCTATAGACTTGGGAATCAAATCTTTGGTTGTATTTGGGGACTCGGCTTTGGTTATCAGTCAAGTCAAAGGAGAGTTGGACACCAAGCATCCTAATCTTATCCCATACAAAGAACATATCCTGACGTTGTTGCCTCATTTCGAGCAGATCACCTTCGAACACTTTCCGCGAGAAGAAAATCAGCTAGCAGATGCTCTGGCTACAATGTCTTCCATGTTTAAACTCAATTGGGATAACGAGGCTCCCCAAATTACCATCGAGCGAATGGACGAACCTGCACACTGTCATGAGATTAATACCGAAGAAGTAGTGGAACAACCCTGGTTTCATGAAATCAAAAGGTATCTCCAGACTAGAGAATACCCTGAAGGAGCTTCTGTCAATGACAAAAAGTTCTTAAGGAGATTTGTTTCCAAGTTCTTCCTAAGCAATGACATCCTTTATAAGCGCAGCCATGATTGTGTTCTACTTTGTTGTGTGGACAAAGCTGAAGCAGAGTTGATCATGACTGAGATACACAGTGGCACATTTGGCACCCACTTGAGCGGACATACGATGGCTAAGAAGATTCTAAGGGCAGGCTACTACTGGTCTACCATGGAAGCTGATTGTCATCAACATTCTCGTACCTGCCACAAATGCCAAGTCTATGCCGACAAGGTACATATTCCTCCTGTTCCTCTCAATGTTCTGACAGCTCCTTGGCCATTCGCAATGTGGGGCATTGACATGATTGGAGAGATCAAGCCCACGGCATCCAATGGACATCGCTTCATCTTGGTCGCTATTGACTACTTCACTAAGTGGGTCGAGACAGCTTCCTACGCCTCAGTTACAAAGAATGTGGTTGCCCGCTTCATCAAGCAGAACCTCATATGCCGGTATGGTGTCCCCGACAGGATCATTATAGACAACGGTACAAATTTGAACAACACTATGATCATTGCTCTATGCGAACAGTTCAAGATTTATCATCACAATTCATCTCCCTATCGGCTGAAGATGAACGGTGTTGTTGAAGCCGCGAATAAAAATATTAAGAAGATCATTCAAAAGATAACAGTCACCTACAAGGACTGGCATGAGATGTTACCGCTTGCTCTGCATGGATATCGTACCACAACAAGTACTTCAACAGGGGCAACCCCATTTTCTTTGGTGTATGGCATGGAAGCTGTTTTACCTATGAAAGTTCATATTTCTTCCTTAAGGATTATGAAGGATGCTGGTTTGAATGAAGACGATTGGATTCAGACCTGGCTTGATCAACTTAATTTGATCAACGAGAAGCGACTTACTTCTGTTTGTCATGGTCATACGTATCAAAAACGGATGATCAAGGCTTTCAACAAGAAAGTCAGGCGTCAGGTATATCAAGTCGGAGATCTTGTAATCAAGCGGATCATCTTACCGCAAAGTGATCCCAGGGGCAAGTGGACTCCTACTTATGAAGGACCATTTGTGATCAAGAGCATATTTTCTGGTGGGGCAATGATTCTGACCACCATGGACGGCGATGACCTGCCGCACCCTGCGAATGTAGACATAGTCAAAAGATACTACGCATAAAACGACCCGGCAAGTTGAAAACCCGAAAGGGCGACTTGGGCAAAAATGGGCATCCCGGTGAATCGAAAACCCAAAAGGGCGGTTCAGGAAAAAATTAGGGATAAAACGGAAAAAAAATTATACACCTGGCAAGTTGAAAACCCGAAAGGGCGACTTGGGCAAAAAAGGGTTTCCCGGTGGATCGAAAACCCGAAAGGGCGGTCCAGGCAAAAGTTAGGGAATTAAAGCGTATGACTATGTCTCGTCGGATCACTTAAAGAACAATCTCTTCACCAACAAGCTCCAAGCTTCTGATCAATCCAGTCATCGGCGGACGAAGCAGCGAATGGACAAGATATTCAGAGTTGTGAAGGCTATAGCAGAATGGGAATCCCATGGAATTATTACACATAGCCATCTTTCTTTTGTATAATTTTTTTTCAATTTTTACGACAACATTCTCTTACTAGGATGTCTGTCTCCTTTGTACAAAGATATTCACGAAAGTTAAATACAAAGATACTTCAAAGTGCAGAAATTTGCTTGCCTTTCTTTTCTTTTTACACTTGTGTTTTATTTGAAAATGTCCAATGTTTTGTTAAAATAGGCATATGCATTTGAATATAATCATTGCTTACAAATAAAACGAATTTGAAAAAGGATAATTACTGATAAGTTGAAGGTGTAGGAAGAAATATTTGTGCCATTTCAGAAGAAATCCCCTACGATACATCATTCAGATCCTCAACAAAGCTAAAATTTGGAGTATATTTCCCCAGCGGAGTTAAGCTTCAAGATCCTCAGCAGAGCCAGTGCATTCTAAAACTTGATTCCCCAGCTGAGTTAAGTTTCAAAATTCCCATCAGAGTTAAGCTTCAAGATCCCCAACTGAAGCTCGAAAACCCTGAAGATCCTATCCCCAGCGGAGCCAGAATAGTGAACATTTCCCCACAGAGTTATCTCCCAGCAAGATCGAAGATTCTCGGTCTCATTTCTCCAAGCAGAAGCCTTCTAGGTTTTAACTCCCCGGTAGAGATTTTCAAAATTTTCCCTATCATCCCAGGAAAGTCATGAAGAATTCTCATTCCCTGCAGAAGTTGTCAGAACCCTTGTAAATCCCCACAAATCACTAAGGATTTTCAATCTCCAGCAGTGGTCCTAGGATTTCTCATTCTCAACAATCAGAGATCTTTAATCCCCAGCATCGGTCAAGGATTTACTTTCCTCGACAGCAATCAAAGATTTCACTATCTCCAGTTATCAAGGATTTACTTTCCTCAGCAAGACAGCTACTCAGCTTACATGCATAACCATTACATTCATATATCATAAACATTGATGAAACACAATTCATTGCATCATACATATCATGCAACATAACTTTGTGTTTTAGCTAACATTTTACCCTTTTCAGGATAAGATTAAAAGGCTTTTGTTAACAATTATTCAGATACAGTATGGATACACCCCAGACACGGCGGTCATTCTATTACTCATTCACAATTTCAAGTCAAAATACAGTACAGATACACCCCAGACACGGCGGTCATTCTACTACTCATTCAGACTTCAGCAATCCGATACAGACTAGATACGCTCCAGACACGGCAGCCATTCTATCTCTCATTCAGATTTAACTATCAACCACAAGTTCAGATACGCTCCAGACACGGATGCCATTTTGGCCCTTACACCAGCAGTTTGATTATCCCCAGTGCAGTCGCCACGAAAGTCATTCTGTCACTTATTCAGATCACAGTTACAGTGTCAGATATATTCCAGACATGAAAGTCATTATACTACTCATACAGATCTCAACTTCAGATACAGTCCAGATACGCTCGAGACACGGTTGCCATTCTGTCACTCATTCAGAATTTATCCCTAACCCAGAGATGCTCGATACACAGATGTTTCTATGTTGCCCATTCAAAATTCAAATACAATACAGATACACTCCAGACACGGCAGTCATTCTGATATTCACTCAAAGTTCAAATACAGTTACAACTCAGATACGCTCCAGACACGGACTCCATTCTTTTGCTCATACAGACCCAATCTCTAAGATACCGTTCAAATGCATTCCAAACACGGATACCATTTTAATGCTCATTCTTCTGACCTACCATATTGTGATCCAACAAACATTCTTGGATGGCATCTTTAAGCCCATCTCCAGCAAGATTCTACCATCTCCAAATGGCATCTTTAAGCCCATTCCCGCATCTATGTTTTGACGAGTGCAAATTTACGGGCACTCTAGTGTCCAATCCTCTTTTACCTTCGAGTCGCGAAAGGTAAACTTGCCAATCTAACTCTTCAGGTTCAAGAAGATTGAACAGGGGAAATTGTTGTACCCTAAAATTTTCCCTCTCATTTCATTAACATTTCTCATCACAAGACTCTTGGAACTCAAGATCAAGTTAGGGTTTGCTCTGCTCAAGACACCTCCTTGCACTGTTGACCTAAATTAGGGTTTGAGTTTGCACAGTGATATTTTGACCTACAATGCCCAAAGTGACTTTCATGCTTCATTTTGGACTCACAAGTTTGTCCATACCAAGTTTCAAGCCTTGATTCAAGTTTTTGCCCAGTCAATTAGACAGTTGACCTAAAAATCAGTTGTATTAGGGAAGAAGTCAATTGTGGCCAATTGACAATCAAACCTCATGAAATTTGATTCACATCAACATTATGAACTCATATGAACCATTTGATCAAGTTTGGATCACAATTCCACAAGAAATTTGATCAGATCATCAAAAGGGCAAAATGGTCATTTTTAGGGTTTTGACTGTACAAAGGCAATTTTTGACTGTTTGACCTAGCCAATGGAAAATCAAGCTCAACCATGGACTCAAGGACTCAATGACATTGTCTTGACCCATTCAACAAGTTCAAAATATCTCAAATGCATAGGATTGACAGATGAATTTTTCAGTCAACTGATCAAAATTTAACTATATACTGAAAAGTCAAACTTTGACTTTTTAGTCAAAATCAAGTGCCAAGGGTCATTTTTCATCAAGACATGTCAAATTATGAAACTTGTTCATCAAGAAACCCAAAAATGCAAATTAGGGTTTAAAATGGAAAATTTTCATAACTTAGAATTTTTCTAAGTTATAAAATTTTCTTATTTTTTCCTAACTTTGTCCCATTTTTTCACCAAGATGCAAATGGATTCAAACAAAACTTTCAAAATGAACATTGTAGTCCATCACAAAGTATACAACTTTGATTCACAAAGTTTTCTCAAAAGAAGCTTGTATCTCAAGTTATGATTTTTGGAACAAGGGTACCTAAAACTTTTAACTTAGAGAAATTTTGCCCTAGTTTAGGCAGGATTTTGACCCATCTTCTTGGCCATTTTTCACATAGTTCCACTTGGAGTTTCAAGTTTCATTTTAAAGATGGATTGTAGTAAATGTTGCAAGCTTTCCAAATTGTCCAATAACTCCTCAAACACCTTTTGTGGTTAGGGAGAATCGAATGCTTGAAGTTGGCAAAAACTCACTTTGAAACCATGGCCAATACATGTTCATACCAAGTTGCAAATCTGACCAAACTAGATTAGTACATGATTACAGGCCTCTAAACCAATTTACACTCCAAAATTGAATGCAAATACATTGGATATTGGCATTGTTCTGATCAAGAGAGCTTTGTACAATGAACATTGCCATTTTGAGCATAAAGGCCACACTTCCATTTTCATAAAGGGCAATTTATGTCAAATTGCTTTTTCTTGAGCCTTGGACTTTCTTCCTTTGCAGCAAACAAGCTCCACGATCTCAGGCATAGTACAAGAAGTTGGTGCATGCTTGGAGATAGCCTGTACAGGCCTATCACACTTCACTTCCAACTTTGCTTTCAAAACAAGTCAAAGAGCCAAAAGCTTGTATCTCTCATATCTGATAAAACCAACAAGAACAAAGTTGTAAAACAAGTTTTGCATATCCTCACAAGTCAGAAGCACGAGCCCTTGACCCCTTAAACCTCCTTGTACACAAAATCATCATTTTTCTGCAAAACAGGGCAAGCCCTGCAGAACCACCTCCATCTCCACTTTCCCTCGTGCGTTTTGCCTCAAACTTGTTCCAATATCTTCCATCCAACTCACCTAAACTATTCCAGACCTCCATTTCCAACTGTAACACCATTAACACACATTGCCATTTTTGTTTGGAAGCTTTGCAGGTTGAGTTCTGTAGCACGATTCAGGCTACTTCAAAACAAGCCAAGCATTGGAAAAGCTTCAGTGGACCTCAGGCAAGCTCAAAAGAACCTCAAGCACCCTTGGAAGTTGCTGCATTGTCCAGCTCGAAGTCAACTGAAACAGGTATTTCATGAACTTCTATCTCTCTATTTAGGAATAGTTAGACTTAGGTTTGTGAATGAAAGATATTGTATTCATAGCCCTGAAACCATACATGTGCTTAGTTTTAATTTATATTAATCATGCTAGGAGAATTTCGTTCATGAACTTTCTGAAAAAACTAGGTTAAGAATCAGGGCCAGAGAAATTCTCTCTGGTCTTTGAGAGTTAGCTTAAGTTTTTTATATGGTTAGATTCGTTGTTTGATGCTCTACAAGTTTCATGTTATGAGTTTTGTCAAAAAAGCAAGGAATCAGGAGATAACATTTGATACACAGAACGCACGTTTTGTTTGAACTGAGGAAGAAGATGAAGTTGCTTGGGCTGGGCCTGATTGCTTTTGCTTCTCACACATGCATTTTCAGTTCACACCCCCCTGACCCATTTCTTTGTATATTTGTCATTTTTGCATTTTTATTTTTTATTTTGACTTTATTATTTTATGTCCAAATATAAAAAATGCCAAAAATTATTTTTATATTATTTTTACATATATTTGGTATTTATTCTTATTTTTATTAGTACAAAAATGTTTAAATACTTTATACTCTTTTATTAAAACTTAAAAATAATGTAAAAAATATGTTTATTTTCATTTATTATTTTATACACATTTGAAAACATTTTCTTGAAATATATACTTTTTTTTGTAAATAATTAATTTTTACTTTTATACATTTAATATGTTTAATATGTATATATATATACCTATATATTTTATTTTATTAGATAATTAGAGCAAAAGATACAAAAATAATACATTTTTATTTTTATTAATATTTGATACTAAAAATACCCTTTTTACAATATATTTTATTTTATTTTGTACAAATTGATATATTATTGTATATAAATAATAAATAATATTATTTATTTAAGAAATTAGGGTTTTTGCCCTAAAGAACAAAAATGATTAAAATTGACTTTTTATTATTATTTACACTTCACATTTAAAAATACTTTTTACATACATAAAAATATTTTTTTGTATCACACATTTTATCTAACATTTATTTATTGTATTTTATTTAATTATTGTACATTCAAATATTGTATCTTATACATTCAATTTGGTTGTAATAATTTAGGATTTAATTTCTTGCAAAATAATCCCCAATTCAAATTTGTACCCCCCCTCCCTATATCATGTTGTAATAGTGTAGAATTTAAATTCTCGCACCTTTAAATGCTTTCAATTATGACATGATTAGACCTATGGTTTGTATGCAAAATAAAATCAACAAATAGCTTGACCTAATCCAAAGATAACAATGCATGAAAAACAAACACAATGCACACTTGCACCCCTAGGGTTTCAATTCACTTGTTGCCTTCAAAAATGGGCCATGGTATGCATGTCAAGTACTTTGGCAAAACAAAAACAAAACAAAAGATCATAGTCCCTCGATGACGCTATATGAGTTGCCTAAACAAAATGATCAAGTCCCTCAAGAAAATTGCCAAAAATACTTGACACTATTGCTATCATGGTCTATACGATGACCCGCGCCTGTCCCGTTTAACATCCTAACACAAGGTTGTTCACCAAATACAATGGTGAAACAACACTGTTAAATGGGTTAAAAACATAAGAAAGATCTTTGAGTAAATAGGGGGGACAACTCTTAGTTACTTGATCAAAGCTTGCAAAAAAACATCCTTGCTATCTTCAAAACACACTTCACAACACAATTTCAAAACCCTACTTTCAAACATTGAAAAACTTTTCAAAAGACAAAAACACCTTTGTATACATTCAAACAAGAATCATTACAAAGGTTGCCACAATGATGGCCTATTTTCAAAACATTTTTCAAAACCGCACACAAAGCACCATTTCAAACAATTGAAGAGCACCATTTCAAACAATTGAAAAGCAAAGCAAGTGATCTAAGCAAGTAACTAAGAGCCCATGGATAACCATGGATAGAAAGGGTGCTAATACCTTCCCTTTCTATAATCTACTCCCCGAACTCAAGAAAACATCTCAAAGGTCTTTCCTGTGCTTTTTGACCTTTCCTTAGGATAAAATAAAAAGTCGGTGGCGACTCTTGCTAAACCGAAACATTTGCGAACACAAACGCGAAACCTCAAGTCAGTTCTCCCACCGTATCACAGCGACCAATTTTCCTTCGTGGGAATCTTTCTGGTTTCTCTGCAAGACTAGGTTGTCGTTTTGAAATTCACGTCTTATGACCTTGTTGTCGTGGCGTAGGGCTACCTGCTGTTTAAGAATGGCCTCGTGCAGGGCTGCTCCTGATCGGATTTCCTCGACAAAGTCGAGCTCGTCTGTCAGAGCCTCGTCGTTTATCTCCTTGTCGAGAGGTGTCTCAGTTTGCCTAGATGGCTCCATGATCTCTACTGGGATGACTGCCTCGGTGCCGTAGGTTAGTCGGAAATGGAGTCTCACCCGTCATCGAATGTGGCGTCATGCTGTAAGCCCATATAACGCTATGTAGTTCTTCGACCCATCCCCTCATTGTTTCGACTAACCTGCGCTTGAGTCCCCACAAGATGACCATGTTCGTGGCCTCGGCTTTCCTGTTAGTTTGGGGATGCTCGACTGAGGTGAAATGCTGTCTGGTGCCGAGTTTGGCAACAAAGCTTTGAAAGCTTTGGTCGGTGAATTGGGTGTCGTTGTCTGTGACGAGCGCCTGCGGGATTCCAAACTGGGCGAGCACGTTTTATTTGTAGAAGCATAGGATTTTGTGCAAAGTGATTTTTGCAAGGGCTTCGGCTTCTATCCAATTCGTAAAATAATCTACGGGCACAATAAGGAATTTGTTTTGGTACGTCCCTTGCACAAATGGTCCGAGGATGTCCATTCCCCACCAGGAAAATGACCATGGGGATGTTAATATGTTTAACTCGTGTGGTGGGGCGAGGTGTATGTAGGCATGCCTTTGGCATTTGTCACACCTCTTGACGTGGTCTTTGGCGTCTTGCTGCATTATCGGCCAGTAATACCCCGCTCGTAGCGCCTTCCTTGCTAGGGACTTGCTGCTCATGTGTTGGGCATTGATCCCTTCGTGCATTTCTCGTAATATCTCGGGGACCGCGGATTCTTCGATACACTTCAAGAGTGGGATGGAAAATCCCCTACGATATAATTTATGCTTGAGTACCACGTAAGAGCATGCTCGTCGTTTGGTCGCGGCTGCTTCTCTTTGGTCCATGGGGAGTCACCCTTTCGTTAGGAAGTTGAATACCGGGGTCATCCAACACGAGTTGTCTCCGATGGCGTTTACCTCGTGTAGCATGGATTTTTCTATGCTCGAGCGAGATAACGACTCTTGTATGACAAATTTGTTTCCGCCGCCTTTATTTTTCGTGCTTGTGAACTTCAAAGTATATCGACTCTTGTGTTTTGCTCGCGTGGTACGTGCGAAATTTCTGCTCGGTCAAACCTTTTCATACGCTCTCTGACTAAGTTTAGATATTCGACGAGGCTGTTGTTCTTAGCCTGGTATTCCCCTTGGACTTGGGATGCGACGAGTTGGGAGTCAGTGAAGGTTTGTATCTCACGGGCGCCTAAATCCTCGGTCAGTCGTAGACCTGCGAGCAGGGCCTCATATTCCGCCTGGTTGTTTGAGGTGGGAAAGGAGAGGGTGAGCGAATGCTCGACTACCACACCTTCCTCGTTCTCTAAGAGGATTCCCACACCGCTCCCGGTTGAGCTGGAAGCTCCGTCAACAAAGATGATCCACTTGAGCTCTTTCCCTGCGGGGGGTTATGAGCGGCCATCTCAACAATGAAATCAGCCAGAGCTTGTGCCTTTAGGGCCTTCCTGCTCTCGTATTGGACTTCGAATTCAGAAAGTTCCAAGGACCACTTTAACATTCGACCTGCCATGTCTGGTCGACCTAGGAGTTATTTTACGGGCCGGTCCGTTTGCACCACGATCGTGTGCGCAAGGAAATAGTGCCTGAGCCTTCTTGATGCATTGACGAGGGCCAGAGCCACCTTTTCTATCTGTTGGTATCTAACCTCGAGCCCTTGAAGCGCCTTTCTCGTGAAATAAAAAGGTTTTTGTCCGTCGGGCATCTCACGAATGAGGGATGCCCTGACGGCCTCGACCGAGACGTCTAGGTATAGAAACAAAGTTTCACCGTCAACTGGTTGTGATAATACGGGAGGATGCGAGAGACTTTGTTTAAGATGGAGCAGCGCCTGCTCGCATTCCTCGGTCTATTCGAAGGCCACTTCCTTGCGAAGAAGCTTGAAGAAAGGGAGGGCGTGTTGAGCGGATTTTGCGACGAAAAGGGATAGTAAGGTGAGCATGCCATTCAAGACTTATATGGATTTTTTTGACGTAGGTGTGGGGAGGTCGGAGAAAGCTCGGCACTTGTCGGGGTTGGCTTCGATTCCTTATTCTGTTAAGTAGAAGCCAAGGAACTTGCCCGCCTTGACCCCGAACTTGCCTCGCTTGGGCAAAGACTTCCTTGAGATGAGCGGCATGGTCGGTGTCTTCTTGGGACTTGACGATCATGTTGTCCATCTATACTTAGAGCATATCCCCGATTTGGTTGCAGAATACTTTGTTAATCATCTGCTGATATGTTGCTCCTGCGTTTTTCAGACCGAAGGGTATTACATTGTAGTAATAGTTGCCCGAGCTAGTCATGAAAGCGGTGCAGTGTTTGTCGCCTATTGCCATTGGGATTTGGTTGTAGCCCGAATAGGCGTTCATAAACGATAGAATTTTATAACCAGCCGAGTTATCGACCAACATATCAATATTAAGTAAAAGAAATGCATCTCTGGGGCATGCCCGATTAAGATCGGTGTAGCCAACACACATTCGCCATTTTTCATTATTTTTCTTGACAAGTACAACATTTGACAGATAGGTTGAATACTGGGCTTCAGAAATAAAATTTTCCTCTAAGAGGTCTTTTACAGCTTTTTCAGCAGTCTCTGCTTTCTCCGGAGACTGCTTACGTCTATGTTGCACTATTGCCCTAGTGGCTGGATCAATGGAGAGTTATTGACAGGCGACCTCAGGGTCGAGACTAGGCATCTCTGCAGCGCTCCATGTGAACAAATTCGTATTCTCCCGCAAGCAAGCCTTGATTTGCATCCTCGCCAAGTCGGGGAGTCCGGTGCCAATCTTCACTCCTCTGCTTGGGTCTTCACCGAGAGGGACGAGCTCAAAGTCCCCGTTCGGAATTGGTCGAAGGGGGGATTGCTCGCTGCTGGGAGGCTCATCTTGGTTGAAGCGAGTGTCTAGGGATATCAAGTCGACCTTTGGAGGGGCTCTCTATTCTTCTGCTCTGACGGGCTCTAACCACTAAGGTTCTAGTCGCGTAGTTGCAGCTTTCTTGGCGGGCCGTGTGCTGGTGTCGACCGTATTGTGTCCCTTGGACGCCGCGTTGAAACACCTTCGAGCAGCTTCCAGGTCACCTTGAATAGTGGCAACCTGTGCCCTCTTGGTGTAGAACTTCATTTTTAAATGGACGGTGGAGGGCACCGCGGTCAGCTCTGCCAGTGTCGACCTTCCCAGAATGCAGTTGTAGAGGGACGGACAATCAATGACGAGGAAGTGCACCTTGACTTGCCTAGTAGCAGTATCCTCGCCAAACGTGACCATGAGCTCGACGTATCCCTAAGGCTTGGAGGTCGAGCCATTAAAGCTCTGCAGGTCTGACCCCACGTATGGTAAAAGGTGAAAGTCGTCGAGCTGCAGGGTTCGGAATAGCTGGCTGTACATCACGTCGACTGAACTTCCCTCGTCAACAAGGACGTGATGTATGTCGAAGTTTCCCATTCTTTCCCTTATCAGCAGAGGGATGGCTAAATTGGGGGCCCCTCCTGGGAGCTCTTCGAGGTAGAAGGTGATTGGCTCTGATCTGCCTTTCACCCTTTCAAAGGTCACCGTTTGTGGGGGGGGGGGGGGGCGTGTCAACCAGCTCATCCAGCTTCCTCTTAGCTGAATTTATGGTCAAATCATTGAACCCTCCACCATTGATGACCGTGGCATAGGGTAAGTTCTCCCACCTGCTGTGCGTAGATAGAGGTTCTTGCAAATGTTCGGGGACATAGAAGTCCTCGGGTCTTGTGACGGAGAATGCTGTTTAGATGGGAACCGACTCGTCAGATGGTCGGGCATCCTCTTCTGCTTCCCTCGTCTCACAGGCATCCCGATGAGGAGCGTCGTTTTGCCAGTATTGTGCAAGTCTTCCCCCTTTTATGAGGGTCTCAATGGCGTCCTTGAGGTGGACGCAATCTTCGGCCAGGTGCCCGTGGCTCCAGTGGTACTGGCAGCATTTGCTTCGGTCTACCCCGGGTTTGGCAGGAGCTGGGCGGGGACGTTTGACGCCGCCGTCCTTGAAATCTGTACTTGTGCACTCCGTTGAGATGCGCTCGCGGGAAGCTGTAAGTGGAGTATATTCTGTGAACTTCCCCGAGGGTCCCCTTTGTTCTCGTGCGTCTCGGGGTTTATCGTCCCTTCTCTTTTCTCCAGTTCGTCGAGGAGGGGCGATTTCTTGTCGTGGATTGCTACTGGATCCGCGGTTTCTAGGGTCTCAGGCTCTGTTGGCCGCTTCTCTCTCATTGTAGTCCATGTAGCCTATGGCCTTTTCGAGGAGGGCATCAAATGTCCAGGGTAGTTCGATGCCCACGACTTTTCTGAATTCGGTGCCGGGGAGGAGCCCCCTCTCTAGCAGGTATCTCTTCATATGGTTCATGCAGGGGACCTGGATGGCTTCCCGATTGAAGCAATTAATGAATTCTCTCAAGGTCTCATCGTGCTTCTGGACGATGGCCTCGAGCGCTGCTTCGGTCTTCGGGTGTCGTCGCGAAGCAGTGAACGAGCTGATGAAATGGTTCTTTAGGTTTCGCCAAGAGGTAATTGACCCCAGGGCGAGACCTTTGTACCAGTCCATAGCCGTTTTCCGCAGAGTCGTGGGGAACAACCGACATTTGATTGGTTCCCCGACGTTATGGTACTGCAGCATGACTTCGAACCCGTCTATATGGTCGACCGGGTCGGCGATGCCGTCATACTCCTTTAAGTGGGAAGGCTTCTCCATGCCGGGGGGAATGGGCGCCTCCATGATAGCTTGTGACAAGGGACCGCGGGGGTAGTCCTTGTCACTCTGTTCTGGAGAGCGGGATGAGGATCCGATGTAGTGGCGGTCATGATGGCCCTGGTCGCACAGAGCGTTCCTCGGGCGGTATGACGGTTGATGGTTTCCCCGATGTCTGTCTCTGGGGGGTCTTCATTCTTGCCGCGGGGGGCCATAGTTGCGCCTTCCCGCGTCGACGAGTTGTTCCCTCTCCAAAGGGGTCGTCGCCCGAGTGGTCGGGGTGACGGGCTTCGAGAGATGTCCCGATTCTGTCTTCGTGTGAGAGATTGCGGACGTTCGTCCGCTTGTCGAGGGGGAAGAGATTGAGGTCTTCTGTGCCTTCTAGGGGGCCTTCGGTCGTCCTCGAGTGCTCTCAGTCTTTCTCCCTGGGCGAAGATGAGATAGTTTGTTTGATTGATCGTCGTGAACAGTGCCCTTGTCGTGGCGTCTGCCCCGACGGGGACGAGGACCTCGTGGAATTGGACGACTGGGTATTTCAGAGGAATCAGTCGATCTTCTTCAAGTCGAGGAGGAATTGATGAAGAAGAAGCCGTGGCTCTGCCCCAGTAGTTAGAGGGTCCGAGGATGTTGATGCTAGGGACCGTATTATGGCTGACGGTACCAGCGTTGTCGAGGTCGAAATTATTGTCGGTGATGTTGTTGTTAACGTCGATGACACAGACGTTCTGGTTGTCTTGAGTTTGGTCAGCCATGACAGTCGAGGATTATTAGCTTTTGTCTTTTAAATGAAGAGAAGACGGGGAAGCTTAGTTCCCACAGACGACGCCACTGGTCTGACCTGATCAGAGTTGGACCGTCACAGCTGGCTTCGGGCTGGATTTGAAGGAGATGAGGAGGGGGTACCTACAAGACACTCTGATGGCAAAGTGAGAGACGGAATGAGCAAGCAAGTATGAATGTAGGTGTGAATGAATGAATACCTGACCCTCTCGAAATAGAGGGTATTTATAGCCCTTAGCGCTGGACCAAGGTCTCTTTATTGGGATGATCAAACAGGCCCAACAAAGAGACTGTCAGGATCTACGTGAGTTGTGGGGACCTGCACGTGGCCCCTACCTGGATGACGCCCTCCGCAAGACAAGGAGGATAAAGACGTGATCTTTCCAGGACCATGAAGACTCCGCAAAATCCGGAGAGTTTAAAAGTCAGCCCTACGAGGAGGGTGCTCGGAGGGAGCGCGCACTCGTCAGGGACATTCTTCGCGAGCGCCGGCGGGAAGCAATCATAGCCGACCAGATACTCATGATCGGGGTGTGCTCAGAGGGTATACTGCTCCGCACGGTATGTTGGCAAGCTTGGATTGGGCCTCACTGGTGATTGGGCCAAGGGCAGGCCCAGTCCAAAACAGTTAGTATTTCAAATTTCTATTTATGCGAGAAAATGTACCCGAAGATCAACTCATTTTTGACCTGAAATCGAAAGGACTCTTCGGAGACTTAATAGTAAAACCAGAAAGAAAAGAAAGCTAGCCAAAGAAAAGAGAGAACGCGAAGCAACTTCTACTTATTCAACACCTCTAAGGCAAGAAGAAATTATGACAAATCGACCCCCTCAGAGACTAATTGGAGTTACAAAAAGATCATACAACATCAGAGGAGACACAATACTTAAAGATTTTATTATTTTATTACTTATTATTACTAATTACTTAAAATAAAATAAATATAAATAAATTATAAAAAATAGAAATAATTAAAAAACATATATAAATAGTATTAAAAAAGCTTTTTTTTGGGACATATATTATTAAAAAAGCATTGAAAAAAGTAAAATAAATAATAAATAGTAAGAAAAAAGTATTAAAATAAAAACATGCATCAAAAAGAAAAAAAGAAGAATGACGGAAGAAATAAAAAAAATGTTAAATTTAGAAAATACATAAATATGTGACTTTTCATTTGATATCTTTAAAAATTTGGAAATTTTTGTTGACTTTATTGTGTATGTTAGATTTTAGGAGACACAATAGTCAACATGATAATTATTGTAATTATTATTGATGGTTATTAATTATTACTAATGAAAATAATTATGAAAAAATAAAAGTAATTAAAATTATTATATAATAATAAAATAACTTATTTTAAATAAATAAATTAGGAGAAATTAGCAGTAATTAATTTTTTTATATTAATAACAAATACAATAAAATTCTTAAATAAAAAAATTAAGGAAAATTAAGAGTAAATAATTTATTATATAAATAATAAAAAAATGAGCTTTGAAAGAAATAAAAAGAAGAGATAAATAATAATAATAAAAATATTAAAAATAAAAGGACTATAAAGAAAAAGAATAAGAGTTACATTGAAAGAAATAAAAATAAACATTGAATTGGAAAAATACTTAAAAAGTGACTTTTGTTTTCATATCTCTAAAAAAATTGACCAATTTTAAACGACTTAATTGTTCATGTTAGATTTTAAAGACACAATAATTAAATTTATTATTATTATTAATTATTAAATAAATAAATATTTAATTTTATATGAAAAATAACATGAAATAATGCATAAGTGAAAAAAAATTTACAAATCAATTTTAAAAAACAAAAAAACACGTTTACTATTTATACTCTCAAATTTAAGAAAAAATAAATAAACTTATTAGTGCATTTTACACAGATTATATATCGAAATCAAAATTATTAATTAGCAAAATTTTATTTATTTAATTTTATTCTAGAATAGAATGATTATACATTTATTAGACCGTACAAAATTAATTGAACAAAAGGAGAAGATAGTGGGAATTGGTAATGTACTGTATGAAGAAAGATTGTAGTACGTGAAATACCGAAAACACCCTAATCCCCAAATCAAGAAGAACAAGCACAATAGCTTCTTCTGGTGATCTCGTTTTTTTCACAGTGCGCTCTCTCTCTCGCTCTTTCGCTTCCATTGTTTTCCTTCAAGCACCGCACCGCGGGGTCAATTGCTTCCATCGTCATGACCGTGATGACTCCTGCTCCCATTGATGTACCTCACTCTTCGCAGCTTTGTTTTATTGATTTTTTCGTTAATCACTTTTCTGTTTCCAATTTTGCTTCTGCTTTTTTGATTTTGTTTTTGTTGCGCGATTCTTGTTTATCTGTTCTTGATTTATTCTGTGTGCATGTTGCGTTTGTGGTTAGAATTGATTGTTGTATTCGGTTATGTGGTTGAGAGTGACGGGGTTTTGATCTTGTATAGTTGAATTTGCTTTGTTTTTGTTGCATTTCGTGTTTTGATTTTGGGGATTTTGTTAGGGATTGGTTTCTTAGTGGATCAGAAGTAGTGTAATGGTGTTTTTTTTTGTAGCAGCAACAGCAGCAGGAGGATGAGGAGATGCTTGTCCCGCACACTGTTCCACATGCTGATTTGGCTGAGAATAACCATGAACCTATGGATGGTACTGCTTATTGCTTTCTCACTCTTTTGATCTGTGGATAAGCTTGATGTTATGTCACTTTATTTTTAGTCTTTTAGAGGATTTAATCAAATTGAGGTTAGAGTTAAGGAAATCACTTCTTGCATTGGAGGAACCAAGTGATATAAACTGGGATATATGCGCCACATACGAGACACAAATTTGAGAAAATGGTGTAATTGAATGTAAGTCGTGTCAGTGTCATAAACTGGGCAAACCTTCAATGTCAAATGTTGGTGCTACTTAGGGCTTATTTAGTTTGAGAAAACATTTCCTGGTTACTTAGGGCTCAGTGTTCACTTTGTTTTCATTAATTCGTGGGAAAAAATAGAGAAAAACTATGTAAATATTTGAATGTAGTAAGCAATTTTGCATTTAGTTATATGTGATGTGAAACCTGAAAATGAAGAACAGTTTCTTTCTTCGAACCAAATGTGCCTTTATTTATTGTTGTTATGCATTCTGGTGATGTATGTGTGTTTTCAGTTTCTTTATTTTTATGTTTTTTCTTCCATTGTTTTATTCATCTGATGACAACTCCATTTTTAGTTAGTTAAGTTATGATGGCTTTTCTATTTCCGCCTCTAAGTTTCAAGCTAATTTAAGGCAGATACTTAATTTCTCTTTTCATTTATATTGATGAATATTAGTTGTTGCTCAACCTGAAATTGCCAACCCTGTGGAGCCTGCTGAGGATCCTACACCAACAAGATTCGCATGGAAAATTGACAACTTTTCTAGGATGAACACGAAAAAGCTCTATTCAGATGTATTTGTTGTTGGGAGTTTCAAATGGTATTATGCTTACCCATTTCCTGAATAAATTCATGACATTCATTTTTCTATTTCATTAGACATGCACTCGATAGAATGTTTTTCTGTTGTTTGACCCAAATAGTCAACTCTATCTAGTGGGGCAAGTGATTTTTTTTGTTATATTTTTCCTATCTGTTTTTATCTTCAGCAATCTCTCCTGACTTCCCCCCCACTCTGAACAGGCGTGTACTTATTTTCCCAAAAGGGAACAATGTCGACTATTTGTCCATGTATTTGGATGTTGCAGATTCAACTAGTTTGCCCTACGGTTGGAGTAGATATGCACAGTTTAGCTTGACAGTTGCTAATCAAATCCATACTAAGTACTCTGTGAGAAAAGGTAACCTATTTAGTTTGTTCCTTACAATTCTTACGAGATGAACTGCCATGCATGGTGTATAAAAAGGCATTGATGAAGTTAAAACAAGCAATGTTGTAAGATGTATGATGCCATTAGTAAAAGATAATTTCATACTTAATCTGTGTTATGCTGCAATTTTCTCTGAGAAGCCCGCATGGTTTTGGTTGATTGTTTTCATCAAATCCCTAGAATTATACTTCTATACATTTCACACTCCTTTCATATGCCATTTCTGATTAACCATTGATTAATGCACCTAGACTTTGTTGTTGCTTGTTGATACAAAAATTAGAGCTTAACCTAATTGGTTTCTTTCCTTCAGCCATCTGTTTCATAGTTTGCTTTATTTAACTTTTTTTTTACTAAATTTGAATTGAAACTACCACTTCTACACACACACACACAAACTTTCTCTTAGAAATTGTAATTGTTGTTTTCTAAGGCTGGACTTGTTAGTATCGACTTGTTGAACATAACAAGGGGCAAGGGTTTTGCTAATGAGTGCTCTTCGGGAACTTGTAAAATCCAAGGATAATTGGATTCTTTCTTCTCTTTCTTGAGCTCTTTCCAAGTGTCTTGAGGGAACTGTTTAGCATTTACCATTAGAATGCCCATAATTTTTGGGCATGAGAATGTGTTATTTTTGTAACTTTTTATTTTATTTTGGACAATGTAGACACACAGCATCAGTTCAATGCACGAGAAAGTGATTGGGGTTTCACATCCTTCATGCCTCTCGGTGAATTATATGATCCTAGTAGAGGGTATCTCATGAATGATACTCTTCTAATTGAAGCTGAGGTCATTGTCCGTAGGATTGTTGATTACTGGACTTACGATTCAAAAAAGGAGACGGGATATGTTGGGCTCAAGAACCAGGGAGCTACATGTTATATGAATTCTCTGCTCCAAACTTTGTATCATATTCCTTATTTCCGAAAGGTCAGGTTCTATTTCTCTATTTTATTCTTGTTTTTAGCCCACTTGTTTGACTGGATAGTAACGAGGATGTTGGGTCCTGGATTGTATTTCAGGCTGTATACCATATGCCTACAACAGAGAATGATATGCCCTCTGGAAGCATCCCCTTGGCTCTGCAAAGTTTGTTTTACAAGCTCCAGTACAGTGACACCAGTGTCGCAACAAAAGAGCTGACAAAATCGTTTGGATGGGATACTTACGATTCGTTCTTGCAGCATGATGTTCAAGAATTAAATAGAGTTCTTTGTGAAAAACTTGAAGACAAAATGAAGGTAACAGAAAGACCTTCAGATATTTGTGCACAATTTCATTTTGGTGAAGTACCGTCTCAAATACATAATGAACTATTGTGTTCAGGCAACTGTTGTTGAGGGAACTATACAGAAATTGTTTGAAGGGCACCACATGAACTATATCGAGTGCATCAATGTGGACTATAAATCAACACGAAAGGAGTCATTTTATGGTACTTTCATATGCATGCTGAAGTTATTTGTATTTTCAGTTGCACCATGCCACTTGGGTCTAATTTAGTTTTTAACTGATGTATGGCAGATCTTCAACTTGATGTCAAAGGTTGTCCCGATGTTTATGCTTCATTTGACAAGTATGTTGAAGTTGAACGTCTTGAGGGGGACAACAAATACCATGCTGAACAAAATGGTTTGCAGGTTAGTGATAGAAGCTGGCACCTATAGTAAATGAATTAAAGAAAAGATTACAGAAAATATAGAACAATGCTCTGCAGAATTTATTTATAACAGTAGTTTATTTATAATAAATATAGATTTCACACACTAGTACATTAGAGAAAGTTTAGAGACACAATGATAGAATCGACGCAAAGCAATTCCAATCCAAGAAATTCGAGAGTCTTGGTCTCCTTCCCATAACCATTCAATAAATATACTATCCCATAATCAGCTACTCATTTCCTTTATTTATATATAAAGTAAACATCATAACTGACATAGGGCCTGTTTGGATGAGCTTATTTGAGCTTATCTACTGTCATAAGTTTTGTGTCACTCTTTGGGAGACTTAGTCAAAACAGCTTATGACATTTTTCATAAGACTTATTGAACTTATTTTTATAAATTCTTCAAGATAGCTAACGGAAACAACTTATAACATATATAAAAACAATTTAAATTTATTTTATCTTTAATATAATATAAAAATAGCTTTTGCAAGCTTATTCATAAGCGCTCATTTTGATAAGCACTTGTGCCATAAGCTGCAAATAAGTTGTTTATCCAAACAGGCCCAAAGTAAAACATGTAACTTCTAATTAATTGCCGCTCTCTCCTATTATATTGTTCTCTAATAAAAAGTCTAACCATTAGTTGCAATTGTTGAACTGAGTCTACCTGTTAAAATTTCGTTTAGTTTCGTTTAGTTAAGTCGACCTTCCTCTTGAAGTCAAGTGCTTAAGTTCTGGGTCAGACTACAGAATTGCAACAACCAACAATGTATTAAATTTGAAAAAATGTTTTTGTTTCATTCTTGTGCCTCACCCCTATATTGTGTGGTGACATTTGCGGTTGATGATATATGTGCACTTCAAAGCAGTGTATGTGAACTTGCGAGTTGACTTGTAGGATTAGACGATCTTAAGATTCAAACCCAGCCTTCCGTGCTCCGATGCTAGTGAAATCGGACTGAAAAACTCGGTAAAATCTTTGTAGTGAATCGGTAAAATATTTGGAGTGAATCTGGGTTGGGTTATTATTATATTACATATGGTAGAGTCAGATCTTGCATCAGTGAAGCGCCACACAGCTACCACAGTCACCGAAGAGGCACATACACGATAGAAATAGAAGATGAGATGAAGTGGTGGAGGCAGAAAATATTTAATCAAGAAATAAATGAAAGAAAAGAGTGTTACAAAAATATGATATGAAATCCAAGGATAGGCACTTTGCAAAACCCAATGTCATAGCTGTATATACATCACTTATGAAAGTATAGTAATTTTATTTTATTTTAGGCAAAAAATACAACAAATAATAACAATAATAGTAATAGTAATAATATATCCTCTTAAAAAGTATATAAGATAATACGTAGCACACCACATAAAAACAAAATGCAATAAATTAAGCGTTTTACACTTAAACTTGTTATGAACTTATGGTTATGTAGTTAGTTTAATATTATGATTTAAAGATTATTTTCTTTATCTATGATAACTTTTATGTATATGTATATAAAAGATTAAAAGTATATATATTGTAACTGATGATTTTTCATATTTTCAGGATGCTAAGAAAGGTGTTCTGTTCATCGATTTTCCTCCAGTTTTGCAGCTTCAGCTGAAAAGATTTGAATATGACTTTATGCGGGATACTATGGTAAAGGTCAGTAGTCAAATAGAGACACCGCTTTGTAACATATTTCGTACTCTTGGAGTTTTGTTTGCTGGCATTTTAGATGGTGTTAACATTTCCTTGTTTTTAGAATCTCCACGGCTTTGTGCACCTGATTTAAGTTGCAAATTGTCCTACAGTTTTATCGGGTATTAGCAAGAGTAAGATGCGGACAGAACATTCTAACTTTGCTATATAATGATATTGAAGATTATTTTGATTGACTAATTAGCTTTGAAGCACGAGTACTTCTAAAATGGTGAAGTACCGGTACCGGGTACGCACCCGTATCGGGTACACGTACCGTACTCTTGGTACTTCATTTTTTCTCATTATTTGATTTTGACTGAAATTTGTGGCTTTCTCAAATATCAATACAATATATTTATGTATAATTTCTTTGTTATTGTATCTTAACATTAATTTTGAGCTTTTAAAACTTTTATAGTGACATTTTGTTATAAACTGTTAAAAGACTTTGATAGAGGATTAAGAGAATTGTGGAATGCTTGAGTGATTTGCACCCAGCTGATCTATTTATATATACTACTAGAAATAATTGTAATTTACATTTACAATGAGATTAATAATAATGTTATTTCCTAGGTGCATGGATATTATTTCCTAGATGCAAGACTTGTTAGAACTGGAAATAATAAAAGTACTGAGAGTGAGAAAACTACTGTTTTATTAGAAAGTGAAAGCAGGCTTATATAGCCTTTACAACAGGAACTAGTCAAAAGCCAGCAGTACATTGCAATAAAATAGGAATAACAAAAACTGATCCTAAAATATAGGAATTCCTCCTAAAGAATCTAACTTCCCTTAGGACTAGGATTTATTAGTAAAAACGTGGACTGAATCAAAAAACAAATAGACTTTGACTAACATTCCCTCCCTTAAGCTAATGCCTCTGTGATTAGTTTAATTCTGTGATCTTTATTACTCCAAGCATGCTTCGGAGCTTCTCAAACTGCTCGAGCTTCAATGGCTTCGTCATTATATCTGCAACTTGTTCTTCAGAGCAGCAAAAACTCAGTCTCACCACTTCATCATTTACCAAGTCTCTGAGAAAATGAAACCTTACTGCAATATGTTTACTTTTGCCATGAAAAATTGAATTTTTGGACAATTGAATAGTGGAACTGTTGTCACATAAAATCACAGTTTCTTCCTTTTCTTCAGCTCCAAGTTGCTCCAAGATTCTTCTAAGCCAAATACACTGACAAGCACAAAGTGCTGCAGCAATATATTCCGCCTTAGTGGTGGATAGGCTAACAACAAGTTGTTTTTTCGAAGCCCATGAAACAGCTCCAGACCCCATCATAAACACTAAACCAGAAGTGCTTCTTCGATCATCTAAATCTCCTGTCTAATTGCTGTCAGAATAAGCTACAAGACCTGTTTTTCTTCCTTCATTCTTGTAGAATATCCCGTGCTCCGCAGTTCCTTTTAGATATCTTAAGAGTCTTTTTGTTGCAGTCCAATGTGATTCTTTTGGATTCGCCATGAACCTGCTCATCAAACTCACTCCAAACATCAAATCCGGTCGAGTTACCGTTAGATACATGAGACTTCCAATGACTTGTTTGAACATTGTAGCATCTACTTCAGTGCCATCCTCATCTTTTGATAAATTTGTTCCTGGAACAATTGGATTTCTTACTGAGTTGCTGCTTCCCATGTTGAACCTTGCTAGAACTTCTTGAGCATATCTTCTTTGACAAATAAAAATCCCAGCTTCACATTGTATCACTTCTATTCCAAGAAAATGTCTCATCTTTCCCAAGTCAGTCATGTTAAAATCTAATTTCATCGACTTTTTAAATTCATCACACATGCTTCTATTATTTCTCGTAAAAATCAAATCATCAACATAAAGGCTAACTATCAAAACGTTACCTTCCTTTCTCTTGGTGAGCACCTTTCAAATTTCTCTTTTGCAAAATATGCCTCAATTTTGCTGTCCCAAGCTCTCGGTGCTTGTTTAAGGCCATATAATGCTTTCTTCAGCCTGTAAACTCTGTCTTCTTCTCCTTTCTTGACAAATCCTTCAGGCTGCTGTACAAATACTTCCTCCTTGAGCTCACCGTGAAGAAAAGCGCTTTTTACGTCAAGTTGATATACTTCCCATCCACGTTGAGCTGCCAAAGCTAATAGTACCCGCACGATGTCAAGTCTTGCGACTGGTGCAAATACTTCCGTATAATCCACTCCATACCGTTGCGTATCCTTTTGCTACCAATCTTGCCTTAAACTTTTCAATTTTCCCACTTTCATTGAGCTTGGTTTTGAAAATCCATTTAACTCCAATAGGCTTAACTCTTTTTGGTGCATCAGTTAGTTCCCATGTCTTGTTCTTTTCTATTGCCTTCATCTCTGTGTTCATTGCTTCTCTCCACTTCCTGCTCTTGAATGCTTCTTCAAAGAGGTAAGGATCGCTTCCATTTTCAGCCATCATCATCACCATTAAGCTTTCTTCTTCCTCAGAAAGATTTGTTCCCTCTTCATAATCTGCCATCTAAACTGGTTTTCTTCTATTTCTTGCTGTCCTCTCTAAAAAATCCTGTTCAACTTAATTTGTTTCATTTGCCGGTGACCCGATCTCGTTTAAACTGCTTGAGGATGCATCTTGATTGATATCACCATTGTTTTCTTCATCATTTTGTGCAGACCCTTGGTCTTCACTTCCTTCTTCGTTTTCTTCCTCTTCCCAATCTAGAACATCAACTTTGCATTCTTCTTCAGTTCTTCCCCAGTCCCAGCTCTTGTCTTCTTCAAACACTACATCTCTGTTCACAATGACTTTCTTTGCAACAGGATCAAATAACTTGTAAGCTTTAGACTCATCACTAACTCTAAAAAATACACATCTTTTGCTTTTGTCGTCTAGCTTGCTTCTCTTTTGGTCCGGTACATGAGCATGCGCTACGCATCCAAAAATCCGAAAATGGTCAACTCTTGGTTTTACACCACTCCATGCTTCTTCAGGGGTTTTGTGATCTACTGCTGAAGTTGGACTTCTATTCTGCACGTGAACACACCATCTAACTGCTTCAGGCCAAAATACTCTTGGAACTTGTCTCTCATTTAGCACAGCTTTTACTGCATTCATGATCGTCCTGTTTTTTCTCTCGGCGACTCCGTTTTGTTGAGGAGTATATGCAGTCGTCAATTGCCTACAAATACCTTGATCCTTACAGAATTCTTCAAACTCATTAGAGGTAAATTCACCACTTCGATCAGTCCTTAAACAAGTGATGAATGCACCCACTTCTTTCTCAACATATGCCTTGAAAATTTTGAATCTACCAAATGCTTTTGATTTTTCATGTAAGAAATAAACCCAAGCTTTACGAGTAAAGTCATCAATAAAGCTTAACACACATCTCTTGTTACTATTTTAAGATGGCGTGATCGGACCACAAATATCAGCATGAACTAGCTGAAGCTTTTTCGAGGCCCTCCAGAAGCTTTTCTTTGGTATCGACTCTCTATGTTGTTTTCCAATTAGGCATGTAGTGCATATCTTCTTTGGAGACTTCAGGGAAGGTAATCCAATGACCATCTTCTTGCCTGAGAGTGTATTGAGCCCCTTGTAGTTAAGGTGTCCAAAGCGACAATGCCACAATTGAGTTTCTTTCTCCGACACCGTTTCAGCTTGTAGACACATGGGATTTTTGTTTGGTGCTGCAGAAGCTGTCAAATAGAACATCCTATTTCCCCTCATACTAGTGTGCATAATTAATCCTTTATCCGGAGGAAACACTTTGCAAGTGCCATTTCGAATTAAAATTGCCAATCCCTTTTGTTGGAGTTGTCCTAAACTTAGCAAATTGTTCTTAAGCTCAGGAACAAAGTAAACATCGGATATTACCTGAGTAACGCCATTCATTTGCACACGTATGCTTCCTTTTGCCACAACATTCATTGTTGTATCATTTCCAAGCTTCACAATTATGCAAAATCCTTCCTCTAATTCTGAAAACCTTTTTTTGTTTCCCGTCATATGATTGCTGCAGCCGAAGTCTAAGAACCAAGCTTCTTCTTGTGTGGGTTGACGCATCTCTTCATATGCCATTAATAAGAGTTCTTCTTCTTCCTCTAGCTCCGCATAATTTGCCTTCTTCTCCCAGTCAGAGCACTCATACTGAAAGTGACCCAACTTGTGACATTTAAAGCACTCAACAATTGCTTTGTTTAGAGATAATCTTCCTCTTCCTCTGCCACGTCCTCCTCTGAATACGCCTCTACCTCCTCTGCCTCTGATTGGTCTATCATCACTGGTTATTTTCAATACATGTTCTTCTGTTTGAAACCCCTGCATTCTTTGCTTATGAACAAGGAGGCTGCCATGCAGTTCATCAATACTCAAGGTACTCAAATCATTTGATTCCTCTATTGAGCACACAACATAATTGAACTTAGAGGTCAAAGATCTGAGTATCTTGCTAACCACCGTACTTTGCTCCATTGTTTCACCATTTGATTTCATCTTGTTTACCACATGAAGAGTCCGTCCCAAAAAGCTATCGACCTTCTCGCCTTCTTTCATGGTCAATAGCTCGAATTCTCTTCTCAATGCTTGAAGTTGTGCTCTTTTCACCTTTGTGGATCCTTGATACTTCTGCTGCATGGACCTCCATATTGCCCTTGAAGTTCCCTTGTCAAGAATCGTTTCCAGAATTTCTCTGTCAATGGCTTGAAACAAAAAATTTTTGACCTTCAAATCTTTAAGCTTGGCCTCTTCCACACCCTTCCTCTGCGCTTCACTTGTTGCTGCTGTTCCAATTGCTGGTGTCGGGATCCCTTCTTCTACGAGGTTCCACATCTCTTTACTTCGTAGAAGATTCTCCATCGTCATTGCCTAAAAATCATAATGACCATCGAACCTTGGAATGGCCGGTTGTACGAACTTTTCAGATGTAGACATGTTGATCCTTTGGCCTTTCTTCTCTCTCACACACACACACTTTAGTCCCTTAGTGTTTCCCCTCACACACACTCACATACACGTTAATCCCTTAGTGTTTCCCTTCTCACACACTCACACTCCCCAAACAATCTCAGGCCCCTTGTGGAGCTCTGATGCCAATTGTTAGAACTGGAAATAATAAAAGTACTGAGAGTGAGAAAACTACTGTTTTATTAGAAAGTGAAAGCAGACTTATATAGCCTTTACAACAGGAACTAGTCAAAAAGTCAGCAGTAAATTGCAATAAAATAGGAATAACAGAAACTAGTCCTAAAATATAGGAATTCCTCCTAAAGAATCTAACTTCCATTAAGACTAGGATTTATTAGTAAAAACGTGGACTGAATCAAAAAACAAATAGACTTTGACTAACAAGACTAACTAGATTCTACAACTTCCCATACTAATAATTGTTACTAATTCCAACATTTCATAATTGCTACTAATTCCAACACTCCCCCTTAAGTTGGAGCATATAAGTCAAATGCTCCAAGCTTGGAACAAATGTATTGAATTCTCGGTCCCCTTAGGGATTTTGTGAAGACGTCTGCCAATTGGTCATTTGAGGTAGTATACTCAGTGATGATTTCTTTAGAAAGAATTTTCTCACGAGCAAAATGACAATCAATTTCAATATGCTTAGTTCTCTCATGGAATACCGGATTGGAAGCTATATGTAGAGCTGCCTGGTTATCACAACATAATTTCATTGGTTGAGTATCTCTCAACTTTAACTCTTGAAGAAGTTGTTTAATCCAGATAAGTTCACAAGTGGCTGTAGCCATAACTTTATATTCAGCCTCTGCACTAGACCTTGCAACCACATTTTGCTTCTTGCTCTTCCAAGAGACAAGATTCCCACCAATAGAAACACAATATCCTGAAGTGGGGCGCTTATCAATAGGCGAACCTGCCCAATCTACATTACAAAACCCAACTATTTGAGTGTCCCCTTTGTCTTCATAAAGTAGTCCTTGTCCTGGAGCCCTTTTAATGTACTTTTAAATTCGGGTCACTGCATCCCAATGATCATTATGCGGACACTGCATGAATTGACTTACTACGCCAATTGCAAAGGAAATATCTGGTCTTGTTATAGTTAGATAAATGAGTTTTCCAACCAATCTTCGATATCTTTCTGGATTAGAATAAGGCTCTCCCTGACTTAGGAAGTAATTTTACATTCGGATCCATGAGACTGTCAACTGGTTTACATTGTAACATACCGGTTTCTTTAAATATGTCTAATGCATACTTTCTTTGTGAGATGATAATTCCATCCTTTGACTGAGCAACTTCAATCCCAAAAAAATATTTAAGCTTCCCCAAGTCCTTAGTTTGAAAATGGCTACATAAATGTTCTTTCAATTGAGAAATTTTCTCCTGATCATTCTCTGTTATGACCATATCATCTACATAAACCACCAAATGAACACATTTATTTGGAAATGACAATTAAAGACAGAGAGTGATCTGCTTCACTACGTTTCATTCCAAAAGCTTGAATAACTGAACTAAATTTCCCAAACCATGCTCGTGGTGACTGTTTCAAACCATAGAGAGATTGTCGTAATCTGCAAACTAAACCGGACTCCCCCTGAGCAACAAATCCAGGAGGTTGCTCCATATAAATTTCTTCTGTCAACTCACTATGAAGAAACACATTTTTAATATCCAACTGATATAATGGCCAATGACGGATGGCAGCTATGGCAATAAATAATCGAACAGACGTTATTTTGGCCACAAGAGAGAAAGTATCTCCATAATCAAGTCCATAAATTTGGGAATAACCTTTTGCAACAAGTCGAGCTTTGAGATGATCAATCTGACCATTGGCCCCAACTTTAATAGCATATACCCATCGACATCCAATCGGTTTCTTTCCCGGAGGGAGACGAGTTAATTCCTAAGTACCATTATGCTCTAAAGCTTTCATTTCATCAATCCTGGCTTGTCGCCCTCCTGGATGATCAAGTGCTTCAGAAACATTTTTAGGAATGGAAATAGTAGATATGGATGACACAAAAGAATAATAAGGAGAGAGACGATGGTAACTTAGAAAGTTATAAATAGGATGGAGATTGCTAGTAGACCGAGTACCTTTTCGAAGAGCAATGGGCAAGTCAAGATTTCTTCATGAATGTTTGTAGTTGGGTCATCTGTTGGTGCAATACATGATTCATATCATCTTTCAGTGCCTTCCAATTCTGTATTAGCTACACGTGGACGGCGTTGGTATACGATGGGTGATCTTTGAGATTGCTAAGAGGAGAATTTTCAGAAATATTAGTAGTCAAAACTGATTCTGGGACAAGGGAAGGTGATGGATCAAGATAAGGAATTGAAAAAACTTCTTGAGTAGTATGAGACTCAACTCTGGATGGTGAGAAGTAAAACTTTTCTTCGAAGAATGTTACATCTGCAGAAATATAATAACGATTCTGCATAGGGGAGTAACATCTGTAACCTTTTTGTAACCTAGAGTACACCAGAAAAACACATTTTATGGCTTGGGCAGAAAGCTTATCAAGACCTGGAGACAAGTCATGAACAAAACATATGCATCCAAATATCCGAGGGGCAATATGAAACAACGGTTCTTTGGGAAACAGAATGGAATGTGGTATTTTATGATCAAGAGAGGAAGAAGGCATTCAATTAATCAAAAAACAGGATGTCAAAACTGCATCACCCCAATGTCGGACAGGTACATTTGCATGAAGTAACAAGGTTCGAGCAGTTTCAACAAGATGCTTATTCTTCCCTTCAGCTATGCCATTCTGTTGAGGGGTATGAGGACAACTTGATTGATGGAGAATACCATGTGATGACAAAAAAGGAAGAAAGACTAGAAGAAAAATATTCTTTTGCATTATCACTTCTAAGAATTTTGATTTTCTTACCGAATTGGGTTTTAACCTCATTGACAAAAGTGGTGAGAATGGACAAAAGTTCAGATCGTTCTTTCATTAAGAAAACCCAAGTGCATCGGGAGAATTCATCAATGAAAGTAACAAAATATCGGTAACCGTTAGAAGGCACACGACTTGGTCCCCATATATCTGAATGGATAACAGAAAAGGGAGAATCAATTCGACTTTCAACTTTGCTTGGAAAGAGAGAACATACGTTCCTAGTTGACACGACTCACAATTTAATGATGAAATTTTTGCAAGATTCAGAACCATTTGTTTTAATTTTGACAGACTTGGATGACCCAATCGTTCATGAAGAAGGTTTGGAGACTCAATCGCAGTACAACTTACAGAAGGAACTGAATGGAGGTAATAAAGACCATGTGATTCATGTCCTGAGCCAATCGTCCGACTTGTACCACGTTCTTTTAAACGAACCAACATCAAAGGTTACTGTGCAATATAGAGACCGAGTAAGTTGGCTAAGGGATGTTAAATTAAAAGGACAACCAGGTATAAACAAAACTGATTTCAAAGTTATAGAAGGAGTGACAGAAACATGGCTGATTCCTTCGGCGGTGACCTTAGAACCATCTGCTAGAGTTATGAAGTGGGGAAATTTAGGAGAGGATATGGAAGAGAATAAGGAACGATTACCAGCAATATGATCAGAGGCGCCTTAATCAATTATCCAAAGATTTTAATTGTTACAAGATTGAGATATGAAGGTTGCAGAATCATGAACACTAGTGGCAGTCGACCTATGAGATGATTTTCCAGGAAAACCATGAAGAGAGTAACATATCTTTTGATTGTGACCCATACTACCCATTTTCTTCAAAAAAAAAAAACAGAGTGGACCAGCGAGTAACAACTAGAAATGGAGACCAGAAAATGAATATTGAATACATAAGTAGCTATTTCTATTTATGCCTTTGACTGACAAGTTACAATATGCCCTAACCTGTAATAGCATGTTACCCTTGATGCTGTATATAAAGCATCAAGGAGCCTTTTGTAACTAACTGAAAAATATAGAAAACAGAATAACAGAATTCTGTTACAGATGAAAATTCTCTTCTTCTCTATTCTTCTTTCTAATAATGAAGGTAACAGTGACTTTTGGATGGAAGAAATATTTTTTTCAAACCAAGGAAGATTCAAGGGTTCTATTGGACCAGAGATAAAAACCCTTAATGGAGAAATGAACAAGCTCTGGTACCATGTTAAAAGACTTTGATAGAGGATTAAGAGATTTGTGAAATGCTTGAGCGATTTGCACTCAGCTGATCTATTTATATATACTACTAGAAATAATTGTAATTTACATATACAATGAGATTAATAATAATGCTATTTCCTAGGTGCATGAATGTTATTTCCCAGATGCAAGACTAAACTAGATTCTGCAACTTCCCATATTAATAATTGTTACTAATTTCAACATTTCATAATTGCTACTAATTCCAACATAAACCTAACAATTTAGTTATCTATTCATACATTTTATAGAAAACGCTTATTTTTTATTAACTTATCTGTATCTTGATTTTTTTTTAAAATGTCGTATCCCGTATCGTATCGGTACCAGTATCCGTACCTATGCATCATAGCTAATTAGCTATGCTTGACTATGTACATTATAAAATAATATTCTTATTTTTCTTTTGTGGTATGCATTCATTTACGGTGCTGTTACCTAATGCAAGAAAGTGATTTGACTTGTCATGTCTTTGGAGACAATGACTTTCTTTGAGAGTGAAAAACAAAAGATTAATTAGTTATGCTCGATTATGTACATTGTAAAATAATATTCCTATTTTTCTTTTGTAGTATGCATTCATTTACGGTGCTGTTACCTAATGCAAGAAAATGATTCGACTTGTCATGTATTTGGAGACAATGACTTTCTTTGAGATTGAAAATCAAAAGATTAACAAAAGATTTCTGTGTTTTTTTAATATTTGGAGACAATGACTTTCTTTGAGATTGAAAATCAAAAGATTAACAAAAGATTTCTGTGTTTTTTAATATTTGTTTTTAAATGAAAGTTTCTGTTAAATAAATGCTTTTTCGTTTGCTGCTTTGAAAATTGCTACTTATATTTTTTATAGAGGAGGATCTTTTTTATGCAAAAACACACACACACACATAAATTCAAGTACTTCATTTGAAAAATTCACAGACAATGAAGGAACGTTGTCTCCTAGAAAATTCTAGGGCTTTCGATTATAATTAGTTTCTAGTTGTCTCCTAGAAAATTCTAGGGCTTTTGCGATTATAATTAGTTTCTAGTTATCTGTCGCTGAGTTCTTTACTTTTGATGGAGGGATTGAACTGTCCTATTGTATCTATACATGGAAATTTAAATTCTCTCTCTCTTTTTTTTTTGTCATGTAGATTAATGATCGTTATGAGTTTCCATTGCAACTTGATCTTGATCGAGACAATCGAAAATATTTATCACCTGATGCTGATAGGAACGTTCGCAATCTTTACACACTTCATAGGTAATATATTGTCTGTTTCAGCTATTTATGTTGCCGATTCCATGTTTTTTTTTGGCATTGGGACTAGTGTGACCTTTCTGATTTGTTTCATGATTTCTTCAGTAAATGTGCATGCTTTCTGATATTTCATCTTTTAACCCACAATCATCAAATAGAAAAAAGGGGGAAAAGTCAAATAAGGTTTAAATTAAGTGATAATGGAAAAAGATACGAAGAAAGCAACTTATTTTTTCGGAGAGCCATCTCCTAGCCCCATCCAAACTAAATATTAAATGTATTTTTGAGTGGTTTTGGAAGTGTTAACCTTAGAATGATGTATTGAAAGCTTCCGTTTGTCCAGAATTTTAATCAATGAAGTTCATAAGTTTGTGATTTCAATTTCTCATGCTGATGTTATCGGTTGATGTACAATTATTTACGCATGTCTTAATTTGTGATGTACAATATTTGACAGATTTAAATGTTTTTTCCAGTGTTCTGGTTCACAGTGGTGGTGTGCACGGTGGACATTACTATGCTTTTATCAGACCCACTCTCTCTGATCAGTGGTACGTACGATAAGGTTCCCATGTCTAAACTACTCATTTCCTTGTGAGCTACATGCAATTGTCAACATATTTGACGGACCAGAGGCCATGTATTACATTACATTCATCTAATGCTAATGTGGTTTGAGTCTCAAGTGAATATTTATTAGAGTGAGATATGAGAGAGAAGAGAGAAAAAGCTAAAAGAGAAAAGAGAGAAACAGATTCTGTTCTTGCTTAATTGGAAAGGAGCATTATGCTCTATTTATACAAGAGGAGATGAACATTCAAGAGTTGAATCATTCAAGCTCTACAATTAAGGAAGACTTTTCTTATTCTATTAAATTAAGGCTGGACTTAATTATTCTATAGTGCTGATTATTCATATTCTAAGATATAACTCTAATACGCCCCCACAAGCTCAAGGTGGCTGCAAAGGCTGACTTGAGGCAGACAGGTTGAGCTTGCTGCTGAGCTCTATAAATCTTGAACATGAGAGAGGCTTGGTGAGGATGTCAGCCTTCTGGTCAACACCAGGAATGTGGCAGACAGTGAGAGACTTATTAATCACCTTTTCTCTTACAAAAAAGAGGTCAATTTCCATATGCTTTGTTCTTGCATGAAGAACAGGGTTATGAGCCATAGCAACTGTGCTCTGGTTGTCACAATAGATGGTTGGAGTTGTCAAGGGAATTTTTAGTTCAGCTAGCAAAGTTTGAACCCATAAAACTTCAGCTGTGGTGTGAGCCAAGCTGCGATACTCTGCCTCAGCACTAGAACGAGCAACAACAGTTTGCTTTTTGGACCACCAAGAGATCAAATTAGGGCCTAAGTACACAGCTGACCCAGAGGTGGATCTTCTATCATCTGGGTCAGCAGCCCAGTCAGCATCACAATAGGCTTGCAGAGAGAACGGAACAGTGGAGGCTGGAGTGAACAATAAACCAGAGGTGATAGTTCCTTTTAGGTAGCGCAGAATACGCTTGACAGCTAGCCAATGGGACTCCAAGGGGTGTGCCATGAATTGACATACTTTGTTAACAGCATAGCAGATTTCTGGCCGTGTAATTGTTGCATACTGCAGGGCCCCTACAATGGACCGGTAGTGGGAGGCATCAGACAAGGCAGCAGACCCTGTTTTGATGAGTTTGGTGGAGGAAGCCATAGGAGTAGCAACTGGATTGGAATTCTCCATATCAGTTTTGATTAGCAAGTCCCTTAGATACTTAGATTGAGTGAGAAGGAGATTTCCATTGGACAATTTCTTCACCTCAAGGCCCAGAAAATAATCCAAGTCACCAAGTTGTTTGAGAGCAAACACATGATTTAATTGTTGAGTAACTTGCTTGATGAGAGGAGGGGAGTTTCCTGTGATGATTATATCATCAACATAAACCAGCATATAAATGACAGCATTGTGATGCTTGTAGATGAAAAGTGAAGTATCACACTTGCTGTTTAGAAAGCCAAAGGATAAAAGAGTGGTTTTGAGTCTTTCAAACCATTGCCTCGGGGCTTGTTTTAGGCCATACAAGGCCTTGTGCAAGTGACAAACCAGAGATGAATTAGGGGCAGTAAATCCAGGGGGTTGCATCATATAGACCTCCTCTTCAAGAATGCCATTCAAAAAGGCATTGTTTATGTCCAACTGCTGCAAAGGCCAATTGTAAGTTAGAGCAAGAGTCAAAATAATTCTAATTGTGACCGGTTTAATAACAGGGGAGAAAGTTTCATTAAAGTCAAATCCATGGACTTGATGGAACCCCTTAGCAACAAGCCTAGCTTTGTACTTATTTACTGTCCCATCAGCATTTTCCTTTACACGAAAAACCCACTTGCAGCCTATTGCTTTCCTGTTAGCAGGCAGTGGTACCAAAGACCAAGTGTTGTTCCTTATCAAGGCACCATACTCCTCTTGCATAGCAGCAAACCACTTAGGATCTTGGAGAGCAGTTTTAACACTCTTAGGCTCAGAATTGACAAGAAAAATGGAAGGATTTAGACGAGGTAAGGGTACACCAGATTTAGTTCTAGTAGTCATAGGATGAGTATTGGTGGGGAGAGGCTGAAGGTTAGGATCCCTAGGAGCATAAATAGAGGAGGAGGATAGTGAAGTGGTAGTAGTAGGCTGATTGTTGGCATTTGAAGAGGGTGAAGGAGTAGGATTAGTGCTGGCTGTTTGTGTTATAGGGGTTGCTGACCCAGAGGCAGTAGGTGTGGGGCTGGAATTGGATTGGGAAGAAGAAGAGGAGTGTGAGACAATAGGTGTGGGGCTGGAATTGGAGTGAGAAGAAGAAGAGGAGTGTGAGGTAGTGGAAGCAGTAGGAACGGGAAAAACATGAGGGAGAGCTTGTGTGTTAAGGGTTACTTTAGATGAGGAGGAGGATGGAATGGTTGATGAGGGGAGAGAAACATTAGAGGAAAAAAGATCATTGTAAGGAAATTTGGACTCGTTGAAAAGAACATCTTTAGAGATGAATATTCTACCACTTGGAGAGAGACATTTGTAACCTTTGTGAGCTGTAGAGTACCCTAGAAAAAGGCACTCGTGGGATCTAAAGTCAAATTTTTAAGAGTTGTATGGGCGAAGGAGAGGAAAACAAGCACACCCAAAGACTTTAAGGAATTTATAGTCAGGATTTTGATTGAAAAGGACAGCATATGGTATATGTTGATTGAGAGACATGGTTGGTAACCTATTTATTAGGTAGACAGCGGTTAAAAAGGCATGGTCCCAAAATTTGAGAGGTAAAGAGGCATGACTCAAGAGGGTTAAACCAAGATCAACAACGTGTCTATGCTTCCTCTCCACTACACCATTTTGGTGATGAGTGTGAGGGAAAACTAGGCGATGAATAATGCCAAGATCAGAAAGAAACTTTGTAAATGGGCGAAATTCACCACCCCAATCAGTTTGGACAGATTTAATAGGAAATCCAAATTGTAATTCAGCCATGACTTTGAATTGTTTAAAGATAGTTAAGGCTTCAGATTTATTTTTGAGCAAATAGATCCAAGTAAATCTGGTGTATGCATCAACAAAGGTGATGTAGTAGGTAAAGTTTTGGGAGGATTTGACTGGGGCAGGACCCCATAGGTCACTGAAAATTAATTCAAGAGGAGAGTGATATTGAGTTTGTGACTGAGGGGAGTGCAGCCTATGTGCCTTTCCCATACAGCAGGCAGAACAAAAGATAGATTCAGCTTTATTAGAATAAGGAATATTACATTGAGCTAAAACAAGTCTCATAGTATTAGAATTTGGATGACCAAGGCGTAAATGCCAAGTATGTTGAGAATTATATGAGTTATTAGCTGATACATTTTGATTAGAAACTGAAACCCTATCACTAGTGCTGGAATCAGATCTTGAAACATGAGCATTAGAGTCTAAGGTGAGACATGAGACTTGACTTGTTGAAGGAGACTTAAGAAGCTGAAGATGGGAAAATTGGTACAGGCCATCACTTCCTACACGACCTTGGAGCAGAATTTCATTGGTAGCCTGAGATTTGACATAGCACATATCAGCATGAAACTCAAAGAAAACTCTATTATCAAGACAGAATTTGCTGACACTTATCAGGTTCTTTGTAATAGAAGGAACAAGCAGTAAATTATGAAGAGCTAATAGAGTGTTAGGTTTAGAATGAGAAGGAAAATAAGAAGAGCCTGAAGAGTGAATGTGCAAACCTTGACCGTTACCAATGAAGATCTGATCAGGACCTTCAAAAGGTGTGGTTTGCTGTATGTTTTGAGAGGCATTGGTAACATGATAAGAAGCTCCTGAGTCTGGGAACCAGGCACTGCTTGGAACTGAAGTTGTGTTAGCAATCATAGCATTGGGAGTGATATGTGACTGAGGAACAGGGAGAGGGGCAAGTCTTGGTTGATAGCTTGGGCGTGACCGAGTGTTAACCATGGGCTGAGCAAACTGAGGTCCACCAATTGGTTGATACGGATAGAAATTTTGTAGGTTCATTGTTTGAAAATCAGCAGGTATGTTAGGTTGAAATTGTTGATTGAACCTATGATAGCAGTTAGCAGCAAGATGACCATATTTGAAGCAAACTTGACATTGAATGTTGCTGAACCTACCTCTCCCACGGCCGCGTCCACCACCACGGCCAGCTGCACGGCCTCCTCTTGAATAGGTTGGATTAAAGGTTGAATTCACAGCTTGTTCATTGTTCTTGTTATTCGAGTTATCAGTTTCAGGTTGAGAATTGGCTTGAGTGAGATTCACTGAGGCAGCCACCTCCATTTGTGAGTGTTTCTTATACTTGTTGTATCTCATCTCATGAGCAAAAAGAAGAGCTTCAACTTCTTCAAGTTCTACTGAATCAAACTTGCTTTCAATAACTGAAATAACAGAGGCAAAGTCTTGAGGAAGACCTTCAAGAATCACATCAATGTGTTGCTGATCTGGAACTGGATCTCCTACTGAAGCAAGCGCGTCAACAAGAGCTTTGATGCGAACCAGATAATCACCAACAGATTTGTCTTCAAGTGTTGTAGATCTGAGTTCCGCTCGTAGTTGTCTTGCTTTCGCACGTGTAAGCTTTTGAAAATGCGCAAGAATACGTTCCCAGAGCTCGTAGGAATGAACGCATCCAAGAACACGTGAAAGAATTGAAGGTGAAAGCGTGGATTGAAGCCACGTCATAAGCCACTGATCTTGCGTAATCCAGGTGCGATACGCAGGGTTCTCACGAGCAGCGGCACGATCTTCATCAGTCAGGTATTGATTCGGTATGTCACGAAGGTAAAGGTAGTTTTGAAGATTGTTCGCGTTAACGAAAGGATCTACTTGTTGGCGCCAAAGTAGGAAATTCTTCTCATCAAGTTTTTCTGTGATTTTGAGTTGGAAGGACATAGATGTTGGGGTGGCCGGAGCTGTAGTTACTGGAATCGCTGCCATGGATAGAACCGAAGCTCTATGATACCATATTAGAGTGAGATATGAGAGAGAAGAGAGAAAAAGCTAAAAGAGAAAAGAGAGAAACAGATTCTGTTCTTGCTTAATTGGAAAGGAGCATTATGCTCTATTTATACAAGAGGAGATGAACATTCAAGAGTTGAATCATTCAAGCTCTACAATTAAGGAAGACTTTTCTTATTCTATTAAATTAAGGCTGGACTTAATTATTCTATAGTGCTGCTTATTCATATTCTAAGATATAACTCTAATAATATACATGACTAACTATGCATTATACCTCAGGAATACACATTTTTTTTCATTGTTTTCCAAACCCAAGTTTATTTTGAAGGCATCTCTTTTTCATGAAGTGGTAGGGCAAAGAGGTGCTTTGTAGGAGTGGATAGGAGTTAGAAGTAGATCATGCTAATGTTAAAATTAAATCAATTTCAGCAATTGCAAATCTTGTTTATTAGGCTATCATAGAATAAGTAAATTTGTTTGCTAGTTTGTTCTTTTACTTAACAATTTTTAAACTACAGAAGTTCTTAGGGAAACAAATTACTTAGATCAAACCTCGGTATGCTTAACTTTATAAGATAATGTGATGTGGAGTATTTTTTTAATGGAGTCTTCACACTCTTTCTTACCTTATTTTTACAAGCTGAATGCTTGAGTATTTCATGCTTCCTGGATGCTTTGTTTCAAACTGGAACAAATAAAATATGCGGGTATCCTTGATATATTTTTATTTTCTTATTTATTAACTTTCATGTGTTTTATCATAGTGACTAGTAAGCGTCTATGTAGATCTTACACTATATGTTGAAGGTGCATTAATAAGTGATACTTTAAAAATAAGCTGCTCTAGTGGTTGACAATCGAAAAGCAAAATATGTTCCTTTTGGACCTGTATTATAGTTGTGATATGCAATTCCAATAATAGTTGTAAATGGACTTGGGTATTGCATGAAATTTTTTGAAAGGGCAGTCATTTTTTTTGTTATTTTGTATTGCTTTTATTGGTGACTGAGTGAACTCCTCTGCATGCTTTGATTGAATATGTAAATTGCTGTCAGGTACAAATTCGATGACGAGAGGGTGACAAAAGAAGACCCTAAACGGGCATTAGAGGAGCAATATGGTGGTGAGGAAGAGGTAGTTACTTTGTTTCTATTAGCCGTGTCATTTGATCTTTATGAGCATTTGAGTACTTGTTAATCATTCAACTGCTTGTATATTGTATTTTAACAGTTACCACAGACAAATCCTGGATTCAATAACAGTCCTTTTAAATTCACCAAATATTCAAATGCTTATATGCTGGTGTATATACGTGAAGCTGACAAGGAAAAAGTTGTATGCAATGTGGACGAGAAAGACATTGCTGAGCATTTAAGGGTACATTTATATTTTTTTAGCGGGTAAATGTATGGTTTAATACATGGGGAATACAAGGAAACATATTTGTCTTTTGCGTACAAGTTAACCTCCAAATAGATTCAGATGCCTAATTTATTTTATGATAAAAGATATAAAGGAAGTATGTCATATTCTGCTATTGCAATGGTGACTTTATTTTGTTGTTTTTTCCTGTAAATTTGAACTTCACACGAACCAATAAGTTTTCATTAGTTTCTCTCATTAAAAGTTCCTTATTAGTATTTCAAGCTAAAATAAAACCGAAGTTTGCCTCTACCTTTCATTTTCTATTCTACTATCAACTGCGGATTGCATAATATAGCAGTTTGTTCAATTTCCGCTATGCATCCGTGGCATACTGCCACTCTAGCTTCTTTTTGACAACATTTTGTACTAAGTAGATTATCATGGAACCATAACGATTTTGTTCAAATTTTGCTATGCTATAGCCACAATTTAATAACACTGATTTGTAGAATGGGTTTATGCAGGAGAGGTTGAAAAAAGAACAGGAAGAAAAAGAGCACAAAAAGAAAGAAAAGGCTGAGGCTCACCTTTACACTATCATAAAGGTGTTCTTATCTTGCTATCCTAGATTTGAGTATTGCTTGCGTCTTTATAAAGATGATGTGAATTGCTCAATCATGTTGTTTTTTTATATAACTGGTGACACATAATACTTAGGTGGCACGAGATGAAGACCTCGGAGAACAGATTGGAAAGGATATATATTTTGATCTTGTAGACCATGACAAAGTGCGGAGTTTCCGTGTCCAAAAGCAGACACCATTTAACGTTTTCAAGGTATCATCGGCAGTTACACTCTTGGAATGTAGAACAAAAGAAAAACTGATGTTAGTTAGGATTGATGTACAGACACTAATGTGATCATATAGATAAAGCCTAATATGTAATAGTAATACTCCTTCCCTAAATATGAACACCCACTGCATATGCCACTCTAATTAAAGAATGTTGATGGTGTAGTTAATGTGTCCATTTTGTATGACAGTATGACTGAACTAGTAGTATTAATTAGGGTTGTATTTGGAAAATAAATAAATAAATGTATCTAATAATTTGAAATGGGGCTTATATTTAGGGACAAACTTTTTTTTACAATGGATACTTATAATTAGGGACGGAGGGAGTAATCAAGAAAATCAAGAAATACCTTGCTGAATACATTTTCCCATTTAAATCCAGAAGGGGTGTGTAGATATAAATGACCATCTAGTTCTATCATGTTGTACTTAGTTGCGTGCAATACTAATGGCAGAATTATTAGCATAGAGTAGCCTCATAGGATCAGAGTTATCAATCCCGGATAGTGGAGCTGAGCGGCTCCAAAAATGGGATAGACCGCAATTTAATTATTTTTTTAACAAATTATATAAATAATAACTACGAAAATAAATCAAACAAATAACTCAATAATACAACAAAACAAAACCCATAAAAGATTTATAAATCAAATTATCAAAATACAAGGTTTAATAAAAAACCTCTTGGTCAATTCAACATGAACAAGTCTTAAATTTAATTAAAAAACTCTCGCATCTCAAAAATCCAATTTCAGAGTATTATTAATTTAAAGAAACAGATGCTAACTAGAAAAGAAGAATAGAGGAAGAATAAAGACAGAAGAAGAAGAAAAGAAGAATAGAGGAAGAAGAAGATGAATGAAGGAAGAAGAAGAAAGATACGAAGATGGCGGCGATGGCCTGCCCTTCGGATGGAATAAAATGCGATAGAGAAGAATTAAAGAGTCATATGCGGTTGAGGGAGAGGAAATGGAATTTATGGCAAATGAGTAAAAAATAAATTAAGGGTATTTTGCAACAAAAACACAGAAAGTGGGTTGGACCAGGAAACTGCTCCGCTTCGCAACCCGTTATCCCACATGTAGTGGCCGCAATTTGAAACTGCGACATGCAGCGCTCCTTCGTTGCAGAGGGTGGCTGCGCCGGGACAACTTTCCGGGATAACGCCGCTCTAGGCCGCTATAATAATACTGCATATGATAAGAGTCCCGGAAGTTGGGAAAGTTTAGTTTGTGAAATGCTAAAGAGAAAGTCATTGTTTTGGTTGCTTCTTCATAGAAAACTATTATTTCCAAAACTGTACTAAAATATAAAAGTCATTAAGTGTTGGTTGGAAGAAGAAAAAACAGGTCATATGGATCTTTATAATTGTCAAAACAGTGATTGTCTTTGTGTATTTTAGGAAGGTTTATATTTGTAGTAATTCTGTAACAGCTGTATCTTGCTAATTATTAGGTTTATTTGTATTCTATTGAGCTTGTAATCTTTATGCTTTTGATTCTGTAATTTATAATATAATTTGTGAAGTTCTTGATGACAATTTGTTATTTTTCTAAGTTTGATTGCTAATCTGTGATATGTAGGAAGAGGTTGCTAAAGAGTTTGGCATACCTGTCCAATTCCAGCGCTTTTGGCTATGGGCAAAGCGTCAAAACCATACATATCGTCCTAATCGTCCATTCACACACATTGAGGAAGCACAATCTGTAATTTCATGAGCTTGCTTGAAGTTTGCCAATCATATAATTTTTCTCATATACCTTTAAGCTTCTTATTTTATCATATTTTCATCTATGTTGGCTTTTAGGAAAATATTGGTTTTGTATTAAAAAAACCTTGAGCTTCTTTTCCTCTCATATGTTTTATGTTGAATTTGTTCAATGCTTCATGACATTTTATATAAACCCGCTGATGTAGTACTTTTTTTAATAAATTTTTTAAAACAAACAACAATGGAGCACATGCAGGTGGTTTTCTTATTGATTTGAAGTTCATTTTGTTTTCCTGATACCGATTCAAACCGCAGGTTGGACAATTGAGGGAAATATCGAACAAGGTTCACAATGCAGAATTAAAATTGTTTTTGGAAGTGGAACATGGGCCGGTAACCTTTAAATTTTGAAGTTGTATACTATTTTGATACCGGGATACATTATCCAAACACATCCCTGTTGACAAACTACATTGTTATTTAGGATTTATGTCCCATTGCACCACCTGAGAAGACAAAGGATGATATATTGCTTTTTTTCAAGTTATATGATCCTGAAAAAGAGGAACTGCGGTACTGAATGATTTCTTGATTTTAACATATGTTGTGGTAAAAGTTGGACCTGAGTTGACATACATATAATTTCCCTTTGATGACAGTTATGTTGGCAGACTCTTTGTGAATAGTACTGGCAAGCCATCAGAAATCTTAACAAGGTTAAATAAAATGGCTGGTTATGATCCTGATGAAGAGATTGGACTTTATGAGGTTGGTTTGTGTTGATAAGTTTATTATTTATCTGTTAAAATACATAAAATTTTAAAATCATAGTGCATCCTTGCATGGTCAGAAACCAGAAGCCATATGATTCATAACTAAGGGTCAGGCACTAACAGTCATGGTTTCAGTTGTTTAGTAACTGAGCTTTCTGGTGATCAATGGCAAGTAAAGTGCATACTGTTCTATGAAAATTCATCTTTCTTGCATATGACGTTCCTGAAGTGAAAGGGCATTTTCTAATGGTGTCTTCAGGTTCTGGTATCTACAAATGACTTTTATGATTTGCCTTTAGCAAATTAACTGTGCCTATATTTGTGTAGGAAATTAAGTTTGAACCAAATGTAATGTGTGAGCCTATTGACCAGAAATTAACATTTCGAGCAAGCCAGGTATAGTACATGCCCTGTTGATGCACACTAAGTTGCTGTATCTTTGGTGTGCTTATTGATTTGTTTTTCCATGAAATGTAGCTTGAAGATGGAGATATTATATGCTTTCAGAAAGTTATTGCTATAGATAATGAGGAACATATCCGCTATCCTGACGTGCCTTCTTACTTAGAATATGTGCATAATCGCCAGGTATTTTCCTTTTGCGGTTTAATTAAATGCAATTTGTTTTGTTTGCCAAGATGCAAAAATGAAAGCTGTCCTTTATTCTGTCATGTTTTGTTTATTCTATTTTCCTACTCTTTTTTGGGCTAATACATACATGTATTGGTGTATGTAACCAATAAGCCTTGCAAGTTTCATTGTGTTTAAATTGTAAGCTATCTACTGAATTTTTTTTTATCACCGGTTCATGTCTTGTAGGTTGTTCACTTTCGGTCTCTAGATAAACCAAAGGATGATGACTTCTCCCTGGAGATGTAAGCTGACTGGATTTTATTGGTGTAAATTGTTACATATACACCCACATTATAATGCTTAGGATCATACCCTTATCATGTACTCTTGTTAATTTATAGGTCAAGACTTTTTACATATGATGACGTTGTGGAGAGAGTAGCAGAACAACTTAGTTTGAATGACCCATCTAAAATCAGGCTCACCCCACACAACTGCTACTCTCAACAACCTAAACCCCAGCCTATCAAGTACCGAGGGGTGGACCATTTATCTGATATGCTGGTTCACTACAATCAGGTAGTTGTTGATTTATCGTTCAGTACTTCTCAGTGTCTCATTTAAAAGCAAAATGTCTCATTTGTTTCTTGCATGTCAGACATCGGATATATTGTACTATGAAGTACTTGACATCCCTCTGCCAGAATTACAAGGTCTGAAAACTCTGAAAGTTGCATTTCATCAAGCTACCTTGGATGAAGTGAGTATGGTGGCCTAATTTTCTGTTGGTTTTCATCTATTTTCTTTTCATAATTATTATCGTAATTTTTTTGAAATTGTTGATTCAGGTCGTTATACATACCATCAGACTCCCAAAGCAGAGCACTGTGGGAGATGTCCTTGATGATCTTAAAACAAAGGTGTCTGTTTTTTATTATACTTTATTAACTTGCCTGTATTGTACGTTGCTACTTATGGAATATACAACTGCACCCCACTTGCTTTCATGGCTTGAGTTAAGAATGAAAAAGTGATGCAATGTTTGCCAGCCTTGTGCAGTTGTGACTGTTGTATCGTATGAGTAGCAGTTTTATAACATGAAGTTGATAATCTTCCTAAATTTATGATTTCTCACATTTACTTAATTATATTTCTGATGCTCAATTTTGACTGTTTTTACAGGTTGAATTGTCTCGTCCTGATGCTGAGCTTAGGTTGCTTGAAGTCTTCTATCACAAAATATACAAGGTTTGGCATTACATTAAAATTACGCGTCCCTTAGTTTATTACAAATCTTGTTGAAGTCCCGATACCTCCAATTGCATATGTTACTGACAATGTATTTAATGATTGCACATGTTGCTGTTTTTCTTATTAAAATATGTTCATTATGTCCTGCCTTTACTGTGCAGGTTTTCCCTCCCAATGAAAAGATTGAAAACATAAACGATCAATACTGGACACTACGAGCAGAGGAGGTAGCAGTTTCTTTCTTGTGTGAACGGGGTTGGGAAAGGGGGATAATAGCGTTCATTTCATCAAGGGTTTTTGCTTTTATTCGGGGTCCAAAAGTGTTTCTGCTTTTATTTATTCAAATAACAACACCATGGGATTTTTGTAAATATGTTATATATAATACATGTTTTCCGGTTTCAGTGGAAAAGTAAATGTTTCTCTTTGTATACTACTTTTACAGATTCCAGAAGAAGAGAAAAATCTTGGTCCTCTTGATCGTCTAATCCATGTGTATCATTTTACTAAAGACACAACTCAGAACCAAATGGTATATAATTTTAATCGACCCATTTTGCTTTATACTGTTCTTTGTATTTGACTACTTCGATACATTAATTGTATGCCAACCCTTTTGTAACTTGGTTTTGCATTTTATATGTACAGCAAATTCAAAACTTTGGGGAACCCTTCTTCTTGGTCATACACGAATGTGAGACTTTGGCCGAAATTAGAGTGCGAATACAGAAGAAGCTTCAAGTTCCTGATGATGAGTTTGTCAAGGTATTTCTTCATCTTTGCGAGTTCTATTCTGTATTAAGTAATTTTGGTTTTAGTGATTGTGCTTCATAGAGTAAATATTGGTTTGTATCAGTGCACATAATTCTTTTAATTTCATTTTATGCTTGGCCAGTGGAAGTTTGCCTTTTTTTCATTAGGGCGACCAGAGTACCTCGAGGACTCTGACGTTGTATCAAGTCGCTTTCAGGTGATCTTTTTGTACTCAAACTTTTTTTATAAAACAATACTTTTAGCTAATTTACATTTAATACCAATTCATATATTGGAACTTATATTTACTGTACATTGTCCTATTATTGTATCATTGTATCTTTTGACAGAGAAGAGACGTATATGGTGCTTGGGAGCAATATCTTGGCTTGGAGCATACTGATAATGCTCCTAAAAGATCATATGCTGCTAACCAGGTTAGTAAGTTTGTTTGCAAGAACTAATTTTATTAGTATATTAGTACTTCTCGGTTGTAGTTCAAAGTTAACAAAACTTTTTGTTACACCATTTCAACTTACATGGGTTTTGTTTTCAGAGTCGTCACACGTATGAGAAGCCAGTAAAGATTTATAATTAGGAAATCAGGATGGATGTGCTATCATTTTGCATGGGATGAATTCAGCGTTCTTCTACATCTACGGGCTTTGTAAAAACAGGGAAAGTAGGGAAAGGCTAACTCTTCATAGGCCAACTTTTGAGATCAGTGGTCAAGGCTGTGTGTGCAGGTTTTTATATTAGAATTGTGATATGTAGTTATTTCTTTTGATGGAGTGACATGGCTCTCTATACTGTGTATCTGCCGACCACGGCACTTGAGCTTTTTGCTACTTGCCTACTTCCAGTGGTGTATGGAAGTTGTTCTTCATGTTGAGAGCCTTGATCACCATCACTGCACTTTATCAGTACATAAACTGTTTTTTTGGATTAGCAAGTAAATACAAGGTATAGCTGGTTGACTCTTTTTGTCATATTGATTGCTTCCCGATTTTGTTCAGTTAGCATTGTTAATTCTAGCAAGAGCTGCAAAATGGTGTAGCAGAGTCCATGTAGAACCATTTGGTTACTATTTCCTTTCGATGTATCAACATAGAAAGGAATATAGTCAATGACATGGTGTCTTTACTCTAAAAATGCAAAAGATCGGAAGTTTTGTTAACTAGTGCAATTAGATTCACAAATGGATAAAATAACTTGCACATCACTTTAAAACAACAGCAGTTACAGTAAAAATCCATTTGTTGGAACGCATTAAATCTAGTAATAAAGAGTACATACAGCACCCATAATAGTAGTTTTTATTTACTTATTTGGGTTTCTAAGTGGTTCAATGGATATTCTCATAATAATTTATAATTTTAGTATATAATAAGCATTCTTTTTTTAAACCCCAGCACCTAAAAATGAAATTAAATGAATTTTATCACATGACATCAACACACTTTAACAATTACATTGATATATTTGATTTACTTTTAATATACATTTTTTTTCTTTCTATTCAATGATGTACTTATTAGGTGGTCGTTTTTAAGAAAAAGAATTCATTGTATATGCAATAAGCCACTATGATATAATAATATATTCGCAATACTTTTAATTTGCAAACTAATTATATTAAATTAATTTTAGTTTAGTTTTGCATTAATTTGCCGATAATACTCTTAAAATTTTCAACATTGTATATTTTTGAAATGTATAAAACATATTTTAATTATTTAAAAGTTATAATTAAATATACAATATAGTTTTACATTAATTTTAATATTTTTTTGGCTCGCTCATTTTTGAGTTTATATAAGCTTATATTTTGATAATAAAAGGTTTGAGTTTATATAAGCTTAAAGGTTTGTTTGATAAGAGTTTATTTTATTAATTTATATTTTATTTTTTAAGCTTCAAAATAACTGTTTTATAGGGTATTTTTTAATGAATTTTATAATGTTAGATATTTTTGTTTAAAAAAATTTATAAATTTTTTTAAATAAAACTTTAAATAAAAAATTGATTAGAACGGTTAGTTTTAAAATATTATTTTAAACATTGTATTATAATTTTTTTATATAAACTCTTTAAATAATTATTTAATTTTGAAGTTTTTTCAAATATTTTATTATAAAATTTACGTTTTAGATATTTTAAAAAGATGATTTCGATTATATTTTAATCTTTATAGGATTTAAAATAAAATATTCAATTTATAAAAAATGAGTTTAATTTTTTAAAATATTTTTGTTATAAAAATTACTTTTAAAAACATATGAATAACAAAAAAGAAGCCTTTTTGATTTCATTGTCCCTCTAATATTTTGGGTGTTTTACAACTCCATATTGATCCGTGGAAATAAAAGGTTTTTTAGTGACAAAATACCACAATTTTATTAACTAATAATAAGTGTATGTTCACCGATTTTTAATAATATAATTTTCACTTTTAAAAATCATCATCGTCTTCTGTATTTTCAAAACTTTTGGTGTCAATCAGATTTAATCAATATACCAAATCTTGATGTCAATCGATTTTAAAAAAAAATAAATTATTGAAGATTTTTAGAGTATGCACGCAAAAATATTTTAAAAAGAAATAGACTAAATTATATTTGAATAGAATTTAAATCATGTAAATACTTAGTCACTTCACAAATTGAGCTAATGATTATACACAAAGGTATTCAATTGATTCACGAGAGGTGATTGTACAATGATGTGGTGAAGCTCGGTTAGGTATCAATTTCAATAAAACTTAATCTTAAATAATAAACCGTTATCAATAAAATAAATGATAAACTACTCTATGAATTGAAAACTTATGAATGTAATATAGTATGAAATTTAAATGCAGAAGTAAAATAGAGAGAGAAGACACCAGAGTTTATAGTGTTTCAACTTTGTCGTCTCTGCGTAAGTCTACATGCACTCTTTAATTGTTTTCCATTGGAACCTGGCACATTTCCTTTTATTGTGATAAATATTTCAAGAGTTCGTACAATCTCTAACCCACAATAATGCTGAAGAAAATAAATCTTCTATATAGATCTTGACTTGTATACAACTTCACACCAAACTTTTATGTGTAATATTTACTCGAATAACGCTTCAAGAATCTTCCAATATCTCTAATTCTGCTCTAAACCTTTGTCGATTGCAATCAACCCTTTAATCCTACCGATTCATTGAGCGGTAAATTGTTCAAAGATATGACAAGACTCTACCTTATCCGTAGTTTTTCACACAGTCACTACTAAGTAAATATGGAGAGAGTAACCTCTTTCTTTTTACACTGGAATTCGTTAACATCAATGAAAACTTCTCAAATTTGCAAGAACCTTAAAATCTTTACGTAATCTTCAAGAGTGATTAGTTTTAAGACAACGTCTCTCCCAATCAATCATAGATCTCTTATTATCAAAATCTGAAAACAAAATCGAGGTTGGAGATGGAATAAATTTGAACGCAAGGGTCTTTATAATTTTAAATATGAGAGAGTTTATTTCATAGAAAATCACAAAATAATTATGAAATTCGTTACATGAAAAATGTTGACAAAAGGATGTGCTTGAGATTAAGCACAAAAATGAATGGTAAAAGTTGGTTAGATTTGAATCTAGAATAATACATGATTCGAGTCAAATAAGTAAGTGAATGGAATAAAGGCAATTCATATTTTTGACCCATTTCTCGTTTGATTAGAATTAAGTGCAAAACATGATTAAAAGACCCTTTGACTTGTATACAACTTCACGCCAAACTTTTATGTGCGATATTTACTCGATTAAAACTTTAAGAATCTTCCAATATCACCAATTTTGCTATAAACCTTCACCAATTGTAATCAATCCTTTGATCCTACTGATTTATTGAGTTGTGAATTGTCCGAAGATCGAAGAAGAACTCCACCTTATCCGTAGCCTTTCACACAGTTACTACTAATAAAATCTGGAGAAAAGAACCTCATTCTTTTCACACTAGAATTTTTCAGCATCGATGGAAACTCCTCAAACTTGAAGCAACTTGAAAATATTTACCCAATCTTCAAGAACAATTAGTTTCAAGACAATATCTCTCCAAATCAATCACATATCTCTCATTATCAAGATCTGAAAACAAAACCGAGGTTGAAGATGAAATAAATTCGAACGCAAGGGTTTTGAACTTTTTCAAAATGAGAGAGTTGATTTCACAGAAAATTACAAAATGATTATGAAATAGGTTACATGAAAAATGTTGACAAAATGATGTGCTTGAGATTAAGTACAAAAATGAGTGGTAAAAGTTGCTTAGATTCGAATCAAGAACAATACATGGTTTAAATCAAATGAGTAAGTGAATGGAATAAAAACAATTTAGATTTTTGACCCATTTATTGCTTGATTAGAATCAAGTGCAAAGCACGATTCGAATCAAAAACCTCGTGATTCGAATCATGTATAAAATATGATTCGAATAAGCTGCAACAGGCCATTGAGAAAAAAACTGAAAAAACTGTGTGATTCGAATAAAGTGAAAAATTTGATTCAAATCAAATTTAGCAGAGGATACACGATATTGCTTGATTCGAATCATGTATAAAACCTAATTCAAATCAAATTGTTTTAAAAGCTTTGGTTCCCACCCGTTGAAGTTGTTTTGAATCATAATGTGTGTTTAATTTGATTGATTCGAATCAAACACATAAAATCTCAATTTTTATGGTTTTAAAAGTTTTTTGAGATTTTTCTTTGCACACTTGAATAAAAAACACATAATTTTTATTTCACCGACTAATGCAATTGACTAAAAGCATCTTCATCAAGTTCAAACATTAACATTGTTTTATGCATGTTAAAACGAATAACGAATCAATTTCAATCTTGATTTAAAAGATGTGCAATCGTGAAGAAGACTCAATAAACGGTAATAAACTAAAGCGATAAAACAATCAACAAAATAACCGTATAAGTGTTTACGCATAAATTTGGTAAACAACCGCTAGTCTTCCAAATTAAACACTTTGGTAACTTGCAGGATTGACTAGATTGATCCTAGGACATGTGTCTAAGTTCTTAAGTTTGAACTAGTAATAAATTTTATGTTTATCACTATTTTATTGATAACAATATGAAGATTGAAGATACAATTTACAGTAAGTTCGTATAAGAAAGTTTTGAATGAATAATGTAAGGGTTTCGACTACAAATGTAAAAGAATGTAAAGGAAGTGCAGAATAAATGTAAAGGTTTCAATTTGAAAGAGTTTCAATTAAAAAGTAAGAGAAGTACTGAGAATATTAAAAGATTTAGTATTGATAAAATAAGATAAATCGAAAGGAACAATAATGGTGTTTTATACGTACATTTCCTGCAACTCTTTTCTCTTAAACACTTGATACTTTGAGTATAATGGGTATTTTGTAACAAACGAACACACTGAATCCTAACATTAAGACCCCTATTTATACTATTTCGACCCTAACGATCTTTCTATAATAGAGTGTCACGTTTGAAGATTTCATGTCTTTCAACCTAATAAACTTCCACGTGTCTCTTTGGATAAGATCAAACTTTCGAATTTAAAATATCTTTCTTTTTAAAGCGCAAAATCAAACAATTCAACGGCCGAAGTATCCTTTCTTATGATACTTCGAATAATTTAATTTCTACTGGTCCGCAGATGAATCTTTCGACAACGCTTGATAAAAAAGAAACCCTTGCTTAGCTTTTCATCTAGCGAAGTCTTCATAGAAACTCCTTCATATTTTCTTTCGAACCTCCTTTCTTCTAGAATATATCAATGTATTTAAGAACTCATGTAATCTAAATTCCAAGTTAACAAATTGCCCCTCAAAAATGTGTACTTCGTTATACAGAGAAATAGTTATTTTTGAATAATAATCCCGAATTTCGATAGACCATATATTTATGATAACCTTTCACTGTTGTAACATAATAAAAAAGTAATCACCTTTTTCCAAACGTCTATTCAGACGTGTGTATAGCAGTTTCATCATTACCACCTATAAAACAGTTCCCAAGGAAAGGTAACTTAACCTCTTCTTCTTCCAATAACAAAAACACACGTGTCCGACTAACTTGTGATAGTGTAAACTCTTAAAGTGCTATAAATATTTTATAAACCCTTTAACTTCATCTTCACACTTTCATTTCTGAAAACCTCAATCTTCCAAAAATTCCACAGCAAAACCCATTTTTCAAATTCCAATCCAACACTTCTTTCAACAATGTCGTCATCTAAAAAACAACAATCATCTAAGAACACCAAAGGAACATGAACTTCAAAAAATATTATGCTTCAATTCAGGCTTGATAGTGAACTTATGACCTTTGAGAATCAAAAATTTATCTCCACTCCCAAATTCACCCCAGAATAAAAAACTATTTATGCTTCTCAGGTACTCATTCCTTCTTCCCTTGCTGATAAAACTCTATGTTTCATGAGACCTTTGATTTCCGCTGAAAATCTGGAAAAGTCTGTAGAATTTTTTTCCTGTTTATCATGAAATTAAACTGTAACACGGTGGGAGAGCTGACTTGGTTGTTTTGCGTTTGATCGCAAATGTTGAGGTTAGCGAGAGTCGCCACCGACTTTTCTTTTATTCAAAAGGAAAGGCTAAAAAGAACAGAAAAGACCTTTGAGATGTTTTCTTGAGTTCGGGGGGTAGATTATGAAAAGGGAAGGTATTAGCACCCTTTCATCCATGGTTTTCCATGGGTTCTTAGTTACTTTCTAGATCACTTGCTGTTGTTTGAAAATGTGCTTTGTGCGGTTTTTGAAAGTATTTTGAAAAGGTGCCATTGTTTTTGGCAAACTTTGTAATGATTCTCGTTCGTAAGAATGTATACAAAGTGTTTGATCTTTTGAAAATATTTTCAAGTTTGAAAGATATTTTTGAAAGTGTTGGTGTTTGTTTTGAAAATAGCAAAGATGTTTTTATTTTGAAATTGAGCAAGTAATTAGGAACATTCTACCTACTCAAAAGTCTTTCATGTCCATTTCCTCTTTCCTTTGACATTGTTATCTTACCATTGATTTGGTAAGTAACCCTATCTTTGGATGTAAAAGGGACGGGCGTGGGTCATCGTATAACCATGATTAGCAATATTGTAAGATATCTTAGCATTTTATTTGGGACTAAGATCATTTTGAAAGGTAACATAGATAGCGTCATCGAGAGACCATGATCTTGTATTTTTTTGATTGTTATTGCTAAGATACCTCACACGTATAATATGACCATTTTATAAGGCAACAAAGTAGGTTTACCCTAAGGGTGTATGTGTGCAAGTGGATTGGTTTACATGCTTGATTTGTCTTGATTAGAGTTTTTTATTTGTTGGTTTTAATCTTTCCATACAAAACCCTAATTATTAGCATTTGTATATAAAACATTTAAGTTACGGAAATTTAAAATTACTACGCTATTACATCATTTAGGGGAGGGGGTGTACAAATTACAAATGGGGAATTGCAAGAAATTAAATCTAAATAATTATTACAACCATATTGAATTTGAATAAATGTACAAAAATGAAGATAAAAATGCAAGAATATAAAATGTAAAAAGAAATGTGATTTTTGTTTGTTTTTTCATGAAAAGGGTTTTTTGACCTAATTAATTAAAATAAAAATAATTAGCAAAAAATAAGAAAATTAAGATTAAGTTAGTAAAATAAAATAATTTAAAGAAAACAAGTTTTTTAGGTTTTTTTTGCGAATTTAATTAAATTAGTAAATAAAAATAATTAAATAAAAGTCCTAAATTCTAAATTGATTTTAATTTACAAGAAAAATAATTTAATATAATAATTAAGACTAATTATCTAAGTATTAAAAAAATAAATTAATTTATTAATGGAAATGTTTTTTGTTCTTTTAGTTTTTATGAAGAAAATAAACTAAATAAAATATAAATAATAAAATATAAATATTTTTCTGGATTTTTTATTAATGAAAATAATAATAATAATAAAAATAATAATAAAGAAAATATAAAATGAAAAATAAAAAAATAAAAAGGAAAGAAAATAAAATGACAAAGAAAAAAATAAATGGGCCAAGGGTATAAACAATAAGGCAGGGGGTCAGAAGTAGCAAAAAAGTTAGGCCCAATCATTTGGAGGCCCAGGCGCTGCAAGAATAAAAAAATATAAGGAAATGTGAAAAAAAGCAAAAGGCAGCACGCTAAGGTTCGAACCCATGACCTTTTGATTACCAGCGCGATGCCTTACCACTGGGGTGACTATACATCCGTTAATATAACTGAAATGATAAATATATAATACAAAACAAGTCCTGAATACACTTCATCTTCAACCTCCAGCTAGACCACCTGTATCTTCACCATTTCTCAACAAAAATGGAAAATATAAACATGAAAGTTGCTCCATTTTTCCATACGAATCCAACCATATAAATATCATAAGTTATAAATCAAAGATGAATGAGAATTTTTGAAAGTCCCAAATTCTGACCTAATTATTTTCAGAGGTTCAATCCTAAAATTCTCCTAGCTCAATCAATATAAATAAAATCTATGGACATGTACAGATTTAGGGCAATGATGTCTACATTTTATCTTCATAAATACAAGCCTAACAATGCCTAAGTAATGAGATAGAAGTTCAAGAAAAATACCTCAAAACTGGAAATCGTGAAATGAAAATGAGCTTGATTCAAGGTGCTGCAATGATCAGGTTAGCTTCCTCAAGTTCCCAGGAAGCTAATGCAATGGTTAGCTTGAGTTGAGAGTGGCTGAAATGGCTTGGAGAAGTCAATGTGCAGACTCTATTTTTGGTTATGGAGGTTATGGCAAATGGTGATACAGTTCTGGAATGAGGATGGGGATGAGTAGTATTTGATGTAAGGAAGCTTTAGGAACCAAAAGGCCAAGAAATGCACGAGGGAAATATGAGTTTGGTGTTCAAGGTCAAAAACTGTGCAACAATGGAGTTTTTGGGCAATTTCTGATTTAAGAGAGTTTTGGTGTGTTTCAGGGTGCTTCAGCTCGTGTTCTAGCTCACAAATAGTGTCTCTATTTATAAGCAACAAGTTTGGAAGCTTGTTGTTGATCAGAAATCAAAATCACAAGTTTAAGCATAACATGTGATTTTTGAGAAATCCAAGTTTTAAAGTCTTGTGTACTTGCTAAGATAGAGTAATTATGCTTTAAACACACTTGCTTCTAACTTTGTAGATGGAGTGTGATCAGAGGGAACAAGTTAGAGGCTCAAGAATTGACTTTGTGCATAAAGCTTACTTTTCCAAAATGGAATTGTTCACTTTGTGCCATTAATGGAAATGTGAATTGGATAAAGCATAAATCACTTGGATTAAAGCTCAAAAGTTTGTGTAATCCATTAATGATGGATATCTACACAAGTTAGAAGGCCTGCAAAGCAAGATTATGCAGCCTAGCGTTGAAATTGCATTTTTGTTCATCATGAAAATGACCTATAATTTTAGTTTGAAACCCTAACTTCCTCTCTTCGATTCTCCTTGATCAAGAATGATATCAAAGAGTTCTTGGATATTTTAGAAAGCTTGTAATGTGCTCTACAACCCCTCTTTGAATCACTTTTTAAAATTACCCTTGGAACTATGCGAAAAATTGCCATGAAGTTAGGTCAAAATCCTGCCTAAACTAAGGCAAAATTTTCACTAAGTGTTTAGTTTCATGACCATGACTTCATGGATTAATAACTTGAGATCAAAGCATTTATAGGAGAAGTTGTGTAAATCAATGTTGTATATCTCATGGAGATATACAACTTTCATGTTGAAAGTTTCTTTTGAATCATCTTGCATCATAGTGAAAAATTGGCTCAAAGTTGTGAAAAAATATGAAGTTTTCAACACTTAGAAAAATTTCTAAGTTTGAAAACTTTGACTTTTCAAAATGAAATCTTGAATTTTTGATTTCTTGATGAACAAGTTTCATATTTTGACATGTTTTGATGAATTGTGATCTTTGACACTTGATTTTGACCAAAAAGTTAAAGTTTGACTTTTCAGTGTACAATTGAATTTTGATCAGTTGACTAAAAATCAACTATCAATCCATTGATCTTGAGCAATGTTTTGAGTCATGCCATTATGTAAAAATGATTCAATTGAACTCTTGAGATCATGCCTCAAACCAATTAACCATTTGCTAGGTCAAAAATCAGAAATTGCCCTTTCTCAATCAAAACCCTAATTTTGACCATTTTGTCCTTTTGATGATTTGATCAAATTTCTTGAGGAATTGTGGTCCAAACTTGATCAAATGATACATATGAGTTGATAATGTTGATATGGATAAAAAATTATGAAGTTTGACTGTAAATTGGCCCAAGTTGACTTTTTCCCCAATATAATTGATTTTTAGTTCAACTGTTCAATTAAATGGGAAAAATGTGATCCAAGACTTAAAACTTGACATAAGCAATCTTGGGGGTCCATAATGGTCCATGAAAGTCATATGAGGTATTAAAAGTTCAATTATCCTTGTGCAATTTCAAACCCTAATTTCAGTCATCAGTGCTTAAGGAGGTGTCTTGAGTTGATCAACCCTTGTGCAATCTTGAACCAAAGGAGATCTTGTGAAAAATATTTGATAAATGAGAGGTAAAATTTTAGGGTACAATAGTTTCCACTGTTCAATCTTCTTAGACCTGAAGATTTAGATTGGCGGATCCGCCATTCGTGACTTGAAGGTGGAAGATGATTGGACACTAGAGTGCCTAGAAATTTGCACTCGAAGATGAATTGTGAATGGGCTTATAGATTCCATTTGGAGGAATGATGGAGATTTGCCAGAGATGGGCTTGTAGATGCCATCGAAAGGTGATTTTTGATAGAAAATGGACTAAGCCTGAACTTGAGTTCAACTGAAAAAGAATCAGAATAAATCTTTGGGATCGATTTATATGAACCAGGGGAAGTCTTATATGTTGTTTGACTGGGAAGAATCAGAATAAATATTTGAGCGGTTTATTTGAACCAAAAGTGTTCCTTTGGAAAGTATCAGGATAAACTATTGAGGGGTTTAAACTGAACCAAAAGAGATCTTGAATATTATTTAACTGGAAAGAATCAGAATAAATCTTTTGAGTGATTTACCTGAACCAGAGAAAGTGCTTGCAGGAAAGAATCAGAATAAATCATTGAGAGATTTATCTGAACCCGAAGTGTTCCTTTGGAAAGTATCAGGATAAACCGTTGAGAGGTTTAAACTGAACCAAAAGAGATCTTGAATATTCTTTAACAGGAAAGAATCAGAATAAATCTTTTGAGTGATTCATCTGAACCAGAGAAAGTGCCTGCGGAAAAAATTAGAATAAATTGTTGAGAGATTTGTCTGAACCCGAAGTGTTCCTTTGGAAAGCATCAGGATAAACCGTTGAGGGGTTTAAACTGAACCAAAAGAGATCTTGAATATTCTTTAACTGGAAAGAATCATAGTAAATCTTTGTGCGATTTATCTGAACCAGAGAAAGTGTCTGCAGGAAAGAATCAGAATAAATCATTGAGAGATTTATCTTAACGTGAAGTGTTCCTTTGGAAAGTATCAGGATGAACCGTTAAGGGGTTTAAACTGAACCAAAAGAGATCTTGAATGTTCTTTAACTTGAAAGAATCAAAATAAATCTTTGTGCGATTTATCTGAACCAGAGAAAGCGTCTGCGGGAAAGAATTAGAATAAATCGTTGAGGGATTTATCTGAACCGCAGGGATCTGAAAGAAATATCTGTTATGTAGATGGTTGACCAGTCCTTTTTTGGGAGTTGATCTGTATTTGACTTGTTGAAAATTTGACGATAATTTTCCGTTGATGGATCTTTCCTGAAAAGATGAAAGGTTAGTTGCATGCAATGTCATGATGTATGAAATGCATGGTGCAATGATGTTCTCAAAATAAATGAGATTGTGTCGTATGCATTTGTGCTGTCAATGTTATGACGTACGGATGTAATGTATGGACACATTAATTGTTATGCCGCAATGTTACTGGAGTCGGGGACAATAAATTCCAGAGTATTGTTGGGAATAAGGAGTGCGGGTCTTCATGTTTTGAAGTGTTGATGAGTTTCCATTTGCTAGAGAAATAAACTCTGTTGTGTCAAGGGAAACTTCGTGTACTGCTTGTAGACTTCGTGAAATCCTGTTGAGGAATCCTGAGAAGCTGGGCGACTTTTATTGGGGAATCTTTAGAGCGGTAACTGGAAGTTTTGTTCTGAGAGAAGCTTGACATCATTAAGCTGCAAACTGTGGGGTTTTTTTATGGAATAGTCTAATGATATTATCCTATTTCTTAAAGCCATTAGTGATTGTCTTCTATTTTTGCTCATTTGTAAACAGTAGTTACATTTAAATGCATATGTTCAAAAATAAATCCTTGGACGTTTTTGTAAAATGAGACGAACATCCTAGTAAGAGAATGTCGTCGTAAAAATGAAAATTTGATACAAAGAATAGATAGCCATGTGAAATAATCCCATGGGGTTCTTATTCTACTATAGCCTTTGTGTCTCTGAGCGTCTTGTCCACTTGCTGCCTAGTCTGGAGTTGATTGGATTGATCAAAACCGTTGAGTTTGTCAGTAGATGCTAAAGGTTGTATGTAAGGTGATCCAACGGGACATAGTCATAACCTTTAATTCCCTAACTTTTTCCTAGACCGCCCTTTCGGGTTTTCAGTCCACCGGGATACCCTTTTTTGCCCAAGCCGCCTTTTCAGGTTTTCAGCTTGCCGAATGTACATATTTTTTTTGTTTTATCCCTGATTTTTGCCCGAACCTTTGTGGTTCTCCGGGATGCCCTTGTTTTGCCTAGGTGTGTCAACCTAGCGGGTATTTTATGCGTAGTATATTTTGACTATGTACGCGTTCACAGGGTGTGGAAGGTCGTCGCCATCCATATTGGTTAGGATCATTGGCCCACCAGAGAATATGCTTTTGATCATAAATGGTCCTTTATATGCAGGAGTCCATTTGCCCCTGGGATCACCTTGTGGTAATATGATACGCTTGATTACCAAGTCACTAACCTGATATACCTGACGCCTGACCTTTTTGTTAAAAGCTTTAATCATACGTTTTTGGTACATCTAGCCATGACAGATAGCTGTAAGCCTCTTTTCATCAATTAGATTCAACTGGTCGAGTCGAGTTTGGATCCAATCGTCTTCATTCAGGCCTACGTCCTTTATGATTCTTAGAGAAGGTATCTGGACCTCAATTGGTAGAATATCTTCCATGTCGTATACCAAGGAGAAGGGAGTTGCCCCTGTCGATGTGCGCGCCGTGGTATGGTAAATGTGGAGAGCGAATGGTAGCATCTCATGCCAGTCTTTGTAGGTTACTGTCATTTTTTGTATGATCTTCTTGATGTTCTTATTTGCGGCTTCGATAGCACCATTCATCTTTGGCCGGTAAGGGGAAGAATTATGATGCTGAATCTTGAATTACGCGCATAGTGTAGTGATCATAGTGTTGTTGAGATTCATACCATTGTCTGTGATGATTCTCTCTAGGATGTCGTAACGACATATGAGATTCTGTTTGATGAACCGGGCTACAACATTCTTGGTAACGGAAGTGAATGAAGCTGCCTCAACCCATTTCTTGAAGTAGTCAATGGCCACAAAGATGAAGCGGTGTCCATTAGAAGCTGTAGGTTTGACTTCTCCAATCATATTGATGCCCCACACCGCGAATGGCCAAGGAGTAGTCAGGACGTTTAAAGGAACTGGAGGCACATGTACTTTGTCAGCATAGATCTGACACTTGTGACAGGTTCGTGAATGCTGGTAGCAATCTGCTTCCATCGTAGACCAGTAATAACCTGCCCGTAGGATCTTCTTAGACATCGTATGCCCACTAGAATGGGTGCCAAAAGTGCCTTCATGTAGATCATCCATGATATTTTCTGCCTCAACCTTGTCTACGCAACGAAGCAGAACAGAGTCGTGGTTGCTTTTGTAGAGGGTTCCATTACCGACGAAGAACTTAGCAGAGAATCTTGTCAACAACTTATTATCATTGACTAAAGCTCCTTTCAGATACTCTTGAGCCTCGAGATACCTCTTAACTTCATGGAACCAAGGTTGGTCGACTACTTCTTTAGTATTGATCTCGTGACAATAAGCTGGTTCGTCCATCCGCTCAATGGTGATCTGGGGAGCCTCGTTACCCCACTTAAGTTTAAACATGGATGACATGGTGGCTAGCGCGTCCGCTAGTTGATTTTCCTCTTGTGGAAAATGCTCAAAGGTAATTTCCTTGAAAAATGGGATTGATGTCAACAAATGTTCTTTGTAGGGGATGAGGTTAGGGTGTTCAGTGTCCCATTCTCCTTTCATCTGACTGATGACCAAGGCTGAATCTCCAAATACACTTAAAGACTTGATTCCCAAATCTATGGCAGCTTTGAGACCAAAAATACACGCTTCGTATTCTGCCATGTTATTTGTACAGTTGAAGCAAAGTCTTGCGGTGAAGGGAGTATGACATCCTTCCGGGGATATGATTACAGCACCTATTCCATTGCCGAGTGTGTTGGACTCCCCATCAAAAACCAAGGTCCATCGGGATCCTTGTTCAAGTCCGTCATATGGCCTGAGTCCTTCACAGTTGTTCACCATCATGATGTCTTCATATGGGAATTCGAATTTCATGGACTGATAGTCATCCACAGCTTGATGAGCAAGGTGATCGGCTAACACACTCCCCTTTATTGCTTTTTGGGTAGTGTACTGAATGTCGTATTCTATCACGATCATCTGCCATCTTGTTATTCTCCCAGATAGGGCAGGCTTCTCGAATATGTATTTTATTGGATCCATCTTGGATATCAATAAGGTAGTATGGGTCAACATATACTGTTTTAGCCGGCGAGAAGCTCATGCCAGAGCACAACAAGTTTTCTCGAGCAGTGAATATCTTGTTTCACATTCGGTAAACTTTTTGCTCAGGTAATAAATAGCATGCTCTTTTTGGCCAGACTCGTCATGCTGCCCCAACACACACCCCATTGAATTTTCTAAGACAGTTAGATACATGATTAGAGGTCTTCCCTCGACTGGCAACATTAAAACAGGATGCTCTTGAAGGTACTCTTTGATCTTGTCGAAGGCAGCTTGGCACTCATCATTCCTTTTGACTACTTGATCTTTCTTCAGTAATTTAAAGATTGGTTCACAAGTAGCGGTTAAGTGAGAAATGAATCTGGAAATGTAGTTTATCCATCCTAAGAATCCTCTAACTTCCTTCTCAGTACGAGGAGCATGCATTTCTTGTATTGCTTTTACCTTGGAAGTGTCAACTTTGATACCTTTACCGCTGACAATGAAGCCTAGGAGTTTACCAGACCTCACCCCAAATGTGCATTTATTTAGGTTCAACCTTAGCTTGTATTTCTTTAGCCTCTCAAACAGTTTCTGCAAATGGTCAAGATGTTCCTCTTCAGTTTGAGATCTGGCTATCATGTCGTCCACATATACCTCTATTTCGTGATGGATCATGTCATGAAATAGAGCTACCATGGCACGCTGATAAGTTGCCCCAACGTTTTTCAACCCAAATGGCATAACCTTGTAACAGAAAGTGCCCCACTGTGTGACGAAGGTCGTTTTCTCCATGTCCTCAGGTGCCATTTTGATCTGGTTGTAGCCTGAGAAACCATCCATGAAGGAAAATACTTTATACTATACGATGTTGTCAACCAGAATGTCAATATGGGGCAGTGAGAAGTCATCCTTGGGGCTTGACCTATTCAAATCTTAGTAGTCCATGCACATTCGTACTTTATCATCCTTTTTAGGCACTGGAACAACATTGGCAACCCATTATGGATAGGAGGTAACGACTAAGAATCCGGTGTTGAATTGTTTCATGACTTCGGCCTTGATCATCTCTGACATGTCTGGCCGCATGCGACATAATTTCTATTTTACCAGAGGGCGGTCTTCTTTTGTCGGTAGACGATGGACCACAATATCAACATCAAGTCCTGGCATGTCTTCGTACGACCAGGCAAAGACCTCAACATAATCATGTAGCAACCGAGTTAGACGCTTCTTGACACTGGGTTCCAGATTGGAACCCACCTTGACTTCTTTCTTGTCCTCTTTGGTACCTAGGTTAACCGTGTCCACTGGTTCTTCGTGGGGCTGTATGGTCCTTTCTTCCTATCGTAGTAACCTGGCTAGTTCCCCTGGCACTTCACAATCTTCCTCACCTTCATCTTTGGCTTGGTAGATTAGGTTTTCAGAGTCACAATAGGCCATAACAGAATTGTTGCCCATGGGATCCTGAGTGGACGTAGACCTGCATTTTGAATGTGAGTGTGTGTAAGAGTATAGCTATATTTGAAAGAAAGTAAAAATGTATAAAAAGAAAGACAAAGAGCACAAAGTTTGCATGCAAAAACGTCCATGATTCATTGATGACATATGAAAATGAGGTAACAACCCTTACAAATGGACTGTTGTGCCTCGGGTAAGACACAAGGTTTAAAAAGTATGAATTGTTTAATTATTACATGTCCGATAGAAATTTAAAGACAATTACTGTTGGATAAAAGTAATTGGGACAAAATCTTTAGCTTCCCAGTTGGTGAGTCCTCCGTTGATAGTCGGGAAAATCCATTCTTCCAGGTCACAATTGTCATCACTATCCTCCACTATGTTGACTCCATGGTTGATGATCCTCAAAGGTGGTCCCTCGTCACGAGCGTGACGAACAACTTTCTGGCTCCTGAAGTGAAACCCAAACCAAATTTGTCAGATATGTAAGGGATATCTGGGAGTTATCCCCAAATAGTACACCCACCTTCTTCGACCACTTCCCTGACATCTTTCAGAGAAGACATCTTTAACGGAGGTCTTGTAATCTTTGGGATTTGGGAAACAATCTTGGTAGCTGGCACTGTCTGTGGGACTTCCTCAAAATTCTAAAATGGAGTTTCAATGAATTCACCATCCAATTCCACGTATCTGAAGGAGTTCAAGTGACTGACCATATATTCCTCTTTTCATGGATAATAATGATTTTTCCTTTGGTTGGGTATTTCAGCACCTGATGTAATGTAGAGGTGACGACACCAGCATTGTGAATCCATGGACGGCCCAATAAACAGGAATATGAAGGGCGAATGTCCATTACATAGAAAGTTGAATCAAAGGTTTGAGTTCTAACTTTTATGGGGATGTCCACCTCCCCATGCACCATTATTTTTGAACCATCGAAGGCCCTTACCACTATGTTGCTGGGTTTTAAAGTCAAACCTTCACAGTCGAGTCTATCTAAAGCTTTCTTAGGCAACACATTCAAGGATGAACCAGTATCAACTAGGACATGGGCCAAAGTTGTGCCCCTGCATTCAACAGAGATATATAATGCCTCGTTGTGTTTCCTCCCTCTAGGTGTCAGGCCAGCATCAGAAAAGCCTAAGCCGTTGTCAGCTATTAAACTGGCCACACAGTCTTGGAATTGGTCAGCAGAGGTTTCCTGTGGCACATGGGCAATTTTAAGAAAATTTACCAAGGCCTTCGCATGAGCCTCAAAACACAACAGTAAAGCTAGCATAGAAATCTTCGATGGCGTCTGCCCTAGCTGTTCGACCATGTTGTAGTCGCTTCTCTTTATAATTTTTAGAATTTCTTCCATCTCCTTTTTTGAGGCTTCCGGGATAGATACTGATTGCACCTTCATCCGGACAGGCTCAACCATAATGCCTTTGCCCTGAGTCTCGGTCGACTCGGTGGTAGGGGTGTCAGTAGGGGTATCCACAAGAACTGCAGTAGTAGGATCAACAGGAACAGAAATAGGGATGATCACAGGACAGGTAACAATTTTCAGAGGAGCAATATCAGGGGAGAATACTCTTCCACTTCGGGTTATTTTGCTGGTTCCCGCAATGTTGCTGATGTCGGAGTCAGCCTTCTCAAAAATTGAGTCTTCATCAACCAACCAATCCTGCTTGACACCGTGATAGTAGACGTCGCCCCCATAGTTCCATGGGACAGTTTTATCTGAGGAGTATGGGATCGGCCCTGACATAGTAATTATCAGTGGATTCACTTTAGGAACAGATGTAATCCTAACGGTCTTTTGGTGGAGACCCTGGAAGGATTGGCAGAAATGGTTACTATTGAAACATCCTTGTAAGAAATGGTTGGAACGGGAGTCATTTCAAACAAAATCTCTTTGTCATCCATTAGGCGCTGGACACTTGCTTTCAATAAATGAAAACCAGTTGGTAGGGATAAATAGAGCTGGAAGCTTTCGTCACAGCCCAAAAATAAATCGGCTTTCAACATGTTCTTCTTGACAGTCAGGAGAGGAGTAACAAGTTCATCAACAGCAGTAATAAACATATCATCTTCAACAATGTTAACATAACGGCCATGCTTTGGCATAGGAGCGGTGATAACATTTGGGATCTCGGGAGCATCAAATTCAATTTATTTTGCTTCGAGAAGGTCTTGTTCTTTGTTTTTCAAAGCCCAACAGTTGTTGGTATCATGGCCTGAAATTTCTGAATGGTAAGCACAGCGAGCATTAAGATGGTAATGAGGAGATGCGGTGTTGGGATTCTTCGGGGCTTCCTTCAAAGTTACCAGATTAGATCTCAATAAATGTGGTAAGACTTGAGATATTGTCATATTAACCCGGGTAAATCGTCTTACCGGTCTTTCTGTTCTAGGCTGATTGCTCCTTTGTTGAGTAAGTGTAGGCTTAGAGATCATGACAACCCCCTACCATTGGACGACGTTCAGTTCTATCTTGATTCCTTTGAGGGTACACAACACCAACGTCTTTCTTCCCAATGAATGGTTTTCTCACGGCATTGGATGATGCGTCGTTTTGGATCTTTCCACTCTTAATCCCAACTTTCACTCTTTCTCTGATCAAGATTAATTCAGTGAAGCCTGCTGAGGAGCTTCCAATTAGATAATTGAAAAATGGACCAGACAAGGTCCCTAGAAACATATCCACTAGTCCCCTTTCAGACAGGGGAGGATGGACTCTTTCTTCTAGGTCCCTCCATTTCTGAGCGTAGTCTTTGAAACCTTCGCTTGAAACCATAGCCATAATCTAGAGTTGAGTACAGGTGGGAGAAAGGTTTGCGTTGTATTGATACTGTTTATAAAAAGTAGCGGCAAGGTCTTCCTAATTATGGATATTGGCCCTTTCCAGTTGATAGAACCAATCTAGCTGAGTCCAGGATAGACTGTCTTGAAAGAAGTGGACCCACAAATCTCTATCAGTAGTGTGAGGCTGTATTTTTCTCACATAAGATTGGAGGTGCATCTGGGACACGAAACCTCGCCGTACTTAGAAAATACTGGTGCCTTGAATTTTGGTGGTATAACAATCCCAGACACCAATCCCAGCTCTTCAAAGTCTAGCCCTGGCACTTTCTGAATCTCCATTGCATTTAAACGCTCTTCCAGATGTTTGTATTTGTCGTCAACTGGGGGATACTGTTCCTCGAAGTAATCCTCTTCTTCTTCCTCTTCAGATTCTGGCTGGGCAATCACTTCCCTGCCTTTCCCTTCTTGATTATCCTTTTCACCAGATGATATTGCAAAGTCTAGGGTCTGTCTGTCTGGCCCTGGGAACCTTCTTCCTAAATTGAGAACACCAGCTGCTTTCTTTGCTTTCTTCTTCTTTTCTTCGATCAGCAAAGTTTACAAATCCTCTTGTCCTTTGGCTAGAGTCAAGAACATTTGTTGAAACTGAGCATTCTGCGCCTGGAGATCTTTCACTGTCTGATCAAGATCTATCTTACTGAAATAAACAATAGAAAGATAAGGAGACTTGTGGTAAGAAACCTGCTTATTTTATGATGAATGAAGATGCATATGCAATGATTTCAAGGAATTTAGAGATTTAAATTTGCTTTAGACAAAAAGAACACATGTCATATTAATAAATCAAAGTTTGAGTACATCATGCCTCTTTAGGCTTACAATGAAAGAAATGGAAATACAAAATCTAAGACAAAAAAGTTGAGCGCATCCTCTTTGGTACGATGTAGGCGTTCAGAACCCGCTCCTTACGAAGCTGCTTGGTGAGTTCCAGAACCTTCTTCTTACTGGCGTAGAATTGGGCCTTAAAAGTGTCTCGCTCCCTGTGATACGGTGGGAGAACTGACTTGGATGTTTTGCGTTTGATCATAAATGTTGCGGTTAGCAAGAGTCGCCACCGACTTTTCTTTTATCCAAAAGGAAAGGTGAAAAAGCACGGGAAAGACCTTTGAGATTGTTTCTTGAGTTTGGGGGGTAGATTATGAAAAGGGAAGGTATTAGCACCCCTTTCATCCATGGTTTTCCATGGGCTCTTAGTTACTTGCTAGATCACTTGCTTTTTGTTTTAAATTGTGCTTTGTGTGGTTTTTGAAAGTATTTTGTAAAGATGCCATCGTTTAGGCAAACTTTGTAATGATTCTCGTTCGTAAGAATGTATACAAAGTGTTTATCTTTTTGAAAATGTTTTCAAGTTTGAAAGATGTTTTTGAAAGTGTTGGTGTTTGTTTTGAAAATAGCAAGGATGTTTTTGGTTTGAAAGTGAACAAGTAACTATGAACACTCTACCTACTCAAAAGTCTCTCATGTTTATTTCCTCTTTTCTTTGACATTGTTATCTTACCATTGATTTGGTAAGTAACCCTATCTTTGGATGTAAACGGGATGGGCATGGGTCATCGTATAACCATGATTAGCAATGTTGCAAGGTATATTAGCATCTTTCTTTAGGGACTAAGATCATTTTGAAAAGGCAACATAGATAGCATCATCGAGGGACTATGATCTTGTATTTTTGCTTGTGTTTGCTAAGATACCTTACATGCATAATATGGCCATTTTTATAAGACAACCAAATGGATGTTACCGTAGGGGTGCTTGTGTGCAAGTGTATTGATTTTCATGCTTTGTTTAGTCTTTGATTAGGGTTTGCTACTTGTTGATTTTATCTTCTCATACAAACCCTAATTACTAGCATTTATATAAAGTGATAAATTGCGAAAAGTTAAATTACTACACTATTACATCATTAGGGGGGGGGGGGGGGGGTACAAATTTACAAATAGGGATTGCAAGAAAATTAAACCTAATTATCTATTACAACCATATTGAATATTATACAAAATTGAAAAATAAAATTGCAAGAATATAAATGGAAAAAAGAAATGATTTTTGTTGTTTTCATGAAAGGGTTTAGTTTTGACCTAAATAAAGGGAATGATTAATCAAAATTAAATAAAATTAACTTAAACTAATTAAGAAAAGAAATTAATTTGAAAAGGATTTTTAGGGTTTTTTTATGAAAAGGTTTTAAATTAATGAAAATAAAATGAAGATTAATTAATTAAAATAACCTAAGTTCTAAATTAATTTTAACTAAGAAAATAAAATAAAATATTAATTTAACCTAAGTCTAAAGATTAATCATTTAAGAAAAAAAGAAATTAATTTGTTTTAAGAAAATATTTTTTAGTCTTTTTGTTTTATGGAGAAAATAAAATATATAAGTACAAATAATAAATAAAAAATAAATTTGGATTTTTATGATTTATGAAAATAATAATAGTAATAATAATAATAATAATAATATTATCAATAATAATAATAATAATAATAAAGAAAAATAAAATAAAAATAAAAATGTAAAGAAAAGTCAGGGGGTTAGAAAATGAAACAGGGAGTAAAATAAGCAAAAAAGATTAGGCCCAACAAAGGGGAGCCCAATGCTGCAAAAGTCAAAGAAAACTGTAAAATGTGAAAAATAAAAAGCAAAAGGCAGCGCTGGGTCTTGAACCAGTGGCCTTGAGGTTACCAGCGTGCTGTCTTACCACTAGAGTGGCTGTACATCCGTTAACTCGTGGGAACGGATAAATACATAACACAAAATGCGCCTTGATTACACTCCATCTTCAACCTCCAGCCAAAGGACCTGTATCTTCTTCATCTCTCAACAAAAATGAAAAGTTCAAACATGAAAGTTGTGGCATTTATTCCCACGAATCCAGCCATGTAAATAACTTAAGCTAACAGTAAAAGATGAATGAGAATTTTTCTGGCCCTAATTTAAAACCTAAAAATTTCAGAAAACTTCAACTCTAAAATTCTCTAAGCTCAGGCCATATAAATGCAAACTATGGATATGTACAACTTCGTGGCAATGGTATCTACATTTTATCTTCACAAATCAAACTCAAATGATGCTTGTATGAAGAGATAGAAGTTTGAAAACTTACCTCTTGCAACTGGAGTCGTGTATGGAGTTTGAGCAACCTTTGTGATGGCCTGATGATTTCTGTAGCTTGCCTGGACCTCCTTGAATGTGTTCTAACTCCTACTTTGCTTTGAGGATGGCTGAAACTCCCAGCTTAAGTCAAGTTGCAAGCTTCAATTTTGAAAATAGTGGATGATGATGGAGGAGTTACAATTAGGAAATGAGGGCCTGGATCACTTTGATATGAGGTATGAAAGGTGTTTGGATGATTAGTTTTCAAAACGCACGAGTGGAAATGAAGATGGTGAGTTTTTGCTCAAAACTGTCAAGTTTGGGCAGTTCTGTGCAGCAAGGTGCTTGGGAGGTTTTTCAGGGTGCTAGCATTCGTGTCTTATGTTTCAATATACTTGTGCATAAGTAAGGAAAATGTTAGATTACTTGAGGAGGTCAGAAGCACAAGATATAGAGTTATGGCTATGTTACTTGATTTTGAAGAAAAGTGAAAACATGGTTTCAAGGCATAGTACAAGCATGACCTAAGTTTATTGGAGGCTCTAGATATGTTGCTTTTTCCTTTGACATTGCTTATGATCATAAGGAACAAGTGCAAAGCTCTATGCATTGACTTTGTGATTAAAGCTTCTTTACAAGAATGGAATGGTTACTTTCTTCCAAAAATGGAAATGCAACTTGGGTAATGATTCAAATGCTTGGACAATGGCTCCATATGTTATGTAAACATTTAATTATGGAGTGAAAAACAAGTTTGAGGCATGCAAAGTGAAGATTATGCAGCATAGGCTTGGATTTGAATTCTTGTTCATCATGAAATGGCTTGTAATTTAAGTTTGAAAACCCTAACTTCATCTCTTCGATTCTCCTTGCTCACAAATGATCTCAAGGAGTTCTTGGACATTTTGTAAAGCTTGTAATGTGTTCTACAACCCCTATTTTAATCACTTTTTAAAAATTCCCCTTGGATTTATATGAAAAAGTTCCATGAAGTTAGGTCAAAATCCTGACCAAAACTATGGCAAAATTTCACTAAGTGTTCAATTTCAAGACCATGATTTTATGAATTAATAACTTGAGATCCAAGAATTTTTAGAAGAAGTTGTGTAAAGAAATGTTGTAGATATCATGGATATCTACAACTTTCATGTTGAAAGTTTCTTCTGAATCATCTTGCATCATGGGGAAAAATTGGCTCAAAGTTATGAAAAAACATGAAGTTTTAAACACTTAGAAAAATTTCTAAGTTAGAATACTTTGACTTTTCAAAATAAAATCTTGACTTTTTGATTTCTTGATGAATAAGTTTCATATTTTGACATGTTTTGATGAATTGTGATCTTTGACATTGAATTTTGACCAAAAAGTCAAAGTTTGACTTTTCAGTGTACTATTGACTTTTGATCAGTTGACTGAGAATTCACTATCAATTCAATTGATCTTGAGCAATGTTTTAGGTAATTCCATTAGGTCAAAAATATGAAATTGAACTCTTGAAACCATGCTTCAAACCAATTGACCATTTGCTAGGTCAAAAATCAGAAATTGCCCTTTCTTAGTCAAAACCCTAATTTTGACCATTTTGCCCTTTTGATGATTTTATCAAATTTATTGAGGAATTATGGTCCAATCTTGATCAAATGATACATATGAGTTTATAATATTGACGTGGATCAAAAATTATGAAGTATGACTGTAAATTGGCCATAGTTGACTTTTTCCCCAATATAGTTGATTTTTAGGTCAACTACTCAATTGACTGAGCAAAAGTGTGATCCAAGGCTTGAAACTTGACATGAGTAATCTCGGGGGTCCATAATGATACATGAAAGTAATATGAAGCATTGAAAGTTCAATTATCCTTGTGCAATCTCAAACCCTAATTTTGGTCATCAGTGCTTAAGGAGGTGTCTTGAGCTGATCAATCCTAGTGCAGTCTTGAACCAAGAGAGATCTTTGTGAGAAAATATTTGATAAATGAGAGGGAAAATTTTGGTGTACAAAAGCTGCCCGTGTTCAATCTTCTTAAACCTGAAGAGTTAGATTGGCGGATCCGCCATTCGTGACTTGAAGGTGAAAGATGATTGAACACTAGAGTGCCCAAAAATTTGCACTCGAAGATGGATGGTGGATGGGCTTATAGATGCCATTTGGAGAAATGTTGGTAAACACTAGAAGAAGTATCAACACAAATCTTTTGTTGATTTATACTAAAACTTGATGTTTTACCTGTGAGAAAAAGAGTTAGTAAAATGTAGATGCCTGCATGATGTTCACCAGATGTGGTATTATGTTAAATGCATATGGTATGTACATGCTATGATGTATGAATGTGAGATGTATGTTTTTGTCCGGGAAAATAAATCCCTGACTGCTGCTGAGGAAATTCTGGGGGGTTGAATCCCTAATTGCCGTTGGGGATGAAGAATATGCATATCTTCAAACTTTGTTGAAAGGATGCTTTCATTGGAGAATATCTCTTGAACGCCAACTGTTATATGGTCGGATCCAGGCTTCACAATTTGCTGAGGATGAAGTAGTCAACTTCTATCTGGTCGGATCCAGGCTTCACGGTAACTTACTGGGGGAAGAGACGAATTAACTATTATCTGGTCCGATTCTAGGGTTTGCAGAAATTTTTTCTTGAAATTGAATAGTTATCTGGTCGGATCTAGGCTTCACAACAACTTGCTGGGGATGCAGAAGTTAATTGTTATCTGGTCGAATCCAGGATTTGAAGTAACTTGAAGTGGTAACTACTATCTGGTCGGGTCCAGGTTTCATGTTTTTTTTTGGAAAGTTGTACTATTATCTGGTCGAGTCCAGACTTCATAGTGTCTCTCTGGGGATCATAGTTGGTTGTTATCTGGTCAGGCTCCAGGTTTCACAATAAACAATTTGAAAAACTGTCATCTGGTCGGGTCCAAGCTTTGCATATTTCTGAGGTTGATGAGGTCAATTGCTATTTGGTCGGGTCCAGGTTTCACAATAATCTGTTTGGGGATTTAGTTGTTATCTGGTCAGTTTCCAAGTTTCACAACGAATCTTTGAGGGTAATTGATATCTGGTCGGATCCAGGCTTCACAACAACTTGCTTGAAAAGATGAAATTGAAAACTGATATTTGGTCGGATCCAGGTTTTACAGTAATTTGTTGGGGCAGAGGCAAACTCTAATGGGGAAAAGAAGTTAAACCTTTGTCGGGTTGAGTCCAGGTTCTTCTATATCTTTGAAGAGTTAGACTATTTTCTGGTCGGGTCCAGGTTTCATAGTATCTTGAAATTGAGATCAACTTTTATCTGGTCGGGTCTATGTTTCATATACTCAAACTGTTATCTGGTCGGGTCCAGGTTTCAGTAATTCACTAGGGATAGTGGCAAACTCTACTGGAGAAGAGGAGTTTTGCTAATGATTTTATAGTGATTAAACTGCTATCTGGCGGCCCATGCTTCGGCAATTGAAGAAGTCAAACTATTATCCGGTCGGGTCCAAGCTTCAGTAGTAACTTGAAAATTATGCTAATATCTGGTCGGGTCTAGGCTTCATAGTATCTTTTTGGAAATAGTAAAGGCTTTGCTGACGTTTTTTTTGGGATCAGGGGTTGTGGCCCTATGATTTTCAATAATCTAAAAGGAAAATTCAAACTGGAGAGTGTATACTCAGTCGGGTAGGACAAACTCATCTTGGGGAGGATACACTCTGCTGGGGGGATATACACAGCTGGGGAATAACGGGCTCAGCTGGGGAGGATGGAATATGCCGGGGGAATACAGATTGGGGAGGATGTACCTGTTGGGGAAATAGAACTTGTTGGGGAAATGAGTTTTTTTTAGGAAGAGATCCACGAGGCTTCAACTTGTAAAAATTGACTTAGTTGGAGAGAGAGCTTCCAAGAGATTGAGACTCTGGTCGGGAATTATCCTATGCAAAGAGACTTTGTAGGCAACTCCGCTGAGGAAAGGTTTATTGTAGCCGTCCTTGTGGGATAATGCTAATGAAATAACTCTGTGGGGATATTCCATATTCATTAAAGAGGTTCCTGTTACTGCTTAGGTCATATGTGCCAAACAGTTTTAATTATGTTCATATGCATATGTTCATTCAATTTTAGTCATTGGACAAATTTGTATTCAAAACAAAGACATAAATTTTGCACTTCAAAGTATATTTGTATTGATATTTTGCCCATGCATATGCGTTTTTGTACAGAGAGACGGAGATCCCAGTGAGAGGAAATCGTTGAAAGGAAAACAAAATTGAGAATGAAAACAAATAGCCATGTGAAATAATCTCATTTCATTCCAACTCTACTATTGCCCCAATGTCTTTGAATGTCCCTTGCCGTTGATAGAAGTTGATTGTATTGATCTTGGACCGTTTGAACTTGGACCTTGGTGATAAAATTGTCTGTGTTGATTCCACGGGACATAGTTATATGCTTTTAATCCTTAACTTTTTCCTGGACCACCCTTTCGGGTTTTTAGCCCACTAGGATACCCTTTTTTATCCAAGTCGCCCTTTCGGGTTTTCAACTTGCCGGGTGTATAATCTTTTGCATATATCCCTAATTTTTGCCCAAACCTTTTGGTTTTCCGGGATGCCCTTATTTTGCCTAGGTGTGTCAACCTAACGATTCTCTTATGCGTAGTATTTTTTAATTATGTCTGTGTTTATGAGATGTGGGAAATCTTCACCATCCATGGTAGTCAGCATCATGGCACCGCTAGAGAAAACTCTCTTGACAACAAATGGCCTTTCATAGGTGGGAGTCCATTTGCCTCTGGGGTCTCCTTGTGGTAGAATGATGCATTTTATCACCATGTCACTAACTTGATATACTCGAGGCTTGATCTTTTTGTTGAAAGCCTTGATCATCCAATTTTGGTACGCCTGACCATGACAAACAACAGCTAATCATTTTTCGTCAATCAAATTCAGCTGATCCAATCTTGTTTGAATCCACTCGTCTTCGCCTAGGCCTGCCTCATTCATAATTCTCAGTGAGGGAATCTGAACTTCCACTGGCAAAACAACTTCCATGCCATAGACTAGAGAAAAGGGAGTTGCTCCAGTTGATGTTCTAGCTGAAGTACGATAGCCATGTAGAGAAAACAACAACATCTCATGCCAATCCTTATAGGTTACTACCATTTTCTGCACAATCTTCTTGATATTTTTGTTGGCGGCTACGACTGCGCCATTCATTTTAGGTCTATACGGAGAGGAATTGTGATGCTTGATCTTAAACTGAGTGCAAAGCTCAGTGATCATAGCATTGTTGAGTTTAGTCTCGTTGTTGGTGACGATCCTTTCAGGAATACCTTAATGGCAGATAAGGTTGTGTCTGATGAATCTGGCTACCACATTCTTGGTGACTAAGGCAAATGAGGTGGCTTCGACCCATTCGGTAAAATAGTCGATAACAACAAGAATGAAGCGATGTCCGTTGGAAGCGGTGGGCTTGATCTCTCCAAAGATGTCAATGCCCCACATTGCAAATGGCCATGGAGCGGTCATGACATTCACAGGGATATGAGGCACATGGACCTTATCAGCGTAGATTCGGCATTTGTGACAAGTCCTTGAATGTTGATGGCAATCAGTCTCCATCGTTGACCAATAGTAACCGACTCTTAAGATTTTCTTAGCCATCGTATGTCCACTTGAATGAGTACCTAAGAGACCATCGTGCATTTCTTCCATGATCTCCTCTGCCTCCTTCTTGTACACACATCGGAGTAGAGTTGAATCATGGTTGCATTTGTATAATATCCCGTTACTTAGGAAGAATTTGGCTGCAAATCTTTGCAAGAACTTTCTGCCATTGATAGATGCCCCCTCTGGATACTCTTATGCTTCAAGGTATCTCATCACCTCATGGTACCATGGCTTTTGCGCATCAGTGTCAAGCTCATAACAATATGCAGGTTCATCGAATCTTTCAATTGTTATCATAGGGGATTCGTTGTCCCATCTGACCTTGAACATTAAAGACACGGTTGCCAAAGCTTCAGCCAACTGGTTTTCTTCCCTAGGGAAGTGCTCGAAAGTGATCTCTTCGAAGTAAGGAATTAGGGATAGCACAAGTTCCTTGTAAGGGATAAGATTAGGGTGTTTATTGTCCCAATCTCCTTTTACTTGGCTGGTCACTAGGGAGGAATCCCCGAACACATCCAAATGCTTGATCCTTAAGTCAATAACAGCTTTCAGACCTAAGATGCATGCTTCATACTCGGACATATTATTTGTGCAATCGAAGCATAGTCTGGAAGTGAAAGGAGTGTGGAAACCTTCAGGAGAGATGATCACATCACCAATTCTGTTACCTAAGGCGTTGGAAGCCCCATCGAACACCATAGTCCATCGGGATCCTTGTTCAGGCCCGTCATATGGTCCAGGTTTCGCACATTCGGTTATCAGCATAATGCTCTCATCAGGGAAGTCGAAGTTCATTGACTGATAATTATCCATAGCTTGATGGGCCAAATGATCTACTAGTACACTTCCTTTGATGGCCTTTTGAGTCATGTATTGAATGTCGTACTCAGTCAAGATCATTTTCCATCTGGCTACCCGTCCGAAAAAGGCAGGTTTCTCAAAGATGTACTTGATTGGGTCCATCTTAGAAATCAACAGAGTTGTATGAGTCAACATATACTGTCTTAGCCGGAGAGCAGCCCATGCCAGAGCGCAACAAGTTTTCTCGAGCAGTGAATATCTGGTTTCACAGTCGGTAAACTTTTTGCTCAGGTAATAAATAACATGCTCTTTTCGGCCAGACTCGTCATGTTGGCCCAAAACACACCCCATAGAATTCTCTAATACTGTCAAGTACATGATCAAGGGTCTTCCTTCAACTGGAGGCATGAGAATAGGAGGTTCTTGTAGGTATTCTTTGATTTTATCGAAGGCAGCTTGGCATTCATCGTTCCATCTGACTACCTGATCTTTCTTCAAGAGTTTGGAGATTGGCCCACAAGTAGCAGTCAAGTGAGATATGAAACGAGTAATGTAATTGAGACGACCTAAGAATCCTCTAACTTCCTTTTAAGAATGTGGGACCGACATTTATTGGATGGCCTTTACCTTGGCAGGATCAACTTTAATGCCTTTATTGCTGACAACAAAACCTAGAAGCTTTCCAGATCGTACTCCAAGCGTGCACTTGTTAGGGTTTAACCTCATCTTGTACTTCTCCAGCCTCTCAAATAATATTTACAGGTGATCGAGATGTTCTTATTCGGTTTGTGATCTGGAAATCATATCATCCACATACACCTCTATTTCATGATGAATTATGTCATGAAACAAAGCTACCATAGCCCTTTGATATGTTGCCCCTGCATTCTTTAATCCAAACGGCATGACCTTGTAGCAGAAGGTGCCCCATTGCGTAACGAAAGTAGTCTTCTACATGTCTTCGGGAGCCATCATTATTTGATTATAGCCTGAGAAGCCATCCATGAAAGAGAAGACTTTATGCTGAGCAGTATTATCAACTAAGACGTTAATGTATGGTAGAGGGAAGTCATCCTTAGGGCTCACCCTATTCAGATCCCTATAGTCTGCGCACATGCGAACCTTTCCGTCTTTCTTCGGCACTGGCACCACATTAAAAACCCATTGGTGATAGGATGTCACAGCTAAGAACCCCGCATCAAATTGTTTCATCACTTCAGCTTTGATCTTTTCAGACATATCAGGCCTCATGCGACAAACCTTTTGTTTGACAGGCTGATAGTCTTCTTTTGTCGGCAGGCGATGAACTACGATGTCAGTATCCAACCCAGGCATATCTTCATAAGACCAAGCAAATACTTCCACATAATCATGAAACATCTGAACCAACCTGCTCTTGACACTGCTTTCCAAATTAGCACCAATCTTTATTTCCTTCTTATCTGACTCAGTACCCAGGTTGATAACTTCAACTGACGCTTCGTGCGGTTGAATAGATTTTTCCTCTTGTAATAGAAGTCTGGCTAGTTCTCCCGGTATGTCACAATCTTCCCCCCCTTCATCTTCGGCTTGGTTGATAGGACATTCAAAGTCATAGTCGGCAATAGTAGAATCATTGGCAATAAGATCCAGAGTGGATATGGACCTGCAAGAGTGTGTGTGTGTGTGCATGTAAGGTACATGGATATTTTTTTGAAAAATATATTTCCAAGAAAAGAAATACAATGAACATAAATATTTGAATGCAAAAGAGTCCAATATACTGAATGATCATATGATTAGATGAATATAAATAAAACCCTTGACAAATGGACCAAAGTACCCCGAGCCAGGCAAATGGCTGAAAAGTCAATGTTAAAATATTACAGACAACATGTTCTTGAATTGAAAGAAAAACAATAACAAGTATGTGATACGGTGGGAGAACTGACTTGAGGTTTTTGCGTTTGATGCAGTTAGCAAGAGTCACCACCGAATTTTCTTTTATCCAAAAGGAAAGGTGAAAAAGAACATGAAAGACCTTTGAGATTATTTCTTGAGTTCGGGGGGTAGATTATGAAAAGGGAAGGTATTAGGACCCTTTTCATCCATGGTTTTTCATGGGCTCTTAGTTACTTGCTAGATCACTTGCTTTTGTTTGAAATTGTGCTTCGTGTGGTTTTTTGAAAGTATTTTGTAAAGAGGCCATTGTTTAGGAAAGCTTTGTAATGATTCTCGTTCCTAAGAATGTATACAAAGTGTTTGATCTTTTGAAAATGTTTTCATGTTTGTAAGAGGTTTTGAAAGTGTAAGTGTTTATTTTGAAAATAGCAACGATGTTTGTTTTGAAATGGAGAAAGTAATTAGGAGCATTCTACCTACTCAAAAGTCTTTCATGTTCATTTTCCTTTTCCTTTGACATTATTATCTTACCATTGATTTGGTAAGTAACCCTATCTTTGGATGTAAACGGGACGGGCGTGGGTCATCGTATAGCCATGATTAGAAATGTTTCAAGGTATCTTAGCATTCTCTTTTAGGGACTAAGATCATTTGAAAGGCAACTTAGATAGCATCATCGAGGGAATATGATCTTGTATTTTGCTTTATTTTTTCAAAGATACCTCACATGCGTAATATGGCCATTTTGTAAAGGCAACCAAGTGGATTTACCCTAGGGGTGCTTGTGTGCAAGTTGTGATACGGTGGGAGAACTGACTTGAGGTTTTGCGTTTGTTTTCGCAAATGTTTCGGTTGAGCAAGAGTCGCCACCGACTTTTTATTTTATCCTAAGGAAAGGTTAAAAAGCACAGTAAAAAACCTTTGAGATGTTTTCTTGGGTTCGGGGAGTAGATTATAGAAAGGGAAGGTATTAGCACCCTTTCTATCCATGGTTATCCATGGGCTCTTAGTTACTTGCTTAGATCAACTTGCCTTGATTTTCAATTGTTTGAAATGGTGCTATGTGTGTGGGTTTTGAAAATGTTTTGAAAAGAGGCCAACGTGGTGGCAACCTTTATAATGATCCATGTTGGGATGTATATAAAGGTGTATGTCTTTTGAAAAGTTTTCAATGTTTTTGAAAGTTGTTTTGAAAATGTGTTGTGATGTGTGTTTTGAAAAATAGGCAAGTGTTTTTGTTTTGCAAGTTGGCAAGTAACCAAGAGCTATCTACCCTAAATTTCTCAAAGATATTTGCTATGTTTTAACCCTTTTAACAATTTTGTTCCACCATTGCATTTGGTGGACAATCTTGTGTTAGGATGTGAACGGGACGGGCGCGGGTCATCGTTTTAGACCATAATTGCAATGGTGCCAAGTATCTTTGGGCAATTTTTCCTTTAAGGGACTTGATCATTTTTTAGGCAACTTTTGAAAGCGTCATCGAGGGACTATGATCATTTGATTGTTTTGTTTTTGCCAAAGATACCTAACATGCAATATGGCCCATTATTGAAGGCAACAAGTGGAATACCCTAGGGGTGCAAGTGTGATTGGTGTTGTCCATTTTCATGCTTGATTATCTTGAAGTTAGGTCAAACTACTTTGGTTAATTGATTTGCATACAACCCTAATTCTAACATGGCATATTTAGAAAGCTTGTAAATGCGAAAAATAAAGTTCCTAAGTTATTACAACACAATATATGGGATGGGGGGTACAAATGTTCAAATGGGGGTATTTTGACAAGAATTAAAACCCTAGACTATTACAACAAATTGGAATTTTGCAAGGTATTTATTTACATAATACTCAAATGAAATAAAATAAATATGTAAAAATGCAAAAAGGTTTTCATATGTATGTGAAAAAATGTTTATCATATATTAAATAAATAAAAATAAAAATTAATGTATTTTTGGTATTTTTATGGATCTAGGGTAAAACCCTAATTTTATAAATAAAAAGTATTTATTATATAATATATGTAATATTTCTTAATTATGTACAAAAAAAAAATAAATGAGAAGTATATTTGTCAAAAAGGTATTTTTAATGTTAAATATTAATAAAAATAAAGATGTATATATTTTGGTATTTTTATCCTAAATATCCTAATAAATATATAAATATTTATATTATATGATAAATATATTAAATATATACAAAAATAAAATATTTAATATTTACAAAAAAAGTATATTTTCATAAAATATTTTCAAAAGATAAAATAAAATAAAAATCAGAAAATAAAATGTATTGGTATTAATTTTAGTATTTTTTAAATAAAAGATATTATGTATTATTTATGTACAAACATCAATTTAAACAAATAAATGCCTAATAAATATAAAAATGGTGTGAAAAATATTTTTTATATTTTTAATATTATGAGAAAAAATAAATAAGTCAGAAATAAAAAGAAAAGTCAAGAAAATGTCTCAAATAAGCACAATGGGCCAAGGGGGTTCGAAAGTAACAAAAGGGTGCAAATAAGAAAAATGAAACAAAGCCCAGCCCAAAAGACCTTCTTCAACCTCTGGCCAGAATTTGTCAAAAAAACGCACGCCTCCTACACTGATTCAAACATCTGGATTCCTGGACTTTTAGCACAAACTTACAACATAAAAAATGTTAAGCATCAAGCCACGATTCTGGACATATAAAGAACTCATCCTAACTCTCAGAAACGAGAGAGAATTTCTCCATTCCCAATTCCTGACCTAGTTTTTGTTCCATGTTCAGACATCAAATTCTCATAGCACACATAACATAAATGAAAACTAATTATATGGGCATGTTCAGGGCCATGAATGTGACATAAATTCTTCACAAATCTAAACCTAACAATGCCTGGATAGAGAGATACAAGTTCATGAACTTACCTGTTCAGTTGGGATCGTGTGCAACAATGGAGATGTTTACAAGGCAAGGTAATGATTTGTATAGCTTCCTTGATGTCTCAGGATGCTATTCCAACCTTTAGTTTACTTGGAAACCAAGAGAATCGTGCTATGGTACTTCAACTGCAAAACAGAAAAATGAAAATGGTGATGTTAGCTAGGGATGTTACAGGTCGTGTTTAGGGCTTGGAACAGTTTCAAGGGATGATGTGGGATGTGTTTGAAGTGGTTTCAGCAAGAATGTACGAATGGATTGAGTTATGGAACTCAATCTGCAGCAGGTACCCTGTTTTGGCAGTTCTATGGGGTTTCTGTGTTTGAGAAGGCAATGGAGATGGTTGGCTCGTGTTTTAGGTCAGGGTGATTGATTAGAATGTGTGTAACAAGTTTGCTTAAGTTGGTTTTTGCTGAGATGAGAGTTGTGAGTTGTTATGCAATGTTTCTTCAACTTTAAGCAACAAAGTGTCAAGTGGTTTTCTAGACTGATGGAGGCCCCTCTAATGTGCTGCTAAGCTTGCCCTTGATCAGTGGGATTAGTCTAATAACTTGTGCCAAGGAGATTTGCTGTGTACCTCTTGATTTGCTAATTGACATAAAGTTCTACTTTTGCAAAAATGGACATTATGCTTTTTCTATTTATGGCTTAGTTTTGCATACAATGCTTGAACACACAAAATAAGGTCTTGGCACAATGAGTTAGCATTAAATTTATGAGTGAAAAAGGGATATAGGACCTGTAATCAAGGAATGCAAGCTGAGTTCAAAATTGCCTAAGTGTATGAACATGAAAATTGGCCATAACAAAAGTGAGTTTTTTTCAACTTGCCAAATTTGATTCTCCCTAACCATGAGGTTGTTCGATGAGTTCTTGGACATTTTTGAAAGATTGGAATGTGTACTACAATCCATCTTTGAAATGCAAATTGAAATTCCAAGTGGAAGCATGTGAAAAATGGTCTTGAAGTTAGGCAAAAATCCTGCCTAAAATAGGTCAAATTTCTCTAAGTTAAGAATGGTTTGGTACCCTTGTTCCAAAAATTGTAACTTGAGCTACAAGCTTCTTTTGAGGAAACTTTGTGAATCAAAGTTATAGATTTTGCAATGGACTACAAATTTCATGTTTGGACTTTTCCTTGAATCCAAATGCATCTTGATGAGAAAGTGGGACAAAGTTAGGAAAAAATTAGGGTTTTTCATAACTTAGAAAAATTCTAAGTTATGAAAAATCTTCATTTCAAACCCTAATTTGCAATTCTTGATTTCTTGATGAACAAGTTTCATGATTTGGCCTGTTTTGATGAAAAATGAATCTTGACACTTGATTTTAACCAAAAAGTCAAAGTTTGACTTTTCAGTATACAGTCAAAATTGATCAATTGACTGGAAAATTCAACTGTCAATCTTGTGCATTTGGGATCTTTTGAACTTGTTGAGTATGTCAAGACAATTCCATGGGGTCCTTGAGTCCATATGTGAGCTTGTTTTGCCATTGGCTAGGTCAAACAGTCAAAAATTGCCTCTGTGCAGTCAAAACCCTAAAAATGACCATTTTGCCCTTTTGGTGATCTGATCAAATTTCTTGTGGAATTGTGATCCAAACATGATCAAATGGTCCATATGAGTTCATAATGTTGATGCGGGTCAATTTTCATGAGATTTGACTGTCAATTGGCCACAGTTGACTTTTTCCCTAATACAACTGATTTCTAGGTCAACTGTCCAATTGATTGGGCAAAATTTGGAATCAAGACTTGAAACTTGGTATGGATAAACTTGGGAGTCCAATATGAAGCATGAAAGTCTTCTTAGGCATTTTAGGTCAAAATATCTTTGTGCAAACACAAACCCTAATTTGGGTCAACAGTGCTAGGAGAAGTCTTGCAGAGGAAACCCTAACTGGATCTTGAGCTTCAAGGGTCTTGTGATGAGAAAATGTTGAGAAGATGGGAGGGCAAATTTTGGGGTACAACAGTTGCCCCTGTTCAATCTTCTTGAACCTGAAGAGTTAGATTGGCAAGTTTGCCTTTCGTGACTCGAGGGTAAAAGGAGATTGGACACTAGAGTGCCCGGAAATTTGCACTCGCATGTTGGAGTATCAGCAAATGTGATGTCGGGAATGGGATTATAGATGCCATTTGGAGAGATGGTGGATAGGGAGATGGGCTTATAGATGCCATCTGAAGGCGTGACAGAATCTTGTCGGGAATGGGCTTATAGATGCCATTTGGAAGTGTTGATCGCATAAGAGATTCCTTAGCGAGAACTTGTGTACTTTGAGAAAGACAAATGTTTTCCTGGCTTGTTACATGTATTGATCTTCAATCTCTTCATGCAGACATGCCCTGGCTAGATACAGGTGTCGAGTCTACAATCGGTTGCTCGCAGATATGCCCTGGCTAGATACAGGTATCGAATCTAGAATTAGTCGTCAACAGATATGCCCTGGCTGGATACAGGAATCGAATCTTCGAACTCTTCAGATGTGCCCTGGCTAGATACAGGAATCGAATCTTCGAACTCTTCAGATGTGCCCTGGCTAGATACAGGAATCGAATCCGGAATTGTGACAGTTGATAGATATGCCCTGGCTGGATACAGGAATTGAATCTTCAAACTCTTCAGACGTGCCCTGGCTAGATACAGGAATCGAATCCGGAATTGTGATAGTTGATAGATATGCCCTGGCTGGATACAGGAATCGAATCTTCAAACTCTTCAGACGTACCCTGGCTAGATACAGGAATCGAGTCTGGAAATAGTCGTCAACAGATATGCCCTGGCTGGATACAGGAATCAAATCTTCAAACTCTTCAGATGTGCCCTGGCTAGATACAGGAATCGAATCTGGAAACTGATCACTCACAGATGTGCCCTGGCTAGATACAGGAATCGAATCTGGAATTGTGACAGTTGAAGGTAGTTGTCTTTTGGGTTGTCTTTTTCCTGAAAAGGCAAAACATCAGTTGTATGCAATGTCATGATGTATGACATGCATGATGTCATGACGTTCAAAATGAGATAGTGTTGTATGCACTTTATCATGTATGTAAGCAAGATGTATGAAATGTTTATGAATGTATTTTCGTCTAGGAAAATAAATCCTTGACGATTGGCTGGGGAATTAAATCCTGGGCTGACGTTGAAGAGTAAAGTTCTTCGCTTCCGCTAGGGATTATGTTTGCAAGAATACACCGGTAAGAGAAGATGACTCCGTTGGGGAATAAACTTGTTGGAGAGATTACTCTGAGGGGAAATACTCTGGGAAGAGATACTTCGCTGAAGTTTTGATGAGAGCTCCGCTGAGGATCTCAATGATGGACTCCGCTGGGGATAACCATGATAACTTCCGCTGGGGATTGTGTTGATAAGTTATGTTGGGGAACTTTGATGAACTCCGCTGGGGATAGGAAGAACTCCGCCGAGGGCGATCTTTCGTGGTAATTAGCTGTGGATAACCCAGTTATAAGCCCTTGTGAGGAATAACTTTGAATAAAGCTCGGGAGAGACGTCCTTACTCTACAGGGGATGAGCTTCCAGAATCTACTGGGGATAAGCTTCAAGACCTGATGGGGATATGAATTCCACTTTCCTGGGGAAACCTTCAGACTGTACTGGTAAATGGCTCCACTGGGGTGTCTGTATTCCGCCGGGGAATAATCTTAGATCAAGACTGCCGGGGATGCTTGCTGATGAATGCCTATACTCCACTGAGGAATGTTGATATCTTCCTTTAGGCTGGCCGCAGACTAACTCTGCTGGAGGAGAGTATTGCTGACTTGCTAGGGGAACATGGTGCCTATTGTAGGGATGATGATAGACTAACTCTTCCTGGGGAGAGTATTGCTGAATCTTGTCCTACTCTGTGGGGAGTTTGAGATAACTTGGTCACATTCTTCAGTTGGACCTATCTTGGTACCTTGGCGGACAAAGCAACTAGACTGCCTGGACAATTCTACATTGCCCCTATTTCTGATGTCACTTGTAATTAGTCTTTTGTTTCATATGCAAGTATTTATGAATTAGCAATTTAATGTCAAATGCATATATCAAAAATGAACATTGGACGTTCTTCGCAAGACAAAACAGAAAAAAGGAAAAACAATTGGCAATTTGTTTGGAAAAGTGAACTTGTATTGATTTTGAAATTTGCCTGTAAATAGGCGTTTTTTTTTGTACAAGAGGCTGACGTCCTAGTAAGAGAACGCCGCCAAGTAACATAAAGTTTATACAATTTTGAAAGGAAACAAAACAGCTATGTGAACAATATTCCCACTGGGTTCCAACTCTGCTATCGCCTTTATGTCTTCAAGCGTCTCATCACTTTGCTGCTTAGTTGAAGATGAAGCTGATTGATCAATGCCGAAGTCTGAGCCCGATAGTTGATGCCGAATTCTGGATGCAAGGTGATCCAATGAGATATAGTGTTACGCTTTATCCCTAACTTTTTCCTGGGCCGCCCTTTCGGGTTTCAGTCCACCGGGATACCCATTTTTGCCCAAGCCGCCTTTTCAGGTTTTCGACTTGCCGGGTGTACAAATTTTTTCATTTCATCCCTTATTTTTGCCCGAACCCTTTTGGTTCGCCGGGAAGCCCTTATTTTTGCCTAGGTATGTCAACCTAGCAGGTCTTTTATTCATGCGTAGTATCTTTTTACTATGTCTGCATTGGCGGGGTGAGGAAGGTCGTCACCATCCATGGTGGTTAGAATCATGGCTCCTCCTGAGAACACCTGTTTAACCACAAATGGCCCTTCGTACGTAGGGGTCCATTTGCCCCTGGGATCACTTTGAGGAAGGATGATGCGTTTGATTACCAGATCCCCAACTTGATACTCTTGTGGTCTGACTTTCTTGTTAAATGCCCTGATCATCCGTTTTTGGTACGTCTGACCATGACAGATAGCGGTGAGTCTATTTTCGTCAATTAGGTTTAATTGATCAAGTCGAGTCTGTATCCAGTCATCTTCACTCAAGTCTGCATCCTTCATTATCCGGAGAGAGGGTATCTGGACTTCAATTGGCAAGACTGCCTCCATTCCATAGACCAAGGAAAAGGGTGTTGCCCCGGTTGACGTCCTTGCTGAGGTACGGTACCCATGAAAAGCAAATGGTAACATTTCGTGCCAATCTTTGTAGGTCACTGTCATCTTCTGCACAATTTTCTTGATGTTTTTATTTGCCGCTTCGACAACTCCATTCATCTTCGGCCGGTAGGGGGAAGAATTGTGGTGCTGTATCTTGAATTGCTCGCAGAGCTCAGTGATCATCTTGTTGTTAAGATTGGTACCATTATCCGTAATGATCCTCTCAGGTACACCGTATCGACAGATCAGGTTATGCCGAATGAACCGTGCCACGACGCTCTTGGTTACAGTAGCATAGGAGGCTGCCTCAACCCATTTTGTGAAGTAATCAATTGCTACCAAGATGAAGCGGTGCCCGTTGGATGCCGTTGGTCAGATCTCGCCGATCATATCAATGCCCCACATCGCAAAAGGCCAAGGTGCCGTCAGGACGTTCAGAGGAACCGGAGGGATGTGCACCTTATCAGCGTAGATCTGGCATTTATGACAAGTTCGAGAATGTTGGTAACAGTCGGCTTCCATTGTGGACCAGAAATATCCTGCCCGAAGGATTTTCTTTGCCATGGTGTGTCCACTGGAATGTGTTCCGAATGTACCTTCGTGTAGTTCTACCATGATCTTCTCTGCTTCAGTTTTATCCACACAACGCAGTAGAGTTGAATCATGATTTCGTTTGTAGAGAATGCCGTTGCTGAGGAAGAATTTTGCCGCAAACCTTCTCATGAACTTCTTGTCATTAACCGATGCGCCTTCGGGGTATTCTTGAGCATCCAAATATCTCTTCACCTCATGATACCAGGGTTTCTCGATTACCTCTTCGGCCTCAAGATCGCAGCAGTATGCAGGTTCGTCCAACTTCCAGATAATGATCCGGGGAGCCTCATTGTCCCATTTAACTTTGAACATTGAAGACATCGTAGCTAGTGCGTCCGCTAACTGATTCTCCTCTCTTGGGAAGTGTTCAAAAGTTATCTCTTCAAAGTGGGGAAGCAAAGTCAACACGTACTCCTTGTAAGGAATAAGATTTGGGTGTTTCGTATCCCACTCGCCTTTGATCTGATTGATCACGAGAGCGGAATCTCCGAAGACACTCAGAAACTTGATCCTTAAGTCGATCGCAGCTTGAAGACCCATGATACATGCCTCATATTCTGCCATGTTGTTGGTGCAGTTGAAACACAATCGGGCGGTGAGTGGAGTATGAGTACCTTTAGGGGATATGATCACAGCACCGATGCCGTTACCCAAAGCATTCGAGGCTTCGACAAAATGCATAAACCATCGGGATCCTTCCTCAGGTCCTTCATCCGGTCCAGGTACTTCACAGTCAATTACTACCATGATATCTTCGTCTGGAAATTCAAAGTTCAATGATTGGTAATCGTCCACAGGTTGGTGTGCCAAATGGTCTGCCAATACACTTCCCTTGATTGCTTTTTGAGTTGTGTACTGGATATCATATTCTGTCAAGATCATTTGCCATCTTGCTATTCTTCCAGACAGAGCAGGCTTTTTGAATATGTACTTGATTGGATCCATTTTTGAAATCAACAGAGTAGTGTGAGTCACCATATACTGTCTCAGCCGGCGAGCAGCCCATACCAGAGCGCAACAAGTTTTCTCGAGCAGTGAGTACCGAGTCTCACAGTCGGTAAACTTTTTGCTCAGGTAATAAATAGCGTGCTCTTTTCAGCCAGACTCGTCATGCTGCCCCAGCACACACCCCATTGAGTTGTCAAGTACTGTCAAGTATAGTATTAGAGGTCTCCCTTCCACTGGAGGCATAAGAATGGGTGGTTCTTGGAGATACTCCTTTATCTTTTCGAAAGCAGCCTGACATTCATCGTTCCAACGTACTACTTGATCTTTCTTCAGTAATTTGAAGATTGGCTCACAGGTAGCAGTTAGATGTGAGATGAATCGGGCAATGTAATTCAGTCGTCCTAGAAAGCCTCTGACTTCTTTCTCTGTCTTGGGAGTTGGCATCTCTTGTATGGCTTTCACCTTGGCAGGGTCCACTTGAATACCTTTATCGCTTACAATGAAACCTAGCAATTTTCCAGACCTCACCCCAAAGGTGCATTTGTTTGGGTTCAACCTCAGCTTGTACAACTTTAGTCGGTCAAACAGCTTCCGCAGATGGTCAAGGTGTTCTTCCTCAGTTTGGGACCTTGCAATCATATCATCGACATACACTTCAATCTCATGGTGGATCATGTCATGAAATAAAGCAACCATGGCACGTTGGTAGGTTGCCCCAGCATTTTTCAACCCGAATGGCATGACCTTGTAGCAGAAGGTGCCCCACTGAGTAATAAAGGTAGTCTTTTCCATATCTTCAGGAGCCATCTTGATCTGATTATACCCTGAAAAACCATCCATGAAGGAGAACACCTTGTGTTGAGCAGTATTGTCAACAAGAACGTCGATGTGAGGTAGGGGGAAGTCATCCTTGGGGCTTGCCCTGTTTAGATCCCTGTAATCGACACACATTCTGACCTTACCGTCCTTCTTCGGCACTGGAACCACGTTGGCAACCCACTGAGGGTAAGAAGTCACTGCTAGAAACCCGGCATCAAATTGTTTCATAACCTCAGCCTTGATTTTCTCGGACATCTCTGGGCGCATGCGGCGGACCTTCTGCTTTACCGGAGGGCAGTCTTCCTTGGTAGGCAGGTGATGAACCACAATGTCGGCATCCAAACCAGGCATGTCTTCGTAAGACCAAGCAAAGATCTCCATGTAATCATGTAGCATCTGAATCAATCGTTGTTTCACACTGAGCTCCAGATTAGCACCAATCTTGACTTCTTTTCTATCTGTCTCAGTACCCAGGTTTACTGTTTCCACTGGCTCTTCATGCGGCTGAATGGCCCTCTCTTCCTGGAGTAGCAGTCTTGCGAGTTCACCAGGCACTTCGCAATCATCTTCACCTTCGTCTTCGGCCAAGTTGATTGGATTTTCGAAGTCATAACTGGCAGTAGCAGAGCTGTTACCAGTGAGATCCAGAGTGGATTGGAACCTGTATAAGTGAGTGTGTGTAAATATAGCTATTTTGCAATATATAACACAGAAAGAAAAATAGCACAAGATTTGAAATGCAACAAACGTCCAATGTTTTGATTAATGATATATGGAAATGTCATACAAAAAGCCCTCACAAATGGAGCCACGGTGCCCCGGGTAGGACACCGAGCCAATAAAAGTTTCAACATATTGTTTGTTACAAATTGAAAACAAAAGAGTTCATTACTGCGTGACAAATGTAATAGGTGTAAAATCTTTTGCCGTCCAGTTGCTTGGTCCGTTGTTGGTTGCTGGATAGATCTAACTGTCAAATTATGCTTCCTCTACGTCCTCCTCGATAGCATTCACTCTTGGGTTGGTGATGAACACCAGAGACTTTCTGATCCTTTCCTTGCGAACAGCCCTCTGAGCCTCTGCAGTGAAGCCCAGCCCAAACTTGTCGGTCTTTTGAGTGAAGTCAGGAAGTTGACCCCAGTTTGCGCACTTGCCTTTCTCGATTACAGCCCGGGCATCCTTCAAGGAAGCCATCTTCAAAGGAAAGTCTTCTTCAACCACTGTCTCAGCTGATGCCAACGTTGGAGGTACCTCCTCAAAATGTTGAAAGGGGGTTTCAATAAACTCCTCGTCCATCTCGATATACCAGAATGAATTCAAGTGACTAACCATGTATTCCTCCTCTCCCTGCACAGTAACAATCTTCCCTTTGACAGGGTATTTGAGCTTCTGGTGTAGAGTGGATGTTACCGCCCCAGCCTTGTGAATCCAGGGTCGACCCAGCAAACAGGAATAAGATGGACGAATATCCATCACATAGAACGTTGAGTCAAAGACTTGGGAACCCACACGAATAGGAATGTCTACCTCACCATGCACCATCCTCTTAGAACCGCCGAAGGCTCTAACAATGATGTTACTAGGTTTCAATTCCAGGCCCTCACAATCCAACCGATCTAAGGCCTTCTTGGGAAAAACATTCAGGGAAGAACCGGTATCCACCAACACGTGTGCGAGAGTAGTGCCCCTGCATTCTATGGAAACATGCAGGGCATCATTGTGGTTTTTTCCCTTGGCGGTAAGGTCTGCATCCGAGAAACCCAAACCATTGTCAGCTGTCAAATTGGCCACACAGTCAGTGAACTGATCTGCAGATGTCTCTTGCGGCACATGGGCCATTTTCAGAAATGAAATCAGGGCCTTGGCGTGGGCCTCTGAGCACAGCAGCAATGATAGCATAGAGATTTTGGAGGGGGTATGCCCCAGCTGTTCAACGACATTGAAGTCACTCTTTTTAATGATTTTAAGGATTTCCTCCATCTCTTGCTGGGAGGCTTCAACAGCGGTCTTTTTTGGTGCCTCCGTCCGGGCAGGCAAATCGGTAGCAACTTCTTTGCCCCGAGCATCAGAGGACTCGGCGGCAGTAGTAAACACAGGAACTTGATTTGGAACATGCACACTTGCGGGTGTGATGATAAGAGGTTTTCAGATAACTGGTGGTGCAATGTCAGGCGAGAAAAGCCTGCCACTGCGAGTAATCTTGGCGGGACCAGTGATGTTACTGATACTGGTACCGGTGTTGAACTCCTGCTTCACTCCAAGCACATACACGTCTGCCCCATAGTGCCATGGGACAGCCTTGTCAGATTCATAGGGGAGGGGCCCCAGAACAGTAATGGTAATGGGTGCAACATACATAATTTGGACTGGCTTCCTCGGGGGAGCCTTGGTAGGATTGTTGAAAATTGTGACGACAGATACTTCTTCAGTGGAAACAAACGGAACAACGGTTTTCTTGAACAGAATTTCTTTGCTATCCATCAGGCTTTGGATGCCTGATTTCAGCAGTGGACAACCGGTAGGGATAACAACACACAGGAGGCAACCCTTGCTATAACCCGGAAATAAACCGGCTAGCAGTAGGTTCCTCTTAACAGTCAATAGAGGGGTAGCAACATCGTTCACCGAAACAGCATACAAATCTTCCTCAATGACATTTACTCTATGCTGGGGCATAGGAGCAGTTACAACATTTGGCCTCTCAGGCGCCTCAAACTGAATTTCCTTCGCATCAATAAGGTCTTGGACCTTATTTCTCAGGGCCCAGCAATCATCAATAGTATGCCCGGGGCTATCAGAATGATAAGCACAACGGGCATTTGGGTTATACTTAGGAGATGCAATATTCACGACCTTCGGAGCCTCTTTGATGGTCACCAAGTTGGTTGATAGCAGTTGCGGTAAGATTTGTGACAAGGTCACACTCAGCCGAGTGTATTGCCTTTTGGGCCTCTCACCCCTTTGTTGATTGTACTGCTGAGGAGCAGCAACAGGTTTTGAAATTACCAAGGCATTGACGGCTTGGCGGCTTTCTGGCTTAACTTGTCTTCTAGGACCATAGACGGCACTAGCTTCCTTCTTGAAAGGTTTCTTCTCAGTACTTGCGGTGGCTCCTTTCTGTATCTTTCCTGACCTGATGCCAGCTTCTATCCTTTCACCCGTCAGGATCAAATCCGTAAACCCAACGGAGGAATTACCAACCAGATGATTGAAGAATGGACCAGACAAGGTCCCTAGAAACATGTCAACCAACTCACGGTTAGTCAATGGAGGCTGCACCCTGCCAGCCAAATCTCTCCATTTTTGCGCATATTATTTGAATCCTTCGCCCTTTCCTAATGACATACCCTGAAGTTAGGTACGCATAGGAGCGAGGTCAGAATTATATTGATATTGTCTATAAAATGCGGTAGCCAAATCTTCCCAATGTCGGATACTGGTTCCATCTAGCTGATAGAACCACTCAAGTTGTGACCCCGAAAGGCTATCTTGGAAGAAGTGGATCCAAAGATTTTTGTCTGCCGTGTAAGGTTGGATCTTCCTTACGTACGATCTGAGATGCAGCTTTGGACAGGAAGCCCCGTCGTATTTGGCAAAGGCAGGCGCCTTGAACTTGTGTGGGATTACCACCCCAGAAGATAACCCTAAATCTCCGAAATCCAGCCCCGACACATTTTAAATCTCCATGGCACTCAAGCGGTCCTCTAATTGCTTGTATCTGTCAGCAGCGGGAGGGTATTGTTCGTCATTGTAATCCGTCTCGTTGTCGGAGACTGCAGGACTAGGAGCCCCTCCCCCTTGGGGAATGTCTTTCTCTGCAGAGGAAGTAGTTGGACCAGCCTCGTTATGGAGTGTATTCCCAAAACTGCGTCCAGTATTGAACAACGCAGTCCTCTTCTTCTTCTTCTTCTTTAAGAGCAGAGCCTTCAACTCTTGTTGACCTTGGGCCAGGCTCATGACCATTTCTTGAAACTGGGCACTCTGGGCCTGGAGGGCCTTGATAGCTTGCTCACTGGATGATTCTGGATTTATGATGACTGTTCAAAATAAACAGCGAAGAAGATTAAGCAACCTGTAGAAAAAGGGGTACCTGTTATGCACATGATGCATGAGATGCTATCTATGCAATGCATTCAAGGATTTTAGAAATTCACAATTGCTGCAGACAAAAAGAACGCACGTCATATTAATAAGAAAAGATTTGTTAGTACATAAATGCCCCATGGGCCAAATATTACAAAAACAACTTCTCAAGGTAAAAATACGTTGCGCATCCTCTTTGGCGCAATGTAGGTGTTGAGGGCCTCTTGCTCATGGAGTCGCCGGGTGAGCTCTAGAACCTTCTTCTCGCTGGCGTAGAAGCTGGCTTCAAAAGTGTTCCGTTCCTCCTTGAGTTGGATCCAACTCTTCTGCATCTCCTCCCACGATGTAGGCATGTCAGGATGTAGGATGGTGTAGGGAACCTCTCCTTCCTTGACGGGCTCTTTAATCACAGGGAGAACATGAGGATAAGGCATCATTAGACTCTGGGCTCGGGCTCGTACCCACTTGAGATAAGGCTCGAGAGGGATGGAGTTCTTGTGCCCCAGTGTCTTGCTATCAACCTTGTTGGGCATCCTCCAAGCTCTGATGAATCTTTGGCGAAGTCCTTGCGCATCGTTGTCGAAGTCAAAAACTAGGTCAGGAATCAACATGTCGTGAGGGCCATCTCTTCGTGCGTATCCAAATTGCCTCAAAGCTAGACAAGGGTTGTAGGTAATGCCCCCTCTAATGCCAAGTAATGGGACATTAGGAAACTCTCCACAACGATCGACGATGATGACATTTTCTCTGGACCGAGAACACCAATGTACATCAGAGTGAGTAAGAGTCATCAACCGTTGGGACCACCTTGAGCCTTGGTCATTCTTCAAGACAGATTGTGGAAGGTGCGAAATAAACCACCTTGCAAGGAGAGGAGTACAGCACATGAGAACACCCCTCTTTCTCATTGTTCGTGTGTAAAATGAGTGAAGGATGTCCCCAAGTAATGTTGGTATTGGATTTCTGGACAAGAAGATTTTGACGGCGTTGACCTCTACAAGCTGGTCAGGATTTGGGAACAAGACCAACCCATAGATAAGGAGTGCCACAATTTCTTCAAAGGCTTGTAGGTCCAATGAATTCCAACATTCTTGTGCCTTCTCGAACAAGAATTTTGCTAAGAAACCTTTGACGCCGCTTCTAGTTTCCCAATGCCCCTTTATGTCAGAAGGCTGTAGATGTAATGCTCAAGCAACATCTTCAGGATTTGGTTCCTTTTCTGTACCGTTGAAAGGTAGTTGATTAAGGATAGGAATTCTCAGGAGTTGAGAAAATTCCTCCAAAGTGGGCACCAACTGGTAATCGGGGAAAGTGAAACAGTGATGAAGAGGGTCAAAGAACTGGAATAGCACTTTCATCATGTCCTCTTCAATGTTGGTGTTGACTAAGCTGAGCAGTCTACCATGTCTTTCACTGAAGGATGAGCTTTCCGGAATCCTTGATGTGAGCTCCTTGAGTTGAGGAGAGATTCTCACAAGGTTGATTTGGATGGTTTTTCTGCGAGGAATTTCCATGACCTACAAAACAAGAACAAAGATGAAGATCTAAACCCTTGAAATGGTTAGCGAATGCATATGATGTTTTATGATGTTTATGATGTATGCACAAACATATGTACAAGCAAATCACACCAAACCCTAGTTTCAGGCTTGCATGAGGTTTCATAGGTAAGTACCCTCTTGAGTGTAGTTGGCTTAAAAACCTGTCCTATAAATAGTAACCGGGTTCTAAGGAGCTCAATATCATTGGATTGTTTTCATTGTTCATTGTTTTGGTTTAGCCACTTAACTAGCGACCAAAATATTCCAAGAAAACAACCCCCAATGAGTGTAGTATCGAGTATCTACCAACTTCGGACTGTACCAAAGCCGGTCATCTCACTACCCCTAATAAAAGGCCAAGATGGTCAAGTAAGGTTCTAGGTCATTAGTGCTTAGTGACATCACTCAGCGGCCCCGTACTCTCCTTGATTGAACTCAAGGGTTACCGGTACTCACAAATATGTCGCACTAATATAGCTATTGCTTCAACCGTGTCGGTATACCCTGCACAGTTTCCACAACGTATTGCTATCTATGAATGTTTCCCCAAATCCGGGTGTAGGATTGCAAACCCAAACAAGAGAGCCAAGATATAAAGCAATCAAATCAAACAATTTAGTCATGCAAGAGGGTGATCTAAGCCCTAAGGTTAATCCACTTTAAAAATCATCCCCAGCAGAGTCGCCAGTTCTGTGATACGGTGGGAGAACTGACTTGAGGTTTTGCGTTTGTTTTCGCAAATGTTTCGGTCGAGCAAGAGTCGCCACCGACTTTTTATTTTATCCTAAGGAAAGGTTAAAAAGCACAGCAAAAAACCTTTGAGATGTTTTCTTGGGTTCGAGGAGTAGATTATAGAAAGGGAAGGTATTAGCACCCTTTCTATCCATGGTTATCCATGGGCTCTTAGTTACTTGCTTAGATCAACTTGCCTTGATTTTCAATTGTTTGAAATGGTGCTATGTGTGTGGGTTTTGAAAATGTTTTGAAAAGAGGCCAACATGGTGGCAACCTTTATAATGATCCATGTTGGGATGTATATAAAGGTGTATGTCTTTTGAAAAGTTTTTAATGTTTTTGAAAGTTGTTTTGAAAATGTGTTGTGATGTGTGTTTTGAAAAATAGGCAAGTGTTTTTGTTTTGCAAGTTGGTAAGTAACCAAGAGCTATCTACCCTAAATTTCTCAAAGATCTTTGCTATGTTTTAACCCTTTTAACAATTTTGTTCCACCATTGCATTTGGTGGACAATCTTGTGTTAGGATGTGAACGGGACGGGCGCGGGTCATCGTTTTAGACCATAATTGCAATGGTGCCAAGTATCTTTGGGCAATTTTTCCTTTAAGGGACTTGATCATTTTTTAGGCAACTTTTGAAAGCGTCATCGAGGGACTATGATCATTTGATTGTTTTGTTTTTGCCAAAGATACCTAACATGCAATATGGCCCATTATTGAAGGCAACAAGCGGAATACCCTAGGGGTGCAAGTGTGATTGGTGTTGTCATCTTGAAGTTAGGTTAAACTATTTTGGTTAATTGATTTGCATACAACCCTAATTCTAACATGGCATATTTAGAAAGCTTGTAAATGCAAAAAATAAAGTTCCTAAGTTATTACAACACAATATATGGGATGGGGGGTACAAATGTTCAAATGGGGGTTTTTAGCCCACTAGGATACCCTTTTTTATCCAAGTCTCCCTTTCGGGTTTTCAACTTGCCGGGTGTATAATCTTTTGCATATATCCCTAATTTTTGCCCAAACCTTTTGGTTTGCCGGGATGCCCTTATTTTGCCTAGGTGTGTCAACCTAACGAGTCTCTTATGCGTAGTATTTTTTAATTATGTCTGTGTTTATGAGATGTGGGAAATCTTCACCATCCATGGTAGTCAGCATCATGGCACCTCTAGAGAAAACTCTCTTGACAACAAATGGCCTTTCATAGGTGGGAGTCCATTTGCCTCTGGGGTCTCCTTGTGGTAGAATGATGCATTTTATCACCAAGTCACTAACTTGATATACTCGAGGCTTGATCTTTTTGTTGAAAGCCTTGATCATCCAATTTTGGTACGCCTGACCATGACAAACAACAGCTAACCATTTTTCGTCAATCAAATTCAGCTGATCCAATCTTGTTTGAATCCACTCGTCTTCGCCTAGGCCTGCCTCATTCATAATTCTCAGTGAGGGAATCTGAACTTCCACTGGCAAAACAAATTCCATGCCATAGACTAAAGAAAAGGGAGTTGCTCCAGTTGATCTTCTAGCTGAAGTACGATAGCCATGTAGAGAAAACAACAACATCTCATGCCAATCCTTATAGGTTACTACCATTTTCTGCACAATCTTCTTGATATTTTTGTTGGCGGCTACGACTGCGCCATTCATTTTAGGTCTATACAGAGAGGAATTGTGATGCTTGATCTTAAACTGAGTGCAAAGCTCAGTGATCATAGCATTGTTGAGTTTAGTCTCGTTGTTGGTGACGATCCTTTCAGGAATACCTTAATGGCAGATAAGGTCGTGTCTGATGAATCTGGCTACCACATTCTTGGTGACTAAGGCAAATGAGGTGGCTTCGACCCATTTGGTAAAATAGTCGATAACAACAAGAATGAAGCGATGTCCGTTGGAAGCGGTGGGCTTGATCTCTCCAAAGATGTCAATGCCCCACATTGCAAATGGCCATGGAGCGGTCATGACATTCACAGGGATAGGAGGCACATGGACCTTATCAGCGTAGATTCGGCATTTGTGACAAGTCCTTGAATGTTGATGGCAATCAGTCTCCATCGTTGACCAATAGTAACCGACTCTTAAGATTTTCTTAGCCATCGTATGTCCACTTGAATGAGTACCTAAGAGACCACCGTGCATTTCTTCCATGATCTCCTCTGCCTCCTTCTTGTACACACATCGGAGTAGAGTTGAATCATGGTTGCATTTGTATAATATCCCGTTACTTAGGAAGAATTTGGCTGCAAATCTTTGCAAGAACTTTCTTTCATTGATAGATGCCCCCTCTGGATACTCTTATGCTTCAAGGTATCTCATCACCTCATGGTACCATGGCTTTTGCGCATCAGTGTCAAGCTCATAACAATATGCAGGTTCATCGAATCTTTCAATTGTTATCATAGGGGCTTCGTTGTCCCATCTGACCTTGAACATTAAAGACACGGTTGCCAAAGCTTCAGCCAACTGGTTTTCTTCCCTAGGGAAGTGCTCGAAAGTGATCTCTTCGAAGTAAGGAATTAGGGATAGCACAAGTTCCTTGTAAGGGATAAGATTAGGGTGTTTATTGTCCCAATCTCCTTTTACTTGGCTGGTCACTAGGGAGGAATCCCCGAACACATCCAAATGCTTGATCCTTAAGTCAATAACAGCTTTCAGACCTAAGATGCATGCTTCATACTCGGACATATTCTTTGTGCAATTGAAGCATAGTCTGGAAGTGAAAGGAGTGTGGAAACCTTCAGGAGAGATGATCACATCACCAATTCTGTTACCTAAGGCGTTGGAAGCCCCATCGAACACCATAGTCCATCGGGATCCTTGTTCAGGCCCGTCATATGGTCCAGGTTTCGCACATTCGGTTATCAGCATAATGCTCTCATCAGGGAAGTCGAAGTTCATTGACTGATAATCATCCATAGCTTGATGGGCCAAATGATCTACTAGTACACTTCCTTTGATGGCCTTTTGAGTCATGTATTGAATGTCGTACTCAGTCAAGATCATTTTCCATCTGGCTACCCGTCCGAAAAAGGCAGGTTTCTCGAAGATGTACTTGATTGGGTCCATCTTAGAAATCAACAGAGTGGTATGAGTCAACATATACTGTCTTAGCCGACGAGCAGCCCATGCCAGAGCGCAACAAGTTTTCTCGAGCAGTGAATATCTGGTTTCACAGTCGGTAAACTTTTTGCTCAGGTAATAAATAACATGCTCTTTTCGGCCAGACTCGTCATGTTGGCCCAAAACACACCCCATAGAATTCTCTAATACTGTCAAGTACATGATCAAGGGTCTTCCTTCAACTGGAGGCATGAGAATAGGAGGTTCTTGTAGGTATTCTTTGATTTTGTCGAAGGCAGCTTGGCATTCATTGTTCCATCTGACTACCTGATCTTTCTTCAAGAGTTTGGAGATTGGCCCACAAGTAGCAGTCAAGTGAGATATGAAACGAGTAATGTAATTGAGACGACCTAAGAATCCTCTAACTTCCTTTTAAGAATATGGGACCGACATTTATTGGATGGCCTTTACCTTGGCAGGATCAACTTTAATGCCTTTATTGCTGACAACAAAATCTAGAAGCTTTCCAGATCGTACTCCAAGCGTGCACTTGTTAGGGTTTAACCTCAGCTTGTACTTCTCCAGCCTCTCGAATAATATTTATAGGTGATCGAGATGTTCTTATTCGGTTTGTGATCTGGAAATCATATCATCCACATAGACCTCTATTTCATGATGAATTATGTCATGAAACAAAGCTACCATAGCCCTTTGATATGTTGCCCCTGCATTCTTTAATCCAAACGGCATGACCTTGTAGCAGAAGGTGCCCCATTGCGTAACGAAAGTAGTCTTCTACATGTCTTCGGGAGCCATCATTATTTGATTATAGCCTGAGAAGCCATCCATGAAAGAGAAGACTTTATGCTGAGCAGTATTATCAACTAGGACGTCAATGTGTGGTAGAGGGAAGTCATCCTTAGGGCTCGCCCTATTCAGATCCCTATAGTCTACGCACATGCGAACCTTTCCGTCTTTCTTCGGCACTGGCACCACATTAAAAACCCATTGGTGATAGGATGTCACAGCTAAGAACCCCGCATCAAATTGTTTCATCACTTCAGCTTTGATCTTTTCAGACATATCAGGCCTCATGCGACAAACCTTTTGTTTGACAGGCGGATAGTCTTCTTTTGTCGGCAGGCGATGAACTACGATGTCAGTATCCAACCCAGGCATATCTTCATAAGACCATGCAAATACTTCCACATAATCATGAAACATCTGAACCAACCTGCTCTTGACACTGCTTTCCAAATTAGCACCGATCTTTATTTCCTTCTTATCTGACTCAGTACCCAGGTTGATAACTTCAACTGACGCTTCGTGCGGTTGAATAGATTTTTCCTCTTGTAATAGAAGTCTGGCTAGTTCTCCCGGTATGTCACAATCTTCACCCCCTTCGTCTTCGGCTTGGTTGATAGGACATTCAAAGTCATAGTCGGCAATAGTAGAGTCATTGGCAATAAGATCCAGAGTGGATATGGACCTGCAAGAGTGTGTGTGTGTGCATGTAAGGTACATGGATATTTTTTTGAAAAATATATTTCCAAGAAAAGAAATACAATGAACATAAATATTTGAATGCAAAAGAGTCCAATATACTGAATGATCATATGATTAGATGAATATAAATAAAACCCTTGACAAATGGACCAAAGTACCCCGAGCCAGGCAAATGGCTGAAAAGTCAATGTTAAAATATTACAGACAACATGTTCTTGAATTGAAATAAAAACAATAACAAGTATTTGATACGGTGGGAGAACTGACTTGAGGTTTTTGCGTTTGATGCGGTTAGCAAGAGTCACCACCGAATTTTCTTTTATCCAAAAGGAAAGGTGAAAAAGCACATGAAAGACCTTTGAGATTATTTCTTGAGTTCGGGTGGTAGATTATGAAAAGGGAAGGTATTAGGACCCTTTTCATCCATGGTTTTTCATGGGCTCTTAGTTACTTGCTAGATCACTTGCTTTTGTTTGAAATTGTGCTTCGTGTGGTTTTTTGAAAGTATTTTGTAAAGAGGCCATTGTTTAGGCAAACTTTGTAATGATTCTCGTTCCTAAGAATGTATACAAAGTGTTTGATCTTTTGAAAATGTTTTCATGTTTGTAAGAGGTTTTGAAAGTGTAGGTGTTTGTTTTGAAAATAGCAACGATGTTTGTTTTAAAATGGAGAAAGTAATTAGGAGCATTCTAACTACTCAAAAGTCTTTCATGTTCATTTTCCTTTTCCTTTAACATTGTTATCTTACCATTGATTTGGTAAGTAACCCTATCTTTGGATGTAAACGGGACGGGCGTGGGTCATCGTATAGCCATGATTAGAAATGTTTCAAGGTGTCTTAGCATTCTCTTTTAGGGACTAAGATCATTTGAAAGGCAACTTAGATAGCGTCATCGAGGGAATATGATCTTGTATTTTGCTTTGTTTTTTCAAAGATACCTTACATGCGTAATATGGCCATTTTGTAAAGGCAACCAAGTGGATTTACCCTAGGGGTGCTTGTGTGCAAGTTGTGATACGGTGGGAGAACTGACTTGAGGTTTTGCGTTTGTTTTCGCAAATGTTTCGGTTGAGCAAGAGTCGCCACCGACTTTTTATTTTATCCTAAGGAAAGGTTAAAAAGCACAGCAAAAAACCTTTGAGATGTTTTCTTGGGTTCGGGGAGTAGATTATAGAAAGGGAAGGTATTAGCACCCTTTCTATCCATGGTTATCCATGGGATCTTAGTTACTTGCTTAGATCAACTTGCCTTGATTTTCAATTGTTTGAAATGGTGCTATGTGTGTGGGTTTTGAAAATGTTTTGAAAAGAGGCCAACGTGGTGGCAACCTTTATAATGATCCATGTTGGGATGTATATAAAGGTGTATGTCTTTTGAAAAGTTTTCAATGTTTTTGAAAGTTGTTTTGAAAATGTGTTGTGATGTGTGTTTTGAAAAATAGGCAAGTGTTTTTGTTTTGCAAGTTGGCAAGTAACCAAGAGCTATCTACCCTAAATTTCTCAAAGATCTTTGCTATGTTTTAACCCTTTTAACAATTTTGTTCCACCATTGCATTTGGTGGACAATCTTGTGTTAGGATGTGAACGGGACGGACGCGGGTCATCGTTTTAGACCATAATTGCAATGGTGCCAAGTATCTTTGGGCAATTTTTCCTTTAAGGGACTTGATCATTTTTTAGGCAACTTTTGAAAGCGTCATCGAGGGACTATGATCATTTGATTATTTTGTTTTTGCCAAAGATACCTAACATGCAATATGGCCCATTATTGAAGGCAACAAGTGGAATACCCTAGGGGTGCAAGTGTGATTGGTGTTGTCCATTTTCATGCTTGATTATCTTGAAGTTAGGTCAAACTACTTTGGTTAATTGATTTGCATACAACCCTAATTCTAACATGGCATATTTAGAAAGCTTGTAAATGCGAAAAATAAAGTTCCTAAGTTATTACAACACAATATATGGGATGGGGGGTACAAATGTTCAAATGGGGGTATTTTGACAAGAATTAAAACCCTAGACTATTACAACAAATTGGAATTTTGCAAGGTATTTATTTACATAATACTCAAATGAAATAAAATAAATATGTAAAAATGCAAAAAGGTTTTCATATGTATGTGAAAAAATGTTTATCATATATTAAATAAATAAAAATAAAAATTAATGTATTTTTGGTATTTTTATGGATCTTGGGTAAAACCCTAATTTTATAAATAAAAATTATTTATTATATAATATATGTAATATTTCTTAATTATGTACAAAAATAAATAAATGAGAAGTATATTTGTCAAAAAGGTATTTTTAATGTTAAATATTAATAAAAATAAAGATGTATATATTTTGGTATTTTTATCCTAAATATCCTAATAAATATATAAATATTTATATTATATGATAAATATATTAAATATATACAAAAATAAAATATTTAATATTTACAAAAAAAGTATATTTTCATAAAATATTTTCAAAAGATAAAATAAAATAAAAATCAGAAAATAAAATGTATTGGTATTAATTTTAGTATTTTTTAAATAAAAGATATTATGTATTATTTATGTACAAACATCAATTTAAACAAATAAATGCCTAATAAATATAAAAATGGTGTGAAAAATATTTTTTATATTTTTAATATTATGAGAAAAAATAAATAAGTCAGAAATAAAAAGAAAAGTCAAGAAAATGTCTCAAATAAGCACAATGGGCCAAGGGGGTTCGAAAGTAACAAAAGGGTGCAAATAAGAAAAATGAAACAAAGCCCAGCCCAAAAGACCTTCTTCAACCTCTGGCCAGAATTTGTCAAAAAAACGCACGCCTCCTACACTGATTCAAACATCTGGATTCCTGGACTTTTAGCACAAACTTACAACATAAAAAATGTTAAGCATCAAGCCACGATTCTGGACATATAAAGAACTCATCCTAACTCTCAGAAATGAGAGAGAATTTCTCCATTCCCAATTCCTGACCTAGTTTTTGTTCCATGTTCAGACATCAAATTCTCATAGCACACATAACACAAATGAAAACTAATTATATGGGCATGTTCAGGGCCATGAATGTGACATAAATTCTTCACAAATCTAAACCTAACAATGCCTGGATAGAGAGATACAAGTTCATGAACTTACCTGTTCAGTTGGGATCGTGTGCAACAATGGAGATGTTTACAAGGCAAGGTAATGATTTGTATAGCTTCCTTGATGTCTCAGGATGCTATTCCAACCTTTAGTTTGCTTGGAAACCAAGAGAATCGTGCTATGGTACTTCAACTGCAAAACAGAAAAATGAAAATGGTGATGTTAGCTAGGGATGTTACAGGCCGTGTTTAGGGCTTGGAACAGTTTCAAGGGATGATGTGGGATGTGTTTGAAGTGGTTTCAGCAAGAATGCACGAATGGATTGAGTTATGGAACTCAATCTGCAGCAGGTGCCCTGTTTTGGCAGTTCTATGGGGTTTCTGTGTTTGAGAAGGAAATGGAGATGGTTGGCTCATGTTTTAGGTCAGGGTGATTTATTAGAATGTGTGTAACAAGTTTGCTTAAGTTGGTTTTTGCTGAGATGAGAGTTGTGAGTTGTTATGCAATGTTTCTTCAACTTTAAGCAACAAAGTGTCAAGTGGTTTTCTAGACTGATGGAGGCCCTTCTAATGTGCTGCTAAGCTTGCCCTTGATCAGTGGGATTAGTCTAATAACTTGTGCCAAGGAGATTTGTTGTGTACCTCTTGATTTGCTAATTGACATAAAGTTCTACTTTTGCAAAAATGGACATTATGCTTTTTCTATTTATGGCTTAGTTTTGCATACAATGCTTGAACACACAAAATAAGGTCTTGGCACAATGAGTTAGCATTAAATTTATGAGTGCAAAATGGATATAGGACCTGTAATCAAGGAATGCAAGCTGAGTTCAAAATTGCCTAAGTGTATGAACATGAAAATTGGCCATAACAAAAGTGAGTTTTTTTCAACTTGCCAAATTCGATTCTCCCTAACCATGAGGTTGTTTGATGAGTTCTTGGAAATTTTGGAAAGCTTGGAATGTGTACTACAATCCATATTTGAAATGAAAATTGAAATTCCAAGTGGAAGCATGTGAAAAATGGTCTTGAAGTTAGGCAAAAATCCTGCCTAAAATAGGTCAAATTTCTCTAAGTTAAGAATGGTTTGGTACCCTTGTTCCAAAAATTGTAACTTGAGCTACAAGCTTCTTTTGAGGAAACTTTGTGAATAAAAGTTGTAGATTTTGCAATGGACTACAACTTTCATGTTTGGATTTTTCCTTGAATCCAAATGCATCTTGATGAGAAAGTGGGACAAAGTTAGGAAAAAATTAGGGTTTTTCATAACTTAGAAAAATTCTAAGTTATGGAAAATCTTCATTTCAAACCCTAATTTGCAATTCTTGATTTCTTGATGAACAAGTTTCATGATTTGGCATGTTTTGATGAAAAATGAATCTTGACACTTGATTTTGACCAAAAAGTCAAAGTTTGACTTTTCAGTATACAGTCAAAATTGATCAATTGACTGGAAAATTCAACTGTCAATCTTGTGCATTTGGGATCTTTTGAACTTGTTGAGTATGTCAAGACAATTCCATGGGGTCCTTGAGTCCATATGTGAGCTTGGTTTGCCATTGGCTAGGTCAAACAGTCAAAAATTGCCTTTGTGCAGTCAAAACCCTAAAAATGACCATTTTGCCCTTTTGGTGATCTGATCAAATTTCTTGTGGAATTGTGATCCAAACTTGATCAAATGGTCCATATGAGTTCATAATGTTGATGTGGGTCAATTTTCATGAGATTTGACTGTCAATTGGCCACAATTGACTTTTTCCCCAATACAGCTGATTTCTAGGTCAACTGTCCAATTGATTGGGCAAAATTTTGAATCAAGACTTGAAACTTGGTATGGATAAACTTGGGAGTCCAATATGAAGCATGAAAGTCTTCTTAGTCATTTTAGGTCAAAATATCTTTGTGGAAACACAAACCCTAATTTGGGTCAACAGTGTTAGGAGAAGTCTTGCAGAGGAAACCCTAACTGGATCTTGAGCTTCAAGGGTCTTGTGATGAGAAAATGTTGAGAAGATGGGAGGGAAAATTTTGGGGTACAACACAAGTGTATTGTTTTCATGCTTGATTTTGTCTTGAATTAGGGTTTTCTAAGTATTGGTTTTAGTCTTTCCATACAAATCCTAATTACTAGCATGTTATATATAAAGCGATAAATTGCGGAATTTAAAGTTACTACGCTATTACAACCATTGTGGAAGGGGGATGTACAAATTGTAAATGGGAATTGCAATAAAATAAACCTAGTTAATCTATTACAACCATATTGAATTGGTACAAGAATGGAAATACATAAATGTACAAGAAATTAAATGAATATAATGTACAAAATGAATAAATATACAAGAAATGTAAGTGTTAAGAAAATAGATATTTTTGGATTTTTATGAGAAAAAGGGGTTTTGATTTTAACCTAATTAACTAGAAGAAAATAATTAATTAAACCTAAATTTACCAAGAAAAGATTTTAAATAAAACCCTAAATCTATTAATTGATTAAAAAAAGAAATTAAGTTTAAGAAAAGTATTTTTTTTGTATTTTTGTCTTGAAAATAATTTATATTATTATAAAATATTTTTGGTCCTTTCTTTTTATATTAAAATAATATATTTTAATTGGTGTAAAAGAAAATAAATAATAATCTAGTTTTAATTAAATTTACAAAGATAATTAGTAAAACAAATAAAGTATGGTTAAATAAAATATATTTTTTGTTAGAAAAATAAAAAAAACTAAGTCAAAATATAAATCTACTATTTTTTATGTTTTTATGATTTTTTTAATATTAGAAAATATATTAAGATAATAAATAAAATAAAAATAAGAAAAGAAAATAAAACTAGGTCAGGGGTGTGTAAATGAAACAGGGGTGTTGGCAAGCATAAACAAAAACAGCAAAGGCCCAAGGAGGCCCAGCGCCTGCAAAAAAGAAGTCAGAATTGCAAAAAAAAAAAAGTGAAAAAACCAAAAGGGTACCACTGGGGCTCGAACCCAGGTCCCTTTGGTTACAGGCGCGCGCTTATACCACTGTGGTGGCTATACATCCGTTTATATAAATCAAACAATAAATACATAAGGCAAACATGTTCCTGAGGCCAACTTCATGTTCAACCTCACGCCCAGCCAGAAGCTTTGTAACTTGTTCAAATCTCAATAAAAATGAAAACTGTAAACATGAAACTTGTAGCAAATTTCCTCACGGTTTCAGAAATGTAAAGCATTATAACTAAAGATCAAAGATAAGCATGAATTTCATTGGCCCTAATCTGAACCCTAAAAATCTCAGGTACTTCAATCCTAAAATTCTCTAAACTCAAGCAAAATTAATGGAAACTATGGACATGGTTAGCTTTAGGGGAATGATATCTACATGTTTTATTCACAAATAAATCATTGATGATGCCTGTATGAAAAGTTCCAAATTTAGAAAACTTACCTTGCAAGAGGGTATCGGGTTTGGAGTTTGATAAGCTTTCAGCGAGCTCCAATGATTGGGTTAGCTTCCTCAAGTTCCCAGGAAGTTAATGGGATGCTTAGCTTGAGCTGAAAGTACCTGAGGAGTTCTAGAGAAGTCCAAGTGAAAAGCTCTGTTTTTGAAAATGGAAGATGGTGTTAATGGTGTTACAGTTCTGTAACAGGGTGTGAGATCAGTTCTAAATGATGTTTAGAAGCTTTAGGAACCAAAAGGCTTGAAAACGCACGAGGGAGTTATGAGTTTCAAGTTTTTGGTCAGTTTATATGAAAATGGAGGTATGAGATGTGATTCTGAGCTCTAGGTGTTTTCGGGGCTTAAGCATTCATGTCTTTTATGGAAAATGGTTTGTATATCTATAAGAAAAAGGATTGGAGTGGTTTGGGCAATCAGAAGTACAAGTTTTTAGCTAATTGCTAGGTTACTTGATTTTGAAGAAAAATGGGAAACCAAGTTTCAATGTGAGGTACAAACATGGGCTGAGTGATTGTAAGTGTCTAACCAGTTTCTTATGGGTTATGGGAATTTGTATGATCAGAAGAGAACAAGTGCAAGGCTCAAGAACAAGTTTTGTGTAAAAAAGCACTTTATCAAAATGGCAATGTACACTTTCTTCAAAAAATGGATATAAAGCATGGCCTTGCATTGAATGCTTGAAATGAGACCTCTAATAGCCGTGAAAGCCATTAATTATGGAGTTCCTAACAAGTTTGAGGCCTGCAAAGTAGAGTTTATGCAGCATAACTTTGAATTTGAATTTTGTTTATTACAAAATGCCTTGTAAATCAAGTGATAAAACCCTAACTTCATCTCCTCGATTCTCCCTACTAAAAAATGATCTCAGGGAGTTATTGGACATTTTGGAAAGCTTGCAATGTTCTATACAACCCAAATTTGAATTTATTTTGAAGATTACCCTTGGAACTATATGAAAAAGTGCCATGAAGTTGGGTCAAAATCCTAACCAAATTAGGGCAAAATTTCACTAAGTGTTTTGTTTCATGACCACATGTTCTTAAAATTATAACTTAAGATCCAAGTAGTTTTGGAAGGAGTCGTGTAAAGAAAAGTTGTAGATTTCATGGAGATCTACAACTTTCATGTTGTAATTTTCTCTTCAATCATCTTGCATCATGGTGAAAATTTTGCTCAAAGTTGTGAAAAAACATGAAGTTTTCAACACTTAGAAAAATTTCTAAGTTTGAAAATCTTGACTTTTCAAATGAAATCTTGACTTTTTGATTTCTTGATGAATAAGTTTCATATTTTTACATGTTTTGATGAATTGTAGTCTTTGACATTTGAATTTGACCAAAAAGTCAAAGTTTGACTTTTCAGTACGTAGTTGACTTTTGATCAGTTGACTGAAAAATGTATCGGCCAATCCAATGGACTTGCAATGTTTTGAGCCATGGAATTAGGTCAAAATGATGAAATTGGACTCTTGAGATCATTCCTTAAACCAATTGATCATTTTCTAGGTCAAAAATCAGAAATTGCCCTTTCCCAGTCAAAACCCTAATTTTGACCATTTTGCCCTTTTGAAGATTTGATCAAATTTCTTGAGGAATTGTGGTCCAAACTTGATAAAATGATACATATGAGTCTAAAATGTTGACGTGGATAAAAAAAATATGATGTTTGACTGTAAATTGGCCATAGTTGACTTTTTCCCCAATACAGCTGATTTTTAGGTCAATTGCTCAATTGACTGAGCAAAAGTGTGATCCAAAGCTTGGAACTTGACATGAGTAATTTTGGGGGTCCATAATGATCCATGAAATTCATATGAAGCATTGAAAGTTTAAAGATCCTTGTGCAATCTCAAACCCTAATTTTGGTCATCAATGCTTTAGGAGGTGTCTTGAGCTGATCAACCCTAGTGTAGTCTTGACTCAAGGAAGATCTTGTGAGAAAATTCTTGATAAAATGAGATGGAATATTTTGGGGTACAACAGCTTCCCCTGTTCAATCATCTTAAGCCTGGAGAGTTAGATTGGCGAGTTTTGCCATTCGTGACTCAAAGGTGGAAGATGATTGGACACTAGAGTGCCCAAAAATTTGCACTTGGTGATGTGATGGTCGATGGTAAGCGGAATGGGATTAGAGATGCCATTTGGAGAGATGATAGAGAGTTGTTGGAGATGGGATTGTAGATGCCATCCAAAAATGATTGTTGAACAATATTTGTAAGCTGAAATCGAATGAGTATCAGAATGGCGTCCGTTTCTGGAGCGTATCTGAATTGTATCTGAAGGTTGAATTTTGAATGGGTATCATAATGGCATCCGTGTCTGGAGCGTATCTGAACTTTATCTGAAGGTTGAATCTGAATGAGTATCAGAATGGCATCCGTGTCTGGAGCGTATCTGAACTGTATCTGAGAAGCTGAATATGAATGAGTATCAGAATGACATCCGTGTCTGGAGCGTATCTGAACTGTATCTGAGAAGATGAATCTGAATGAGTATCAGAATGGCATCCGTTTCTGGAGTGTATCTGAACTGTATCTGAGAAGCTGAATCTGAATGAGTATCAGAATGGCATCCGTGTCTGGAGCGTATCTGAACTGTATCTGAGAAGCTGAATCTGAATGAGTATTAGAATGGAATCCGTGTCTGAAGCGTATCTGAAGGCTGAATTTGAATGACCCATGCTAGATTGCTTCAGTTGGTCGTGTAGATAATTGTTCTGGCTTTTCTTAGGCATCAGTCTCTGACCTTTGTAATTTGTTGGTGATAGTGTTTTGATTAATCTTATCCTGAAAAGGGTAAAACATTAGCTGTATGCAATGTCATGATGTATGAAATGCATGATACAATGAGATTGTGATATATGCATTCGTGTTATCAATGTTCATGATATGTGGATGTGATGTATGCGTATGTGAGCTAATCTGCTGCACTGCTATTGGATTGGGGAAAATAAATCCCTGACTGATGCTGAGGATATGGAGTGTAAGCCTTCATGTTGCGAAGTTGAAGTGTTTGATGAATTTACGCTTAGATAAATAAACTCTATTGTAAGGGAAACATCGTGTACTGCTTTGTGAAATCTCGTTGGGGAATCTTAAGAAATTTGATGACTTCTACTGGGGATTAATAACTGGAAGTTTGTTCTGCTGGGGATTAAACTGCACACTGCGAGGGATTTCCATGGAATAGCTTAGAGATATTTCCATATCCCTTAAAGTCATTAGTGATTGTCTTTTTATTTTGTTCATTTGTAAACAGTAATTATGTTCGAATGCATATGTTCAAAAATAAATCATTGGACGTTTTTGTAAACAAAATATGAGTAAAGAAAAATAGATAGTTCTGTACTTTCAAAGGGATATCTTTGTATTGACTTTGAGTAAGTATTTTTGTATAATGAGACGAACATTCTAGTAAGAGAATGTCGTCGTAGAAACAAAATGAAAATTTGATACAAAGAAAAGATATCTATGCGCAATAATCCCATGGGGTTCCCATTCTTCTATAACTTTCGTGTCTCTGAGCATCTTGTCTATTTGTTGCCTTGTTCGAAGCTGATTGAATTGATCAGAACCGTCGAGTTTGCAGGTTGTCCATAAGGTGATCCAACGGGACATAGTCATACACTTTAATTCCCTAACTTTTGCCTGGACCGCCCTTTCGGGTTTTCAGTCCACCAGGATACCCTTTTTTGCCCAAGTCGCCCTTTCAGGTTTTCAACTTGCCGGGTGTACAAATTTTTTGTTTTATCCCTAATTTTTTCCCGAACCTTTTGGTTCGCCAGGATGCCCTTGTTTTGCCTAGGTGTTTTAACCTAGCGGGTCTCTTATGCATAGTATCTTTTGACTATGTTTGCGTTCACAGGGTGCGGCCGGTCGTTGCCGTCCATGGTGGTCAAGATCATTGCTCCACCAGAGAATATGCTTTTGATCACAAATGGTCATTCGTATGTGGGAGTCTGTTTTCCCTTGGGATCGCCTTGCGGCAATATGATACGCTTGATCACCAGATCCCCAACTTGATACACTTGGCGTTTGACCTTTTTGTTAAAAGCCTTGATCATCTGTTTTTGATACACTTGACCACGACGGACAGCAGTAAGCCTTTTCTCATCAATTAAGTTCAGTTGATCAATTCGAGTCTGGATCCAATCGTCTTCATTCAGCCATGCATCCTTCATAATTCTTAGAGAGGGGATCTGGACCTCAATAGGCAAGACAACCTCCATGCCGTATACCAGAGAGTAGGGTGTTTCCCCGGTTGATGTGCGTGCTGTGGTACGATACCCGTGGAGAGCGAATGGTAGCATCTCATGCCAGTCTTTGTATGTGACTGTCATTTTCTGTATGATCTTTTTGATATTCTTATTTGCGGCTTCGACAACACCATTCATCTTTGGCCGATAAGGCAAAGAATTATGGTGTTGGATCTTGAATTGCTCGCACAAGGTGGTGATCATAGTATTATTTAGATTCATACCATTGTCTGTGATGATCCTCTCCGGGATACCATACCGATAGATGAGATTCTGTTTAATGAACTGGGCTACAACATTTTTGGTGACAGAAGCGAAAGAGGCTGCCTCAACCCACTTTGTAAAATAGTCAATGGCCACTAAGATGAAGCGATATCCATTGAAGGTTGTTGGTTTGATTTCCCCAATCATATCGCTGCCCCACATAGCAAAGGGCCAAGGAGCCGTCAAGACATTCAGAGGAACCAGAGGTACGTGCACCTTGTCAGCATAAATCTGACACTTGTGGAAGGTTCTAGAGTGTTGGTAGCAATCTGCTTCCATGGTGGACCAGTAATAGCCTGGCCGTAGGATCTTCTTTACCATCGTATGACCACTGGAATGGGTGCCAAAAGTGCCCTCATGTAACTCAACCATGATCTTTTCCGCTTCAACCTTGTCTATGCAATGGAGTAACACAGAGTCATAGTTGCGTTTGTAGAGATTGCCATTACTAAGGAAAAACATAGCAGAGAATCTCCTTAATAAATTCTTATCATTGACTGAAGCTCCTTCCAGATATTCTTGAGCCTCTAGATACCTCTTGACTTCGTGAAACCAAGGCTAGTCTACTACTTCTTCAGTATTAATCTCGTGATAATGAGCTGGTTCGTCCATTCGTTCTATGGTGATCCGGGGAGCCTCATTATCCCATTTAAGTTTAAACATGGATGACATTGTGGCTAATGCGTCTGCTAGCTGATTTTCCTCTCGCGGGAAATGCTCAAAGGTAATCTTCTCAAATTGTGGGAGCAACGTCAACACATGTTCTTTGCAGAGGATAAGGTTAGGGTTTTTGGTGTCCCGTTCCCCTTTGACCTGGATGATGACCAAAGCTGAATCCCCGAATACATTTAAGGATTTGACCCCCAAGTCTATGGCAGCTTTGAGACCAAAAATGCACACTTCGTATTCTGCCATGTTATTTATACAATTGAAGTAGAGCCTAGCCGTAAAGGTAGTATGACATACTTCAGGAGATATAAGTACAACACCTATACCATTGTCGAGTGAGTTGGATTCCCCATTAAAAACCAGGGTCCATCAGGATCCTTGTTCATGTCTGTCATATGGTCTGAATTCTTCACAGTTATTTACCATCATGATGTCTTCATCTGGGAATTCGAACTTTATGGATTGGTAGTCTTCCACAGCTTGGTGAGCAAGGTGATCAGCTAGTACACTGCCCTTTATTGCTTCCTGGGTAGTATACTGTATGTCATATTTTGTCAGGATCATCTGCCATCTCGCTATTCTCCCAGAGAGGGCAGGTTTCTCGAAGATGTATTTTATTGGATCCATTTTAGATATCAATAAGGTAGTATGGGTCAGCATATACTGTCTTAGCCGGCAAGCAGCCCATGCCAGAGCGCAACAAGTTTTCTCGAGCAGTGAATATCTTGTTTCACAGTCGGTAAACTTTTTGGTCAGGTAATAAATAGCATGCTCTTTTCGGCCAGACTCGTCATGCTGTCCCAGAACACACCCCATTGAGTTTTCCAAAACAGTTAGATACATGATCAATGGTCTTCCCTCGACTGGTGGCATCAAAACAGGAGGCTCTTGCAGGTACTCTTTGATTTTGTCAAAAGCAGTTTGGCATTCATCATTCCATTTGACTACTTGATCTTTCTTCAGTAACTTGAAGATTGGTTCACAAGTAGCTGTTAGATGAGAAATGAATCTGGCAATGTAGTTTAAGCGTCCCAAAAATCCTATGACTTCCTTCTCGGTACGAGGAGAAGGAATCTCTTGCATTTATTTCACCTTTGTGGGATCCACTCCAATACCTTTATTGCTGATGATAAAGCCTAGGAGTTTACCGGACCTCACCCCAAATGTACATTTATTTGGGTTCAACCTCAACTTGTATTTCTTTAGCCTCTCAAACAGTTTCTGTAAATGATCGAGATGCTATTCTTCTGTTTGAGATCTAGCTATCATGTCGTCCACATAGACCTCTATATCGTGATGTATCATGTCGTGAAATAAAGCCACCATGGCACGCTGATAGGTTGCCCCAGCATTCTTCAGTCTGAATGGCATAACCTTGTAGCCGAATGTGCCCTACTGTGTGACAAAGGTTGTTTTCTCCATGTCCTCAGGCGCCATTTGGATTTGGTTGTAGCCTGAGAAACCGTCCATGATGGAAAACACTTTATGTTGTGCCGTATTGTCAACTAGAACATCAATGTGGGGTAGTGGGAAATCATCCTTAGGGCTTGCCCTATTCAAACCTCTGTAGTCCATGCACATTCGCACTTTGCCGTCCTTTTTGGGCATGGGAACGGCATTGGCAACCCACTGTGGATAGGAGGTGACAACCAAGAATCCGGCACTGAATTGTTTCATGACTTCTTCTTTGATCTTCTCCGAAATGTCTGGTCGCATGCGACAAACCTTTTGTTTTACCGGTGGACAATCTTCTTTTGTTGGTAGACAATGTACCACAATATCTGCATCAAGTCCTGGAATGTCTTCGTACGACCAGGAAAAGACCTAGACATACTCCTGTAGCAACTGAATCAGACGCTCTTTGACACTGGGTTCCAGATTGGTGCCCACCTTGACTTCTCTTTTGTCTTCTTCGGTACCTAGGTTGATTGTGTCCACTAGTTCCTCGTGGGGCTGAATGGTCCTCTCTTCTTGTTATAGCAACCTGGTGAGTTCCCCTGGAACTTCACAATCTTCCTCACCTTCGTCTTCGGCTTGGTAGATTAGATTTTCAGAATCACAGAAGGCCATAACAGAACCGTTACCCATGGGATCCCGAATGGATGTAAACCTGCATTGTGAGTGTGTGTAAGAGTATAACTATCTTTGAAAGGAATAAAAATGTAAAAAGAAAAACAATGAGCACAAATTTTATATGAAAAAACATCCATGATTCATTGATGTCATATGGAAATGAGATAATAACCCTTATAAATGGACCATTGTGCCTCGGGTAAGGCACGAGGTTTTAAGAGTCTGAATTGTTTTAATATTACATATCCGACAAAATTTAAAGATAAATTACTGCGGGATAAAAGTGATCGGGATGAAATCTCTAGCTTCCCAATTGCTGAGCCCTCCATTGACAGTTGGGAAAATCCAATCCTCTAGGTCATAGCTGTCTTCATCATCCTCTACTGCATTGACTTCGCGGTTGCTGATCTTTAAGGGCGGTCCTCCGACACGAGCGTGGCGTACAACTTTTTGGGCACCTGAAGTGAAACCCAGACCAAATTTGTCAGATTTGTATGGGATATATGGGAGCTGTCTCCAAATAGTGCACCCACCTTCTTCTATCACTGCCTTGGCATCCTTCAAAGATGAAATCTTGAGCAGAGGCCTTGTAATCTTTGGGGCTTGAGAAACAACCTTGGTTACTGCCATATCTTGCGGGACTTCTTCAAAGTGCTGGAATGGAGTTTCAATAAATTCATCATCTAGTTCCACATATCTGAAGGAATTTAGATGGCTGACCATATACTCTTCTTCTCCATGAACGGTGATGATTTTTCCTTAAATTGAATATTTCAGCATTTGATGCAACATAGAGGTAACGGCGCCAACATTGTGGATCCACGGTCGGCCTAACAAGCAGGAATATGAAGGGCGAATATCCATTACATAAAAAGTTGAATCAAATGTTTGGGTTCCAACCTTTACAGGGATATCATCTTCCCTATGCACCATCCTTTTTGAGCCTTCGAAAGCCCTCACTACTATGTTGCTTGGTTTCAATGTCAATCCTTCACAGTCAAGCCTATCAAGAGATTTTTTAGGCAATACATTCAGAGATGAACCAGTGTCAACCAAGACATGAGCCAGAGTTGTTCCCCTGCATTCGACTGAGACATGCAATGCCCCATTATGCTTCCTCCCTCTTGGTGTTAAATCAACATCCAAAAAGCCTAAACCATTATCTGCAGTCAAGCTGGCTACGCAGTCTTGGAACTGATCGACATATGTTTCTTGGGGTACATGGGCAGTTTTGAGGAACTTTACCAAGACCTTTGCATGCACCTCAGAACAATATAATAAAGCCAGCATGGAAATTTTTGATGGAGTTTTCCCCAGTTGCTCGACTACGTTGTAGTCCCTTATTTTTATGATCTTTAGAATTTCCTCCATCTCTTTCCGAGAGGTCTCAATGATAGCTACTGATTGTGCCTTCGTCTGGACAGGCTCAACCAGAATACCTTTACCTTGAGTCTCGGTTGACTCGGCAGCAGGAATGTCAGTAGGGGTGATAACAGGGATTGTAACAACTTTGTCAACAGGAGTATTAGCAGATATGATTGTAGGACTGAGAATAGCCTTTGGAGGAGCAACAACAACAGAAATGATTACAGGTCCAAAAATAGATTTTGGAGGAGCAATTTCTGGAGAGAAAACCCTTCCACTTCGAGTGATCTTGCTAGTTCTGGCGATATTACTGATATCGGAGTCATCTCTCACAAAACTTGAATCTTCAACAACTGGCCAATATTGCTTGACACCGTGGTAGTAGACATCACCTCCATAATTCCATGGGACGGTTTTGTCTGACGAATACGGGATTGGTCCAGGCATTGTAATTATCAATGGAGCCACTTTGGGAACTGGTGTAATTCTAACGGATCTTTTGGTGGAGACCCTGGAAGAATTATCGGAAATGGTTACTATGGCAACATCATTATAAGAAACAATTGGAATAGAAGTCTTCTCGAACAAAATTTCCTTGTTATCTATTAGGCACTGAACGCATGCTTTCAACAAAGGACAGTTGGTTGGTGAGGATAAACAAAAATGACAACTTTCATCATAGCCCGGGAAAACACCGGCATTCAACAAGTTCTCTTTGATAGTCTGGAGTGGGGTCACAAGTTCATCAATTGAAGTAACAAATATATCTTCCTCAAAGGCGTTGACATCACGACCGTGTTTGGGCATAGGGGCAGTAATGACGTTGGTCTTTTCTGGTACGTCGAATTCAATCTCTTTGGCTTCAAGGAGGTCTTGTACTTTGTTCTTTAGAGCCCAACAGTTGTTAGTGTCATGGTCGAGACTCTCGGAATGATATGCACAACGGGCATTAGGATGATAGTGAGGAGATGTTGTGTTAGGATTCTTTGGAGCTTCTTTCAAGGTCACTAGATTAGATCTTAACAAATGTGGAAATACTTGAGATAATGTCATATTAATTCGGGTGAATTATTTGACTGGTCTTTCCATTCTTGGCTGGTTGCTCCTTTGTTGAGCAGGCGCTGGTTTAGGAATCATGACAGCCCCCACCATTGGATGGTGTTCCGCCATATCTTGATTTCTTTGAGGATATACAACAACCACCTCCTTCTTTCTAATGAATGGTTTCCTTACAGCAGCAGAGGATGCATCTTTCTGAATCTTCCCATTCTTTATCCCGAATTCCACCCTCTCTTCAGTCAATATCAATTCGGTAAAACCTGCCGATGAACTCCCAATTAAGTGATTGAAGAAAGGTCCGGACAAGGTGCCCAAAAACATATCAACTAACTCTCTTTCAGATAGTGGAGGCTGGACTCTTCCTACTAAGTCCCTCCACTTTTGCGCATAGTCTTTAAAGCCTTCACTTGAAGCCATGGCCATACTCTGGAGTTGAGTACGGGTGGGTGCAAGATCAACGTTGTATTGGTATTGTTTGTAAAAGGCAGTAGCAAGATCTTCCCAGTTATGAACATTTTCTCTTTCTAACTGATTAAACCAATCAAGTTGAGTTCCAGACAGACTGTCTTGGAAGAAGTGTACCCATAAATCCTTCTCAGCGGTATGAGGCTGGATTTTCCTCACATAGGACCGGAGATGCATTTTGGGACATGAAACTCCGTCATATTTGACGAACACTGGTGCTTTGAATTTTGGAGGAATGACTATGCCAGATACTAACCCTAACTCCTCAAAGTCCAATCCAGGCGCTTTTTGGATTTCCATTTCACTTAACCTTTCTTCTAGATGCTTATACTTTGTCGTCAGCTGGAGGGTATTGTTCTTCAGAATAGTCTTCTTCTTCCTCTTCCTCTTCTGACTCTGATTGGACAACTATTTCTTTGCCCTTCCCATCTTGATTGTCTTTCTCACCGGATGTCATTTCAAAGTCTAGGGTCCTTCTTGCTTGCCCTTGGAATCTTCTTCCCATGTTTAGAACTCCGATTATTTTCTTTTTCTTTTTTTTTCTCTTCAACCAGCAAAGTCTTCAGCTCTTCTTGTCCTTTGGCTAGAGTTAAGAACATCTGTTGAAACTGAGCATTTTAAGCTTGGAGGTCCTTCACCGTTTGCTCGAGAACCATCTTACTGAAATAAACAGTAGAAAGAGGAGGAGACTTGTTGCAAGAAACCTGCTTATGTTATGATGAATGGTAAATGCGTATACAATGATTTCAAGGATTTTAAAGATTCAAATTTGTTTTAGACAAAAAGGAATCACACGTTATATTAATAAATTAAAGCTTGAGTACATCAATGCCTCCTTGGGCAAAACAAATATTAAAACTCTAAGATAGAAAGGTTGTACGCATCCTCTTTGGTGCGATGTAGGTGTGATACAGTGGGAGAACTGACTTGAGGTTTTGCGTTTATGTTTGCAAATGTTTCAGTTTAGCAAGAGTCGCCACCGACTTTTTAATTTATCCAAAGGAAAGGTCAAAAAGCACAGGAAAGACCTTTGAGATGTTTTCTTGGGTTCGGGGGGTAGATTATGAAAAGAGAAGGTGCTAGCACCCTTTTCATCCATGGTTTTCCATGGGCTCTTAGTTACTTGTTTAGATCACTTGCTTTTGCTTTTCAATTGTTTGAAATGGTGCTTTTGTGTTTGGTTTTGAAAATATTTTGAAAAGAGGCCTTTTGTCTAGGCAACCTTTGTAATGATTCTTGTTTGAATGTATACAAAGGTGTTTATCTTTTGAAAAGATGTTTCAATGTTTGAAAGTTTGTTTTGGGAAAATGTTTTGAAATTGTGTTGTGTGTTTGAAAATAGCAAGGATGTTTGCAAGTTTGATCAAGTAACTAGGAGTTGTCTACCCTACTCAAAGATCTTTCCTACACATTTTTAACCCATTGACATTGTTGTTTTACCATTGTATTTGGTAAACAACCTTGTGTTTGGATGTTAAACGGGACAGGTGCGGGTCATCGTATGGCCATGATAACAATTGTGCTAAGTATCTTTGGCAAGTTTTTGAGGGGCTAGATCATTTGTGTATAGGCAACCAAGATAGCGTCATCGAGGGACTATGATTTTTATTTTATTTTGTTTTGCCAAGATACTCAACATGCATACCATGGCCATGTTTTTAAGGCAACAAGTGGATGAAACCCTAGGGGTGCTTGTGTGCATTGTGTTGTCAATTTTTCATGCATTTTTGTCTTGTATTAGTCAAGCTATTTGTTTGATTTTTGGTTATCATACAAACCCTAGTTTTACTATCATGCATATTTGAAAGCAATAAAATGCGTAAAAGTAAATCTAAGACTATTACAACATGATTATGGGGAGGGGGATACAAGTTTGAATAGGGGGGTATTTGCAAGAAAATAAAACCCCAAAAACTATTACAACCATATTGAATTTATTGTACAAATAATAAATCGACAAATATTTAAATATGCAATATATTATAAATATGCAAACAAATGTTTTTTTTGTATTATTTTTTACGTATGTAAAATAAATTATTTTATGTCCTAAAAATAAGAAAAAACAAAAATGATTATTTTTATTAAGGGTGGAAACCCTAGTTTTTGTTTTAAGAAAATATATATATATACATATTATATTATTTATTCATTTATATACAAAAAATAAATAAAAATAATATATACAAATGTTAAAAAAGAAAATATGTGAGAAAATATTATTTAACTGTATAAATAATAAAAAAATAAAAATAAATAATATTTTTATAATATTTACAAGTTTTTATTTAAGAAAATAAAAGTATATTATTATAGTAATTATTTCTATGTCCAAAAATAATAAAAAATAATAAAATAAAATGTGAAAATTTAAGAAAATATTTTTAGTGATTTTTTATATTTAGAAAAAATAATAAAAGTCAGAAATAAAAATAGAAATGGAAAATATGAAAAATAAAAACAATGGGCCAAGGGGGTGCAAAGAGTGAGCAGGGGGGTGTCAACAGCAAGGCAAGCAAGCCCAGCCCATTTCCTTCATCCCTGTCCTTGAGACAAGCAAACACGCGTTTCTTGTTCAAACCTGGAAATCCTGCATACGTGCTCAAAAATAAAAACTTGCAACATGAAAGTTATAGCTCTTGATCACACGATTCTAACCATGTAAAAAACTTAATCTAACTCTCAAAGACCAAAGAGAATTTCTTTGGCTCTAAATTCTAACCTAGTTTTTTCAGAAAGTTCAACTATCAAATACTCCTAGCTCAGTTAACATAAATGAATTCTATGCATATGTACAACTCAAGGGCAATGAGGACTACATTTTTTATTCACAAACCTAAGCCTAGTGATTCCTAAATAGAGAGATAGAAGTTTGAATTTTACCTATTTCAGTCAAGCTCGAGTATGGCAATGTAGGGGTTGTGAGTGAGGCCTGAGATACTTGTGAGCTTGCTTGAAGTTCCTTTGAGCTTTCCCAATGCTTAGCTAGCTTTGAACTTGCTTGAATCTCTCTATAGAACTCAACCTGCAAACTCATAATTTGAAAATGGTGAAGTGTGTAAATGGAGTTACAACGACTTGGGAATGGTTGGGATAGTTTAGGTATGTTGTATGGAGTATGTTGGAACTGGTTGCAAGTAAAACACACGAGGCAATGTGAAGATGGAAATGATTCTGCAGGGCCTACCCTGTTTTTGCAAGAACTTGGTGTTTTGATGTATTTGGGTGTTTTTGAACTTGCTAGCTCATGTTTCTAACCTTAGGCAACTTGTTCAAGTTATTTCAAATGTTCACAAGCTTTGGTTTTAACAGATTACAAAGTTGTTGACCTTTTGCACAATTGCTTGGTTTTGAAGTAAAGGGTGATTTTGACAATGCTATGGCCTGTACATGCTAGCTCCAAGCATGCACATAGTTGGTATACTTTTTCTGATATTTGTGGATGTGGTATGCTGTAAAAGATTAAGTCCAATGCTCAAGACAAACAAAATTGCAAAAGTTGTGCTTTATGTAAATGGCATTGTTAACTTTTTGCCAAAAATGGATTAATTCAATGTGTAATCTTCTAAAGCTCATAACAATGCCTTAATCCAATGTGTTTGCATTCAATTTTTGAGTGTGGAAGGGTTTAAGACCTGTAAAACAAGTACAAGCAAGGTTTGAACTGATTTTGCAACTTGTAGCAACATGAAAAATGCTATGGACAAAAGTGAGAAATGACCATTTTCTTTTCTTCGATTCTCCTTAACCATAAATGATTTTGGAGAGTTCTTGGACATTTTGGAAAGTTTGTAACATGCTCTACAATCTATCTTTGAAATTTATTTTGAGATTCCACTTGGAACTATGTGAAAAATTGCCATGAAGATAGGTCAAAATCCTGCCTAAACTAGGGCAAAATGTCACTAAGTTAAAAGTTTCATGGACCCTTGTTCACAAAATTATAACTTGAGATCCATGCATATTTTGAGAAACCTTTGTGAATCAAAGTTTTAGATTTTGTAGAGGACTACAATTTTCATTTTGGAAGTTTTGCTTTGAATCCAATTGCATCATGGTGAAAAAGTTGGGAAAAAAATAAGAAATTTTCATAACTTAGAAAATTTCTAAGTTATGAAAATTTTCCATTTTAAACCCTAATTTTCAAAATTAGGTTTCTTGGTGAACAAGTTTCATGTTTTGACACATCTTGATGAAAAATGACCCTTGGCACTTGATTTTGACCAAAAAAGTCAAAGTTTGACTTTTCAATGTACATTTGATTTTTGATCAGTTGATTGGAAAATTCATATGTCAATCCAATGCTTTTGAGATCTTTTGAACCTTGTGATTAGGTAAAGATAATTCCATTGAGTCCTTGAATCCATTCTTGTACCCAATTGGCCATTGGCTAGGTGAAAAATCAGAAATTGCCTTTCTACAGTCAAAACCCTAAAAATGACCATTTTGCCCTTTTGAAGATCTGATCAAATTTCTTGAGGAATTGTGGTCCAAACTTGATCAAATGGTTCATATGAGTCTATAATGTTGATGTGGATAAAAAATTATGAGGTTTGACTGTAAATTGGCCACAATTGACTTTTTCCCCAATACAAATGATTTTTAGGTCAACTGTCCAATTGACTGGACAAAAATTTGATTCAAGGCTTGAAACTTGGTATTGGCAATCTTATAAGTCCAACATGAAGTATGAAAGTCACATTAGGCATTGGAAGTCCAAAAATCCCTGTGCAAACTCCAACCCTAATTTCAAGTCAACAGTGCAAGGAGATGTCCTGCGAGGGGAAATCTTGATAAAATGAGAGGGCAAATTTTGGGGTACAACAGCTGCCCCTGTTCAATCTTCTTGAACCTGAAGAGTTAGATTGGCGAGTTTTCCTTTCGTGACTCGAAGGTAAAAGATGATTGGACACTAGAGTGCCTGTAAATTTGCACTCGTTAAAATGTAGTTAAAGGAATGAGCTTAAAGATGCCATTTGGAGAGGTTGATAGAATCTTGTTGGAGATGGGCTTAAAGATGCCATCCAAGGAAGTCGATCGCATAAGAGTTTCCATTGCGAGAGCCCGTATACCTGTTGTTGAGGAGGACTACGCTGGGGAATGCTGGTCTCTATCATGGTAAAAATAGAATTTTAGGAGCTTCAGTCGTCCATTATTCTACTAGGGAATCATCTCTTGGTTGAAGAGATGAAAATGAACTGCTATCTGGTCGTGCTCCAGGCTTCACAGTGACTTACTGAGGGGATGAGATTAAACTTGCTATCTGATCGTTCTCCAGGCTTCACAATTTCTCAATTCTTATTTGGTCGTACTCCAGGCTTTAGAAGGAATTAAGTTGTTATCCGGTCGCCTCCAGGCTTCAACTTGAGTTTAAGGCACACTAATATCCGGTCGAATCCGGGCTTCTTAGTAATTAGCCAAGTAAACTGTTATATGGTCGAAATCCAAGTTTCACAGTGTCTCACTGTTATCTGGTCAAAATCCAGGCTTCACAGTGTTTTGTAGAGATCAAGATACTATTCGGTCGAACCCGGGCTTCATAGCTTGAATTTAAGGTGTACCACAATCTGGTCGATTCCAGGCTTCATGGTGCTTTATACTGCTATCTGGTCGATTCCAGGCTTTACAGTAATTTGCTGGGGATTCAACTATTTTTCGGTCGATCTCCGGGCTTTAGTATGATCAAGATATTATCCGGTCGAATCCGGGCTTCATAATTTAAACTTGGAACAAGAATCTGAGCATTGATTTGAATAAGAAATAGAATAGAATCCGTGTCTGGAGCATCTCTAAGCTGTATCTGAGCTTTGAATATTTGTTAAGGCTAGCTGTTAATTTTATCCCGAAAAGGGTAAAATGTTAGCTGAAACACAAAGTTATGTTGCATGAAATGTATGATGCAATATATGTGTTTTATCACTGTTTATGATATATGAATGTAATGTATGTGCATGTAAGTTGATTAGCTGTCTTGCTGAGGAAAATAAATCCTTGATAGCTGGAGATAATAAAATATTTGACTGCTATCGGGGAAAATAAATCCTTGACTGCTGCGGGAGATTGAAAAATCTTTGGCAACTCTCGGGGATTATCAAAAACTTTTGAAAACTTCTGTGGGGATGTGAGAATATTTCGCAAATTCCCTGGGGAAATAAGGATCCTTCAAGTCTTTGTAGTTGGAGTATCGACAAAAATTCTGCTTGGGGAAATAATGCCATGTACTTCCTGAGAAATCTGCTTGGAGAATCCAGAGAACTTTGATGACTATGGCTGGGGATTGAGAATCTTCAATATGTTGGGAAATAACTCTGCGGGGAGAAAGTTTATTCTATTGGAGAGTAGTAAAAACTCCGTGGGGAATAGCTATACTGCTGGAGAGTTTTCAAGAGCTTGGGTTGTATGCCAATCTACTGGGGAATCATCCGAAGCTTTCGTCTGGTTAGCTGCCAGGCTTCAAAGCAAATTACTGGGAAATTATCATGTTCTAAGATAACTTGCAGGGGAATTATCTAGTTTTAAAACAACTCTCTGGGGAATTGGAGGAAACTGGATGGGTTTCCACCGGGGTTTGAAGTTTTGGACTCTGTTGGGGAAGAAAGTTTCATCTTCGTTGAGGAATTGTAGTTCAAAGTTTTTGGCTCTGCTGGGGATTGGGAGTTTGAAAACTTAGCTCTGATGGGGATTTTGAAATTTAACTCCGCTGGGGATATGTATTTCAAGATTTTTAGCTCCACTGGGGGATCTAGATGATATACTACAGGGGATTTCTCTTGGAATAGCCTAAAGACGTCTTCTTATACTTTCAACCTATCAGTAATTATTCTTTCCCCTTTCATTTATTTGTAAACAGTGATTATATTTAAATGCATATGCTCATTTAATAAATCATTGGACGTTTTTAAATAAAACACAAGTGTAAAAAGAAAGAAAAGGCGAATAGTTTTCTGCACTTTGAAGTATCTTTGTATTAACTTTGTGTAAGTATTTTGTACAAAGGAAACAGACATCCTAGTAAGAGAATGTTGTCATAAAAATTGAGAAAAATTTATACAAAGAAAGATGGCTATGTGTAAAAATTCCATGGGGTTCCCATTCTGCTATAGCCTTCGTAACTTTGGATATCTTGTCCATTCATTGCTTTGTCCGAAGATAATTGAGTAGATCAGAAACCCGGAGCTTGTCTGTGAAGAGATTGTCCTTAAAGTGATCCGACGAGACATAGTCATACGCTTTAATTCCCTAACTTTTGCCTGGACCGCTGTTTCGGGTTTTCGATCCACCGGGAAACCCTTTTTTTCCCAAGTCGCCCTTTTGGGTTTTCAACTTGCCGGGTGTACAGATTTTTTTATTTATCCCTAATTTTTGCCTGAACCGCCCTTTCGGGTTTTCGATCCACCGGGATGCCCATTTTTTCCCAAGTCGCCCTTTCGGGTTTTCGACTTGCCGGGTCGTTTATGCGTAGTATCTTTTGACTATGTCTGCGTTCGCAGGGTGCGGCAGGTCATCGCCGTCCATGGTGGTCAGGATCATTGCCCCACCAGAAAAGATGTTTTTGATCACAAATGGTTCTTCGTAGGTAGGAGTCCATTTTCCCCTGGGATCACTTTGCGGCAAGATGATCCGCTTGATTACAAGATCCCCGACTTGATATGTCTGGCGCCTGACTTTCTTGTTGAAAGCCTTGATCATCCGTTTCTGATACGCCTGACCATGGCAAACAGCAGTAAGTCGCTTTTCATCAATCAAGTTAAGTTGATCAAGTCGGGTCTGAATCCAATTGTCTTCACTCAAAATAGCATCCTTCATGATTCTCAAGGAGGGAATCTGAACCTCGATAGGTAAAACAGCTTCCATGCCGTATACCAAAGAATAGGGTGTTGCCCCAGTTGATGTTCGTGCCGTGGTACGGTACCCGTGCAAAGCAAACGGTAACATCTCACGCCAGTCCTTGTAGGTGAGTGTCATCTTTTGTATGATCTTCTTGATATTTTTGTTCGCAGCTTCGACAACACCGTTCATCTTTGGCCGATAGGGAGATGAATTGTGATGTTGAATCTTGAACTGCTCGCACAAGGAGGTGATCATAGTATTGTTCAGGTTTGTACCGTTATCAGTGATGATCCTATCGGGGATGCCGTACCGGAAAATGAGGTTCTGCTTGATGAAAAGGGCAACCACATTCTTTGTGACGAATGCGAACGAAGCTACTTCGACCCACTTGGTAAAGTAATCAATGGCCACCAGGATGAAACGATGTCCATTGGATGTTGTAGGCTTGATCTCTCCAATCATGTCGATTCCCCACATAGCGAATGGCCAAGGAGCTGTTAAGACATTGAGAGGAACTGGAGTTATGTGTACCTTGTTCGCATAGATTTGGCATTTATGACATGTACGAGAATGTTGATGGCAGTCAGCTTCCATGGTAGACCAGTAATAGCCTGCCCGAAGGATCTTCTTAGCCATCGTATATCCGCTAGAGTGAGTGCCAAAGGTACCATTGTGCAGTTCAGCTATGATTTGTTCAGCTTCAACCTTGTCAACACAACGGAGTAGAATGCAATCGTGATTGCACTTGTATAGGATACCATTGTCAGGAAGAACTTGGCAGAGAATATCCTCAAGAATTTTTTGTCGTTGACTGAAGCTCCTTCAGGGTATTCTTGTGCTTCGAGATACCTTTTAACGTCATGAAACCAAGGTCGGTCCACTACTTCTTCGGTATTAATCTCGTGACAATGTGCAGGTTCGTCCATCCTTTTAATGGTGATTTGGGGAGCCTCATTATCCCAATTAAGTTTAAACATGGATGACATTGTAGCTAGAGCATCTGCTAGCTGATTTTCTTCTCGCGGGAAGTGCTCGAAGGTAATCTTCTCTAAATGAGGTAGCAATGTCAGGACATGTTCTTTGTAAGGGATGAGGTTTGGATGTTTAGTATCCCACTCTCCTTTGATTTGACTGATAACTAAAGCTGAGTCCCCAAATACAATCAAAGATTTGATTCCCAAGTCGATAGCGGCCTTGAGACCAAAGATACAATCTTCATACTCGGCCATGTTGTTGGTGTAGTTGAAGCAGAGTCTGGCAGTGAAAGGTGTATGGCAACCTTGTGGAGAAATGAGTACCGCGCCGATACCATTTCCAAGTGCGTTAGAGGCACCATCAAAGTATAGGGTCCATCGGGATCCTTGTTCAGGTCCGTCTTACGGTCTGAAATCTTTAATGTTGTCCAATGTCATGATATCTTCGTCGGGGAAGTCGAACCTCATGGATTGGTAATCTTCGACAGCTTGATGGGCCAGATGATCGGCTAGCACACTCCCCTTTATAGCTTTTTGGGTCGTGTACTGTATATCGTATTCCGTTAGGATCATCTGCCATCTAGCGATTCTTCCAGATAAAGCAGGCTTCTCAAAGATGTACTTGATCGGATCCATCTTAGAGATCAACAAAGTAGTATGAGTCAACATATACTGCCTTAGCCGGCGAGCAGCCCATACCAAAGCACAACAAGTTTTCTCGAGCAGTGAGTATCAGGTCTCACAGTCAGTAAACTTTTTTCTAAGGTAATAAATGGCATGCTCTTTTCGGCCAAACTCGTCATGTTGGCCCAATACGAACCCCATTGAATTCTCTAGGACGGTCAGATACATGATTAGCGACCTTCCTTCGACGGGTGGCATCAAGATAGGAGGTCCTAGTAAATACTCATTGATTTTATCGAAAGCAACTTGACAGTCATCATTCCATTTAACCACCTGATCTTTCTTCAACAACTTGAAGATTGGTTCACAGGTAGATGTTAGGTGAGAGATGAACCTTGCAATGTAGTTTAGGCGTCCCAAGAAACCCCTGACCTCCTTCTCAGTGCGAGGGGTAAGCATTTCTTGTATAGCTTTGACTTTGGCAGGATCAACCTCAATGCCTTTGTTGCTGACAATGAAACCCAAAAGTTTACCGGACCTGACTCCGAAGGTGCACTTGTTAGGGTTCAGTCTGAGCTTGTACTCTTTCAACCTGACAAACATCTTTTGCAGATGGTCGAGGTGTTCTTCTTCAGTTTGTGAACGGGCTATCATGTCGTCTACGTAGACCTCTATCTCATGATGTATCATATCATGAAACAAAGCCACCATGGCGCGTTGATAGGTTGCCCCGACATTCTTCAGTCCGAATGGCATCACTTTATAGCAGAACGTACCCCACTGTGTAACAAAGGTAGTTTTCTCCATGTCTTCAGGGGCCATTTTAATCTGGTTGTACCCTGAAAATCTGTCCATGAAAGAAAATACCTTGTGCTGAGTTGTATTGTCAACCAAGATATCAATGTGCGGTAGTGGAAAGTCATCTTTAGGGCTAGCCCTGTTTAAGTCTCTATAATCCACGCACATTCTGACTTTGTCGTCCTTCTTAGGCACATGCACAATGTTAGCAACCCATTGTGGATAGGAAGTAACAACAAGAAAGCCAACATTGAACTGCTTCATCACTTCAGCTTTGATCTTTTCAGACATATCGGGTCTCATTCGGCGGACTTTCTGTTTAATTGGTGGACAATCTTCTCTTGTAGGGAGACGGTGAACCACAATATTTGTATCAAGTCCCGGCATGTCTTCGTAAGACCAGGCGAAAATATCAACATATTCATTCAACAGCTGAACTAAGCGTTCCTTGACACTTGACTCTAGGTTGGCACCCACTCTAACCTCTTTTCTGTCTTCCTCTGTACCCAAGTTGATTGTCTCTAACAACTCCTCGTGAGGTAGAATATCCCTTTCTTCCTGTTGTAGCAGTCTAGCCAATTCTCCCAGCACTTCACAGTCTTCATCACCTTCGTATTCGGCATGGTAGACCAGATCTTCAGAGTCACTGAAGGTCATGGTAGAATTGTTAACCATGGAATCCGGAATGGATGAGTACCTGCATTTGTGAGTGTGGGTGTGTAAGGGATAACCACCTTTAAACAAATAAAATGTAAAAAGAAAGAAAATGAACACAAAAGTTTATATGTGAAAACGTCCATGATTCATTAAAATGGCATATGAAGATGAAAAATTAAACCCTTACAAATGGACCTATGCACCTCGGGTAAGGCACAAGGTCAAAAGTGTACGAATTGTTTAGGAATTATTACAAACCAACAAAAATGTTTGAAAGATAAATTACTGATTGATGAAAGTAATGGGAATAAAGTCCTTCACCTCCCAATTACATAGTCCTCCTTCCACAGTGGGGAAAATCCAGTCTTCTAGGTTGCTCTCCTCTTCACTATCCTCCAAAGCATTGACTCCATGTTGGGTGATCTTCACTGGTGGTCCTCCAGACTGGGAGCGACGCACAACTTTTTGAGCAGAAGTAGTGAAACCCAAGCCAAATTTATCAGATTTGAATGGAAAATCGGGAAGCTGCCCCCAGATTGTGCTTCCTCCTTCTTCAATCACAGCCTTTGCATCTTTGAGTGATGACATCCTAGGCGGAGGTCGGGTAATCATGGGTACATAAGGCACTGTCTTGGTTGCTGCAATCTCTTCAGAAACTTCCTCGAAATGCTGAAAGGGGGTTTCAATGAATTCACCATCCAATTCCACATAGCGGAAAGAATTAAGATGGCTTATCATGTATTCCTCTTCACCGTGAACTATCACAATTTTCCCTGGAACAGGGTACTTGAGCTTTTGATGCAGAGTAGAAGTAACGGCTCCAACATGATGAATCCAGGGTCTTCCCAACAAGCAAGAATAGGAGGGACGGATGTCCATGACATAGAATGTAGAGTTGAAGGTTTCAGTTCCCACTTTAATCGGGATGTCCACCTCCCCGTGGACCATCCTTTTAGAACCATCAAAGGCTCTAACAATGATGTTGCTGGGCTTCAAGGTTAAACCTTCACAATCTATCTTATCCAATTCCTTCTTTGGCAAGACATTCAGCGAAGAACCAGTGTCTACCAGAACGTGTGCCAGAATAGTTCCTCTGCATTCTACCGAGACATGCAAAACGTCATTATGTTTTCTCCCTTTAGATGTTAAATCGGCATCAGAGAATCCTAGACCGTTGTCTGCTGTTAGGCTAGCTACACATTCCTGGAATTGATCCGTGGAGGTTTCCTGGGGCACATGGGTCGTCTTCAAGAATCTGATCAAAGCTTTAGCATGAGCTTCTGAACAAAGCAGTAAGGCCAACATTGAGATCTTTGAGGGGGTTTGCCCCAGTTGATCCACAACATTATAATCACTTTTCTTGAGTATTTTCAAAATCTCTTCCATTTATTTTTGAGTGGTTTCAAGGATAATCACCAGCTGAGCCCTCGTCCTGACGGGCTCTTCTTGGATCCCTTTCCCTCTATCCTCAGCAGCAGTAGGGGGGACAACCACAAAAGTCACAATTTCTTCAATAACTGGAGTTCTTGCAGATATGTTGACCGACACAGGGGTAACCTTAGGAGCAGCTGAGAGTCCGAAGATTGCCCTTGGAGGAGAAATCTCCGGAGAGAAAATTCTTCCACTGCGGGTGATTTTACTCGTTCCAACATTGTTTCTAATGTCAGAAGTCTCTTCATTAGAACTCTCTTCATTTGATTCAATTTGTTTAATACTATGGTAAAAGATCTCTCCCTCATAATTCCACGGTATTGATTTGTTGGACTTGTACGGGACGGGCCCCGACATGGTTATCTTCAAAGGTGCAATCTTCGGATCGAATGTAATCTTAACAGGTCTTTTGGAGACCTTGGAAAGATTGGCGGATATGGTAATTATCGAAACATCATTGACAGGAGTCGGTGTAACAGGAGTCTTCTCAAAAAGGATCTCTTGATTATCCATTAGGCGTTGGATGCCTAACTTCAACAACAAACAGTCGGTTGGTAAGGATGAACAAATGCAACAATCTTCTTCACAGCCTGGAAAAATCCCAGCCTTCAGCAAATTCAGCTTGATTATCGGTAGCAGAGTCATCAAATCATCAATAGTAACAACAAAAAGATCTTCTTCAACAGCATGGACATTGTGACCATGTTTTGGCATTGGAGCAGAGATCACATTAGGCTTTTCAGGGGCGTCGAATTCAACCTCTTTAACATCTATCAAATCCTGAATTTTAATCTTGAGGGCCCAACAATGGTTGGTGTCATGCCCCAGGCTGTCTGAATGATAAGCACATTTGGCGTTGGCATGGTAGTAAGGAGAAGTTGTATTCAGATTCTTTGGGGCCTCTCTCAAACTGGTAAGGTTTAACTTCAACAGACGGGGAAGAACCTGAGCGGGAGTCATGTTTATCTGAGTGAATTTCCGTGCAGGCCTTTCCACCCTTACTTGGTTAGTTCTGGGTTGATTGTTTTTGGGCTGATCAGCCGCAGACTTTTGAATCATTACGGCCCCCACCACTAGCCGACACTCAACTCTTCCCTGACCTCTTTGGGAGTAGACAACTGGGACTTCTTTCTTTGCTGGAAAAGTCTTTTTGATGGCATCGGAAGCAGATGTATCCTTTTGAATTTTTCCGCTCTTAATTCCGGCTTCAACTCTTTCACCAGTCAGAATTAACTCGGTGAACCCCGCAGACGAACTTCCGATCAAGTGATTAAAGAATGGACCTGACAGGATCCCCAAAAGCATATCCACAAGCTCTCTCTCAGACAACGGCGGCTGCACCCTTCCAGCCAAGTCTCTCCATTTCTGGGCATACTCCTTGAAACCTTCATTTGAGACCATGCCCATACTCTATAATTGAGTACGGGTTGGTGCTAAGTCTACATTATATTGATACTGTCTGTAGAAGGCAGCAGCCAGATCCTCCCAATTGTGCACATCATACCTCTCTAGCTGGTAGAACCAATCTAACTGCGTCTCCGAAAGACTGTCCTGGAAGAAATGAACCCATAGATCCTTATCAGAAGAATGAGGTTGAATTTTTCTGATGTAAGACCGCAAATGCATCTTTGGACAAGACAAACCATCATATTTAGCAAAAAGAGGCACCTTAAACTTAGGGGGAATGACAATTCCAGAAACCAACCCTAGTTCTTCAAAGTCCAGCCCAGGCACTCTCTGTACCTCCATAGCTTCCAGACGCTCTTCCAGATTTTTGTACTTGTCATCTGCAGGAGGATACTGCTGTTCAGAATAGTCTTCATCCTCCTCTTCTTCTTCTTCCTCAGACTCATATTGCACTACAGTTCCCTTACCTTTTCCTACCCCTTCATCAGATGTTGAGGGGAAATCTAGGACCCTTCTAGTTTGACCTTTAAATCTTCTACCCAAAGTATCCACACCAACTCTTTTCTTTTTCTTTTCCTCCTTTTCCTTTTCCAGCAAAGTTTTGAGGTCCTCCTGCCCCTTTGCCAGGGTCATGAGTAGTTGTTGGAACTGTGAATTCTGCGCTTGTAAGTCTTTGACTGTCTGCTCTATATCCATCTTGCTGGAATAAATAGCAGAGAGATAAGGAAACCTGGTGTGAAGACCTGTTTATGCATATGATGAATGATATGTATTCATGTAATGCATTCAAGGATTCAGAAATTCAAATTTGTTGTAAACAAAAAGGAACACACGTCATATTAATAAGATATAATTTGTTAGTACATAAATGCCACATGGGCAAAATAAATACAAAATTCTAATGTAAAAAGATGTTGCACATCCTCTTTGGTGCAATGTAGGTGTTGAGAGTCTGCTCTTCATGAAGTTGACGAGTAAGTTCCAAAAACTTCTTCTCATTGGCGTAGAATTGGGCTTCAAAAGTATCGCGTTCTCCCTTGAGCTGTATCCACCTCCTTTGAAAATCTTCAAGTGATGTTGGCATGTCAGAATGTAGGAGGGTGTATGGAACCTCTCCTTCCATAACAGGCTCTTTGATCACAAGGAGAATGTAGGGGTAAGGCATCATGAGACTCTGGGCACGGGTTCTTACCCACTTGAGGTAAGGCTCGAGGGGGATGGAATTCTTGTGTCCCAAGGTCTTACTGTCCACCTTGTTGGGCATTCTCCAAGCTCGGATAAACCTTTGTCGAAGTCCTTGATCGTCATTGTCGAAGTCAAAAACTAAGTCTGGAATCAGCATGTCATAAGGGCCACCCCTTCGGGCATACCCAAACTGTCTCAGAGCCAAGCAAGGGTTGTAGGTGATGCCTCCCCTAATGCCAAGTAGAGGGACATTAGGGAATTCCCCACAACGATCAATGATGATAACATTTTCTCTGGATCGAGAACACCAATAAACATATGAATGTGTAAGAGTCATCAATCATTGTGACCACCTCAGACCTTGCTCATTCTTCAAGACTGATTGGGGAAGGTGAGAAATAAACCACCTTGCCAGTAGAGGAGTACAACACATGAGAACACCTCTTTTCCTCATTGTTCGTGTGTGAAATGAGTGGAGGATATCCCCAAGCAATGTAGGCACCGGATTGCGAGCCATGAAGATTTTGACAGCATTGACATCTATAAGCTGGTCAGGGTTTGGGAACAAGACCAACCCATAGATGAGAAGAGCTACAATCTCCTCAAAAGCTTGTAAGTCCAATGAATTGCAGCATTCTTGAGCTTTCTCAAACAGAAACTTTACCAAGAAACCCTTGACACCACTTCTGGTTTCCCAATGACCTTTGACATCACATGGTTGCAAGTGTAGGGCTTGAGCAACATCTTCAGGCTTTGGATCTGTTTTCATACTGTTGTAGGGTAGTTTATGGAGAATAGGAATCCTCAGGAGTTGAGAGAATTCCTCCAAAGTAGGCACAAGCTGGTAATCAGGAAATGTGAAGCAGTGGTGTAAGGGGTCAAAGAACTGGAAGAGAACTTTCACCATGTCTTCCTCTATGTTGGAGTTGACCAAGTTGAGAAGTCTACCATGTTTTTCAGTGAATGGAGAATACTCTGGAATCTTGGAAGCAAGCTCCTTGAGTTGAGGAGGAACTCTCACAAGGTTGACCTGAGTAGTTTTCCTGCAAAGTGATTCCATTACCTACAAAATAGGAACAAAGATGAAGATCCAAATCCTTGAAATGGTTAGTGGATGCATATGATGCTTCATGATGTCCATGATGTATGCACAAGTATATGTATACAAACAAATCACATAAGTTCCTAGTTTCAGGCTTTTATGGGGTTTCATAGGTAAGTACCCTCTTGAAGTTTAGTTGGCTCAACCTGTCCTATAAATAGTAACCGAGTTCTAAGGAGCTCAATATCACTGGATTATTTTCTGTGTTCATTGTTTCAATTTAGCCACTTTACTGGCGATCGAAATATTCCAAGAAAACAGCCCTCAATGAGTGTAGTATCGAGTATCCACCAACTTCGGACTGCACCAAAGCCGATCATCTCACTACCCCTAAAAAGGCCAAGATGGTCAAGTAAAGGTTCTAAAAGTCCATTAGTGCTTCATGACATCACTCAGCGGCCCCGTATTCTCTTTGATTAACTCAAAGGCTACCGGTACCCACAAATATATCGCACTAATATAGCTATTGCTTCAACCATGTCGGTATACCCCGCACAATTTCCACAACGTATTTCTATTTACCTATGAATGTTTCCCAAATCCGGGTAGAGGATTCAAACCCAAACAATAGAACCAAATGTAAAGCAATCAAGTCAAGCAATATAAGCATGTAAAGGTGATCTAAACCCTAAGGTAACCCATTTTTATTTATTTCCCCAGCAGAGTCGCCAGTTCTGTGATACAGTGGGAGAACTGACTTGAGGTTTTACGTTTGTGTTCGCAAATGTTTCAGTTTAGCAAGAGTCGCCACCAAATTTTTATTTATCCAAAGGAAAGGTTAAAAAGCACAGGAAAGACCTTTGAGATGTTTCATGGGTTTAGGGGGTAGATTATGAAAAGGGAAGGTGCTAGCACCCTTTTCATCCATGGTTTTCCAAGGGCTCTTAGTTACTTGTTTAGATCACTTGCTTTTGCTTTTCAATTGTTTGAAATGGTGCTTTTGTGTTTGGTTTTGAAAATATTTTGAAAAGAGGCCTTTTGTCTAGGCAACCTTTGTAATGATTCTTGTTTGAATGTATACAAAGGTGTTTATCTTTTGAAAATATGTTTCAATGTTTGAAAGTTTGTTTTGGGAAAATGTTTTGAAATTGTGTTGTGTGTTTGAAAATAGCAAGGATGTTTGCAAGTTTGATCAAGTAACTAGGAGTTGTCTACCCTACTCAAAGATACTTCCTACACATTTTTAACCTTTTGACATTGTTGTTTTACCATTGTATTTGGTAAACAACCTTGTGTTTGGATGTTAAACGGGACAAGCGCGGGTCATCGTATGGCCATGATAACAATTGTGCTAAGTATCTTTGGCAAGTTTTTGAGGGACTAGATCATTTGTGTATAGGCAACCAAGATAGCATCATCGAGGGACTATGATCTTTTGTTTTGATTTTGTTTTTCCAAGATACTCAACATGCATACCATGGCCATGTTTTTAAGGCAACAAGTGGATGAAACCCTAGGGGTGCTTGTGTGCATTGTGTTGTCAATTTTTCATGCATTTTTGTCTTGTATTAGTCAAGCTATTTCTTTGATTTTTGGTTATCATACAAACCCTAGTTTTACTATCATGCATATTTGAAAGAAATAAAATGCGTAAAAGTAAATCTAAGACTATTACAACATGATTATGGGGAGGGGGATACAAGTTTGAATAGGGGGTATTTGCAAGAAAATAAAACCCTAAAAACTATCACAACCATATTGAATTTATTATACAAATAATAAATTGACAAATATTTAAATATACAATATATTATAAATATGCAAAAAAATGTTTTTTTTGTATTATTTTTTATGTATGTAAAATAAATTATTTTATGTCCTA